>OZ025301.1:239847631-241202631 GCA_964019185.1 Maratus speculifer | reverse complement strand
TCCAAATGTGTTGGTTTGGGCCGCAATTTCTTCCAAGGGGCTTATTGGTCCATTTTTCAGATCCGAAACGATTACTGCACCACGCTATCTGGACATTCTTCGAGAATTTGTTGCGGTACAAAATGCCTTAGACGACACTGCGAAGACCTCGTGGTTTATGCAAGATGGCGCCCGGCCACATCGCACAGCCGAGGTCTTTAATTTCCTGAATGAACATTTCCATGATCGTGTGATTGCTTTGGGCTATGCCACACATACAGGGAGCGGCGTGGATTGGCCTCCCTTTTCGCCAGACATGAACCCCTGTGACTACTATCTGTGGGGACACGTGAAAGACCAGGTGTACCGCCACAATCCAGGAACAGTCGAAGAACTAAAGCAGTACAACTCTTCTGTATGTGAAGCCATCCCTCCTGAAACGTTTATAAACGTTACTGGTAATTTCGTTCAGAGACTACGCCATATTATTGCTGCGCATGGTGGATATGTGGAAAATATCGTTCTTTAGATTTTCCAGACTGCAGCGCCATCTGATGTTGAAAATTGTAAGTAATTTTGTAAGTTTGTCTGTCTAAAAATTTACTATTGTCCCAAGCACATTACAACAAATGGTGTATTATTGATTTTTCAAATATTCCGTCATTTTTGAAACAGCCGGAATAAAGTTACTTTTACTTCCAAAACTGATTTTTAATTGAAATTAACTTTATAAAAAATATCTGCAACCAAAATCGAAAATGTAATCAAGGAGTGATCTTGAGAGGGACCTTATCTATGCAGTTAAAAAAAAAAATGTCAAAATGCGACAGAGTTATTACAAAAATGCCTCTCCAAAAGAACACTATAAAAAATTGATCCATTTGATGCAGCGTCACTCCACAGCTTTTATAGAATATGTATTTTATGACCAATGATAATGCTCCATAACGCAATAAAGTGACCGTTTTCTATAAAAGCGGCGGAGTGAATGACGCTGCAGCAAATGGGTCAATTTTTTTTACAGTGAATAGCTTTAGCTCGCGAGTTTCTTCGCTGGCAGAGACAGAGGGTTTACAGAATGGCAAGTTCACAGATTGCGTTTTCTATTATAGCTTTCAAATTGCCTGCAGTGCCATCTGTTGTTGAAAATTTTAACTGATTTCGAAAGTTTTATTCCTGAAAATTTACTAATGTCCCAATCATATTGCAGCAAACGGTATATTTCTAACGTTGCCCATTTAAATTTTATTGATTTTTCAAATATACCGGTCATTTTTGAGACACTCTGCATCTTCACCAACACTGTTAAAATTTGAAACTTTTGCTGCATCGTCACTCGATTGTTATTATAGAATATCTCTGTTTTGATCGATGAGAATGCTCCATAATACAGTGAAGTAATCTTTTTCTATAAAAGCGGAGGTGTGATGATACAGCAAAGGTTTCATATTTTTAACAGTGTAGTTTTAAATTATGATGTATAAAATATTCTTTAAATCATGCCATAAGAAAGTAATTTTATCCAGACAAATGAAATGTAAAATCATAAATATAAAATCTGCAAACTCAAATACTGTTTGCGAAACTTATACCCATTTCTGAATGCTGCATTCCACTATCAAAGAATCTGCTACATCCATGGCAAAAATGCATTCCATTGAAATCAAATCGAATGAGACGCACTCCATATCCTTAATCTCCTTCCTTTGTATCAATGCTGAGTGAGCTCAGTTTCGGCTTCGACTGAGCGCCAATCGCCGTCAGCGCCATCTATTGTTTGATTTTCGAACTAAAATCAAAAATCACGCAGAAAAAATTTGTGACATCATACATAACCCTCCTGCAAAAATTTTTTTAATAGCTGTCACCGTTTTCAAGTTATTGAATTTTAAAATCCACCGGTTATTTTTGGAACACCCGGTATATATACTAGTTCTTTTTATAGGTGACTTACCAAAACACAGACAAATGAAAGGGAAATGTTGTGTCAGATAATATGAACAATCGCAAAAATGAAATGCAATCACTGTAATGGATCATATGTTCTACAGAAACCATGTTGTAGTGCATTTCAGAATTTCATATCAAAAAAAGATAAATCATGCATTAAGAATAGATAATAAAAAAATGTCCAACACTTTCAGAATACGTAAACAAAATCTCACTGGTCCATTGTTTTGTGCAGCTTTGTATATGATCTATATGTTTATAAATATTCTAAGAACAATGCTAAAACTAATTTGGTTAGAAAAAGTATAGCAAAGATTAAAGTTCACCTTTAGCAAATTTCTAATAATAGACAGAAATGTATTTGAATTCTTTTGTACAGTCCTGTATATTACGTGTAGATTTTCATGCCACATATTTAGCTTGAATTATTCAAGCAAAAATCTGATTAAAACTATTGAATTCACATTTCCGGGCATTGCTATTGCACAGGTGAACATGTATCCAGTTTTTTGTATGCCCAGTATATGATTTTATTTAAATTCTACAAAAATCTCATAATATATGTGCTGAATTTGAAAATGCATAACTCAAACACTTTAATCAATTCACACTCATTCTCAGTATTGCTTACGAATTCCTTTGAGTAGTCTTGTATTTAGTCTATATATTTTAAGCACGCGACATATTATGCAAAAAATTACTTATTAAAATGCATTCCATAATTAAAAACGCTCTGCAGCAATCACTCCTAATAGACCATACTTCGAATACAGCATTGCATAAGAAATCTTTATGTGCCCCTGTGAATGAAAATTAAATATGACGCAAATCATACTCATCTGCAAGCTATTGTAGTAAATCTCAGTAGTGTATATGAATTTCATCATGTTTGAAATAGTGCAATACACTGAGAACATTTTTCTTCGTAGTCTATTATATTACCAAAAATTTTTAATTTCTAAAATAGTCGTTTGTAAATCTTGGTGTAAGTCAATCATTTATTTTATCATTTTACGAACAGAATTTTTCTGTACCAGAAAGGATTAAAAATGTGCTCTTTTTTTTACAGGAGCATCCTGCCCTTATTTTATTCTGAGGGAAACACCAGTATGTGATCCAGGAAGTGAAGACTGCATGCTAATTATACTATTATGCATGCATTTATGTTCTAGTTGTCTGAATGTTTATGATGTCATCAAATCAAAAATTGCTGAGGATGATCAAAATCTTTCCATACATTGGAAACAGTAGAAAGATGTTGAAAGACCAAATTAGTGAGTTGGGATCGTCATTAGATGCTGCAATTGAAATATCCCATCAATTCAATGCATATAAAAAGCATTGTTATATTAAAGAAATCCAAGATTGCCATTTACAGTTTGTTAAAAATAATTTAGTAGAAGGTGAAGTGGCATTAGACGTGAATTTTGCAGAAAATTATGCCACAATACAAGACGAAATCCAAGCTGCTCATTGGGTGCATGCACAGATTACAATATTTACTGCTGTTATGACATTTTATGACAAGCATCAATCATATATTATTGTGTCAGGCAATTTAAAACATGGTAAACATGCAGTGTGGAAATATTTGCATATTCTAATCCAAGAAATAAAAAAAAAAGATTATAAATTAGAAATCTTGCATATATTTTCAGATGGCTGTGCAGCCCAATTCAAAAATAGATATACTATGTTGTCCATGTCATACTATCGAAAAGACTATAGCATTAAAATAACATGGTCATATTTTGCAATATCACATAGTAAAGGAGCTGTTTACAGGATTGGTTCAGTTGCAAAGAAAATGGTAACTGATGCTGGCATCAAGCGCAATCAGTGCCCACTATTCAATAAGTACATCAGGTTGTTCCTATTGATGTATGAACAATTAATGTAGCAATAACTTCAGAATGTTATCACAAAAGAATTTGTCTTTTGCCTTATTTTGACAAGGATATAATATCCAATGATGAAAGTTCAGTTGGAGATTTTGTCAAAGTTATTTTTGTTGCAGTGAAACCTTTATTGGACAACTAAAGACACATGGATGGGGACGATATCAAATAAGAGTAGCTTAAAAAAATTTCAGAAAAAGTGTATATTTGGCCCAGTTAGTAATAAATGTTTTGAAGAAATCGGTTAAATTTAATATTTTCAATTTTTTTGCTTAATTAATAATGCTCATGAAGGAAATGGTTGTTCAAAACTGGAATGCATGCTTAAGTTTCTTTCTCTCAAATTGATATTCTGCAGTTTGAGTTGAAAAAAATGTAAGAAATCATCTAAAAGTTGGTATTTTCTATTGCTTTTACTTAATTAATGATGCTCACTAAGATGTCTATCAATCAAAATTCAAATATATGTTTAACTTTCTTCTGTTAAATTGATAATCTCATCTTGTAGTTGAAGAAATATAAATAAAATGGTTAAAAACTGAGATTTTCCATTGTTTCGCTTAATTAATAATACTGATTAAAATTATGGTTGTTCAAAATTCAAATATAAATTTAATCTTCATCTTATAGTATGATTCCGTGTTGAGATGCAATTGATAATATTTTTAAATAGGGAAGGTCATTCACCTCTTCTGTTTACAATAGAGTGTTAACCCATTTTTATGTTCCTTTTTCCCGCTAGGGGGCGATCGTGGAGAGGGACGCACTGGGTGAGCAGGCGATACAGTCCCGTGGTCCCGCCTGCTCCTGTCTTTAAACTCTTGTTTTCCTACTACTCACTGAAATTGTACGAGTTTGACGCCGTTGTATAGATGAGAAAAATTTTCCACCTTTTTTCTTGCTTCCTACTTTCATGCCTGAAAGACTGTGTTTGCAATTTTTTTTTAAAAAAAAGGTATCTGTATTTCTTTCAGTTTCACTTGAGTGGCTTGCTGCAGAAGAATAAAAATACAAATTCAAAAATTGTCATTATGTGTAGGAGGAAAAAGGTGAAAGATTATGTATATGAGTCCTTCGCTTGCAGTCGCAATGGGACATATATTCCAAAGAATCATGATCCAGAGAGACAGTTAAAATCTCAAGGAACCAAAAAATTAATTAGGTTTCCACTCTACCTCTAGTTTAAACCTGAAGGAATATACTACACATGTTTCTGTAGTGTATTATCATAAGCATTACAACCATGAGGAGTCATTGGCACATATTCCTATCCCCAAGATGGATAAAGAAAATATTGCAGGTTTTTTTCTCCCCCCCCCCCCATAGAAAATTTTTTTGAGTACTCGCTAGGTGAAAGATTATGTATATGAGTCCTTCGCTTGCAGTCGCAATGGGACATATATTCCAAAGAATCATGATCCAGAGAGTCAGTTAAAATCTCAAGGAATCAAAAAATTAATTAGGTTTCCACTGTACCTCTAGTTTAAACCTGAAGGAATATACTACACATGTTTCTGTAGTGTATTATCATAAGCATTACAACCATGAGGAGTCATTGGCACATATTCCTATCCCCAAGATGGATAAAGAAAATATTGCAGGTTTTTTTCTCCCCCCCCCCCCCCATAGAAAATTTTTTTGAGTACTCGCTAATTGAAAGATTATGTATATGAGTCCTTCGCTTGCAGTCGCAATGGGACATATATTCCAAAGAATCATGATCCAGAGAGTCAGTTAAAATCTCAAGGAACCAAAAAATTAATTAGGTTTCCACTGTACCTCTAGTTTAAACCTGAAGGAATATACTACACATGTTTCTGTAGTGTATTATCATAAGCATTACAACCATGAGGAGTCATTGGCACATATTCCTATCCCCAAGATGGATAAAGAAAATATTGCAGGTTTTTTTTTTTTTTTTTCCCCATAGAAAATTTTTGTGTGTACTCGGTAGGTGAAAGATTATGTATATGAGTCCTTCGCTTGCAGTCGCAATGGGACATATATTCCAAAGAATCATGATCCAGAGAGAGAGTTAAAATCTCAAGGAACCAAAAAATTAATTAGGTTTCCACTGTACCTCTAGTTTAAACCTGAAGGAATATACTACACTTGTTTCTGTAGTGTATTATCATAAGCATTACAACCATGAGGAGTCATTGGCACATATTCCTATCCCCAAGAGTTTTTGTGTTTTGTTTTTTAAAGGCATCATAATTTATATCTTGTAAAGATAGTGTGGCTATTGTGCTGAGTTTTTTTTTTTTTTTAATATTCAAAGACACAATTCATAAATTTTACAAGACATATACGCAAGACTTGAATTAGGTGGAGGATCGTAATAACTAATACAAATTACACTATATTTTGCAAAAGGAACGTATAACTAGTTTTATGAATATAAAATGTAGAGAATATAAGCATTAAAAAATATTTGATTGTAAAGCTGTCATTAAGCTTACATTTCATTTAATTATAATTTGCAGAAATCTATTGATTTACACATGAAGTATTTACATAACGAGTGGTTATTGATTGAATGTGGCAATCTTGAAATGATATTTTTAAATTAAACTTTGTGTTTTTGTCAATATATATGAATTATACCTTTGTCTTTTAAGAATGAATGGCATTATTTTTATTTGACAAGTATCAAATTTGATTTTGTAGTGTCCAGTATGTCAATTAAGCCCCCCCCCCAAAAAAAAAAACCTCTTTCAAGATGCATAGTTTTTGAATTGAAGGATTGTGAAATAGGCATATTTTGTGTTAAATTGATTGTACTTTGGTGCAAAATTTGTTACAAATAAAGCCTATTTAACATTTTTTAATTAATATAATTGGCGATCATATTAAAAAAACAGGAATTATATTATTGCTTGTGCTAATTATCTGACTTGAGAAAGCATTTATTTTGTAAAATTTTTTACTTAACATTTTCTTCGTAGCATGTAATTATGTTTGTGTAGTGTTTTCAGAACTTCAATCAGTGGCTTGTTAATATTTGGTTTATGGCTTCATTTCAACTAAATAAGGCTCCATTTTTTTTAACTAAGTTAATTTAAACTTATTTTAATTTCACATGTTGACCCGTAAATTTGAAATATACCACATTCTTTAAGGTATTAATGCAGTTTTTAAATACAAATTTTTTATCATTAATAAATATGCTGCAAAATAAAATCTTTTACCTACATCAACATATTGAAGGTTAAAAGAATAAAGATCTGTGTACATATGTGTGTGTTGACTCTAGAAAAAAAGAGCCGCTTGGCGGGAATTCTTAAAAAGATACTATTTTTTAAATAGGTATATTTCCCCCCCCCCCAAAAAAAGGCAATTCTAAACAAAGAACACATTTTACTTGTTCATCAAAAAATATTTTGAAATGTTTTGTCGAGAATCCTCTATAATTTGTGATATTTATCCAGGCTCATTTGAATTACCATGAGGTGTTTTGGAAGTGTTAAAAATTGTTGCTGGGAGCATTAAAAAATATTTGATTGTAAAGCTGTCATTAAGCTTACATTTCATTTAACCCGGCATTACTCGCGCCGGACTTCCGAGGCCCGAACAGTTTTTTAAAGCTCCGTAAACCCTACCCCTTAATGCTGAAATGGGTCGCACCCAGTTGAGCTGAGTTCAATGTGACCTTCGACACAAAGGAAGTGTTTTCAGAATTTTGTTTTATTCTGTTCGGAGGAAAACTTGATTTTCAGGTCTCTCAGGCCTGATGCGAGTAAACGTGTCTCTCATTTCGAGTTTGAAGTGCATCGACTTCGGAGCACAATATGGCTCTCAAATTAATGTATGATGAAGAAATGGAATGATTACGCACATTGTTAGAAGAAGTATCGACGAATGAGGAATCTATCGAAGAAAATGATGCATTTTCTGATTGCGTTGAAATGTTTAGTGAGCATGATACATCGTCGGTAGAAGAAATCAAGTTTGAAGTAGAGGATGCTATTGAATCTAATTAAGATTATTGTTTTACTGGAAAAGATGGAAAGACAATTTGAAAAAAAAAAAAAAATTCGTCAAAATTTTCAAAGTTTAGCACGAAATATTATTTCAAAATTACCTGGAAATATTGGAGAGGCAAAAGACGTAACTTCCCCTACTGAGTCGTGGAATTTATTATTGGATGAAAACATCTTGAATATGATTGTCACCTGTACAAATATACATATTGACACTATCAGTGGCAATTTTCAGAGGGAACGCAATGCCAATAAAGTGGAACTCTCTGAAATCAAAGCCTTTATTGGATTACTGTATTTATGTGGTATATATAAATCATCTCATGTGCATGTAAGAGATTTTGGCGCACTGATGGAATGGGACTAGAAATATTTCATAGGACCATGTCCCATAATCGTTTCTTATTTCTTATAAGATGTATAAGATATGATTATGTTAGTATAAGCAAATAAGAAAAGAACTGGATAAACTTGCCCCAATAAGGTATGTTTTTGATTCATTTATGCATAACTGCTAGAACTTGTACATACCTGGATCCTATGTTACAATTGATGAAAAACTCGGACCATTTAGAGGATGTTGTTCATTTCGTCAATACATGCCGAAAAAGCCAGCTAGGTATGGGATAAAGATTTTCGCTCTTGTTGATACAAGAACTTTCTTTACATGCAAATTAGAAGTTTATACAGGTACCATATTTTCCTGCGTATAATCCGCGGCCGTAAAATTTAGCCTTTAAAAATTAATTTCAGCAGATAATCTGCACCAGCATATAATCCGCGGCATATACTATGTAGTATTGACTATATCTCACTTAGGTATATAAAGAATTTTTATTAAAAGAACAAAGTGAAGATAAGGTATTTAATTAGAGCATTTTTTTAACTTTTTAATAGAATTATATATTTAGATATTTAATTTTTTGCAAAGAATCTCTTTGCAAAGAAATAGCCCTTTCCCCCAAATACTTTCCATGTGTTATGTCCATTATATTTAGGAGCTTGCGAAGATAAAACTGCATCCGCGGCAAAGTCTCAATTTGGTGCTCCCCTTACCGAATTTATGTTGGTAATATAAATTTGGCGTCCCTTAAATTTCCGAGCCCAAGGCGACTGCCCCCCTTTTCGCACGGCACTGATTATATCTCATCATTTCATATTTCCATCTCAACTAAAAATCCTCCCATTCCATTATCTAGATAACAAAAGATGTTTCATTTTATCTTTTCTAAACATTTTTCAGCATTTCAGACAACATAGTGAGATGGAATTTTTTAAAAATATGGAATTTTTCACAACGCAGTACAACTCAGGAAGGGGAGAAAAAAAATGTAACTTTTTCCTCTAATTTTCGAGAAAAAATAAAAATGAAGCTTTTAAAATATTTCTGATTATTTCCCTTGAATTTCTAAGTCCTATCCTATCAACACGTACATGTTATTTATACCACAAATTGCGAAAGAAACGCTAGTTTTTCATCCTAATTTCTCTACTGCCTTTAAAGTTCGAAGTCCGAAGAAACGAAACAGAAAGAAAATGCTGTTAGATTGTCACGTGACGTGGATCAAGGTCATAGAACAGTGTGTCAGCAAGTTGGCCATCTGCACTATAATAAGAGTTATGCTCTGGAGGTGACAAGGGAAAAAACAAATGTTTATAGTTTTCGAGCCAAAAGATAACAGTTCTGTGCTGCTTGTAATCAGACTTCGAAAGATAGGAAATTGATACTATGGGTATATTCATTTTTTATATAATCAGATTGAGGATTCATAAAATAAAATTATCTTAAACACATAGATTTTTTAAAACATTTATGAAGTTTGATTTCAAAATACACATTATTGTTTAAAAGCTATTTTTAGTAAAACAATCTTTTACTTTTCTTGATTTTCTTAAGCAATAATATTCTACAATTAAATTCTTTTTAAAATATTGCATACATTTTTTACATGTGTCACCAAATCATCGGATATTTAAACCAGTATTAATTACCACTTAAACAAATAATGAACAGGAATTCATTAAAATAATATAATTTAAAAGAAAAGAAAAATGTGGTTATAGAAAACCTTAATTTTAATGATTTATAAAAGGGTATTTTAAAAAATATATCAGTTTAAATAGTTGAAAAAAAGAAGATTCTAAAAAATGTACAATATCGCGCTTACTTTTTACAAAATGTTAATAAATCAAGATAGGTAAGAAAGAATGATGTTCAGGCTTGGTCTTGTGCGAAAATTTGCATCATTGATACTTTAAATATATCAACTTTCATTACATAATTTAGAAAAAAAAAGAACAGCTTACCTCTATTGTTTCATAATAATTCCAAATAAAATGCACAGAAATGCAGCAAAATAAAGAAATCGCATGTTGAAGAATTAAAAGATTTATTTGTATTTAAACAAACCCATCAAAATCGGATTCATCCGAATCAGAAATAAATAACTTCATAATTTCAGGATTAATTTCATTTTCATTTTCAGAATTACTGGAGAGTCCTCCTCACAGTCAATATTTTCAATGATTTTGATTTTCTGAATGCATTTTTTATAGTGGTTTCAGTAATTTCATTCCATGCTTGAACAACCCATTTTGACACTTCAGTATAGGATGCACGCCACTGTTTATCTCCTTTTGTGTAACTGTATCGTTGTCCATTCGGCATCCATTCTTCACAGAGATTTCGCACTTTCGCTTTGAAAGAACGATTTATCCCAACATCGAGGGGCTGTAATTTTTTGGTGAGTCCTCCAGGAATAATTGCCACTTTTGTCGACACAGACTTCAGCAATTTGTCGACACTTCCACTTAAATGCGCTTGCATCGAGTCCATGATTAGGAATGCCTTTGGCTTAAAAAAGAAATTTTCCTTTTACGCCAAATATTTTGAATCCACAATAACATTTCCTCTTCGTTCATCCACTCTTTTTCATTCACACGAATAATCAATTCTTTGGGAAAGATTTCTTTCGAAAGTGTCTTTCGCTTGAATATTAGTAATGGTGGTAATTTTGTACCATCTGCAGCACAGCATATACTACAGTAAAACATGTTCTTTCATTCCCTGTGGTATTAATGGGAATGCTGTTGGCCCCTTTTACAACAACAGTCCGAGTGGGGGGGGGGGGATGTCAAATGATAAATGGAACCTCATCCATATTAAAAATGAGATTCGGAGTAAAATTATTTTCTTCGATTACTCTTTTATAATATGACAAAAAATTGTCAGATTTCTCTTTCCAATCGTCCAGTAACTTCTGCCTGACGGTATCTGTTCCGGACTGCGAAGTTGTTACGCCTCATAAAACGATAGCACCACGTGGGTCCACCTTGGAAATTATCAATTTCTAAATCTTGCGCTAAAATTCGAGCTTTCAATCTGATTTTGGTAGTTGAAATGGGGATTCTATTTTCTCTTTCATTTACAATCCATTCTTTTAACTGAGCTTCCAGTTCGGGCAACATTGGATTTCGTGACGATTTGCACGTCTTCTTTCGCAAGTTTTAAGACTTGCTTTACTTTTTTTCCATAGTCTAATATTAGACTCATCTATATTGAAAAGTCGTCTGGTTTCTCTGTTTCCGACTTCTTCGGACTTCTCAATTACTTTCAATTTCAATTCAGCTGGATAACTTGCATGTTTTCTTTTAGACATTTTAGAACACTGATAAATAAAGCAGGAGGTATATTACACGTGGACATTAGAAATGATAATCTCAGCAGAACAGTATCACACAATAACTCGTACCTTTAGAGAAAAAAAATTACAAATCTAGTTTTTGAATGTGATTGGATGAAGCTGCCTTGGCTGCATGCAATTGAGTTTCAGATCACTGAAGCAGATAGCACCATCTGTTGTTCCTTATCTTAAAAAAAAAAAATTGCTCTTTTTTTCGAAAGTTTTAGGATTGGATTTCGCACAGGAAAAAAAAAAAATCGTTGCATAATCTGCAGCGGCGTATAATCTGCATAACGAAATTTGTGACTTTTTTAGCGTATAATCTGCAGATTATACGCAGGAAAATATGGTACTCAGCCCCAAGGTCCGTATCACGTAAATAATTCATCAGTTGAAGTCGTGAAAAGGTTAACAGAAAACTTAAATTCTGGGAGAAATGTAACAGTCGACAACTGGTATACTAGTTATGAACTTGCAAAATATCTTCTTCAGAAAAGCATTACTCTAGTGGGCACCATAAGGAAGAACAAGAGAGAAATACTGAAAGAGTTTGTGAACAATAAAAAATCTCAAGGTGCATTCATCCTTGTTTGCATTCCAGAAAGACATGACTTTAGCGTCTTATGTTCCTAAAAAAAAAAACAAATTTGTTAACCTTTTATCCACAATGAATAATGACGACGCTATTGACCAAACAACAGGTGAGGCAAAAAAGTAAGCGTTTTGTAATTTGACGAAAGGAGCTGTTGATGTGGTGGACCAATGTCAGCAGCGTATTCAACTCAGCAACAGATGGCCGATGGTTTTATTCTATACAATCTTGAATACTGCTGCAATCAATGCTCGAGTATTATGTTCAAAACATCCATCCTTAGAGCACAAGAAGCGTAGTCATTTTTTGAGAGCTCTTGCAACGGATTTCTGAAAGAGCACACAGCAAAGAGAAGCACTGCTTAATATGGTGTTTAATAGTTTAATGCCCTGCGTGACATATAAATGCATAAACGGGCCTCACAGGCCCGGCGCGAGTACATGTGTGCATACGATTAGTGCAAGGAATGCCAGATTAAGGAAAATTCCACAAAAATAGGGAACACGTAGTCAATTTTTTAAAATTAATATTTTTTATCAAGTAAGGTATCATTTTCAAGGTAATAAACCAAAGGACAAGAAAATAATAATTAATTTAATAAAAACACAAAATTTGATCAATTACAAACAATTAAACAAAGATATGTAAATATTTTTTTTAAGTCTTTTTTGACATCAAATCTCAAAATTGCTCATTCGATATAAAAATTAAGTATTCCTAAATCATAACATCTTCAAATTTAGGCCAATATGTTATAGAATATTTTAATATTTCAAAACTGTGCTCAATTAATACATTTTTAGGTTTATTAGAATGTTTATTACAAGCATTTTTGCAATTTTACGTCCAACACCAAATTTCCAAAAAAGTTTATTCTGTACAAAATTGCTTTGAGTAATTAACATGAAATTTTCTTGAGCAAATCACGATTTCATATCTTTTTATAGATATCCATTAAAACTTATTTTAAATTAGATTTTTTTTAAATAATGGTTTTGGACGTAAAAAATTATTTACGTCCGACACCAAGATTTTTCTAGTTTATTGCACCATTTGGCAATTTTTTTTTATGTAAAAAATTGATTATCATTTAAATTAATAACCATGGTGACATGAATGTTTAAGCATACCTGCATTTTTTTATTTTTTTAAACATGCAAATTAAGGATTTAAAGTGTAAAATCTTGCTCACAATTTATAAAATATAAAGAAAAGAAAGCATGTTGTTCTCAAATATAAAACATCTCAACTTGCCTACTAAACATTTTTTTTTTCTTATTTTTCTCTTGACATACAATATGAAAACATCTCAACTCATCAGCAAAGACTTGTTCTTTTTTTTATCACATTGTGTATGAATTAGGAGATTCCAAATTTTAGAATACTATTCTGAAGAAGTACTGCCCCCAGGGAGATACCTTCTTTAAGTATTCACAGACTTCACAACCACGGGTTCCTGAGTGATTTTTCTCTTTACTCTTACTCCTCTTGTCTTCCTTTCACCATTGTTTCACTCTCGTTGTGGTTTCCTCTTCGGAGGTGAGGGCAATTCTGTATGAGCCGATATCATCCTGTATATCGACTCATGGAGAATTGTAAACCACCCACATGTTGGCCGTGCGTGGCAAACTGTGTAACTGGAAAGGGGGATCTTGGCAGTTGAGGGAAACCACACACTGCTTTGGCCCCTGCTTCATGTAGACGGGAGATGCATATTGGTCCTGTATGCATCAATCGGCTGGTCAGCTGACTTTTGTCACTGGCTATAGGGATCAAGTGAGCGAGCATTTACTAGCCATCTCGTTAAGGGTGAACACTGGCATAGGGATGTCTTGTGATCATACGGGCCCTGGTTAGCACTGGTGCATGAATGTGCATCCCCTTGTAGGGCTCGGTAGTGGGTGGTGCGGCCAGGGTCTGAATTCTATTTTTTTCTAAAATAGATGGAAAAAATCTCTTTCCTTCTGACTCTCTTCCATGTGGAGACCAACGAGCTGTACATGATTATTCTTTCACTCAATTTTTTATTATTAAACAGACTGATAGCCTTTCAGATATTTCTTTCTCTCCCAGGGGGATACCTTCTTTAGGTAATCACAGGCTTCACAACCCCGGGTACCTGAGTGATCTTTCTATTTTTTCATTTTTCTCTTAACCTTCTTATCTTCCTTTCATCTTTGTTTCACTCTCATGGTTTCCTCTCCGCAGGTGAGGACAATTCTGCATGGGCCGATATCATCCTGCATATCGACTCATGGAGAATTATAAACCACCGCCGTGCACGGTGACCCATGTCCCTGGAAAGGGGTGTTAGAGAAATTACCTTAATGGTAATTCTCTAAACAATGGAAATGAATAGGTATGCAGAGCATTAACGCTAGTGGGCGTATAAGCTGAATTGTCTGCCCTAAAATAACTTGTCATTAAATAAACATATTGTATGTCAAATGAATATATGTTGAGAAGCAGAAATTAAACAGGTTTAAATAACAAATAACAACCTTTATTAAAATCATAATTAAAATCAAATAAACAAATATGAATATCAAATCAATTGTCTAAAAACATAAATATAGATATCTCAATTCTTATATTGAATTCAAATTAATATCATTCACTTTGCATATTATGAACCAGAGCACCAGAAGAAATAAAGAAAGAAATTTATTTTATATTGTAAAGGAAAAATTGTATTTTTAGCTTTAAAAGAAAAATAAAGTTTATGAAAAAAATATTTTATCTTTAAGTTTAATTCAAATCATAATTCCCAATTCATTTTTAAACATTTACTTTCAGAATAAATTTTAATCACTAATGTTAAGAAAAATAAATAGCAGAAATTTTAAATTTAATTCTTAAATATATATCTCCCCTTCCTATTACTGCAAAATATGGTCAACCTTTCTCATATAATAAAAGCTCCTAAGGATTCACGCTGCCACTCGAGAATGCCTTCCTAAAACACATCACCTGCCACGTAATGTGTTCTCCATTAATCGACCTCTGCCACAAGAAGATTTATATGGAGGGTGGAGCAAAAACAGAATAGACAATGAATCAACTCAATAACAGTAACATCCCAACGATTGCCCCAGCAATCAGCAAGTCGTTACTAGCTCGCCGGCTATCGTAACGCTTGATAAAACGAAACCACTGAATTGAGTCTGAATTCATTTCTAACAAATTAAAATTGACAAAATTGATTCTGAATAAATATAACAGACGAAGTCTGAATTAAAAGATATGTCTAAGAAGGAGAGATTAAAAGATATAGTTCTAAAAAAAATAAGTAAAATAAAAATTAAAACTCATCTGACATTTTGCTGTAGGTGGCCGGCACCTTGCTATTTACTCTGAAGCTTTCCTTCAATTTAAAACGTCAATTCAAAATATACCAGTTCCTCCTATAACAGCATGTTCACTTTAACAATCGTAACATCACTTCACATATTAAAGCTAGACGTTGTCATATTATATTCACTTTAAAAAAACAAGAAGACAATTTTAATAGCACGACCACCATCCTCACTCCGGACTCCATTACACGTTGAACGAGACAAGGCGAACGCTTGCCGGCAAAACAACACAGTTTAAATATCCCATCCTTCGCTAACAACGCCCCCTCACGTCACCTCCGGCATTTCGAATGTTCTCGGGAAAGACGATCCAATAGCAGTCAGCCACGGGGAAACTACGTATGCTTGTGGACATGTTACGCCACCTATTGCCAGGTCCGATAACTTTGTAGAAAAACATCGTAAGTATTCTATGAAGGATGGAAGATATTTGCCGGGAGAAACGAAAGTGTCGATGCCGTAAGAAAGCATATTATCAACAAGTAGTGAATGGTAAGTAGATAAGATATGAGTAGCTGTTAATTAGGCCGAAGTACAAAAGAAAGATAAAAGGTATTTTATTTATTATAAGTTGAAATTTAAACACAGGAAAAATAAAGATAATAAGTGTTTAAATTGAGACTTAGTTTCATTTATACTTTAATTATTTAAAAGCAAATAAAATAAATAGAATTTGTTTTAAATGTAACTTTACTTTATACTATTGTAAATAAATATAGTAATAAATTAAATAAAAAAATAGGTTGAGTGGAATGACAAGAACTTAGGGAAAATATGTCTATTTTCTATCAAGGGGATCCTTGCAGTTGAGGGAAACCAACACACTGCTTTGGCCTCTGCTTCAGGTAGACGGGAGGTGCATATTGGTCCCTTATGTACCAATTGGCTGGTCAGAGAGCTTTTGTCACTGGCTTAGGGATCAAGCAAGAGAGTACTTACTAGCCATCTTGTTAAGGGTGGAGACTGGCATAGGAGTATCTTGTGACCGTATGGGCCCTGGTTATAGAGTCATATAGCAATGACTCGGATGCGGATGATGACAATAATATATTACAAGAGTTCGAACCTAATTGATCTAATGGAGTTTTTATTAATTTGTGTTTTAATCAATTTAGATTTTATATACACTGTTGTTTTTATTACATTTCTGATTGTACAGTTTTTAACTCGTTTTATCTCCTTTAAGATTCCTATTTTACCCTCATTGACTGATTTTAATTATAGCCTGACATTGCATTCTTTAATTTTTTTATTTTGTTTTTATGTAATATTCACTCATCTTATTCATTGTTTATCTTTTATCATTTGTTACCAGCTTCTACAGTTTTTTGTCACTTCATGTTTTTATGGTTTTGTTCTCTTAATTGGTTTTTATTATTCATCTCATTGCTGTCTGAGTTTCAATTTTAAATAAGTTTCAACCTTATCTTGGCGCAGCATGTCCCCAAAGGGACCTTGCGCCGTAAAACCCCATACAACCAACCGATAATTCTTTCAAGAAAAGTCACCATTTCTTATTGCTAAAACTTTCTAATCTCTTTTTGGTGATGGTCACTCTCTCAAAAAATTGCAGTCTGGGGATTTATTGGTTGAAGTTCCTTCAGCCAGCCAATCGCAAATTCTATCAAATTGCAATACAATAGGCACTTTTTTCGTTTCTGTTACAGCACATAAAACTCTCAATACCTGCCGAGGTGTAATATCTGAACCAGACCTTTATTTTCCACTAAAGAAGAACTTCTGTCTAATTTAAATGATCAAAATGTCATAGATGTACGCCGTATCGCAATTCGTCGAAATGAGCAAATACTTCCTACAAAACACATTATATTAACTTTCAATAGCAATATTTTACCTACTAGAATCAAAGCTGGATATATCTAAATTGTCCGGTCCCCCCTTTTATTTCAAATCCCCTCTGCTGTTTCAAATGCCAGCGTTTTGGTCATACTAAGACTGTCATGGCAATGTTACTTGTCCACACTGTGCAGAAGTTGACCATGACAGAGAATCTTGTGAAAAACCTGAACGCTGTGCAAACTGTAAAGGTGATCATACATCATATTCTCGCTACTGTCCTATTTGGATCCACAAAAAATAAATTATCACCATCAAAATAACTCAAAAACTTCCTTACGCCGAAGCTCGCAAAATTGTTGAGTCTAGACCCCGTCAGTTGGTGTCTCCTATTCAGGCTTACTTAAACAGCAATCAAAATCCATAAGATACATAGGCATCCAAACAGATACCTCTATTCAATCCAATACACAGCCGAAACAAACCCGTAATGTGAGTTGTGCAACTAAAGGATATGCAACACCAAAATTAGAACGTGTCACAATAGAATACGAAACTAGTCAATCTCAAAAATCTTCAATTCCATCCAAAAAGCCGAACAAACTTCAGAATACGCCAAAGACACTAAAATCAAATAAAAGTAACCCTGCTTCTTCTACCTCTAATTTGCATAAATCTAATATTGATAAAACCGAGAAACTGACCCAAAAAAAACAAAAGAGAAAAAGACTGTTCGGGGTTCACATCAGTGGCAAACTGTAACAAAGAAAAAACGGAAATCACATCATGGACCATCTGTTACAAATCTGAAAGATCGAAAACAGCTTGCTAATTACATAGAAGAGGCTATGGATTCCGACTCATACGACTCAAGTGATGATGAGAATACTATATATGACGAATTTGTGCCTGATTGATTCTGAGAACTATTATTTTAATATCTATGACTTTAAAAGTTGTCTTTATATAGTATTTCTGTATCTCACACTTAGTCTATATTTCAACAGGTATTACTTTATAATATTTTAATGCATTAAATTATATGTCGCTTGTTTTTTTAATCATCATCTGACACTTTTAACTGTTTTTATTTATACATATCATCATTGATTTAATCTGATTTTATATATTTAACTTTTTCATTGCGTCTAATGTTGGTTTACTACTTTTGATTTAGTCTTGGTGCAGCATGTCCCTAAAGGGAATTTGCGCCATAAAACCCCAATCAACCAACCAACCTACCTGAAAAAGTACTACAGAGATACTTATTGGTAAGTAATTGTATGTTTGAATATTTATATTTATTTTAAATTAAAAGCAATTTAAGATTTTATTTCAAAACAAAAAAAATTTAGTTTTGGAAATAATATTTATTGGTTAGCTTATAAAAATACTTTAAACTAATAAACTGCTTATTCATTTAGTATGAATGAACACTTCTTTAAAAAACCTAATTAGTGTACTACTTAAAATAGAATGTTCTGAATTTTCATTTCAAAACAAAATTTTAAAAAATGAAATATTTTTCTTCCAAAAAGTACTTTAAATTAAGGAATTAATTCACTTTTAAGAAAGAATATTTTTTTATTAAACCAAATTAGTTTTCTAATTTAAAAAATGTTCTGAATTTTACTTTCAAAACAGAACTATAAAGAAAATATTTATCACTCAGAAAATTTATTTTAAACTAATTATAAATTTTAAAATTAATATTTCTTCAATGCTTTTTGCCACATTGTTATTTATTTAACCTTTTTTTCTTTTTTTACAGACATGCCTTTTACGAAGAAGGAAAAAATCGCACGCCGCAGAGCCAAAATTAATGCAGATCCAAAAAGAAGGGAAGAATATTTAAAAGCTGAATGAGAGCGGAAGAAAAAGCAGAGAGAAATCATGAAAAATTCAATGAGTGCGAGACAATTAAGGAAATTTAATGTAAAAGAAAGTGCACATATTCTTACAATTTACAAAAAGAAACATGCAGAAAAATTAAAACATTCTGCAACAAATACTTCTGAAAATACAATTGAGGAAGGAGGCAGATCAACAATGCCATATAAAACCACATGTACTCTACAAAAAGCAATTCATAAATTCGCCATAATTTACCTGCATCTCCACGTAAAAAAAAAGCTGTAGTAGCATCTTCGGTGGCTGTAGTGGTCTTGAATTATCTCCTCGTCTATATCCGAGAAAAATGAGTCAAGACTCTGTTCAGATGAAAAAATTTTGTCACTAGTGGATGAGTTTTATAATAATGATGAAATTTCATGGCAGGCTCCAGGACGAAAAGACAGATTACTGGTTAGGGAAAAAGATCCAAATCGAAAAATTAGAAAATTACACATTCAACTATGATTTATACTCATGTCTCTGTATGAGGCTTATGAACGGTTTTGCAAAAACTTCTGCGATACAAAAATTGGCTTTTCAAAATTTGCATCCAAAACACGTGAAACTATTTGACAAAATTCCACACAGTTTATGTGTGTGTGTTTATCACAAAAATGTCCGCCTCCTCTTGCAAGCTTTAAAATCAAGCACTAATCTAAGCTAAGACTTTACAAATTTGTCAATCAAATTGTTTGTTCTCCCACTGTAAAAGATTGTATGTATTCAGAATGTGAAAAATGTATCAACAAATTGCTTTCTTTTAAACCACTGAACAATATACAGGATACACCAGTAAAATATTCACAATGGCAGAAGTGTGAAAAAAAAGAAATTATAAGTAACGTAAAAGAAGCCTTTAGCGAACTTTTGAATCAGGCCAAATATTTCCTCCTTCACACATACATTAAAAGAGAACAAATCTTTGGCATTTAGCAGTTTAAAATCTGCAATTAATACTGAAAACATTGTAGTACAATTGCATTTTTCCGAAAATGCTGCAATTTTGCAACAAAATAAAATTCAAGTTGCACACTGGAGTCATACACAAGCTACTATTTTCGCAGCACATGCTTAGATAGCAAAAGATGTCAGCCAGAGTGTTGTAATTGTTTCCGATTCAATGGATCATACGTAATTAAAAGTGTACAAATCTGTTAACTACCTTTTTAGTTTCTTGAAAACAGAACACCCAACCATAAAAAATGTACAAGTGTTTTCAGACGGCCCAAGTTCACAATTCAAACAGCGATATTTATTTTATAATTTATTTTTGTTTGAGGAAAACCATCAAATCAAATTAACGTGGAATTTCTTTGCGACATCACACGGTAAAGGAGTTGTAGATGGCATTGGTGGAACCATGAAATGGACTACATTTGGCAAAAAAAGTATTTGTACATTTCATTTTCTATAAATTATAATGAAATTAAACAAAAGATTTAAGCAAAAAATACTGTAATACATTAATTTAATGCATTATAATATTATAGAAGCAAAAACAAAATTAAACGAATCGATTTTTTACATTATAATAAACAAATATACGAAATATAATGCAAAAAAAGTATTTGTACACTATATTAATGTAATATAATTAATGAAAATTTAGTAAAATGATACAAATTGATATTTTGTGTGAATTCATTTAGCGTTTATGATTACTTCTAGATGATGTGACATAGATTCCACCAACTTTTTTGTAGCGATCTGGTTAATGTTATTCCATGACACAATAAGAGCTTCTTTAAAACTGTTTTTTACTGATACACTTTTTTTTCGGATTTTTGCATCCAATAGCATCCAGAAATTTTCTATTGGATTCAAATCTAGAGATTTTAGAGGAGTTACCAGTCGTCTTCGAGTATTGTCGTAAGCATGTGCTGGTGATTACAGCAGTATGCTTTGGTCGTTATTCTGCAATTATTCAATGTATGTTAAACCTGTCCTTCCATTGTCAATAAATTTTAAATGTCCCGCTCCATTAGAAGCTATACACCCCAAAACCATAACATTCCCCCCATCATGCCTGATAGTTTGAAGTATATGTTTTGGATCTAGAACAGTTTTATTTTTACGCCAATTTTTTCGAATGCTTGGTGGTAAGAAAATTCCTAATTTTCCTTCATCAGAAAAAATTACTTTTTCCAAAAATCCAATGATTTACTTCTGTATGCGAAAGCGAATACTATGCGTTTTCGCCTATTTGTTTCACTGATGAATGGATTTTTCCTTGGGGTTCTTCCTTTTAAATCTGCATTGAGAAGACTAGTTCTTATTGTTTGAGGTATTACTCTGATGCGAGAAGATGTTGCAAGGTCTCCAGCAAATTTTTGAACCAAACGCATAGGATTTTTTAAAACTTTTTTATTTTAACATTACTCCCTTTTTCCCTCATTGTTAGTTTGCTGAGAAGCCCTGGTTTTCATTGAATTTCGATGCATCTAATTTATTCATACTTTCTCACTATGCATCTAATAGTTGTAAATGGTAATTTAATAGCTTTTACAAATTCTCGTTGCGAGTTTCAATTTTTATTATGCTCAATAATAGGATTTCATATATCTAAAGGTACCTCTCTAATTTTAAGTTCTATTCTCAATTATGCTTCAAGAGTAAATTAGATTAAATGTCAGACAAATATAATATGAAGTTAAAAATTATGAACAGCTTCTGTATAAGTAGTCCTTTGAACCATAAACACTATAAAACACAGTACATATCAGGATGGAGAAATGTACAAATACTTTTTTTGCTAGAAAATTATTTTACATCTTTATCAAAATTTTCTGTTGTGTAATTTAAAACGCACGGTAGACAGACTGTATTAAAACTATTTTTGTCAAAATATCTGTTTTTATTTAGTTAAAAAATAAACATTTTAGAGTGTACAAATACTTTTTTTGCCAACTGTATGTGGAGGCACATCAAAGCTGGAAAGACTGTGGTCAGTACTCCCGAAGAATATGTAAAGGTTGCTTCAGTCTTAAGAGCCCACAATAGTCACAGAAAAATTACTCAAAAAGACCCGGATGACCATGTAAAGTCTATGGGAGCGTTCTTTTCTAATATCTCGCTCAAATTTTAATATTTTTGCATGATTTTTTTGCACAAGATAGCTGAGGGCAATCCACAACCGAGCTAGTTTTTACATTTTCAATTTTTGTTTCAGATTTTCTTTAAAAAATTACTTTAACTTTCGAAACCGGTTTAAACCGGTTCTGAAACTGAAACTATCGTAATATAAAAAATACATAACCAAAATCGAAAAAGTAAAAACTAGCCCGGTTGTGGATTGCCCTCAGCTATCTTGTGCCAAAAAATCATGCAAAAATATTAAAATTTGAGCGAGATATTAGAAAAGAACGCTCCCATAGACTTTACATGGTCATCCGGGTCTTTTTGAGTAATTTTTCTGTGACTATTGTGGGCTCTTAATGCCCAACATTCATATCAAGTATATATCTCCTGAAGAGATAGTAGACAATACCGATTTTTTGAATACATATTGGGAGAGAATTTGCCCAATCCCAAATATTCAAACCATTCATTGTGTAAGAGCTATAGAGCAAAACAAAATCCTTACATCAGTAACATCCTCATCCCAAGCAAAAAAATATGATAATTTTGTTTGATGAATCACCAGCAGGTGAGGAAAATACGTTTGAAGATAGCAAAAATGTGCTCATTGATTTGGCGAATCTTCATGTGAATAACTGTATACTAGTCAAATATGACTCCATCCTTTATCCTAGATGTATAACAGATATTGTAGAAAAGGAAATAGAAGTTTCTGTCATGCACAAAACCAAAAAATATTATAAATGGCCTGAGAAAGAAGATAAGATATTTTATAGTTTGCAATGCGTTAATAAGAAAATTTCTCCACCTACATCTATCGGGAGCAGAGGACAGTTCATTTTTCATGAAAAATATGAAATGTAAATGGCCAAAAAAAAAAGTATATTTCTATTAATGTAATTTGTTAAAGATGACATTGAGACTCTCGTGTGACCTCTCATCTTGAGACTCAATTTCAAAGTCACTGTGAACATTGCATTATGATAAATTACCAAATAATGTCACATTAAAGTCACATGGCGACTTTCTGTCACAAGACCCTACTGTGAAGTAACCATTGTGAAAAGTCACCATATAACTTTAATTGGACATTATTTGGTAATTTATCATAATACAACGTTCACAATGACTTTGAAATCGACTATACAGATGAGAGGTCACACGAGAGTCTGAATGAAATGACATTATAAAGTCATTTGAGACTCATAAAAGAGACGTATGGAATTTCATAATTTTTGTCTCGCTATAGTGACTGTGACTCTTGTGTGACCTGAATGAGATGTTACATGGATTAGCTGTTATGCAGGGATGGTAATTATTCGAATTATATTATACTTACTTTTGAATATTTGCGTGAAAATTATCACTTGTTAAATTTTGCACCAGTGTCACTGGCTTTAGGGATCAAGTGATCAAGCAAATACTAGTCATCTCGTTAAGGGTGGAGGCTGACATAGGTTTGTCTTGTGTGACAGTATGGGCCCTGGTTAGCACTGGTGCACGAATGTGCATCCCCTTGTTGGGCTCTGTAGTGGGTGGTGTAGCTGGGGTCTGAATTATATTTTTAAAAATATGGATAGAAAATCTTCACTTTCTTATACTTCTCTCCCTAGTGGAGAGCAACAAATTGTACAGACTTTTTCACTCACTCTTTTCTTTGTCATTAAGCGTTCCGATAGTCTCTCTGATAGTTCTTTTAAAAAGACTACCATTTCTCATTGCAAAAACTTTTCAGTCTGTATTGGGGGATGGTCATTCCCTCAAAAAACTGCAATCTGGGGATCTACTAGTAGAGGTTTCTACAGCTAAACAGTCGCAACTTCTCTCTAATTTCTCTACAATAGGCACCTTTTCCTTTTCCGTTTCCGTACAAATACATAAAACTCTAAATACAAGTCGGGGTGTAATATGAACCTGATCTGTTATTCTCTACTAAAACTGAGCTTTTAGAAAATTTAAAAGAGCAAAATGTCATAGATGTACGTCGTATTACTATTCGTGGCAATGAACAAGTACTACCTACAAAACATAAAATTCTAACATTCAATAGCCCTACTTTACCAACTAAAATTAATGCTGGCTACCTAAGTTGTCCAGTCCGACCATATATACCAAATCCTCTCCGTTGTTTTAAATGTCAGCGTTACGGTCATACCAACACTACCTGTTGTGGATCTGTTACCTGCAAACGTTGTGCAGAAGTCGGCCACGACAATAAATCATGTGATAAACCTGAACGCTGCGCAAATTGTAAAGGTGATCATACTACCTATTCCCGCACTTGTCCTAATTGGAATCGAGAAAAAGAAATTCTGACTGTTAAAATTACTCAAAATTTGTCTTATCCCGATGCCCACAAGCTTGTAAAAAGTAGAACCCCATCTGTTGCAATTTCCTACTCCAGCTTACTCAAGCAGCAATCAACAACCGTAAGACACATAAGAGGTCAAACTGATTCCACATATCCACCTAATAAATCTACTAAAACACAAGTCTACTAGTAAACTAGCACATCAATTAAAGAAAGCCAGGATATCCGTCTCCCTACTAAATGTCTTGTAAACCCGCCATTAGAATGCTGGCTTTCATCCACAGAACTTGTAAAAATAATTGATATTGAAAAACAGTGTCAGAAATCTCAAGCTCAATCTAAGGGATAATCCAAACCTCTAAATGAGACTAAGGCTGTTACCTCACCAAAAAATAACCCTAATTCATCTGCATTAAACTTGAAAAAAAAAACCAACTCTAGTCAAATAGTGAGAAGTGGTGTTCAGAAAGAAGGGACCAAGGCTGGGACCCAAACTGTTACAAGTTTAAAATCATTACAGAAATCAGATATAAAACAAACAGAAACCATAAAAACCCCAACTCCAGCATCCCCAAGGTGGAAGACTGACGTTAAAAGAAAGAAAAATTCATCGCTAAGCCCATGTATAAGAAATTTTAAAGATACCAGGCAACTGCAGCACTATGTTCAAGAAGCTATGGAATCAGAGACTTACGGCAGTGGCTCGGATTCCGAGGATAACACTATGTTTGAGGAGTATGTGCCTAGTTGAATTAATTTTTATTTTATTGGTCTTTGTTTTAGTTATATTTTGGTTTTCGTGTCATTATCTTATTGCTTTAGAATTTAAACTAGTTTTAGAATGGTATCTTTTTACACTTTTAAATAACTTTGTCTGGTTTTAATTGCACATATCACCGCTTTGCCTTTATCCACTTAATTCATATCTGTGACAGGTTTTTAATGTAACTTTCACTTTTTACATTAAATTTTAACTTTATTTTATTCCTACCTTGTTCTTGGCGCAGCATGCCCCACAGAGGACCTTGCACCATAAAACCCCATTAAACCAACCAACCAGTAAAAGATTAAAATACAGGAATAATTGCAAATAAGGCAAAAAAGAAACACAAAAGGTCAAATTTACAGAACATCTAAAACATAAAAACCAGAAGCCAATAAAAACTAATTAAGTTCAACCAGGCACATATTCCTCATACATAGTGTTTTCCTCGGAATCCGAGCCACTGCCGTAAGCCTCGGATTCCATAGCCTCCTGAACATAGTGCTGCATTTGCCTGGGATCTTTAAAATTCCTGATGCATGAGCTTAGCAATGAGCTTTTCTTTCTTTTAACGACAGTCTTCCGCCATGGGGTTGCTGGAGTTGGGGTTTTTATGGTTTCTGTTTGTTTTTTAAGCATATGTGATTTCTGTGGTGTTTTTGATTTTGTAGCAGTTTGGATCCCAGCCTTGGTCCCTTCTTTCTGTGCACCAGTTTTCACTATTTGACTAGAGTTGGGTTTTTTAGAGTTTAATGCAGATGAGTTCGGGTCATTTTTTGGAGTAGTAACAGGAGAATTGGATGATCCATTAGATTGAGATTTCTGTCGATGTTTTTCTAGATCAATTATTTCTACAAGTTCTTTGGATCGTAGCCAGCGTTCTAACAATGGTTTCACAAGACATTTAGTAGGGAGACAGACATCATGAGATTCTTTAATTGGAGTGCTCGTTGATTGTGTTATGGTTGATTTACTGGGTGGAAATTGGAAATCAGTTTGTGTACTTATGTGTCTTATGGATTTTGATTGGTTCTTAAGTAAACTGGAATAGGAAATTCCAACTGATGGTGTTCTGGATTCAACAAGTTTGCGGGCATCGGAGTAAGACAAATTCTGAGTAATTTTTATTGTAATTATTTATTTTTATATTCATTATTTTATTTGGATATTCAGCTTTGGCAACCCACTTCAGTGTTGCAAAAGCTGATAAATTAAGGGATTCCAGAGAACATGCTAAATATGAAGGTCTGTATAAACATTTGACATCGTTTCAGTTTTTGACGAACTTAGGCATTATGCATGATGCTCTTGTTGAATTAAGTGAACTTTCTCTCTCTCTTCAACGTCAAGATATGACTCTGCCTGATGCAGACGCTCATATAAAACGAACAATCAAAGTTTTAGAATCAATGTGTGATTTGCCTGGGGAATTTATGAAGGAATCATCTAAAGTTATTGCTGATAAGCAATTTCAAAATATTGAATTGCACAACTTTTCAAAAGTTGTACAAATAAATCCATCACAGTTTTTCAGAAGTCTTGTATCAAATCTAAATAACAGGTTAGTTGAGAACCCAAACAGATCAGCACATGAAAGTACAATTACAAATATATCCAATAAAGTAGAATGCGACTGTTTTATGCAAGACATAAATGTACTTTTTAAGAAAAATTGGCCGTCTGATGTAGGAATAAGATACGGTGAAGACAGCATTTCCAATTTATGTGATATATTCAATTTCCCAGAAAAAAGGAAATTTATAACAGCATTCAGACAGTTTGTTGACACTGGCAATGAACCTGCTGAATTAAATCCTCTTCTCCACACTGTCAAAACTATACCAATATCAACGTCTGAATGTGAAAGAGCTTTTAGCAGTATGAACAATATTATGACCGATGTAAGAAATTCTCTCTTGGTTGAAAAAGCAAGTTCGCTCATATTCTTAAGTTGTGTTGGACCGCCTTTAAAAGAATTTTGCCCAGAACCGTATGTGAAATCTTGGTTGCAATCGGGAAGAAGATTGGCTGATGAAACAGCTTGTCGTTAACCAGAGACCACTGAAATTGCAACTCATTACAATTCATTATGGCAACTTTTAGAATAGATGTGTCAATATAAATTTAAAGTCAATCAACTTTTGACTCATAATGAAAAATAGTTTTTTTTTAATGCATTGTCATATATTAAAATTATGTGCAAAATCAATTGGATAAGTAAAAAAAGTTATTTTGAAACCATCTGAGTTTTTAAAATTATCATTTTCTATATTTTCAGTATCAAATAATATAGTTTTTTAGTACAAATTTTATAGTCTCATTTTCAGAGGTAAGTTTATATTTTATTCTTATTAATGTATTCTTTAGAAATGTAATTCATATTACCAAAAATGTTACAAATGGTGGTAGAAAATATTATGAAAAACCTAAAAATTTCAGAAATTGTTTTTTTCAAATTGAGTATGAACAAGATTTGCAAAAAAAGAACCATTAACTTTTATTTATTTATAACATGTTTATTTATTTTATTTTTTTAGGGGTTGGGGGGGGGGGGGGGGTTGGCCTCTTTTGGCCATACTTGGCTTTTGTGAAGTTAAGCATTTTAATTATAAACTACACTTCTTTAATGCCATTCAATTTACTTGCAATTTAATAAGTGATCATCTAGAGTAATTCCTGGTCATGGAGTTTTTGGTGTAATTCTTGGTCATTTTCACATTTGTTATGTATATGTAAAGAATTTATCAAACTATATTGTTTGAAAGATATTTTGAACTTTGCTTTAAAATGTATCCTTGATTATTCATTAAATTGAATTTTAATATTTGGGAGGGGTGGGGATCAAAACTGTTACTCAAATTTCTGCAAAACAACATTGATTTTCATTTTTACACATCTTAAAATGATCTGTTTCATTTTTATTTAATTTTAATTATGAGATATCACAATTTTTAAAAGTGATAATAAAATTTTCCTGTACTATATTAAACACTTTTTCATGAGCAAGTCAAACTAATCCCATATTTGTGGGACAATTCCTGACCTTTTAAAAATTTTAATTATTTCAGTCATAAATGCATAAATATTTGAGAATGATGCATTTTTAATAGCTTTTATTGTTGATTTTTGACCAGAAATTACTCTGGGTGACTAATCCAGTTTATCAATAATGTAAATAGTAGTGGAATAATATGAAGATACAGCTGCTATTAATTTGTAGTGTAAATATGTCAGCTGAATTATAAAAGTCCATATCAATAGCTTTATCTGGTTTTCACTGACCTTTAAACTTCTATTTTGTTTTCATTTTTACTGCTATATACAAGTAGGAAATCATAATTGCTTAGTTACATGTTTTATTATTTAAGTAATTTTAAGAGCTATTAATACTTTTTTTTTTTCACAATAATTTTTTAATCATAATTATTTTTTTTTTCATACTTAAATTCATGTAATAAAAACTTTTTTCATTCTTACTATTAAAAACAGTCAATATGCATAAATATAAGTATACTCTTTTAACAATAAGCTTTTCAAAATTTTAATTAAAAGAATTTTGTTTGAAAAGCATTTTTTAATTTTACACACTTATGTACTAAATTCTCCTCAAGTATTCTTTAGTTTATCTTTTAAAATTGTTCATTGTATAACTAATCTCTTCATATGGACGTGTAAGAATATTTATATTTTCATGTGCTATATTTTATCCTTAATTAAATAGAAGCTTTAAGAAGTATATAGAACTATGTAGAGAATTTCCAAACACTATTTCTGAGCCCAATTTATATTGTTTTCAATATTTACCTTTTTGCCAGATTTAATTTACTGTTTGACAATTCCAAGCCAATGTTGACATTTTTAGTATTTTAATTTTTGCACCAAATAGGTAAGTATGTATATTTTTTCTGATAGTGTGAAACCTATTTTTTTATATTTGCAATGCATTTTATAAAATTTCAACAATCTGTTGTCAATCTCAATATCAGTTGTATCATTTACAAAAAAGAAAAAAAAAAAGTGGAAAATATGTTTGTTTTCCCAGAAAATGAAGATATGCATGTAGACATTACTTAAATTGTTGAATTTTTAAATAAACCTCAGTTATAAGCTCAAGGTATTTTTTTTTTTTTTTTTTCAAATTATCTAAGCATGTATAATTTGTGAAAAATATACTTCATTCATTAGTACAAGTGATAATTCAATAAAATCCATTATAATTAACCTAACTTATTTTTGTTTGTTTCTTACATATGTGATGTTGGTCTGTTATGGGTCAAATTACATATTTTTCATAATTGTTATAGCTAAACGAAAATGTCTGCTGTCATCTTTTGGCCTGGCTAACAGTTGACAATCCTAGTATGAACCCTAGTATTAACTGTTAACTTTCAAAAGTTGGCTTTTGGCTTAGCAAAAATTCAGTTGCATTAATGTGACAGGTACCACATTGATACAATTTGTTTCTCATACCAATTTGGTGAAAACTTAGTTTCCCAAAAGGATATTTATTTTCCATTGTTTGAAAAAGGAAACCATAATAAGTATGATAAAAAAAATATAGAACAAAACAAATTATATCATTATATTAAAAAAAAAGTAAACAATAGTAAGGTTATTATGTGAGGCGTAAAACTGCCATTTTATCGTAATTGCACCAATGTGGTGCGTATATGACATCTGCGCCGCATCAACGTTTACTGACTGAAAAAGAGAGTTCCCACTAATATTTTTTTCCAATTACAGCACTGATGTAGCCCTTCCTTTGAAAAGGTTGTGCATCCTTATTTTAGAGGCTATAAGTAATCAATCCACGCTGTAACTGATTTGCCTAAAAGAGCTCTAAAAAATTAAAAATAAATAAAATTTAAGGGGTAGTCTGCTGTGTATTTCGATCCTCCGTACCTCACTTTTCCTTATATAATGCACGCACAGAGACACTTAAGCTCACTTCATGCACACATTGATAGTTTTTTCGTATACATAATTACTCAACTTTGATTCTTTATAATATCCTGTTTATAAACGAATAAATGTATAATTTTTTTTCTTCTAGTGATGATCCTGAACAGAATCCTGTAGCTTTAATTGGCCAGATCCAGCTTTTAAAACTATAGCAACACAAACTGAAAGTATTGAAGATGTTTTGATTCCAATGATACTGGACTTGTATGCCCAGATCGATAACCTGAAATCAATAGTTGAATTGTTGAAAAAGTGAAAGACGATAAAACAGTGCAAATGTTAACTGGTTTTACAAAACAGAAATTTGATATTATTTTTGATTTTTTTAATTTAGAAAGTGAAATTGATAATGCCAAACAGCTGTTTTTCATTAAAGTAGCAAATAAAGCCTTTGTGCACAAATGTTTAAGGATAGAGAGCCAACGAATATAAATGCACAAATAAAGTATGAGAAAGTAGCAAATAGCTATTTCGAATCTACTAACGAGATTCTTCATCAGTGCAAAACTCAGCGAGCTAAAAGTAGCAAAACTCAGTTTTGCTACTTTTAGCTCGCTGAGTTTTGGTCCCAGATGGAAGAGAAAAATGATGATAAACTAATAAAAGAGAAAGAAAACAGTTGGAAATAATAATAAAATAAAATATTTTATTTTATAAAATAAAATAAAATAGAGGAGGAAATAAAGATATAAAATATTTTATTTTATTATTATTATTTCCCATTGTTTTCTTTCTCTTTTATTAATTTATCATCATTTTTCTCTTCCATCTGGGCTCTTTTAAGCCAGCGCCACCTGTGGCACTCTTTGTAATTCCTCCTTCTTTCTTTAACTTTATCTTTACTTTTCTCTTCCTCCTTGGCTCTGTCAGGTAGCGCCACCTGTCGCACTCTTTGTAATCTCCTCCCTCTTTCTTTCACTTTTATTTCCACTCTGTCCCTTGTGACACGTGTTTGGATTAGCTGAAGACGAGCTGTATTTTTGAAGCTCGAAACGTGTCCTGTTTAATTTTCTTTTTATGATGATTTTACAAAGTTTTTTAGCTTATTTATAGGAATTAGACTCTAATTTTATAAGAAAATACACTCTGGTTAGTGAAACATGGTGCAAATTAACGATGTCATTTTATTGAAGGGTAAGAATTTTTAGTAAATGTTTCGAAATTTTCCATAAGTAATGTAAAAATTCGACGATAATGCAATGGTTGAACCAATATGATTTGTTTATTCATTTGGCCAATGATGCGTATACGCAACATTTTAAAATATTATTTTTCATGCACAAATCTTTTTTTTTTGTCTTAAAGTATGTAATTTAAGAATATTTCAATGAAAATAATACTACATTTTATAAAATTTCTGAGCTTGGTCTAAAATGGGTTAAATGGGTGGGGAGTAACAGAAAAAAAAAATGGCACATACAAAACTAGTCATAATTAATGGATTTAAAAAATGTTCTTACCTCATTATTTGACAATATTGTTATATTAACATCGTAAGACGTTTTCTTCATTTCCGCTCTCACTTTAGCAGCAACACAAACGTTAGATGCATCCACACAAAATTTAAAATTATTGATAAATTTAGATTTAAAAAATTTTTTGGCCTTTTATTTTTTCTTAAAGACATTTTTGTTCACCATGAAATTTGTTGGTTTCATTTATCATCAAGATGTATGCATCAATATTACTTCCATTAAAATCGCTGATAGGAAGTGGTTTGTCAAAAATAGGATTCATTCTTTTATGCTAATGGCACTGAGAAAAATATAATGAAAAATATAAAATAACGTAAGAGGAAGCAAGAAAAATTGAAAGCAAGTCTTAAATTTTGTAGTAAACAAACAAGTAACATGTGCACGGAGCACAGTTATAGTTACATCTTCTAGTTTCCCCCTTCAAGTCATGTGATAGGGGAGTGTGAAGTCAGACGGATAATGTCCATTTTTTAAGGGAGTGGCCATCACCAAGAACAGATTGGAAGATTTTAGTAATAAGAAATGGTGAAGTTTTATTGAATGAACTATCAGAGAGGCTATCATTGCATTTAATTAAGAAAAATCGAGTAAAAGAGGAATTCTGTAACATTTGTTGCTCACTACATGGGAGAGAAATAGATGGAGAAGTTTTTCCATCCATATTAAGTGAAAATGTAATTCGGACTCCAGATGCACCACCCTGCCCAACAAGGGGATGCACATTCGTGCACCAGTGCTAACCAGGGTCCATATGGTCACAAAACAATCCCATGTCAGTCTCCAACCTTAACGAGATGACTAGTAATTGCTCGCTCACTTGATCCCTAAAGCCAGTGACTAAGTCAACTGACCAGCCGATTGATGCATATGGGACCAATATGCACCTCCCGTCTATCTGAAGCAGAAGCCAAAGCAGTGTGTTGGTTTCCCTCAACTGCCAGGATCCTCCTTTCCAAGGACATGGGTCGCCACACACAGCTTACACGTGGGTGGTTTACAATTCCCCATGAGTCAATATACAGGATGATATCGGCTCATGCAGAATTGCCCTAACTTCCAAAGAGGATGGTTGGTTGGTTATATAGGGTTTTATGGCGCAAGGTCCCTTTGGGGACATGCTACGCAAAGACAAAGTTAAAACGTGTTTATGAATGTGTATGATTTAAAAATGCGACATCATTATGAGAACTAATATTGAAAGTATAAATAATACTAGCAAGTCTTGGATAAAAACAATGTAAATGTACAAAATAATGACATATATAAATAAAATTGTTTAAAACAGTCCACAGTTAAAAAATAAAGTTATAATTAAAATGTGTAAACGTCAAAGTGATGTTTGTTAAAATATAAACCATGTATAAGATGATACCTAAAAATACATAAAACAATTTGAAGCACACAGAAAGTTAAAAAAGTTATATCATTGAGGCTTGTATTCTTCGAATATGACATTTCCTTCATCTTCACTCGAGTCGTATGATGCCGACTCCATAGCCTCTTCCACGTATGTATTCAATTGTCTAGGATCTTTAAGATTAGTGGTAGATGGGCTATGACATGATTTTCTCTGTTTTTTCTTCACAGTTTGCCACTGTGAAGAACCCCAAATAGTTTTATTCTCTTTAGTTTTCTGGATAGGTTTTACTATTAGACTAGTTTTGGGTCTCTGGGAATTTGAAGCAGATGAAGCAGGTGTTTTCTCATTTTCAGGTTTGGTTAACTTTTTTACTTGACTTGATTTCTGCGATTGACTAGTCCAGTATTCGATTTTTACAGGCTCTGATGAAGGTTTCCAAAGCACTAATTTTGGCAAAACTCTGGTAACAGCGGTAGCGTGGACATCACGGGTCTTTTTCTTTATAATGTTAGATGTTTTTTCAGGTGAACAGCTTGGTGGAGAAGATGATTCAGTTTGAGTACTTATGTGTCTTACAGGTTTAGATTGTTGCCTGAGTAAGCTAGAGTAAGTAACGCCGACAGATGGGGTTCTAGATTCGACAAGTTTATGGGCTTCAGGATAAGAGAGTTTTTGGGTAATTTTGACTGCAAGAATTTCCTTTTCACGGATCCAATTAGGACAGGAGCGAGAGTATGCTGTATGGTCACCCTTACAATTAGTGCAGCGTTCAGAATTTCTGCATGATTTTTCATCGTGGCCGACTTCTGCACAATGTGCACAGGTAACATTTCCACGACATTGGCCATTGTTATTGGTATGGCCATAACGCTGGCATTTAAAACATCTGAGAGGGTTTGGTATATATGGTCGGACTGGGCAGTTTAGATAGCCAGCTCTAATTCTTGTTGGCAATGTTGAACTATTGAAAGTTAGAATGATGTGTTTAGTAGGAATTATCTGCTGATTTCTACGGATGGTGACACGGCGAACATCAATGACATCTTGGTCTCTTAAATTTTCAAGGAGTTCATCTTTGGTGGAGTATAAAAGGTCAGGTTCGGATATTACACCGCGGCTCGTATTTAATGTTTTATGAGTTTGTACAGAAACAGAAAATGTGCCTATTGTGGAGCAATTAGAGAGAAATTGTGATTGTTTGGCTTCAGAAACCTCTACTAGCAAATCCCCAGATTGTAGTTTTTTGAGAGAATGACCATCTCCCAAGACAGACTGAAATGTTTTGGCACTGAGAAAAGGTGAAGTTTTTTTAAAGGAGCATTCAGAGTGACTATCAGTACATTTAATGATAAAAAAGCGAGTAAAGGAAGAAGTCTGTACAGTTTGTTGCTCTCCACTAGGGAGAGAGATAGAAGGAAATGAAGTTTTTCCATTTATGATAAAAATAATAAAATTTGGACCCCGGCCACACCACCCACTCTCGAGCCCAACAAGGGGATGCACATTCGTGCACCAGTGCTAACCAGGGTCTATACGGTCACAAGACAATCCTATGTCAGTCTCCACCCTTAACGAGATGACTAGTAATTGCTCGCTCACTTGATCCCTAAAGCCAGTGACAAAAGTCAGCTGACCAGCCGATTGGTACATATGGAACCAATATGCACCTCCCGTCTACCTGAAGCAGAGGCCAAAGCAGTGTGTTGGTTTCCCTCAACTACCAGGATCCCCCTTTCCAGGGACACGGGTTGCCGCGCACGGCCAACACGTGGGTGGTTTACAATTCTCCATGAGTCAATATTAAGGATGATATCGACTCATACAGAATTACCCTCACCTTCGAAAAGGAAACCACAGTGAGAGAGAAACAAAGATTAAAGGAAGACAAGAGGAGTAAGAGGAAAAGGAAGGGAGAAAGATCACTCAGGTGCCCCGGGGTTGTGAAGCCCGTGAATACCTAAAGAAGGTATCCCCCTGGGGGCTTCCAAAGAGGAAACCACAATGAGAGTGAAACAAAGGGGAAAGGAATACCAGAGGAGTAAGAGGAAAAGAAAAAAGAGAAAGATCACAAGGTACTTGGGGTTGTGAAGCCCGTGAATACCCGTGAATATTAGATTCATTAAAAACTAGAGGCTGTGTTACAACCACTGATGGTACTCAAAAATGTTATTACTATTGAAACAGAAATGGAGCATTTTCTGAAAATAATCAGTAAAGTATAAGATTGAAGCATGCAGGGTCTATAAAAAGAAGTAAAACATATCAAGCTTCTATTACAGTTTCTAAAGTTGTGCAGGATGACCTATGTGAAATTTCTGTACGTTTCTAAAAAGTGCATTTAGGTCACGAAAAAATAAATCAGAAAAAAATCTTTAGCAAAAGATGAAAGGCAATTCCTGGCAGCACAAATGAATTATAGGAATTCCTAAATCCAGGATTCTTAAAGACATTATTTCATCCTTTTGTCCTACAGAAAGAATTTCTTATTTTACAAATAAAGACCTGAATAACATCAAAAGAGATTTTAAACTGGATGATAATGAAATTTTACATTCAGATGATGCAACTTCAGTGCATATGCATGTGAATAAATTACGTCAAGATGAAGCAAACTGTATACTGCTGTATAAACTAGTTGTTGAGCCCTCAACATATCCTAACATTGCTTCAGCAGACTTTTTGTTAGGATATATGAATGGAGCGCAGAAAAAATTGCTGGAGTTATACGGTGACAATGTAATAATGACTGGAATCATGGGACTAATCAATATGGATATCAGTTAACAACTGTATTGATTAATGATAGCAACCATGAAGGATTCCCTGCTGCATTTTTGTTTTCTTTGAAAACCAGTAAAGAGACTTTCCTACCTTTTTTGAGGAAATAAAAAAGCAAGTGCACAATTTAAAGCAACGTTACTTTATGTCTAATAACTATCTGGCCTATTATGATGCTTTTAAGGATATTTTGGTTGGTTGGTTGTGTAGGGTTTAATGGCACAAAATTAAGGATATTTTGGAGAGAGCACTCCTCTCTTGTGCACATGGCATGTGTTACGAGCATGGAATCAGAATTTATGCTCCAAGATAAAAGATACAAGAAATGCCATAAAAGAAAAGCTTCTGAAAATCCAGAAAGAAATTGATAAATTAACTTTTCAAAAAAGAAAGCCTTGCTTTTGTCAATGATATTGCTTTAAATGACAAAACAAAAGCATTTTGTGAAGAATTACATCAATCGACCAGAGCATAGGGTATTCTGTTACTGCTTGAATGCTGGAATAAATACTAATATGAAAGGAGAACGATGGCATTGAGCTATGAAACATGATGCAGCTGATGGGAAAATTATAAAAAGATTAGATAAGTCCTTGTGTCTTATATTAAGAGCCCTAAACACAAAATTGGTAAATTGCATCATTGCTCTTGAAAAAGGTAAAATGTCATAAAAAATAAAAGATACCAATGAACATCATAAAAGAAGTGAAAGTTTGAATTCAGAATATGTAACTGAAATAGAAGAGAAAAAAACATGGTTTATGCCATCTGAAAAAACAATAGGTTCTGCATATTTAGAAACTTATGGCGTCATTCGTGCAGAATCATGTGCTTGTGACATTTGCATGCATGAATTTAATTGTACATGCCCTGATTATTCAGGAGCCTGCATCAGTCAAACCGAAACTGAAAATCCTATCACAAACCTATGCGTGTTGCCACCAGAAAGGCGTATCCCGAACCCAAAGACTGACACTTTAAAAGACCAATGATATTTTCCAAGCTTGTAATTAATAAGAAAATGGTCATCTCACGCCACCCTTTACCTCCAGGCGATAAAAAGGGGATAAGATACCCCAGGAAGAAAAAAGTCATTAGCAAATGCTAAAAACTCTCGCACCTTTTCAATACTGATAGCCCGAGGGATATGTGCATTTGGATAGTTTCTTCGAGATAATTTCTTACCAAAACACTCGGATCCGTTTTAAAACAAGTCGACATTGACCTTTTTTTGTTAGATAGTTTCAAGTGAAATTGAATCATTTATATGTAATTTTAAAAGACAACATACAGATCGTGATTATTATGTCAGAGATTGCACATTAAACATTTTCCAAAGAATCTCCTCTACATTTTAATATTTTTAAATGATTTTTTTAGCATTGAATAGCTGAGATCATTGAACTGTACAAAGACCGTTTTATATTTTTTCGATTTTGTTACAAGTATTTTATAGTGGCTTACATCAATAAAGCGAAATCCCAAGATAGAAATTTTTAAGATATCTCGTTTGTATTTTAATATTTTAAAATGATTTTTTTAGCATTGAACAGCTGAGATTTTTCGGTATAAAGACCGTTTTGTACTTTTTTGATTTTGTTTACAGGTGTTTTAAAGAGGCTACTTCAGTCAAGTGAAATCCAATGGAAGAAATTTATAAAAATATCTCTTCTACATTTTTATATTTTTAAATTATTTTTTCTGTCCACTGGATTTCACTTAACTGAAATAGATTTTTTAAAATTTCCCTAAACAAAGTCGAAAAAGTACAAAACGATCTTTGTACAGAAAGATCTCAGCTATCCAATGACAAAAATTCATTTAAAAATATTAAAATGTAGAAGAGATATTTTTATAAATTTCTTCCATTGGATTTCATTTTGGCATTCGATATCGCAGATATTTCGGTACAAAGACCATTTTGTACTTTTTCGACCTTCTTTAGGGGAATTTTAAAAAGCTACTTCAGTCAAATGAAATCCAATGGAAGAAATTTATAAAAATATCTCTTCTACATTTTAATATTTTTAAATGAATTTTTGTCATTGGATAGCTGAGATCTTTCTGTACAAAGATCGTTTTGTACTTTTTCGACTTTGTTTAGGGAAATTTTAAAAAATCTACTTCAGTCAAGTGAAATCCAGTGGTAGAATTTTATAAAAATATCTCTTCTGCATTTTAATATTTTTAAATTATTTTTTAGCATTCGATATCTCAGATCTATCGGTACAAAGACCGTTTACAGAACTTTTTCAACTTTGTTTAGGGGAATTTTAAAAAATCTACTTCAGTCAAGTGAAATCCAGTGGTAGGAATTTATAAAAATATCTCTTCTAAATTTTAATATTTTTAAATTATTTTTTGGCATTCGATATCTCAGATCTTTCCGTACAAAGACCGTTTTGTACTTTTTCGACTTTGTTTAGGGGAACTTTAAAAAAGCTATTTCAGTCAAGTGAAATCCAATGGTAGAAATTTATAAAAATATCTCTTCTATATTTTAATATTTTTAAATGATTTTTTTGTCATGTTATAGCTCAGATCTTTCGGTACAAAGACCGTTTTGTACTTTTTCGACTCTGTTTAGGGAATTTTAAAAAAGCTACTTCAGTGAAGGGAAATCCAATGGTAGAAATTTATAAAAATATCTCTTCTACATTTTAATATTTGTAAATCATTATTTGGCATTCGATATCTCAGATCTTTTGGTACAAAGACCGTTTTGTACTTTTTTGATTTTGTTTACAGTTGTTTTAAAGAGGTTACTTCAGTCAAATGAAATCCAATGGTAGAATTTATAAAAATATCTCTTCTACATTTTAATATTTTTAAATGATTTTTTGTCATTGAATAGCTGAGATCTTTCGGTAAAAAGACCTTTTTGTTTACAGCTGTTTTAAAGAGGCCACTTCAGTCAACCGAAATCCTATAGTAAAATTTTATAAGCATGTCTTTTCGACATTTAAAGATTTTTAAATGATTTTTTGTCATGGGATCGCTGAGATCTTTAGGTACAAATACCGTTTTGTATTTTTTTATATTTTGTTTACAGGTATTTTAAAGAGGCTACATCAGTCAAGTGAAATCCAATGGTAGAAATTTATAAAAATATATCTTCTACATTTTAATATTTTGAAATGACTTTTTTTTTTTTTTTTTTTTTTTTGTCATTGGATAGCTTAGATCTTTCGGTACAAATACCGTTTTGTACTTTTTTAATTTTGTTTACAGATGTTTTAAAAAAGATACTTCAGGCAAGTGAAATCGAATGGTAGGAATTTATAAAAATATCTCTTCTACATTTTAATATTTTTAAATGAATTTTTGTCATTGGATAGCTGAGATCTTTCGGTACAAAGATCGTTTTGTACTTTTTCGACTTTGTTTAGGGAAATTTTAAAAAATCTACTTCAGTCAAGTGAAATCCAGTGGTAGAATTTTATAAAAATATCTCTTCTGCATTTTAATATTTTTAAATTATTTTTTAGCATTCGATATCTCAGATCTATCGGTACAAAGACCGTTTACAGAACTTTTTCGACTTTGTTTAGGGGAATTTTAAAAAATCTACTTCAGTCAAGTGAAATCCAGTGGTAGGAATTTATAAAAATATCTCTTCTACATTTTAATATTTTTAAATTATTTTTTGGCATTCGATATCTCAGATCTTTCGGTACAAAGACCGTTTTGTACTTTTTCGACTTTGTTTAGGGGAACTTTAAAAAAGCTATTTCAGTCAAGTGAAATCCAATGGTAGAAATTTATAAAAATATCTCTTCTACATTTTAATATTTTTAAATGATTTTTTTGTCATTGGATAGCTTAGATTTTTCTCTACAAAGACGGTTTTATACTTTTTCGACTTTGTTTAGGGGAATTTTAAAAAAGCTACTTCAGTGAAGTGAAATCCAATGGTAGGAATTTATAAAAATATGTCTTCTACATTTTAATATTTTTAAATGATTTTTATGTCATGGGATGGCTGAGATCTTTCTGTACAAAGACCGTTTTTTATATTTTCGACTTTCTCTAGGGGAATTTTAAAAAAGCTACTTCAGTCAAGTGAAATCCAATGCTAGAAATTTCTAAAAATATCTCTTCTATATTTTAATATTTTTAAATGATTTTTTTGTCATGTTATAGCTCAGATCTTTCAGTACAAAGACCGTTTTGTACTTTTTCGACTCTGTTTAGGGGAATTTTAAAAAAGCTACTTCAGTGAAGTGAAATCCAATGGTAGAAATTTATAAAAATATCTCTTCTACATTTTAATATTTGTAAATCATTATTTGGCATTCGATATCTCAGATCTTTTGGTACAAAGACCGTTTTGTACTTTTTTGATTTTGTTTACAGTTGTTTTAAAGAGGTTACTTCAGTCAAATGAAATCCAATGGTAGAATTTATAAAAATATCTCTTCTACATTTTAATATTTTTAAATGTTTTTTTGTCATTGAATAGCTGAGATCTTTCGGTAAAAAGACCTTTTTGTTTACAGCTGTTTTAAAGAAGCTACTTCAGTCAACCGAAATCCTATAGTAAAATTTTATAAGTATGTCTTTTCGACATTTAAAGATTTTTAAATGATTTTTTGTCATGGGATAGCTGAGATCTTTAGGTACAAATACCGTTTTGTATTTTTTTATATTTTGTTTACAGGTATTTTAAAGAGGCTACATCAGTCAAGTGAAATCCAATGGTAGAAATTTATAAAAATATATCTTCTACATTTTAATATTTTGAAATGACTTTTTTTTTTTGTCATTGGATAGCTTAGATCTTTCGGTACAAATACCGTTTTGTACTTTTTTAATTTTGTTTACAGATGTTTTAAAAAAGATACTTCAGGCAAGTGAAATCGAATGGTAGGAATTTATAAAAATATCTCTTCTACATTTTAATTTTTTTAAATTATTTTTTGGCATTCAATATCTCAGATCTTTCGGTACAAAGACCGTTTTGTACTTTTTCGACTTTGTTTAAGGGAATTTTAAAAAAGCTACTTCAGTCAAGTGAAATCCAATGGTAGGAATTTATAAAAATATCTCTTCTACATTTTAATATTTTTAAATGATTTTTTTGGCATTGGATAGCTGTGATCTTTCGGAACAAAGACTGTTTTGTACTTTTTTGATTTTGTTTACAGGTGTTTTAAAGAAGCTACTTCATTCAAGCAAAATCCTATAGTAGAATTTTATAAATATGTCTTTTTACTTTTAAAGATTTTTAAATGATTTTTTGGCATTCGATGTCTCAGATCTTTCGGTACAAAGACCGTTTTGTACTTTTTTGATTTTGTTTAGGATAATTTTAAAAAAGCTACTTCAGTCAAGTGAAATCAAATGGTAGTAATAACAAAAAAAAAAAAAAAAAAAAAAAAAGAATATCTTCTACATTTTAATGTTTTTAAATGTTTTTTTTGGCATTGGATATCTCAGATCTTTCGGCACAAAGACCGTTTTGTACTTTTTTGACTTTGTTTAAGGGAATTTTAAAAAAGCTACTTCAGTCAAGTGAAATCCAATGAAAGAAATTTATAAAAGTATCTCTTCTATATTTTAATATTTTTAAAGAAACAGGAAACTTGTCAAAGAAACAGGATCACAGAACTATTATTGGCGCATTTATGAACTATTCGTATTTGCCTCAACTAGTCTGTTCACAAGTGCCCCACATAGCCATTAGAGTTAAATTGACAAATCATTGACATTTCTCAATTTTAGAAGAAATTTTTTATCGGAAATATTTTAGTTTTCATAGCATACGTTAAAACAGTAAAATTTAAATAAATGAATGAATAAATAAAGTTATTCGCTTAGCAATTTGTTACTGAGATTTTATTTTTGAGATCGATAAACAGACTGTAATTGACTACTAAAGAAAAATAAAATGTTAAAGAGCTTCAAGAAAGTTTTACCATATGTCTGCCGGGGCTGTCATTGCTAGTAATTAAAAAAAAAAATAAATAAATAAAAATAATATTAATAGTAATAATTGTAAAAAAATTGCTTCATTTTATCACCTTAATTCCAAATTAGTACCTAATAAGAAAGAGAGAGAAAAAACTTTTAATCGCGGTTTCTATGCCTGTTTATTGAATTTAATGAAATATGATAATGACTTTATTTATATATGATTTTGCTCTAATAACTAACAGAATAAAATGTAAATATATTTATAAATAACCATTTAAATACGTAATCACAATTTGAACTTTCAATATTTTTATTAATTACATCAGTAGTTACATGGTACAAAGAGAAATAAATATCTTTGTTTATGAACACTTTCAATGATATATACAATATGTTAAGCTAAACAAAGATAATACAAATTTTATTTACACAATTTGCGTCCACAAAGGCATATTTGCTACATTTTGGAAATCAGATTAGCGTATTTAATAATAATTCTGGTAATATCTATGAATTTACACTTTCTAAACATAAAAAATTTCTAAAAATTTACATTTTCTAAATATTAACAAATCTAAAGCATTATTAGGCTTACGAACAGCACTTGAAATATTATCAAAATGTAAATATTTTAAAACATTTTAGTTTTCTTTAAAATTCTGAGAGTTTCAGTTTTCATTAGCTCTACTAAGTGCCCCCCCCCCCCCCCCCCTTCAAATATTACTTCACATTTATTTTCTATTATGTAAACAAACACGAAATTACAAATTTTGCTATGTGCAAAGCATTTTTCGTATTTTGTCTCCATCTGAAATCTCCTTCGAAAACAGAGTAATAAATAAAAAGAATAAATTAAAAATCATTTTTATGTAGAATGCATTACTTATAGTACAAAATAAAATAATATATATATATATATAGGGTAGATGTGCCATTTCAGTAACTTTATTTATTTATTTATTTTAGGTTATACAAGTTGTTAAAGATATATTATTTTCTGTCTTAAATATTTCATGATTCATTTCTGACAAAACTGCTCTGTACACAACAAAATACTTATAATATTAAATTTATAGAAGTAAATAGAAAGAGAAATGAAACTAGAGTAGTCTTTTAAAGAGGCTACTTCAGCCAAGTGAATTCCAAAGGTAGAAATTTATAAAAATATCTCGTCTACATTTTAATATTTTTAAATGATTCTTTTGTCATGTGATAGCTAAGATCTTTCGCTACAAAGACCGTTTTGTACTCATTGGACAACTAAGATCTTCCGGTACAAAGACCGTTTTGTACTTGTACGACTTTGTTTAGGGGAATTTTAAAAAAGCTACTTCAGTCAAGAGAATTCCAATAGTAGAAATTTATAAAAATATCTCGTCTACATTTTAATATTTTTAAATGATTCTGTTGTCATGGGATAGCTAAGATATTTCGGTACAAAGGCCGTTTTGTACTTTTTCGACTTTGTTTACAGGTGTTTAAAAGAGGCTACTTCAGTCAAGTGAAATCCATTGGTAGAAATTTATAAAAATATCTCGTATACATTTTAATATTTTTAAATGATTTTTTCTCATTTGATAGTTGAGATCTTTCTGTACGAAGAATGTTTTTACTTTTTTGATTTTGTTTACAGGTGTTTTAAAGAGGCTACTTCAGTCAAGTGAATTCCAATGGTAGAAATTTATAAAAATATCAGTTGTACATTTTAATATTTTTAAATGATTTTTTGTCATGGGATAGCTGAGTTCATTCGGTACAAACACCGTTTTGTACTTTTTTGACTTTTATTAGGGGAATTTTAAAAAATTTATTTCCTACAAGTGAAATCCAATGGTAGAAATTTATAAAAATATCTCTTCTATATTTTAATATTTTTAAATGATTTTTTGTCATTGGATAGCTAAGATCTTTCGGTACAAAGACCGTTTTGTACTTTTACGATTTTATTTAGGGGAATTTTAAAAAAGCTACCTTAGTCAAGTGAATTCCAATAGTACAAATTTATAAAAATATCTCGTCTACATTTTAATAGTTTTAAATGATTCTGTTGTCATAGGATAGCTAAGATCTTTCGGTACAAAGAACGTTTTGTACTTTTTCGACTTTGTTTACAGATGTTTTAAAGAGGCCACTTCAGTCAAGTAAAATCCATTGGTAGAAATTTATAAAAATATATCTTCTACATTTTAATATTTTTAAATGATTTTTTTTGTCATTGGATAGCTGAGAACTTTCGGTACAAGGACCGTTTTGTACTTTTTTTAAATTTTGTTTACAGGTGTTTTAAAGAGGCTACTTCAGCCAAGTGAATTCCAATGGTAGAAATTTATAAAAATATCTCGTCTACACTTTAATATTTTTAAATGATTCTTTTGTCATGGGATAGCTAAGATCTTTCGGTACAAAGACCGTTTTGTACTTTTTAGACTTTCATTAGGGGAATTTTAAAAAAGCTACTTCTGTCAAGTGAATTCCAATGGTAGAAATTTATAAAAGTATCTCTTCTACATTTTAATATTTTTAAATGTTTTCATCTCATTTGATATTTGAGATCTTTCGGTACAAAGACAGTTTTGTACTTTTTCGACTTTGTTTATGAGAATTTTTAAAAAGCTACTTCAGTAATATGAAATCAAATGGTAGAAATTTATAAAATTCTTTCTTCTACATTTTAATATTTTTAAGGGATTTTTTGTCATTGGATAGCTGAGATGTTTCGGTACAAAGACCGTTTTTGCTTTTTTGATTTTGTTTACAGGTGTTTTAAAGAGGCTACTTCAGTCAAGTGAATTCCATTGGTAGAAATTTATAAAAATATCACATGTACATTTTAATATTTTTAAATATTTTTTTGTCATGGGATAGCTGAGTTCTTTCGGTACAAACACCGTTTTGTACTTTTTAGACTTTTATTAGGGGAATTTTTAAAAAGCTACTTCTGTCAAGTGAAATCCAATGGTAGAAATTTATAAAAATATCTCTTCTACATTTTAATATTTTTAAAATATTTTTTGTCATGGGATAGCTGAGTTCTTTCGGTACAAAGACAGTTTTGTAGTTTTTAGACTTTTATTAGGAGAATTTTAAAAAAGCTACTTCTGTCAAGTGAAATCCAATGGTAGAAATTTATAAAAATATCTCTTCTACATTTTAATATTTTTAATTGATTGTTTTGTCATTGGACAACTAAGATCTTCCGGTACAAAGACCGTTTTGTACTTGTACGACTTTGTTTAGGGGAATTTTAAAAAAAGCTACTTCAGTCAAGAGAATTCCAATAGTAGAAATTTATAAAAATATCTCGTCTACATTTTAATATTTTTAAATGATTCTGTTGTCATTGGATAGCTGAGATCTTTCGGTACAAAGACCGTTTTGTACTTTTTTTTAAATTTTGATTACAGGTGTTTTAAAGAGGCTACTTCAGCCAAGAGAATTCCAATGGTAGAAATTTATAAAAATATCTCGTCTACATTTTAATATTTTTAAATGATTCTTCTGTCATGGGATAGCTAAGATCTTTTGGTACAAAGACCATTCTGTACTTTTTAGACTTTTATTAGGGGAATTTTAAAAAAGCTACTTCAGTCAAGTGAAATCCAATGGTAGAAATTTATAAAAATATCTCTTCTACATTTTAATATTTTTAAATGATTTTTTCTCATTTGATAGTTGAGATCTTTCGGTACAAAGACCGTTTTCTACTTTTTTCGATTTTGTTTACAGGTGTTTTAAAGAGGCTACTTCAGTCAAGTTAAATCCATTGGTAGAAATTTATTAAAATATCTCTTCTACATTTTAATATTTTTAAATGATTTTTTTGTCATTGGATAGCTAAGATCTTTCGTTACAGAGACCGTTTTGTATTTTTATGACATTATTTAGGGGAATTTTAAAAAAGCTACTTCAGTCAAGTGAATTACAATGGTAGAAATTTATAAAAATATCTCGTCTACATTTTAATATTTTTAAATGATTCTGTTGTCATGGGATAGCTAAGATCTGTCGGTACAAAGACCGTTTTGTTATTTTTCGACTTTGTTTACAGGCGTTTTAAAGAGGCTACTTCAGCCAAGTGAATTCCAATGGTAGAAATTTATAAAAATATCTCGTCTACATTTTAATATTTTTAAATGATTCTTCTGTCATGGGATAGCTAAGATCTTTTGGTACAAAGACCATTCTGTACTTTTTAGACTTTTATTAGGGGAATTTTAAAAAAGCTACTTCAGTCAAGTGAAATCCAATGGTAGAAATTTATAAAAATATCTCTTCTACATTTTAATATTTTTAAATGGTTTTTTCTCATTTGATAGTTGAGATCTTTCGGTACAAAGACCGTTTTCTACTTTTTTCGATTTTGTTTACAGGTGTTTTAAAGAGGCTACTTCAGTCAAGTTAAATCCATTGGTAGAAATTTATTAAAATATCTCTTCTACATTTTAATATTTTTAAATGATTTTTTTGTCATTGGATAGCTAAGATCTTTCGTTACAGAGACCGTTTTGTATTTTTATGACATTATTTAGGGGAATTTTAAAAAAGCTACTTCAGTCAAGTGAATTACAATGGTAGAAATTTATAAAAATATCTCGTCTACATTTTAATATTTTTAAATGATTCTGTTGTCATGGGATAGCTAAGATCTGTCGGTACAAAGACCGTTTTGTTATTTTTCGACTTTGTTTACAGGCGTTTTAAAGAGGCTACTTCAGCCAAGTGAATTCCAATGGTAGAAATTTATAAAAATATCTCGTCTACATTTTAATATTTTTAAATGATTCTTCTGTCATGGGATAGCTAAGATCTTTTGTTACAAAGACCATTCTGTACTTTTTAGACTTTTATTAGGGGAATTTTAAAAAAGCTACTTCAGTCAAGTGAAATCCAATGGTAGAAATTTATAAAAATATCTCTTCTACATTTTAATATTTTTAAATGGTTTTTTCTCATTTGATAGTTGAGATCTTTCGGTACAAAGACCGTTTTCTACTTTTTTCGATTTTGTTTACAGGTGTTTTAAAGAGGCTACTTCAGTCAAGTTAAATCCATTGGTAGAAATTTATTAAAATATCTCTTCTACATTTTAATATTTTTAAATGATTTTTTTGTCATTGGATAGCTAAGATCTTTCGTTACAGAGACCGTTTTGTATTTTTACGACATTATTTAGGGGAATTTTAAAAAAGCTACTTCAGTCAAGTGAATTACAATGGTAGAAATTTATAAAAATATCTCGTCTACATTTTAATATTTTTAAATGATTCTGTTGTCATGGGATAGCTAAGATCTGTCGGTACAAAGACCGTTTTGTTATTTTTCGACTTTGTTTACAGGCGTTTTAAAGAGGCTACTTCAGTCAAGTGAATTCCAATGGTAGAAATTTATAAAAATATCTCGTCTACATTTTAATATTTTTATATGATTCTTTTGTCATGGGATAGCAAAGATCTTTCAGTACAAAGACCGTTTTGTACTTTTTAGACTTTTATTAGTGGCATTTTAAAAAAGCTACTTCTGTCAAGTGAAATCCAATGGTAGAAATATATAAAAATATCTCTTCTACATTTTAATATTTTTAAATTATTTTTTGGCATTCGATATCTCAGATCTTTCGGTACAAAGTCCATTTATACTTTTTCGTCTTTGTTTAGGGGAATTTTAAAAAAGCTATTTCAGTCAAATGAAATTCAATTGCATAAAATTATAAAAATATCTCTTCTACATTTTAATATTTTTAAATAATTTTTCTGTCATTGGATAGCTGAGATCTTTCTGTGTGAAGACCGTTTAGTACTTTTTTGGTGTTGTTTACAGGTGTTTAAAGAGGCTACTTCAGTCAAGCGAAATCCTGTAGTAGAAATTTATAAATGTATCTTTTCTACATTTAAATCTTTTTAAATGATTTTTTGGCATTGGATATCTGAGAGCTTGCGGTACAAAGACCGTTTTATATTTTTTGAGTTTGCTATGGGGGTTTTAAAGGGGCTTACTTCAATCAAGCGAAATCCTATGAAGTTTTGAAGTTCATATAAATATGTATTTTTCTCTTCTACATTTTAATATTTTTAAATGATTTTTTTAGCATTGAATGTTAGAAATTTATAAAGATATCTCGTCTACAAGTAAATATAAACTGATGATTACCTCAATCAAGTAAAATCCCATGGTAGAAATTTATAAAGATATCTTTAAGATCATTTAAAAGTCATTTCTATAGATCATTTTAATACTTGTAATTTTTGTTTCATTATATAACTGATATCTTTCTTTACAAAGAACGTTTTATATCTTTTCGACTTTGTCACGGGTATTTTATAATTTCTTACTTCAATAGAGCTAAATCACATTTTAGAAATTTTTAAAGATATCTCGTTTGTATTTTAATTGTCTTTAAACTTTTTTTCGGGGGGGGGGGGGGGGGGGGGGCATTAGATATCGGAGATTTCTCTGTACAAAGATCTTTTTACATTTTTTAGATTTTTTACGGGTATTTTAAAGTGTCTTACTTGAATAGAGAGAAATCCCATTATAGAAATTTATAAAGATATCTCGTCAACATTTTAATTTTTTAAATGATTTTTTTAGCATTGAATTTCTGAGATATTTCTGTACAAATACCTCTTTATATTTTTTTCGATTTTTTTACGGGTATTTTAAAGGTGTTTACTTCAATGAAGTGAAATCCTATGACAGAAATTTATAGAAATATCTCGTCTATATTTTAATAATTTTTTTTTATATTGAACAGCTGAGATCTTCCTGTACAAAGACCGTATTACAATTTTTGATTTCGATACAGGTATTTTAAAGTGACTTACTTCAGTCAAGCGAAATCCCATTGTAGAAATTTATAAAAATATCTCGCCTACATTTAAAAAAATTATTTTTTTTTCTTACATTGAATAGCCTTTACGATTTCATTTATTTTAAAGAGGCTACTGCAGTTAAACGAAACAATGTCTTCGCTTTAAAGCTAATGCTATGAAAGAAATTTATAAAAGTTTATCGTCTGTGTTTTAATAGTTTTAAGTATTTTTTTTTCTTACTTTGCCTAGTTGATATCGATTTGCACAAAGGCCATTTTCTATTTTTCGATTTATTTTACGGGTATTAAAAAAAAAACTTTAATCAAGCTAAACAATTTACTAGCTTATAATAATTCTTTCGACGATAATCCAACGGTCGAAATTTATAAATAAATCTCGTCTGCATTTTAATATTTTTTCCCCCTTTAATAGTTCAGAGCGATCTCTTCAAAGGCCTTTTTCTACTTTTTTAATTTTCTTTACAGGACAGTTTCATTTTCGGAACCGTTTTCAAAAGTGATATTATCCTCATATTTAAAATCTACAATCAGTATCGAAAAAAGTAAAAATCGGCCTCTATACTAACCATCGTCACCTATACTATGCAGAAAAAAAAAATAATTAAAAATTGGAATGAAAATATGGCATCTTTATAAAAATCTTCCGTAGGTTTAGTATAATTGAGTTTGTCTTTTCGCGTGACTGAAAAAACCGTTATTCTAAAATTTAGATCAGTTAGACTATGACAGGCTTTGGAATATATACGTATTATTTAGTTAAAATAGTATAAGAACTTTAAAAATCATTCGTTTATCTTTCTGAAAGGGAAAAAGACAGGAAAGACAATTTATATACAATAAAGCATAAATGTATCATTTACGGATGTGAATTTTACCGCAACAGAATATATTTGCTAAAGTATTGTAAATTAGTCATAATTTTCGATAGAAGTGTCAAACTAAATATATTACTATCTTTTAAATTAGTGTTATCCAATTTAATCATAAATTGCATAATAATTACTTTATATTTTAGAGTGGGTATACTGCAAACTTTTATTGATTAAAATAGAAATATTTATGAAATATTTATGAAAAGGAACATTTAAACTAATTCATTAAGAATTGTCTAAAAGAATGATACAAAAAAAAAAAAAAAAAAAAAAAAAAAAAAAGACATAGAAAAATTTAATACAAATGTATTTATTCGCGAATATATCTATTCATTTTTAATGTCAGAACCATTGTTATTTTCTTTCTGCCCTTTCTTCTTTTCCCTTTGTCGAGTGCAGATGACAAAAAGTTAATTCTGTTATGTTTTATGAATTAACGAATATATCACTTTGATGTTGTACGCAATTAAAGAATCTTTTTTAGAAATTAAACTTCAAATATATGGAAGAAAAATAATAAAAATGGTAAATCTGTTTTTATTCGAAATCAATAATGCTTTTAAAGTACATTTGAGATTAGATGTCTAATTAAACAAACTTTTTGAAATCAACATGTATTTACATCATTTCTGAAATTCATTTCTGATCGAACTTCTTGCGTGAGATATCATGCATTCAGAAAAGGATGTTTTTATTTTTTCATCCTAAAGCAGCAACCAACATTTTACTAATAGCCACAGGCAAGATTTTACACCTTCGTCCCTGTAAGACTCCCTACAGGGTAAACCCATATCGTCTTTCACCCTAATTACTCTTAAGGCGTCTCCCTTTTAAAGGCGGAGTTAAACACCATTTTCGACTCTTTTAAATCAAAGTGCTTCAACTTTTTATACAAATAGCATAGATTAAATTTTTTTAAAAATCAAAATAAAAAACATTTTCTGAAAGCTAAATAATTAAACTCTGCATGCTGTTTTACCAAATTTTAAAATGTCAAACAGATTTTTCGTAATAAGACATTAAAGGTGAATTTTAAAGACTATAAAATAACGCACTTGTATCGCCTTAAAATTCAAAAAAGAAATAAAATTTCAGAATGACGTGCATACTTTAAACCTACAGGTTTGCAAAACAACAAAAATTATTAAATTTGAGCAAAATGCAAAGGAATGAAAGCGATAAATTTCTTCCATTGAAATAACATTAGCCGTTCTATCTCGGAGCGTTACTGATGTAGGGCCTTAAGTTTGTTATTTGCAAACAAATACATCTTATTTGCAGACGTTTTATGAGAGACTTGCCACTAGAAATAAATTTTGGAGAATTGATCATTAATGAAAATGATTATACTGATGAAAAGGAAGTTTTAGAAGCACAATTAATGTTAAAAGCAAAGAAGCAAGAGATAAAGGATTTAGAAAGTGACAGGAGTAAATACAAGAGTCCTGATCTTGCATCTGATGAGCTCAAAATTATGTTGGACACACTTAAAAATCAACTTTAAATAACATTGGAACAGTAGAACCCCGATAATCCGGATCAGGTTTTTCGCTTTTTTTTCAAGTTTGAGAAGCGATTGGCTAATTTCTTTAACATTAACATGTTGCAGCATCGTATTCTGAATAATAAAACAAAAACTTTTTCGCCAATTGCTTCTCAAAGTTGAAAAAAAAATGAAAAAACCGATCCAGATTATCGGGGTTCTACTGTAATTACAGAAAGGACGATTCATAAGCGACTTGTAACAAAAAGATAGAAAAACAGAAAAGATTTCCTTTACCGAATTCAAAGCGACCTAAGATTGAATAATAGTGTATTTTCTAAAGCATATTGACCTTTTATTCAGAATCATAATAATCTGTTGTTCCTGATGTTTTCAATTTCAAACTCTTCCCACTTTCAAATATATCTTTAATTTTGTCAGATTTTGCAATATTTTTTAAATCCTTTGCTAAATTAGTAAATTGTCATTATGTATTACATCCCTATTGTTACTGTTGTTTATTATGCACATATACATATCTTTTTTAAAAATATAAAAGTATTCATTCATTCATAACTTCTAGAACATCGATAACAACTCTTCCTATATTTTATTGAGGCTAAAATTTCTATTAAACTTATTATTTTTGCCTTTTGAATTTTTTTTTTTTTTTTTTTTTTTTTTTTTTTTTTTGCCATTTTTAAAAAAATAAATTTTAGTAAGTAACAAAAAAATTGGCAGCTATGTTGAAGCAAATTCAAAAGAAATTATATTTAAATTCAAAAAGTTAGCATCCAAATTTTAAAGCTTGGTTGAATTTAAAATAAGAATTTCTTAAACTTGTACAGATTTGACACTAATTTAATTTTGTTTATTTATCCATTTTTATAGTACTACTTGCATTATAGATTATATATTTTTTCAATTGATTAAAATGAAAAATCACTCAAGTACAATTCACAGAAAGTAAGCATTATCTAATTAAGATAAAATTTCTCGTTCATATAGAATGTCCTGTAGGATTATATAGAGTTTTTATTATCAATATTATTATTAGTCAATTTATTATAAATGATGTTATTACTAGATATTATTAGACTATGTAGGTTAGAAATGACTTTTCTTACAATGTCATTAAGCAGTAAATAATGTTGGTGACTTCTTCATAATCCTCATTGCCCATATTCTGGAAAAATATAATTTCCTTTTTTAATTTTATGAGTGTTTTTCTTATGAGTTTGCCCAACAAATAAGCACATGCTCCTATAATTATATTTTACTTCAGTCCATGCTGGTTGGTTGGTTGTATGGAGTTTAATGGCGCAAGGTCCCTTTAGGGACATGCTGCACCAAAAGCACAGTGAGCAAAAACATAAGAAAGTAAAAATTTAATTAGAGTAAACTAAAAAAGTAATGTGATGAAATATATTATTAAAATGTAATTAAAAATAGTTAATGAAATTAAAAAAGATTTAAAAAGTAGTTAAACTCTCTCTCAGTAAAGTAATAAGACATCATGAAATAGTAAAAGTCAGGCACAATCTTTTCTAGCATAACATTTTCATCGGCATCCACGTCATTGATATAGGACTCTGATTCCATAGCCTCTTCCACATACTGCTGCAGCTGCTTCGGATCTTTAATGTTTCTTATGCTTGAGCTGAGGTTAGAATTTTTCTTACCTCTCCCTACAATCTTCCATTGTGGAGAGGCTGGAGTTGGTTTTCTTTTGATATGTTTGTATAAAAGTTTTCTTATTTGTAGTAGCTTCTGTCTTAGTTTGGGGTTGAGATGACTTACTGGATAGAGCTGTCAATTTCTGTCGTCGCTTCTCTGGGTCAATTATTTTAACCGGCTCAGAGGATGGTAGCCAGCGTTCTATTGAGCATTTTCAGACATTTTAGTAGGGAGACAGACATAAGAGATTCTTTGATTGGGGTGTTGGTTGATTATGTTACGGTAGATTTACCTGGTGGATATGAGAAATCAGTTTGTGTACTTATGTATAGAGTTGAAAAAATCCATTGTTTTTGAGGGACGCGAATAAACCCGGAAATTTTGGGGAATATTAGAAATTTTGAAAGTAAATAAAACCAGTCATTATTCAACTTGAAATTTTCATTTTAAGACATCATTGCTCATTGTTCTGAGAAATTTAAATGATTCTTTATTAATTAACAAGATTTATTATTTTAACACTTTGCAACTTTTTTAATTCCTAAAATTCACCAGCTTTACAACAATGGTGACTGAATTAATGAAAATTTCAATTATTCTCTTGAAAATTAAAATTGTTTACTTTCTGTTACCTGGCATATCCAACATATATTATTTATTCAATTTTTCTGTTTAAGTTGAATCTGAGAACAAGGGTGATGTTTACACTTATAAATAAATCTGTCATTTCCCTTTCTAACTTATTAATATTTTAATCTATTTAGTTTTCACTTAAACTCTACTGGTTTTGTTTAAGTTTCTTATTGTAAATATTTTTATGCACTCAATCAGTAAGTTTCATAATACACAAATACTACCATATTTTGGGGTTATAGTCCGCGGCTTATACAAGAAAAAAACTTTCCAAAAAGCCGCTGTGGCTTATACACGGTACAGGTTATACAAAGATTTTTTTTAAATTGGAAATCGTGATACTTTTTCTACAACTTTTAAACCTCAACAAACTTGAAAAAAAAAAACATCAAAATTTGTAAATTTTTTCGCTATGTCGCGAAATTTAGAGAGTTCTCCCATGTTTGTAAAGGCTTTTTTTTTTATTGCTTAAATACAGTTATTTCTGGGTTTGGAAGAACTGTTGCAACTATCGCCAAGTATTGCACCGATAGATGTATAATAGCTACCGTATATACTTTCGTATAAGTCGTGAAATTTTAGGCAAAAAAAAGAGCTTCGAAGTGGGGGGGAGGGCGGGGCGACTTATACACGAGACCTAAAAAAAAAATCTATAAATCAAATATCAGAAAATAATTTGCTAGTGAACCGGTGCTGCAGCACCCCACTGTGTTTCTAGAATTCAAAATCCAAAATCTGGAACCCTTCCAACCTCGACGATTCTGAATTTAAGATCATTTAAGATTTAGTTTATTTTTCAAAAAAATTAATCTACCCTACCCAGTTGCAAAGAACAAAAAAAAGTGCGTGATTTATGTCATTTCTAAACAATTCAGAGCAGCCATTCTTTCCGAAACGATTCCAAGGAATCGTTCCTTTACAGAGTCGTTTCATTTCAGATAGAGTCCGAGGAATCGTTTCTTTTCAGAGTTGGTACCCTACCCTGTTTCAAAGAACAAAAAAAAAAGTGCGTGATTTATGTCATTTCGGAACGATTTAGAGCAGTCGGTCTTTTTCGAAACAATTCCGAGGAATCGTTCCTTTACAGAGTTGTTTCATTTCGAAACGAGTTCAAGGAATCTAACTTTTCCCGATTCGTTTCATTTCAGATCATTGTTTCAGATAGAGTACGAGGAATAATTCTTTTTCACCACTGGTGCATTTAGGACCAATTCCGAGGATTCGATATTTATGGGTATCAATGACCTAAGATATTATTTATACATTTTATGTCCAAAATTTTAAATTTATCACAATTTTTTTTTTTTTTTTTTTTAAATTTTCGGAAAAATTCAGAAAAAATATCACGCTTGTTTGAAAAAAAAGCGCGTAAACGCCGCATCGCTTAAAATTTTACCTTAAAACACGTAAACGTCGCGCCGTTTTTTCCGAAAATTACGGTACTGATAATCTTAATTTTTTAACAGAACTACTGTAGGTATTGTGCATCACGAAAAAATTTGGTAAATTTGTGTTAAAAATTATGACTAATGGCTTCTAATTTCGAACCCTGATCGAAATATACGTTCGTAAATGGTGTATAGCCCGCGGACTATACACAAACTTTTTTTACTGCACTGCTCGATTTAGGGGTGCGGGCTATACACCCGAAAATACGGTAGTTGTAAAAACAGATTTATTACAGTTTCATACCCAGAACAACCTTGTAACGAAAGCATTTCAGAGTCAGAATTATTTTCAACTTTTAAAAACAAGAGCTTATTTAATAATAAATTTTTTCGCTGTTTTGCTCACTTGTTGCATTAATTTTATTGAAAGTATAAAACTGAATATCCATGGATGGATTTATATTTAAATAAGAATATAATAGAATCTCGTTGCTTCTCAATAATTTTTCAGTGTAACAAATGTTATTTGGATTGTAAAAAAAATCCTATTTCATCATAAAAAGATTCAACTTAACAAATTTTTACATACAGCGAATTTAATAGTGCTTTCCAGAGACTCATTGTAACTAGATTTTACTGTATTTTGTTATTAAAGGCAGCTTTTAAAATCCCCTGCTCATCAACATGAAATCCTGACATATTTTTAAACATAAATGCATATAATTGACAGGCCTACTGAAGCGATTTCTAATGAAATTTATTTTTCAATTCTTTGATAAATAACTTATCCAATTATAAGCAATTGTAGTCACATGACAAGTTTTTTTTTTTTTTTTTTTTTTTTTTTTTTTTTTTTTTTTTTTCCTTTCTCCATTCCTGCAGTGTCTTGTCTGGAATTTGGTTCAAAATACTAATTTAGACAGTATTTTCTAAAAGATCTCTTGCATTTATGAAAAAATGGAAATAGTCTTTCGATTACACAATTTATGAATTACACACCTGTCAACTTCATACATTTCTAAACAAAAATTAATCAAATATCAGAAAGTAACTCTTTTCGATTTGAGAACAGCATTAAAAAAGCTTTATAATTATTATAATTACAATGTAAAAATAAAGCAATTTCAACTTTAATATGGCATTTATTGTTTAATATGTTACAAATTAAGTATGCAAAATGCCAAAAAAAAAAATCTGGAATGTTTTTAATAAGATTTCAGCTGAAAAATCCACAAAAGAAATTGGGGGGGGGGGGGGAGGAACAAAAATCTTTGAAAAGTAAATTATTGCTGTTCAAATGTTAGCAACATTAATTATAATTAATGTTGCTAACATTTGAACAGCAATAATGTAACAATTTCTGATTTTAGATTTATCTTTTCTGAAGACATGTAACAACTGTCACATCCTACACAACCTGCCAAAAACGCTAAAACATTAATATAAGCTAAAATACTTGTTAGGCATTTTAGTTAAAATGTTCAAGAAAATTGTTCACCAGACTAAATCCTATAGACAAATGATTTGGAAGAGGGGGGGGGGATGAGGATCAAAGGTTGGCATTTATAATTTGATCAAATTAACCATTTATTTTTCATTATTGAGCAGTGTTAGCATTAAGGCATCGCATTTTTATTGAGTATGACCACTGGATATTTCTATTGAACATATTTAAATGTACACTTATTTGAAATATTATACTGTTGTATGTTTTGCTAGTTTTCAAAAAATGAACTCTAACTTTGATTCAACTTTTTTCACAGAAATGTAATTTTTAAAATTTATATTTTAAAAATGTCAAAAAAAAAAAAAAAAAGCACCAATTTTTAAAATTTTTACTTTGTCATTAACATACCTGCTAACATTCCTGTTTTTTGCAAATCAAACATAATTAACATCAAAAGAAATATTCCTTGCTTCTATGCAGTTATTATGTTATCTGCTTTTATATAATTTAAAAAGAGGCGGCTTTTGTAGAGCTATAAAAGTTATTTTGGTTCAGTCGTGTTGTAGTCACAGAAAAAACCAGAAGGTACATATACTAGAGTCATCACTAGATTTAAAAAAAAAAAAAAAAAAAAAAAAAAAAAGGGTACTTGTTAGTCATATTGTCAACCAATTTCGACAAATTATAATAAATCGCCAAACCACTCGCCACTTTATACAAATTGACATCTTTTTTTTTTTTTTAATAACAAAAAACAATTAGCATAACATTAATAAAAGTACAAATAATATGTTGAATTAATGGTTTTATTGGCTATTATTGCCATTTTATCTTACAATTAATAAAATTAATGGCAACAATTATTGGTATTTTATCTTACAATTTGGCGATAATAATTTGGTCGGAGCATTCTCTCGCTCTTGCCCAAACTGGATCCGTGAAAAGGAAATACTCATTGTAAAAATAACGTGAAATCTGTTCTACCCAGAAGCTCAAAATTGTAGAATCCATGACCCTATTCTGTCGGCGTGTCTTATTCAAGTCTGTTGAAACAGCAGTCAAAATCTGCAAGACACATTAGCACCCAGGCAGACTTTTCTTTTCCACCAAATAATTCAACTAGAACACAATCAACAAACACTCCTATCAAAGAATCCCGTGATATATCTCTCCCTACTAAATGTTCAGGAAACCCAGTTACAACGCTGGCTACTATCCAAAGAACCAGTTAAAATAATAGACCTAGAGAAACGACGACAGAAATTAAATGCTCAATCCAAAAAATCGTCTGAACCCCAAACTAATACCAAAGCTGGAACAAGTACAAAAATACCGCTGAAGTCTGATACTGTACAAAAACAGAATTTGAAACAGAAATCTCTGGCACAAACTGCAAAAAAGAAAACCCGAAGTCCAACCTCTCCACAGTGGAGGACTCTGAGGAGAGGGAAAAAAAAAAACTCCAGTCCTAGCCCATTTATTACAAATATTAGAGATCCAAAGCAATTACAGCACTACATGGAAGAGGCTATGGAGTCGATGACGATAATGCTATGTTGCAGGAATTTGAGCCTAATTGAATTACCACTCTGTTTTATTAGTTTTTAAACTTATTACATCCTGCATACTTTTATGTTATTGCTCTACTAATCATACAGATTTTAACTAATTATAATTACATTTTTAATTTTTTACATTTTTCTGTCATTGACTGGTTTTAATTACTCTTTTATTACATGTAACTCAGATTGCATGATAGATTTCTATACCTGTGTTTGTCATTTTAGTACATCATCCTTTATACTGTATTTTAACAACTTTTAGAATGTATACAGTTTTAATTATACCTTATTTTCTTAACTATGATCTTTTGCCTTTTTTAATTGGTTTTTAATACATGTATTATTAGTGTTTTTATTTAATTGCATTGATTTTATTAACATTTTTTTCTCAATTTGACCTTTGTCTTGGCGCAGCATGTCCCAAAAGGGACCTTGCACCATAAATACCTAACCAACCAATCGGAAGCTCATTCAAGCGAACCTGTTTTGCGAGCATTTTTAGATTCGGTTTTGAAAGTGGAATCTGAAAATATAGACTCTGCTTTTGCTAATGTGGTTTTTTCCGCAAATTTGCCATTATCATTAACTGATAACAGTTATTGGCAACAGTTTTTTAAGCTGATTTGAGCAATAGACTTCTAGATAAAGAATATGAAAGAGTAACAAAGTTTGTAGATGACGAAATTAAAAAGGTTGACTTTGTGCCAATATTAACAGATGGATGGAGCAATACCCGCAATGAAGGTATGTTAAATTATATTGTCACTACTCTTAAGCCCATGTTTTACAAATATTCAGAAACGAAAGAAAATCGCCGTACAGCTATATATTAGCCAAGAAAAAATTAAGGCCCCTGTCCTTGCTCGAGGAAACGCTCGCGAGTTAATGCTATTCCTATGGGGAAGCATTTTTCTAATAACTCTTTTGCATTTTGACATTTTTTAATAATTTTTTTTGCATTGGATAGCTGAGGTGCATGCCGACAGTGCACCTTTTTTACTTTTTCGATTTTGGTTGCAGTTTTTTTTTGAAAAGCACTTTCACTTTCGAAATTGGTTTTGAGAGTGAAACTAACTTTGTAAAAAATATCTGCAACCAAAATCAAAAAAGTAGAAAAGGTGCACTGTCGGCATGCACCTCAGCTATCCAATGCAAAAAAAATTATGCGAAAGAGTTATTAGAAAAATGCTTTCCCATAGGAATAGCATTAGCTCGCGAGTGGCGAGTGTTTCCTCGGCCAGGGACAGGGGCCTTAAAGCAATTGATGAGATTAGTGCCGAGAGGATAACAGCCTTGGTAACAGATAATGCTAGCAATATGAATGATAAAAATAAACAGGTGTTATTATCTTATTTACTATTACTTATTATATCATACGTAAATATGACAATTTTTCTAATGCTGATTTATTAAATTTAGGTTTTTGGACTTTTTTATATGCATTTAAAAAGTAGTTAAGAATATTATATATAAAATATGTAGAATACAGTAGACTCCCTCAAATCCACACAGCTTGGGACCAGAGGTTTTGCGGATTTTAGAATTTTGCGGATTTCTGGTCACTGCTTTGTTTACAGTTTTTAAAAAGTAATTTGAATGTAAATGTAATTAATAATGAAATCAAAAGTATAATGAATGCTTACAATATGCTAAAATATTAAAATAATGAATAAACTAAAATAATAAAAATTTAGATAGTTTTTAAAATGATAAAAATACTCTAAAAGCAAAGGTCAAATTAATAATGTATTATTAAATATTCATTATAAATCTGTTTTTCCTAAATTATTCAATGAAACTTGCCTCATAAAGGTACATTACTAATTCGCATCAAGATCATAAAATAAAAAAGCTTTATTTCAGGTTTAGCCAGACTTAATAACTAAAAAAGCTTGATTAATACATAAATATATTTGATAAGATTCTGATTACCAGTAATATCAGCAATATCTTGATTTTTTCAAAAAGAAATTATTCTTTCTTCATGATAAAACAAATTCAATAACCTTAACAAAAATTACAAATTAAAAAATATATGGAATTGATATAAAACTAAAAAAGTCAAATTTTGCACCTACATCTGAACTGAGTGTTTCATTGTTTACTTCCGTAAAATATGTGCAGATTTTAGAGAGTTGCGGATTTTAGGAGTGCGGATATGAGGGAGTCTACTGTACCTGATTTGTGATATATTCATTTTTCAGTGTCTTTTCTTTTTCCTAAACATATGTGTAAATGTGTATATACAGTTAGAAGAAAATACTGCATTGCGGTTGCAGACAGAATTTGATGTTAATGAGGCTTGTTGCAGACACAGTTAAAAAATTCTGCCACAGGGGTCGAAGGGACACTAAAGACATTTCGAGATGGCACGGTCATATTGAGAAGTATGTATTATTAGGGAAGAGGGGGGATATTCTTTCGATATATTGTGGTTTTTGAGATAGCAAATATGTAAAATGTAATTATATTTTATATGCCTAAAAAACATAGTTTTGAATACTGATAATTTTATAATGGTACAGTTCGCAATATATCCAACTCTGTCATTACCAAACTGATAAAAGATCAGTTTTTCAGATTGAATATTACTCAAGAAAAGAACAAAAATATTTTTTTATTTGTGTGTGTGTCTTATTGCAATTTCAAAAATGTGTAAATATTATAAGTAAAAAAATGTGTTAAATAGGTAAATTTGACTCTTTTTTTTCCCCCCCCCTCTTTTATACAAGAATATCCTTTACTCTATCTAGTTTACTGAGGTCCACATTGGTCTGGATATAAGGATACATTATGTATGTGAATAGGGCTGACTCTAGGTTGATTTTGTAGAGTGCAGCATCTTGAGACCCTTTTCAATCTTTTCATGCACCCTGCTGATCCATCGCCTATATTCAGTAATGCAACATATAAATTTGCATGTGGGGGGGGGGGGGAGAAATTGACCTAATTTCTGAAATATATAGCTATTCTCCATCATTTTTCAAGAAGGAATCATGAAATACCTTCAAGGTTTTCGATTTTCAGCCAGTTTTTCCACTGGTTACACTTAGCAAAAACATGCACCTCTTTGAGCAGCCAATATCCTTTTCATGTAGTTTTTTTCATGTTGACCCTCTACTTGTGATTTTTCACCCGGGTACCTTTTCTTGCAGTTTTTGCCCTGGTGGCCCTTTACGCCTAGAATCAGCCCAAATAAAACAACAGGAATTTTAGTTTGTCATTTAAACTGATTACAATACATATGTATATATGTATTTTTTTCTTTCAGATGTATCATTGCAAGTTCAGCACAGTTTCTTCAATCTCATTGCGTAGTTATGTTTTTCATTTTGCAAACCACAGAAATATGTATAATGTAAAATTTCCGTGTGCAATTTCAGAGTGTCAGCATTTTTTCAAAAATTATAACAGTTTTAAATGTCATATGCTTAGGAATCATTTTACTGTAAATGAGGATAAAATATTTTGGACATGCATATATCGTGGACAAACGGATTCTACTTTTTCTGCTATTGTATCCTATTTGCGGATACATATTGGTTGGTTGGTTGGTTGATTAGGGTTTTATGGCGCAAAATCCCTTTAGGGACATGCTGCGCCAAGAACAAGGTGAGAACAAAAAGTTCAAAAAAACGTAATACAGCTTAAAATGTAAAAGTTAAAATGTAAAAATAGCATTAAAAGGCTGTCCTAGTATTTGTCATAATTGGAAAGTCAAGTTAGGATTAAAATCTGTCTCCAAATGTCAAAGTTAAAATCAAACAATGTCTAAAAAGAAGCACAAAAATATATAAAAACAATTTAAAAGGGTAAAATCACTGAGGTCTATATTCTTCAAAAGTAACATTTTCATCATCATCACTCGAGTCGGATACATATTGAAGCTGGCATAATTATCAATTGTCCATTTAAGAATTGCAAATCAACTTTTAAAAATCGTTCCAGTTTCAATAGCCACTTACATAGGAATCACAAGAACAAAACTCTATTATCTGATACATATAAGTCAAATGAATTTTTAGATCATTTTACATCAGACAATGCAATGGTGAACTCTTTTCAAGCAGTGGATGCAGAAGATAATTTTTTAGATAGTGATCCAGTTTCAGCTGACAATCCTGGTTTATTTGAGAAGAACTTAGCAATTTTTTTATTTAAAATTACAATCTGAATATTTTATTCCGTCATCAACAATACAGTTCATAATATCAGAGTTTCGGGAGCTTCAAAAATTTGAAGTTCATCATACCAGAGAGAAATTGAAAGAAAAGCTTTCTTCTTTAGCTATTTCTCAAAGCCAAATTTCAGAAATTCTTGATGTTATCCGACAGAGTGATTTATTCTCCTTTTATAACTCAACATCATTAAGTTCAGATTATAAATGCTTATCTTACTTTAAAACCAACTTTAAATATATTGCTCCCATATGAATTTTTCTAGGAAAAAATAAAAAAAAGTGCATATAGTTACTTACAACATATCCCTATAAAAGATAGTATTCTAAACTTAACCTCCTAATGTGTCTACTTTTAATCAAAATCCTTGTAAATTGCTCGATTTCTATGATGGAAAATTATATAAAGATCATAGTTTTTTCCAGTCACATCCAGATGCTTTAAAAATTATATTAAGATTCTTTTGAGGTTGTGAATCCTTTGGGTTCAGCAAAAAAAAAAAAAAAAAACACAAAGTTTTAGCAATGTATTTCACCCTAGGAAATTTTGAGCCTAGTTTCAGGTTAAATATAGATAATATTCAATTAGTGTTATTATGTAAAGAGAGTGACTTTAAGTATTTTGGTCAAGAGAAAGTTTTTTCTCGGCTGATATTTGATTTAAAAGACATAGAATCAACCGGTATTTGCATAAATGATGGGAAAAATCAGAAACATGTTAGCGGAACAGTTTTTTTTTTTTTTTTTTTTTTTGGTTTTAGGAGATAATCTAGGATTTCATAGGATTGGTGGATTCATTGAAAATTTTACAAATTTTTTTACCGATATTGTTTAATAACTTCTAAAGATTTCCATGACAATCCACTTCATGTGGGACCAACTCCAACTTCTTATAAGTTTGCTATTGCAGATGGAGCAGGAACAACTGGCATAAAATTTTATTCAGTTTTAAATGCATTAGAATATTACCATGTTTGTTCAACCTGGATTACCTCCCTGTCTTGCTCACGATCTTTTTGAAGGTGTTGTAGCATATGATTTGGCACTTTATTTGCAATATTTTATTAAAACTCAAAAAGTCTTTAGTTGTGAACAATTAAATTATTCCATTTTTAATTTTAAGTACAATGGAAGTGATGCAAGAAATTGGCAGGTAAAGCTGCACAAAATTGGTGCTTACTGAGGCTTTTACCACTAATTTTAGAACCTTTTTTGGAAAAGTTAGATGAAAATATTTGGTCTCTTGTATTAAATTTGAAAGAAATTGTGGAAATCATATGTGCTCTTACAATTAATATAAATCAAGTAGCATGTCTTAGAGATTGAAAATTATTTTAATTGAAGATTATTTAGACTGCCGCAGAATTAACTTCTCTCATAGTAAATTTAACACTAGAATTACCGCGTTTCTTGTATACCTAGAACTACCGGGCTGGGTCACCTCTGACCCACAGCTTTCAAAGACGCTATTCTTGTTTATATGGAAGATAAAGACACTCAATAAGTATCCACGGGGAATACAATGATTTTTAAATTAATAATAAATACAATTAAGCTACTAGGCTGTTACATAATATGAAATTTTGAGAGCAGATACTACAGTCACAAAAAAAATCTTGACACTTGCGATTTTAGACGTTTTGTTAAATATCTAGAAATATACATAAGAATTTATTCTGAAACTCCAGGTATGTACACAAAATAGTACAAGTCATATACTTTCGCGAAGACTTTTGTCCAAAATCCAATAGGAGGCCATCAATAAATTGAAAAAGAACGAATATCTTTTGAATCACCCTGTCAAAACTAATGTAGCAAAAACGTTCAAACTTCAGATTTTGATTAAGTGGCTTATGGTAATAAACTGTGTTTATTTATATGCGGATAGCAAGTATACCAGTAGAGAAATTAAGGTTTTTATAAAAACGGTCCCAAATTTTGCAAAGTTTTTTCCTTATAATTTGCAAAATTCTTAAAACAATGTTCTTTTCAGAAAATGTGAGAAACATCATTGTACATAATACCTTGCAATCAAAATTTTAAAAGATTAATAAGTGTATGAAAAATAAGCAAGTTTACTAAATAAATTTTTACTGTGCATGCGTCAACTCTCTAAAAATTTCATTTGCATATTGTGATAGCTAAGTGTATTGAGCAACTTTTGTTAAAATTTCATAACCATAGCTTGAAAATTCTGAAAATTATCGTCAAAAGAATTAGATGAAAATCCGTTATTCCCAAAATGAAGCAAAAAGATGAGGAGCATTGTGGTTTTAAATTGTGTAATAATGTTCCTACAGATTAATTAGATATTCAAACAGAATAAATTGAATTATATATACATATCCATGACTTTTTTTTCCTCTTTTATATAGTTTAACATATACTCAATTCACACAAAATGCCATGGTCTTTTTATCTGTACATACTGCACACACAAGTTATAAACATATCACGTTGTGACATATTTGTTTTTAATTTCTTCATTTCTAAAATGGCGTATGTTTAATATCTCATTCATAAAATGCTGTTCTTTTACGACAAAGTCGTTTGTTTATCTTTTCTCTCGATGCAATCGGCAATTCAACTGCCTGCTTCCTTTTTCTCCCTTGGCGTACCTTTGGCGCATATTCCGCCTTTCGCTTCTGGCAATCTTTTGCCGGGCGCGTGTTTCAAAAACCTCCTGCCGTATGCTCAGTCAGTCGCTCTAGAGTTTTCATGTGCGTCGGTCACTCCGAAAGGAGACTGCTGGCTTGTCTTCGTAGCGGTTCGTAAAGTCCGCAAATTAGCGTTTGTCATGATGGCTCCCATCGATTGGCTCATGAAGATACACACCTTCAGCTTTTAAAATGTAATAGTTTTATTAATTCCAACATTCAAGCCTAGATCAAAGAATGTGAATATGAGTTATCCAACACTGAGATCCACTTATCCAGATGAACCAGACAGCACGTGTCCCTAACTTAATGAAGATTGCTCATTAAAGATATTATTTTCAAGTTTTTTAATTTTATCTGCTTCCTGTGCCTCCAATATCAAAGGTAATGAAATTCCTTAACTTCATCTCTCTATTTGAACAGACGTAAGCTCCGGACCTTATTTTACGACAATGTGTCACACGGCCAAAACACTTTTCAGATAATAGCTCATTTTTCTTAATTCCTTTAATTTGAACAATTATTCTTTACCACTAAGTCGAAAAAATATATCGTACCTTTACAATAAAAAAGATTCCACAAACAGAACTAGTATTATTGTCTTTATTTGGCAACAATTTTAATTTGTTTGAAATTTCTCTGCTAGTCCTTGGACTAATATCTTCACGATCTTTTTCATTGTATTTATCTTTAGTTTTAGCAAGAAAACTCTTCTGCTTATATTAGAATCAGTTGTATCTTTGAAAACTGCTCAAATATTTCGGACCATTAAATCTTGAATCACAAGATTTTGAATATATCAGAAAATATTGAACGCTGCGGCTCTACCCTCCGTATAGTTTGATGTTCCAAATCGCTTAGAAGAGTGATTTATTTTGTATTTTTCTCATTTTTTAAAAATTATTTCTGTCTTTTAATTTTCTTCAAAATACTTATGATTTATTTGTATTTCATGACTTTCTTCACAACAACTACTTGGCTATTTTCATTCAGCTTACTACTATTTGTACTGGATTTGAATGATGCAATTTTATAGTCATTTTTATAAGAAAACTTGTTTCGACATATAAATCAAGATTGTCAGGATTATCACATTATGACATCTTGACTTTGTCACTAAGTTTTGTCACTAAAATCATTTAAAGACAGTTCACTTTACAATTTTAAAATTTTCTCATTCGAAGAATCTATGTCATGACACCAGACGCCATCACTATAAATGTGGGAATCTGAAATGCCACAAACAATCTTTTTTTTTTCCTGTGTCGTTTATGAAACAAAAAATATTCTTTTTAGCTATTTTCTAAAATGTAACCTAAACAACAACTTTCTATAACATTCTAAAAATATCTTGAAATACGATAAAAACATGCAAATTTGATTTTCATATGCATAACAGATATGTGATTGTGCCCTTTATCCCCCCCTCCCCACACACACACCTATACATGTGCACATTCCTTTCTTGCTTTTCTTAAAAGGAAGTGGCGGAACATATACTTACACTATTCTTAAGTTATTGAAAAATGTACAGTTAAAATTTCTGTTGAAATAAATAAAAAAAATGCAATTATTTTGTTCGGGTCAGCCATGACCCAGCTTGGTAATAATTCTAGGTATAAAGATGTGTATACAAAAAAGTTTTCGTTTGATTTCAACTGAATTCGTGCTAAGGCTTTGTACTAAATATTTAGGAAAAGTCAATCATTTCAAAATTTTACTTTGAAAAGCAAGAATGATACAAGCGAAAAACCATGTCTTGGGTCACAGATCACCCGCCTCAGTAATTCTAGTGTTAAGCCCAAGCACCATTACCTATTGTATTACCCTGATTTAACTGTGTTATTTGGCCCCTTGATGAGAATGTCCACTTTAAGATTTGAAAGTAAATACAGTCTTTTTAAAAGATCGGCTCGCACAGCTCACAATTTCAAAAATTTATGTTTTATTTTAGCAGATAGACATCAATTTTGGCAGGCTTATATAAACACAGGAAGAAATTGTCAAAGATCTAATCTCTTCATTTAAAGCAATGGGATGCAATATGTCGTTGAAGTTGCATTTTCTACATTCGCACTTCGACTTTTTTCCGGATAATATAGGAGCAGTTTCGGACGAACATGGAGAAAGATTCCATCAGGATATAGCTGAAATGGAAAAAAGGTACACCCACAAATGGAACGAAAATATGTTAGCAGATTACTGCTGGACACTGATACGGGAGACACCAAAAGAGCAATACAAAAGAAAAAAACAACAAAATGACATTTTTAATTGAGGTAATGAAAATAATTCATTTTTTTTTTATTTTCCATTGTTTTTTAAAACTGTGAAGAATATACAATTTTTTTCATTTGATACAGTAATTTGTATTATTTAAAAACCGTCTCTTTTAAAAACTGTACGTGATGGAGATATTTTGTTGAGATATTTAGAATCAGTAATGTTAAATTGATAAAGTTCAGCCCTTTTTGTAGCAGGGACTTTTTATTTTTTTTTTTTGGGCCGACCAGTGTAAATGGCTGAAACTACCATTGCCTTCCTGAAAATTAAATCTCTGCTAAATATTACACTGACAGCATCCAGTCTTGCAGAAGAATATCAATTTGTTTTCTTTTTCATAACATTGACCTGCTTGTGAACTGTATTGAAATTGCTGGCAAGAATTGCACCTCATCAGAATTAAAACTTTGTAATTAAGACGTTTTCTGCGACAGGGATCTATGCCAACAACATCAATCCTGGTATTAAAACTTGGACACTCCCTCCTGCCGATGTTAAACTGTGGCACCAATTCCATTGTATCTCTTTTTGTCGATAAACCTCATCAATGTTCTAACTGCCACAAAAATACTCAAAACTCACATGCCTAAAATAGCGGTCGTATTTGCGGCCAGTGTGATGAGTCTCATTAGGATATATGCTATACAGTCTCCCTTCTTTGCATAAATTTCAAAGGCCCTAATGCTACAACTGACAAGTCCTGCCCCCACTACATACGAGAAGCAAAACTTCTAAAATTCAAAGCTGAGCACCATCTAGGATTTAGTGAGGCCCAGCATCAAATTCTGTGCCTGCACTACCCTCAAATCTGAATTCTAAGCAGCTGCATCCTCTATCACCTGCTTGGGATCCCCGCCTACCAACTACATCACGAAAACAGAACTGCAGGAGACGCGTCAAGGGTTTATTGAGAATGGGAGGGGGGGGGGGGGAGAGAAGGCTTGTAATAATTTTAACCGATTAGGGTCAAAAGAAGTTGCCTACACCGAACATGGATTAAAAAACTGGAAAAATGCTTTAGATCGTAGTTGTTTTCCAAAACAAGAAAAATAAGCTCACATCCAAGCCATGGCAATGTGGAAAGAAAAACATTGTTACTATGTCAAATCTGTAATTGAAGTTATCCTGTTTTTAGTGGCCAATGAAACTGCTTTGCGGGATAATTATATTATTGAAGAGCATGCTGAGAGAGGCCTTTTTGTTAAACTTTTTGAGTATACTTTAAAAAAAGATAAAATTATTTCAGAATGTGCAGCAATTATTCTGAAAAATGCAAATTACTTCTCCCCAGAAATGCAACATTAAATTATTAGAATCATTACTAACTAGTTCAGGAAAATGTTGCTCAAGATATTCAGAATTCCATGGTTTACGCTTCTTGAGAATGGAACTCTAGATAAAAACAACCAGGGAAAATATTGCTATATTGCAGTTATATAAGTTAAGGATGGCCAAGTAAGAGAATCTTTACTCGACATAATAACAATAATGCAGAAACTTTTACTGAAGCAACTTTAAAAACACTTAATGACAATGTAATCAATATATCTAAGCTCCTCCTCCAATGTTTTGATGATACAAGCATTATGAGTGGAAAAAAAGGAGGAGTAGCTGCAGTAATACGGAAAAAATTGGAGAGAAATATTTTGTATGTGCACTGTTTTAATCGATTACACTAGCTCTTATAAAAACTATTTCTGAAAAATTATCATAAAATATTTTTTTTTTAACAGTGTATTATGTTAGATAGTTTCTTTCATAATGGCAAAGTAGCAGCCTTTTGACGGCAAAACCATAGTCCATCTTTTGGAGCAATGCTGGTCAGAACACTTCACGATTACAAATGTCATCTTTTTAAATTATTCAGAAATCATAAAAATGCTGTATGCCATATCCAAAGAGAAAAAATTGATGGTGAAGATGTAGCAAAATGTAAAGGTATCAAATCAAGTCAGTAATGCTTTTTGTTAAAATTTTGTTAAAATTTTGTTTTTGCGTTGTTATTTGTAAAAAATTTCTAGGATTACTGCATCCAGCAGATGCTACATTACAAGATCCTAAATCAGGCTTAAAAGATGGTATTGAAGTCATAAAGAGCAAGATGAATGTAAAAAGTTTAATGAGAAATGAAGACTAATATAAATTTTTTATTGATCAAGCTGAACAGCTGATGTCAGAGTCAGAAAAAGTTGTGTATAACAACCAAGTGCAAGGGAGAGGTAAAAGACGAGTAAAAAATATAAATATAAAAGATTTCATTACGACAGAAAAAAAATTTCCACAAATATACTCAGTGAGAATGAAAAATCAGCCAGAACATCAGGCTTATTCAAGTTTAAATTTTATGAAATTATAGATGTAATCATCACTGAATTAAACAAACGTTGAGCTACTTTCTACTATATCCAGCATGGAGGAATTTGACGCATCAAAAATGCTGTGCTTGAATAAATTAGGTAAGTAAATAATTCAAACAGTGAGTTTAATTATATATTTTTAATAATGTTATTTATCAAATCAGTAAAATTGTATGTAATAATGATATTAATTGCAAATTATAAGCTGTATATTGGCAAAAGTCAATTTTTATATCTATGGAGTCTGGAACTTTTCTTAATAGTAAAATTCTTTTCTTTAACCATATATTTTTACAGAGTATATGTATCTAAAAATTTCTAGTGCCGGTGTTTTTTAAGTGATGAATTATTTTCTACTAATCTTAACAGATATAATAATTGCTTTAAAATAACTGTTTGTTAACCCTCCAAGCGTCTAGCAAATGGGTAAAATTGTAATGTTGTTTTCTCTGCATTTTGTTTTAAATGCTAATAAAATATGATTATTTCAATATTACATAAAAAATCTTATTTAGGAATATAAATGTAATCCTTGAGAGTCTTAATCATTCTCCAATACTTTGAAAATTCATTAAATTTATAGAATTATAATATATTAAACATTGCTTATATTGCAGTGAAACCTGGAGCTTAGTGTACGGAATATTACGGGCCAAATGCTTAGAGGGTTAATTATTAATTATTTAAAACTTATTTCTAAACTAAAATGGTTTTTACTTTTGTTGTAGATGTTCTAGTTTTGTTAATCTAATACTGAGTCAATTTATGATGTAAGTACTGAAAATTATGTTAAAAGATGCATTGATCTAAAATAATTCTTGAAAGTAATCAAATTTTAAAAATGCAGTTTGAAAACCAAATGTAAAATTAAATTCTTGTAATAAAAAATGTTGAATGATACATGGAATATAAAGAAGTGAATGGTTGAATGTGTAATCTTTTAATATTTTAAATCATATGATAATTGTATAATCGTTTAGTATTTTACCTTTTATTATTATATTTATTATGTGTAAGCTTTTGGTTATCTTCAGAGTTTTATAAGGGGCAAATTTTCTGTTCCCTCTGAATTTGCACTAACGTTTGAACTGGTGATTTGAAAAATTAAAAAACTTTTACCTTATTCTTTCAAAAGGTTAAAAAAAGCCTTCTCACACACACACGAGAAACATGCTAATTTGGGGGGGAAATATATCTATATTTAATATTTTAGATATTTACATAAATCATCATTAATAATGTGAGCAATTGATCTGTGACAAGTTATATAATATAGTAGTTCACACATACTTTATTTTTCTGTTGTACCTTGTCTTCTAACAAGTACATTATTCATTTAGCATATTTTTGTTTCATAATTTTATTAGTTTTTTAGTTAATTAAAAAAATTCCAATAAATTAACTATATTTTATCAGTTTTGCACAGTAATTCTGTGGTTTATTAGAGGTTCTTTCAATGTTCTGACAAAAAATTTCATATTTTTTGAGTAAATTAAGTTTGAGTTCCTAACCAATTACGAATGATCTGTATGAGGTATTAAATCTGATAAAAATACCGATGACTTCCAAACACAAACTATTATTTTAGGTCAAAAGAAAGATGTATTTCTGTCAAGTAAAGTATTAAGAAAGATTTAACAAGCACTTCAAAACATGAATATTCGTCATTAATCAAAAGATAAGTGTGATTTTTGTTCATCTAAAATGGTATATTTTCCATGTTTGCATCGGACAAAATTCACTTGAATTAAATTCCAGTGCTAAAAATGACTAAAAGTGAATTTTAAGAAAAAAAGGACATTTCTTAGCCATGCATAATAATAAAAAAAAAGACATCACAGACATACATTCAGTTTTCAAATGTTTTGGTTTTGAACTCTAATGAACCAAAATGATTACAAGAGTAAATATAACATTATTTCAGTGCTGTTCAGCTTGATATATATGTATTAATATTATTATATAATGTAATAATATTGAAATAATAATAACATATGTAAATATATTTGTATATATTATTATTTTAGTACTCGCCCTTTCTCTGAAATTAAATTTTTTTTTTCTTTAAATCTTGTTATGAAAATTGTGGATGTATTATCGTTTATTGGATAAATTGGAAATAGTGTTCCCAACTTTTTGTTTCTTAGCACACACAGTCTGGGCCTGTGCCCTTCTTAATGGGATTGTTAGATGGTGAATTCCATGAAAATGCCTCATGGAGATCATTTTTTAAATTTGAACTAAATTAATATTTTTTTGTTCCAAATGATAGAAAATAAGTCAAATTTAAAGAAAATAACAAGATATAATAGGATAATTATAAAAATAATTTTTTATAGTTAATTACTTTTAAAACTAACTTTGAAATAAAAAAACTGCTATTTTTACCTTTAGTTTAATGTCCCTTGAAGCATTTAAATACCACATAGATTTTTGAAACCAATATATCTTTTAAAAGAATGGCTAACAGTATGTTTAAAACCCCCAAAATTTTCACCCGAAACATTTTAAATATTGTGCTATTGCCCCCAAACTTTATATTAGTCTTCATGTCATGTCTGTCACAAAAATGTCGATTTTTTTTTTTTTATTTTCAAGAAAATCTACTTGATATTAACATTTTTTCTCTTTTTGTATGTCAAAAGGAACAGTTCTTAAAAAAATTGAAAGATAATTTAAAATTTGAGTGAAATACAAAGCATTAAATTTTGTCATGTCTATCACAATTAGTTTTTCAAGCAACTTTACCTTAAAATTTTGCTTCAAAAGTTATTGTTGTAATTTTTTAACTTGTTGATGGCAATACTATTTCTTTGCAACTCAACTCAACAAAATGCTTAAATTTAGAACGCATGTAATAATTACCATATAATTATATTTATACCAATTTCTTTGTAGCAGATATATTATCTGTCACAATTATTTTTTCAAGATGTTTTATTTTAATCTTGTGATTTGAAAGTTATTATTTAACTTGGTATTGATGGCTGCAATATTTCTTTACACAATCTAAAGTTTTGTACTATTTAAAAGAAAATCTGCCAAATAGAAAAGTCTGGTACAAACTGATTTCAGTGAAAACTTTTGGCATATTTATCAGGACGAGATTCAATCTGCTCGTAATCTGGCAGAATATTTCCTGTACTATATATACTACAATGGTATATTTTTGTGATAGTGACTCAGTCACTGTTTCTTCAGAGCCATATATAGTGATATCTAATTATAATAATCATGAAAAATATGCTGTTATTGTGTTTAACAATTTGATCATTGAAAAAATCATGATAAATAAGTCAAAGTTAAAAGTCAAAGAGATTGAATTCCAATCTGATGGAAAATCTCTACACTTCAAGCAAAAATATATTTCCAATGACACAAAACAAATTCCTAACAATTTGGCATTTTTAAGCGACATAACACGGAAAAGGATGTATTAATGGGACTAATAAGCAACAAGTTTGTGATGCTTCTCAAGCTAGATGTATAAATCCTAGAACATCATGTAAGTGTGCTGAAACTGGGAGAAAAATTGGTTCTAGAATCAATGTCTTGCATGAATCGCAAGTAAAAATACAAAGAATGAAAGCAAAACTTGATCTGACATGGCAAGTAATCAAAACAATGCCTGGAACAAGAAAGTTACATTGTTTCTGATCACGTGTACCCAGGGTTCATGCTGTCGTTTGCCATTGTGCCAAATTGCGACTAAATTCTTCATTTGGCGAGTAAACAAGGATTAGATTCAACAAATTGCTAGTGCTCAATTTTTGCTTTTTCTTATACGTTTTTCATACATATTTTTAATGCATATATACATACTTTTAATATACTTGTAGTGGATAGTTTGAAATTAGATGAATAACGATCGTTGCTACAGTTATAACAACTTAGGCTATTTTAGAACATATTGAAAAACAGGAGGTACATTAAAGGATTAAAGATATATTTTTTAGTGTTATTCGGCGAATCTATTTGGCTAATACTTTTTTTCATTTGGGGAATATTCTTTTCAATTTCAGTGCTGGTGCATGTACTGAAAATTACCTTTTTGAAAATGCAACAAAGCAATATGGCCAATGGGTGAATGTGCAATACGATAATAAGGATTATCATGGAATAACACAAATTGTACACACACAGCATAAAATAAAACCCTTAGTACCAACTAAAATTAAAAGCATGCTTAAATTTGAACCTGAAGTTCATGTTGTCTGGTATGAGAAGGCCCAAATATTAGCAAATTTTTCAGCTCTAACACTAGTCAATTCCAAGGGATTTTATAAGTATTAAATATCTTTTATAATTTATTTTGCGATTCCTATAACAGGGCTGTCCAACGCGGCGCCCGCGGGCGCCATGGCGCCCTTTGCCAGTTTTCTTGGCGCCCTCTTGAAAGTTTCCAGTTACTGATCTTTTTTTTTAATTAAAATTCCCTTGTAAAGGATTCTTTATTTAAAATCCTTGATATTCTTTTGTGAGATGTTTTAAAAATCTTTACATTATATATTTCATGCCTCAACAATTATAAAGTACGCAACACATTAAAAGAAAGTCAATAGCATATGATTAGTTTTTTTAAAAAACAAATGATGTGTTTCTTCACTAATTTCTAGTTATTCCTTTAGTATATTTTAAAGGAAATTATGCCAATAGAAATTAATAAATATCGAGAATGTTTTTTTTAATATGTTAAGAAGTAAAATGTAAAAAAAATTACGTGATCGTCTCCCTCTTTCATGCATGAAAATTCAGCATGCGTCTTATCGTTAATGACGTTGTTTCATTGTCTGTTTTATAAGACAGATAAAGGCTGTCTTTTTCTCTCCCAGACCTTTGATACTTTAAGTAATTTTGATGATTTTGTTTTAAAAAATACATAAAATCATGCGAAAAGATTCCCATTAATAAAAATTCTTTCAGGCCGACTTGGAGTCGACCATGACATTGTTTCTGTACTTTTTTTATAATAAAAAATCTACAATTCAAAAAAAAAAAAAAAAAAAAAAAAAAAAAAAAAAAAAGAGAGAGAAGAAAAACCAGTTATTACAGAGTAACAATACATCTGATTATATTTATTTTAAAAATAGGTGATATTCCTTTTTCTGGCTCCTTCCAATTCAAAAATATTCGACATAATCCCCCGCAGAAAAATGTATTTGAAATTTATTATACTTTACAGTTATTTTTTAATTTCCCCCCCTTTTTTTGAGTGGCACGATAGAACTAACCGGGCATTATGTCTCTGTAGCGTTAAGCATTTGCCTATATGTATTGCTGCTAATATTTAAAGATGATTTTCTTGCATGTTTTGAGCATTTTAATAATGGCGCCCTTCATTGCTTGCCAAAAGCTCACATGCGCCCCTGCTTAGTCAAAGGTTGGACAGCCCTGCCTATAATATAATATACCAATGTTATTTCATATTATAATCTATAAGTTGTGATAAAAGTAAAGAAAGTGATATTTAAGAAAAAAAATACCAAGAAAATTGTACAGGTGTCATGTCTGTCATGCTGATAAATATTTTTCTATTTACAAATTTTTTAATATTTTTCTTTCTGTTTCCCATATCCAAGTCTTATTTTGTTTCCTAAAAAATTCTGGACTTGATATGCATGCTAATTAAGAGCGAATGATAATATATGGCCAGTCAAAATCTATGTCTAAATTTTGTCATGTCTGTCACGACATGTTTTAACCCTCAATTAAATTTAAGTTTTTTCTTCAATTAAAATTTGAGTGTTTTTAATAACTTAAGGCCTATATCGACATCACCCCATGCAATTTTTAGTGCTCAAAGACGAGGAAAAAAAATCTCAGTCATGTCTGTCACAAAATTGAATTCACCAGATGTTAAGGGATTTAACATTTGAGCATTATGGCCAAAAACCTTTAGATTAGAGCTTCAGTTGGATGGTTATTTAGATGCAGGGGTGCATGCAAAATTCTTCTGCAATTATTTTTTGAATATTTTTTTAAAAAATTTTAATGGCAGTTGTGAACGCGATTATTACAGTTTTATCTGTGCATTCGAACAATTTTAAAATAAATATGTATATGGGTGATTCTATGATAAGAGGTAATTTGTATGGCAATCCGTTTAAAACAGATTTTTTAATCTATATGTTGCTATTTTTTACAATGAATCGCATCATCTTAATATACCTTATTAAATAACATCACGATTGAATGCCTAATTAAAACGCATTTTTCTGAAATTTCTTACAAAGTCTAAAAAAGTCTCTACCCTGGCATGTCCCCTTGCTGATTTCAATTTCACTTTCAAACAAAATATATTTTTTCCATCAGATGCTTAGCTAAAGTATGTTTAATTGGAATTTAAGTAAATATACTTACATATTATAAAATAAAAAATAAAATAATTTTGTTAATTTCAAATAATTTTTAAAATTAACTTTTGTCCTGCTTTTTTTGTGTATTTACCCTGTCAAATTTCGTTCCGCAGAAACAAATATAAATTCAAGTATCGCTATATTAGAAGTAGCACTCAAAGACATCTATCGGCTTGAAGTTAGCAATATTAAACGCACAAGCCATTTAAGCATCGCCATTTTTAGTTGTTGCGACGCAACCGTGCAGTGTAGTGTTTTCGAAAGTTGATTGTGTATCTTCCCTGGCAAGTCATAAAACTTATCATATTAATTTAATTCAATTGCATTTACTGCCCTAATTAAACAATACAGTAATAATTAAAGTGAAATATACAATTAACCCAAAAACTAATTCAGTCAGTTAAAAAATTTGAATTTATTATGAAAATGTCTTTCCCCTGCCGTATTTCCCCTGTCAAGAAACTGTCAGGGCAGAGAGTCACTGACAAGAAAAAGTTATAAAATATGTATAAAGTGACTTGCCCTTATATGAAAAGGTAAATTTATAAACGGGACAAAAATCATAATATAAAGATTTTATGATAAAACTCAAACTTTTCTTTTTGGCCGTATCCTCTATGTACTTGAAACCTGTTATTGTAGAATTGCCCAATATAGTTTGATGCTTTTACATGTAACATTACACGGATAAGTTAAAAACTCTTGTTGGGATCTCTTGTTTAATTAAGATACAGTAGACTCCCTCAAATCCGCACATATTTTAGGGATGCAAACAATGAAACTTTCAATTGGGATACTGGGACAAAATTTCATTTTTTTTAGTTCTGTATCAATTCCATATATTTTTTTATTTGTAATTTTCTTAATAATACTCTATTCATGCTTCTTTCATGAAGAAAGAATAATTTTTTTTGGAAAAAATTCAAGACATTTCAGGTATTACTGGTAATCACAATCTTTTTACCAAATATATTTATGCATAATCAAGATTTTTTATTTATTAAGCCTGGCTAAACTTGAAAAAAAAATCCTTCTTTTATGACTTTGATGTGTATTAGTAATGTACTTTTATGAAGCAAGTTTTGTTGAATAATTTTGGAAAAATACATTTAATCTTTATAATGTATATATTTAATCATACACTATTGATTATTAACTTGACCTTTGCTATTAATACTTTAATCATTTTAAAAATTATCTAAATTTTTATTATTTTAGTTTATTACTTATTTTAATATTTTATTATATTGTAAGCATTCATTATAGTTCCGATTGCACCATTAATTGCACTCAAACTACTGTTTAAAAAATGTAAACAAAGCAATGACCAGAAATCTGCAAAATTCTAAAATTCGCACAACCTCTGGTCCCAAGCTGTGCGGATTTGAGGGAGTCTACTGTACATTTTTTTTTTTTTTTTTTTTTTTAAAACTCATTTAGGTAAGCTCAAAAAATCCTTTCAGTTTTTTTTCAATATGTTTATATATTTACAATATTTATCAAAATAATGAAAATAATGGTAAAATGATGTTTTAATAATGTATTTATATCTTGAATGTCATGCAGAATTAAACTCATATAGTCTGTAGTATTAAAAGATAGTTATTCAGCCATCTTAAAATTATTCTAAATCTGCAATGCTCTGTCATGCCAATTCAGGTTTATTTTGCTAAATACAGGAACCAGAAACAGATATGTATATCTATCTCTCTTCCTAGGATAAATGAACAAGTTCAAATTTCTTTTGGTAACTGGTATGGAAGTTTTAAAAAAAATGGTATGGAAGTTTAAAAAAATAATAATAAACTGTTACGTTTTACATTAATAATTACACATATTTTGTTATGAAATTTAGATTATGTGCAAGTATTTTAAAGTGTAAATTTATGCTCAATTATTGAAAAATCACCACGCTGTGTAACACACAATTTTGTTAGCAATGAAAAAACATAGCTATTCTGTATTTTCCAAGATATTTTTTAGCTAATGTGAATTTAAATTATCATTAATATTTATATATAGAGATAAAAGCAGGGGTCTGTCTAGCCTTTTTTCACAAGGTCTTATTTTTGTGAAGTTTGTCTTACGTTTGATAAAATTCTAGTCATAATTTTGTGAATTTTTAATTATTGATGTATTCAAATCCAATCATGCATATAAAAAAAAAGCTAAATAATATGTTCTTCAGTGAGTTTCTGTTTATTCATAGGCCAGATTTTATTTTTAAATGATTATATTTGTAAAAATATCAATTTAAAGGTGAAAGAATTTTGCGAAAGGTCTATTTGAGAAACAAATAATTTTATGAAGGGTCCTGTGGTACTTACATATTAACGCCACCACAGCAGAAGTTGTGCTAATGCCCCAATAAAGAGCAACCTTCTTGTTCTCGCGCACACATTTATGTTTTGGATTCCTTGTTGTTTTCTGATTTTTGACGCCATTTTTTAATGCTCTAATGCTTTTTTAACATTTTATTTTTTGAAGCCATTTTTTTTTTTTTGTGCGCATACGAACAAGATTGTTCTTTATTGGCACATTAGGGCAACTTCTGCTGCAGTGGTGTTAATATGCAAGTACCGGTCCTGTTTGGAAATAAAAAAAATTTGTTAAAGGTCCTCTTTTAAGATAATTTTGTGAAGAGGCCTTTAAAGGAACTAAAATTTTCCTAAACATATCCCTGTTGAAAGACTAATGGCACTTATGCTTAATGTTTCACTCTGTAATGATTTTTTTCTTCTTATATAGATTTTATCATTTTAGACCACTCGTTTCATTTATGTAATAAATGTTTTTTCATTCTGCCAACTTAATTTTCGTAATGTGTAAAGTTTCTTGAATATTTTTATCTATAATATATGCATTTTTATGATGAAAGTAACATTTCAGTGAAAACTTTAAGGATCAAGATTGGAATCCTAATTTAATGAAATATATGACATAAATGAAGCTTGTTATAAAATGCCTTCTTTAGTAAACAAATACTTGTTAACTTTAGTAAAATACTGCAAATCAAATAAAAATCTAGATTGGATCACTGATCAGTGCGTAAATCAAATAAAGTTAATCAATTAAGAACTTACTAAATAGATTTTCAGTATATTATTCATTACAGTTACAAAATAAACGAATATAATCGAAATCGTGATGTATGATATGTAAGCTGCGCTATACATAAAATATTTTAAGTATAGCCGAAAATTTATGATGATGAATAAATAAGACGCGAGTTGAAAACAGGCACGTAGCCAGGGAGGGGGCTAAGGGGGCTGAAGCCCCTCCCGAAAGTTTGAAAATACTTTACAAAATTATGTGTATGATAAAAAAAGTTTTGTTTGTTTTTATCTTCCATTGCATTAAAATCAATTGCAGTTTTAATTGTAAAAATACTCATTTATTCAATTACAGTAACGGTAATCCTTCATTATATCGGTTACTTGGATATACAGTGAAACCTCCAAATAAGGGACACTCCGAATAAGGGACACCTCTATTTAAGGGACAAAACTTCCGGTCCCAGTCCCTTAGTATAGGACATGTAATGTATTTACCTATGAATAAGGGACACTCGATTTAAGGGACAGTTGAAAATGAGATCAAAGAGACTGTTTTTTGCATTTCAGATAAAAATGAAATAAAATGTGATGAAAATGAAAATACAGATTTTTCTGAATTTAGCAAACAGAATTGACACTCATGTACAAATTCATACGACATAATTGACGAGCATTTATTTACCCACAATTCTGATTTGACATCAGTGCGTTTATCCTTATTGAAAATAATGCTGAATGTTTTGAGGAGGATTCTGAAAATGGAGAATAAAAAAAAATTTAAAATAAAGAACTTTGCAGACGCTTATAGATTGTTCTCGAATCCAAAAAGGCAACTTTTATGACATAAGTTTTAATTTATTTTTATTCAGAAATGCCTGAAACTAGCAGGTATTGTCATTCAGAATGTTGTTCTATGTTGCCAAACTTTTTTTTCCGCAAACACAATAAATTTTAAAGAAAATATTGTCAAAGTGGGTATTTTGAACCAAATTTCCACGGAAATGATGGATAACTACTCAGAAAGGATGGAAAACGTATTTGTCACTTAATCAAAATTGCTAATAGGTAATTTGTTTACCAAAAAAGTGAAAACACAGTTCAATTCCAAATCACTTCCACTGTCAGGTATTCCAGTTTTATACCTTTCTGTTAAAAAATGAATTTGTAAATGTGCCAAAACATTTTTCACTGGCTCAGAAAGTTGCAATTGAGAGATTGAGAGCAATTGAGAGACTTGTTGCCTTAAAATGCGCAAAGCAGTTGAATACTTTTTTTTATAAATACTGCTGATAATAAAGAATTAAAAGTTATAAGTATAGTAAATGAAAACTTGAAAGATTTGTAGTGAGAAATTGAAATTTGCAAAATAATTACTTTTGATTGATTACTTCAAATAAAATTCTTTTAAATGTTTTAATACTTTTTGCATGCACAGAATTTGCATATGAAATAAAAATCAATAATTCTACAAATAATTTAATGATTTAGTAATCAATAGAAAATTTTAATTCATTAATAATCTATTCCTTTAGTGTCTAACTAATTTATACACTTCAAGTATACGTTTTAACTTTACTATAATGATTTGTTATTTTTATATCCTTCTGATCAATTAATTAAAAACAACAGCAAAACTCTGAATTAGGGACACCTCTATTTAAGGGACAAAAGTTCCGGCCGCATGGGTGTCCCTTATTTGGAGGTTTCACTTATTGATTTTTAATAGGTATGTACCACTAGAAATATAAATTCTTTTTAAAAAGTAATTTTTATTGTCTTTATGCTCAGTAACATTCGATCAAGCGTAATTTCTCATCATTAATTTGACTAATAAAATTAAGTATAATACGCATACAGCATAAGAAAGATCTCAAAAAATTAGGAACATTATTTTCTACATGTTTCAGTCATTGGAAAATGGGCTAAATATTTTTCTTAAAACATATACAATTAGATTATCGCAAACCGTATGTTATTTTAGAGAACAAACGTTAGATTTCTTCAGGAAAATAGAATTATTTCATTGTTGAGTTTTCAAAGAGCTCCAGGAAAAGAAGAAATTAGAGCAGCTCTTGGACTAATATTTGAAACAATCTTATTTTGTGCAGAACAAAATAGCCACTGACCACTATGACGATCCTCTAACGTTGGAGAAATGGGTATAAAAAAGACTGTTAGCTAAGAGATCTTTTAAGTTTTGAGCAATGTCTGGAGAGAATGAATTGAAACGAGATATAATAAATATCCTTAGAAATGCTACTTTTTTCACCCCAGAAACGTAGAATGAAATCATTTCAAATATTCTGGGATACAATTATCGAAGTATTAATTATCAAAATAAATATCGCGATCTGTTTTAGCTTAATTGCTGATGAAACTATGGACATTTCAAGCGCAGAACAGCTTGTCATTTGTGTTAGATATGTGAACTATTAGAAAATTTACAAAACCCAATAATTCGGAATTGTTTTTACGTTTTATTCCAATAAGTGTCTTCTCTTCCAAAAATCCAAGAAAAGTAATATTACAACATTGTGATGAATTATGCCTTGGCATGCATAAATGCGTCGCATAGGCGTATGACAAAGTAGCCAATAAGTTTGGTCATGTTTGCGGGGTTCATTCTAGAATTCTTCAGAGTATCTAAAAATTAGATACGTCCTCTGTGAAAGCCATTGGTTGAATCTTCCCTTGTCCAACGGTATGCTGATTCCCGTCATTCGAAAGTATCATGGACGTGTTAAAGCAGCGACAAAAGTTTTTAAAAATCACCTGAAGGCAAATTTAGCGCTTCAAGAAGCAATCGCATCATATATCCTAGAAAACTAGAAGACAAAAGAAAATGACTTCTCCGCATTTGTGACACAAATTTTATCGAGAGCCATGAAAGCATATTGACTTTTGTTGATCTACTTAAATACATTTCTATTAGCTCAAAAAATATTTCGAAAAACACATGGAAGATTTCTTCAATAGCTGGAGCCTTTTTAGCAGTCAGAGAGAAGAAGAATTTTCTCAGAAGCCAGTTTGTTTGTCAGAAGGTTTTCTGTCTGAGAAAGTCATAGTGAATTCTTCAAAAAAAAAAAAAAAATTGTGATATAATATCGGGTGTAACCCATGCTAAAGATGCTCTAATTGTTTTACATAAATATGCAGAAAAAGGAAGTAGAAATCTTTTGTGAGATTTTATTGTGTATCAAAACTTTGGGAAGACATCTTCCAAACTGAAACAAAGATCCCAAGATGAACATTTAGACAAACAACAGGTACAAACCCTCAAATTACATCCACTGACAAGTATTACAATATCGCGGTCTTATTTCCCCATGTAGAAAGTTTTATTCAGAATTTAAATTATCGATTTATTTCAAATGAAGACATTCTAAGAGATTCCCAAGTTACATCTTCCAGAATGTGCTTCACTGGAAAAAGCAAGCAAATTAGAGAATCCGACGCAATATTTTCAGGATAAAGTGTCAATGTAGCAAGTGAAAGCTGAATATGAATTAGGGTGCAAACAAATTTCTAATGTTGACACCAACACAGAGGTTTTAACCCTTTCCGGCGCGGTGTCCCTTAAAAAGGACACCTAATTTTAATTTTACTGGCACCAAGAATATTTAATTAAAATTTTCCTTTGATAAAATGCCTGAAAATAAGCAAGTTCGTATTCTCTAATAAATTCGTTTATAAATTCTGGTGGCAGATAATTATTTCAATTAAACTTACTCCGCGCCGGAAAGGGTTAAAAGTTTTAGTACGTAATGTGACGTATTACGATAAAATCAAACACTTGCTGACAGTTTTGGTTGAAAGCCGGGTAACAACAGTTAGTACCGAAACATATTTTTCGGCAAAGAAAATAATTAAATCTTTGACTCGAAGCATTATGGTCGATGACAGACTGAGTAACTTTTCAGTGATTTCCATTCTTCGGATATTACAGTAGATCTTGATAAGTCATATCAGCAACATGGCTAAGAAGGAATTATGGTGATTGCTTCTGTTGCACTAGTAAATTTATTGTACCAAGAGTATCATTTATAGTTATTATAATCAGAGGATGTGAAATATAAACATAATTTTTATGATTACATATGACTGTAGCAATATTTTTTCTTTGTAAAAAATAATGCGTGTAATTAATTTTATTTATGGATCAACAGCTTCAAGACCTCGCACTAGTAATGTCAGATTCTCGCACGTTAATATTAAGCCTGTGTTTTAAATCTATACATATTACTTGTTTGCATTTCATTATTTTGCAACGTTTTTTTTTTTTTTTTCATAGGATACTTGAGGCTCATCTCAAACATTGTCAATTTGTGCTTTTAAAGTTTCGCAGATTTTTTTTTTTTTTTTTTTAAACTCTCCGGTTTCCGAACCAGTTTGGAAACTAGAAGTGCTTTTAAAAGTTAAAAATTGCAACAGAAACAGAAAAAAATTAAATATGAAATAACAATATTTGGCATAGTTAACTAATTCTATGTAGAAACACACATTAAGATAAGCCTAGATTATTTTTAATTAATTTTTTTCTGAAAATTACACAAATTACTTTTGTAAGAATAGAAAAAATTCCAAAATTGAGCCCCTCCCGAAGGAAAATCCTGGCTACGGGCCTGGTTGAAAAATGTACAGACAAGGAAACTCAACATATAACAAAAAAAGGGAGAGAGGGGTAAAACATCATAGTTAAAAAAATGCATAAGAAAGTCTTATCTCGAATACCAATTTAGTAAACGAATTTTTTATTTGTTCAACTACTTCAGTTTGTAAATAATTTGCTTTTTAATATTTTAAATATTGGCATTAAAATTAAAAGATAAGATTGTATTGAATCTCTTTTTCTGACTCAAATCAAACTAGAAACTACTCAAGTAACTTTGTTTTCATTGGATTTCCTCATTCAAAAGGAGATTGATTAATAAATGAAATGAATGGGATTTGCGATTGTTCAAAAGAGCAACTCACGCCACCGCGTGCTCAGGAGTTTGTTTCATGGAGTAGGTCTTCAGGAAGAAAGGAAAATTTAAAATAATTTTATTAATATTTTTATAATTCAAAATAGATAAAATAAGCGACTAAATTTCTGTATCATTCCAAAACATGGGCCGGGATCCAGACAGAATTTGCGCTGTTAGCAAAATGAGATTCACAAAATTTGTTAACTTAGGCTGGGATTACGGTGCTCATGGGCCGGCCCGGGCCGGCCTGCGTGTCGGGCTCGAGCTTATTTTCGTTCAAGACTGTCGAGCCGGGCCTAACTTTTTTTTTTTTTTTTTTTTTTTTTTACAGAGTTAGGACGTTGTTTCATTCGTAGTCTTCGCAGTCCAAAATTTTCATTTCTATTTTTGACACAGCCCGTATGAAAATAATTCTCTCCGCGTGCCCTGGTCCGTTTAAAGATCAATATAATAATAATTGGTCCTTTTTTTAAAAAAATTGCATACACTTTTAAATTGCAATTATTCTACAATTATATTTTATAATGGCGCAAAATCCCTTCAGGGACATGCTGCGCCAAGAACGAAGACTAAAAAGGCAAAAGTGAGAAATATCTGGATGGGGTATCCCATCCAGATATAGTCAAGCGAAGGTAGGAAAGTAACATTAGGATATATAAAAAGGTAAATAAACAGAAAGGGCAAACTGAAAATCAAAGTCATAAAACGAAAAATAAACATTAAAAGATCATATGTCAAAATAAAAACCTGCACTTTTTTTAAAAAAGCAAAGAGTGGCCCCGTGAGGTAATGGACCTTATGCACAGAAGCTGAGGTCGAGGCTAAAATTCGTCTGCTGGCGGTATTTACTGGCGGTGTTTAGCATAACAGTCTATGGAGTGTAAATTATTAATGCTTGATTGTTAGAAATACCGGAAAAAAATTCTTTGTTGAAGCAGCATATCTATACATATAATAAAACAGTAGGACCCGGTGTGTCTGTACATTGAAGATAATTGACAAAAATGGAGTCAGGGCGATAAAAGAAAACCAATGAAACACAAAAAAAAATTTTTTGAATTTTTTGTCTGTCTGTCTGTCTGTCTGTCTGTTTGTTCGAGGTTATCTTCGTAACTACTGAATGGATTTTTATGCGGTTTTCACTAATGAAGAATGCACACTCCCGGGCAGTGTATAGGCTTTGTTTCATCAAAATCGGACAACAGACAAAAAAGTAACAAAAAGAAACAAAAGAAACTATTAGGTGCGCTGCTCACGTTTTTTAGTACATATAAAATCCAATAGATGCCACTGTGCGATTTTAAAACGCGCTATCGTTATGTTTTCGCCAGTCTACTTAAGTATGAGAAAGTTTCAAGCTGGCTGTCGTTCCATGTGGTTTAGTCGGTAGAACGTCAGTGCGCCATACTGATGGCCCGGGTTCGATTCCCAGCATGGAATTTTTTTTCACTATGTTGGCATTAACGCCTATAAGCAATTAAAAGAATTTGAAATATTGTATTCAAGGCGAATTTTCTCTCTGGGAAAATTTCCTTGCATTAATATGTCAGTGTAATTTTTTTTTCGATTTAATTTTTTTTTTCGAAACTTTGTTTTTCTTAAAAAATTACAGTAAATATTTGATATTTCCCAACGTTTTTTGAATGATCGACTTGCTTTTTTTTTTTTAATGTATGTCTGAACCTTATCTAACTACTTCTTCAAGATTTCTTTAGATAAACCGACCAGCGTAGCGGGCGAAGGCCGCTAGTACTTAATATATTATAATATAAATTCAAAATTTTTGTTCTGCTTGCAAGTAAATTCTCTAAATTTGTAAATTTTCCGTTAAAATGTATCCAGAAAGGCTAAAATCGTCTGCTATCGATGTTTGCGTCTGCGCATTCAGGCATTCTGGCGGTGCAGTGACTAGAATAACAGGTTAGCATACCGCCAGCTCTGGTGTGTGACGTCACGTGCATAAGGTCCATTCTCCAATGAAGTTTGACAAGGTTGGTGATGATGAATTAAAAAACGTCCTGTACAAGTGTCAGAGGCCTGGGCAGTCAGTTAAAATATGGTGAATAGTCAAGTGATCAAAATGACATTTTGGACACATGGGTGCATCCTCCTTAAGTAACAGATGTTTTTGTGTGATCCTAGAGTGTCCAATTCTCAGACGAACTAAAATAACATCCTTTTTTCTTGGATAAATTGGAGCCCAGGTCACGATTGTTGGTTTGATGCTATGCAGTTTATTATTGCGTGTCAAGTCCCAGCTTTCTTGCCATTTATTATAACTAAAGCGTTTAATAGTTAGTTTAATGTCTGAGAATGGTATTTTATGGTGAAAGGGGTCACGAGCAAGTTTTGCAGCCATATCTGCTTTTTCATTTCCAGAAATACCCATGTGTCCAGGTACCCAGGAAAACAAAATACTATAGCCGCACCTTGTCAAATCTTTATAAATGTTAAGGATGGCTGTTACATAAGGATTATTTTTAACTGATTTAATAGCATCAATAGAACTATTTGAGTCTGTGTAAATAATGAAGGATGTGTTACGATGATGAGATAAATGAGACATGGCTCGTTCAATTGCAATTAATTCAGCTGTAAAGATTGAAGTGGAAGGATGAAGCTGATAACTCAAAGAAGTGTTTTCATAAAACCCCCACATCCAACAGTATCTCCATTCTTTGAGCGATCTGTATAAACATCTGTATAGCTATTATAATGTGCACGATGAGCAGAAAATAATTGCTAGAAAATAGCAGGGGCCATGTTATTTTTGTCGAATCCTTTAAAGGGTTGGTTGGTTGGTTGGTTGTATAGGTTTTAATGGCACAAAATCCCTTGAGGGACATGCTGCGCCAAACCAAAGACAAAATTGTAAAAATGAGGAAAAAAAGACAACGTCAAAATATCTGGATGGGAGGCATCCCATCCGTATATGATCAGGTAAATATAAGAATTCAAAAACAGTAAAATGCTAAATCATTAGATTATGGTAAGAATAAGATAAGATTAAATTTCAAAACAAAATGTAAAAAGTGAAAGTTGCATTAAAAATCCTTTGTAGATATGAGTTAAGTTGATAAAGGCAATGCGGTGATACATGAAATTAAAAATCAATTAAAACCAGACAAACATATTTAAAATTGTAAAAAAGATAAAATTCTAAAACTAGATAAAAATTCTAAAACAGTAAGATAGTGACACGATAACCAAATTGGAAAGGTACTACAGAAAACACAAAATACAACTAAAACAAAGACCAATAAAAAAAATTAATTTAACCAGGCACATACTCTTCAAACATAGTATTTTCCTCGGAATCCGAGCCACTGCCGTAAGACTCTGATTCCATAGCTTCTTGGACATAATGCTGCAGTTGCCTGGGATTTTTAAAATTTCTTTTGCATGGACTGAGCGATGAATTCTGCAATCTTTTAACGACAGTCTTCCGCCGTGGGGTTGCTGGAGTTTGGGTTTTTATGGTTTCAGTTTGTTTTTTAAGCATATGTGATTTCTGTAATGTTTTTGATTTTGTAGCAGTTTGGATCCCAGCCTTGGTCCCTTCTTTCTGAACACCAGTTTTCACTATTTGACTAGAGTTGGGTTTTTTAGAGTTTAATGCAGATGAGTTCGGGTCATTTTTTGGTGAGGTAACGGCCTTAGTTTCATTTAGATGTTTGGATAATCCCTTAGATTGAGCTTGAGATTTCTGACTTTTAAGTTGATCAGAGGATTTTTGTGTCTGAGTAGGTGTGTGTAAAACAGTAACAGGTTCTGACGAAGGTAAACAGATATCACGGGATTCTTTGGTTGGGGTGTTTATTGATTGTGTTTTGGCTGACTTTAATGATGACATAGACATGTCAGTCTGGGTGCTAATATGTCTTACAGATTTAGACTGCTGTTTCAATAGGCTTGAATAAGATACGCCGGCAGACGGAGTTCTGGCTTCTACAATTTTACGAGCTTCTGGGTAGGAAAGATTTTGCATAATTTTTACAGTTAGAATTTCTTTTTCACGGATCCAGTTTGAGCAAGAGCGAGAGAAAGCTGTATGATTACCCATGCAATTTATGCAGCGTTCTGATTTTTCACATGAATTGCTGTCGTGGTCTGCTTCTGCACAGCGTGCACAGGTAAGGGAACCGCGACAGTTAGTTTTAGTGTGGCCGTATCGCTGACATTTAAAGCAACGTACAGGATTAGGAATGTACGGTCTGACAGGACAATTCAGGTAAGCAGCTTTAATTCTTGTAGGTAAAGTAGGGCTATTGAAAGTGAGAATGATATGCTTTGTAGGAAGGACTTGGCCATTCCGACGGATCGTGATACGGCGAACATCTGTAATATTTTGGTCTTTTAGGTTTTCTAAGAGTTCATCTTTCGTAGAGAATAAAAGGTCTGGTTCAGAAATCACACCTCGGCTTGTATTTAGAGTTTTATGCACCTGAATAGAAACAGAAAAAGGGCCTATTGTAGAGCTATTTGAAAGAATCTGCGATTGTTTAGTTGTAGAAACCTCCACTAGTAAATCCCCAGATTTTAATTTTTTGAGAGTATGACCATCCCCTAAGGCAGACTGGAAAGTTTTTGCTATGACAAATGGTGACGTTTTGCCAAAGGAACTATCAGAGTGGCTATCAGTGCGTTTAACAATAAAAAAGCGTGTGAAGGAAGAAGTCGGAACAGTTTGGTGCTCTCTACTGGGGAGAGACATAGAAGGAAATGAAGTTTTCCCATCCATGTCAAAAATTATAAAATTCAGACCCCGGCCGCACCACCCACTACCGAGCCCAACAAGGGGATGCACATTCGTGCACCAGTGCTAACCAGGGCCCATACGATCACAAGACAAACCTATGTCAGTCTCCACCCTTAACGAGATGACTAGTATTTGCTCGCTCACTTGATCCCTAAAGCCAGTGACAAAAGCCAGCTGACCAGCCGATTGATGCATACGGGACCAATATGCACCTCCCGTCTACCTGAAGCAGAGGCCAAAGCAGTGTGTTGGTTTCCCTCAACTGCCAGGATCCCCCTTTCCAGGGACACGGGTCGCCACGCACGGCCAACACGTGGGTGGTTTACAATTCTCCATGAGTAGATATACAGGATGACATCGGCCCATACAGAATTGCCCTCACCTCCGGAGAGGAAACCACAATGAGAGTGAAGCAAAGGGGAAAGGAAGACCAGAAGAGTAAGAGGAAAAGGAAAGGAGAAAGATCACTCAGGTGTCCCGGGGTTGTGAAGCCCGTGAATACCTAAAGAAGGTATCCCCCTGGGGGGCCTTTAAAGGGATGGAGAGAGGTAATGCTAGGGGGTTTCCAAGGAGGAAATACATGTAAAGGACTTGTACTTACCTCAATATTACTGAAAGGGCTATTGAACAAGGATAAGGCAAGTGTATGGGGTATCAAATCAAAGTAAGCTTTTTGCGTAAAGAGTACAGCAAGAGAACTCGTATGACCAAGCCGTCGCGCGCAATGTTTAGTAGTTTTCAAAAGAAACTACTTGGATGTGCCAATCCCAAAACTTTGTTCTATTTCATACGTACATTTTAATATTTTAAAAAATAGTTACACATGTTAATGCTTTAATAATTTTAATTCAATACCATACCTACTTTGGTTTTCATCTTAAATTTCTGCTTCAGGCAATTTATTGGATTAAAAACGAGTTTTCGTTACTGCACGAGCCGATGAACAATTGAGTGATAGGCAGATTTCTTTCAAATTCAGGGAGGACCTATTTGCCATCCCCAAAAATAATCATACACAAAAATTTTAGTTCAGTTCTATGCACAACTTCACCCAATGTTTGATGGTAAAATAATGAAAATTGCACAGACATCGTGATTATAGCGCCCCCTTCCATTGGATTTTTTTCAAATTCTGGGCGGACTGTGGAAAATTTCGCAAACCCCCTTCCTTTCTCAACCAAATGAGAGGCCCAAGATCATGTGATCTACTAGATAACTGATATTAAAAACATTTTTTCTTGTTCTTTTAGTTATACAGTAAAACCTCCATAACGGACACCTCTATTTAACGGACAGTTTTCTAATCCCCACTCCCAAACTTAAATTTTTGTATGTTTAACCTCTGAATAACGGACATTCCGAATAGCGGACACTTTATTCGGCGATAAAGGATGAAAAAGAATTTTTTAAACAGGAAAAAAATGAGAAAAAGTAAAAAAGCTTCTTAATTTATCAGGACAACATGCCACAAATTTTGTGATCACAGTTAAATGTAGATAAAGAGCTGGGAAAATCGCCCCCCCCCCCAACATTCAGTGCTAAATTCAGGGGGTTGCCCGTGAGAAATAATCTCCCAGACTGTTGAAATGTCATTTAAGAATATTTTGAGATTTTATGCTTTTAAAGATCAAAAAATGCAATCTCCCCCCCTCCCTACTCACCCGAAACTCTACTATGTCCAATAACATCACCCAGAAAAACAAATCCTGTCAAAAACATGAATGTGAAAGAATGCCAAGTTCGTTAAAGGTTTCGCAAATAAAAGAAGTGAGATCTAACTGCAAACCAAGTTCTTTCGAAGCTGCTTAAATCATAACTCCTGTCATGCATATTATTATTCAATTGCTCAAAATGATTTGTTATGTTACTTGTTATTCAATAGAGCGACTTAGCAAGTTTTCTCTTATTAAATTTTTTCTATTTAGTTGATCAGAAATTAAAGTTGATCCCTTCCTTAACTTATCAGTAACTTAACTTCAATATACCTATTCGAGCACACGATTGACTAGATCTTTGCCAATCAGATTCTAGATTAGATTGTACTCCGACTCAAAGATTAAAGTTGGTAGCTGAAAACTTGCCAAGTCGCTCTATTGAATAACAAGTAACATAACAAATCATTTTAAGCAATTGAATAATAATATGCATGACAGGAGTTATGATTTAAGCAGCTTCGAAAGAACTTGGTTTGCAGTTAGATCTCACTTCTTTTATTTGCGAAACCTTTAACGAACTTGGCATTCTTTCACATTCATGTTTTTGACAGGATATCATTATTTTTTGTCAAATCACTTCTTTTATGAGCGAAACCTTTAACGAACTTGGCATTTTTTCACATTCATGTTTTTGATAGGATATCATTAATTTTTGTCAAATAAGTAGGTATTTGTTTCTTTTTTGAAATAAATAGGTTAAATTAGTTTTATTTAATATTAATTAAACTTTCAGCTTTTCCCCGCATTTATTCACTGTTTTTTTCAGTCAAATTAAAAAATTTAACATTAGAACTGCTTATGTTCCTATAAATTCCACTAATAAGGATGTTTCTTTTACGTGATTGGGTACTACTTGATTATTTCGTCGACCAAAAACGTTTGTAGCCAACTTGGCGAAATATCGCTATATTGACAACAAAAATTACGCACCAAAATCATGCTAACATGCGCTATTTCTGGTATTTTGCCAAATTCCCATATATTCCCATTGTAATCTGATAATTTATCCAATAATTTTGTTAGAGCAAGGACTGTCGCCATCATTTTGGCATCTTTTTTTTTTCTTTAAATCGGTTCGCTAACTACCTAAGATTGCTTAAATATTGCTATTTAGAAAGTTTTTAGAACGCTTTTCGTGCATTTTTAACCCTTTTAAATTTTGTATTTGTTAACAAATGTTCTTAGTGATCATTTATATCTTATAATTAATGAACAGCCAAATTTTATGTTTTTAGGCCCTTAACATACCGACATCGCATTTTTAGAACGCTTTTTGCTCTTTTACCCCCTTTGGATTAGTGGAATCGACATAAGATATAGCTTATATTGGAGATAGGACTATCACCATCATTTTGATAACATTACTTTTAAGATCGGTTTGTTGTGTGCTGCAATTGCTTAAAAATTCCAATTTAGAACATTTTTAGAACGCTTTTCGCACATTTTCACCCCTTTTGAATTCCGTATTTTTCATCAAATGCCCTTAGAGATCATTTATATCTTATAAATAATTAACATGCTAAATCTTATAGCTCTAGGTCCTTCAGTAACGCAAAAGTTACATTTTAGAATGTTTTTTGCTTCTTCACCCTCTTTTGGTTAATGGTATGCGCATAAAATATAGCCTATGTTTGAACCGGGGTGAATACCATCATTTTGATATGATTAATTTTTAAATCGGTTCGGTGGTTTCAGAGATTAACCCCGATACTCGCCAAAAGTGTCGCCAACTTGGCACTATTTCTGATATTTCGTGAAATTCCCATAAACTCTAAAATGCCAAATTTTATGTTTCCAGTCCAGTCCCTTAATATACAGACATCGCATTTTTAGAATGTTTTTTGCTCTTTTACCTCCTTTGGGTTAGTGTAATCGACATAAGATATATCCTATGTTGGAGCAAAGATTGTCATCATCATTTTGATATCATTACTTTTAACATCGGTTTGTTGTTTGCTGAGATTTTTTTTAAATGGGTATTTCGAACTTTTTTAGAACGCTCTTCGCGGATTTTCACCCATTTAAATTTGACATTTTTTAGCAAATGTCATTAGTGACCATTTATATCTTATAAATAATTAATATGCCAAATTTTGTGCTTCTAGGCCCTTCAGTAAAACAAAAATCACATTTTTAGAATGTTTTTCGCTTCTGAACCCTCTTTTGGTTAGTGGCACAGACATAAGATATAGTCTATGTTTGAACAGGGGCACCATCATTTTGGTACCATTACTTTTGAAATCGGTTCGGTAGCTTCAGAGATTAGCCCTGATACTCGCCAAAAGTGTCGCCAACTTGGCACTATTTCTAGTATTTTGTGAAACTCTCATAAACTTCATTGTAATCCAATAATTTATCCTCTAACCAACCATTAATGTTTAATTAATGGTGATTTCTGATTTTTTCCTATTTATATATCCAATAACCTACCTCCACACCAAATTTCAACTTCCTAAGTCACCTGGAAGTAGTCAAACATTTCTATGAGTGAGTGAGTGAATCAGTGAGTCAGTGGTAAAAACAGTGGTTTTCAGACGTCAATTTCTCGTGAACGGTAAAAGATTTTTAAAAAAAATTTTAGGATTCGGAAATTAGAAGATGGTCTTACACGACACAAAAAATTGCAAGTGTGTAGGTCAAATAGAATTTAAGTTATTGAGGGGTCAAAAGTGGCTCGAAATGGTTCGGGTAATATAACCCACGGCCGGTGTGTCGCCTTTTACTTTGTGAACTTGGCTGACACACTGCCGTGTGTCTAGATTACACGTAATCGCAAGCAAAAATATACTTTTGTAACAGATTTTTTTTTCACAATAATATAATAAACAGTGGATAAGAGTATGCACAATTTTATTTCAGTTTTATTGCTTAAAAAATAATTTTAATTTCTGATTAATTATATAATAGAGGTTTTAGAACATATAAAAGTAAATTAATGAAACATTAAGCATTTCTTAGCGGTTTTTGAATCTCTGAGGTTTTCCCAATAGCGGACACCTCCGAATAGCGGACAATTTCTGCGTTCCCGTGGTGTCCGTTATTTAGAGGTTTTACTGTATTATGCAATGTAAAATTGAACGCAGTAAGTAGACTGCATTATTTCTTGATCTTCCAAAAGTGGAAGAAAACAAAACATTGTTTCAATTTTAAAAAGGAAAGAGTTGCTAGAATATTAATTGTAATTTAGAATCATGAGTTCTAACAAAGTAACTAAATATGTCCATCTGTAATTATATATATTTTGTATACTGAGTACACTTTCGATTTGTCAATAATAATGCTCGCAGGATCGGCATGCAGCATCTCCTGGAGTTAGCGATGGGAGAGACTTTGGGCCAGTGCCCGGTATGACTTTTTCCGCCGGGAAACTCAGCCACCTATCACCTCTGTAGCGGAAGTAGTGGTGTGCCAGCTCCTAGGTGGGAGGAGACTGGGGGGTGCTCCGCTCGTACCAAGGGACAGGTCGAGTCGGAAGGGCGCCGTAGTGTCGTTTGTCCCACACGGCCTGGCACCCATGGGAGGAGGTTGGCTGGCAGGCCCGCCTCCTGATCCACTCACCGCAGAGTCCTGGGCCGGACGCTCACTGGTTAAAGCAGTGGCACATCTCCCCCAGGTGAACTCTTTGGTCCGATCAAGTCTGACGTGTTCAGGCGGGACTGGGGCTTTCTGCGTCCAGTGATTCAGACTTAGCAGTGCCTCAGACTAACTTTCCCGCTACTAACCCTTGAGCCGGTCGTCGTTTCGGATGACGTGGGGGGACTTTCTTCGTCGGCCCTCGAGGGTTCAGTTGCGAGTGTTCAGTCATCCTGGGGCTCGTCATGGTTCAATGGGTGCAAATCCCAGGTGTCTGTTCACCATTGAGGTTACTCAATGGACAGAGGAACTGTCGCTTTCGGCCGCTTCATTCAGAGCTGGGAACGTGGCTGGCTTCCGGGCTGGCTACTAGACCGTAGGCGTCGGACGTTGAGGATGACGGATGGGGACCCGGAGTAGTAGCCGCTTAGCGGTTTGCGAATCCCTATCCCAGTCGAAGTCCCTCACTGGATGAGCCGTATGGGCCTGACAGGGCCTAGGGACGGGATGATGGTATCCATCATTGCCAATAATAATAATCTACAGAAAGTTCTTATGGGGAAGATTATTTACAAATGATGAACACAAAATTTCATACAGTACGTGAAATTATCTTCCTTTTTTAATGTGAAAATATTAAATATAGAATCGTGACTTATTGAAACATGCTCTCACACTATTTTTTATCAATTGCGACATAACGTAAAAATTCGTGGAACACCTGAATATCTTCATTATTTTGGTGCCTCAACAACCCGGAAAAAAGGTAAGAAATACCCTTATTATTCTGCATCAATTTGACTCTTGATTTATTAAAAATAATGTTTTGTCATAATTTATTTTAAAAATTAAATTCAAATTCAAACATGGATAAGCCAGAAAAGCTTAAAAGTAAAAGAGCCTCTGATCGCGCAGCTGTTACTAAATTAACCACAAAATGTGATACATTGTTATCAGTTGATGTTGATAAGACTGATTCCGATTCTTTAATGACCCCCATTGGGATACCTCACTTAGGTATTCACGAGTTTCACAAATCCGGGTACCTGAGTGATCTTTCTCTTTTCGTTATCCTCTTACTCCTTTTGTCTTCCTTTCATCTTTGTCTCACTCTCGTTGTGGCTTCCTCTCTAGAGGTGAGGGCAATTCTGCGTGGGCCTATATCATCCTGTATATCGACTTATGGAGAATTGTAAACCACCTACGTGTTTGCCGGGCGTGGCGACCCGTGTCCCTGGAAAGGGGGATTTTGGTAGTTGAGAGAAACCAACACACTGTTTGGCCTCAGCTTCAGGTAGATGGAAGGTGCATATTGGTCCCGTGTACATCAATCGGCTGGTCAGCTGACTTTTGTAACTGACTAAGGGATCAAGTGATCGTGACACTACTAGTCATCTCGTTTAGGGTGGAGACTGACACAGGGATGTCCTGTGAACTTATGGGCCCTGGTTAGCACTTTGCACGACTGTGCATCCCTTTGTTGTATTCGGTAGTGGGTGGTGCGGCATGGGGTCTGAATTGTATTTTTCTAACATGGATGGAAAAACTTTATTTCTCTCTCCTGTGGAGAGTAACAAATTGCACATGATTCATTATTCACTCGGTTTTTCATAACAAAACGTACAGATAGTTTCTCTGATAGTTCCTTCAAAAAAACTTCACCACTTCTTATAGGCAAAACATTCCAATCTGTTTTTAGTGATGTCATTATATCAAAAAATTACAGTCAGGGGATTTATTGGTTGAAGTTTTTTCAGACAGCTAATCACAACTTTTATCAAATTGTAGTACAATAGGTACTTTTTCTGTTTCCGTTAACGAACATCAAATTTTAAATACCTGCCATGGTGAATATCTGAACCAGACCTATTATTTTCCACAAAAGGAAAACTTCTAAGTAATTTAAAGGGTGAAAATATCATGCACGTACGCCGTATCACAATTCGCCGACATGGGCGGATAATTCCTACAAAACTCATTATATTAATTTTCAATAGCCATATTTTACCTGTAAGAATTAAAGCTAGATATCTAAACAGTCCAGTGCATCCTTATTTCAAATCCCCTCCGTTGTTTTAAATGCCAGCGTTATGGCCATACTAATAATAACAGTCGTGGTACTGTTATCTTTCCCCGTTGTACAGTAGTCGGCCACGACGGATAAAACTTGTAAAAAACCTGATAGCTGTGCAAACTATAAAGGTAATCATACATCATACTCTCGCTCCTGTCCTATTTGGATTCGTGAAAAATAAATTCTTACAATTAAAATAACCCCAAAACTCCCTTACCTTGAAGCTCGCAAAACTATCGATTCTAGAACCTCATCAGTTGGTGTCTCTTATTCAAGCTTACAAATAGCAGCAATCAAAATCCGTAAGGAACATTAGCACACATACAGATTTTTCTATTCATTGCAATACACCGCAGAAAAAAACACACTATGTCAGCTGTGCAACTAAAGAATATGCATCAGCAAAATTAGAAAGCTGGTTACCGTCTTCAGAACCTGTTACAATAGAATATGAAACTAGTCAATCGCAAGAATCTTCAAACCATTCCAAAAAGTTAAATGACCTCCTGACTAAGACAAGGCAAGTTAAATCTAATGAAAATAACCCTGATTCATCTGCATTTAATTTGTATAAATCCAATACTGATCAAATTGAGAAACCAAACCAAAAAAACAAAGGATAAAAAGACTGTTCGGGATTCTCATCAGTGGCAAACTGTAACAAAAAACAGCGAAAATTATATTTCCCATCTGTTACAAATCTAAAAGACCCCTAAACAGTTTAGTAATTACATAGAAGAGGCTATGGAATCCGACTCATACTACTCAAGTGCAGATGAGAATACTGTATACGAAGAATTTGTGCCTGATTAATTCTGAGCATTGTTATTTTTATATCGACGTGATTTTAGTTATTGTTTTTATCTTGTATCTGTGTATCTCACACTTTGGTTATGTTAGAACAACTATTACTTTGTAAGGTATTTATTTTAATAACAATTTTAATTTTTTCTTAAGAAAGGTGTTATAGTAAAAATAAAATACATTGACATGTTTCGGAACCGTCAAATAAGTTCCATAGTCATTTGACGGTTCCGAAACATGTCAATGTATTTTATTTTTACTATAATACCTTTCTTAAGAAAAATTAAAATTATTATTAAAATGTTTATATAAAAGGTGAATATTTTAAAATCTGATGATTTAAAAAATCAATTGGATTTAATTAACTTTTTATCATAGGTATTTATTTTTTAAATTATATTATAAATCATTTGCTTTTTAACCATCATCTTTTGACCCTCTTAACTGCTTTTATTTAAGCATGTCATCATTGTTTTCATCTGATTGTATATGGGTATGTTTCATCTCATTTGATTTTGGATTACTATTTTTGATTTAATTTTGACTTTGTATTGGCGCAGCATGTGCCTGGTGGGACTTTGAGCCATAAAACCCCAATAAACAAACCAGCCAACAGATTCTTCAATGAAATCATTAGAACTCATAAATGAAAGGGGAACTCTATTCAAGAAATTAGATTCTGAAATAGATGAGCTAATTCAGGAAAAAACTGAATATGAAAAAGAAATAAAATCGGTAGAAGAATATTCTGAAAAAATATCAAGTTTGAAATTTAAAATTAAAATGAGGCTTAAAAATGTCAAATCGAAACTGAGCCAAAAGTTTTACTTAAAACAAGTAACAGTTCGAAAATCGGTAGTAAACCAGTTTCGGCAGTGAAGCTGCCTAAATTAAATATAGAAAAATTTTCTGGTGATGCAAGCCAGTTCCTAGAATTCTTCAATTTATAGGGCAATAACCGTCACAGATCGACCATTGGAGGTCAAGCAATCGTTGAACGGCAGCTGTGATTGGTAGCTGAGAGGATTATGTGTGCGGCTGAAGATGAATCGCCAGCATTTGATTAACGGATGAAAAGTAAAACAGCTGATTGCATTGACTTTCTAATATACGTAGACGGCACATCCCATTGTTCTCTCGTCATGGTTTCGAATCCAACATCTTTGGCGAAAAGATACTGTTTTTTGGCAACTTTCAGATTTCACTTTCTCTCTTTAGAGAAACAGAAGTGCGGTCAACTTAAGACATAACAATATGAGTTTCGGCGGGGAAAACCGGTTTGGCGCGCTAAATCTGCCCTCCGTCACGTGACGGAAGGCAAAGATGTCGGCCTAAGAAAAGGTTGCCATTGTGGTGTCTAAATATCTTAGGTCATTGGCTGATTGTAACTGTCTTATTTACTAATGCCATAGATTCAAATAAATCGTCATCAAAAATTTAAAAATACCAATATTTTAAATCTTTGTTGTCTTGACCTGCTTATAATATTGTAGCCGGTTTCGAATTGAATGATCAAAATTGTTCTACATGTTCAAAGTTGTTAGAGGAACGATATGGGAAGCGGGAAAATATAAAATTTTTATATGAATAAAATTTTAAATCTTGAGCTAGTGAAATCTAATAATAATGTCACTTCGCTCAGAAAGTTGTATGATAATATTGAATTTTGTATTGGAAATCTTGATGCGTTAGGAGTAGCATCACGCTCCTACGGCCATTTATTACTACCCATATTATTAAGGTTATTACCAGAAAATTTGATACTGCATTTCCATCGAAAACGTTACCCCGATAAGGATTGTGAAGTAACTGATTTAATATATTTATTAAAACGGAAATAATATGCGGTGATGCTACTAATTTAGTAAATATTTCCCAAAGCAAGGTTTATGAAAAATCTAAAACCAAATGTGAAAATTCTTCAAGTAAATATCAAAATTTTCCTCAAAAGAAAAATATACCTTCAGCTGTTGCTTTAAATACATCTAAAAAACAGTTTTGCATATTTCACAAGTCTTCTGATCATGTAGGACTAAATTGTTCGAAATTCACAGATGAACAAAAACGATATAAATTAAAGCAAGAAGGTAGCTGTTACAAGTGCTTTTATAAATCACATTTATCAGCTAATTGTAAAACCAAAATTAACCCTTGTTCCAAATGTGATAATAACACCCGTAGTTATTTGTTTTGTTTAAAAAACAACAAAATAAAATTCTGAAAAAGAAACGAAAGGTGCATTTGTATCTATGATGTGAGAGCAAAAATATGAAGAAAATAAAGCTACATTACTGCAGACTTTTACAGTTTCTGTGTCTGCTGGTAAACAATGCCTGTTGGCTCGCGTTTTATGTGATAGTGGTGAGAAATGTTTTGTGAACAGATCGCTAGTTCAAAAATTTAAATTGAAGCCTTTGCGAAGAAAAAAATTATTAATTTATCTATTTGGGCGGACGCCTTTGTGAATCATGTTACGAAGTTGTTGCTCTTGAATTATCCAGTGTTGTGCAGTCTATCAACTCGATAACAATCAAAGCTCTTGTAGTTTATAATATAACTGAAGCTTCTGTAAAACCCTAGATCCAGAACTTCTAGACATAATGAGAACAAGAGACTATAAGCCTGCTGTTACAGGTCTTGAACTGAAAATAAATATTTTGTTAGGGTCTGACTTTTTGTGGAAAATATGAAAGGGGGTCAAGGGAAAATTGACAAAAGTGTTATACGTTGCAGAAACTATTTTCGGTCATACAGTGTAAGGGCAGATTGAGTCGAATAAAAAAGAAATAGCTTGTTTGTGTGTTTCAGTTGAAAATATAAATACTCAGCTGAAAACATTTTGGGATCTCGAAGCAATTCGCATTGCTAAAGGCAATGAGATGAACATTGCCGATCTTTAAGTAATTAAAGAATTTAAAAGAAATTTAAATTTCGTAAATGGGCGTTATGAAACAAAATTTTTGTGGAAAAATTCTCGTGAATTGCTTAGAAATAATCTTGAAGTAGCAAAGAAGCGGTTTTCCAGTTTAGAAAATAAATTACTGAAAAATGATTCTTTACTCAAGGAATGTAACTCCATTTTGCTAGAGCAGTTTAATCAGTGTGTAACGGAATTGTGCACATTCCAATAATTCCTATTGGATGCCACACAGACCTGTTATCCGTGACGACAAAGCTACAACAAAAATGCGCATAGTCTATGATGCTTCTTCCAAATATGGTGATTCTCTATCATTAAAACGAATGTTTGAATCATGGCCTTAACTTGAATCCTAATGTTTTAGATATAATTTTGAAATTCTGTTTACATAAAATTGCTTTTTCGGCTGATATTGAAAAGACCATTTTACAAATACCGATTGCCAAAGGAGATCGCAATTATCTTAGATTTTTATATTATGAAGATTTTGATAAGAATAAAAACGTAGTTCCCTATAGAATGACCAGAGCTGCTTTTGGTGTCACCTGCAGTCCCTTTATCCTCGCTTGTACGATTAAGCACCATATTAATAAATATAAAAACTCTCATAACAAAACATTTGAAATCCTAAAGTCTTCTCTTTATGTAGATGATATGTTTTCAGAAGAAAACGATGTTATAGAAGCTTTTAATTTATCTAAAGAAGCTGTTGATATTTTGAAAGAAGGGCGGGATGAAGTTAAGAAAATTTTAAAGTAATTCTGAGGAACTTAGAAAAATTGGCTTTATGAAAACATACCTATTTCAATTTCCGACCCCCAAATACTTCCCTAAAAGTTTTAGGACTGATCTGGAACGATACAGAAGATAATTTGGAACTAGAATTACGACCATTCTTGGCAAATTTAAGCAATGATTCTTGTACAAAACGTAATGTTTTAAAATTTGCAACCATGTTGTTTGATCCAGCCGGATTTATTGCCCCTTTTATCATTCGTATCAAATGATTTTTACAAAAATATGATTAATGGGAATATTATGGGGTGAAATTTTTTCTGGTGAACTAAAAAATCACTGGCAAAATTGGCTTTCAGAAATCCCGAATCTCACATACTTGAAAATTTCCAGGCAATATTTTAATAGCCTGATCACAGAAAAGGAGCATCTCCAATTGCATATTTTTACTAATGCTAACCCTAATGCGTATGGTGAAGTGGCATACTTACAGTATGCCATTTCTAAGAATAAATTTAAAACTAGTTTTCTAATGTCTAAGTCTAGGGTTGCTCCCTTGAAGAAGTTAACACTGCCATAACTTGAACTCATGGGATCACTTATTGTTGCCAAAATGGCAAGGTTTATCACCAATATTATCCAATTAAATAATACTATTAAGTCCGATTCAGAAGTTGTTCTTCATTGGCTTAAAGGGCTAAACGAAAAATGGAAATCATTCTTTAATAATAGAGTTGCTGAAATTCATAATTTATCTAATCCCAGTTTATGGAGACATTGTGACGGCAAACTTAATCCCGCAGATTTAATAATGAGAGGCTGATCTTTGAAACATTTAATAAATTCTCAAAAATGGTGGTTTGGTCCTGAATTTCTTTCCCTTCCCTAAAATCAGTGGCCTAGGGTTAACCTCTTCGCGACGGGCGAGTCATATATGCATTTCGTACGGACGTATCTCAGGGCCGGGCGGTTCACCCGTGCATTGTTGGAGAACTAGCCTGGTGAACGGGCGGTGCATATATGCATTTTAAGCTGGAACAATTTATAATAACCACTAGATGGCACTCTGTGTCCATTACATTGAAACTGAACATAGTTGTAGTGTTTTGACCTTCAGACTATTGACCTTTAGAGTTTTAGCGTCAGTTTTGTTACAGTTTGCGTTGCTTTCGGATATATTTTGCGCACTGCTCGTGTTAATTCAGAAAGCTTTGACTCCAGATTATTATGGCGAGAAAGCGTTATTTATCAGAGGAGGAATATACTCGAATGATAAATGAGCCAATCAGTGATATAGAAGATAGTGATGATTCATGTGCTAAAGAGTTAGAAAGTGATAGTTATAGCGACTCTGACACAGACATCTTGTCAGAGACTGAGCTCGCTGAATGCCTGCCTTCCACTTCCCGTCAAAGTTTGACTCAAGATGCTTCATCTTGGACTCGAGAGCTTGAGGAATTGCATCCTCATACATTTATTGGAACACCGGGAATAAATTCTGCAGATCATGCAGAAAGAGAAATTGATTTCTTCAATATTTTCTTCAATGATGATCTTTTAAATTTGATTGCTGAAGAAACAAACAGTTTTGCTCAAAGCGCTCAGAGAAGTTCTCCATCAACTTCTAAGTCAGCCAAATTTTCAAATCTGAGTATTGAGAACATAAAAGTGTTTCTGGCAATGATAATACTCATGGGTATCATCAAGAAGCCTAATTTGAAAATGTACTTCACAACAAACGAGATATTCGCTACTCCGTTTTTCAACAGAGTTATGCCTAGAGATGTGTTTCTCAACATTTTAAAATTTTTGCATTTCACCTCAAACAACAGTGCTAAAAAGTTGGAAAAACTCGGATTAATTGTTGAAAACCTGAAAGATAAGTTTAAAAGAACCTACACACCCGAGGAAAATATTTGCATAGATGAATCCCTTTTCGCTTGGAAAGGACGTCTTGGGTTTCGTCAGTATGTTCCATCGAAAAGATCACGTTACGGCATAAAAATATACAAATTATGCGAATCAATATCCGGTTACGTGTGGAATTTTCTAATTTATTGTGGTAAAGATACAGAGATGTTAAGCAGCGAGGGATCTTATGGAGAAAGAGTAGTAAAAACATTGATGGACGACTTATTTCAGAAAGGATATAATTTATATTTGGATCGGTTTTTTACTTCCCCATCGCTTGCAGAATATATGCATTCCGTAAAAACGAATATTTGCGGAACAGTGATGAAAACAAGAAAGAGAATGCCCAAACACTTTCCAGAAAGAAAATTAAAAAAAGGTGACATGGATGTGATGCAACTAGGCAACGTGAACGTCATTGCATTCAAAGAAAAAAAGAAAGATGTTTTTATGCTAACAAGCATACATGAGCCAGAAATGGCTAAATCTGGCCGGAAAGATAGAGTAACTGGAGAGGACATTTTAAAACCTCGCTGTGTTATCGATTATAACAAAAACATGGGTGGTGTAGACGTAGGAGACGGAGTTATAACACACCATTCATGTTTTAGAAAATCTGTAAAGTGGTACAAAAAGTTATTTTTTGGGCTTATGGACATTACAATATTGAATTCAAACATTCTCTATGACAAAAAACACGGCACTAAAACGCCCCTTCTCCAATTTAAAATGAAACTGATTGAACAAATTTTGGAGAACTACGAAAATTATAGAGACGAAAGGCAATTTACAGTTAGATCTGTACCAGCAGCTATCAGATTATCTGGTAGGCATTTCCCTACCCTTAATATGAACAAAAAGGGAGAAAAAAGCCGTAGAAAGTGCATAGTTTGTTCGCAAACCGTGCTGAAAGAAAGGAAAACGCAACAAACATTTTATTCTTGCAAATCATGCAATGTAGGACTTTGCGTTTTTCCGTGTTTCGAGATTTTCCACACCCAGTCTTCATTTTAAATTTTTTTTATTTTTTCTTGTAAATAGCATTTCTTGTATATGTCTTATTAATTTGAAAATATATTAATTTTTTTTGTCAATTAAAACTTTGGAATAATTGGAATAGCACTATCAAAAATTATTTCTTGAAGGTTAGTATTTTTTTTATATATATGTTAATGTAAATTAAAGGAAAAACATTTTTAAAGTCTAGTTTTAATGTATATGACAGATTATGTAATAATCTAAAATGGTACCGAAAATTACGGCGGTTGGACTTAAACTTCATTATTTCTGATTTTTTTTCTAAATTTAGGCTTAGTGATACAAAACCCCCGTCCAGTAGCATAACTCCTTTCGCTTCCGCTTCGTCCCGAGCGAGCGTCTTACGGAAAGGCGCCCCGTCCCGAAGAGGTTAAAATTGCTGCATCACAATTACCTGATTTTTCTGAAGAGAAGTCTCGAAAAGCAGCAACCATTTCTTGCGTTGTTCAAACAAATATAGCTGATGAAATTCCCATTTTTAATCTTGAAAAGTATAACTCCTTAAAGAAATTGTATCGAGTAGCTGCATGGGTATTCAGATTTATTTCTAATATAAAATTAAAGGTAGAAAAGAGAGATTTTTCAGAATTATTAGGAAACGTTATGACGAAACGTTACATGCTGAAAATTTTTGGTTAAAACTAGTGCAGGAAGAAAGTTTTCCTGAAGTTATAAAATGCTTGAAATATAAGAGGAGTAATCTTAAAGAGTCGAATCTTCTTCAGTATTTTGTGAAATGAAGGATTACTGTTGGTACAAGGACGTTTACAAAAGTGTAATTCCTCATTTTACGAAAAACACTCTGTTGTGCCTCCGGCAAAAACAAATTTACTGAATTAATAGTGAAAGATGCACATGAAAAAGTTTTTCATTCAAGAGTGTCCAGTACATTAGCACAAACTCGTGAAAAGTTTTGTATTTTAAGATCTAGACAGTGCATAAAATCAGCCTTGAACTAATGTACTATATGAAAAAAATTTAATATACACCCTGGTCAACAATTATAGCCCCTCTTCCAGGTGACCGTATTAACGAAACTCCGCCGTTTTCAGTATTAGATCTTGTTGGATTCTAATCGCACATGACATCATATTGATTACGTTTTATATTACATCACTTTATGCATAAATGATGATTGGCTATCTTTATCAAAGATCTCTATTGGACCTCTTATTAAGAGTTACTATTGGATAATCTAGAATCCTAATGAATTGATGCAGTTTATAAAATTTGAAATTGAATCTTTGGAAGCTTCAAATTTAATTTCAGGACTTTCCTTAAAAAATCAGGACACATTTCGTTCGAAAACTGAACAACTTAAATATAAATTAAAAACAAAAAGTAATTTCCCGTCAGCAGCTGCATTGAATACAATTGTTAAGAACGCTTGTATTTTTTGCAATTCTAGTTCCCATACTGAATTAGAATGTAAAATCTTAACAAATGAACAAAAAAGATATAAACTGAAAGAAGAAGGCAGGTGTTATCGCTGTTTTTATAAACATTTACAATCAGTTTGTAAAGTGGAAATTAAACCATGTAATACATGTGAGAGTTATCAACACAACCACCTGTTTTGCCCCCAAACAAAATCCAAAAAATTAGTTCAAAATTCAAATTCTGAAATAAAAGAAGATAAACAAATTCCCGAAAATGACACCGTTATGTCATCGGTCCATGAGTCAAAATATTCGAAGAAAAAATATGCCACTTTACTTCAGACAGCCCTCGTACAAGTTGGTAGTGGGTCTAAAAGAATAATCGTTAGAATAGTGTATGATGCAGCTTCTACTAAGACATTTATTCGGAGTGATTTAGCGAAAGCTTTAAATGCAAAAGTCTTAAGAAAAGAAAAACTTTTCATTTACACATTTTCTAACAGAACACGTACTGAATCGGAATTTGAATGTGTAAAAATAACTTTAAAAAGTAGATTTTTTCCTTATAAATCTATTGATATTGAAGCTCTAATTACTGATGAGATTTGCGGCACTCATTTATTGCAAAATGTAAATCCTCAGTTAATAAATGTCATATCTAAAGAAATCAAATTTTCTGACACTTTCGAAATAGATTATCCCGTTCAAATTCTTCTCGGGGCTAATTACATTCATCAAACTTTGACAGGATCGTTTACAAAAATAAAAAACAATAAATTATATTTTCAAGGTTCTATTTCTGGCGAAACGCTTGTTGAACAGCTGACACATAACGAGTTAATCAATTCTGATCATTGTTTAAATGTATTTTGTTCATCTAAAGAGAAAGATCTGACATGTTTATGGAACATTGAGTCATTCCTGTCAAATAACGAAACAAAATTACCTTCGGATAGTTTAGATGTTTTTCAAAACAATTTAAAATTTATAAATGGCAGATATCAGGCTCTTTTGCTTTGAAAATAAACAGATTTACGAAATAATTTAAGCGATAATTTTAATGTTGCAAGTATCTAGAAAAGCGTTTTGATAAGGATGAAACATTATTTAAAAGATATAATGCAGTCATGAAAGAACAATTTAAAGAGAAAATAATTCAAATGTGCGATGATAATTGTTCTGATAGGTATACAATGCCGCACAGGGAAGTAGTTAAAGAATCTTCTCATAGCTCTAAAACACGCGTAGTATTTGATACCATCAGTAAACAAACATCTAATTACAGTTTAAATGAATGTCTTCTTTCGGGGGAAAACTTAAATGCTGATTTAGTAGATGTTATCTTGAAATTTCGAGAGTATGAAATAGATTTTTGTGGAGATATAGCTAGAGCTTTCTTACAAATACAGATTTCAGAATGCGACAGAAATTTCTTATGTTTTTTGTATTTTAAAAATTGTGACAAATCTCAACCTGTAGTACTGTATCATTTTAATAAACATTGTTTTGGCGTGACCAGTTCACCGTATGTTTTGGCAGCGACTGTTAAAACCCATCTTAAGCGATATAAAATTTCGCATCCTCTCGCTTACGAAATGTTAAATAATTCGCTGTATGTGGACGACCTTTTTTATGGAAGTTCCACTGTTCAAGAAGCATTTCAGTTATCTTCTGACGCTGTTTCTATTTTAAAAGACGCAAACATGACTATGAGAAAGTTTGACACCAACTCTGAAGAATTAAACAATTTGTGGAAAAATTCCAATCCAAAAATTGAAATAAATGAACATTCTGATAAATATTTAAAAGTACTAGGTCTTAACTGAAGTAATAAGGAAGATACATTGTGTCTGAATTTAACATCAGTGTCATCAGATTTAAATGAATCTAAATGTACCAAAAAAAAATGTACTTCACATAGCTGCTAAAATTTTTGATCCTTCTGTATTTACTTCTCTTTATTTAATACGATTAAAGTGTCTTTTGCAAGAATTATGGCAACTTGGTATGGATTGGGATGAAGAGTTTTCAGGAGAAATTAAACATAAGGGGTTATTATGTTGTACTGAAATTAAGGACTTACAAAAAATCAATACTCCTAGGTATTATTTTCCCGATTTTGTGGATGGAGAAAATATACAGTTACATTATATTTTCTGATGCTTCATTGAAAGCTTTTGGAGCAGTGGCGTATTTTAGATATAAAACGTCACATGACACTTTTAACTCTAATTTGGTAAGGCAAGGGTAGCCCCGATTAAAAAAATAACGTTACCTCGATTAGAACTAATGGGCGCTGTAATAGCAGCAAGATTAGTTAAACACTTGAAGGATATTTTTAAGTGGATTGAGAAGATATATTTATGGTGTGATTCTACCAAGTATTACACTGGATCAGAGGTTCCCCATCTAAATGGAAACAGTTTGTCTCTAACAGAGTAATCGATATTCAGGAAATCACAGATCCCAATTCTTGGAAACATTTTATAGGCAAACATAACCCTGCGGATTTATTAACTAGGGGGTTATCTACTAAAGAATTAATAAACTAAAAAAATGGTGGCATGGCCCACAATGATTGAATGAGCCAGAAAGCAATTGGCCTATAGTAAATGCAGTTGAATTTGATTCAATTGACAAAGATATTGAATCCTAATATAAGTCTAAAGTTATAGTTAGCTCAGCAATAACTTATGAAAATTTTTTTATCCTGATAGATTTAATAACTTGAGATAATTATTAAGGGTGACTGCTTGGGTATTACGCTTTATAGGAAAACTGAAAAGAAATTGTGATAACAAAAGTGCTCTTACGTCAAATGAATTATATAATGCAGAACAGTTTTGGATAAAAATTGAGCAAAATGCATTTTATTTTGATGAAATTAGTTGCTTAAAAAATGGAAAACCTATCCCTAAAGATTCTAATTTATTGTGTTTAAACCCTTTCTTAGATAACGAAAATATATCACGCGTATCAAGAAGATTGCAGAAATCTCATTTGTCAACTGATGAAAAGCATCTTATTATTCTCCCGTCTAAATCAAAGTTCACAAAATTATTAATATGGAATTCCCACGAAAATTTTTTTTCATTCTAGTGTAGCTTACACATTAGTTCAGTTAAAGGGAAGATACTGGATAACTAGAGCCAGACAAACGATAAAATCTCTTCTTAAAAACTGTATTATTTGTAAGAAATTCAATTCTTCGCCAGGAAACCAAACAGTGGCTCCATTACCAGCTGATCGAGTGGATCAAGCAGTTCTATATTCGGTTATTGGTGTTGATTTTGGAGGTCCATTGTTTGTGAAATATGACAATACTAAACATTATATTCTTCTAATAACGTGTGCAGTGACAAGAAGTATTCATCTTTTTTGTCAGCAGTTTGTCAACTGAGACCTTTCTTCTTGCTTTTCGACGGTTTATTGCTCGACGTGGCTTACCATCGTTAGTATTTTCAGATAATGCACGTATTTTTAAACGTGCCGATCGATAATTGAAACATCTGTAGACAATAATAAATCATGAAGATGTGAAAAATTACTGTGCTTCAAACTCCATCAAATGGAAGTACATTGTTGAACGAGCCGCCTGGTGGGGCGGATTCTACGAACGTATGGCTCGCACTGTAAAAGTTGCCCTGCCGAAAACTATCGGACTGTTGATGAGTTACACACTATTCTTCTTTAAATTGAGGGAATGATCAATTCCCGTCCAATTAACTTACGTTGGGAGTGATGCCGAAGAGCCAACTGCTTTAACTCCAGCACACTTTATTTTAGGAAAAAGAATAACTTCACTACCTTCAGTAAGACATCACCTTGATTCAAATTTCTCTTCCAGGAAAATTTTTGTAAAAGCTTTTAACTATCGAGAAAAGTTAATGAGATCATTTTGGTCAAGATGGAAAAATGAGTATTTGCTAAATTTGAGATCTGCTCATTCTAGTTCGGTTAAAACCAATATTCCTCAATTTAAAGTTAATGATGTAGTTTTGATCAAAGATGATCATTTACCTAGAAATTTTTGGAAATTAGGTAGAATTCTTGAGTTATTTCCTGGAAGAGATGGCAAGGTGAGGGCTTGCAATTATTAAACGATCTGTACAATTGCTGTACAATTTGGAGCTCCAGAACTGAAAGTAAAATTTTTTCTTTCTTTTTCTTTAAAGTAACAGAACATTTCAGAACATTATTATACTGTATATATTTATCTGTTTTAAGCCTTATGATATAATTTTATTTACTGAAATATGTCATGAGTAAGTATTGAAATGTATATATATATTTGCAGTATTTCTTGAATTTCATATTTGCAATTTTATTGTGATTTATTGTGATATTGATTTAAATATGATAGTTAAATATTATATTAGAATTATATTATTCATTCTCAGACTATTGATATATTGTGGGAACCCTGTATTTAGATCATGTTTCATACTTTACATACAAACTATTTTATGGACCTAAATTAGTTAATAATCCCAAGATATTTAACACGGCCCTCTACAGAACTCTTTTCATGATGCGCTGTGCTGTTTTTAAACCATAATGCCCAGGTTCTTTTTTCAAAATAAATTATACATTTATTTCTTCTTTTAATTTTTTTTTTTTTTAAATAGGCAAAATGTTTCTGCTGTTACTCAACAAAATCTATTCTACTTTTTACAGGTTTGTGAACTTCATTTCAGACCTAATGATACAGTTAGAGAAACATCCGCATTTGATGAAAAAAATGCTAAATTAATAACTGTTCCTCTTGATCGTCCAAAATTAAAAGAAGGAAGTATACCTTGTATTTTACCTGATGGTCCAAAATATCTATCCTCATATTCTACTTCTCGGGAAAGCCCGGAAAAGAAAAAAATGAGACGAGAAATAAACTTAATTAATGAAGCTGTTAAAAACAGTCTAATAACTAAACAGGAATATGACACTAAAAGAATGTTAAAAAACTTAGAGGATTACAAGATTGTTTAAAACATACAAGTTTGTCAAATTTTTGGACTGTTGTTGTTAAGGAAAAAAAATTGCTTTTTTAAACTTAAACATTGATGTAGTTCCGAAATTAAATGTTGCCCTAATCATTGATTCTGATATGAATTCCCAAGCTTTTTCACAAAATTTACAAATTAAATCCTTAAATAATATACAATTTCCACTGAAAATTAATGATGTTAATACATTACAAGATATCCTGGAAAGCTTACAAAGCTTTAATCCCAATGAAGATGATACTAGCACGGTAAATTATATCCATCAAGTTATAGAAATCTTGGCTAAATTAAAAATTTTATTACCAACTAATTGCAATCAAATACAGTTTCTATCTGAGCAAGTGGAAAAATTAACTGTAAACAAAGCTCGATACCGTTATTCTCTTGAAGTGATGGTATTTGCAAGCTTATTATATAGCATAAGTCCGCATTCGTATAAATTTTTGTGCAGTTCTGGATATATTATAGTACCACATTCTGAAACTATACATCGTGTGTGTTCAAAAGTAAACTTAAATCCAATAAACGAACAGTATGAGGAAAATTTTCTCGGGTATGCAAAAGAAAAATTTTCACACATAGACATAAGTAAAAAGGAAAATATTGTCATATTTCTGTTAGATAAAATCCATTTAAAATCTGGAATTGATTGCAGAGGAGGGAAAGTTTGTGGAATGAGCTATAATAGCTCTTTGCCAGCAACAAATACTCATGTGTTTATGATAAGAAGTTTGCTATCATCTTACTTGGATGTAGTATATAGTCTACCAAACAAAACTTTGGATGCAAACATATTTTTTTTTATTATATAAAACAAGTAATTATAGGATTGGAAAAAATTGGATATATGGTGATTGCAGTAGTAACTGATAACAATTCAATTAACAAAAAAGCTGTTTCTTCTTTTTTTTTCAGATCCCCCTAGAGTCGGTTTTGTGTATAATCATCCTGTCGATGCATCAAGACCATTATTTTACCTTATTGACTCAATGCATTTAATTAAATGTATTAGAAACAACTGGATAAATCAAAAGAATCTTTATCAGTGCATGTTTTACCCAGTATTTGAAAATAACTCTGGCATTTCTTCTTTTGCTGCACTAAAAAATTTCACGAAGTTGAAAATGAAGAGCTATTAAAATATGGATATGGGCTTACTTTAAAAGCTCTGGGCCCAACAAGTTTTGAAAGGCAAAATGTCAAGTTGGCATTGCAAATGTTTGATAGACGTGTTGCAGAAGCACTTATAAAACTTGGGCAAAGTAAAAACATTTTAGATTTCAAATCAACATCAGACTACATAAAAATTATGAACACTTAGTGGTCAATAGTAAATGTGAAAACCCCATGCAAAGGATATCACAAATCTGATCCTTATCAAGAGCCTCTCACAATAAATGAGGATGTCGTTAAATTGATATTTTTAAATAAATTTCTGGACTGGTTAGAATTTTGGAAAAAATTAGGATTAAAAAAAGGCACTCTTACTCGTTAAACTCACGAGTCATTACAAATTACAACATATGGACTTATAGAGTTAACGAGATACTGCATCACGGAACTAAATTTCGATTATTTACTGCCAGGGAAAGTACAAACTGATTTGCTAGAAAACAGATTTGGAAAATATAGGCAATTGGCTGTTTCTCAGCATCATGTATCTATACACCAGGTGTACGAAATCGAAACAAAACTTCGTTTACAGAGTCTTTTACCAAAATTAGTTTCGTCAACTCCTTATGAAGAAATTCCAATATATTTGGAAAAAGAAGATTCTGTTTCAGAAACTGAAAGAGAAGGTGATTTAACACAAAAACATGGTATTTTTAAAATGAGTGTTGAAAATAGAGATTTGGATGATCTGGCAGAAATTCAATTACTAACTTTTATTGCAGGATATTGTTGTCACAGAATCATAAAAAAGTTTAAATGTGACAGTTATAAAAACAACATCACTTTAGAAAAAGAACTAATATTGGAAAAGGATTCTTATGAACGGATAAGAATTTTCGATAGAGAATTTTCATATCCACATCCAAGTGTATTAGCGATTGTTGTATATAGCTATATTGTAATACAAAAACTGATTTCAAAAAAGAATGAACTTTTATTTTTAAAAATGTATAGTCAAAGATCTGTAGCATTTCAAACAATTCTTAGAGTTTTATGCGAAAATGAAATTTATTTAGAAACTGAGAAATGCAGTAACGTTCACAGTAAAAAGGAGATTATTAAATATTTGATTTTTTCGTCCATTAATACTATATATATATACAGTGGGGCATCGTTTATACGACACCGAAGGGACTACAGGAAAACGTCGTATAAACGATAACGACGTATAATCGATTTTCACCTCCAAAACTAGAATTAATTTTGTTTTCATTTAATTTTAATGTTTAACGTGATGATTTGCATGAATTTGTAAAATAAACAAACCAAAATTGAAAAAAAAACGGGGAGGGGATTAGAAAGCAATTTAGATATGCTTATTTTTATTTATGTTTCACCGAAAGGTTCCTCATTTGCAGTACATCATTTCCTTTCCATTTAATGTCAAAGCTCAAAAACCCCGCGTGGCCAACTAAAAGTCGTCAATACTGATAAGAGTTAGAAGGATAGTCTATTTGCAATTTAAAACAGGTCGGGAGAGCTGACCATCCCTGAAAAGAGAATGACCCCTCCAAGTGTAATCTGTTACACGTAAGCTGATTTTTCAGACTAATCGAACACAGCCCACATTTTTATGATGTAGAGTGCATTTAAACACGCTCTTTGGTGTCATTCATAGTTGCCAACTTCCGCTCGTTCGTAAAATACACAAGAAAAATAAACAAAAATAAACCTATACAAAATCAAAAAATCGACGTATAAACTATTTTGGGCGTCGTATAAAAGATATATTTTTACATTAAAATGAATAGGAATGAGTCGGGACCACATTAAAACGTCGTATAAATGTAAACGTCGTATAAGTGATCGTCGTATAAATGATGCTTTACTGTATATATATTGGGGGGGGGGAATATTTTATAATCCCAATTACACTTGTTTCTCTTAAAGACATGTAATTTTCTAGATTAGATGTATTTTTCTATCTGTATTGTGTGTGTTCATTTATATTTAATACTTACTAATATTTTTAACTGAGCTATTTTCTAAAATTCTCCCCCATATTCTGACTAAATTTTCATATCATACATAGAAAATTCTATTTATTTATCCCAATTTCTCATTTTATGAGTTTTTAAATAATAAAATAAAATAAAGTGTATTCAATGTTTTTAATTTTACATAAAATATTTTTTAAAGTATAGTCTCTTTATTTCAGTGGATGAAATTAAATTTTGAATTTATAAATATTTAGAGTAATTATGATACATTCAATTCATTTTGAAACTTTTTAAAATTTAGGTTACAATGTGTCAATTTTAATATAAAATTGTTGTAATATAATTTAAATAAAGTATAATTTATATATTTAAATTTAATAGTTCGCTATTAAAAAATGTTATGAGCTTACTTAATTCCCACTTGAATGAACACACATAAATATATAATATTTATTATGCAATAATTGCTATATTTATTATGTTTTATGTTAACCATTTCTTACGTAAATTGTAATTTTTAAGTATGTATTTAGATCTTTCAATTATTTTTCTTAAATTCAAATTAGAAGGTAAATATTAACACCACACATACATACAATAACATAAAGAAGGCAAATTTATGTTATTATATTTATCGCTTACAATTATTGAAATAGAAAAAAATTAATTTATTATATATTATAAGAAAATTTTGATATTTTTTTAATTACATGACATTTTTCTTACTCATAGATGCATTTTTATTGTTAGATTTTATGTTTTGAATTGTAATTATTTACAAATACAGAACCGTAGTTTGCCAAAAATAGTTTTTCTTTATTTAATTAATAGTTTTAAAGCCATTTCATCTAATATACTAAATTTTTTCTAACATAATGATACATTGGCAATATTTCAATTTATACTTTTTAAGAGAAAGTTTAAATTACTTTTACGAATCCTACATTATATATATATATATATATATATATATATATATATATCATATATGGTATTATAAAGCAGAAGTTCTGAAACTTCTAAACGGGTGTTTTCAAAAACTACCCGATGGATCTTTTTGCAGATTATATCATTCGATAGGAAATATTTTTGCGGAGGTTTATGATACAAATATACAGGCTAACTCTGATTTTTCGTACTAAATTTCGTATTTTTCGGTTATTTTTGACGGAAGGGTTGCAACAACTAATTTTTTGGCGATAATTATATTTCAAAAAAGAAATGAAATGCTTTCTCTAATGGAAAATAATATAAACATTTCGAAAAAAAAAAAAAAAACCTGTTAATTCATTGATTTAAAATAAATAATGATAAAAAGAAAAAATCTGTTTAATGCAAAATAATATTATGAAAGGAAAAAAGAAATATCTTTAACGAAAAAAAAAAAAAGAATATTTATAATATTTAAAAAGTAACTCAATATGAAAGAAAGTTTTGAAGTGACACAATATTTGGCTATTTATTTCTTTCGAGCCAGATTAAAAGAAAACAACATCTCAAAAATTTTATTAGGTAAAACATAAGTATTTTTTTTCTTTCTTTTTCTAAAACTATTTTTAAATCTAATTTTTCCGTTATGTGTTTTACAGAAGAAACTCGCAGAATTAATTTTTTTTAAAAAAAGGCTCTAATTGTTATCTGTATGTTGTTTCTTCAATTGGGTGTTTCAATCTACTTTTGTCGCCAATCAATGCTATTCTAAACCAAAAAAAGCACAAGATGGAGCGATGTTCTCAAGAACTATTTTTTCTCTCTCTCTCTCTTAATGAGTGAGAGCATTTTTAGAAAAAAAATTTACATTTAACTTAAATACATATATAGCAGTTAATACCACAAAAATGAATAATATTTAAATTTTAGAGTAAATGTCTTTCAGCATACGTAGATATTGCAAAATAATTTAACTGCAACTTTTAAAATTTTTTTTGGCACAGATATCTCATACGCACTGCATTGGTGCGATTTGTCTCTTACGCCAATACCATATATACATCTGGGTAATTAACTGACGGCAAAGAGTCATTATTTTGCTTGATATGGCAACCCGGATGTTATTGTCTATTTATTAATAAATTGTCTATTTACAATTTTTTCCTTTTTTTTTCCAATTATATAAACTATTTTAATCTAGGCACATTTGTCATATATGCGCCACATTTGCGCGACTGCAATAAAATGGCGATTTTATGCCTCACTTGGTAACCTGGCTGTTGTTTATTTATTAATAAATTTTTATTTTATTTTATTTTATCTTTTTAAAGGATATAAATAGTTTTGTTTTATAATTATTAACTAAACTTTTTAAAATTTATTGTTATTTTCTATTTAAAATAACAGAAAATAATTGTAAACTATATATGTAACTGGTATTTGAAAACAAAATTTTCTTCGAATCGGCTTTAGAAGAAAAGAAAAAAAACGCGCCAATGTGGTGTGTATATGTCATGTATACATTTTTTTCACAATACTACAGTATTTAAACATGCTGTATAAATAACGATTATTGTTTTTTCCAAACATGTTTGGCACAGATATTATATACACACTGAGGTATATGACTGTCGCCAAAATGGTGTTATTTTGCCTTATATGGTAACCCAGCAATAGTTGTTTCTGTATTAAAAAATTGTTTATTTACTTTCAATTTCTTTTTAGAAATTCTATAAGTTGTTTTGTGCTATAGTAACTTTTTTTATTTATTATTATTTTCATTTTAAAATAATGAAAATAATTTTAAAAAATGCACATTTCTCCGCTATTCTAAAACGAGGATTTTGCCGCATTGGTATTGGAAGGAAATCTTGCAAATCCGGGTTTGTGCCGGAGTTTTTTGTGAAATATGATATTTTCAAATGTAAATTGAGTGCTACTTGATTAACACGTCGACCAGTTTCGCCAAACTATTCAAATTTACATAAATTCATTTTAAATAACGAAAGAACAATAAACATAAATAATAAATACCAATTAAAAGTCGAATTAAAAAGCACTTATGACGTAAAAAAATACGTGTATCACGTGTAATATCAATTGCTATCATACTTACGATCATCGATTATTGACATTTATTCTTACAATCTGTTATTAATTTTTTTCTCGACAGAATAATCAAGTAGTACCGTACATTGTACAAACTCCAGTTAATATTACAAAAATAGAACTAAATAACTAAATTTAGGTGCAAATGCACACACCCATGTTGTAAGAAAGAGGCACAAATGTCATATATGCACCCCGTTGGGGTGATACATTTCTGGCGCTACTTTAACGGAAACTTCGTTTTCAAATGACAGATACATTTCTATTTTCTATTTTACTTTTCTATGCAAATGAAAGTAAATAAATAGCTCATTAATAAATTAAAAACAGAGCTGGATTACAATAAGAGGCATAAAATGTTCATTTTGTTTCAGTCACGCCAACGTGATGCGTATATGACATCTGTATCAAAAAATGAATTTCACACATTCAAAAAACATTCACCTTATTTTTCTAAGGAAAACTGTATTTAACTTTATTTATTCTGCTGCATTCCAAAAACTGAACACTATAATAGATTTGTCAAGAGCAGATGTACGTTGCGAAATATAATATAATATTGATAGAGGATGTATTAAGGTTTCCTCAGATACCCATATTCTCAAGTTGAGAGGTTTAGAGTTCAAAAACTATCAAATGAAAATGAATCACTTGAAAATTGTTTAAATTCAATGGTCAATCTCTGCGATCACAATGCTCGCTATTTTAGAAGTATGGTGAATAGACAATATTTAAATTGCTCTTTTCATAATTGCCTTATTTATTTATCAAACTCCACAATAAACGGTCAACTGAAATATTTTTTTCTTAAAAGCCCGAATTTTATCGAATGCATAAGCTGATACAACAACATAATATTTTATTATTTTAATATATTTTGGCGTCAACGGGCATTGATTCCATTGTTGTTGTTTTTATTTTTGGCTCAGTTTTGTTTTTTCTAGCATCTGAGTTTTGCACTGATGAAGAATCTCGACAGTAGATTCGAAACAGCTGTTTGCTAACTTTTAATGCATTTTTGGTGCATTTATAATCGTTGATTTTCTATCTTTAAATACAATGGCGTTTTGTATGATTTTCAGAAATGTGAAAGAGCATTCGAGGTGAAGTTGCTTTAAAAAACACAATCATATTCAATATTTTGTTTGATTCATGTTTTGTTTCGAAAAATAAACCAGCGCAGCGGGTTTAGCCTGCTAGTATATATATATATATAAGCAAATGTTGAGATTTACTAAAAAGCAGCATTCCAATTTCAATACAATATTGGTATCATATAAAGGTAAGGAATTTTTTATTATTATTTTCTAATTTTATTTAAAAAAGTAGATATTTTTTTTTTGCTTCAAATGTAATGTTTTTTAAATGTGGAACATTTATATATTAGTCAGGATAATTCGATTGTGGATTTTTTTATTTATTTTCATACCTTAAAACAACACTTGATAATTATCTCCCGTAATCACCGGTGGACCACAGCGGTGACGTCTTGCGCGCTGTGCGGATACTTTCTTATAGGACGTGTTGATCTTACCCGCTATCTAAAATTCATCTTTTATTTAGAAAAAGAATTTATCCTTACGACTACATGGATGAATTTGGAAAATCCGAGAAGATTGCTCTTCCAGCAAAAAAAAGAGTTTTTCAATACATTAAACGTAATTGACTTCAGTACATTGAACTGAAGTCAAATTTCTGATGATGATGATTATGGACATGCAGTTAGAGTTCGGCAAGAATTTAACATTGCAAATCTTGGGGAGTGCACAGAATTCTATATGAAAACTGACGTACTCTTATTAGCCGACTTCTTAGAACATTTAGGGAAAAAAATTCAGACTAGCGGCTTAGATATGGCATGGTACTACATTTCACCAGAGCTTTCATGGGATACTACGTTAAAACATACTTCATTTAGTATAGATCTCCTAATGGATTATGAAAAGCTTCTCGATGTGGAGAAAGATATTCACGGCGGTACATCGCAGTGTAGTCATCGATATGCCGTTGCAAACAATTACTTTTTACCACAATTCAAACCCAGTTCAAATGGAGAAACAGTCTTTTCTGCGAATAATCTTTACGGTTGGACGATGAGCGAATCGTTTCCTCTAAAAGATTTTCAGTGATGTGATATTACAATTAACGTCACAGATAAACTAGATGATTTTGAAACAGGATACATACTGGATGTGGACATAGAATACCCATCTGTGTTTCATGATAATCACAATGAGTACCCCACCTTCAAATTGAAAAGTAAAGAGACTGTTTCGACTAATTAGCGAGCATCGTATTTAGCCAGCTTGGACGTTCTTTAAAGTATAAACTCTTTTATAAACTAAAATGAAATAATCTTTTTTGTTGACATTAGATTCTTAGATGTAATAGAATGTCGAATATTTCTCAAACTTTTATTTTATGTTTTTTTGTAATTAAATGTTTGGGTGAAATGTACTTTACTCTCCTTCGCCAAGGCGACTTTTTTTATTTAGCGATAAATGATTCGACATGGCAACCGTGCATTTCCATTTTCTCCACTCGGATCTTCAATATGGCAACCCTAAGGAGTGCTTCGGTTTACGTAATGTACTGATTTCTAAGCCGTTTCTGATTGGACACTTCTGATGGCTTTTTCTTGTTACCGGATAGTTTTCTGAATTCTTTCCACGCCTACAGTTGTTAGTTCAGGAATTTTGATCGGTTTAACCGGATTGCACGGTTTCTTATCTTTTGTTTGATTGGCTTTTATGAAATCTCATTGTTATTTATGGTACATATATACTGTGCGAAGTCTATTATTGTTTGAATTAAAAAAGGAGATTGCATTATACATGTATGACTATATTTTCCCGGCCTTTTTTTCGTTTTATTTTAAAGATATTTCTTATTTTAATAAATAATAACATACATTTGGAGACAAGTATGCGGTACGAAATAAATTTCTCGAAATAAATATTCAATGATTTAAGTTATGATTTATCAATTTCATTTAAAAAATTGAGATGATGTGTTAATTTTACTGAAAGTGAATTCCTATTTCAGAAAAACTTTCTTTTTTATTTAAAAATTCGCACAATATATATGTACCCATAAATACATAAAAAATATATATATTTCAAAATTTTATCCCGTATTTTCGTACAAATTTACAAAGATTTTAATAGTTGGATATCTGCATTAATAACCGCAAATTTGCTCATTTTAGAAATTTCTTCAATGCGACTTTTGAGCATCCAGAGAATAATTTTTCGGTTATATAGTGTCGTTAATTAACGCAGTTTTGACAAGTTTTGTGCATTTTAGGAATTCTAACTTAGCGAGCTTCGTGAAACCAGCGATTTTTTTGTTTTCTTTTAATGGACGCGCAGCATTCATGCATGCGTTACTAATTGCGGCGTTGACGAGTTTCGTGCATTTTAGTGATTCCCGCACAGCGAGTTTCGTGGATTCACTGATGTTTTTTTAGATTTAATGGGCGAGAAGCTCTTATACACACGTCTGTGACTGCGGCGTCGACGAGTTTCGTGCATTTTAGTGATTCCTGCACAGCGAGTTTCATGGATTCACTGATGTTTTTTTAGTTTTAATGGGCGCGAAGCGCTCATACACACGTCTGTGATTGCGGAGTTGACGAGTTTCGTGCATTTTAGTGATTCCTACACAGCGAGTTTCGTGGATCCACTGATTTTTTTTAGTTTTAATGGGCGCGAAGCGCTCATACACACGTCTGTGACTGCGGAGTTGACGAGTTTCGTGCATTTTAGTGATTCCTACACAGCGAGTTTCGTGGATCCACTGATGTTTTTTTAGTTTTAATGGGCGCGAAGCGCTCATACACACGTCTGTGACTGCGGAGTTGACGAGTTTCGTGCATTTTAGTGATTCCTACACAGCGAGTTTCGTGGATCCACTGATGTTTTTTTTAGTTTTAATGGGCGCGAAGCGCTCATACACACGTTAGTTACTGCGGCGTCGACGAGTTTCATACATTTTACTGATTCCTGCACAGCGAGTTTTGTGGATCCAATGATTTGTTTGTTGTTGTTTTAATGCAGTCATAATGTTTCAGTTTAAAATTATAGAAATTATATGATATAGAAATTATATTATTTGATAAATATCCTTATTAAATTTTAGAAATAAAATATTTGTAAAATTCACGAACGTAAGTTGTAAAATTTATATAACTTTGTGCAAATATACGCAGCAAAATTTTAAAATTCCTTTTCTGTAATTTTTATCTCTAGTAAGTAGTTGTTTTTCCCGAATTTTTAAGTATGGAACGAAGCGTACGAAGAGGAAACTGTGACTGTGTCAAAGTCTCAATTTGGCGCCCCCCCCCCCGAACTTTTTCTTGTGACAAGCTAAAAATGACGTTGGTAGTATAAATTTCTGCGCGCGTAAAACTGCCATCTTCGCCCCCCCCTTTCGCACGGCGCTGATAAGTACACAATTATTTTTGTGACTGTTTATTGATATAAATAATATCTGTAAAATACACAAATAAGAAATTCCCCAATTTAAAATAATTCGCTTGAATGTACGCAGTGTCTTTTTAAAATTCATTTCTTTTAATTTTTACAGTGCTTAAATAGTTTTTTACGCTGAGTTTTTTAAGGAACAAAAGTATTTTTCATAGCAGAAATCTGGATAGATTTTGTGCTGTTAGCTAAACGAAATTGACCAATCAGAAAATTCGCTCACTTAAAAAAGCAAAAACTTTGAATGCCGTTTTCTGATTGTTCAATCTCGTTTTGTTATCTCTGTATTCGCAAAATGTGCCATAATACCGGACATTAGATGAAAACATTGCATCAAATTTTGTAATTACTGAATCGTCTGCCGCATGAAACGATATCTGGAAGCAGAAATAATTCTTTTAGTTTGTTGGATAGATTTTTAAGTTGGAACGCGTGATGTATTTTCTTGGATAAATTATAAATAAAATAAAGTATCCTCTTTGTAGGATTCCGTAATGTAAATAAGTAAAGGTAAGTGAATTTTTTTTATGGCTATTGTATTTTGTTTGTTTTAGAAACTGGTGCATATAAAGTTTTATTATTAGAAATTAGATTTATTAGTATATTATTTATTATTAGTATATTAGAAAGTCAATGGTTTTATATATTTATTGTGAAATTTTTTTTAAATCGGTGACGATGCAGCAAAATTTCAAATTTTTAACAGTGTGTCATGTTTTTTCGCTCAATGTATGACAGGTCTGTGGCAGGCCAAACATTGAACGAAAAAACGTACGACATGGACAATTTCACAGTAATAAGAGAGAAAAAACCGGTTTGATTGCGTCATATTGCACGATTTTTGACGTATGTCTCTGTAGTGTGTGGCGCGCCTTGGAGAAAGACGCTCCGGGAGACAAGACGCAAAAACGCGCCAATTTGGCGATTTTTAAAAATCGCGCCAAGAAGGAGAGTAAAGTACATTCGCACCAAATGTTTTTTTCGTCCAAAGAATTCGTCATTGATCTAGATTTAAATTACACTGAACCACAATATTAGAACTGTTGATCGAGTATAATTAATAGAATAGAACAATTTCGTAACATTGTTGCATCGTACCGGGAAGAATTCGGGATTTCAAGCTTTTGCGCAATTAGAAAAATGTTTTCGTTTCGATGATAGATTGGTGAGTTGACTTTTTGTTGTATTTTATTTTATACAATGAATGAAAATAAGGAAAGAAAGATGCGTGACACGCATCGAAATCTTTTAAGTAAGTTAATTGAAGATATTGATGATTATTGTTCGAAATCAGAACATTGTGTGACATATTTTGAGGAATTACTTGATAAATTAAATACGAGATTTAATGTTATTAAACAGCTAGATAATAGCATTTTAAGTTTATTAAATGCTAAAAATGTTGAAAATGAAATTTTAAATATTGATGAATACGATCAGAAAGTGATATCGCATAGATGTAAATTAAACTTCAAGATTAAAAGTTTGAGTACAAATGCAAATGTTGTTAATGCTAATAAAATTGATTCAGTACGGGCATGTCCTGTTTCTACCGAATTCAAGAAAATAAAGCTGCCTAAACTACAAATAAGTCGATTTTTTGGAGAACCAGATAAATTCCTGGAATTTTGGAATGAATTTGAAACAGCTATAGACAAAAATCCAAGTCTTACCGATGTTGAGAAGTTCAGCTATTTGAAAAGTTTGGTTGCAGGATCGACTGCAAACACAATCAGTGTATTTAGTTTAACAGAAAATAATTATGCGACGGCTGTATCGCTCTTGAAAAAAAGGTTTGGTAGACATGATATGCTCGTACACGCTCATCTAAATAATTTATTAAATATGAAATGTTTGAAAAGTTCTTCTGACACTTATGGTTTAAGATGTTTGTATGGTAAATGTCTAGTACAAATTCGAAATTTTGAGTCGTTGGGTGTAAAATTTGATTCATACAGTGGATTGCTTTGGCCAATGTTATTGAAGTTAATACCTTCAGATTTAACATTAGAATTTAATAAACATCTAAAGATGGTGAAATGTGGAAGATAGATAATCTTGTGAGTTTTCTTTAAAATGAGATTGAGAGTAGAGAAAGGGTATTAACTATCCATGATTTAGATTCTAAAAAGCATTTTCTAATGATAATAAAAATTAATAAAAACCCAAATTTTCAGATAAACAATCAAAATTTAAGTCGAAATATCAATATACTACGAAAGGTTATAAACAAAATAATGTTTCAACTGAATTAATGGCTTCTGTAAACAAAAATTCATGTATATTTTGTAATAGTGTTGAGCATAATAGCGAATTCTGTAAATGATTAACCTTGGATGAGAAAAAAGAATTACTAAAAAAGCAAGGAAGATGCTTTTTGTGTTTCAAATCTAAACATAGAATCAAAGACTGAAGAAACCAAAATGTGTGATATTTGCGGTAAAAAACATAGTAGGGCTATTTGTTTCCAATTTGAAAATCATTCAAAAGTAAATGTTGATAAAAGTGTCGTATCCATTTCTAAATGTGATAACACTTCCACTAGTAAGGTACCAGACGAAAACACCCATTGCAGTATATTTTTACAAACTTGTTCAGCAATAATAAAAGATTTGAATGATATAAATGAACCAGTTCGTATTTTATTAGATAACGGCAGTATGAGAACATTCATAATTCGGGATATTTCACAAAAGCTAAAATTGCCAGTTATTAGAAAGGAAACCTTATCAGTTTATGCTTTTGGAGCCGAAAAGGCGACTGAGAAACATATAATGTTGTAAAAGTAAAACTAGAAAATAGGGATCAACCCTCTTTGAACATCGAAATCGAAGCCCTTGTAACAGATCAGATTGCAGCTGCTTCCTTACCCACTCCTGATAAATACATTCGAAAATCATATAATAAATTGAAAGGTCTACAACTAGCTGACAGTCATGAATATAGTAATCAACAAATTGCAGTTTTAATAGGTACCGATAATTATTATAATATTGTAACTGGTAGAATTAAACGACTAAAGGATAATCTCGTAGCTACTGAAACTCTTTTTGGCTGGTGTTTGCAAGGTTATATGGGGTCAGCCAATGAATTATTTAACATGAAAATTATAGTTGAAGAAAAGGATTATCTGAACAAATTAGAGAATTTTGGCAACTGAAAAGCTTAGGAATTGAATCTGAAACTCAAGCTATTTCTAATGTAAATAATGACGTCATATCTGACTTCGAGTCTAGTATTGTTTTTAAGGATAATCGGTACAAGGTAAAATTTCCATGTAAGAAAAATTTAAAAATGTCCCTTAATAACAATCGCGAAGTGGCACATCGACGATTTTTGAAGTTGAGAACAAACTTTAGAAACGATCCTTCGTTATTCTCAGAATATAAATCTATACTAGACAGTTATTTAGAAGAGAATATCATCGAACCTGTTGAAACCCATCTGATGTAAATACATTTTACTTGCCCCATAGAGCAGTGATTCGAGAAGATAAGTCCACAACTAAACTTAGAATTGTGTTTGGTGCAAGCGCCCATTCTAAAGGTGAATTATCACTAAATGACTGTTTATATACTGGTTTAAATCTCATCCCCGATCTGTTCAGTCTTTTAATCAAATTTAGAAAATTTCCAATAGCGGTTACCGCAGATATTCAGAAAGCTTTTTTGCAGATCGAAATTGATGAAGCAGACAGGGAATTCACGAGATTTTTTTGGGATGATGAGCCATGGGTTGAAGATCCAGGTAAGGAATTTAAAATATTTAGACTCAAGAGAGTACTTTTCGGTGTGAAGTCAAGCACCTTCCTTCTTGCAGCTACTATCAAGCATCACCTACGAAAGTATGTAGAAACATTTCCTGAATCTTTTGATATTTTAAATTCATCTTTATATGTTGATGACTTCAGCAGTCAACGAAATGTTGAATCGGCTTTTAAAATTAGTAAGGAAGCTTATGAAATCTTCCAAGAAGCTTCAATGATATTTAGAAAATAGAAAAATAATTCGTATGAATTACGTCAAAAATGGGAACAATATGGTTTGCATACTGATGACGCAACTGATAATTTTAATCTTAGTAATCAGCACTTGGTAAATTTAAAAGTTTTAGGGGTTTCTTGGGACCCAGATAATGATACATTGTCATTTAAAATTCAAAATATGGAAAATTTCCTCTCGAAGAGACTTAATACTAAACGCTATTTATTGCAAACTGTTGGTCGTATTTTCGACCCAATTGGCTTTCTTAGCCCCTATACCATTAGTATCAAATGCTTAATTCAAGAAGTTTGGTGTTTAGGCCTCGATTGGGATGAGAATTTACCAAAGCATTTGGACAATTTATGGAATGCATGGTTTGAAGAAATAAAGGAACTGAATAGTATTAGCATCCCTAGATATTATTTGTCTAATACAGCTTCCTGATGAAGTTGATTGTTTTGAATTACATAGTTTTTCAGATGCCTCAAAAAAGGCATATGGTACAGTAGTATATCTTAGAGCAGTTTTAAAAAACAAGAGCATAGTTACCAGTTTTGTAGCAGCAAATGTAGAGTCGCCCCTTTAAAAACTGTTTCTATACCTCGTCTTGAACTTTTAGGAGCCCTTTTGGTCTGCTAGACTTTGTCATAAAATTACTAAAGAATTAGTTTTTCCCGTAAGTTGCTACTTTTGGACTGACTCAACTATTACATTGTATTGGATTAAGGGAGAGTCAGAAATATTCAAAATGTTTGTTAGAAACAGAATAAAAGAAATCAGAAATCTTAGTGATCCATCAAATTGGTTTCACTGTCCTGGACAAGATAATCCTCCCGATTTTGTTACTAGAGGCTTGAAAGTTCCAGAGTTGAAAAATAGCCATCTTTGATGGGAAGGCCTCCAATGGTTAAAGCAGAACAGATCTCTTTGGCCAAAATTGGTTAGTTCATTTGATACATTAGACATTTCTGAAACTAAAGATGAGTTAGAACTAAAGAAAATTGCTACTGTAAAATCAACAGTTGTTGATAAAAATCAAGCAAACATTGATTTAATAAATCTATACTCGTCTTTCATGAAATTAATAAGAGTTACTGCATATTGTTTAAGATTTTTGAATAATTGTAAATTAGAAACAGGAATCAGAAAATATAATTATTTAGATACTTCTGAGTTACAAAATGCAACCAAGAGACTTATAAAGAATGTGCAAAATTCTGCATTTCAAACTGAAATCCAGTGTTTAAAGGGAAAACGTCCTCTCCCAAACAACAGTAAACTCTTAAGTTTAAACGTATTTCTAGATGCAGATGAGCTGTTGAGGGTCGACGGAAGATTGAAATTTTCGAATTCAGTGGAATCACTAAAACATCAGTTAATTTTACCAAAGTCTCATTATTTCACTGAACTTTTGATTTAACATTATCATAGAAAATTCCTGCATTCGGGTACTCAGACAACCCTATCATTATTACAACAGTGTTTTGGATACTATCTGGTCAAAGCCAAGTAAAGAAAATTATAAGTAGGTGTATAACGTGTTTTCGGTCCAAGCATCAAACTATTCAACAAATTATGGGTAATTTACCTCGTGATAGAATTGACCATCTAGACCATTTGAGAAGACAGATGTAGGTCTAGCTAGTCCTATTATAACAAAACCTAACTTGAAGCGATCAAAGATTAAAATAAAATCATACATTGCTATATTCATATGTTTTTCTACTAAAGCAGTACACCTGGAAATTGTTTCAGACTTGACCACAGAAGCATTTTTAGCCTGTTTAAGAAGATCTGTTTCTCGACGATCGAAACCCTCTCCTCTGTTATATGGAGTGATAATGCCATCAATTTTAAGGGTACTTATGCTCTTTTAAAATTCTACCAAATTTCTGCTTCGGAAGAAATTCAGAGATTTAGTGCAGATGAGGGAATAAAATGGAACTTCATACCACCTGCATCTCCACATTTCGGTGGACTATGGGAATCGAATATTAAAGCTATGAAAAGAATACTCTTGAAAATAACTAAATCCTCTATCTTAAATTTCGAAAAGTTGACAACACTTGTAACCCAAATTGAAGTCGTCATGAACTTACGACCATTAACCCCATTATCTACAGATATTAACGATTTACAGCCATTGATACCTGGTTACTTCCTTACTGGAGGTCCTCTTCTAAATATTCCTGATAATAATGAAGTTTTAGATTCTTTGCCTTTTTCTTCTAGATGGACCTTAGTTCAACGAATAAAAGAGCAGTCCTGGAGACGCTGGAACCGAGAATACTTAAATGAGTTGCAAGTTCGAAGTAAATGGGAAAAGACCTCGCAAAATCTTCAAGATGGTCAACTCGTGTTACTGAAAGATAGAAACGAAGAGTTCAAGAACTGGAGGTTAGCAAGAGTTTTGAAGACCTACAAAGGAGACGATGGACATGTCCGCGTCGTCGATCTCAAGACCTCTACAAGTATACTACGTAGGAACATCACAGGAGTTGTTCCATTGCCTATTTATGATGATGTTGACGATCGTCCAGTGCCGGGCGGGATGTTCCGGCTAATTAGCGAGCATTGTATTTAGCCAGCTTGAACGTTCTTCAAAGTATATACTCTTTTATAAACTGAAATGAAATAATCTTTTTGTTGATATTAGATTCTTAGATTAATAGAATGTCGAATAACGTATTTACTCTTGTATAGAGCGCACGCGTGTATAAGGCGCACCCCTACTTTACAAGTAAAAATGGCGATTTCTTAAAATCTCGTATATAAGGCGCACCATTAATTTGATACGCTAATGAAGAATAACCAAATGAATTTCAGTAAAAAAAAAAAAAAAAAAAAAGTCGAAACAAACATTACACCAGATCAGAAAACAAGACGAAAATGCATTTTTAGACTTCGGGTTGTAAGAGAATGACGGGAAATAAGAATGAGTGACGGTAAAGAGAATTGCCAATTAGCGTTTAGATAATGTCATTAGCTCTGTTGTATAAAAAACGGCAAGGAATGAAATAAATATGCAGTAATACTTCAATTAAGTAACATTTTCCGAGTTTTAATATCTTCTTTGAATAATTTCTTTTTTCATATGTATATTGTTCGACTGCATCCAACAGTGAAAAATTATTCTCTGTATAAGGCGCAAATAGGAGTTTTCTCCTATTTTTTTGGAAAAAAGTGCGCCTTATACACGAGTAAATACGGTATTTCTCAAACTTTTATTTTATGTTTTTTTTGTAATTAAATGTTTTGTTTCTTCCAAAGATTTGTGATTGATCTAGATTTAAATTACACTGAACCACAATATTAGAATTGTTGATCGAGAATAATTAATAGAATAGAACAATTTCGTAACAGAGACTTCTTTTAACTTTAAATGATAAAAAGAATTATTTGTGAATTATCTTAATTTGAAATTAGATTTAAAGCATGGTTTAAGAATTTTAAAAGGTCTACAAAATATTGCAATTTACGCAACATTTCCTTAAACCATACATTGAGTATAATAGTCATCTCAAAACTGTTACTACTAATGCCTCCGAGAAAAACTTTCATAAATTAATGCAAAATAATGTTTTCGGGCAGTTTATGGGGTATTTAAAAAGAAGGAGCAATATTCGTCTTGTCTGCAGTGCCAAACAAACTGAAAAATTAATAGCGAAGTCTTATTTTCAAGAAAGGACATTTTTCTCCGAAACTCTTGCTATTATATGTATGCAGAAAATGAAAATGAATTTTAGAAAACCTATTACTATAGACATGGCAATATTATTGATTTCGTATTTTCTGATTATGAATTTTATTATGATTACACGAAACCGACATACCAGGAAGATTTCAAATTGTTATTTAAAGATACTGATTCATGCATACTTCAAATTAATACACGAAATGTTTATCAAGACATGAAAATGGAAATTCAGAGATACGATATCTCTGACTACCCAGAAAATATTTTCGACACATCTACAGTCAACAAAAATAGGTTTAATGAAGGGTGAATGTAAATGTATCCATCATGACGGAATTTGAAGCATTACGAAGCAAGGTTTACAGTTTTTTAGTTCTGGGAGAAAACCCTACCAAAAAATTTAAAGGTGTGAAACAACAGGCACTTCAGAGAAGGATAACATTCAACGATTATAAAGAATGTATAATGGAACAACATCGAAAATTTTTTATTATGCAGTCTTCGCGGAGTTTCAAACATTTGATTTACAGTGCAAAATGAGCAAATTAACTCTATCATCGCATGGTGAAAAAGATACACTTGCGAAGACTTCAAATTCGAATCCTGTCGATTGGTGTAATATTCCGCTCGAAACCATATCATTTAAATACTCCATCAAAGAATTCGCAGTCGTGCACCATCAAAGTAGCAAGGCAACAAGACAATTTCCTAAAGGATATTTCCCTCTGAAATTAGACAGGAGCACTGTACATTTTTTAAACACCTTTAATAGACTTTCACATCACAGCAAAACTATTCCACAAGTGACGCTTTTAAAAATTATAAGGTACCGACAAAAAAATAGATTTATGTTAGTGCCGTAGACATCACCCATTGTGTCGTCTTTCATCGGGTGACAAAAATATGAAAACACACACACGAAACTAAAACTGATTCTGATTCCAAAGCCAACGTAATCCGTCTTATATGTAGCCTCATTGCACAGGAAAAAAAAGATTTCACGACAAACTCCTAATTTGCCAATCAAATTTTGAGAACTCGCCTTTTATCAATGAAATTTAACCCGCTGACACAAACCTCATTTAGTTTTCTCAGACGACCGAATATGATGCCGCTAGAATCCCTTGTTTCTACAAAAACGACCGAATGGGAATATGAGAAATCGAACGTTTGAGAAAATAAAGAAATATTATGTAACAGATACAAGGAATTAAGTAATGGGATTTTCTTTTTAAGGAAATAATTGTTTTGATAGATTAATGTTTTTTAGAATAAAATAAAAAGAGGTCACAAACGGTGTGGAATTAAAAATGCATTAAAATATTATAAAAAGAAAGGAAAAGTTCAGTGATAAAAGAATTTGGAAGTAATTAACTTAGGATTAAGGTGAAAAAGTTTTATTATAACATACAGTTGGCAAAAAAAGTATTTGTACACCCTAAAATTTTTAATTTTTAACTAAATAAAAACAGATATTTTGTCAAAAATAGTTTTAATACAGTCTGCTTACCGTCCGTTTTAAACTACACAACAGAAAATTTCGATAAAGATGTAAAAAAATTTTCTAATAGGAAAAGTTCGAAAATTTCTTGCAAAAAAAGTATTTGTACATTTCTCCATCCTGATATGTACTGTGTTTTATTGTGTTTATGGTTCAAAGGACTACTTTTACAGAAGCTGTTAATAATTTTTAAGTTCATATTATATTTGTCTGACATTTAATCTAATTTGCTCTTGAAGTAATTGAGTATAGAACCTAAAACTAGAGAGGCACCTCCAGATATATGAAATCCTATGATTGAGCATAATAAAAATTTAAATTCGCAACAAGAATTTGTAAAAGCTATTAAATTACCATTTACAACTATTGGATGTATAGTGAGAAACTCTGAATAAATTAAAAGCATCGAAATTCAATGGAAACCAGGACTTCTTAGCAAACTAACAATGAGGGAAAAAGGGAGTGTTGTTAAAAAAGCTTTAAAAAATCCTATGCGTTCGGTTCAAAAATTTGCTGGAGACCTTGCGACATCTTCTTGCATCATAGTAATACCTCAAACAATAAAAAATATTCTTCTCAATGCAGATTTAAAAGGAAGAACCTCAAGGAAAAATCCATTCATCAGCGAAACAAATAGGCGAAAACGCATAGTATTCGCTTTCGCATACAGAAATAAATCATTGGATTTTTGGAAAACAGTAATTTTTTCTGATGAGGGAAAATTCGGAATTTTCTTACCATCAAGCATTCGAAAAAATTGGCGTAAAAATAAAACTGTTCTAGATCCAAAACGTATACTTCAAACTATCAAGCATGTTGGGGGGAATGTTATAGTTTTGGAGTGTATAGCTTCTAATGGAGCAGGACATTTAAAATTTATTGACAATGGAAGGACAGGTTTAACATACATTGATGTGTCGCGCCATAATTTATTAAACTGTGCCAAGAAATTATGCATAGAGGAAGCTTTTTACTTTCTGCAGGATAACGATTAAAGCATACTGCTGTGATCACCAGCACATGCTTACGACAATACTCGAAGACGACTGGTAACTCCTCTAAAATCTCTAGAATTGAATCCAATAGAAAATTTGCAAATGCTATTGGATGCAAAAATCCGAAAAAAGATTTATGTATCAGTAAAAAACAGTTTTAAAGAAGCTCTTATTGTGTCATCGAATAACATTAACCAAACCGCTACAAAAAAGTTGATGGAATCTATGTCACACCATCTAGAATAGTCATAAACTCTAAATGAATTCGCACAAAATAATAATTTGTATCATTTTACTAAATTTGCATTAATTATATTACATTAATATAGTGTACAAATACTTTTTTTGCATTAAATTTTAGTATATTTGTTTATTATAATGTAAAAAATGGATTCGTTTAATTTTGTTTTTGCTTCTATAATATTATAATGCATTAAATTAATGTATTATAGTATTTTTTGCTTAAATATTTTGTTTAATTTCATTATAATTAAAAAAAATGAAGTGTACAAATACTTTTTTTGCCAACTGTATATACATATACATATACATAATCCGTAAACTTTATCATAGCAAACGCGGTAGCGTTTGGTATAATATGTTTAAGAAATAGAAAATGCAAACATCTTTTTGAAATTTCTGGCGAACCAGTACGACAGTGATTTTTTTTCAAAAGATAGAACTCGACGAGACAAATAAAACGATAGCATTAAAAAAATTATCGTAGTTTATTGCAGTTTTTTATTTAACTTTTATCGAAAAAATGAAGACTTAAAATTCAACAAGCGATAGCTAACGATCCTGTGGATGAATTAACACCATTTTTGGTTTATTTTAATCCTTTTTGTAAAACTTAAGATAGATTATTTTCATCTTTGTATGTTTGACGGCCGCTGATAAAATCGAATTTGTGTCTTAAAGCTCCATTTCAACATTGTTTCTTGTTGTTGCTGTAGTAGTTTTTTTTATTCATTGCCATCAAGTTTAAATAAATATAATTTTTTATGCATGTAACATAATTTATTCAAACTAAATAAATCCCGTGATAAACTTGGTTATTTGTTTTTATTGCGAAACATTTAGTTTCAGTGCTTTGAGTAAAGTTGTGAGTGCACTGTAATTTTTTTCATTCAACTCCTTGGTTTATTTTTCAGACATCATGCATTTTATGTGACAATGCACTATTTTTCTTAATTATTCTAATACAAGAATAAAATTTTGGCAGCAGCAGATATTTTGCTTTTCAAATATAAAAAAATCTTCAGTTTTTATAAAAAATAAATAAATGACAAGTATTAAAAAATGCTCTGGTGAGCAACAAAAAAGGTTAATATGTTTTTAAGTATGAAAAAGTATTTAACAAGTACTTCTAATTCAGCATGAGAAAGGACAAGGGGTCCCTTTTTGATTGCAGCTCACTGTCAATGCTAAATTTGAAAAAATCATATTTGCTCTTTTTCCATACAAAAGAAATTTGCGTAAAACTTCCCGTCTTTCTTTTCAGTAAATTTTTCAATTCTGCTTTACATGTAAACTGCACTGTTGACTCTGCAGTGCAACTGCACTACAAATCAGTCGTCTGTGCAGTTCTACTCTGCGGGCATGCTTGGTGGCACTGCAATGAGTATGATATGCTGCAGGAACTAAGGTCTCTGGTACTATCTCGCCTTACATTCACATTTAATTACACTGCGTTTTTTCTGGCTACGTCTTTGCACTGCACATTTTTATCGTAATTGTGACTAATTTCTTTTATATGGGAAAAGCGCAAATATGATTTTTTTTTTAATTTGGCATTGACAGTGAGCTGCAACCAAGAAGGGACAAGGGATCCCTTGTCCTCTCTCATGTTCAATTAAAAGTATTTGTCAAACACTTTTTCATACTTAACTAGTTGGATGTGCCAATCACAAAACTTTCTTCTATCTCATACATACATTTTAATATTTAAAAAAATAGTTATTCATTTTAATGCTTTATAATTTTAATTCAATACCTTACCAACTTTGATTTTCATCTTAAATTTCTGCTTCAATCAATTAATCGGAGTAAAAACGAATTTCCGTCTCTGCACGAGCCGATGGACAATAGAATGATAAGCAGATTTTTTTTCAAATTCAGGGAGGACCTACTTGCCTTACCAAAAAATAATCACATACAAAATGTTTAGTTCAGTTCTAGAACTAACTTCATACACTTTTATGTGGTGCAATATTGAAAATGGCACAAAAATCGCGATTGCAGCGCCCCTTTCAGACGGATTTTTTTTTAATTCAGGGAGGACCAACTAGCCATAGTCATACAGATACAAAAAAATTTTGGTTCAATTCGATACATAACTTCATATACTTTTGGTCGGTACAATATTGAAAATTGCACAAAAATGGCGATTGCAGTGCCCTCTTCCGGCGGATTTTTTTTTCAAATTCAGGGAGGACCAACTAGCCATAGTCATACACATACACAAAAAATTTGGTTCAATTCGATGCATAACTTCATATACTTTTGGTCGGTACAATATTGAAAATGGCACAAAAATCACGATTGCAGCGCCCCCTTCTGACGGAATATTTCAAAACTGAAGGAGGACCTGCTTGCCACAGCCAAAAACATTCACAAAAAATTTGGTTCAATTCTATGCATAACTTCATACACTTTTTGATGGTAGAATGGCGACATACAGACAGACACACACAGACAGACAGACATTTTGTAAAAACATGTTTTTTTGGAATCTCTGACCCCCAAAACATGTAAATCCGTCGAAAACCGGAAGTCGAAAAAAATTTCGATTACAATACTTTCTTCTATTGAAGATAGAAGAAAGTAAAAACATATTAACCTTTTTTGTTTCTCACCAGAGCATTTTTACAAAAGACATTCCAAACGAGATTCCAAAAAATATGTTTTTACAAAATGTCTGTCTGTCCGTGTGTCTGTCTGTATGTCGCCATTCTACCATCAAAAAGTGTATGAAGTTATGCATAGAATTGAACCAAATTTTTTGTGAATATTTTTGGCTGTGGCAAGCAGGTCCTCCTTCAGTTTTGAAATATTCCGCCTGAAGGGGGCGCTGCAATCGCGATTTTTGTGCCATTTTCAATATTGTACCGACCAAAAGTATATGAAGCTATGCATCGAATTTAACCAAATTTTTTGTGTAAGTGTATGACTATGGCTAGTTGGTCCTCCCTGAATTTGAAAAAAATCCGCCGGAAGGGGGCGCTGCAATCGCGATTTTTGTGCCATTTTCAATATTGTACCGACTAAAAGTATATGAAACTAGCAGCCTTCGCCCGCTACGCTGGTCAGTTTTTTTAAAGAAACTTTAAATCAAACGAAATTTTTATATCATAGTAATTTTTAGTTTTATATTGCATTTTAGTCTGTATGTCATCGGAGAAAAGGCAGTCATCTAAACAGAAAGCTCAAAGTTAGTCACCAACGAATAACGTAGCGCTCAACATGTTAACAGTTTTAATCACATAAAAATTCATTCAGTGGAACCTTTAAAATAAAGGCAACCTTTTGTAATTGGGTTCATCTGATTTAAAATATCTCCATAAGTATTCATTTAAACAACGTAGAATGCTATATTACAATTGTTACAAAATTTCTGAAAAATTATCCAACTAACAATGTAAGTTCTATTAAAATCTACCTAGTAGAACTTAATTTATAAGAGGCCGGAATGAAATTTTACTCTGCGTTTTATATATATTGAGATAATTAAATATAGCTTACATAATCATGTTAACCTGATTATAGAACTCACTTCCAAAGTGTAGGTTCAATAGATTTTTTTGTACGATTATTTAAAAAAAACCCAGACTTTCTTTTATATATAAAGATTGAAAATTTCAGCTAATTGCGCCGAAGACATCGCCAAATTTGAAAAATGTGAAGTATCTCACAAACTACTGGATTTAAAAGAATTTGCTTGGTACCATTCGATTCAGCATGGCAAAATACACTAAAATATGGTACCAATTGAATCGTCTAAAAAATGGTATCAATTGAATTGACTACAAAATCTGATCTATATAGAAGGATTGAAAATGTCAGGTTTTTGCACGGAAGACATCGCCAAATTAGGAAAATGTGAAATTTCTCACGAAATAATGGATTTAAAAGAATTTGCTTGGTACCATTCGATTCAGCATGGAAAAATACATTAAAATATGTTATCAGTTGAAAAATAACTACATAAGCCGATTTTTAGGGAATTTTTTTAAAGTTCGTTCTTTTTTTACCCCCCTTAGGGGTGGAATTTTCGAAAATTCTTTCTTAGCGGCGCTCGGTGCTATAAGAAGTATTTTTCCCCAATTTTCAAGATTATAGGTCCGGTAGATATTTTTGTGCTGTGATTAATATGAAATCCAGACTTTCTTTTATATATATAATTAGGGGAGGATAAGGATTGAAAATTTCAGATTTTTGCGCCGAAGACATCGTCAAATTAGGAAAATGGGAAGTATCTCACGAACTACTGGATTTAAAAGAATTTGCTTGGTACCATTCGATTCAGCATGGAAAAATACATTAAAATATGTTATCAGTTGATAAATAACTACATAAGCCGATTTTTAAGGAATTTTTTTAAAGTTCGTTCTTTTTTTTACCCCCCCCCCCCCTTAGGGGTGGAATTTTCGAAAATCCCTTCTTAGCGGCGCTCGGTGCTATAAGAAGTATTTTTTCCCCAATTTTCAAGATTATGGGTCCGGTAGATTTTTTTGTGCTGTGATTAATACGAAATCCAGACTTTCTTTTATATATATAGATTGAATGCATGCATTTATATTATTTAATCAGCACATTTCACTGAAATCTTTTAACTTTTTTCATTTTATTCCCCTAACAACTGTTATAAACTTATTAAACGGATCTTTCTCCTTGGCACACATGTGCAATGCCAAATTGGCGGGGGGGACAAAGCATATGCCAATGTGGTGCGTATATGACATCTGTGCCAAAAACACTTATTGTGACGTAACTATAACAGTTAGACATATGCTGTCGCGACATTTTTTTTAGATAATTATACGTTCTGCAAAGTCGTAGTACATTATTTTGTTTTATAATCAATAGTATTCGCAGCGCACGCGATGTAAGGATTTTTGGTACTTCTAGGTTATCCCATCGACCAAAAAATTATCGCCAAACTATAAGATTAAATGCCAATAACGGATAATTGTGAATGTCACATTCAATGACATTAAATAAGATTCACGTGTTTAAAATGTCATTAAGTGATATTAATTTCGTTTTTTTATTTGAATTTTTATTAATATTCCACTAATTATTTGTTTTTTCGTTATTTAAAATAAAAATTATGTCAATATGTAAAATTTGACTATTAGTTTGGCGGTTTGTATAATTTGGCAAAATTGGTCGGCGGGATAATAGAGAAGTACCGGATTTTTTAAGGTCATTTTTCTACACCTTGGGTTACATTATTGGCATTTTAGTAAAGATCACCCCCCCCCCCCTTTTTGAAGTGAAAACTTCTTTAGCGGCACTGAGCACTTTTTGTATGGGTAAAAACTTCCAAACTCGCGTCAGGGTCACGTGATGCTGATCGAAAAAGCGTAAGATCGAGGGGAACTAGTATCTCCCACTCTTTCTACCGTGCCTGAGTGTGCTGCTCCGTTTATACGGCACAGGGCGCTTGCGCGAATGTCCGTGTGTGTTTTTTTAAGTTATAATTGTATTTAAGTTAAACAACTTATACTGTTAATAGATGGAATAAAACGTTATGAAAGAAAAAGTATGACATTGTGCATTGATTATTCTGCAGTTTCCAACTACTTTTTTTCATTTTTTTTATTGTATTTAAATAATAACAACATAAATTGATACCAAATGGAATAAAAAGTTAAGAAAGAAAAAACATGACATTGCTCATCAATTATGCTGCACTTTCCAACCATTTTTTTCAATTCCTTAAATTTTCAATTGTATTTAAAGTTTAACAACTTACATTGTTATCAAATTGAATAAAAAGTTAAGAAAGAAAAGACATGACATTGCTCATCGATTATACTACACTTTTCAACCAATTTTTAAAATTATAATTGTATTTAAAGTTTAACAACATATACTGTTACCAGAAGGAATAAAATGTTAAGAAAGAAAAAATATGACATTGTGCCTCAATTATGCTGCACTTTCCAACCACTTTTCTCAGTTTTTTTAATTTTTGATTGTATTTAAATAGTAACAACATAAATTGATACCAAATAGTATAAAAAGTTAAGAAAGAAAAACATGACATTGCACATCGATTATGCTGCACTTTTAAACCTTTTATATATATATATATATATATATATATATTTTCAATTGTTTTTAAAGTTTAACAACTTATATTGTTATCAAATGGAATAAAATGATAAGAAAGAAAAGACATGATATTGTACATTGATTATGCAGTACTTTCCAACCAATTTTAAAAATTGTAATTGTATTTAAACCTTAACAACTTATACTGTTACCAGAGGGAATAAAATGTTAAGAAAGAAAAAGTATGACATCGCGCATTGATTACATTGCACTTTCCAACCATTTTTCTCTCTTTTTTTTAAATTTTTGATTGTATTTAAATAGTAACAACATAAATTGATACCAAATGGAATAAAAAGTTAAGAAAGAAAAAACATGACATTGCACATCAATTATGCTACATTTCAAAACCATTTTTAAAAATTTTAATTGTATTTAAAGTTTAACAAAATATACTGTTACCAGATGGAATAAAAAGTTAAGAAAGAAAAATCATGATATTGTGCATCGATTATGCTGCAGTTTCCAACCATTTTTTAAAAAATTGTATTTAAAGTTTAACAACTTATATTGTTTGATTACTATTCAATTTGTTGCAAGTTTCAGAAGATACGGTCGTCCAGCAGCAGGAGTAGCTATTTATAAAAGGTTGTTTGATGTAATGGGCATATATTTCCACAATTCATATGAATGTGCATGTGAGGTACACCAGTATGTTTAGTAGTAATGTTTTTGATATCAGTGATATATGTGTTTGTTATTGCCACTCTGAAAATGAAAAACTAATTGTATTGGTTGCCATTTATATTTCACCGGATAAGTCTTTAAGTGCAAATGAGAATTTTTGTATGAAAATTTATTTATTTGTTCTAAAGAGGCTTCTGCATTACTTCAAGATAGAATTGGAAAGAGATTTGATGATTTGCCGATGATTTTGAGTAGGGATTTCAACATCAACTTTGTGGATGATGAAAATCTACAATTAATTTAATTTTTAAATAGAAAATTTGATTTAACAATGACTAACCATCGCAATCTTAGCACACAGAGATAAAAAATTACAATTGATGCAGTCATTACAAGATATTTAAATAGAATTGAATCAAAATTGTTTGCTATATATTTTAGTTACCATAAACCTATAATATCAAATCTAGAATATAATGATAATAATGATGATGATGATGATGGAAGAATTGTTGAAATGGGGATGAAAATTCATAAGTTTTATGGGTATTTATTTCAAAGAATACCAACTGACGATATTTCATATTTCATGCATTTGTAAATTTATGTTTTAAGCAATAGATTGCAATTTTTGTATGTAAAATAATATGCATTATTTTTAATGTACAATAGCGCATTAAATGAAAATTGTAATATAATTTTTGTAGCAGTAGTTTATAATAATGAATAAAAAACACTTCATTTAAAAGTATTTTCTGCACAATAAAATATGTCCAGACGACTAAAAAAATACACACATAATTGTTCAAGTTTTCACTTCTGTCGGCACTCCCGGAGTGATTTTTTTTTTATTTAAATATAATATAGCCTATGTTTACCGGAAATAGTGTAGCTTTCCAACGGTGAAAGAATTTTTCAAATCCGTCAGGTAGTTTCGGAGCCCATTCAATTCAAACAAACAAACAATCAAATCTTTCCTCTTTATAATATTGAGTATAGATGTGACTTCATTATTTACTGATTTTTATTAGTTACATATATCCATGCCTCTTGTTCTTTTAACAAATATTTCAAAATTCCTATGTTATTTAAATTATGACATCATATTTTTCCGAATCAAATATTTTAATAATAATTTAATTCTTTCTCGTTCACTTTACTTCTAATTATGTCGCCATTTTTCGCAGAGAACCTCTTATTAATGTAACCGATATTTGTGCGTCTTATATAATAAAATAGTTTTTTTCAAGTATGACGTCATATTTATTTTCCTTTGAATTATTTTTATTTTAATTTTTCACGTGGATACTGTTCAATTGAAAATTAATTGCCGAGGAGATATTATTATCCCAGATTTAGATTTTATTGGCAACGTGAAAGAAAAATGGTTATTTTTTATCGGAAAAATTTTAATTGACTCTGTATGAAAAATAATGAAATTTTGAACTATTAAGGAAAATATTCGAATAAATCAATTAAAAATTAGCCTATGTTCACCGGAAATTGTGTAGCTTTCCAACGGTGAAAGAATTTTTCAAATCCGTCAAGTAGTTTCGGAGCCTATTCAATTCAAACAAACAAACAAACAATCAAATCTTTCCTCTTTATAATATTAGTATAGATATATATGTATATCATCTTTCCATTATTACCTCATTAAAATAATATCACACATATCTTCTATCAGAATGACTCTAAATTTGAAAAGTAATTAGAATTCGAAAATTCATTAATCCTATTCTTTTAATGAAAACGTATGTATTTTGGCATACGAGAGTGAAAAGTTTTCCTTTCAAGAGTGAAAGATTTCCTTATTGGCATTAATTATATCTTTATTTTTCTTCGTTTTAAGATATGAATTCTGTAAAGAGAATTTAGAAAGTTTTTCGATTCATGCCTCATTATCAAATATTTATATGTTTAATTAACGAACGTAAATTATTTTAATAAGTAATGGATTGTTAATAATTTCTATGAGAAATTCAAATTTTTTCTTCTTTATTTGATCTTTCTCCAGTATATTCCATTTCAATAGTTTTTAAATAAGTCTGGATAATTTTATCATATGGATTGAAAACTATTTAATGTAGAAATTATTTAATTGATAGAAAAGTAAAAGATAAGTAAAAGAAAAACTGTTTTTATGTTAAAATTTTGTTTAAAATGTAGCCATTTTAACACAAACACGTGTATTTGTCAGCTCTGCTGATTGCTATTTCTGCTTACGAAATTTTTTAGATGTTTTTCCGCGTAATCAACTTTAGATGTTTTTCCGCGTAATCAACTTAAATATTTGACATATTTACGAAACTGAAAATAAAATGCCTTCTAAAATTTCAAATATTATTTTAAAAAATCGAAATAAAATCGAAAAAGTGTTTTATATAAATGTAACTATTAACAAGCCTCTTCCTGACCAAAAAAATCAATGGTACTAATATTTTCTCACAGAAATTCCAGATTATATGAAGCAAAATTATGTAACTCGGTTGTTATATTCAGGAGTAGCAGCGCTCTATATTTTAATATTTTTATATAATTATTTTTCAATTATAATTTTCTTTGTAAATACATAAATGGAAATTTTAAAGAAGTTTATCATAAAGTTTGAAGTTTGAAACGGATAACAGAAAATATACAGGCATATGGGACGAAGCCGCGTCTTTTTATTTAAAAATATCTCTTAACAAATTTTGCAATTCGTTTTTCAGACCTTTTTAACAACAAAACTTTCAACTACTATTATTCATAATACTATTATTAAGATATTTACTGGGTATTTTTTAGTTTATATCATGTTAATTGAAATATAGTGTGTGATAAAAATATTTGTTTTAATTCATCATTATTTTTTATTATTTAGTCAATTTTAATTACTCATAAATATTCTATTATTTTATTTATCAACTTCATACTACTATGGAAAACTATAAAAATAAATGTATAATGGAAAGAAATAAATGTGGGAAATTAACAAAACAATTAGGTATTTCTATAAATGGTTGTTAATAAATCAGAGACAATATTGGCAAAACTATTCTAATGTCATTATCTTAATCATTGTTTTACAAATCACACTCTAATAAATTTATATGCAATTATTGTATTGTATTTCCATACTCAACAAATTATGGTCATTTTTTTCGTTTTATATTATACTAGCAGGCTATGCCCGCTTCGCTGGTCCATATTTCCAAACGAACCCTGACTCAAAAAAAAAAAAAAAAAAAAAAAAAAAAAAAAATGGTGATTTAAAAATTTTATTTTAAAGCAGTATAGACCACCCTGGAATGTTCTTCCGTATTGCTGAAAATCATGCCAACGCCATTGCAATATTGTACTATTGTAAGTCTTGGCGAAAATTTGGGCAATTAAGCACCATCTCTTTTATTTTATCATTTATAGTAGAGTTTCGTATGAACATGAGACCGTTATGACAACAGGAATCAATGTTCTCGAGTCATCACACTATTACATTAGAGGGCATTGCAATGATTAGTGAGATTGATTATCAAACTCTATTAACTTTCGGATTGTACATTATCATTTCTTAGTTCTTAAAATCCCGACATCTGAACTTGCACTATGTGTAGTTCTGGTAGCCTACATACAATGTCATTTCATGTTACATTTTTTAATAAACGTCCTCTTCTAGTAGGTCTACTGTAGTTTCCTATCTACCTTAATCTGTTCCAGCAAGAATACATAGAGTAAAAAATGTAAAGAATTATTGACAGATAAAGAAAAGTTTTTGTTTGTTTGTATTTATGACGGCCATTTATCTACACATGGGATATAGGCCCTAAGGAAAGGATGCCCTCCGTGGGTGTGGCAGACGAAGAAGGGTGTTTCACTTATATATTTAGTAGAACAATGAAGCATAAAAAGTATGTTTCAAAGCTGTATTATTTGAATAACATTAAAATTACATCAATTTCACTGCCTCTTCCTTTTATAAAACAGTTACTAACATGTAGCCGTTAAATCAGAATAATCTTGATGACTAAATTTTGTAGAAAAATAAGTCTTTAGTTTGCATCTAATAAAATCTTTCTACCTTCTGTAATCGATTCCATTATGATTTTTAGTGTCAAACATTAGAAGTGCTAGAAACGATATTGTTACAAATGTACCAGACTTATTTCATGTTTGTCCTCAAATAAATGTGAAATTTACGATCATCCATTATTGGCATTTAATGTTATAGCTTGACGATAGTTTTTTGTTCGACTACTTGATTATTCCGTCGATCAATTTCGCCAAATTATACAAATGGACATAATTTTTATTTTAAATAACCAAAGAATCAATAAATTACTAAAATGTTAATAAAAATACAAATAAACATCGAATTAAAATTGGTTGATGAAGTAACAATTACGCACAACAAATTTAATGTCAAATGGTCGATGGGATTATCAAGTATTACCAAATTATATAAACAAATTGTATAAACAATAATATTGCCAATAATATGTAGGGCAGGTGTCATCTACGGATCCCGTTGGCGCGATTGCAGCAAATTGCGATTTTATGCCTCACGTGGTAATCCGGTAATAGTTGATTAATTTTGAGTAAATTATTTCATTATTTTTCTTTTCTCTTTTAAAATTATATAAATTGTTTTGTTCCATAATTATTTATTGACTTAGTTCATTATTATTATTTCCTTTTTAAAATAATAGAAAATAAATAAGAGTAATATAAATGTAATTGGTATTTGAAAACGCAGTGTTCTCCAAATTGGCATTATAAAAAAAAATCACGCCAAGGTGATGCGTGTATAAAAGTGGAAAAATGTTTGCAATAATATAAACAAAAAAACGTAAACAAATAATTAAAAATTCGCCATTTCGATAGTTTTTTAAAATAACATCAAGGTTAATTCTCCAGTCGGGCAGCAATAGTAAATTTTCTTTTCTTCGTCTGTTTCATAATAAAAAAACATAAATTTAATAACTTCTAATTAAATAATCTGACTAATTTTCTGTAATCGGATTTATGATCTAAAAGATCGATAATTATATGATCGATAATTTTTGACTAATTTGGCGGAAAAATCGTTTTCGAATACAAGTTTCATATGTATATTTAAATTATTTTCTATTATTTAAAAAATAATAACAATTAGTATTTAAATAATAAGTATAGAACAAAACAGTTTACATAATTTTAAAGAAGAGAAAGGAAATAAAAAAACATTTTATTAATAATTAAATAACAATAGTCGGGTTGCCATGCCAGGCAAAATAACATGAATTTAATGTCCATTAGTTACCTCGGTGTGTATATGATATCTGTGCAAACAAAACTTCCGATAATATAATAAATGACGTCATATTTATTTTCCTTTGAATTTTTTTTATTTTAATTTTTCACGTGGATACTGTTCAATTGAAAATTAATTGCCGAGGAGATATTATTATCCCAGATTTAGATTTTATTGGCAACGTGAAAGAAAAATGGTTATTTTTTATCGGAAAAATTTTAATTGATTCTGTATGAAAAATAATGAAATTTTGAATTATTAAGGAAAATATTTGAATAAATCAATTAAAAATTAGCCTATGTTCACCGGAAATAGTGTAGCTTTCCAACGGTGAAAGAATTTTTCAAAACCGTCAAGTAGTTTCGGAGCCTATTCAATTCAAACAAACAAACAAACAAACAATCAAATCTTTCCTCTTTATAATATTAGTATAGATTATGCATCGAATTGAACCAAATTTTTTGTGTAAGTGTATGGCTATGGCTAGTTGGTCCTCGCTGAATTTGAAAAAAAAATCCGCCGGAAGAGGGCGCTGCAACAGCCAATTTTATGCCATTTTCAATACTGCACCACCTAAAAGTGTTTAATGTTAGTCCTAGAACCGAACTAAAATTTTTGTATATGATTATTTTTTGGTAAGGCAAGTAGGTGCTCCCTGAATTTGAAAAAAAAAAAAAAAAAATCTGCCTATCATTCTATTGTCCATCGGCTTGTGTAGAGACGGAAATTCGTTTTTACTCCGATTAATTGATTGAAGCAGAAATTTAAGATGAAAACCAAAGTTCGTATGGTATTGAATTAAAATTATTAAAACATTAAAATGAGTAACTATTTTTTTAACATATTAAAATGTACGTATGAAATAGAAGAAAGTTTTGGGATTGGCACATCCAACTAGTTTAATACTTGTATGTTAATGGAGAATAAATGATGAAAGGAAAATTTCAGAATAGGGGATATTTATATGATAAGATTACTTATTGTAACTATAAATTAGCGATATTATTAAAAAGTTTAGAAAAAAAATAATTTTAATAATTTTTTTTTTTTTTAAATTTACCATATTATTTTAAATTACAATAAATATATATTTTTTTTATTTTAATATTTCTGTTAATTTATAATTTAGATATAATTATAGATTTTAAACTTTGCATGAGTTTGTGGAAGTAGGAATATCATAGGTCATTAAATTTAGATGAATTCTTTAGAAAAAGTGGACATCCACGATATGCAAAATTTTCAGCACTTTCCAACAAGTTGAAAAGTGCTTATGCATTTGGTTTGTCTGGCCGTCTGTCCGCGCTTTAACGCCTGTAAATACACTCGGATTGTTCTGAAATTTTTGGACGTTATTGACGTTTACACTAGCTTCTCAATATAGAATGGGCTCCTGCCGGGTTACTGCATTTGGTTATTTATAAGCTTGCTTGGCTAACTGATTTTTAGGATTTGTTCACTATTTAAGCATTTTGTAAAAAGGGCTCCGGCTGAATATGAAAGAGGAAATTAATGAATGAATTAGACTATTGTGAAATAAAAATTTTATTTAAGAAATTCTGTGAGTTACATACGTTACGTTTCTGTGTAACAATCTTACTTGGTGTCATATTAATGAAAAAATTAAAATACTTCATTATGATATTATTAAAATCGAATATTAGACTTTAGTGTTTTCAAAATTTAATTCAACATTTAATCAAAAATTTGCGAAATTTATATGTAAATATTTTTTTGAAATTTACAAGAGGGCAAAAATACGACTTGTATAATTTAGGAAACAATAATTTTTTAGCATTTTTTTTTTTTTTTTTTTTTTTTAATAATTTAATATCTCGTTTTTTCTCTCTTTATGTTGCAATTGATAAGAGACTGGCGAGTAAAAAAAAAACTAAGTAAGTAATTTCGGAATTACAATAGTTTTTAAATATTTTTAGTGTTGAATTCAAAATAAATTTGAAGCTCAGGCAGAAAAAAAAGTGGGGTGGGACTGGAGGCAAAGGAGGAGTTCCAAGACAAATTTCGGTACTACTAGGTTATCCCCTCAACCAAAAAATTATCGCCAAACCATAAGATTAAATGCCAATAATGGATGATCATGAATGTCACATTCAATGACATGAAATACAATTCATGTGTTTAAAATGTCATTAAGTGATTTTTATTTCGACTTTTTATTAATATTTTTATTAATATCCTATTAACTATTTGTTTTTTTGTTATTTAAAATAAAAATTGTGTCAATATGTATAATTTGGCTATTAGTTTGGCGATTTGTATAATTTGGAGAAAATTGTCGACGGGATAACAGAGTAGTATCCAAGTTTCACTTTAAAATAATTAATTAATAAGAATAAAATCCCGAATCTCCTAGAGGAGGCGTTGTACATCCTGTACCAGAGATACCTAATTTGTCATTGAGAAATTTTGTTTAAAAATATATTTAAAACGGTATCAGTTAAAAGTTTTTACCACCAAATAAAATGTTATGTGCTACAAAAGAAAAAAAAAACTATTGAAAGTTAGATTGTAGTAGTGTTATCGTGGGGGTGGTGTTTGTAGAGAAGACTTTAGATGTGTAATTTTTATTTGACACTAGCAGGCTATGCCCGCTTCGCTGGTCCATTTTTCCAAACGAACCTTGACTTAAACAAAATGGCGATTTAAATTTTTTATTTTAAAGCATTACAGACCATTGCATGGAATTTACTTCCACATTGCTGAAAATGAATGCAACGCATTTGCGATATTGTACTATTTTGATTCTTTGGACAAAATTTGGGCAATTAAGAATAATCTCTTTTATTCGATCATTTATAGTAAAGTTGCGTATGAAAATGAGACAACAGGTTATGACAACAGACATCAAAATGCTCTCTAGTCATCACACTATTAAAAAATTAGAGAGCATTGCAATGATTACTGAGTTTGGTCATCAAACTCTAATAACTCCCGCATCATACCTTATCTTTGGATAATTCTCAAATTCCCGGCTTCTGAATTTGTACTATATAAAGTTCTAATAACCTAAATGTAATTTCATTACATGTTACATTACGTTTTTAAATAAACATCCTCTTCTGGCAGAGTGCATTAAGTAAAAGAGCAAGAATTATTTACAGATAAAGCAGAGTGTTTAACTTATATATTTATTAGAACAGTGAAATATAAAAAGCGTGTTTTAAGCTAAATTATTTGAATAAAATTAAAATTGCAGTAGCTTCAGTGTCTCTTCATTTTATAAATTAGTTGCAAACATGTAGCCGTTAAATCGGAATAATCTGAATAATTGGAATAATAATAAATGGCGAAATTTTATAGAAAAATAAACCTTTAGCTTGCATTTAATAAAATCTGTCTACCTTGTAATCGATCCCATTATGATTTTGACGTCAAACATTAGTAGTGCTTGGTACGATATTGTTACAAATGAATCATTACTTATTTCGTGTTTATTTTAAAGTGAATGTGAAATTTATGATAATCCATTATTGACATTCAATCTTATAGTTTCGCGATAGTTTTTTCGTCGACAATGAAGTAGTATCTAATAGTTAATTTTTGATAAAGTTCAGCAAATAGGGCTTAATGTTAATTAAAATTGCTACGTAAACATTAAAAAAAATTATTGTGGGGTATTCATGTACATATTTTTTTTTCTTAGCAATTTTAAATTATATATTTATTTTCCTAACAATTTTTTTAAACCAAAGTGAATGATAAATTAATTACAAACTTTTTTTAATTCCACATCATTGTCATTTCAAAGAATTTTCAATATGGTAGCAATATTGTAAATATTGCTTCTTTAGTGATAGTAAAATAATTGCAGATGAAAAAATATATAATAGTAAGGCTAAAATACAGAATTAACAACTGCTTGCCATATGCCTTGGCGGAGACTCGATAAGCACGCCAATTCTATCAACCTAAATATCCAGTTAGAATGTAAACAAATAATGGGTACTACTTCATTATTCCGTCCATCGAATTCGGCAAATTATACAATTTCCTAAACTATTCGGCAAATTATTCAAATGGACACAATTTTTATTTTAAATACCGAAGAATCAATAAATTACTGAAATATTAAGAGAAATACAAATAAAACGTCGAATTAAAAATTGGTTAATGAAGTAACAAACACTTGCAACATGTTTAATGTCAAATGAATGTGATATTTACGATCATCCATTATGGATATTTAATCTTATACTTTGGCGACAGTTTTTTGGTCGATGGGATAGTCAAGCAGTACCATATAATATAAACAAATTATACTAGGACTTCCCTCAGAGGGATTAGTCTGAGCGATATTGCTTAGAACAGAGCTTTAATAATAATATGCTAAAAAAATAAAATAAAATAAAAAAGAAGATGCTATCTTTAATTGATTATATAATGTCACAAATCGAAATGACAAAAAATAGCAAAGTGAATGGTACAATTGCTAAATATTACATAAAAATTCCTATACACGGTTGAAAAAATGGGAAATCAAACTATACAAAACAGCCATGCATGGGTATAAAATTCAAAGAACGTAATACTTTAAAAGTAATACAGATAATAAAGATTTAAAATATCTTGTATCGGAATTTGAACTGTTTGAAATGACGTCAGGAATATACACACCAATTTTAGTACCTAAAAGTGGCGCAAATCATGATGGTTGAGTAGAATGAGGAAATTTTTTATATGGTGTGTGGTGCCCTTAAATAGTTAGAATAAAATAGTTAATATATATAATAATATAATGTCTAAATCTGCTTTCTATGCATGCGATGAGGTTTTCGATAAAAATTTAGGGTCTTCTCTCTTTAAAAAATGATATATAAAAATCTCGAAAACGCCAACAAAGGAATACAACGTGCCCTTTCGACTGTGTTCCAGATATGCTCAATCTGATTAAAATGGGTCGTGCATGCTGACTACTACGTACGGGCTGTTTTATTTTCTTTTCGAATTCATTCTCATAAAATTGAGCTATATTTCGCTACACCATGCATAAAATAAAACGAATTGGCAATCATGAATGTGGCAGAGAGTTTACAAAGGTATACCTTCTGGAGTTTTTAAGAACCACTGTTTACCCCCCTCTTTCTCAAAAAGCTGCAGTATATACATTCTAGGTTATATTATTTAACTTGAGCGTATATTCTCTCATTACAGCGTATATTCTGTTTTTTTTTTTTTTTTTTTTTTTTTTTTTTTTTTTTTTTTTTTTTTTTTTTTTACGACTATGCTACTGTTGGCAATGTCTATACTCTATAGTATAAGGTACTACGAGATCTGAATATCTCGTGTGCATAAGCTTTGAGCAGTCAAGTGTCATCACAAGTGATTTACAAATCTGAACATGTTTTTTCAGTATAACTTAATGAATCAAATACGCCAATGTGAACTCGATTATGCAGTTTTACCCGAAAAAGTTATTATGTAAAAGACCTGCTAGTGAAATTGAGAAAATGACTTTATGATAAAATCCCTAAATTGATAAATCTGAAAAGTTAATGTCTCCCCACCCATGCTAATTTGTAATGGAATTCTTTTGTGGTGATGTGTAAATAAAAATAAATATCTTTTGCGCGGCATATTCTACAAAATGTATATTCTAGTGCTCTTCATAAATGCATATCAATTTCAATATGTTTCTACGGGTTTAACATCATGTACTTGAACTCTTTCATCCCATCGGCCGTAATGAAACGGAATACTTTTGACTCCCTGTATTCGAACAGTTTATCCGATTTTATTAAAATTTGCAATGACTCAACAAAATTCGGCAACAATTAGGTATTTAAAATTTCAAACTATCCGCCAGGATAGTTTTTCTGCTGTTATATGCGGGCAGACAAACGGACGGATCTGTACGAAACATGCGTAGGAGACCCTAAATAAGGTTTACCAATTGCATATAAATCGGTGTATATTTACGGATGTTAGAGAGTGGATAGATCAATAGACAAACCCAATGCATAAACACACTTTCGCTTTGTTGGAAAGTGTAAAAAGAAGCAAACTCACAGGCTGAAGATCGCAACCACATCAATTCATTTAATGTCAAAAAGAAAAGGAAAAAAAAAAGAAGAGCTCGCCAAAAAATTTATTACAGGATATAGTACACTTTTTTATATAATTGGCGCCAAAATATCGTTATTTATATTGCATGATAACCCGGCTCTTGTTGTTTGTTTTTAAAAAAAATTGTTTATTTATTCTTTTCTATGTTCATTTAATCTAGATTTAATCGCGTGTTTTTTAATTGTTACTTCCTTTTTAAAATAACAAAAATTAATTTAAAAATTATTTTTACCAAATTTGCGCCAAACGCGATGCGTATATGATATCTCTACCTTAATTTCATGGTACTTTTCCAATACCTTCATTTTGGCGTTTTTATAAATCATGGTCCAGTTTGGGCTTCAGAAATTGAGATTTTAAACCTGATGACCGTTTATGTTTATTTTTACTCAAAATATGGCACAGATGTCATATTTATGTGTAAAAATATAAGCTACACTTTAGCGCGATTTTTTCCCAGCCAAATTGGTGAAAACTTTATTTTTAAAAATTGCTATAAGTATTTTACGATTTATAATTTATTGTGATATTTATATATTTTATTATATTTATTATAATGTTTATTATTTATAACTGTTTATTCATCGCTTGAACTATTGTTTCTTTTCTTTTTTTTTTCTTTGGTATTATTTGATTATCCCGTCGACCAAAAAAGTATCGCCAAACGATAATATAAAACGCCAATGATGAAAAATGTCGCATTCAATCCATTAAATACGATGCATGTGCCTAAAACATCATCAAGTGATTTTTTATCCCACTTTTTATTTGTATTTTTATCAATATTTCATTAATTTATTTCTTCTTTCGTTATTTAAAATAAAAAAATAGGTCAATATGTATAATTTGGTGAAATTAATCAAAGAAACAATCGTTTTTAATATCGTTACGTACTCTGAGTATAAGACTTCGCTACGCTCAGACAATCATATATATTATAAAGCAGAAGTTCTGAAACTTCCAAACGAGTGTTTTCAAAAACTACCCGATGGATCTTTTTGCAGATTATATCATTCGATAGGAAATATTTTTGCGGAGGTTTGTGATACAAATATACAGGGATAACTCTGATTTTTCGCACTAAATTGCGTATTTTTCGGTTATTTTTGACGGAAGGGTTGCAACAACTAATTCTTTGGCGATAATTATATTTCAAAAAAGAAATGAAATGCTTTCTCTGATGGAAAATAATATAAACATTTCGAAAAAAACCTGTTAATTCATTGATTTAAAATAAATAATGATAAAAAGAAAAAAATCCGTTTAATGTAAATTAATATTATGAAAAGAAAATATTTATTTTTAACGAAAAAAAAATAAAAAAATATTTATAATATTTAAAAAGTAACTCAATGTGAAAGAAAATTTTGAAGTGACACAATATTTGGCTATTTATTTCTTTCGAGCCAGATTAAAAGAAAACAACATATCAAAAATTTCATTAGGTAAAACATAAGTATTTTTTTTCTTTCTTTTTTTTTTTTTTTTTTAATATTTTCAAATCTAATTTTCCCGTTATGTGTTTTACAGAAGAAACTCGCAGAATTAATTTTTTTAAAAAAGGCTCTAATTGTTATTTGTATGTTGTTTGTTCAATTGGGTGTTTCAATCTACTTTTGTCGCCAATCAATGCGATTCTAAACCAAAAAAATCACAAGCCGGAGCAATGTTCGCAAGAACTATTCTCTCTCTCTCTCTCTCTTAATGAGTGAGAGCATTTTAGGAAAACATTTTACATTTAACTTAAATACATATATAGCTGTTAATACCACAAAAATGAATAATATTTAAATTTTAAGGTAAATGTTTTTCCACATACATAGATATTGCAAAATAATTTAACTGTAACTTTAAAATTTTTTTTGGCACAGATATCTCATACGTACTACGTTGGTGCGATTTGTCTCTAACGCCAATACCATATATACATCTGGGTAATTAACTGACGCCAAAGTGTCATTGTTTTGCTTGATATGGCAATCCGGATGTTATTGTCTATTTATTAATAAATTGTCTATTTACAATTTTTTTCTTTTTTTTTTCCAATTATATAAACTATTTTAATCTAGGCACATTTGTCATACATGCGCCACATTTGCGCCACTGCAATAAAATGGCGATTTTATGCCTCACTTATGCCTCACAAAATAACGAAAATAATTTTTAAAAATGCACATTTCTTCGCTATTCAAAAACGAGGATTTTGCCGCATTGGTATTGGAAGGAAATCTTGCAAATCCGGGTTTGTGCCGGAGTTTTTTGTGAAATATGATATTTTCAAATGTAAATTGAGTGCTACTTGATTAACACGTCGACCAGTTTCGCCAAACTATTCAAATTTACATAAATTCATTTTAAATAACTAAAGAACAATAAACATAAATAAAAAATACAAATTATAAGTCGAATTAAAAAGCACTTATGACGTAAAAAAATACGTGTATCACGTGTAATATATCAATTGCTATCATACTTACGATCATTGATTATTGACATTTATTACTATAATCTGCTATTAAAATTTTTCTCGACAGAATGATCAAGTACTGATATACCAGCTTAGTAAGGTCTTCTCTTGGCAGAATGTCAAGCCGATTCCATTCAGACTTTGGGGGTAATAGCCTATGAGGCCGAGAAATGATATTAAATATTGTTTTCTATTTTTTGTTCCGAGTGAAATTTTATTTTAAAATAAATAGATTGTGGACCTATTATTAGTTCTCGGAATAACCTTTCCAAAATATATATTTTCTCCTACATTTTTGTGAATTTTAATAAAAACATGTCTGTTTTTTTTTTTTTTTTACATTTATTTTATGGCTAAAATGCAGTTTAAACGACTGTTTGGCATCTGACTTGGCGGCTATTCAAGAAATTCGCCAATTCTAACAACCTAAATATTCAGGGCACTTGTGTGTCATATATTCACTGGGATTTACTTGGCGCCAGAATGGCGTTGTTTTGCCTAATATGGCAACCCTGATACTGTTTATTTTTTGATAAATTGTTTATTTAACTTAATTTTTTTTAATTATATAAAATGTTTTTGTTCTATAGTATTAGTTTTTAAAATTTATTATATTTAAAAATTGTTTTATTTATTGTTATTTTTTTAAATAATAGAAAATAATTTAAAGATGTATATTTTACCAGTATTCGAAAATGAGGTTTTCGCCAAATTGACGTTGGAAAAACAATTGTTCCAAACCTTATAAGTATATGACATCTGCGCCATATTCATATCTAATGCATGCAAATAATATAAATAAATAATGTACACAATAATGTAAAGAAACATATTTAAAAAATTGCTAATCTGGTATGTTTTAAAATCACGCCATGTTCCGTTACTTCAGAAAAGATTAAGTTGCGCTATATTGCGAGTGAAAAGTTATTAAGCTAAATTTAATAAAAAAAAAACTCGACACATCTAGGGTTGTTTAATAAACAAACACATCTCGAGATGGTACTAACTTCCCCATTTTTGACATGGACTCGCTCTTTTCGCCCATGCGCAGTTCTGTCCAGGTTCCTCTCAAACGTGGTTCATCAGTAGTACCGTACATTGTACAAACTCCAGTTAATATTACAAAAATAGAGCTAAATAACTAAATTTAGGTGCAAATGCACACACCCATGTTGTAAGAAAGAGGCACAAATGTCATATATGCACCACATTGGGGTGATACATTTCTGGCGCCACTTTAACGGAAACTTCGTTTTCAAATGACAGATACATTTCTATTTTCTATTTTACTTTTCTATGTATAGAGCATAACATTTTGTATCATTTTAAAATGCAAATGAAAGCAAATAAACAGTTCATTAATAAATTAAAAACAAAGTTGGATTACCATAAGAGGCATAAAATGTTCATTTTGTTTCAATCACGCCAACGTAATGCGTATATGACATCTGTATCAAAAATGAATTTCACGCATTCAAAAAACATTCACCTTATTTTTCTAAGGAAAACTTTATTTAACTTTATTTATTCTGCTGCATTCCAAAAACGGAACACTGTAATAGATTTGTCAAGAGCAGATGTACGTTGCGAAATATAACATAATATTGATAGAGGATGTATTAAGGTTTCCACAGATACCCATATTCTCAAGTTGAGAGGTTTAGAGTTCAAAAACTATCAAATGAAAATGAATCACTTGAAAATTGTTTAAATTCAATGGTCAATCTCTGCGATCATAATGCTCGCTATTTTAGAAGTATGGTGAAGAGACAATATTTAAATTGCTCTTTTCATAATTGCCTCATTTATCTATCAAACTCTACAATAAATGGTCAACTGAAATAGTTTTTCTTAAAAGCCCGAATTTTATCGAATGCATAAGCTGATACAACAACATAATATTTTATTATTATTTTGGCGTCAACGGGCCTTGATTCCATTGTTGTTATTTTTATTTTTGGCTCAGTTTTGTTTTTTCTAGCTCGCTGAGTTTTGCACTGAAGAAGAATCTCGACAGTAGATTCGAAACAGTTGTTTGCTAACTTTTAATGCATTTTTGGTGCATTTATAATCGTTGGTTTTCTATCTTTAAATACAATAGCGTTTTGTATGATTTTCAGAAATGTGAAAGAGCCTTCGAGGTAAAGTTGCTTTAAAAAACACAATCATATTCAATATTTTGTTTGATTCATGTTTTGTTTTGAAAAATAGACCAGCGCAGAGCAGCGGGCTTAGCCTGCTAGTAAACAATAATATTATCAATAATGTTTAGATACAGATGTCATGTACGAACAACTTTGGCGCGATTGTAACAAAATTGCCATTTGATGCTTCACATGGCAATCCTGTTGTTTATTTATCAGTAAACTGTTTCAACTATATAAATTGTTTTGTTCTATAATTATTAATTAAACTTCATTTATTTATTATTATTTAATTTTTAACATAATAGAAATCAATTAAAAATAACATAGTATGTAACTGGTATTTGAAAACACAGTGTTCACCAAAATGGTGTCAGAAAAAAATTGCGCCAAACTGATGCGTGTGTAAAAATGGAAAAATGTTTACAATAATATAAACAAATATATATATATATATATATATATATAAAATAAAAAACATAAAAAAATCTAAACATATAATTAAAAAATTGCCATTTTATATATGTTTTTTAATAACATCAAGCAGTCGTTAATCTCCTGTCGCACCAATAGTATTTTTTTTTTTTCATTTTTTTTCAAAATGAAAAACCATAAATTTAATAATGTCTAATAAAATAATCTCAACTAATTTTCTGTAATCGGATTGATGATCTAGAAATCTCCTTTAATCATACAAAAAACTGGTGGAACCAGAGAGAAAAGTAGAGCTCGATCTAAAAAAAGTTACAAAAAAAAATTGGGAAATATTTTCAATCTAAAAATGTGCGTATAAAAGAAAGGGAATTAGATGATCTGGAAAGCTCATGAAATAACCCAAATATTTGTTAGCTGAAATGTGGACTGAGCATTACTGGTGCCTTAAAATCAATCACGGAAAAAGAGGCATTTTTAACTCACTCCGTATTTCAATCATCCATAATTAGTTTTAAAATTTGGGTTCATAACTATGTGTTACAGTCTGATGTAATGAAGTATGAGAACGGTTCGTTCAGTACAAAGTGTGAACACAATTCCATTCCAGCGGTTTTGATAACTGGAAGATCAAAGCTCCAAGTAATACTAAAACCTTGAATAGATACGATTCAATCATATGCTAAATATTTGTGTTCAGACATACTTAACTACATCAATTCCTCAACAACTTGACTATATTAATGTTAATGTTATTCTTTTAATTATCACATCATGGTTTATATTTGTTTAGCGTTGTGAAGCTTAACCGATTTGAGACAACATAACAATATATTCTATTGACTACTTTCCTCAGTAATCATTTTGAGTGGATAATAGTATAACTCTGAATATAAGGCACCAGTACAGCTCAGTCCACATTTCAGCTAACAAAAATTTGGGTTATTTCATGAGCTTTACAGATCATCTGATTCCCCTTTTTTTTATACGCACATTTTTAGATTGAAAATATTTCCCAATTTTTTTTGTAACATTTTTTTTAGATCGAGCTCTACTTTTCTCTCTGGTTCCACCAGTTTTTTGTATGATTTCATAGTTTTTTCAGATTCATTCAGGAACTTTATCAATCACCTTCCATTAACAAATCTAAACTATTATTTGTATTAGTTTAAAGTTATTAGTAGTGTGGTGAATCATTCTTCTGACTAGTGAATCACCCACCAGATGTCAGTGCACAATTAAAAACTGTTATTTGTGTTCGTGGCAACAGGGCATCAAAAAACTTTTAGATGAACACTTTTGGCAACAGCTAGCAGTTGTTGCTATCGCAGACTTTCCCGGCGTCGACGGTCGATTTGCATCTAAAATGTTTTGCTGTGCTTGTGATCAACATCATGTAACATAATTCAACATCATGTAACGCAATCCAACATTTATGTGATTATACATTTTCTCTTTTCTTGTACAACTGTTGTACCGACAGGAAGTTATTAAATATTTAGTTTTAAAATGTTAACTTAGTTTTGAGCATCTATCAAATTTTAACACTGGTGATCCTTGTGCGAACGCGCGTCAAATCATGCATCTCAAAATCGGAGGTGAGTAATCTTGCTGCATCGCCCACAATTTCATGCTGACGCATGTGGTTTATCCACAAAATATGTATTAATCTTCATTTAGCCATGCTAAACGCCTAATATTTTATCAAAAATTGTGGAATATGAGCTGAATGAGCTTGTGTCGGGGCACGTCGTATCTCCCATGGATACAGTAAACAGCATAATTTCCAACGTGATCGGTAAGCTTTACCTTCCAATTTTTTTGTATTTTTAGTAAAAGTAATTTCTCGCGCGGTTTTTGTTCCTAAATTCTGCCAATGTTTATTTCTGTTGCACTCCTTTTACCATGACCCCAACGTACTCAACCAATTTGTACTTATAATTTGTATATATGTGTGTTTAATTTATAAATGTTTTTATCTTTATTTATTTTGTATATAAACTTTTAAAATTCCACAATCATCCAGACTCACCGGACGCTGCTGCTGCGAATAATCAAATAGCCCATGTAGCAGTCAAACCCCCACCTTTTTGGAAATCGAACCCAACTTTATGGTTTGTTAGGTTAGAAGCTAATTTTAGTTTGGCTAACATAACATCTGAATTAACGAAATTTAACCATGTAGTAGCGTCGATCGATGCTGATGTTTTGACTTCTGTGAGCGACATACTAGTCAACCCGCCACATAACGAACCATATACTGAGCTAAAAAAACGATTAATCGATTCACACTCAGAGAGCGAAACATCACGAATCCGTACTTCACTTCAAGGTCTTGAACTTGGCGACCAAACACCCTCTCAATTGCTCACGCGCATGCGTGCTTTGGCAGCCACGTCTGTCGGCGAGCCGCTGCTGAAATCTTTATGGCTGGGGAGACTTCCAAACAATACTCAGTCGATTCTTGCCGCTCTGAACGAAGATCTTACTCAGTTAGCACCAATTGCTGATAAGATCCATGAATTCACTTTCATTCCGGCAGTAAATGCTACAAGTTCAGTCAGGCCGGAATCTTCAAACAATTTAGAGCTGCAAATTGCACAGCTATCTAAACAAGTCAGCGACCTGACAAATCTTGTAAACAAACGTGATACCACACATGAGAGAGGGCGAAACTACCATTTTCGAAGAAGGAGTAAATCTCGCGATCGTTTCCAACAGTACAAAGAGCCAAGTGATGGTAATTGTTTTTATCACACAAATTTTGGTAAGAACACTCGAAAATGTTCCCCGCCTTGTTCTTTCCGACCAACAGAAAACTAAATTGGCGATCGTCAGAAAGCCAGGATCGTGATCGCCACCTCCAACGTATTCTCCTGGCCGATACAAAAACAAACATGAATTTTTTGATTGACACTGGCGCGGATATTTCAGTTCTTCCAAAAAATTCTGCTTCCCAACCTATAATATCAAATGATTTAGTACTTTATGCCGTAAACGGTACAACAATAAAAACATATGGCACTAAACGTCTCACACTTGACCTCGATTTACGCCGTAGTTTCACATGGGCATTTATTATTGCTGATGTACGTCAACCAATTTCGGAATTGATTTTTTAAAGCATTTCAACCTGTTAGTTTATGCGAGAAACAACAAATTAATTGATGCTACTACTCAAATTTCTTCTGCTGCCACTTCTGTTACTTTAAGTTCTGAAATTTCTAATATATCTTTCGCTTTTGGTGACTCTCCATTTCAAAAAATACTTAAAAAATATCCAACAATTATAGACGCTACGCCAACCAAATCCTCTTCACACTCGACAACATTTCATCATATTGAGACGACGGGTCCGCCTGTTTTTTCTAAGCCAAGACGTTTATCTCCCGACATGTTACGCGCTGCGCGCCGGGAATTTGAGTATCTTATGTCTCAGGGAATAATTAGACCTTCCAAAAGCCCGTGGGCTAGTCCGCTTCACATGGTACAGAAGTCAAATGGGGAATGGCGTCCCTGTGGTGATTATCGCCGCCTCAACTCTGTTACTGTAGCCGACAGGTATCCCGTACCCCATATCCATGATTGCACACAACTTTTATTTGGTAAAACTATCTTTTCTACCATTGATTTAACCAAAGCATATCACCAAATACCTGTAAACCCCCCCGGACATCCAAAAAACAGCTATAACACCACCATTCGGTTTATTTGAGTTTGTTTACATGTCTTTTGGCCTACGCAATGCTGGACAAACATTCCAAAGGTATATAAATGAGGTACTATCTTATTTAGAATTTTGTATAAATTATTACGACGATATTCTGATTGCTTCTGCTAATGAAGCCGAGCACATTAATCATCTTGACCAAGTGTGTAGCCGTTTGGCGTTATATGGTTTAAAAATTAATCCAACCAAATGTGTTTTAGGACAATCCTCGGTAAAATTCCTTGGTTGTCTTGTGACACCGGAAGGAGTTAAACCCCTCCCTGAAAAAGTGTCCAGCATAAATGATTTCCCGAAACCGGTGACACTTTCTCAATTAAAGCGTTTTGTTGCAATGTTGAACTTTTATCGCCGATTTTTACCAAATGCTGCCAAAACACAAGCGCCTCTTAATAATTTACTTCGTGACTGCAAGAAAAATGACAAACGCCCTGTCCCTTGGACAGACGAGGCACTTCTTGCTTTCAATCAATGTAAATCCGACTTAGCCAGTGCAGCGACTCCTGCCTATCCTGCATCAAACCATGATCTCCACTTAATGGTTGACGCTTCCGACATTGCAGTGGGAGCCGCATTAAATTGTTTAACTGAAAATGGTACAAAGCCATTAGCCTTTTTTTCTCGTAAACTGAGTGCAACAGAAATTAAATATAGCACGTATGATAGAGAACTTCTCGCTATCTATTTGTCTGTCAAACACTTTCGGCACTACTTAGAAGGTAGAAGTTTCATAATATTTACCGACCATAAGCCTCTAACAAACGCATTTACAAAAAAATCTGATGCAATCTCTCCACGTTAGCTCAGACAGCTAGATTTTATTTCCCAGTTTTGCACAGACATACGACACATCCTTGGCTCTGATAATGTAGTAGCAGACACATTGTCTAGAATAAGTTCTGTCAATGCTCAATCAGTTGATTTGGCTACAATTGCAGAAGCTCAACAAAATGATGTCGAACTGCAGGTACTACTAAATAACGACAAAATTTCTCTCCGTTTGAAACCCGTTGCTGTGACTCCAACACAAAGTATATATTGCGACAATAGCTGTGATACAATTCGCCCATACATACCCAAAGATCTTCGTAAAAGTATTTTTTCAGCCCTGCATAATTTATCACACCCGGATACTAGAGCATCCAAAAAACTCATCCAGTCTCGATTTGTTTGGCCATCCATGTCCAAAGATATTAACAATTGGACTCGATGTTGCATAAAGTGTCAGAAATCCAAAGTGGTTAGGCACATTTCCAGCCCACTTCAACATTTCCAGCTACCTCGCTGCAGATTCGACCATGTCCACATCGACATCGTGGGACCCCTAGCACCTTCAGACGGTTTCCAGTACTTACTGACCTGCATAGATCGCTTCACACGCTGGCCTGAAGCTATCCCTATTGCCGACATTTCTGCTGAAACATTTGCAAAAGCCTTCGTCGCAAACTGGATTTCACGGTTTGGAATCCCAACTCTGATAACATCAGACCAAGGCCGCCAGTTCGAAAGCAATCTGTTCTTCATTCTCAACAAAATGTTGGGCATCCAGAAGACTCGCACAATCCCATATCATCCACAGAGCAACGGCTTAGTCGAGCGATTTAATCGTTCCTTAAAGCAAGCCCTTCGATGCCACGAGTCAAAATGGACAGAATCACTTCCAATTGTCCTGCTCGGACTTAGATCTGCATTTAAAGCAGACCTCGACTGCACTAGTGCTGAGCTAGTTTATGGTGCAACATTATTAAGACTCCCATGCGAACTGATCAACCACCCACAAATTGACGTTCAACCACATGACTTCTTGCAAACATTGCGGGACACCATGAAGTCCCTCAAACCAACTCCAACTTCTGCACATGCTAAATCATCCATTTTCATTCACCCATCCCTGGCAACACTCACTCACGTGTTTGTGAGACATGATTCCACGAGAAAATCCTTACAAACCCCTTATGATGGTCCATTCAGTGTTGTGAAACGAGGCGAAAAGACTTTCACGATCAACATGAATGGCAGAGAGACTGTTACCAGTATTGACAGACTGAAACCTGCTTTCTTGGAAGCCTCTGATCACCTTGATACACATACAAAGCAACTGCTTGTGCCACAGACAACTGCCTCGACTTCCGGCAGTGCTCCAATTTCAACCCCAGAGACTGTTGCGACTGCTCCAATTTTGACCCCAGAGACTGTTGTGGCTGATCCAACTCCAATCCCAGAGACTGTCATACAACAAGCCCTTCAACTATCGTGACAACAACTCGTTCCGGTAGTCGTGTCCGCTTCAACACACGATATCTCTGACCTCAGTGCCTCAGGCACTTGGGGGGGGACTACTGTGGTGAATCATTCTTCTGACTAGTGAATCACCCACCAGATGTCAGTGCACAATTAAAAACTGTTATTTGTGTTCTTGGCAACAGTGCATCAAAAAACTTTTAGATGAACACTTTTGGCAACAGCTAGCAGTTGTTGCTATCGCAGACTTTCCCGGCGTCGACGATCGCTTTGCATCTAAAATGTTTTGCTGTGCTTGTGATCAACATCATGTAACGCAATCCAACATTTATGTGATTATACATTTTCTCTTTTCTTGTACAACTGTTGTACCGCCAGGAAGTTATTAAATATTTAGTTTAAAAATGTTAACTTACTTTTGAGCATCTATAAAATTTTAACAGTAGACATATTAGTTTGGCGAAATACCGGAATGACGCCAAGTTGGCTTCAATTTTAGCGAGTAATTTTGGACGCTATATTTGGCGATATATCGCCAAGTTGGCGACAGAACCGCCTTCTCCCAGATGGAAGTCCAGCTGCAGTTTCTCGGTATCTACGCAGATTTTCTTAAAACGATAGGTATCTACACATATTTTCATAGCTTCATTTTAAATACAGTTGACTCTCGTTAATTCGAAATCGGATAATTCGAATCTTCGCTTAATTCTAACATGAAGTCCCGAAATTTTCAATGGCAGAATAACGTTAAAAATTTTCCTTAATTCGAACTCATTTTCTCTTGACTTCGTTTAATTCGAACTAACGAGAATTCCGATTTTTCATTTTCCTTTTTTTTCTGACTTCAGATCATTTTAATAACTTTCTTCCTTTGATTTTTGTGAAAATTGTTCCGTACGAGTATAGATATAATCCCAGCAATTTGATATCTATTTTCTTAGTGCCCTGTCTGTCTATCAATGACGCTTTAAAATTTTCTTCCATTGAGCTTGCTTGTTTCTAATATTTTCATTAGTTTATGTATTATACATTCTAATTTAATATTAAGTCACATTCTAATGATAACAGGCAAAAGAAATTGAAAAAAAACACTATAACATTAATTTCTTTGTAATAGTACCATATTAAGCATGCTTTCCTTTCATACTTTCCATAATTCGATCTTCGGATAATTCGAACATTTCTTATTGTCCTGATGAGTTTAAATTAACCAGAGCAGACTGTAGTTATTTTTATAAATATAGAAGAATTTTTTCCTAATTATCCCTTTTTAAATGAAATATCTGTTTTGTAGTAACTGTTTTACGTAGAAAACACTCAAATAAACGTGTGATGTTGTTTTAACACATATTTTATTACAGTTTATGCATATGTTTATGAAAAATATGCATTTTCTCTTTCGAATGACGTCAATTTCAAAAGTTCAAAACTATCAGGAGAATCAAAATTTTTATTGATGTATAAAAAGAAAGAACACGTGTTATCGTTTCTTTTTTAAACTATTGAATTGTTTTTTAGTAGGTGGCAACACGAAAGAAACAGTTGAATTAGCAATTAAAAAGTAGAGATTTCTACAATGTTAAATTATAAAAGGTATCGTGTTATATAAATTTTAAATGGGTGCCATTTCCTTAATTTTTGATATTTTTTTACCGGACCTTCGAAAGGCACATCCCTAAATTAAAAGCTTTCGAACAAGCTATTACACGTCGCTGAATGTTTCCTGGTTCGATTTATTGAAATTATTACGCATTTATATTCGTTAACATATATCTTTAATAAGGACAAGTAAAACACAACAAGTAACAAGAAGAACTTAAATTAATTACAGTTAGAAAACAGGTTCGGGCAGTTACAGTTAAATGGATGTTGTCATAGTAACGATTATATTACATCTCCCCTTTCAAAAATGTTTTTTAAGTTCGTTTACAGATCAAGTCTCTTTACAGGCTTTACAACTCTTCCTGATCTTGTAACAACGGGTTTGCTGTCAGTCATATTGGAAGCAGGCACACTTAGATCCTTTCCAGTAGAAATGTTTGGTTTGTCGTCGGAAGTAGTAGTAGCAGTAGGATGTTTATTTTTTATTTCTATGGGTATCCTCCTTTTCCTTTCAATTTGAAACTTCAATTTAGTTGGCTTGATTTGGCTAGTATTTCGTCTAAATTCTCCATCAGGCGTCTTCAGATTATATGATCTAGGAGCGGCTTGGGAAGTTACTGTTGCTGGTATCCAATTCCTTGGCGCTTGTTTTAGCATAACACTTTGATTCGGTTGCAATGGAATATTAGAAGATGGCTTAGCATGAAGATCGTGGTAAATTTTTTGTTTCAATCTAGCTTCCGTTAAATTTTCTGTTGTTTGACTCATAACTTTAGGCTTCAACAATTCTTCGGCAATTGGAACTGTGGTTCGAAGGCGTCTGCTGAAAAGACGTTGAGATGGTGAACCTAAGTTTTCCCTTGGCGTGTTTCTAAAATTCAATAATGCCAAACGTATATCTTGGCCTGATAATTTACATTTTCTTAGCAAATTCTTTGCTGTCTGTACAGCTCTCTCTGCTAATCCATTTCCTTTAGGATACCGAGGACTTGAAGTTTGATGGTTAAACATCCATTCTTGTGAAAAATCCTTAAATTCAGCAGATGAGTAATTAGGAGCGTTGTCACTTTCTAAAATTCTAGGAATTCCATGAATACTAAACCAATCTTTGAGGATCTCTATTGTAGATTTGCTCGTCAAATCTTTTAAAGGTTTGAAATCAATAAAACCAGAATAACTATCAGTGATAAGAAGATAATCTACATCTTGATAGGTAAATACATCAGATGCAAGAATTTCCCATGGTAGTTTAGGAATCTCCTTTGAAATTAATGGCTCTGTCGGAGATGACTTCTGAGTTTTCTGACAAACTATGCAATTTTCTATCATCGAAATTATGTCTTTGGACATTCCAGGCCAAAACATGGATTCGCGAGCTCTTCGTAGACAACTTGTTATACCCAAATGTCCTTTATGAAGATTTTCTAATGCTTTGGCTCTGAATTTCTCTGGGATAATTATACTAAGACCTTTAAATATTAAATCTTTTTGAACTGACAGTTCATCCAAATATGGTAGATATTTCTTACATGAATCTGGAACGGAATTTTTGTTACTAGGCCAACCAGTAGATATGAAGTGCTTCAACAAAATTAGTTCTGGATCTGTATTTGTGAGATCTTGTAAAATTTTTACACCAGCGTTTGTAGTTGGTAACGAAAACAGAATCTGGTAATTGCTCTCCTCTAGCAAATCTTCATTATTGCAATCTCTGCTAAGTAAATCCGCTATATACATTTCTTTTCCTCGTTTGTAGCAAACTTTTGGAGCATACTGTTGAACTTCTAGAAAGGTTTTTCGGAGTCGGGGTGGAATTCGATCTATTGGTTTGTTAAAAATTGATTCCAATGGCTTGTGATCAGTTTCGATGATTACCTCATTTCCATAGATGTACTGATGAAATTTCTGGCATCCAAATTTCATTGCCAAGGCTTCTTTTTCTATCTGAGGATAAGACTGTTGAGCTTCATTCAGAGCTGTAGATGCGAAAGCTATAGGTCTTCCATCTTGGAGTAGTACAGCTCCTAATGCAAAAGAACTAGCATCAACTGAAATTGTAACACTTTTGTTCGGATTATAGTACTTAAGTGAAGGCGCTTTCTTTAATAATTCTTTGATTTCTGCTAAATCTCTATCTAGTTCATTATTCCAATTCCATACTGTGTTTTTCTTCAATAACAATCTCATGTTATGTGTTTTTTCCGAAAGGTTAGGAATAAATTTATGCAGATACTGAATCATGCCAAGTAATCTTTGTAACTCTTTTTTGCTAGTTGGTGTTTTAATTTTATCTATGGTTTCAACTTTTTCTGGACCAATCATAATACCATCACTTGTTAGGATATGTCCTAGAAACTTTACTTTATGAACTTCAAATTCACATTTGTCTTTATTAAGTTTTGCTCCTGCATTTCTTAGTGCTTGTAGGACAAATCGAGTATTTGAACGGAGAGTATTTATGTCAGGCGCATGAATCAAGATGTCATCCATTGAATTTTCAACTCCTGGTATACCTTGTAAAATTTTGGCTATTTCACTTTGAAAAATTTCCGGAGGTGATTTAATACCGAATGGAACTCGAAGAAAGGAATATCTTCCCCAAGGAGTACTGAATGTTAAGAATGGTTGGGTATGAGGCGAAACTTTCAATTGCCAAAATCCCTTTTTCAAATCTAATTTCGTGAAATATTTTGATCCACCTACATTAGCGGTAACCTCTTCTAAAGATTTTAAAGGAAATTGCCTTCGCATAAGTATTTTATTCAAATCAGAAGGATCAATGCAAATTCTTATTTTTCCATTCTGTTTTACGATAACCATGTGGTTACAAATTGGTGTAGCTTCGTCTACTTTCTTAATAATCCCATCCTTAACCATTCTATCAAGCTCTTGTTTCACGATTTTTCTTATCTTAAACGGAACTCTTCTTGGTGGTTTGATCTCTTTTTGAGCGCATTCTTCTGAAAATTCGGCTGTGTATTCAAAATTTTTTATACACACAATTCCTTGAAATAAATCCTGAAATTCCACTACCAAAGCGTTAACTAATTCAATTCTTTGAATTAATCCTGCTTCGATACAAGTAATTCGACCTAGGACTGGACTGATTCCTCCATGTGCTATTATTAATTTAAGTTTCATACGCTTATCTTTAATTCTACAAGAAACTAAAGATTCTCCTGCCACATCAATAGCATGACCTGAATATGAGAGGAGTTTGCGGATATTTGAAGGTTTTATTTCTAAATGTAATTCTTTTGCTAAGCGAAATGGTATAACATTACACTGAGCACCAGTATCAAGCTTCATAGGGATAGCCTTATTGTTAATTATCACGGTTTCGTACCAATCTGATTTATTAACATCGACGCTTGCTATCATGAAATTTTTATCTTCCGCAATCCTGTCGACATTTTCAATTTCTTGTACCTTATACTTTTTCCGTATTTTTGACCTACATTTCTTTGCAAAATGGTTTTGTTTTTGACAAATTCTACATTTCTTGCCAAATGCTGGACATTCATTAATTTTATGGGTACTACCACAATTTCTACAATCATTTATCATTTTAACGAATTTAGTATTAGAATTAGGCTTATCTATCTGTGAATTAAGCTTATGCGACTGCATGTATTTTTTCGATATCGCAGAAATTACAGGTTGCGATTTATTATCATTAACAATATTTTTTAATTGCTTTGAAGCACTTTCAGAAGCTAAACAAATCTGTACGGCTTTATCTAAGTTTAAATCAGCATCGCCTAAAAGCTTTTCACGAACATCGTTGTTTTCAATTCCTACAACAATTCTATCACAAAGTAATTCATCTTGCATAATCCCTAGCTTACAGCGAGAAGCATGAAGTTTAAGCCTTGTTAAAAAATCGTTGAATAATTCACCTTGCTTCTGTTTAATTTGATTAAATTTGTAACGTTCAAAAGTATAATTAACTTTAGGAGTGAAATATTCAGAAAACTTACCTTTAATAATCTCTAAATTTTGTTGTTCATCGGCACTTAAATTAAAGGTTTTATAAATTTGCTGTGCTTCACTGCCGATAATAGCCATAAATGTTGCTACCTGTACTTTTTAGTTCACAGGCTATCATAGCCTGAGAGCTTATGTGCCCGCCCGTTCTGTATGTATGTTCGTACGTAACGCGATAACTCATGATAAAAATATCCCATCCACTTGAAATTTTGTATATAGGTATATCCTGATAAGGCGCTTCCCTGATTAGTTTTTGGAGTTCATTCAATACGTATAAGAGGGGGAACGGGGGGCTCATGCCCCTCCCCATAATTGATATGAATGGGTTTTTCATGTAGAAATATTAGTTTTTGTTCAAAATTTACACATAGGATCATTCTGATGAAGCGCTTCCGTGATTGGTATTAGGTGTTCATTAGATAAATATAAACAGGGGAACTGGGGGTTCTAATGCCCCTCCCCTTAATTTATATAAATGGGTTTTTCATGCAGAATCGTTAGATTTCGTACAAATCTGTGAATAGTTTTGGAAGTTTAATGCTTAAGTATATAAAATAGAAGGATAACTCTTCTTAAATTATATAAATAGGTTTTTATTAAGAATTTTTCGATTTGCTCTAAATTTTGGATATGGATTTTTTACATGATAAAGCATGTCCCTGATGATCAGTTTAGAGGGTTCAATGATTAAGTATAAAAAGGGGAAAGGGGGGAGCTTATCTCCCTTGCTTAATATTTTTTTCGAGCAGAATTAACCCTTGAAAATATAAGACTGTAATGTACAATTAGTATGCGTAGCCTGTGAGCTCAATGTCATCAGTTTAACTGGGCAATATTCTTTTTATTTCTCTTTCTTCTCAAGTTGAACTGCAGCAGCGTACCACTCAAAACTTTGCAGCCAATCTTCCCATCCATCTTTGGAATCTGCCGGAAACATCAATGGTTTTGGAGGACGGATAGAATTTTCTGCCATTTGCATTTATTTAATGCTTTCAGATATGAAATTAAAAGTAAAACAAGTTAACTTTTTTTTAACTTCTGACACCACGTCACGATATATGTTGAAATTATTACGCATTTATATTCGTTAACATATATCTTTAATAAGGACAAGTAAAACACAACAAGTAACAAGAAGAACTTAAATTAATTACAGTTAGAAAACAGGTTCGGGCAGTTACAGTTAAATGGATGTTGTCATAGTAACGAATATATTACAGGTTATAATTGAGTTGTTTCTCTTTTTTTTCTTGCTTCACTAGCAAAAAGTGCCAAAACAGGGGTTCTGGATCTCCGAAACTAATCGGTGGATCAGGATGAATTTTTGTATACTTTGAGATCTAGGATAGGACACTACCCCTTTTCAATTTCGTCGCGATCCGATGATTAGTTCCAAAGTTATTAAGAAGCAAACTTTGGACTTTAACATTAGAGATGCAGCTGAGCTTTACTATACAGCACTATCGAGGCAAAAAGGCACAGATGTCGTATACCCGCCGAGTTTGGCGCGATAATTTTTTACGCTAAATTGGCGAAATATCGTATTCCATTACCAGTTGCATATATATATATTTAAATTACTTTCTATTATTTAAAAAATAATAACAATAAAAAAGGTTAATTAATAAGTATGGAACAAAACAATTTATATAATTTTAAAGAAGAGAATGGAAATAAACATCGTTTTAATAAATAACTAACAATATTTGGGTTACCATGTCAGGCAAAATAATGCCAATTTAGATTCCATTAGTTACCTCTGTGCGTATATGATATCTGTACTAACAAAACTTTCAATAATGTAATAAATATGCCATTTGGCTGTATTCAGTTATCGAAGATAGGTCCAAAATCTTTTTAAATATTAGCTAACACAGAGAAAATATGAAGAAAATCGAAGAAGAAATGAATAATTGTAAAACATTTGTAATTTTTATTTTCAGCAGGCAAATTTTTATTTTTAAATGTTGAATTTTTCGATGATAATAACACATAATTGCATAAATTTCCTTTGATTGCATATATTTTCTTCTTAAGTTAGAAAAATTTTAAAACTGTAATTTTTCTTTTGAATGGAATAGACAAAATGGCGCAAGAAAAATTAAATAAACAACAAAAAATATTTGCTTAAAAAAGCATTATATTGTTTGATCGCATTCTTCAAAATTATGGCGAAAAACTTTTGAAAAAGTATGACATTATGTTGCTATATGTGTGGCAAAATTTCACACAAAACTAAAATTTAAATATTTGATTCTAATTTTTAAAATATTAACTCATATCTTATAATTTACAATTCAATACTAAAATATACTCCAAAAGTTATCTTCACTTGAAAAAAAACACCATTATGGCGACTATCAAAAACCTACTTTCAGACACATGCATTTTATGTTTATATTCATTGGCGACAAAAGCAAAATAAAAATCGCAAAGAAACATATAGAGATCTGCTTTTTTCTGCTTAAGTTATATGATACTGAAATTTGATAAAAGAAAATAATAAAAAGACCAGTTGAAAACTTAGCAATTTCATTTTAGACCCTAATTGAAGGGATTAAAGCCAAGCTGAACTCTGCCATTGCAGAATTCAGTTTCGCCTCCAATTAGGAAAAAAAAATCGATAGAGGTTTTTTAGAAGGGCGACCCGGTTTAGATTGCAATGAACTAACTTCATTTTTCTTGTGTTTATCAATATAATAGCAAACAGAACAGCGTGAAATACCCAATTGAATAGCAATTTCTCTCTGAGACATTGGAATTGCGGAATAATAAAGAGATACAATTTGACGTGCTACTTTTTCATTGACTAGATTCATCAAAAACGGATTTTTTCTTTAGTTTAAACACTTTTTTTATAGACTCTGAGTAAAAGGAAATGCAATCTAACAATAAAACGAGTGGAATCCCGTCGAATTCGACGAATGAAATGTTTAAAAGACTCGATCGATTTGGTTTAAAAAAAAGCAAAAGTAATTACATTATTGAATCAATATATAATAAATATATTTACAAACTAAATGTCAAGTTTGCCAGTTACAATTTTGCATAGAAATATTCGCACATCTTCAGTTAAAAGTGTAACCTGAGTGCCGTCGAAATCCAGAAATTATATTTTATATGCACTCACAGAAAAATAGTTTTATAAAAAAAAATAATAATAATAATAATAAAAAATAACAATAATTTTTACTGTGACATTATTTTCACTAATTGAAGTAGTCTGAAAGTAAAATCTCAATCTCAGTGTCCATAATGAAAAGAAATATTAAAATATAATATCGGGTACTACCAGGTTATCCCGTCGACCAAAAAATTATCGCCAAACTATAAGATTAAATGCCAATAATGGATGATCGCGAATGTCACGTTCAATGACATTTAAACACGATTCATGTGTTTAAAATGTCATTAAGTGATTTTTATTTCGACTTTTTATTAATATTTTTATTAATATTCTACTAATTATTTGTTTTTTCGTTATTTAAAATAAAAATTATGTCAATATGTATAATTTGGCTATTAGTTGGCGATTTGTATAATTTGGCGAAATTGATCGACGGGATAACAGAGTAGTACCTCGTTATGAGTAAAAATGCGATGTTTTAAATAGTGGCGTCATTTTCTCTTCAAATGTTTTTTAAAAGTTACTGTTATTAGTAATATGAAAAAGGCATCCGTAATAATATTGTAATTCCCTTTTATCTCGTTGCTGAATGCCATCTTTTCCTCATTTGAAATTTCTCTTATTTTGCTTTAGACATTAATTTTTATCACAAATTATTTTCTGTTATTTTATTTACATTATTAATATTATTTCTCAGTAAATATATATATATACTAGCGGACCCGACAGACGTTGTCCTGTCACCGACAGACGGATTCCTTCTTGGCACCGACTCCAGAAAATCAAATAAATGTACGTAAATAAGATAATACGCTCGATAAACACTACGCTCTTAATTTCATTTCTTATTACAATTATGTAAGGAAATTATTTTTCACTCTTCAGTATTTTTTGAAGTCGGTTCAATTTTTGATAGAAAAGTTTACATTTCTCTTTTTAGTTAAAAGTTAACAAATTTTTGAAGTCGGTTAATCAAAATTATAATACAGGAAATATTATTGTAAGGTATACACGTTTATCAGGAGTGGGGTTCGAACACGCGATCTCTTTCTTCAAGAAGCTGAGCTTAAATCTGGCGCCTTAGACCGCTCGCACATTCCGTCCGCACTCAATTCATCGAACTTATTCAACACTTTTAATTCGCGAAAAACCACTAACTATTAGTTTTTGCCTAATTACTAAAAAAATACTGAATCAATTTCGGCGAAATGTGAATCTAAACCATTCTCGAATCAACTGGAACGCACACACAAAATTTCATCGAAATCGGTCCAGTCGTTTAGGAGGAGTTCAATTACATACACACGCACAGAAGATTTTTATATATAAAGATTACCTCAATTAGTGCATAATTATACGCAATCATTTTGGAAAATAAATTTTTATTATCGAGAGAAAAGCTAAACTGAGTTGCCACCATTTTGAAGAAATATCGTAAAAAGCATTTAAAATTAAAAATAAAATATAAAAATGGAGATAAATTAAAAAATAGCTAAAATGGGCACAACTACAAATAAATAGCTTTCATTTAAAAAAATAATTATCAAAATCGGTTGAGTAGAAAATTCAGGGCTGATGACACGACATTTTTTAGCTTGTCTAAAAGAAATAGTATCGGAGGCTAATAAAAAAATAACTATCATTCAAAATTCATTTAATCAAATTTTAAAGTTCATTTTTTTTTTATTCTAACGGAAGGAATAAATCGCCAAATGCAGTATCAATTTTAATTTTTCACATTATTTTTTAAGCATTAAAAATATTTCTTTCATTTTTAAGATATATATTCTTTATAATATTATGCCTCATTAAACGGTTTTTCTTTATTATCACTATTATCATCAGTAGTTATTTTCTGCTTTTATTTGCAAGATGTTTCTAATATTTCTAACAGATATATTCTTTTTACATTTTTTAGCAATGAGTTTTCGCCAAAAAATAACTACTGGCAACCCTTTCGTGGAAAATATCAATAAAATTAGAAATGTACTACCATAAATCATACTTATTCCTGTATATTTGAATGACAAACCTCCCCAAAAATATTTCCTGTCGAATGATACAATCGGCAAAAAAATCCATCGGGTAGTTTTTGAAAACACCCGAGCCGAATTTCAGAACTTCTGCTTTATAATATATATGATATGATTAGTCATGGTTGCTTATCAAAAATTATAATATAAAATAGTTTTTTTTTTGACATGTTTTATGCCACAACAAGAGCCAAGAAACAAGAAAATGGCAGTAAGTTTCGAGATGCAAGATGAGTATTTTATGTCTGTTTGAGCATTATTATTAATGGCATAATATTTCCATTAATTTAATTTATTTTTAAGGATATTTTTTTTTTATAAGAGCTCTGATTCAGAAATGGAACAAAGCATAATTTTCATTTATTTCATCATTTTAAAAGCAAAAACTACTCCTGAAATAAATTGCATAAGAGACTAGTTTTAAAAATAGTAAATTATTTTGTTTAGATAATTCTATTGATGTTTCCAGGAAGTTTCAAAATTTTTTGAAAAAATTGATGTTTAAAACCAATTTTTGAGATATACCAACATTTAATAAACTCGTACTCTTTCTATATATGCACTCACCCTCCCCCCCCCCCCTTCCAATTAATGAAATGACACGTTTGAATCAAGAGAAATTCTGCTTATAAAAAATATTTTGAAAAAAAAAATAATGCTTATACAAACAAAATCACTTTTAATTGTATTTTATCATACGACATTCCCTTTCTAGTCCGTTTTCTAATTACATCCCGTGTGCAATTTTATGATTAAGTATAGTGAGTGGTCTCATTTTGTTCCTTATGTCTTGTAGACTAAGAAAAGCGATGGTGGACATCCGGGACCCGCGACTGGGGAGGGGGAGGGGGAGGGGAATGGTAAAAAAATGGAAGGGGAAAAAATTCCATTTCATAAATAATAAAGAAATTTATCAATAAATATTAATGTTTAAAATATTTATAGATTAGGAAAAATATTTGTGGACATCCAGGACCCGCGATTGGGGAGGGAGAGGGGCAGAGGAAGGGTTGAAAAGTGCAAGGGAAAAAAATTCCATTTCTTAAAATATAAAGACAATTATATATAAATATTAATGTTTAAAACATTTAAAGATTAGGAAAGACATTTGTGGACATCCAGGAGCCGCGACTGGGGAGGGGGATGGGGAGGGGGAGGGGTGGAGGAGGGGTGGGGGAGGGGAAGAGTTGCAAAGTGCAAGGAAAAAATTCCATTTCATAAAAATAAAGAAAATTATGTATAAATATTAATGTTTAAAACATTTATAGATTAGGAAAAACATTTGTGGACATGCGGGACCCGCAACTGGGGAGGAGGAAGGAGAGGGGAAGGGTTGAAAAGTGCAAGGAAAAAAAATCCATTTCATAAAAAATAAAGAAAATTATGCATAAATATTAATGCTTAAAACATTTATAGATTAGGGAAAACATTTGTGGACATCCAGGACACGCGACTGGGAAGGGGAAGAGGAAGGGTTGAAAATTGCAAGAGAGAAAAATTCCATTTCATAAAAAATAAAGAAAATTATGAATAAATATTAATGTTTAAAACATTTATAGATTATGAAAAACATTTGTGGACATCCAGGAGCCGCGACTGGGGAGGAGGAGAGGGAGGGGGGGGGGAAGGGAAAAGTTGCAAAGTACATGGGAAAAAATTCCATTTCATAAAAAATAAAGAAAATTATGTATAAATATTAATGTTTAAAACATGTATAGATTAGGAAAACCATTTGTGGACATCCGGGACCCACGACTGGAGAAGGGGAGAGGGAGGGGAAGGGTTGCAGAGTGCAAGGGAAAAAATAAGTAATAAAGGTAATTGAAAAGGAACTGAGTGATGATAAATACTAAATGATACAAATTTTGTGGCGCTAAATATTATTTGTTATCTTTGTATTGTTATTCTATATTATACATCATATACCCAAATATTAAAAACTTTCAAATTTTAAACTGCAAGTAAAAGTTTAACTTCAGAACAAAGTAGGATCATCGGTACCACTGTCATCATAATTTACATCATCAAGGCCTCCAACATTATCACATTTATCAGTCTCACCCGAGCATGAACACATTTCAGTTACAAGGTAATCCATTTTGTGAACATTTACAGGATGCTACACATCTTCACTTGACACACGAACAACGCACCGATTAAACCAGTTCTTGAGGAGCACATGGCATGTTACACATGACAGGTAGGTATTATTTTTCCTTTATTATCCAACCAAAATCAGTTGGAGGTGGAATATTATTTTTTAAAATGTGTATTCTTTGCCATATTATTGCTTGGTAATGAACTCTTATGACTGGGTAAAGAGCGGCTTGAGTTGGAGGCATATTTGTTCCTTCAACTTGCTCTTTTGAAAATAACCACCATCTTAGCTCACTGAATGTTTTAATGTTTAATTTTGGCATGTACACTGAACATATGTATTCTTCAAGTGCAATATATGTTTCACTCTCAAGGATATCTGTTTGACCTTATGCGTAAAGTGCTTTCAGAATTCTGTCGTCAGAATTTATGAAGCTCTTCCAAAAACTGGTTTTTTATTTACCACTGAATGAACCAGTGGTGTCAGATCCAGAAAGAGAATGCAGTCCCACTAAAGCTTCAGATCTTTTTTCTTACCCTTTTCAACCTTTCTCCTTCCCTCCCCCTCCCTAGCCTAGTTGCGGATCCCGGATGCCCACTATTGCTTTTCTTATTCTATAAAAGATTTAAAAACTAATATATATATATATATATGTATATAATTAAGTGGCTTTTTTTTCTTGCCTCTTTCAACACTTTTCAATTCCCTCCCCTCCCCTCCTCTTCCCTTACCTCCGTCTTCCTAATCACAAGTCCCGAGTATCCTTCAATGCCACTCTCAATCTATAAACGTTTTAAACTTTAATATTTATGCATAATTTTTTTTTTGAAACAGAATTTTTTTTATTGCCCCTTTCAAATTCCTCTACTCTCCCTTTCCTCCTCCCCAGTCGCGAGTCCCGGATGTCCACAAATGTTTTTTTCTAATTTATAAATGTTTTAAACATTCATATTTATACATAATTTCCTTTATTTTTTATGAAATGGAATTTTTGTCCCTTGCAATTTTCAACCCTTCCCCTCCCCCTCCCCCGTCGTGGGTCCTGGATATCCACAAATGTTTTTCCTAATCTATAAATGTTTTAAATATTAATATTTATGCATAATTTTCTTTATTTTTTATGAAATGGAATTTTGTTCCCCTGCACTTTTCAACCCTTCCCCTCCCCCTCCCCCTCTCCAGTCGCTTGTTCCGGATGTCCACAAATGTTTTTCCTAATCTATAATTGTTTCAAACATTAATATTTATACATAATTTTCTTTATTTTTTATGAAATAGAATTTTTTCATTTGCATTTTGCAACTCTTCCACTCCCCCACCCCTCTCCCTCCCATCCCCCTCCCTAGTCGCGGCTCCTGGATGTCCACAAATGTTTTTCCTAATCTATAAATGTTTTAAACATTAATATGTCTGCATAATTTTCTTAATTTTTATGAAATGGATTTTTTTTTTGCCATGCACTTTTCAACCCCTCCCCTTTTTCTCCCCCTCCCCAGTCGCGGATCCCGGATGTCCACAAATGTTTTTCCTAATTTATAAATGTTTTAAACATTAATATTTATCGATAATTTTCTTTATTTTTTATGAAATGGAATTTTTTTCCCTTGCACTTTTCAACCCTTCCCCTCCCCCTCCCCCTCCCCAGTCGCGGGTCCCAGATGTCCACCATCGCTTTTCTTAGTCTACAATACATAAGGAACAAAATGAGACCACTCACGATACTTAATCATAAAATTGCACACGGACCTATGAAAAGCTGTAATTAGAAAACGGACTATTCATTCAATCCCCGGTATTAGCAAAAGAGAATACTTTTTATGCGCTTTAAAAATAATTATTTTCAAAGAATTAAGTTAAAAATAATAAGCATAAATAAACAAAAGATAAGCAAAGAAAGGGTGTTAAACCTAGTGGCGTAGAAAGGTGTCTTAAATTTTTCATAACTTACAAAATAAAATGAGACTTATCAACACATAATATTCATATTAAGGTAAGTGTACCAGTAGTGGGCCACGTACCTATAGTGGGCCACTAGTTTTCAAAGTTGAAAAACAAGTTTTCTATTCATCCCTGTCAGATAACAAACTAACTGCTGATTGGCTGGGGCAACTTCATTATTCTGATAGTCTTTGAGTTGGAAGGGTGTTTCTCTCCCAATCTTAAATTAAAAGGATTTTGTGGCTCATTCTTACTGCTTTCCTTAAGAGGTAAGTTTTCATTAAATATTTTTTTCTTTAAAAGTATATTGTATTTTATATTAAAATTTCACATTTCTAACACACTGTATAAATGAATATTTTATTCCTTATGCTTAAAAGGTATAAAACTAACATATTATTAAGTTTGGGGGGTGGCCCACTTCTGTGTCATTAAATTTCAAGTTGTTCCAGTAGTGGGCCACTACTATATCCCAGAAGAATCTGAAGTGAAAGAGGGACAATTTATACTTCTCTCTATAATCGGAGGAAAAGAAATACAGAAAAATATGTGTATTTGTGTGTAGTTCAAAAAATTAAAGAAATAATAATATTTTTTAAAGGACTGAAGTCAACTGGAAATAAAAAAGACTGTCATTAAGGAAAATGATGCCTTTAGCATAAATTTTTCCGATATAGTTGGAGTGGTACCGCAACCAGAACTCAGACAGATAGTTAACTTTTGTATTCTTTTTGTAAAAAAAAATGGCTGTAAAAGAAAAAAAATGCAGTTAAATATAAATCCCACTCACAATATTATTTTTTCCTTTTTTATATAAATGTAATATAGTTTTGCAATTATTTCAGCATTTAATTACCCTTATTATTATGTATATCTTATTATTTTTCATTACTGCAAAATAACAAATAGTGTAATTTTTTTTAAGTTATAAACTATTACAGACTGTTCGAAAAATTAAAGAGAAGCTAAAATTATTTTACGTAATCATCAAAACTTCTAAATATGATTTCATTATTGTGTATATTTAAGCGTAGAAATGAAAAAAAAGATTATAACCTCTGTACAGTACACATTAAACTCAAGAATGGAGTGGCCCACTTCTGGGGCGCCCACTACTGGAACATCAGAATTTTACCATGTCCACTACTGGAGCATAGAGGAAGATAACATTTTTTAATTTTTATTTTTTTAAAGAATATATTTTAAAAATTTGAATGTTTATTCTGATACATGAAGGTAAGGACTAGGCTAAAAATATATATGTTTTTTGAAATTCACTAACATATTAATAATAATTAGACAAATGTCCTTAAGTGGTCCACTACTGGTGCATTTACTTTATATTAGATAAAAGGTGCTGAGAAACTTTTCTTAAATAAATATACTGTTACTAATAATTACATATTGTATATAAATACTGTTGCAGTTTGTTAAAGAGAAAAAAAATAGTTTTACATTATTGTGCTTTGGCAACATCTTTTCCGTTAAGGTTTTTTTTATTATTGAACTCTGTGTTCCATTACCTTTTTATAAACGGCTTTATTATGTGTCTAGCTAAATTTCTCAAAGCAATATTAAACTAAGTTTTTCTTCACTATTTATTAATGATTCTGTTATAATATTTATCTAAATATACTAATTGATTTAAAATTACTTTAGGTTATGGTTTTTCCGCATGCTATGTGCGCTGTAATAATTCAAGCAAAGTTTTTAAATATTTAGTATATCGTTATAGCATTGACCCTAATGCATAATCGGCAAGAAAAGTAGGTTTTTCTTCGTTTTCTTTTTGTCTAACGTTAGTCCTGAAATCATTTTTTCCGAAGAATCTAAGAAAGTCCTAGAAGGAAATAAATGATCGAAGTGGACTGAATTTTAAGTGATTATTATCATATATTTTGAAAAATAGAAGATATTTCATTAAGAGTGAAAGTCTAATTATGGATATAGGAAAGTTGCAGATAAAACCATTAAGCGGAGAAAACGATTGGCCGATGTGGAAATACAGAATCAAGTTTGCTTTAAATTATTATACTAATGCTTTAGAACTGGTTGAAGGAAAGTTAATCAAACCGGATCAACCACCCGATGGAGCTAACGAGACATCTTTGAAGAAGTACAAAGACGATCTTGGCAAATATAAAAAGGCAAATACTTGTGCCATGATGGTGCTAACAAATTCAATGACAGAGGAAACCATGCAGAAAATCATGAGATTTGATAATGCAAGAGAAGTATGGCTAGAGCTTCAGAAACTTTATGAAGCTACCTCTGATAACCAATTGTACAATATATGTCTACAGTTTTTTCAGTGTAAGTGGAAAGTGGATGGCAGTATGGCTGCTCATCTATCGAATTTAAAGAATCTTTGGAGCGAATTAAATTTAGGTCTTCAAAGAAAGCAAGAAGTTCAATTACCTCAAATGCTACTAATTTGCAAGATCCTAGACACATTGCCTCAAGAGTACCGTTCTTTCAAGTCGAGTTGGCTACTTCTGAATGAAGATAAAAGAACAATTGACGAGTTAACAACTCAATTGTGTTCTCTAGAAAGAGAAAATAAAGAAGAGAAGTCAAAAAGTGATGTCCAAAATCATGAAGCATTAGAAGTAAAAACCAGTAGGATAAAAACACCTTTAAAAACCAAAAAGCAAGTTGGAAAATGCAATTACTGTCATCAAAATGGTCACTGGGTAAAATATTGTAGAAAGTGGATAGCTGATGGAAAGCCAGCAAAGCCCAATCAGAATAATAAGTACTTAAGAAAAGATAGTTCTACGGCAAATATGTCATTAATAGCTCTAGACAAACATGCATTTTCGTCTGAAGAAAATTGCTATGATTGGTTTGTTGATAATGGTGCATCAAAACATATTACAAATTATGGTAACTATTTTACAGAATTTGAAAATTTTGAAACCCCACATGGTATTACCACTGCAAATGGGCAAGTACTACCAGCTGTAGGTAAGGGAACTTTAAAGGTAATGATGAAAATAAAAGGAAAAAGACAATTTAAAGAACTTAAAGAAGTTTGGTTTGTACCAGGTATTAGTAAGAATCTGTTTTCAGTACTGGCAGCACAAGATCGAAACAGAAACAGCAGATTCGAATCAACTGTCAAAGAGTGTTGGCTAAAAATCAACAATAATGTTGTAATGTACGGTACAAGAAATATAAGTGGTGGTTTATACAAAGTTCATATGGAAGTACTTATTCCGAGTAATCCAGTGGAAGTAAACATAGCTACAACAAGTGATTCTCTTCTACAGTTATATCACGAGCGCTGGGGACATCAGGACAAGCGTCATGTGAAGAATGTTCTAGAACAGCAAATGAACATCAAAGTTGGATTAGATAATCAGCTTTGTGAAGCTTGTATATATGGGAAAGCACATCGCTTAAAATTTGGTACTAGACAGAAGACCACAAAACCTGGAGAGCTTACCTCAACAGATGTATGTCGACCCTTTGATGAATCATTTAGAAAATATCGTTACTTTGTCAACTTTAAAGATCATTTTACAAAATTTAGATATGTATTTTTTCTTCGTCATAAGTCAGAAGTTGCGCAAGCTACTGAAAATATGATAGCACATGCTAAAAATTTAGGACACAACATCAAAGAAATCTTAAGTGATAACGGAGGAGAATTTGATAATGAAAATGTTAGAAGCATCCTGAAGAAAAATGGAATTAATCAAAGATTATCTGCTCCCTATACCCCTCAACAGAATGGCGGAAGTGAGCGTGAAAATAGAACACTTGTTGAAATGGCAAGAACTTTGAAAAATTCTAATTCTGAAATCAATTTTCCTTCATCGTTATGGGCAGAACTGATTAATTCGTCTGTATATGTTTTAAACAGAACAGGTAAAAGTTCTCTACCAAATGTAAGCCCTTATGAATTGTGGATAGGGAAGAAACCTCGAGTAAGACACATGCGCATAATCGGATCACCCTGTTATGCTCACATACCAGATCAGAAACGTCGAAAAATGGACAGAAAAGCAATAAAAGGTTATTTGTTGGGATATGACGGCGATGAAAGATATCGCATCTGGATAAAAGAAAATAATACAGTTATTTGTTCCCGAGATGTAATCTTTCAAGAGAAAAAGTTAACAAATTGTGAAGATTCAGTACAAATACCTTTAATTGAATCTAAGAGGCAGCTACCTGAAGATAAAAATGAGGGAAAGAATGATCAAGAAGACACAGAAGATCACGTTATTTCAGAAAATGAAAAAGAGGATGAAAAGAAATCACATACTATGGAATTAAGAGATCGAAGAGAACTAAAACAGCCTAAATATTTTGAAGATTACGTGATGGCATCTGTAGTTTTTATGCCTGAAGGAGATGAACCAAGTTCATATGAAGAAGCAATTAATTGTAAAGAACGTAATTTCTGGATAAAGGCCATGGATTCTGAAATCAGTTCTTTAAAGGAAAACAACACATGGACACTAACACCACTTCCAGATAAAGCAAAGGCTCTTCCCTGCAAATGGGTCTTTCGGATTAAAAAAAATCCAGATGGTACCATTGATAAATATAAGGCGAGACTTGTGATTAAAGGCTTCAATCAGAGAAAAGGTATTGATTATAATCAAACCTTCAGTCCAGTCACAAAATTAGGAACTGTACGTTCACTAATAAGTATTGCAGCAAGCGAAAAGATGCATCTTATGCAATTTGATGTTTCAACCGCATTTTTGTATGATTATTTAGATAAAACAATTTACATGCAGCAACCTGAAGGCTATAATGATGGCACTAGCAATGTATGTAAACTCAAGAAAAGTTTGTACGGATTGAAATAAGCTCCTTAATGCTGGCATAAATGTTTTGGAAAATTTATGCTAGATCTAGGATTTAAGACCAGTGAAGCAGATCAATGTTTATTCATTCGAGAAGAAGAAGGAATAAAACTTCTCGTAGCACTTTATGGAGATGATGGATTAGTTGCTGCTACTCATGTAGACTCTGAACTTTAACTTAGATTTATCAGTGTAATTTTTTTTTTCTTTTAACAAGGGAAAGTGTTGCAGTTTGTTAAAAAGAAAAAAAAATAGTTTTACATTATTGTGCTTTGGCAACATCTTTTCCGTTAAGGTTTTTTTTTATTATTGAACTCTGTGTTCCATTACCTTTTTATAAACGGCTTTATTATGTGTCTAGCTAAATTTCTCAAAGCAATATTAAACTAAGTTTTTCTTCACTATTTATTAATGATTCTGTTATAATATTTATCTAAATATACTAATTGATTTAAAATTACTTTAAATACTTAATTTACCAAAAACATATTATAAACATATTATAAAATAAAACATAAACATATTAAAAAATAAAATTAATTATTTTTAAATAAACCACACTGATACAAATTGATGAAATAAATAAAATATTATATTAAGTAATATGATTAATAATGATTAAAATAAATCAAATGACATAAAAAAATTGATTCTGATCCCCCTCCCCCCCGCGCGCGCGCTCTTTTTTATGATATTATACAAATCGTTTCCAATTATTTTACAGATTGAATAGATGAAAACTTTATATTATAAAATTAAAAGAATTATTTATATATATATAGCATTGATACAAATTGAATAAATAAAATGTTATGTTAAATAATATGACTAATGTTGATTGAAATGTTTGCATGAATCAAACGACATAATAAAAATTAAATCCGATTCCTTCCTCACATTTTTTTTTTCTCACGACATAATAAAAACTGATACTCATTCTCCACCCCCCACTCTTTTTTTTTCTCGAAATAATAAAAAACGGAATCTCCCCCCCCCCCCCCCATACACAAACACACATTTTTAAAACTGATGTGCTTACATCAGCAAAGAGAAAATACCGCTCATTGTATTTTCAGCGCGTTGGCGAGGATTTGCGCTGAACAAGCTCTCCTAGAGCCCACCCTGTATTGAGCTTCTACTGACGTTTACCCACTCCATTAATTCGTCTCTTTTACATACATGAGACTCTGGAACTATTCGTGAACAGAAATAAAACCGTTTTCTGAAATAGAACAAATAAGATGGCAACAGGAGGACTATTCATTTATATTTGTGTGTTGTTGTTTTTTTCCTTAAAAATTTATATTTCATATATCGTATATTATATTATACAGAATGTTTAGAAACAAAAGTATTTAATGAAAAGGGCAAAAAATAAAGTTATTAACAGCGATTCAGTTTCTTTCACATAAAAGCATTTTGTGGTAGATCGAGGTGTGTTTCTAATATTTGTTTCAAAAAGATTTCAGTAATACGAAAATTTAAATTTTACAAATCGCACTTTTTTGCTTCCCTTATATTGAATTTGACAAATGCTCATCGAAAATAAAATCAATTTCTTTAACCATTTGCAGCAAAATATTCACAAATTTTATCAAAAGATTGCAAAATAACCACAAATACCGTCAAGCGGATCGTGAAAAAAAACCCTTCAAATTTTGTCATAGAAATGCGAAATAACCGCAAATTTTGTCAACTGATTGCGTAAAATTCCAAATTTAATGAAAGGTATGCGGAAAATTTGCAATTTTTCTCAAAAGATCAGGAATTTTATCAAACGGCAGCGAAAAAAACACATAGTGCCGGGTGTTAATTCTCTCTCCCTTCCCTCATTTTGCTGTAACCTTTCAGTAATTTTGCTGTGAATTTCAGAATTTTTTTCACCCAGAATCACTCTTGGTTTAACTAATTCAATGATATCTCCATTATGGCAAGTCTTTGCTGTTTTAGCATAGCATAACAATGATAAACTATTTAACTTTTTATATTTAACTATAAACTACAATTCTTTAAGAGTTTGCAGCAATGAAAAAATTGAAAAGAATTTGCGTGACTAGAGACTGCCTGATTATTTAGGTTGATAGAATTGGCATATTTATTGCATTGTTGCCAAGCAGTAATTAATGTTACAGTTTAGCTAAAATCTTTTGATAATATCAATACCTGTTTGGTAAATTTTAAAATGCGCAACTAATGAAAAAAAAGTCTTTTCAAATACTTTATAGTATAGTAGTTAGGGAAAAGCTGGAAATAATTTTAACCTCTTTAGTTTACGTCTAGAATGAGTATGTTATATTCCCTCCCCTCGCACTAGGTGTTTGGAAATATGCATAGATTTATAATAAAAAAAAAACTTTTTTTATTAATACCATAATATTATGTCAAAATCACTATCAAAAAAATTGTCAATACAAATGTAGAGCTTGAAACTTTGAATAAAATGCATAGCTACTCTTAAAACTATTGTTGAATATTAAGATTGCAATTTTTCAAAGATTTATCCTCATGATCAGAGTGTTGAAATTAGAGTTAATTAGTCGAAAACTGGTTATTGCTATAATCCCTTCAATTAGGGTCTAAAATGATATTGCTAAGTTTTCCTTCTCACATTAGGTATGGGAAGAAAACATGTAGTACATATTTGTGGTTGAAAAACGCTTTTTAAAAATTACCTTAACATCTCAAAACCCATAAAAATGAGAAGAAAAAAAAAATCAAAATCAATATTTCGCGATTTCCTTTTTCTAAGAACCTTAAACATTTATTTTTCGTATTGAGAGATTTTAAAATCTTTAGAGGGCTTCAGCTCCTTTGCCACCCGCTATCTTCCCCTATCCTCCTAGATGACAACATACAGTTGACGAAAAAATTATTTGTACTCTTCATTTTTTTAAATTATAATGAAGTTAAATAAACGATTTAAGCAAAAAATAATGTTATACGTTAATTTAATGCATTATAATAATATAAAAGCAAAAACAAAATAAAATATTGATTTTTTACGTTATAATAAGCTAATATACAAAAATATAATGCTAAAAAAGTAATTGTACACTACATTTAATGTAATATAATTAATGAAAATTTAGTTAAATGACACAAATTAATATTTTGTGTGAATTCCTTTAGCGTTTATGACTACTTCTAGATGTAGGAACATAGATTCCACCAAATTTTTTGTAGGGGTCTGGTTTATGTTATTTCATGACTCAGTAAGAGCTTCTTTAAAACGGTTTTTCCCTGATACATATTTTTTTCGGATTTTTGCATCCAATAGCATCCACAAATGTTCTATTGGATCAAGTCTAGAGATTGTGGAGGAGTTACCAGTCGCCTTCGAGCATTGTAGAGTAACCATGTGCTGGTGATCACAGCAGTATGCTTTGGTCGTTATCCTTCAGAAAGTGAAAAGCTTCCTCAACGCGTAATTTCTTATCACTGTTTAATAGATTATGCCGCGGCACAACAATGTAATGTTAAAGCTGTCATTCCAATGTCAATAAATTCCAAATGTCCTGCTCCATTAGAAACTATAAACCCTAAAACCATAATATTCCTCCCACCATGCTTGATAGTTTGATGTATTCATTTTAGATCTAGAACAGTTTTATTTTTATGCCAATTTTTTCGAATGGTTGGTGGTAAGAAAATTCAGAATTTTCTCTCATTAGAAAAAAATACTGCTTTCCAAAAATCCAATGATTTACTTATGTATGTGAAAGAGAATTTAATGAGTTTTCGCCAATTTGTTTCACTGATGAATGGATTTTCCTTGGGGTTCTTCCTTTTAAATCTGCATTGAGAAGAATATTTCTTATTGTTTGAGGTATTATTCTGATGTTAGAAAATGTTGCAAGGTCTCCAGTAAATTTTTGAACTGAACCCATAGGATTTTTTAAAGTTTTATTAACAACACTCTTTTTTTCCCTCATTGTTAATTTGTTGAGAAGTCCTGGTTATCGTTGAATTTCGATGCATCCAATTTCTTCATACTTTCTCACTATGCATCCAATAGTTGTAAATGGTAAGTTAATAGCTTTTCCAAATTATTGTTGCGAGTTTCAATTTTTATGATGCTCAGTAATAAGATTTCATATATCTAGAGGTACCTCTCTAGTTTTAGGTGCTAGTCTCAATTACTTCAAGAGCAAATTAGATTAAATGTTAGACAAATATAAAATGAAGTTAAAAATTATTAACTTCTGTACATGTAGCCCTTTGAACCATAAACACTATAAAACACTGTGTATATCAGGACGTTTAAATGTACAAATACTTTTTTAGCAAGAAATTGTTAAACTTTCCCTATTAGAAAATTGTTTTACATCTTTATCGAAATTTTCTGTTTAATTTAAAACCCATGGTAAACATACTGTATTAAAACTATTTTTGACAAAATCTCTCTTTTTATTTTGTTAAAAATTGAACATTTTAGAGTGTACAAATAATTTTTTTTGCCAACTGTATGTATTCATGCTAATAGGAGCATATATTTAATAAAACACAGTACTTGATTATGTAAAAAGGGAAGAACATCTGTGTTTTTACATTAAAAATAGTCACTAAAATAATAGTGAGTAGTTTAGTAATTAAACTAATGAAAGTTAAAATTATTATCAGCATTATGCTTTTAACAATAAAACTTTAGTTTAAGCACCCATCTAGATTTGCTGTGCATTTGTAGCTGTCTAGTTTGAAGTGTAATAATGCCTGTAAAAAAGAATATAAACCAGAAACATTTTTTTTCCTCAAGCATCCACTATTAGCACTGGTATTATTGGTAAAAATATTTTACATTTTATGAACAAGTATATTTACACATAATTAATGATAAATAATTAGCTACTTTGCATGGCTTTATTTGTTGGGAATGTGACGTCCTGTGCAACCACACCCCTAAGGTCCCTAGTCTGAATTTTTTTGTTTTAAAATGTGTCAGGAAGTCTTACCCAATTGAGCAAAAAATTTGTTTACTATCGCCTAAAATGCAAAAATATTAATGGATGATGCAACAAATAATGGTTTGGCCGAGTAATCAAATATTCGGCCACTGAAAATTAATTCATAAATTCTGATTTAAACCAAAATATTACATAAAGATATCTTCATACATTTTTTATTAAACATATTCAGTCTTAAAGATAATAAATAAAAAGAATATTGCCCAGTTAAACTGATGGCATTGAGCTCACAGGCTACGCATAATAATTGTACATTACAGCCTTATATTTTCAAGGATTAATTCCGTTCGAAAAATAAATTAAGGGGGGGGGGGAACAGCTCCCTCCATTTCCCCATTTTATACTAAATCATTGAACCCCTTAAACTAATGAGAGAAATGCTTTATCATATAAAAAATATATATCCAAAATTCAGATCAAATCGGAAAACCTCAATTAAGGGGAGGGGCATGAGTCCCCCCCATTCCCCCTCTTTATCCTTATCAAATGAAAACCTAATACTAATCACAGAGGAGCCTCATCAGAATGATCCTATATTTAAATTTCGAATGAAAAACCCATTTATATAAATTGAGGGGAGGTGCATTAGCCCCCGTTCCCCCTCTTATATATACATCAGATGAACTCCAAAAACTAATCAGGGAAGTGGCTTATCAGAATATACATATGTCCAAAATTTCAAGTGAATCGGATATTTTTATCATGAGTTTTCGCATTGTGCACATACAGAACCGGACGGGCACATAAGCTCCCAGGCTTTGATAGCCTGTGAGCTAAAAACAAAATTTAAATCAATCGTTGTCCTTAGAGAAGTGTTAAAGTTTATTGAAACTTTATTATTTTAATATTTAAAAAAATAAATGGATACATATCAACAAACTCTGAATATAAATAAATAATTTATTTGGTAGAAAATATTTGTAAGTGCATTGATAATTAATGAATGCAAATATAAATATGAATTGGCTGTAAATCACTTTATTTTTTCAAGTTGTTTAAATGATTAAAAAAAAAAAGAGAGGCAGCCAGATGAAAAAATATATATATTTCATGGTTGAGCGCCTAGGGATCTTCCCCCATAGGCTCTGCCCATACCCTCTTTTTGTCTTGTAGGACTAGGCGAGGAGTTAGTTCCTATATAGCCCCTTGTCTATAAATTATTTTTTAGAAATTATTAAAACTAAACATTTTTAATTATGCATTTATAATGACAAATTAGCAACTGATTTATAAGAAGGGAAAATTAAGGTTATCTGAAATGAATTTTCTCAACTTATAAATAAGTTGCTAATTTGTCATTGTTATTATTAGGTACAGTTAAAAATACCCAGATATAATTTCTGTATTAATTCATAGTCAAGGGGTTATATTATGCAATGTCTTGTGCCAGGTTTCATCTACTGGGATCTTAAATTATTTAAGTAGGCACATATAGCATCCTTTTTGTTGGGCCTCTATTTCTACCGCCAGTAACTGAAATTTGGCCAACTGTGTTCTGGTTGTCATCATGGTAACCTCTTTAATCAACCCTGTCACCCAAACTTTCACAACAGTTGTGAAGGGTGCAGCTGGCTTCAATGATTGAAATAGCATTCGGAATTTTTGCTTTCATTATATTTAAGATACGAAAGTGTGCTTTCAATCTTCCAAATGCATTCTCAACACTAGTCGAGAACGAGACAAGTGTAATTGAAATGCCTTTTATCTAATGGCATATTAAGGCTTTCGGGATAAGGTTTCATAAGATGTTCAGACAATGGTAATGTAGAATCTCCAATGAGGCATACAGGAACAGCTTTATTGGCTAGCTGTCTGGTCGTCTGTCTATAAATGGAATACCTTTCCATTGTCTGTTTCATGGCAGAGTTGTTGTAAATGAAGGCAGCATTGTTTCAGCCAGGGGATCCCACATTTATACAAGTAAATTTGTAATTGAAGTCACAAACAGCTAACAGCACTATGCTGTAAAACGACTTATAATTAAAATAAGCAAATGCCATTATTTTGGCGGCTGAATTTGAATATGGCAGCCATCTATGCTGCCAATACATTGGGGAAAGCCCCAGCAATTCTCAAATCCTGAGATGTTTTCCCTTATTACAGTTTTGGTTGTTGGAAATTTGATGAATTTGTCTCATAAAAATTCATTGATGCATCAATTGAATTCGTTCAAGATCTCACAAACACTTGATTTTCCCTCTCCAAACAAGTTCGATGTAGTTCTATATTCGGCAGATGATGCTAGCTTGTATAAGCTGATGGCAACTCTTTTTTTATTGCTGATGCATTGACGAAAGGTGGTATCTTGCCGACCCATCATACTTAACTTGTCACACAAAATGCTGAATGTTCGCTTTGTAACTGTATAGAGTTAGCTTTGAAGCATGCATCTGAGAAGGAATTTATTCCTTTGTACCATGTCTGAGGTCTTTCTTAAATTTTTAGAGAATGTGTAAAATTTGTTAGTTGTAATTATATCAAAGTCATATAATGAAAAGGTAAGAGAATGTAGTTTACTTTCTTTTTCAGGATCGTCCATGACTTTATATCCAAATAAGAATTATCCATGAATAAATATTGATTTGTCCATCCTTAAGATGTCCTAAAAACTTTTTTATTCTATATTAGTGTGTGTATTATTGGGAAATCATGGAAGTTTTAAAATTAATCAATTTTATATATATTTAAATATAAAAATTATACAACACTGGAGCATTCATTTTAGCTCCTTACTACTTTAAAAACAGAGAAAAGTGAATTAATACCAAAAGAAATGATTACATAAAAAATAAAAGAAATTCAAACATGATCATAAAGTTCGTATTTTCTTGTTTAAATGAATAATTTTATAAACATAGTTCTTTGTTTCTGGATGAATTAGATGATATAATCTATTGCTTGTTTCAACACTTAATTTTAAAACAGTTCACTAAATAGATTTATGATGAGTAAATTAAATGATGTAAAAGCACTTATAGTTGAAAGTTTGACAGTCATCATGACAAATAATTAAGTTGATTTATGATGATTATTTTCTGAAATAGATAAAGTTGATTTCTGAAAGAGATTAATCTTACTAACATTTCTAAGCACCAAATGCTGCTCTGAAGCCTTCTATGCCTGTGGTTATCATTGATAACATTAATTGATTAAACTGTTGTAACAGCAATGTATCTTGATTCACCAATTCCCCATAAGCATCCATTTGTCACTTCTATCCTTGAGGTTTATAATAATTTGACAACACGTGGCTATAGTATTTTATTCTGCTGGGTACCGGGACATATGGTTATTCCTGGAAATGAAAAAGCTGATGAAGCAGCAAAACATGCTCTTATTCCATTAAACTATAAAATTCCATTCTCAGACGTCAAACTACTCATAAAATATTTCATTTATAATAAGTGGCAATATAGTTGGAATCTGGAACACAATAATAAACTACACCATGTTAAACCTACCATCACGACCTGGCCTCCGAACTATCCAAGGAAAACAGATGTCATTCTTACTCGTCTGAGAATTGGACATTCCAGGATCACTCATAAACATCTTTTACTTCGAGAGGATGCACCTATGTGCTCACATTGTCATTTTGTTCAGTTAACCATTCATCACATTTTGACTGACTGTCCTGGTTTGCGACACTTATATAGAATTTATTTTAAGACATCTTCCCCTAATTTGACAAACCTCATTGGGGATACACCTCATGGGGCACTCTTTACTTTTTTAAAACATGCTGGACTTTATTTTGAAATATAGTATCTATAGTTTGTTTACAAATTTCATTTATATATTCATTGACATTTGGATGCAATTCCTAACCTGACATTGTTTTTTTTACTGATTTAGAACTAAAACTTTACCTTTCATGACTTTGACTACATCTGGATGGGATACCCCATCCAGATTGCTTTATGTCATTATTTTCATTTTATTTTATTTTCTAGTTAGCTTATTTTTGGCGCACCATGTCCCTTAAGGGATTTTGCACCATAAAACCGTACACAACCAACCATCACCAATTCCGCCAAAACTGCTTGGTTTGCCAGGAATCGCTGAAACAGCAATCTCTGCTGATCGCTAAGATCATCATGTGGCTCTGATAAGGACCTTTGGTTGTCTAGATTATCAAAATTGGACATTATAAAGACGAGCAATAAGATAAATAAACATCTAATGAAGGTTAAAAAGTTTTAGTTACTTTTTTTTAATTCAAGTTCATACTTTGGATATATATCTTAATATTTTTTGCAGTGTGAACAGGCATCCAATTCCAGGAGGGTACCACCTCAAAAACGACGGTCTTAAGATATCTTATATTTCTGGTGTGAACAGAGTATAAATAAGATGGCAACAGGAAAACTATTCATTTGTGTGTTGTTTTTTTCTTATAAATTTATAATATACTTTATATATCTTAAATTATATTATACAGAATTTTTAGAAACAAAAGTATTTAATGAAAAGGGCAAAAAATATAAAGTTATTAACAGCGATTCAGTTTCTTTCACATAAAAGCATTTTGTTGTAGATCGAGGTGTTTCTAATATTCGTTTCAAAGGGGTTTCAGTAATACAAAAATTTAAACTTTAAAATCACTGTTTGCTTTCCTCATATTTAATTTGACAAATGCTCAACAAAAATATAATCAATTTCTTTAATCATTTGCAGCAAAATATTCCCAAATTTTATCAAAAGATCGCAAAATAACCACAAATACCATCAAGAGGATCGTGAAAAAAAACCTTCAAATTTTGTCATAGAAATGCGAAATAACAAATTTTGTCAACTGATTGTGTAAAATTTCACAAATTTAATGAAAGGTATGTGAAAAAATTGTAAATTTCCTCAAAAGATCATGAATTTCATCAAACAATTGCGAAAAAACACAATAGTGTGGGGCATAAATTCGCTCTCCCGGTTATCGGTAACACAATAATTTAGCATAATTTAATATAAGTAATTTGAAATAATTTTCTAAATCATTAAAAGAGATTTATTGCTATAATAATAATTTTTTTCGGTCATTAAGTAAGATTTATTTTGCTGTACAGTAAGATTTATTTTCTAAAACATAAAGTGTAATATATTGCTTTGGATTGACACCACTGTATTTACTTTGTTTTAATTCTGTGACGTCATGATATCTCTGTGTAAAATGTTATTTAATAATGTTAGTTGTTGATTAAAATATTGAAAGGATAGCAAGTGTTTTTCTTTTACGTTTCCTTGCATTTATTATGTGTGTTTAAAATACTTACTTATGCTGTGACACTACAAATGGTAGTTTTTTTTAGACTTATGGATTAACAGATAGTTTGATAATTAGATAGAAATAATACTCCCTTCCCTCATTTCACCCAGAATCACTCTTGGTTTAACTAATTCAGTGATACCTCCATTATGGCAAGATTCATTAAGAATTTGCAACAATGAAAAAAATAACAAATCAAAATGAATTTGCGTGGCTGGAGACTGCTTGTCATGACTTTATTTACATTAGGTCTGATTATTTAGGTCGATAGAATTGGCATATTTATTGCATTGCTGCCAAGCAGTAATTAATTTTACAGTTTAGCCAAAATCTTTTGATAATATCAATACCTGTTTGGTAAATTTTAAATTGTGCAACTAATGAACACAAGTCTTTTCAAATCCTGTATAGCTTAGTGGTTAGGGGAAAGCTGGAAATAATTTTAATCTCTTTAGTTTATGTCTAGAATGAGTATGTTATATTCCCTCCCCTAGCACTAGGTGAATGTTTGGAAACATGCATAGATTTATAGTAAAAAACTTCTTTTTTTATAAATACCATAATATTATCTCAAAATCACTAACTATAAAAAAAATTTCAATACAAATGTAGAGCTTGAAATTTTGAATAAAATGCATAGCATAGCTACTCTTAAAACTATTGTTGAATATTAAGGTTGCAATTCTTCAAAGTTTTAGCCTTGTGATTAGAGTGTTGAACTCAGAATTAATTAGTGGAAAACTGGTAATTGCTTTAATCCCTACAATTAGGGTCAAAAATGAAAATGCTAAGTTTTCCCTCTCACATTAGTTTAGCAATAGAAAGAAATCATGTAGTACATATTTATGGTTGAAAAAAACTTTTAAAATTACCTTAACAACATCTCAAAACCCATAATTATAAAAAAATGTTGTAGAGCTTAAAATTCTGAATAAAATGAGTACCTAAACTAATATTTTTGTTTAAAATCAAGATTACAATTCTATTTTAAAATTTCGTTTTAATTTCTAATTAAGAACCTAAAGTCAAGAGATTCAAATCACCTTAAGAATATTTCAAAACAGCTAACTCTATCATAAACATTGTCAATACAAATGTTGTACAGCTTAAAATTCTGCAATAAAATAGAACATTAATATTACATTAATACATTAATAATGTTTAAAATTAAGGTTTCAGTTGTATCCAAATTTTGGGTAGTTTAGTCGCTAATCACAAGCTTGAAACCAGGAAACACCAAGTTACCTGAACAATAACACAAAACTGCTGGATCTTCAAACAATTACCAATACAAATGTCGTATAAAATGAATACCTACGTTAATATTTTTGTTTAACATTAAAATCTCTATTCTATTGCATTGAAAAGGATTAAAAAAAAAAAAAAAATCCTGCTTTTCTCTAATTCTGAATTTGGCCTTTTCCCCCTCCGCTACCATATGACTAATAAACTTTTGAAATATATCTCCATGAATTATAAACATTGACACTACTAATGACATTTGCAAAACATAAATCAGGCAAAAGTTTTTCTTTCGTCTTGTTCTGAAATTAATAACATAGCATATTATATAAAGTTAGGATTAATTTTATACAACCATGCTATGAGCTTTTTATTGTTTATAATTTAGAAATTTACCTCTATACTTTGATTGTTAGAAATATTTTACAAGAAGACATCATAAAGATGCATATTTGAATTGTTTTTAATCTTGAAGGATGTGATGTAGCATACTTGTCAAGGTCGTAACATAAACTACTTTGTGTTTATGACAGACAGTTAAAATAGTTATTTAAACTAGAAGAGGGATTTGGAAGATGAGAACTTGATAAATTGTAGTTAAAGGGAAGAAGTGTAGACTTCAAGAGAAATCAAATGTACCTCGAGAAATAGCATGCTATGACACAAGTTGAGTTTTACATGATGTTCAAATTCAAACAATTAGTGAGCCTCTATAACAGAGTTACTAATTCCTTATAGTGGTTTAAAATTATTTTTCAAAAGGCAATCTTGTACATGAGAAGCATTTGATAAGATTTTTCATCACCTCTAAAAGTGATCTATGTAGATTTTAATTGTTTTATAAGATCTTTTACTAGACTATGCATATTAAAATCTCATTCAATTTACAATATTTATATCCATTTCTTTATAATGTTCATTAGCTATTTTTAAGATGATATGTTGTTTTGCTTGAAAGTTTCAATACATGTGAGGTAGCTGTTCCATTCAGTATATTCAAGAACTGTGGAGATGCATGACCTTTACATTCTTTTAGCCATGATTCTGGAGTATATTGATTATGTAAATACTTGTGTACTGCTATAGGTTTTAGCACATTAGATAAATCTTCTTGGTTAAGACATAATGCCTATTAATGTGCTCAGAATCTATAGAAAGGGTAACTCAAAATTAATATAGTGATTACAAATGGCTAAGACTTTTTAATGAAACAGAATTTATCAATAAGACTAACACATAATGGATACAGAACGTTTTGTATACATATGTCATAGATGTTCTATGTGAGTTCTCTTGGTCAAACGAACAACATTAATTCAATAGTCCATTTCATGCCATATATTCTGAAGCATTAGCTGCGTCTCATGAGGTTAATCATTCCAGGACTGGAATTAATCAGTGCAGTAGTTGCCGCTAGAATGTGATAACATCTGAAACAAACATTACAAATTACTAAATTAACTTCCTCCCAGGAGATACTTTCTTTAGGTATTCACGGGCTTCACAACCCCGGGCAGCTGAGTGATCCAGGCCTCGCAGCGTTTCTATATTTCCTATAATTCCTATAAATTATAAAAAATTCCTATTTTTCCTATATTTTCTATTTTTTCCTATATTTTTCATCCCTCAACCCAGGCATGAGATCTTTCCCCAGATCCGCGATTTTCCTGTTTATAATTTTCTGCTTTTCGGCTTTATTTATTTATTTTTTTAGCGTCAAAAGATTGCGGAAAAACGGGAAAGGTCGCATGAAAAAATGCTATTTTCATCTGAAGATCGCGAATAAATGCTATTGTCATAAGAAAAAACCGCGACCTTCATCAGAAGATCGCGAGAAAAATGTGATTTTTATCAAAAGATCGCGAGCAAAATGCAAATTTCGTCAAAAGATGATGACATAAGCGCGATTTTTGTCTAAATATAGCGAATAAATATCATTTTCATCAAAAGATCGTGAAAAAAACGCGGTTTTCTTTCAAGGATCGTGAAAAAAGGATTTGTCAAAAAAAGGATTCTCTCATAGGAATATTTCTTCAAGAAAGCATGTTACTGTAAAATTTCTACCCCCCCCCCCCCCCCCAATTGCTGATTCTGTCTTACATTTATTGTAATTTTCAATAAATGTTTTTATGGGTTCTCCATAAACTGAAAGGTTCTCATTAAGTTTTTTAATTAGATCTTCAAAAACTAATTTTAACTCCTCAGCATGTTTCTGTGAATCACATTCTTCAGAGTGCTGCTTATTTCTATCAATTTCAACTGAAAGGTTCTCAACACTTTATGAAGTACTTGTTGCTGCCGATGTACTTGCTAAAATATTTATGCATGAATTCTCTGGAATAAGCTTGTTATACCAGTCTTCCGGCAATTCTGCATTGTCACCATAAGCAATTCTATGGAATTTTAATTTTGCAGCAACATCAAAGTTTGCTAAAAACTGCAATGGGACATGAAAATTTTTTGACACCAGAAACTGGTGTTTACATGAAGCTCCAGATGAGCCTATATAGCACGTGCAGAAAGAAGTTGCTGTGTCAACTGTATAAATTCGTTTTGAATCATTATTTTGGACTTCATATAGCAACTCACCAAGACACACACAACTTCAAGTCCATTTAACTTAGCTTCAGAAAAGTGATATTTTTTACTTAGTTTACACCTTTTATTTATCACATCAGTTATTTTCATTATGTAATAATCATCAAGTTTTGAAGTAAGGAAATGAAACAACTGTAAAATATTTAACGACTTCAATCTTTGAAAGATTTTGTCCTTCAATATTCTGAATGTGACTTCACAATAATTATTAGTGTTATTCCCTTTTGTTAAATTACCTCTGTAACACAGAGCCCATTCACAAGCTCGCTTTTGTAATTTTTCAAAATATGTTTGTACTTGTTTGTATTGAAAACATGCTTCATTAAAAAAAACAATATTTTTGTTAAATTGTTCAACACCTTTTGAATAAAGGCATTTTTGGTTGGTTGGTTGGTTGGTTGAATGGGGTTTAATGGCGCAAAATCCCTTTAGGGACATGCTGCGCCAAGACCAAGTCAAAAAAAAAAAAATTTTTAAAAAGTTAAGAGCAAATGAAAATATGCGTAATTAAAACCAATTAAAAGTTAAAAATCCTAAATTAATTTAATTTAAAGTTAAAGTCCTTTGTTGAAAATGCATAAAAATACAGAAAATATGTTAAATTATAGACGATGCACAATAATCATATAAACACAATTTTAAGGAACATAAAACTTAAAAAAAGTAAGAGGTAAAATCAACACGGCAAGTGTTAAACACAAGGTGCAATTAAAAAAGTAAAAATAATGCAGTAATTGTTTTTAAAAAAAGCAAATGAGATGATGCACAAGTCAGAATTTTAAAAATGTGAAGTTAATTCGGAATGAATTCGTCAAAAACAATATTCTCTTCTGTACTCGAGTCATCAGATTCTTCCATAGCATCTTCCACATAGTTTTGTAGCAGTTTGGAATCTTTAAAATTTGTAATAGACAGGTTCTGGTGTGACTTGCGGTGTTTTTTGTAACAGTCTGCCATTGATGGGATCCTCGGATGGGAACCCTCTCCTTTGCCTTTTGGATCGGTTTCACAATCTGAAAAGAATTTGTCTTTTGGTTATTAGAAGCAGATTGATCAACAGTTTTTTTAATGGGCGTAACTTTTTTATTAGGTGTAACTGCATTAGTATTTTGATTAGTAACAGGTTTCGAGAGATTAGAAACTGAAGAATCAGGATTTTTTTATTGGATATAGTTGCCTTATTTTTAGCCTGGAGTCGAGTTGACTTCAGAATAGTAACAGGCTCTGAAGAAGGCAACCAGCGCTCCAATTTTGGACCTGTAGAACATCCAATTGAACAGCTGATATCACGTGTTTTTTTCTTTGGGGTAATGGGTAGATTACATGATTTTGTCTGAGTGCTTATATGTCTTACGGACATTGATTGGTTCTTAAGTAAACTGGAATAGGAAATTCCAATGAATGGTGTTCTGGATTCAACACGTTTGCGGGCATCGGAGTAGGACAAATTCTAAGTAATTTTTATCATAATTATTTCTTTTTCACGGCTCCAATTAGGACAAGTGCGAGAATAAGCTGTATGATCACCTTTACAGTTAGCGCAACGTTTGGGTTTTTCACAGGTTTTATTGTCGTGGCTGACTTCTGCACAACGACCGCAAGTAAGAGATCCAAGACACGTACCGTTAGTATGGCCGTAACATTGGCATTTAAAGCAGCGGAGAGGGTTTGGTATATATGGTCGAACTGGACAGCTTAAATAGCCAGCTTTAATTTTAGTTGGTAGAGTAGGGCTATTGAATGTTAAAATAATGTTTTGTAGGTAGTACTTGTTCATTGCAACGGATAGTAATACGGCGTACATCTATGACATTTTGGCTTTTTAAATTTTAAGCTATTGCATAGCTTTTATCGCGGGCTTTGAGCGCAGCGACCGAATCTAAAAATTCCGTAACAAGAAAACGTAACACTTCGGCTAACATCGTTTTAGTTCGATAAACTTCGGCACGGTAGACTTCGGCAGACATTGACGCGGTATTTTTCAGATATTAGGATATCAAGTCTCAAACTTATGTTTCTTATGATCTAATTTTCATAGCGCGGCCAAATTTTGTTTGGTAATTTATTATGAGACAGTATTAATTTTTTGTGACAGGAGACCCCACACGGTGAGGGTCGAAAAATTTAAAATGCTAATAACTCGCGATCTGATTTTCATAGTGCGGCCAAATTTTGTTTGGTAATTTATTATGAGACAGTGTTAATTTTTGGTGACAGGGGACCCTCCCCACGGTGAGGGTTGAAAAATTTAAAATGCTTATAACTCACGATCTACTTTTCGTAGTGCGGCCAAATTTTGTTTGGTAATTTATTATGAGACAGTGTTAATTTTTGGTGACAGAGGACCCCCCCACGGTGAGGGTCGAAAAATTTAAAATGTTTATAACTCACGATCTAATTTTCGTAGCTTGGCAAAATTTTGTTTGGTAATTTATTATGAGACTTAATTTTTGGTGACAGGAGACCCCTCCCATGGGGAGGGTCGAAAATTTAAAATGCTTATAACTCGCGATCTAATTTTTATAGCGCGGCCAAATTTTGTTTGGTAATTTATTATGAGGCAGTGGCAGTGTTAATTTTTGGGGATAGGAGACCCTCCACGGTGAGGGTCGAAAAATTTAAAATGCTTATATCTCACAATCTACTTTTCGTAGCGCGGCCAAATTTTGTTTGATAATTTATTCCGTAATTAATTATTTCCGTAATGAGAAAAAATCCTAACACTCCGGCTAATGTTGTTTCAGTTCAGCAGACTTCGGCACGTTATCCTTCAATAGACTTCGGCAGACATTGACGTGTTATTTTTGCATAAGCTGATAAAAAATGCTATACAATAGCTTTACCGCGGCAGTCCCCGAGTGCCACACGTATTTTTCTAACAGTTCATCTTTGGTAGAGAATAAGAGATCAGGTTCAGATATGACACCACGACTTGTATTTAGAGTTTTATGTTTTTGTACAGAGATGGAAAAAGTGCCTATTGTAGAGCAATTGGAGAGAAGTTGCGATTGTTTAGCTCTGGAAACCTCAATTAGTAAATCTCCAGATTGTAATTTTTTAATAAAATGACCATCCCCTAAAACAGACTGGAATGTTTTTGCAATTAGAAATGGTGAAGTATTTTTAAAAGAGTTATTAGAGAGACTATCGGTATGTTTAATGACAAAAAAACGAGTAATTGAAGAAGTCTGTACTATTTGTTGCTCTCCACAAGGGAGAGCATTAGAATGAATAGAAGTAGTTCCATCCATATTAGAAAAAAATAATTCAGACCCCGGCCACACCACCCACTAGCGAGCCCAACAAGGGGATGCACATTCGTGCACCAGTGCTAACCAGGGCCCATACGGTCACAAGACAACCCTATGTCAGTCTCCACCCTTAACGAGATGACTAGTAGTTGCTCGATCACTTTATCCCTAAAGCCAGTGCCAAAAGTCAGCTGACCAGCCGATTGATGCATACAGGACCAATATGCACCTCCCGTCTACCTGAAGAAGAGGCCAAAGCAGTGTGTTGGTTTCCCTCAACTGCCAGGATCCCTCTTTCCAGGGACACGGGTCGCCACGCACGGCCAACACGTGGGTGGTTTACAATTCTCCATGAGTCGACATACAGGATGATATCGGCTCATACAGAATTGCCCTCACCTCCGAAAAGGAAACCACAATGAGAGTGAAACAAAGATGAAAGGAAGACGAGAGGAGTAAGAAGAAAAGGAAAAGAGAAAGATCACTCAGGTGCCCGGGGTTGTGAAGCCTGTGAATTAGAGGTCTGCACGGGCCAAAATTTCCAGGCCCAGGCCCGGCCCGAAAGTTAAAAGTTCGGCCCGGGCCCGGCCCGGCCTGAACGAAAGAAATATTGGCCCGGCCCGAAAGTTAAAATTTCGGCCCGAGCTCGCCCCGGTCCGGAAAAAAGTTTAAAATTCGGCCCGAACCCGGCCCGGCTCGAGTGAATTTCAACAGAACATTGATCTTTAATCTTATAGAAGAGTTCTGACCAAAAAAAATTATGTTAGTCTTTTTTTTTTCCATGTTTATAATCCCCATTTATGCAGAAGTGCCATAGGCTGCGATATTTATGCTTTTAAATGAATCTTTGTTTGTTGTATGTAAATGTTTCAGTTATCACTAGTATTATTAATCCATATTCCCTGTAATGGGGACAAAAAAATCGAAAAAGCGGTATATGGTAAAATTTCCAAAGACGAAATCGCTTTGGAACGAAAAAAAAAAAAAAAAAAAAAATGCATTCCCTTCTTAACAGATGTAAATGTTTAATATATTTTTTTCTCCCGTATTATTGTATTCATTTTGCATGGATGAACATTTTAAAAGAAACTTTCAGTTTTCAGTTAAAAAAAAAAAAAATCCGTCATGTTTTTTTTTTTTTTCTTGTGTGTGTGTGTTTAATTCTATTTTAAAACGCCTAGTAATCTACAATTCTTTAAAAGGAATAAATTCTAATGTTTAATTGTAGAATAATGACGGCTTAAAAGTATGTGCTTTTTTGCAGAAATTTTTGGACAAAGCTAAATATTACTGATTTATAAAGTCGAGAAAAGGATTTTCATATAGGAAGATTCAATAGAAACTGATTATTTTGGTCCATGAAAACTAGGAAGAATGGAATCAGTCTCGGCTTCGTATGGAAAAAAAAGTTAGGCCCGGCCCGATACTCCAGCAAAAAAATTAAGGCCTAAGCCCAGCCCAGCCCAGCCCAGCCCGGCCCGAAAAGATTAGTGATTAGGCCTGGCCCGAAAGGATTAGTGACTAGGCCCGGCCCGAGTCTTCAGAAGTGAGGCCCGAGCCCGGCCCGGCCCGAATGCCATTATTGGAAATCAGCCCGGCCTGCGGGCCGGGCCGGGCTCGGGCTTCGGGCCGAGGCCCGGCCCGTGCAGACCTCTACTGTGAATACCTAAAAAAGGTATCCCCCTGGGGGGGAAAGGCATTTTTGGAATAATCTGTATAGTGCTTTCCTATCATCAGGCTTCACATTATTTTTTCCCAGCCATAAATATCTTATGACATTTTGTAATACATGACAAAAATGCATAAGAATAACCTTGATGCTGGAAAAGTGGTTCTTATTCTATTTCTGAGACCTGTACAGTCATCTGTTAGAACAACAGATGCATACTTTTGCCCATAGAATGAAGATTCTGGAAACAATGTTACAAGTAATTTCAATCCTTGCGTTATGTTCTCTTCCGATTCAGAATACGTTATGAAAATTCCCAGTGGCAGTGCTCACACTGGACTTTCACACATCACAAGAAATACTCTGCTGTTGTGGCGATCCATATTTCCCGAAGAATCAATGAAATTGACATCTTTAGAGGTTTCTAACATTGTATGAGTCCTTTTCATTAATGGTGAACAGAATGCAACACAGCATCCAATTTCGCTTCTTTTGGATGCAGCACATCTGTCACCACATTCGACATTGTATTCTTCAATGAAATTTTCCATGGCACTTAACATACTCTCCATCAGGATCGCCATACTCTTTTTAAAAAATCTTGTATTATAAATCATATAGCCATTTTTGCGTTGGGCATATGGAGCCATCAGCAGATACCTTAAAATAATCATACCCATATTTTGATTTTAAATCAAACTTGTAACTTTGTAAGGCTGATGACGGAGAATGATTTTTTAAAAATAAGTCTCCATAAATTCTCGTTATGGCTTCTGATGGTACTCTATGCCTTAAAGATGCTGAAGTACCTTGGTCATGGTTATGTATAAACCACATATTAATTTGGCAAGGATGTGTTTTGATGTACTTATCTTTTGACCTAAAAAACAAAAATTAAAACAATTAACAAAATATAAGAACATATGTAATAATAGAGAATTTATTTTTCATGCTATACACAATATAATCAGAGCTGCCTTTAGCGAAAGTGAGTTCAGCACAGTGAGTTCTCAAAATTTGATTTGGCAGATTAAAAGTTTGTTGTTGTGATATCCTTTTTTCCCTCCAGGGTTAGAAATTGGAATTTTTAAGAAAGGTGTCAAAGGACGCCTACAATTTTTTTATAGGTGCCAAACATCATCTTATGGTTGCAATTATATGTTGCATCCTATTTTCTCATTTCTAGTTTAATATGTTAAGGCAGGTGTGTGTGTATATTAAATACTATATCCTTGTCAAAATAAACCAAAATAAAAACTGGTTTTCTATAAACCTTGATTAAACTAAAATATACAGATTCTAGAAAAATGTTTAATTCTTTTTATGTAGCTAATATGAATACAAAAATTAACTATACAAAATATGAACATACAAACAAACAATACAAAAATTAAAATCATGATATTTAGTTTTTAAAATCAGGTATCTTAATTTGGCCATGCATTTTTACCAGAATACCATAAATTGAAGGCTTTTCAGCATTAAAATCTTTCAAATGGGGTCATTATAATTTTAGAAATGTGGCTTTAAGTTCAGTTTTATCTATCATTAGTTAAAGTGAAGTTAGCTTAGATTTGATTGACGCATATGATTTTAAAACCTTGCTTTCCAAACAAGGTGTGTGAGAGTTTGAGACACGTGGCCCTAGGTCAATTTTATCAATCACTGGTTAAAGTAAAATCAACTTAAAGGTAATTGACAAATGGCAAGGGTTGCCTTAAACACATGGCACTGTCTAATATTTTATGGAAAACAGGATTCTTCAAGTTTATGCAGCAGGAAAAAAAAAACATAAGCTAAATTCAGAATAAAAACGTTTGTTAAAATGAAATAGAAAAAAAAACTAGGCGTAAAATTTTATGACTGACTAGGTATATTTTTATGGTCACCAAATGCAATAATTTAGTTACATTTTGTGACTGATGACCGCTAATTTCTAACCCTGTTTCCCTCCCAATGAAGCTATATAAGACAGATTACTTTGGCTTTGGAATCAGTTATAATTTCGTGTGTGTGTTTTTGTTTTAGTCACATGGTGAAAGATGACACAATGGGCAGATATGTACAACACAAGCTTTTTTCACAAGCTAACTACAACACCAACAAAAGCTTTTTTTTTTTTTTTTTTTTTGGTACCTTGTAATTTTTATGATTTGCCACTAGTGGAAATGTTTTGCTTGATGTGGAAGTCTATTAAAGGTACTTAAAAAAATGTACAGTGCTTTTGTCTGATTTAAGAGCGAAATATCCCTTAGGAAATGGTTTCTTTGTCTTGTTCCCTCAGGGAGATACCTTCTTTAGGTATTTATGGGCTTCACAACACCAGGCACCTCAGTGATCTTTCTCTTTTACTTTTCCTCTTACTCCTATGGCCTTTCTTTCTCTCTTATTGTGGTTTCCTCTTAGGAGATTAGGGCAATTCCGCATGAGCTGATATATTGACTCGTAGGGAATTGTAAACCACCCATGTGTTGGCCGTGTGCTGTCATTTGCTCAAAAATTGATTATGCCTGCCAGATCTATGGTTCTGTCCGTGTTTCTGTTCTTAAGCTTGACACTGTGAACCATAGCACACTCCATGTTTGCTCTGATGCATTTCGTACTTCTTCAGTTTTAAGTTTATATGTTGACTGCAATGAACCATCCTTACATCATATTCGTGAAAACCTCTCACTGAACTTATTTTATCATCTCCTTTCACATCATGATCACATACTTCATTCCTACATTTTATATCAGTATTGCATCCATCTTTCGGTGTCAGAATCAAGAATATAATTTACACTAGCACTCTGAGCAATATTGAGGTGAGTCCATGTCCCTCGCATGTGTTTCCTCACTGGAAACTTCCTAATATTAACACTGTCCATCTTTTTAAAAGATTTGATAAAAATAATTTGGCTCGTATTGGCTGAATTGTTTGCCCTGAAACAACTTGACATTAAGTATTTAATGCTAAAAGTTTAATGTATATTGAGAAACAGGAACTAAGCAAATTTAAGTAACAAATAACAACCTTTATTAAAAGCATAATTAATGTTAAACAAGCATGTTAAATGCTACCAGAAATAAGTCTTGCATTAAATTTGAAAATAATGCCTTACACTTTAATAATTGCATATATGGAACCAGAGCACCAGATAAAATATAAATAATTATGAAAAAAAAAATAATGTTCTATCTTTAAGTAATTAAGCCTCTCTATTTCTGAACTCATCCCAAAAATATATTTGCATATCAATTTCTAAGTACTGATGTTATCATTAAAAAAATTAAATTAATAATGTCATTTAATTTTAAAAATTTCTCAATCTCCCCTTCCAACTTTATTTTTTCCCCTTCCTATTCATTTTTTATTTCTTGTTTTGATACGAGGACTGAAAGCAAAGATCTGCTTGTATAAGCTGAAATTATCTGCATAGGTACAGCCTTTGTGCCATGATGCAACATTTTTAATTTACCAATTGAGTCTTCAAACATGAAACATGAAGTTGCCCACAGAGGACCCCAAGCCTTTACAGTTGCAGGCAGATGCAGCAGCAAATGAATATTGTAAGTTTGCTCAGCTTCGCCATAAATATCGTTAACACCAGACACAATTTTTTTTAAACAGCTCTCTGCTTCTTTTATATCATCTTTTGTAATGTTTGTGCCCAAAAGCAAGGTTATGGCATGCATAAATAGAAGCCAATGTTTATAAACAGCACGATTCAAAAGGTTTTTCAAAAGTACAGGCGATGTTAGCAAGAAAATATGCCACTCAGAGGCTTTCCAAAATTACATCTCTTTCGTAGTACGTAATGTACGTGTGGATTCGTGACGAAGCTTCATATTTTGTATATATGTGTGTGTGTGGTGAACTCATTTTTAAATGCAAACAGTAATAGCAAGATAAAAAAAATCTTGTATAGACAATAGACACAATGCTCTGACACTATTTAAAGTTAAATATATAATTACGGATAAATTTTCAGCACAAACATTAATAGCAAGGGGGGGGGGGGTGTTATATAATCACAATCATCTGACTGTTATTTGTGGGGGAAAAAAAAAACAAAAATCTGGTATAAACACGATTTTCTGACAGTTGTTTAAAGTTAAATGTATATATATATATAAATAAATTTTGGACTGCAAACAGTAATTACAAGAAAAAAAAATATATATCTTGTACAATACACAAAACTGTGAGAATTATTTAAAATTATATATACACATATGGACCTGAAACAGTTGTTGAATATTTTACATTACATGGTTCTACTAACAGTAAATTTTTAGAAATCAACATACTTTCATATTCCTGTATCTTTAGATAAAATTCATAATAAATAATATAATCTATAAAAGAACAAAATCAAAGTAGTATCTCCTGTTTTTATTTTAAGATACTGTGTAATGTCTATTATTCTCAGTTATCACTATCAGTCAAATCTTCATTGCAAACATATAAAATATCAGTCATTCAAATTTAGATTATCATTCTGTAAATTATCACTGTTATTGTTAGAATTTTGATAGGTTCTTTCACAGAACACAAAGAAGTGTTTAATTTTCATGTACTTCTTTTTATGAACATGCACAAGAAATGCATTGAATCAAGAAATCTGGTGCAATTGGCAGAGTACCCCAATTAATAAAAATATTGTTATTACATATAATCCAACCATGTTCAGATGGGCTAGGAGCTTTGATATAGCTCTCTAAACACTTACGATGGATATTAGCTCTTTTAATATGCAAAAGTAATGAATTAAAATTTGACAGCAGTGCTACATCAATTCTGAATTTTAATTTAAATAATTTGTATCGGACGTCATTAATTTCGTCAATCCTTGGGTAACCATACAAATTACAAACAAAAGCTTCAAGATTTTTTATCAGAGATGCCTTCAATTCCCAGGAAGAACCAAGATTCTGGAACGTTGTTCTGTAAGTAGGGTTTGATTCCATAATTTTTAAAGATTTATTTTCCTTTTTCCTTTGAAAGTGCTTATAACAACCAGTAAAAATATGAAGACTACCAGAGCCGAGCAAAAATCGCTACCCAACATTTTAGCGATGTGTGTAACATTTTTTTATTTGGGGAGAATGAGTAGTACCCATTAATAAAAAGATATGCACAGAAAATTTATCACTCATTGCTAAAGAAAGTGTGAAGATATCTGTGTCTGCACTTTTAATTAAAACTGCTGAAGATATTTTAGAAGCATTATATGCATGCAAAAGAAGTCGAGTATCAGCTTCTTCATGGTTAGTCATATTAGTTCTGGAATTTCTTTGATAAAATTTTTTTCTTCAACTGTCATTGTGTGAAAAATATACCACTACAGCTTTAAAATTTAAAGGCTCATATGTTACCCATTGTTCAAAAATGAAGTTTATCAAAGCTTCTTTATTTTGTCCATTTGACAAAAACTTTTATAACTGCTTTGGTATTTTCTAATTTGGGCTATTTATAGTGATAACAGCTTCACAACCATCACTTCTGCATTCTCTTTCGGGATTCTTTATACTGATTGTGGGATATGTATCTTATACAAAATAGGTAGATTTGTATTTCTTGCTAATATTAATGATAAATTCAAGGAGGTTAAAAGCCAGCTCTCCAAATCTAGCAGGTATATTTTTTATTTGTTGAAGTACTGCCATACCATCAAATATTATGCTGCTTTTATTTGGAAAGTTTTTGCTGTATCACTGTCTGCCAGGCCCAATTTTCCAGAAATCAGGTTGATTTGTTATTTTTTTCAAGTGATCCCTCAATGTTAGCTATTGCAGGTGAAATAGATTTAAATTAAATTGTTTTCATATCTGGAGAGGTTGACTGTGCCATAACAATTATATGTGCTAATAAATCTGTTGATTTTTTAAAAACATGCTGATCAACTTCGGTTTTAGAAACAATTTTTTTACAACCACTGGAAAATGTTAAAAGTTCTTGCTGTTTTATTGGGGAATATATATCTATGGTATGGCCTTCTTAAAGACATTTTGTGCAGTATTTTTCATAAGCATTTTTTCGTATGCTTCGAACTTTGGTGAGGTCTAACTGTACAGAGTCAGAGGCATATGCTCCACTAGAGATATTAATTAGATTATCTTCTCTCCATGTGAAAAGAACCCCCAGGGGGATACCTTCTTTAAATATTCATGGGCTTCACAACTCCGGGAGCCTGAGTGATCTTTCTCTTTTACTTTTTCTCTTACTCCTCTTGTCTTCCTTTTATCTTTGTTTCACTCTCATTGTAGTTTCCTTTTCAGGGGTGAGGGCAATTCTGTAAGAGCCGATATCATCCTGTATATCGATTCATGGAGAATTGTAAACCACCCACTTGTTGGCTGTGCGTGGCGACTTGTGTCCCTGGAAAGGGGGATCCTGGCAGTTGCGGGAAACCAACATACTGCTTTGGCCTCTGCTTCAGGTAGATGGGAGGTGCATATTGGTCCCGTATGCATCAATTGGCTGGTCAGCTGACTTTTGTCACTGGCTTTAGGGTCAAATGATCGAGCAACTACTAGTCATCTCGTTAAGGGTTGTCTTGTGACAGTATGGGCCCTGGTTAGCACTGTTGCACGAATGTGCATCCCCTTGTTGGGAATGGTAATGGGTGGTGCGGCCGGGGTCTGAATTAATTTTTTCTAAATATGGATGGAAATACTTTAATTCCCTCTGTATCTCTCCCTTGTGGAGAGCAACAAATTGCACATAATCCTTCATTATTAAGATTTTTTATAATTAAGCACATTGATAGTGTCTTTGATAGCTTCTTTAAAAAAAGTCACAATTTCTCGTAACAAAAACGTTCCAGTCTGTCTTGGGAGATAGCCATTCTCTCAAAAAACTGCAATCTGGTGATTTACTAGTTGGTTTCTGCAGCCAAACAATCTCAATTTCTCTCTAATTGCACTACAATAGGCACCTTTTTCTGTTTCTGTACAAGCATATAAAATTCTAAATACAAGTTGTGGGGTAATTTCCAAACATGATGTTATTTTTCACAAAAGAAGAACTTCTGAGTAATTTAAAGGAAAAAAAAATCATAGATGTATGTTGAATCACTGTTCATAGAAATGAACAGATAATTCCTAATAAGCACATTATTCTAACCTTCAATAGTTCAACATTGCCAACAATAATTAAAGCAGGCTATCTAAGCTGTCGAGTCCATATGTGCCAAACCCCATCTGTTATTTTAAGTGCCAGTGTTACAGACATACTAACACAGATTGCCGTGGCTCCGTTACCTGCACACATTGTGCAGAAGTCGGCCATGACAATAAATCATGTGAAAAACCCGAACACTGTGCAAACTGTAAAGGAGATCATACAGCCTAATCTCGTACTTGTCCTAATTAGATCTGTGAAAAATAAATAATTACTATAAAATTTACTCAGAAGCTGTCTTATTCAGTACCCCATCCGTTGGAATTTCCTACTCTAGCTTACTTAAGTAGCAATCTAAACCTGTAAGACATATTAGTACTCAGACTGACTCCTCTTTTCCACCAAGCTGTTTACCTGAATAAACATCATCTAACATTATAAAGAAGACCCATAATGTCCAATCTACTGCTGTTACAAGAGTTTTGCCAAAATTAGTGCTTTGGGAACTTTCATCAGAGCCTGTAAAAATCGAATATATTAGTCAATCGCAGAAATCAAGTCAAGTAAAAAAGTTAACCGAACCTGAGAATGAAAAAACACCTGCTTCATATTCCCAGAAACCTGAAACTAGTCTAAAAGTAAAACCTAGCCAGAAAACAAGAGAATAAAACTATTTGGGGTTCTTCACGGTGGCAAACTGTGAAGAATAAAGAAAGAAAATCATGTCATAGCCCATCTAAAACTAATCTCAAAGATCTAAAACAAATGAATAAGTATGTGGAGGAGGCCATGGAGTCAGCATCTTATGACTCGAGTGATGATGATGAAAATGTTATATTTGAAGAATATAAGCCTCATTGATGTTACCCTTTTAAATTCTATATGCTTTATATTGTTTTTATATATATATATATATATATATATATATATATTTATATATATTATTTTCTAGACATTGTTTAGATTTTAACTTTTACAGATTTTAATTATAACTTGTTTTTCTAACTATGACAAGTGCTATGACAGCCTTTTAATGTTATTTTTACATTTTAAGCTGTATTGTACTTTTTTAACGTTTACTTCTCACCTTTTTCTTGGCACAGCATGTCCCTAAAGGGACTTTGCGCCGTAAAACCCCATTCAACCAACTAACTGTGTGAAAAGTTTTATCATAGATGTAATTGTGCTCACAACATTATTTACCATGTGCTCATATTTCTTTATTTCAGCTGGATATATGTCTTTTTTAACATATTCTGCTTTTGCTTTACCAGAAAGTTGTTCACATGCAAGACAAATATGAGCTCGTAAATGATGTGAAATCATCCATCTATGTACAGCAGCTGGGTTTCTACTAAATCCCCTTAAGCCACCCTTTGTTTTCTAATCTCAATTTGCTGTTTGTTCGATGACTTGATCTATAGCAATTCCACAAAAACCATAATTAATTTGTCTGCAAGCCACAAAATTACCAGCGTTCAGCTCGTTATATGCAAAAGGATGAGTGTTTTTCAAATTTGGCATTTCAAGTAAATAAACAGTTAAATACCGACCATAGTTAACTTGATCATAAGTAAAAAAATAAGGTATATTTTCTTCAACCACAACAAGGTGTAGATTCCAATTAGCATTTCTTGCTCTATGTATAAATCTTAATAACAATGCAACCATGTCTAAATATGATATCCAAAATGTAACATTAGTTTGGTTAATAAAAGCTTGCAATAAAAGATGCTCAATCATCTGATATAAATGATCTGGACCAAGCAAAATAAATGCATCTCCTGTTATGGGAAAAAAAAAAAACTACACATGTTTTTCTGAGAGATAGATATATTGCCTATTCCTTTTGCCAAACATAGTGTCCAGCGTTCAAATAAAAAACATGGTAAAACTATGGTTTTAACCTCAAGTCCTGCACACACTGAAGAATTTGTAAGAACAAAAGAAACTGACAACTGCTTCAATTTGTAAGCCAAAGATAGCTAAGAGCTTATTTGAAGCATCTTCAGGTTCTAATAAGAAAGAAAAAGTGGCACATTAAAAAATGAATATTCAGATTCATCCATGTCATCAGTAGAATCTCATATTTGTGACGATAACAGTTAGACAGAAGATGAATTTCAGGCCCAGGAAGATAATTCACAGAAGACAAGTGTGAAGTTCAGCTTGTCACAGGAAAAGTGGAATTCAGTGAAATAAATAATGGGGATTTTCTCTTGATGGAGTTGAACTCTGATAAGGAATGAATGAATCAGATGAACTCAGGTACTAAGAAACAGTTTGTTGGTAAAATGATTTCATTTCCCTCACAAAATGGACCACATTTTCTTTTATTTAAGTTCATGCGACCATACAGACAGAAAAAAATGTTTTGTGTGGCCTATAACTGATAATACAAGTCTTGTATACTATACAGAAGTACTGGGAAAGTTGTGTTAAGTGAAAGAAATCAGACATAGACAAATTAGTTTCTTATGCAGATTAGCATATTGTCAAACAACTGCAATCATGCATAGAAGTGATCTTCTTTATATTTCACTTTGCCCCATTAACAATATCACTTTGCCCTAGGTATGGCAAAGTGATAATTTTCCACTATTATGTTAATTTTTAATACACCACAGAAATTCAAGAATAAAAATTTGAAAAAAAATAATTTTATTAGTCAAGGGTATTATAAATTACGTAGTGTAAAATTTCATCTACATTTAATTTAAATGTATGTTTCAGTAATTAACTTATTTAATTATAATTTTCATCCTAAGTAGTAAACCTTTGAAATTTATTCTTGTGTATATTAGAATTGCAAATATTTCTGTACTGATTTTTTTATTTATTATCTATTTATCAAGTGTTACATTAAAAGCAAAAGATAAAAATTTAAAATATTTTGCATTCAATTCAATATTTTTATCTTATGGCTGAATGTTAGTCCTATGCATCTTGTGAATTTTTTTAAGTAAAGATTTCACTTGCGGATTATAGGCAGGAAATTAAAGTAGTATTTGAGATAGAATCATGGCAGAAATCATTAAAAGAAACTGGATAGAAGCACCACATAAAAATCAACTATCATCATCAATAAAAATTGTACACTTAGATCAATACACATATGATTTCCTTTTTATAAAATTATTTTGTATTGACCAATTTTTATGTTTTTTCAAGTATTGTATCCACCCTGTACAAAAAAAAATGTAATAAACTAATCTTATGTATTCATTGCAATGGAGTTGTATTTTTATCAATAAAAGCTTCAATTATTGCATGCATCAAACTTAAATATACTGCAGTACCCAAACCAACTTTTTACCAATTCAATAACCTTGTTAGATGCCAGCTGTTCATTACTGGCATAATTTTGTTTATCTTTTTCATTTAAATGAATAATTGCCGACAATGTTCACTAAGCGAAAATTTGTTATGTATAATACTAATAAAACCTTTACAGTAAATATAATTTCCTATATGTAATTTAAGAGTAACAATCTATTGCATAATTTTGTTAAATGAACAGCATCTTGAATCCATAATACAAGTGAGCTGTATGTTGTGCGAACCACAACTGCTTTTCTGAAACTCCCTGAGCATTATCTGGATTATTTGATTCATTTCTTGCTGCAACTTCTTTGTGTAAATTTACATGATCTGTCATGGCTCTAAAACATCATCAAATGATATAACTTTTGGTTGTATACCTCTTTTCTCTAACTCTTACAGTGTATTGCCGTCTTGAAATAACATTTAAAGCTGTAAACTTGTTATCGGTTCCAAATACAGCTAGACAAATTGGAGAAACATTGTTTTGAAGTGGCTGAGCATTGATAGTATAAACAAAGAGCTTTTAGGTAAAATTAACACACAATTCTTAATTGAATCAAGAGAAGTGAATAAGTATTTTCTGCATTCAGGGATATCATCTTTTGTTAATTCTAACACAACCAACACACTGATTAGTCTCAGGGTCATAATTAACTTGTTGAATTAATCTTGTTGCATCTTCACTTAAAGCTACCAGCTTATGACTAAAGCTATATTGTTCAAGGTGCATCAGCAACTCTTCAAATTGGAATTGGCTTTCAAATAAAATGCCATTATTAGATATATAACATTCAACTTGTTGTATACTTGGTAAGGCTTTATTAAGATTAGCTTGCACAAAATCATAGTAATTTTAGCCTCCCCATATGAAAAAAAAATTTTGTTAATTGTAGTGTGCATGCGTTGTTAGGACTTTTCAATCCAGATTTTGAAAAAAAAAGTAAAGTTCATACCGCTTCGCTTTTATGTACCGGCTTAGTATCTTTATCACAATTTTAACTTATTTCATTAAAAAAATTTATCTCATCATTGCAAGGCCTGATTTTTCTTCATTATTATTTGAACAGTATTGAGAATATCTGGAAATTCAGTTATTTTGTGTTGTTCCTCAGCAGCTTTCAACAATTTTCTTTTACATCTTTCGGATCTTGATGCTTTTGATGATTTGCCCTCGAAAAAAGGCGCTTCTTTCTTTATTGGAATATTAATTTTTGAGGACATATCTACAAATCCTGATTTCATGAACTTGAATACTTAACAACAATACACTCAATTTTTTCATCATCGGCATTTACATTTTCCTGAGGATTTTCTATGAACAATTCATACAATTACGTGAAATAATTTTATAATTTGAGTGCAGATGAAGAGGATACTGTTTGAGAAGAGTACATGAATAATTAATTATTTTTATATTCTGTGTTCTTAAAATTGTTTTTATATATTTCTTGTGCATCATCTTATACATTCTTTTTTTTAAACTTTTACTACTGTAATTTTATGCTTTTTGACCTAGATCAGTGGATTGCCTTTATTTGGTTTTATTTATTTATATTATCATTTTTATTCACAATTTTTTGTTTCTATTTTTGACTTTGTCTTGGCGCAGCATATCCTAAATGTTGACTTTATGCCAATCAATCAATCTCTTGTCTTTCTTTCATCTTTGGTGGTAAGGACAATTCTGCATGAGCCAATGTCATCCTATATATAGAGAATCATAAACTATATACATGTTTGCTGTGTGAGGCAATTCATGATCCTGGCAAGGAGATCCTTGCAGTTGATGGAAACTAACATGCTACTTTGGCCTCTTAAGTAGATGGGAGGTTTATATTGGTCCTGTATGTATCAATTAGCTGGACAGCTGAGTTTTGTCACTGGCCTAAGGATCATATGATCAAGAAACTAGTAGTCATCTCATTAAAGGTGGAGACTGACATAGGTTTGTATTCTGGCTGTATGGGTCCTTGTTAGCACTGTTGTACGAATGTGCATCCCCTTGTTGGGCTTGGCAGAAGATGATGCAGCAGAGGTCTGAATTGTATTTTTCTAAAATAGATGGAAATTTTTTTTTTCTTCTAACATGCAAATTTCAAGAGTGATTCTTTTCAATTAAAATTTGTAAATGACAGGGAGAAAAGTATTGCAACTTATTTTATGCATCCCAGTTAATTTTAGCAAAAAAGATAGTACTGCTCCTTTAATACTTTAGGTCAACCAATTTCACCATTTCTTTTGAAAGAATTACTCTGCTCCTGGAAAGGGACGGGCGATATTTAAAAGATTTACTTTGTGCAGTAACTCAATTATTGTCTCACTGCTATATGGGGGGGGGGGGGGAGGACATGTGAAGAGTATTTTTTTATGAATCATGAAAACTTTATACATGGAAAAAAAAATCATTTTTTGAACAAGCTTTTACATGGCACAACCAATCTTTACAAACAGTTTCTACGTCATTGTTAGTGCACTGACTAAATGACGGGTTTCTTCAAACAGCACCTACAAAGAGAGAGAGAAAAAAAATTTAAAGAATTGGTCTCAAAATATGTGTTAAAAAATTACAAAAAAAAAAAAAAAACTACACATTTAGAATTCTGAACCTCTTTTGTATCACAGTGTTTTTATCTGCAACATACTCAAGAGATTGTTTAAAAAAGTTTTGTAAAGTAGAAATTTTTACAACAACATATTTTATGATTTGGATAAAAAATTGTGAAGGATTCTGTTTTTCAGTTAAGAATTTTTGTGGAAAGTCCTATTTAATTTTAAGGTGAGAATGTCTGAAGAGTCTTTTTAAAGAAAAAGAATTTTTTCTAAACAGATGTCTGCTTTGCTTTTGCCAAAATCTTTTTTAACTGCAGTGTTTGAAAATTTCATCTTTACTTGCTAATTATTTACCCTAGCTAGTGACAATCAGCTGACCAGCCATTTGATGCATATGGTACAAGTATGTACTTCCTGTCTACCTGAAGAAGAGGCCAAAGCAGTGTGTTGGTTTCTCTCAACTGCCAGAATCCCCCTTTCCAAGGACATGGGTCTCCATTCACGGCACATGTGAGTGATTTAGAATTTTCCATAAGTCAGTATACATACAAGATGATATCAGCTCTTGCAGAGTGTGTCTCATCTCCAAAAAGGAAACCACAACGAGAGTGAAACAAAGATGAAAGAAAGATGAGATATGAGAGGAAAAGAAAAAGAGAAATATCACTCAGATGCTCGGAGTTGCGAAACAATGAAAACCTAAAGAAGGATCCTCCTGGGAGGAAATGGCTAATTAGGAGATTTTCTGACATTAACAGAGGTTAAAAAGCATCAGTAAAATTTCATTCTAAGCTGATTGGCTGAGCACATGTTCTTTTATTTTTGGGAAGGAGAAACTTGAACCTATTACAGAATATGAGTCTAAGAAATTTTAATATGGAAATAGGAAATTTGACATTTGCATGGACATCTTTAGTGAAATCAGGCTTTGCCAGTGCAAAGGAACCCAAGAAACAGAGATAGAAAATTCCATATTGGACTAGCGCTGTTCAAAAGGGGGGGGGGCACCAAATTCTAGCTTTCTCCCGGGTGCAATTTTCTCTTCACATGCCCCTGTATTGAGCACAAAAATATTTTGTCTGTAATTGATGCATTCTATTCCTCAGAGGTTTCAACTTTTAATTGAAGCCATCCGAACCTACCCAAGGCCTGCCCACCTTTGTCTTACAAGGTAATATAATGCATTCAAAATTGAAACAATGAGATTACACATAAATATTAGTTTAATAATTAACAAAATTAATTAAAAAATAAGCAATAAACATAATTAATATATTAAAACAATAGAAATTAAGGAAAAATCTTTCTACTCACCTCTAATCAAACTTCTTTAAGATGCAACAAAAGTTCTGAACTTACAGCATTCATGTACAAATCAGTATTTTTATGGTAACACAATATACAACACTAAAAGTGATATAAAATAAAAATGAAATAAATTTCTTTCCAAAATTATATATATTTTAAAATTTATCAACTTTCACTACCCATAAGGGCTAACTTAGTAACTTTTTTAGCAGATACATATTGTTTTTCAGAGAAGGTCGTTTGATAATGTGGTTTCTTACAAGTGAAAGATTTTTTTTTCTATTTAGGGTGTTAATACCCAAGCTAAGTCTGAACTCGGTTAAATGTTTATTGAATGATTGAAAACACCCTTTTAATAAACAGCACTGCTGTGTGGAATGATTAATATAGCTAATATTAACTTAGGCAATGCAATATATTATCCTTGGCCAAATATATTTATTATTTGAGAAATTTGAATCCAGCCAGAATCCATCCTGTCATAAGATATTTCATCAAAATTTTCAAACTGTTAGGATGAAAATTCTAAAAGAATTCTTTCTAATTCTTCAAAAGAAGAATTACAAAGAAGAAAACTGTTTTATAAAAAAATCAATAGATTCATAAGGCACAGTTCTCCTTTAGAATATGTCAGCAACTTTCCATTTCGTTCTTATCTTCAGTCTTTACTGTCTGCCAGAAGGCATTGAAATTGCCCACCTGAAGATGGTAAAAATGTAGAAAATAAACTACATTGGTGGAAATTGAATTATGAAAACATGGTTTTTTAATCAAAACATTTATAATATTAACTATAAATGAATGAAATTTCATGCATTATACATGCTGTATACAACAAATAATTTAGAAAAATAAAATTTCATACAAATTAATAAACTAAAACATAACATCAAAAATTAGATCTTAGTAACATAAAAACATGGAAACTGATTTATGAAATGTCACATTTAATTGAAATTAATAATTAGTAAAGCTGCCTTTATTCATTAGAGTTTCTTTTATTCAAGATGGCATTGATAAAACAAGATTTTGGATGTATTTTTAATTAATTAGTTTCCAGTTTTTCCAGAATGAAGCTTTTAAATATACAAGTGATAAGTACTTGCATCCCATTTACATAAATCAATTGAACAAGCTGTCCTAAAACATTTTCCATTGGGTTCAGATCAGGACTAATAGGTGGATGATCTAAAAGAACAATATTCTTTTCGTTAAACAAATCTTTCATTGTAATTGTTTAACGGAGACTTGTTTGCGTGTTGATGGCAAACTCCTGTAGCACAGTGTCCTCTACAACATACATGCGTGTAGTACATTCTTGACCGATGTGGCTACGTACTTGGAAAGCTCCTGATTCATGCAGTCTGCGGTGCAATTGTCCAAATAAAACATGACCGGGCTGACATCTGTTTGGGAAGCATTCAAGGTACATCCGTGTCACAGCTCGTCCATTTCCATCACCGCCGCGATACACGCAATGATGTTGGCCATTTCTGCGTTACTAAACTCATTCATCCTTCTCCTTCAACATCCACGCCTGAAATGATTGTTTTTCCCACTCCCGTTTTCTTGCACTTATCACCCTCTAGTGGTCGCAGTTTGAATTTTCGGATACAAGTTCCTTTGTAAATCTTGTTCATCATGACATGACAGACCAGCATGTTAAGTTTGTAAACAACCTTTTGGGACACGCTGTATAAGATATTCTTGTCAAATGGTTGCAGATTTTTCTCCCTTCCCATGTTGTAGCTTCTGGAAATTCTATTCAAAATGCTAGCTTTGACAGTATTTTTTTAAATTGCTTATATCAAAAAATGGATAAATCCATTCGATTACATAGTTTCTGAATAAAAACAGTTTTGGCCTGTTTTGTATCATATAGGGTAACATCCCTAGTAATTGGCATGCACCAATGATTGGCACATCCCACAAACATGTCCTAAAATAAGATTTATATCCAGTCTTTTAAAAATGTAAGACCATATACCAGTTATATGCTCATTTACTTTAAAGATTATAATTTCGATTTATGCTACTAGATGACAATAGTACCTAGGAAAGAGAAACAATTATGGTTTGTATCAAATTAGCCATTTTGTTGCAAATTCTTCTTTTCTGGCTTAAGAAAGGCATGCTTTTTAATCTTTATTATCTGATTTCTAATATATTTTAAATTGACAACAGTTTTGTTTAGTTGAAAAGGGTTACTTTAATTGCGTAAAAGTATTTTTGACACAAATATTTGGATTTCTGAATTAATGATAGATGCCAATTAATGGTGCTTCAATTTTAATAGTTCCAAGTAATTGTCACCTATTCCAATTACAAGGGAATCGCATGATTTGAGATTAAACCGCTCATTTTGGTAGTACACTAAGTTATAGGCTAATTTTGTTTATGAGTTGTTTTTATTTGAAAATATGAAATATTATCAGTACTGGTATCCATTAAATCTTTATATGACAATTACTGGGGACAGCATGATAATTATTGGGTATTAACATAAATATATTATATTGTTTAAAGTGTTCACATTTCATACCAATATGGTGATTTCTTTCTTTCAAAAACCTGAAATATTGCATCTTCATCTATAGTAAATTCATTTAAAGCAATTAAACCCAATGCAAAATATGAAGTTTTTTTAGTTAGAAGTTTTTTTTTATATAAACATGTGCCAATTACTGGATCGCAGGGTGTCATACATTGGTGCTCTAGGTGCCAATTACTGGTGACTATAGCAGCTTTTTATAAATTTATTTTTATAAAAATACTTTTTCAAAAATTTTTGCTTTTAGTGAGCAAAATACATGCACAGATATGCATTCTTTGATTTAAAAATATTTGCAAGTAAATATTTTATTTTTTGGCAATGAAAATCGAAGTAAGTTTAAAGACAAATTCTTAATGTGCCAATTACTAGCGATGTTACCCTACATCATTGTTTTATTTTACATTTTAACTCATAACCTTATGTTCTAACTATGTCCCCAAAGGGACCTTGCACCATAAACCCCCATATAACCAACCAACCAACCCCTTAAATTAAGCCATTATAAAAAAGAATATAGATTTATTGTTTTAATTAGCGATGTTTGCAAATTTACTAATGCTGCCCAACTTGAAATATTATGCTTTCTTCACTGTTGAATTGATGTGGAATAAAATCTAATATTTCAAAAAATTTTAAAACGCTGGAAAGCTTGTTATACATGGATTCTCTTTCAAGCTAATATTGTAGTAAATTTAGCCTCATGCTCAGTAAATTTAGGATTAAACAAAAGTGGTGGTAAAAGAGGTGGCAAGGAAACACCCACAGGCAATATGTCATTTATGGTAAAACCGTTGTTGGCTAAAAGATCACCAACCTGAAGAATGCTTACAAGTCCAGATTCTTTGAACAGCACCTTATCAGAAATTGAACCAGGATATAATTTGCTTGCAAAACAAATAAGGCCATGTGTGGAGACAGCTAACAAGCCCTTAAAGGTCTTGTCTTTTTTTATAGTGTGAGTACATTTGGCGTTGAGCCTCTCAATCAGAACGGGGATTTTCATAGATTTTTGTGCTATCTGTAATAAAATGACAGCTTTCAAATCCTTTTTTTTTTCTTTTTTATTTTGTTTAAAGATGGCACAGTATTATTTTCAATAAATGCTCATGTATGAAAAGTATTTCTGATTGTGCGCTATAAACACTGTATATAGCTACATATACAAATGTATAATTCTGTCTAAGTTTTTGTAGAGTTATGAAAAGTTGGTCTTCCAAATTTATAGATTCGACTTTCCATCCAAAAGCATATTCTATGTCAAAACGTCCAATGTAATTGAACAGCTGCATTTGGCAATGTTCATCTTTTTTTTAGTTGATGAAAAGGAAAATGATATTTTTTGTTTTTTTCACTTTTTCTTTCAATTTTTTTCATTAAAAATAAATTTTGGTATCCGAACTTGTATTTTTGCTCGTCACCTCTTCATCTTTTGGAATTTCTTCATCAACAGTATTCTCCCCATCATTCTCATTAAAAAATCTCTTGTCCTTAGCTGTGCAGATTTAAGAGTACTGTATTACCTGTATATACTTACCAGTAGTTATAGAAACGTCCTTTGATGACAAGATTACATTTTTGTTGTTTTTCCAGCATCTGCAATAATATTAAAAATATAAGATTAATAAATTTATGGAAATAGCAGTAAAAATTAGTTAAAAAGTTCATCCAACAATTGAATTTTTTTATCAAATTGATCTCCTGTTGATTTAGATATTAAATCTGCCGATTCCGTTCCTATAACTGCAGCAGCCTTGAATCTCTCACTTCTAGATTTTGGATTTGTTTTCCTTTTTTCATCAATTTTCAGTGAATGGCTGTTTCAGTATATATCAAATCAGATTTTGTGGATTTAATACTTCATCGCCTATTCTGACGAACCTCATTGGGGAAACACCTCATGGGGCACTCTTTGCCTTTTTAAAAAACGCAGGATTTTATTTTGAAATATGATTTTATATTGTTTACTTTTTTCATTTTATACTCTAAGTTCTTAGATTGCACTTTCTATTTATATACTTTTTATTCTATATCATAATTTTATGCAAATATTTTTCACTGTCTTTGCCTGACTATATCTGGATGGGATAACCCATCCAGATATTTTATACTTTTGCTTTTTTAGTGTTTGTTTGGCGCAGCATGTTCCTGAAGGGATTTTGCGCCATTAAATCCCATACAACCAACCAACCAACCAGATTTTGTGGATTTGAATCAAAAACCCTATGAGTTTTCTGCACGAAATTTTGTCCATTTTTCATAAACTAAAGTTTCATCGAAAAGAGACATTATGCTCATTTTCCCTACTTAAAAAATAGGCTTGCACGGCAACTTCATAGTATTATTTACATAGCAGAAACAAGCCTGGGAATTCACAGGATGGCACTTATTCCTTGAGAGGTATGTAAAATTCCCAGGAATGTCTTCTAGGTATTTTCCAATTTCGTCAGCATTATACTCTTTCAGAACAACATCCATGGAATACTGAATTAAAAAATTCTTATATTCTGAAATCAGTTCAGGTATATCTACCGAAACCTTCATTAATCCATTCACAATATTGTTATCTCTTTCAGTTCTTATACAATTAAAGAATATAAAAAAGTTGTCCAGGAATGTTGATAGGTTGCTGTAGGGTTTAATAACTGATTTAAGTTTTAAACTTTCCACTCTAATGTTTGTCATATTTAAAAAAAATCCATCGAATGAAGCCATTTCTGTCTATTCCTGAAATACAAAATTCAAAATGTGAGCAATAACCAATCTTATACTAATATTGTAAAGAAATTCAGACTAAAACTTTTGAATTATGTATAAAATTTATTTTAAATATATAGTGACAGCTTTGCCATAAGAAAATGTTTAACATTAGAAAAATTATTAGATTAGATTAATTTGAAAAAGAATGAATGAATCTTTGGATTTTAAAATATTATACTAAAATTTAAGTTATGAATAAAAAAATAATTAGCTGAAAAACCTTTAATTAAAAAGTACTTTAATTATTATTCAAAAAAATTGTAATGCATCTAAATTCAATGATATAAACTTAATACGGTAATATTATAATGCATGCTACCACTGATTATTGTTATTGTTTGGCATTAATATTTCCAAGCAGGTATAATAAGTACCGATAGATTTTACAAATCATTAACATAATTTTTGAATAGAAATACCATTCATAATAATAATAATAAAATAGCTGATAGTATAAGGCCTGATACTGAAATAATAATGTTAACACATGAAAAAAATAAATTTTTACCTTGTAAATTGGGGGCCAATTCTTATCAAAATATTCAATGACACGCTAATTTATTGAAGACTTGAATTCAGTATAGATTGTCTGATATTCTTCATCAATCTGAGAGCAGCATAATTTATAGAAAAATCTGCTCGCTTTGGTGTTTTCTTCAGTGGAAATTTTCATTTTTTCAGCCATCACCTGAGTAAGGGAAAAATCAATAATGTTTTTTAAAATATTACTTAATTTCATTTGCACAAAGATGTTGCTAAGTCATGTAGATTAATCTCTTCTTTAATTTTCCTTTAAAGCAGATGAAAATAAAATTCCATTTTAATGCTGTATAGATTATTATTATTTATTTAGGAAAATCTTCAGTTCTGGCTACATTTCCAGTAATAACTTTACATAATCTTAGAGATAAATATTAAAGGGGGAAAAAAATCAAATATAAAGCATTTAAGTGGACACCATCCTAAAGCATTTCAAAATTATTAAAAATTATAATGCTAATTAAATGCAGTTTTCTTATAAAATAATTTATTGAATCAATTACATAAATTTATTTAAAATTTTATCCGTTCACACATGATAAAGATAAAAATTAATAGTTGTTACGATTGTATAACTTTTTTTAATAGTTTAAGATAATAAAGTTGACAATTATGTATAATCATGTATCATAATTATGTATAATTATGTATAATCATGTTAAACAGATTTTTTTTTAATTTATATAAAGTGAATACTTTAAAAAAAACACACTAAACTACCATAAATTACAACACACAATAACGTACCTCTTGTAAGGCTCTTAAAACATGAAACTTGCACAATTGCATTCTGGCATCAGGAAAATTTTTACGCAGGATTTTTCTTTCAACTAAAACTTTATCTGTTATGATTGCATTTGTCTTCTTCCAGCAATCATTTTTTTCCTTAAAGGAATCAATGAGTCACTGAAAAGAAGCTACATCTTTTCTAGCCAACAAGCAACAAAGCTTATAAAAAATAATTAAAAAAAAAAAAATACTTTCTTAGCCCTATTATTCTGAAATAAGAAAACGCATAACATTTAAACATAACATTTAAATCTATTAAGAAACAATGTGGATGGAGAGTTAGTGAATAAATTTATTTAAGTATTTGTTTATGTTGAACCATTTAAAAAGATTTCCTTTGCTTACCTGAAGGAAATATGATTGGCAGTTTGAAACTACACTTAGCTACATCACTTGGCTTTCAACATTGCAGAAAAAAGTGAATGTAACCCTGATTATGGATGTTATTCTGACTACTGTAGTTTGTCAACCTAATTCGGAAAATAATTCAGTGCTCTTTTCAACATGACATTGTTAAATACTCTTTTAACTGTCCGGCTTCTGCCAGATTGTCCATATCTATTTTAGGTAAGCAAGTGAATATATTTTTTAATATGTCAATTTTTATCACATACTTAAGTAAATTTCTCACTGAGTCTATACTTAATAAATGAATTGAAACAAAGATTTTAAAAAAAGTTACCATTGCTATCCTCAATTAATAAGATGAAACATGTGTATCATATATCCAGCAGTTTATAATATTTCTAGATAATAAAAAAATGCATTTGCCATTTTTTTCGTCCTGAAGAGAAAAAAAACAAAAAAAAAACAAACATGTAAAACATTATTGTTTTTGAACAAATTTACACAGCATCCATAATCATATTGCAACTTTCTGATTGTTTCATTTAAGTTGTCCGATGACCTCTTAAACTTGGTTGCAATGTTAGACAAATCTTTAAGAAGACTGATCTTTCCAGTATCCTTCTGCAACTTATCTTACAAAAAGTTTTTTGTTCACATCGTTGTTGAATAAGTTAGCAGCTTCTTTCTCTCAGGTCCCCCCCAGTCCCTTCTTTAGGTATTCACAACCCCGGGTGTGCGCTCCCGAAGTTTGATTGAGAGATCAGCGCCACCTAGCTGATAAATGATGTAAAGTTCAGTTGAGCTTCGTTGTCCCTCGAACAACATGTCTGTATCGAGCGCCCTTGCTCTCAAATCAAGGCTCATTTAAATGTTTGCCCCCTGGCAATAATCAATAAAAACAGTCCACTTTTCTCTAACGCTCCCGACATATGATCCTATCTGACCGGAGCACAGCTAAATAAAAAATGAGCGCTTTAAATACTTTAAATCGCCAACGCGGCATATTGAAAACTAAAGTAAATAAAATCACGAAATTCATTAATGAATGCATTCATCTAAAAGGATCGCAAAGAGCAGCAAGAAGAACGACTCTGCTTAGAAAGCAAAAGGGCTTCTATTTTGGAAATTAAAACGGCATTACGTAATTTGATAGTGTCGTATACAACTCTTCCGGAAGATGTCGACATTACAGATTCTTTGGAAATAGCAACTGAGCTAGAGGATGAACTGGAAGATTCAGAGGTAAAACTTAACATTATTCTTTCTAAATATGAATGTGTTATCAATAAAGAAAATCCTACTGTTAGTAATAGCTTTAAAATTCCAGACTTACCTCTACCCAATTTTTATGGAAAATATGATGAATTTCAAAATTTTAAGACTCAATTTATGTCTATTATCGGAAATAATAAGAATCTGAATTCAACTCAGCAGTTATGCTACTTAAAGGGCTGTTTAAAGGGTGACGCCAAAAGGCTCGAGTCAGCTCAAGATACTTACGAATCTCTTTGGCAATCTTTAGAAGAAAGATATGAAAATAAAAGAGCTGTCATTGATTGCCATATTATTAAACTACTTAATTTTTCAAAAGTACCCGATTCTCCTAACCATTTAATGCAATTAATTGATAATACAAAATGTAATATGCGTGCATTAAAATTACTTGAATTTGAATCTAATGAGCTGTCAGATGCTTTAATAATGCACATCTTGTTTCAAAGATTGGATTCTGAAATAAAAAAATCGTTCAAAATGAAATTAATTAAAATTGAAATTCCTAAATTAGCTAGCTTTTTAAGCTTTTTGGAAGAAAGAAGTATTCTTCAAAATACTGTTATTTCAAAGGAACAAAAAAAGTCTCCTTATAATAATTGGAAATCTGGCACTAAGCCAAACATGGAAAAATCCTTTTTAACAAAATCAAAACAGCGAAAAGGGTGTATTTTAGGATGTACAGATTCACATTCTTTACATAGATGTGAGAAATTTAAACAAATGAACGTGATAAAGAGATCAGAATTTGTTAAAAGTAACAATTTATGCCAATCTTGCTTAAATAACCATCTACCTAATCCTTGTTTATCTAAAAATAAATGCCTTTCTTGTGACAGCAAAGAGCATAATTCATTACTTCATTCATTAAATGAAAATAATAATATCAGAAGGCAATTCATTGTTGAAGACCAGACATTAGATAGGCGCCAGATGGATTCCCCCCCCCCCTCCCTTTCTCCTGATAATCAAACATTTTTCGCGAAGGAAAATGAAACAAATAAATATTGTGTAATTTTAAACACAGCTGTGATATATTTGAAGGACGGTTCTGGGGAATTTCAACCTTTAATTGCTGCATTAGACAGTTGTTCCAGCTCGCATTTATTGACCTCTCATGCAGCAAATCTGTTAGGATTGCGTAAACAAAAAACTCATATTTTCATTTCCGGACTTAATGATTTATGTTTAAACGCTAAATCATTTGTTAGTACGGAATTAACGAATGAAAACAAAACTAAATCTTATCAATTAGATATGTTAGTTGTTCTTAAATCGCTAATCTACCACCCAAATATATAAATACGTCAAAATTAAAATTGCAGTCGAACATAGAATTAGCGGATAATAATTGGGATAAGCCGAAACGCGCACATGCACTGATTGGAGCGCAGTTATTCTATAAATTAATAGGGTCTAATAAAATTAAAATTGATGATTCCCAATTAATGTTAGTCGAAACGTTTTTCGGGCACGTTATATCAGGAACTGTATGCAATTCTATCTCAAATTTAAGGGAATATTCTGATTCTTGTTTTTTAGTAACAGATTATAAAAATTTGGAAAAAGAAATAAGTTCTTTTTGGGAAATGGAGCAAGTAAGTGAATTAAAACCCTTAGTTAGTGAGGAGTTAAATTACAGTAATGAACATTTTTTAAAGACTCACTATCTGAAACCGGATGGCAGATATGTAGTTGAATTACCCTTTAAGATTCAAATGTTGGATAATTCTCTGGGAGATTCAAAACAAATTGCCGCTAAAAGATTAAATCAGTTATGGAACCGTTTAGAGCGGGATCCCAAATTAAAGGAACTATACTCAGAATTTCTAAAGGAATACACTACTTTAGGACACATGGAAGAAAACTCCAATGACATAAAACCTGATAAAGGATATTTTTTCCCTCATCACGGTGTTTTGCGACCATCAAGTACTACAACTAAACTGAGGGTTGTTTTTGATGGGAGTTGTAAAACTACTAATGGGAGTTCTTTAAACGACTTATTGTTTAAAGGAGGTATAATACAGGATGATCTTTTTTCAATTATGATTCGTTTTAGAAAACATATTTTCACATTTACAGTTGATGTAAATAAAATGTTTCGACAAATAGAAATAAATTCGTCGCATATTAGATACCAAAAAATATTGTGGAGAGAAGGGAGGGAGGAACCTGACAAAATCTACACTCTGAAAACGGTCACCTACGGTTGTGCAAGCAGTCCATACCTTGCCACTAGAGTGCTCCAACAGTTAGCGGTAGATAAAGCAAACAATTTCCCATTAGCTGCCGAAGTTGTAAAGAACGATATGTACATGGATGATTGCCTGTCAGGTGCACCAGACATTTCCGAATTTTTTGAAATTAAAAAACAATTAACAGACATCTTCAAAAAAGGTCAGATGGCCTTGCATAAATGGCATTCTAATGTTATTGAAGAAATAAATCCTGATTATCAAACATTTCCCTTTAATCAAAATGCCGAAGAAAGTTCAACAAAAACTCTCGGAATACTGTGGGACTGCACTAGTGATACATTTAACTTTAAAGTTATCGTCAACAGAAGTTCTGACTACACAAAACGCGAAATTCTAAGTCAAATTGCAAGACTCTTTGACCCCCTTGGCTTGCTCGGTCCTGTAATTTGCCTTGCAAAAATCTTCATGCAACAACTATGGTTGCTAAAGTGCGACTGGAATGATAAAATTCCACTTCATGTTGCTCAAGAGTGGGACAATTTCCTCAATTCACTAGTTCTTATAGAAACGATCAAAATACCCAGATGTATTCTTATTAAAGATGCATCAACTATCCTCTTACATGGGTTTGCTGACGCCAGTGAGAAAGCATTCGGAGCTTCCCTTTATCTTCAAATGAACACTGATTCAAATTCACCTGTTTGCCACCTCATTTGTAGCAAAAGTAAAGTTGCCCCTATTAAAACGGTCAGCATACCGAGGCTTGAACTTTCAGCCTGTTTGTTGTTGTGCCAACTTGCTCAAAAGGTAATTAGAGCTATGAAACTTCAAATCGACAAAGTCATACTTTGGTCGGACTCTACGATTTCCCTAGCATGGATAAACATGTCCCCACATCTTCTAAAAACTTTTGTTGCGAACCGAGTGTCAAAGATTCAAGAACTTACCAAAAACTACGAGTGGAGATATGTGCCATCAAAACTAAATCCAGCGGATGTGTTATCCCGAGGTCAAGATGCAAAATCGCTTGCTACAAATAAACTGTGGTTTGAAGGACCCGATTTCCTGAAACAAGACATTGTAAATTTTTGTCCACAAAAGGACTCTCATACTAAAGACTAACAATTTTTAAAGGAACTAAAGTCAGTTCCGGTTCTCACTTCAGTTATAATTTGACTTTATGAACTCGTTTCTTACCATTTCAAATAGTTATATTAAATTAATGAGAGTGTTAGCATTTATTTTCAGGTTTGTCCACAACTGTAAAAATCAGACAAAATTTAAGGGTTCCTTAACTTTAGACGAACTAAGAGTTTCTAGAAATTTCTTAATTAAGAGAGCTCAAGGTGAGTATTTTTCATCAGAAATTTCGGCATTGAAAAAGGGCATGTCTGTCCCTGTAAAAAGAAATTTTTTGAGTACAAGTGCAGTATACACATATAGGAAAAAAAATATGAAATTCCTTCGTTAAACACACCTTTTTGTTTAAAAAAGAACAAAAAAAAAAACACTATACAATTATAACTAACAAGTTGCGACTTGCGATGATTGCAAGTTGCAATCGGATGGATGAAGGACGAACACCTTCATGAACACACTCATCAAAAACATTAAAGACAGCATTCATAATCGATAAATTAATCGAAATGGAAGTAAACGAATACGGAACTGATTTGAAATAATGGATCAAATATGGAATAAACAAATTAACAAAATGGGAAATCAGAGAGTTGGAAAACCAGTAAAACAAAGATTGGAATAAAATAAAACCTGTAAGTCATGCTGCATTACCATATTGTTACTATACAAATGTTTATGAAGTGTTAAGGAAGTAGGTATGGCTAACAATTTTGATATTACAAATGATAATAAAGCACATGCGAACAGTAACAATTGTCCCCAATTTCCCAGAATACTGTCATTTTGGCAAGTTTTCTCAGGTTTGAAAAATTTTTTGTATTATCCCCTGATAGTCCCAGGAATCCCATATTCCCCTGATGAGTATGAACCCTGATGATGTTCTTTTTCCTCCTTTTCTCTGTTCAATGCTAAAGCGCACAAACTGGCCGATCGATCAATCTAATGCTTGCGTGATATTTGGAGTTCTGTTATGTTTTAGTTTATTTCATTTAATAAATTATGCGATTTAATTTCTTATAATGAGCGCTTCAAAGTCTGTATTTAATACGAATTGGATGGATCCAGATCTGCATCCTGATTTTTCTTTTTGGATTAAAGAAGTTCAAAAAATTCCAAATTCTGTGTATTGTAAACCTTGTAAGAGGAACATCAGAGTCATCAACATGGAAAAACAAGTTCTTACAAGTCATACAAAGACTAAAAAGCATAAAAAATAACTCCATGTTCAAATTAGTCTGAAACATTTGATTTTGCATCCAAAGAAAGTGTTAAGAAAGAAAATAAGAAGAGATTAATAAAAAAAAAATTTTTGGTTTCGTCGGAACAATCAGCTTCCGTTACTAATGGAAAAAAAAAAGATCTATCCCATTCTTGATGCAGGAAAATACATTGAAAGATGAAATTTTCTGGGCTATGAAGCTTGTGTCACATTCTTCATTTAATTCATTCATTGATGTTTCTGATACATTTTGTCATATGTTTTCCTGACAGTGACATTGCTAAAAAGTGTACTTTAGGACGTACAAAAATGTCCTATTTGATTTGTTATGGATTAGCCCCCCTTTTTCCACCTTCTCTTCTGAAGAACATCTGTGAAGAATAAAAAATATGGCATGTGCTTTGATGAGGCATTAAATCTTATTTCTGAAAAGAGTCAAATAAATGTAATAATACAATATTGGTGCGATTCAACAAATAGAGTGCTATCACGATACTGGGATTTTGTATTTTTATATCAGACCTCAGCTAAGGAATTAAAAATTTTAAAGAAGCCATTTCTTGTAGGGAATTAAAATTGCTTTTGCAAATTAGCATGGATGACCAAATGTAAACTTGAAATTCTTAAAACATGTAAAAGAAGAATTTTAATTGCAAAATGATTGACATTTTAGATTTGGGAACTTGTGCACTCCATATTGTCCATGGTACATTTCAGTATAGTCACAAATGTACCAAATGGAAATTAGATGTTATATTTAGTCTCTTTATTTGATGTTTCAAGATAGTCCAGCTAGACGAGATAATTTCATTGAAATTACTGGCAGTTGTGAATTTCTTCTAAAATTCTGTGCTATAAATTCTGTGCTATCCGATGGGTTGAAAATGTTAGAGTAAGTGAGCAAGCTGTACAAGTTTTGTACAACATAAAAAATATGTGGAAAAAACAAATTTGCCTGGAACTTTTATGTGTGACATTGCAATGGACGCATGTTGTGAATTGATTCTTGCAAAATTTAGCTTCTTTTCATATATTGCTAATATCCTCGAACCTTTTCTTAAAAAATTCCAAACATCTAAGCCCATGATACCTTTCTTACATTTTCATGAAAATCATTTTTGTCTTCTTAGGTAGTTAATGAAAAATATTGTGAAAAATAATGTTATTGAAGAAGCAAATTCATTACAGAAATTATTTTCAATTGATATGAAAGATTCTAGAAATCTAAGACTTTGAAAAAATACTGACATTGGAATAGTCACAGCAAGATATTACTAGAGCTTCTGAATCTGAAAAAGCATATTTTTTAGCAAGGAGAATGTTTTCAATTTGTCCCCCAGGGGGATACCTTCTTTAGGTATTAATGGGCTTCACAACCACGGGGACCTGAGTAATCTTTCTCCTTTCCTTTTCCTCTTACTCCTCTGGTCATCCTTTCCTCTTTGTTTCACTTTCATTGTGGTTTCCTTGGAGAGCGATTCCGCATGAGCCGATATCCTGTATGTCGACTCATGGGGAATTGTAAACCACCCACTTGTTGGTCCTGCGTGGCAACCCGTGTCCTTAGAAAGGGGGATCCTGGCAGTTAAGGGAGACCAACACACTGCTTTGGCCTCTGCTTCAGGTAGACGGGAGGTGCATATTGGTCCCATAAGTACCAATTGGCTGTTCAGCTGGCTTTTGTCACTGGCTATAGGGATGAAGTGATCGAGCAAATACTAGTCATCTCGTTAAGGGTGGAGGCTGGCATAGGTTTGTCTTGTGATCGTATGGGCCCTGGTTAGCACTGGTGCACGAATGTGCATCCCCTTGTTGGGCTCGGTAGTGGGTGGTGTGGCCAGGGTCTCAATTATTATATTTTTAATATGGATGGAAACATTTCATTTCTTTCTACTTCTCTCCCTAGCAGAGAGCGACAAAATGTACAGACTTCCTCTCTCACTCGCTTCTTTGTTATTAAACATACTGATAGGTACTCTGATAGCTCCTTTGAAAAAACCTCACCTTTTCTAATTGCTAAAACCTTCCAGTCTGTCTTGGGGGATGGTCATTCGCTCAAGAAACTACAATCTGGAGATTAACTAGTTGAGGTTTCTACAGCCAAACAATTAAAATTTCTCTCTAATTGAATTATATCCCCCAGGGGGATACCTTCTTTAGGTATTCACGGGCTTCACAACCCCGGGTACCTGAGTGATCTTTCTCCTTTCCTCTTACTCCTCCCCCCCAGGGGGATACCTTCTTTAGGTATTCACGGGCTTCACAGCCCCGGGGCACCTGAGTGATCTTTCTCCTTTCCTTTTCCTCTTACTCCTCTGGTCTTCCTTTCCTCTTTATTTCACTCTCGTTGTGGTTTCCTCTTCGGAGGTGAGGGCAATTCTGTATGAGCCGATGTCATCCTGCATATCGACTCATGGAGAATTGTAAACCACCCACGTGTTGGCCGTGCGTGGCGACCCGTGTCCCTGGAAAGGGGGATCCTGGTAGTTGAGGGAAACCAACACACTACTTTGGCCTCTGCTTCAGGTAGACGGGAGGTGCATTTGGTCTTGTATGCATCAATCGGCTGGTCAGCTGACTTTCGTCACTGGCTCTAGGGATCAAGTGATCGAGCAACTACTAGTCATCTCGTTAAGGGTGGAGACTGACATAGGGTTGTCTTGTGACCGTATGGGCCCTGGTTAGCACTGGTGCACGAATGTGCATCCCCTTGTAGGGCTCGGGAGAGGGTGGTGCGGCCGGGGTCTGAATTCTATTTTTTTTAAAATATGGATGGAAACACTTCTTTTCCTTCTACTTCTCTCCCTAGTGGAGAGCAACAAACTGCACAGACTCTTTCATTCACTCGTTTTTTCATCATTAAACGTACAGATAGCCTATCTGATAATTCATTTAAAAAGACTTCACCATTTCTCGTTGCAAAAACATTCCAGTCAGTGCTGGGGGATGGCCATTCTATCAAAAAGCTGCAATCTGGGGATCTACTAGTTGAGGTTTCTACAGCTAAACAATCACAAATTCTTTCTAATTGCTCTACAATAGGCACCTTTTCCGTTTCTGTACAAATACATAAAACTCTAAATACAAGTCGTGGTGTTATATCTGAACCTGATCTGTTATTCTCTACTAAAACTGAACTTTTAGAAAATTTAAAAGACCAAAATGTCATAGATGTACGTCGTATCACTATCCGTCGCAATGAAGAAATACTACCTACTAAACATATTATTCTAACTTTCAATAGTCCCAATTTACCAGCTAGAATTAAAGCTGGCTATCTAAGCTGTCCAGTTCGACCATACATACCAAACCCTATCAGATGTTTCAAATGCCAGCGTTATGGCCATACTAATACCAATGGCCAATGTCGTGGATCTCTTACCTGCGCACGTTGCGCAGAAGTCGGTCACGACAATAAAACATGTGAAAATTCTGTACGTTGTGCAAACTGTAAAGGCGATCATACAGCATATTCCCGCAAGTGCCCTAACTGGAACCGTGAAAAGGAAATAATTACTATAAAAATTACTCAAAATTTGTCTTATCCTGATGCCCGTAAACTAGTTGAAAATAGAACCCCATCTGTCGGAATTACCTACTCTAGCTTACTCAAGAAGCAATCAACAGCCGTAAGACACATAAGTACACAAACTGATTCCCAATTTCCATCCAGTAAATCAACTGTAATACAATCAGCCAGTACTCATGTTAAAGAATCGACCAACACCCCATCCTCTGAACCGGTAAAAATTGACATAGAGAAGAAACAACAGAAACCGACAGCTCTATCCAATAAGTCATCTCAACCCCAAACTAAGACAAAACCTGCCATGAATACCAATATTCCACAGAAACCTGATGTTCCCAGAAAACATAACTTAAAAAAACCACCTATACAAACCTTTAAAAAGAAAACCTCAACTCCAGCCTCTCCACAATGGAAGACTGTGGGTAGGGGGAAGAAAAGCTCTGCCATCAGCTCAATTATAAAAAATATTAAAGATCCAAAGCAGTTGCAGCATTACGTGGATGAGGAAATGGAATCCGACCCCTGCAGCAATGACTCGGATGATGAAAATATTGTATTTGAAGAATTTGTGCCTGATCACTTAGATACACAACAATCCACTTCTGCCAACTCTTCACAAACTGCCTCTCCAAGATCATTACATTCTAATACTTCCAAAATACCATCTCAAAACAGGAACGCACAAATTACAACTAAAACTTCTTTAAAGCAAAATATTTCAAAAACTAAATCTACTATATCTGCAATACCCCCACCAAAAAAGAACAAAATCTCAAAATGTCAGACAAATTCACAGGAAAAAGACAAAAAAAATCAAAGAATGGAGGATGACGATGCTATGGATCTTCATCCCGAACCGGATGAAATACTGGACGACGGAGGTAGTAGTATGTCTACTGTCCCTGATCAAAATGACATAGATACTTATACCTAACTCTCCTAATTATGAATAACATCATATCATGGAACTGCCGTGGCTATCTTAATAAACATGACGAAATCCGTGACATTCTCTCTGACCATTAACCACTCTGCTTAGCTCTACAGGAAACTCACCTAAAACCAAATGACAAAGCAAAATTACGCAATTATGCTGCTTACAGGAAAGACTTCACTGGTAGTGATAGGGCCACTGGAGGAGTGGCCCTTTTCATCTCTCGCAATTTACCCCATTCCTATATCAGTTTAAATACTAATTTACAAGCAGTTGCAACCCGTGTACATATTAACAGGCTAATAACTATTTGTACAATATACCTACCACCAAATCAGTCTATACAATCAGCACATCTAGATAATCTTATTCTCCAACTCCCGACTCCATTCATCATCGTTGGAGATTTTAATGCTCATAGCCAACTCTGGGGTAACTCTGACAATAATGCACGTGGTGATGTTATGGAAAAACTTATTTCTGACAATGGCTTATGCCTGCTCAATAATGGTGATCATACATATTTTCATGAACCATCTCGCACTTTTCATGCTATAGATCTCGCTATTTGCTCCCCTTATATATATCCATATTGGAACTTCTGGGTCTCTAATGATTTGCACGGCAGTGACCATTTTCCTATCTTTATCACACAGACCACTTCTAGCAGGGATTCTAAGAATTATTTTAAACGTTATATTTATGACAGAGCCAACTGGCCAACTTTCACTATTGAAGCTAACATTACTAATGACATGCTTGACTGTGATATTGACGATGCACTTGATAATATCACCCAGTGTATTATCAATGCTGCAGATAATAGCATTCCTATCTCCACTGCTTCTCCTAGGCACAAGAAGCCATGGTGGAACAGTCAATGTCAGACTGCTAAGAAAAATCAACAGAAGGCCTGGAAAAGGCAGAAGCTAGAAGAGTGCGCCGCAAAAGCCAGCGTGACTCCTGGAAGCAATATGTATCAAACATCAGTTCTAATACTTCAAGCAAAGTTCTCTGGAAAAAAGTAAAAAATTGTATGGGTCTGTACTTTGAAAATCATATCTCAATCTTAAATCACAATGGCCAAACTATAGCTTCACCCAAAAATATTGCTGAAACAATAGCAAATACACTTGCATCTAATTCTAGCTCTAACTCATACCACGAACCTTTTTTATCATATAAACGACAAATGGAAACTATCCACATTAATTTTAATTCACGCCAGTCTCATGCTTATAATATTCCTTTTACTATTGCAGAACTAGAAAAATGTCTTCAAAGCAGTCGTTTATCTGCTCCTGGTCATGATGGGATTACATACACTATGCTTAAACATCTCTCCGCAGTTTCACTCAATAATTTACTTGCTTTCTATAATAGAATTTGGATTGAACATGTTTTTCCTCAGGCCTGGTATAAAGCTATCATCATTCCTTTCCCTAAACCGGGAAAAGATCCCACTGACCCTAATAATTATAGACCTATTGCACTCTCTAGCAGCCTTTGCAAACTTTTAGAAAAAATGGTCAACCTTCGCCTTGTGTACATTTTAGAATCAAATAATTACCTAGCTCCTTTTCAGAGTGGTTTTCGACGTGGTAGGTCTACTATTGATAATCTCATGCATCTTGAAAATTACATACGGACTGCTTTTCTTAAACGCAACCATTTGGTGTCTGTATTTTTTGACATGGCGAAAGCCTATGATACAACATGGCAGTATGGGATACTGCGTGACCTGTTTAACCTTAACATTCGAGGGAACCTCCCCATTTTTATTAAAAATTTCCTCGCCACTCGTCTTTTTCAAGTTCGAATTGGAGGAATTTTATCAAACTTTCATGTACAAGAAGAGGGTGTGCCTCAGGGTAGTGTCCTGAGTGTCACCCTCTTTGCTATCAAAATAAATAACATCCTTGGCCAGCTACCTCCTTCTGTCAAAGGAGACCTGTATGTTGATGACTTTCGCATTATGTGTATGGGACAGGATATGCGCTTTATTGAGAGACAGTTGCAAATTGCCATCACCCGCATTCTTAATTGGACTAACAAAAATGGTTTTACTATTTCTCATGACAAAACCTCTTGTGTGCATTTCTGTAGACGAAGGGATCTGCATTCAGATCCTGATATTTTTATTGGTTCAACCCAAATACCTGTTGTGGATAGTGTTCGTTACCTCGGCCTCTATTTTGACAAAAAACTAACCTTTTTACCTCACATCTTACATTTACGGACAAAATGTGAAAAGTCACTAAATCTATTAAAAGTTTTATCAAACACTTCTTGGGGAGCAGACCGTACTTCTCTTCTTAAAATTTATCGTTCTGTGATCCGCTCTAAAATTGACTATGCCTGCCAGGTCTATGGTTCAGCCCGGATTTCTGTACTCAAAAAACTCGACACTGTGCACCATAGTGCACTCCGTGTGTACTCTGGTGCTTTTCGTACCTCTCCAGTCCTAAGCCTTTATGTTGATTGTAATGAGCCCTCATTGCACTCCCCCCAGGGGGATACCTTCTTTAGGTATTCACGGGCTTCACAAACCCGGGGCACCTGAGTGATCTTTCTCCTTTCCTTTTCCTCTTACTCCTCTTGTCTTCCTTTCATCTTTGTTTCACTCTCATTGTGGTTTCCTCTTCGGAGGTGAGAGCATTTCTGTATGGGCCGATATCATCCTGTATATCGACTCATGGAGAATTGTAAATCACCCACGTGTTGGCCGTTCGTGGCGACCCGTGTCCCTGGAAAGGGGGATCCTGGCAGTTGAGGGAAACCAACACACTGCTTTGGCCTCTGCTTCAGGTAGACGGGAGGTGCATATTGGTCCCGTGTGCATCAATCAGCTGGTCAGCTGACTTTTGTCACTGGCTTTAGGGATCAAGTGATCGAGCAACTACTAGTCATCTCGTTAAGGGTGGAGACTGACATAGGGTTGTCTTGTGACCGTATGGGCCCTGGTTAGCACTGGTGCACGAATGTGCATCCCCTTGTAGGGCTCGGGAGTGGGTGGTGCGGCCGGGGTCTGAATTTTATTTTATCTACTATGGATGGAAATACTTCACTTCCTCCTTCTCTCTCTTGTAGAGAGCAACAAATGTCACAGAATTCTGCTTTCACTCGATATTTCATAATTAAACGCACTGATAGCCACTCTGATAGTTCCTTTGGAAAAACATCGCCATTTCTCATTGCAAAAACGTTCCAGTCTGTCTTAGGGGATGGCCACACTCTCAAAAAATTACAATCAGGAGATTTATTAGTAGAAGTATCTACAGCTAAACAATCGCAGTTTCTCACTAATTGCTCTACAATAGGCACATTTTCCGTTTCTGTACAAATACATAAATCTCTAAATACAAGCCGAGGTGTCATCTCTGAACCAGACCTATTATTCTCTACAAAAGATGAACTCTTAGAAAATTTAAAAGATCAAAATGTCCTTGATGCACGTCGTATCACTATCCGTCGGAATGGACAAATCCTTCCTACAAAGCATGTCATTCTCACTTTCAATAGTCCTACTTTACCAACTAGAATCAAAGCCGCCTACCTGAATTGTCCTGTCAGACCTTACATTCCTAACCCTCTCCGTTGCTTTAAATGCCAACGTTACGGCCATACTAATGGTACATGTCGTGGATCTCTTACCTGCGCACGTTGTGCAGAAGTGGGCCATGACAATAAAGATTGTGAAAAAACCGAACGTTGTGCAAACTGTAAGGGAGATCATACTGCATTTTCCCGTACTTGTCCTAATTGGAACAGAGAAAAAGAAATTATCACAGTTAAAATTACTCAAAATTTGTCTTATCCTGAAGCTCGCAAACTTGTAGAAACCAGAACCCCATCTGTCGGAATTTCTTACTCCAGCTTACTTGAAAACCAATCAAAATCTGTAAGACATGTAAGCACCCAAACTGATTCCTCATATCCACCTAATAGATCTACTAAATCACAATCAACTAGCACACCAATTAAAGAAACACGTGATGTCTGTCTCCCTACTAAACTGTTTGGAACCCCTAAATTAGAACGCTGGCTACCTTCCACAGAACCGGTTAAAATAATTGACTTACAAAAAAGAGAACAGAAATTAAATTCTCCATCCAAAAAATCATCTGATCCCCAAACTAATATCAAAGCTGGAACCTGTACAAAAATATCGCCTAAGTCCGACCCAACTCTAGTCAAATAGTGAAAACTGGTGTTCAGAAAGAAGGAACCAAGGCTGGGATCCAAACTGCTACAAAATCAAAAACATTACAAAAATCACATATGATTAAAAAACAAACAGAAACCATAAAAACCCCAACTCCAGCAACCCCACGGCAGAAGACTGTCGTCAAAAGATTGCAAAATTCATCGCTCAGCCCATGCAAAAGAAATTTTAAAGATCCCAGACAACTGCAGCATTATGTCCAAGAAGCTATGGAATCCGAGTCTTACGGCAGTGGCTCGGATTCAGACGAAAACACAATTTTTGAAGAGTATGTGCCTGGTTAAATAAATTTTTTTATTGGTCTTTGTTTTAGTTGTATTTTAGGTTTTCTGTAGTACTTTTCCAATTTGGTCATCGTGTCATTATCTTACTGTTTTAGAGTTTTAACTAGTTTTAGCATTTTATCTTTTTACAATTTTAAATATATTTGTCAGGTTTTAATTGGTTTTTAATTTCATGTATCACCGCCTTGCCTTTATCAACTTAACTCATATCTACAACATATTTTTATTTCAGCTTTCACTTTTTACATTTTATTTTAAAATTTAACCTTGTCTTATTCCTACCATGTTCTTGGCGCAGCATGTCCCACAGGGGACCTTGCGCCAGAAAACCCCATTCAACCAACCAACCAACCAACCCTCATTGCACTATATCCGTGAAAAGAGTTCTTTGGAATTGTATTATCGTATCCTGTCACATCCTGATCATCCCCTTCATGCTTTTATTTTAAATACTGGGAATGATACTCATTATCAGCATCGCCCATCTTGTATTCCTTCTTTTGGTCTCAGAGTAAGGAACATTATTGACAATGGCCCCTTGAGTAATATCGAGGTGAGACCATGCCAATTGCACATGTTTCCTCCCTGGAAACCTCCTTCTATTACCACCCTGCATCCCTTTAAAGGTTATGATAAAAAGAACTTGGCTCCTGCTGTTTTTCAACAGCTGTTTGCTGCACACCGCTCAAATTTTAATGACTATACCGACATCTATACAGATGGCTCCAAGAATGGAAACACTGTTGGTTGTGGGGTATTCTGTGAAAACACTTCATTAAGTTATCGTCTTCACTCCTCTATTTCTGTTTTTTCAGCTGAACTGATTGCAATAGAAAGAGCCATGTTCCACATCTCTAATCATCACAATTCATCTTTCATCATTTACACTGACTCAAATAGTTCTATTGACGCAATTAAATCATTAAAAAAACATCCCTATGTCATGTCCATCTTAGATTTTTATAATAAATTGACAAGACGTGGTTACAATATTTTATTTTGCTGGGTACCTGGACACATGGGTATTCCTGGTAACGACAAAGCCGATGAGGCAGCCAAACATGCTCTTCTTCCTTTACGAGTAAAAATTCCATTCTCAGATATAAAACTACTCATTAACTATTTTATTCATGATAAATGGCAAAAAAGTTGGGATATAGAACACAATAATAAATTACATCACGTTAAACCAATTATCAAGAGCTGGTTATCTTCATATCCTAGAAAGTCTGATGTTATATTGACTCGTCTGAGAATTGGACACTCGAGGATCACGCATAAACATCTATTACTTAGGGAGGATGCACCCATGTGTCCACATTGTCATTTTGATCAACTTACCATACACCATCTTTTAACTGACTGTCCGGGCCTCCGGCACCTTTATAGAACTTATTTTAATTCATCGTCACCACTTTTGACAAACCTCATTGGGGAAACACCTAATGGGGCACTCTTTACCTTTCTTAAACATGCTGGTTTTTACTTTGAAATATAACTTTTACTTTCTATGACTTTGAAACCCTGAACAACCTCTGGATGGGACTCCATTCAGAGTGCACTTTCTATCTGCTTATTTTTACTTCCGTATCTAATGATTTAGCAATTTAAATGCTACTTTTATATTTTTTTTTGCTTGACTATATCTGGATGGGAAACCCCCATCCAGATATTTTGGTGCTTTCTCTTTTTTTACTCTTGCTTTTTTGTCTTTGGCTTGGCGCAGCATGTCCCACAAGGGATTTTGCGCCATTAAAACTTAAACAACCAACAACCAACCTCTTACTCCTCTGGTCTTCGTTTCCTCTTTGTTTCACTCTCATTGTGGTTTTGGAGGTGAGGGCAATTCTGTATGAGCCGATATCATCCTGTATATCGACTGATGGAGAATCGTAAACCACCCACGTGTTGGCCGTGCATGGCGGCCCTTTTCCTTGGAAAGGGGGATCCTGGCAGTTGAGGGAAACCAACACACTGCTTTGGCCTCTGCTTCAGGTAGACGGGAGGTGCATATTGGTCCCGTATGTACCAATCGGCTGGTCAGATGACTTTTGTCACTGGCTCAGGGATCAAGCAAGTGAGTACCTACTAGCCATCTCGTTAAGGGTGGAGACTGGCATAGGAGTATCTTATGACCGTATGGGCCCTGGTTAGCACTGTTGCACAAATGTGCATCCCCTTGTTGGGCTTGGTAGTGGGTGGTGCGGCCGGGGTCTGAATTGTATTTTTTCAATTATGGATAGAAAATCTCTATTTCCTTCTAACTCTCTCCCAAGTAGAGAGCAACAAATTGATCAGAATAATTTTACTTGTTTCTTTATAATTAAATGCACTGATAGCCACTCAGATAGTTCTTTTAAGAAAACTTGTCCGTTCCTTATTGCAAAAACTTTGATATTCGTAATATCATTAGGTGTAGGACGCTATCACTACTACATGATAATAACAAAATTAATTGTTAAAATAAAGTAACCAGGCATATAATGAGGCAACAGTATAGATATGTATCGACATATACAGTACAGAACCATTTATCTGGAATGGTTAGGGTCTGATGTAGTCTGGATAACTGTTTTTTTCGGTTAACTGGTTGGGCATTAAAGCAGCATCCATTTGATAAGTTTTGTGAAACATATGTAGTTGTGCTATTACTTCTAATTTTAAATTGATTATTAGATTACTTGAACCAAGAATCTGATGCAAGTAAGATCAATTGTTAGAGTTTGAAAGAAGAATATTTATGGGAACTCCTTGAACAAAAATTCTTCTGATTTCTTGGCATAAAAATGAAAACATCTATAATATTATAATATTATTTATTAATCTATAATATGATTATATGCTTCTATTTCAAATACTAGGTGCTGTTATCAAACTATACAATTGTTTCAAGCAATGTATACGTCAAACTGATTGTGTATGACATTTTTTTTCTAAAAAGATTCTAACATCAGTCTATTAGAAATATCATTCCGGATAACTGGTTTTCTGTTTAACTGGTTTCCAGATAAATGGTTCCATACTGTATATATAAGTTTTCAATATATTTTTCAATGACATTCATGACATTTATTAATGTATTTGTATGTTATTCAAAAAAAAAATTTTAATACAAAAGTATTTAATCATCAGTTTTGACTCATGATTTCAGCCAAATATTTTCAAACTTCCACATTAGGTGTGGGACGCTATCATTACTACATTAAGATAACAAAACTAATTGTTAAAACAAAATAATTTTGAATAAAAAAATACATTCACTTAAAATTACGCTCACAAGGTTGAATAATACTTTTGTGCTTCAATAAATTAGCAATCACCTTAATAAGTGTTTCAGAATATTTTAAATTTTAGACCAGAAAAATATACTGTGGGATACTAGTGTTGAATCCGAACCAAATAGATTTCGGATGTTTTTCATATCATATACTTTTCAGAATTTTTCATATAACTAATTTAAATAAGTAAAAAAAAAAGTTTCTGAAAATCTCATCATCAAAACCATATTCTGTTAAACATTATCCTGTCATATTTTGCAGACACACTGTATAGTACACATTTTATTTTTTATTCTAAACTACTTAAAAAATAAATATAAAATAATAAGACACTTTTATAATTAATTTTTCAATAGTGAAAACTTGGTTTATTCTTAGTCAGCAAAGTGACAATTCATGTGATTCCTGTTAAATAACTCTTTGTTTAATGAGAATAATCAGATACTGTTTACAAAAAACTTTAATTGTATTAGCAAATTAAGATGCAATGAAATTTACTATTTTCAAATAGATATATGTTGCATGACTACCTATGCAGTTAAGACAGTGTTCAGAGTTTTCACTCATATTACCATTATAGCCAACTTCTGCACAGCGCGCACAGGTAATAGAACCACGACAGATAGTTGTAGTGTGAACATAACACTGGCATTTAAAGCAAAGGAGAGTGTTAGAGATGCAAGGACAGACAAAAAAATTAGGTAAGCTGCTATAATTCTGGTTGGTAAAGTAAGGCTATTGAATGTTAGAATAACATGTTTTGTGGGAATGACTTGTCCATTTTGACGAATCGTGGTATGGTGTGCATCTATAATTTTTGTTCTTTTAAATTCTGTAAAAGTTCGTGTTTACCAGAGTATTAACCCTTAAGCGGTAACCATGGGTCACTAGTGCCTCGGTTAAATTTTCTTTCCTTGCTAGCTTAGAGGAGAGAGTGGGGAGCTGGATTAAACTACCCTGAAAAAATAGTACACTAGTAGGTTATTAGCTCCCGAAACACCGATGTTTTAGTGCGTTCACAGCCGACGTAAGAGCCAGTCAAAATTTCGAAAAGGCACGAGTGACCCAGGGTTACCATTTACGTTGACGAAAAGTGTAAGGTAAGAAACAATTTGTTTGGTTAGGAATTGATGTTTTTTTTCATAAAAAATCGATACATTACACTCACTTGGGTTTCAGAACCTTTATTTGCTGCAGCAAGTGTCACAGACCTGTGTGCGAGGTTGGTTGGTTGGTTGATTGGGGTTTAATGGCGCAAAATCCCTTTAGGGACATGCTGCGCCAAGACCAAGTCAAAATAGGAAAAATAATTAAGAAAAAGGGATAAAATGCATAAAATTTGTTAAAATATAGACAATCCACAATAAATATATAAACACAACTTTAAAGTACACAAAAATTAAAAAAGTAAGAGAAAGAAACAATAAGGCAGGTGTTAAACACAAGGTGCAATTAAATAAAGTAAAAATAGTGCAGTAATTGTTTTTTAAAAACCAATCAAAACCTGACAAATATATTTAAAATTGTAAAAAAATAAAATGCTAAAATTAGTTAAAATTCTAAAACAGTAAGATAATGACACGATGACCAAATTGGAAAAGTACTACAGAAAACCTAAAATACAACTAAAACAACGACCAATAAAAAAATTAATTTAACCAGGCACATACTCTTCAAAAATTGTGTTTTCGTCTGAATCCGAGCCTCCCCCAGGGGAATACCTTCTTTAGGTATTTACGGGTTTCGCGACCCCGGGTTCCCGAGCGATCTTTCTCCTTTCCTTTTTTCTTCTCCTTTTTAGTTGTCTATCCTTTTTTCTTTGTTTCACACTTTTTAATCTTCTCTTTTCAGTTTGTTATCCCTCTTTGTTCTAGTTCATGTTTGATATTTATACTAATTAATTTGTTGTCATTATTCTTTGTTATACTAACTTTGTTATCAATCTTTTGTTTGAAAAAAAAAAAAAAAAAAGAAAGAAAAAAAAATTTAAAAATGTTTAAAGACAAAAAAAACACCATTTTTTAAGCTCCCTCGTACATTACTTTTTATACAATAGTGGTTTTTTTTATTCACGTGAGACACCCTGGGTGTTGAGGTTTCTTTTAACCTCATCGCCTCGGATCATCCTTTTTAGGTTGATCTCGAGTCCCAGGGTGCAGGGCATCTCTGAGCTCTGGTTCCAAGTACGGGGGGCGCCATGCTTGCATGGTGATTGTTAGGAGTAACACCAGAAGACTGGTGCCTTTCGATGTAAGGGCCGGCTGTAGGTTGGACAGAGCTGTAAAGGCTTACCTACGGCTACCCATTCTCCTTGGAAAAGAACCGGAGCTTCGGAGATGCTATCGAGTTTAACCCAATGTTCGAAAAACGTGGGGGTCTGTTGAAAATAGTTTTCGCCCTTTTGAGACCTGCACCAGACGTAACGGTAAGAAGAAGGGTCGGTGACCAGGCCCGATGCCTGGCGTTTTATATTTTTCTCTCTCAATTATGGCTACAAATTTAGGGATTAAAACATGCGATGTGGAGGCCCCACAAGCTAATAAAGGAAAAAGTGATTTGAGCTCTTCGGTAACAACCACGTCTTGGGCTGACAGAGTAGAATCTGCTCTAGTTGACAGTCCCCAAACACATTCCGTGAATATATCTGAAAGGTTTTTTGTTGTCAAACGTTTAGAGGGGAATTTTGACCATACCTCTCCCTTCCTAATTCATAAGTCTATCCAAGGATTGGTTGGTGAGCCAAAAAACATAAAAAAACTGCGATCTGGTGAACTTTTTGTGGAAGTTAGCAATAGCCAACAAGCAGCAAACTTAAAAAAATGCACACATTTTGCAAATATTCCTGTTTCTGTATCTCCACATAGAACTCTTAATACTTCTCGCGGAGTGATCTCTGAATCGGACCTCCTGCATGTTAATGAAGATGAAATATTAGAAAACTTAAAGGAACAAAATGTTATAGCAGTTAAACGAATAAAAATTTTCCGTAATGATGAACAAACACCAACCAATAAAATTCAAATACCAACAAAGCATATTATACTTACTTTTGGCTCACCTAATTTACCCAAATCCATAAAGGCTGGATACTTATCATGTTCCATTAGACCATACATCCCGAACCCTATACGTTGCTTTAAATGTCAACGTTTTGGACATTCCAAAATTTCTTGTCGTGGCAAATTGACCTGTGGTCGGTGCGGTACGGTTGATCATGAAAGTGACAATTGTAGTGCTACCGCTCACTGTGTAAATTGTAAGGGAGATCATCCATCATACTCAAAAACCTGTGAAATGTGGAAAAAAGAAAAAGAAATTCAAACAATACGCACGAAAGAAAATATATCTTACCCTGAAGCTAGAAAAATAGTTGAATCCAGAACACCCATAGTTGGTGTTTCATATGCCACTGCTTTATCTAAAACAAACCATAAAACCCATCAAACTATTGCAACTCAAACAGATTTCCCTGTAGAAATAAATTTCAAACCAAAGCAAAAAGATACCTTGACTAATAAATCTGGTAAGACAACTACATCTACACAATCTATGCCTTCAAAGTCAATGAATTCTATTCCTCCCAAATTGCCACAAAGTTCCTCTTCTAATTCCTCTCAATCCTTATATCATAATTCCCTTACTCCTAAACCCACACTTAATAAAAGATGTTCTCAAAACATAACTAAAACACCTCCTCTAAAGTCAAACATCAGGTCAGATATTGAAAAACATACCCTACGTATTAAATCAGCTGCACTAATCGAAAATCCACCCAAAAAGAAGAAAAATAAGACATCTAGAAATGATACTCTTAACCAACAGAATCAAAAAGATGAAACACATATGGATGAGGATGCCTTAAATCTTCATCCTGAAAGGGATGAAGTATTGGACGATGGAGATAGTAGCATGTCTACTACCTCCGAAACAAATGACATAGATATACATATCTAACATTCCTTTCATGTCTAATATCATCTCGTGGAACTGCCGTGGTTATCACAATAAATATGACGAAATCCGAAATATTCTCTCTGACCATGAACCACTATGCCTAGCTCTCCAGGAAACCCATTTGAGACCTATTGACAAAGCGAAATTACGCAACTATGCAACTTACAGAAAAGACTTTACAGGTAGTGACAGGGCCACTGGTGGAGTGGCTCTCTTTATTTCTCGTAACTTACCTCATTCACAAATCAACTTAAATACCAACTTACAAGCAGTTGCAATCAGAGTTCATATAAACAGACTTATTACCATCTGCTCTATTTACTTACCACCAAACACTCCTATTCAGCCAACAAACCTTGATAGTCTCCTTCTTCAACTCCCCACTCCTTTCATCATTGTGGGAGATTTTAATGCCCACAGTCAACTATGGGGTAATCATGACTCTAACCAACGTGGCGATGTGATAGAGAAATTAATATCTGACAATGGCTTATGCCTACTCAATAATGGAGATCATACTTACTTTCATGAACCATCATGCACTTTCCATGCAATAGACCTAACCATCTGCTCCCCATCTATTTATCCATATTGGAACTTCTGGGTTTCCAATGACCTCCACGGCAGTGACCATTTTCCAATCTTTATTTCACAGACTACTACTGATAGGGATTCTAATATGTGTACTAAACGTTATATCTATGACAGAGCCAATTGGCCAATTTTCACAGACCTTGCCAAAATTACAAGTGATATGACCACAGGTAACATAGACGATGCCCTTGACAATATCACTCAATGTATTATCAATGCTGCAGATATTAGTATACCTAAAACTTCCTCTAATTCAAGACATAGGAAACCATGGTGGAACGGTGAATGTCAAAAGGCGAAAAAAGAGCAACAGAAGGCATGGGGCAAATTCCGGAGGTATCCTAATGATGCTAACTATATCGCATATAAAAAAGCAAAGGCAGAAGCTAGAAAAGTCAGGCGTAAAAGCCAACGTGATTCCTGGATAAACTACATCTCTAGCATTAACTCCAACACATCAAGTAAAGAACTCTGGAATAAAGTGAAAAAATGTATGGGACTGTACTCAGAAAATCATATCTCTATTTTAAAACAAAATGGACAAACCATTGCTTCACCTAAGAACATCGCTGACACTATAGGAAATACCCTAGCATCTATATCAAGCTCTGACTCTTACTCGGAACCTTTTTTAACTTACAAACGACAAACTGAAAGAACAAGGCTTAATTTTAATTCTCATCACTCACATGCTTATAATGAACCATTTATTATTTCAGAGTTGATAAAATGTTTGAAGGAAAGTCGTTTATCTGCCCCAGGCCATGATGGGATTACTTATACTATGCTCAAGCACCTTTCTCCTTTCTCTCTCAATAATCTCCTATCCTTTTTTAACAGGATATGGATTGAGCAGAGCTTTCCAAATGCTTGGTGCAGAGCTATAATTATACCTTTCCCTAAACCAGGGAAAGATACAACTAATCCCAATAATTACAGGCCTATTGCCCTTTCTAGCTGCCTTTGCAAACTTCTTGAAAAGATGGTCAATTGCCGCCTCATGCATGTTTTAGAAATGAACAATTGTCTTGCTGCTTTTCAAAGTGGATTTCGACGTGGTAGGTCTACTATCGATAATTTAATTCATCTTGAACACTACATTCGGACAACTTTTCTTAAACGCAGACATTTGGTTTCAGTATTTTTCGACATGGCGAAAGCCTATGATAGAACATGGCGTTATGGCATCCTCCGCGACCTTTTTAATCTGGACTTTCGAGGGAATCTTCCTATTTTTATTAAAAACTTTCTAGCTATTCGTCTATTTCAAGTCCGAATTGGTGGAATTTTATCTAGGTTTTATGAACAAGAAGAGGGTGTTCCACAGGGCAGTGTCCTGAGTGTCACCCTCTTTGCTATTAAAATAAATGGTATTCTCGGTCAACTCCCCCCTTCTGTGAAGGGAGATTTATATGTTGACGATTTTAGGATTATGTGTATGGGAGAGGATATGCGTTTTATCGAAAGACAGTTGCAAATTGCTATTAGAAATATTCTTAATTGGACTAATAAAAATGGTTTTGTTATCTCTGATGACAAAACTTCTTGTGTGCACTTTTGTAGACGTAGGGATCTGCATCCAGACCCTGAAATTTTTATCGGATCTACACAAATTCCTGTTGTAGACAACGTCCGCTATCTAGGCCTCTATTTTGACAGTAAACTTACATTTTTACCTCATGTTTTACAATTACGGACAAAATGTGAAAAAATGCTAAATTTAATTAAGGTACTTTCTAATACTTCTTGGGGAGCAGACCGTACCTCTCTTCTTAAGATCTATCGTGCTGTCATCCGTTCAAAAACTGACTATGCCTGCCAGGTCTATGGCTCTGCACGAAAGTCTGTTCTTAAGAAACTTGACACGGTGCACCATAGCGCACTTCGTGTTTGCTCTGGTGCATTTCGCACATCACCAGTTTTAAGCTTATATGTTGATTGTAACGAACCTTCACTCTACCATATTCGTGAAAGACTTTCTTTAGATTTGTTTTACCGTATCCTTTCTCATCCCGACCATCCACTTCATACTCTAATTTTAAATACTGACAATGATATTCATTACCAGCATCGCCCATCTTGCATCCCACCTTTTGGTGTCAGAATGAGAAGCATAACCAATAATAGCCCTCTGAGTAACATTGAGGTGAGCACTTGTCCACTGCATATTTATCCTCCTTGGCACCCACCTGATATTAAAACCCTTCATCCTTTTAAAAATTACGATAAAAAGAATTTACCTGCTGCTGCTTTTCAACAATTATTTGCTGCACATCGTGCAGATTATAGGAATTTTACCGACATTTATACGGATGGCTCAAAGAGTGGAAATAAAGTTGGTTGTGGCGTTTTTTATAATAATGTTTCATTGAGTTATCAACTTCATCCCTCTGTTTCTATATTTACAGCTGAATTAATCGCAATAGAGAGAGCCATGGTACAAATATCTAATCATCGTGACACATCCTTCATCATATATACTGACTCAAATAGTTCTATTGACGCACTTAAATCTTTTAAAAGACATGCTTATGTCACTGCCATCCTGGATTTTTATATTAAATTGACTAGACGAGGTTATAATATTTTATTTTGCTGGATACCTGGACACATGGGTATCCCTGGTAATGAAAAAGCAGACGAGGCGGCAAAACTTGCTCTTAATCCATTATACCATAAAGTACCATTCTCAGACGCTAAACTAATTATAAACCACTTTATTCATAATAACTGGCAAGAAAGTTGGAATTTAGAAATAAATAATAAACTACATTACATCAAACCAATTATCTTGACCTGGCCTCCGAACTATCCAAGAAAAACAGATGTTCTTTTGACTCGTCTGAGAATTGGACACTCTAGGATGACTCATAAACATCTTTTATTAAGGGAGGATGCACCCATGTGTCCACACTGTCATTTTGATTATCTTACCATTCATCATATTTTGACGGACTGTCCGGGTCTCCGGCACCTTTATAGACTCTATTTTAAACCTTCATCACCACTATTGACAAACCTCATTGGGGAAACATCTCATGGGGCACTCTTTGCTTTTTTAAAACATGCGGGCTTTTATTTTATGATTTAGGACCTCTTTAAACTTTAACTTTGACTTTCCGGCAATCTGGATGGAAACCCCATCCAGATGCCTTTCTTGTTATTAGCACCTTTACAAAATTCTTGTCTTTATTTTTTTAAATATGTTTTTTTTACTGTTTTCCGACTATATCTGGATGGGATACCCCATCCAGATAGCCTTTTCTATTACGTTTTTTTATGATTTTGTCTTTGTTTGGCGCAGCATGTCCCTAATGGGATTTTGCGCCATTAAACCCTATACAACCAACCAACCAACCAACCTGAATCCGAGCCACTGCCGTAAGACTCGGATTCCATAGCTTCTTGGACATAATGCTGGAGTTGCCTGGGATCTTTAAAATTTCTTTTGCATGGGCTGAGGGATGAATTTTGCAATCTTTTAACGACAGTCTTCCGCCGTGGGGTTGCTGGAGTTGGGGTTTTTATGGTATCTGATTGTTTTTTAAGCATATGTGATTTTTGTAATGTTTTTGATTTTGTAGCAGTTTGGATCCCAGCCTTGGTTCCTTCTTTCTGAACACCAGTTTTCACTATTTGACTAGAGTTGGGTCGGACCGTGTTGGACTTAGGCGATATTTTTGTACAGGTTCCAGCTTTGATATTAGTTTGGGGATCAGATGATTTTTTGGATGGAGAATTTAATTTCTGTTCTCTTTTTTCTAAACCAATTATTTTAACCGGTTCTGTGGATGGTAGCCAGCGTTCTAATTTAGGGGTTCCAGACAATTTAGTAGGGAGACAAACATCACGTGTTTCTTTAATTGGTGTGCTAGTTGATTGTGATTTAGTAGATCTATTAGGTGGATATGAGGAATCAGTTTGGGTGCTTACATGTCTAACAGATTTTGATTGGTTTTTAAGTAAGCTGGAGTAAGAAATTCCGACAGATGGGGTTCTGGTTTCTACAAGTCCGCGAGCTTCAGGATAAGACAAATTTTGAGTAATTTTAACTGTGATAATTTCTTTTTCTCGGTTCCAATTAGGACAAGTACGGGAATATGCAGTATGATCTCCCTTACAGTTTGCACAACGTTCGGTTTTTTTACAATCTTTATTGTCATGGCCCACTTCTGCACAACGTGCGCAGGTAAGAGATCCACGACATGTACCATTAGTATGGCCGTAACGTTGGCATTTAAAGCAACGGAGAGGGTTAGGAATGTAAGGTCTGACAGGACAATTCAGGTAAGCGGCTTTGATTCTAGTTGGTAAAGTAGGACTATTGAAAGTGAGAATGACATGCTTTGTAGGAAGGATTTGTCCATTCCGACGGATAGTGATACGACGTGCATCAAGGACATTTTGATCTTTTAAATTTTCTAAGAGTTCATCTTTTGTAGAGAATAATAGGTCTGGTTCAGAGATGACACCTCGGCTTGTATTTAGAGATTTATGTGTTTGTACAGAAACGGAAAATGTGCCTATTGTAGAGCAATTAGTGAGAAACTGCGATTGTTTAGCTGTAGATACTTTTACTAGTAAATCTCCTGATTGTAATTTTTTGAGAATGTGGCCATCCCCTAAGACAGACTGGAACGTTTTTGCAATGAGAAATGGCGATGTTTTTCCAAAGGAACTATCAGAGTGGCTATCAGTGCGTTTAATTATGAAATATCGAGTGAAAGCGGAATTCTGTGACATTTGTTGCTCTCTACAAGAGAGAGAAGGAGGAAGTGAAGTATTTCCATCCATAGTAGATAAAATAAAATTCAGACCCTGGCCGCACCACCCACTCCCGAGCCCTACAAGGGGATGCACATTCGTGCACCAGTGCTAACCAGGGCCCATACGGTCACAAGACAACCCTATGTCAGTCTCCACCCTTAACGAGATGACTAGTAGTTGCTCGATCACTTGATCCCTAAAGCCAGTGACAAAAGCCAGCTGACCAGCCGATTGATGCATACGGGACCAAATGCACCTCCCGTCTACCTGAAGCAGAGGCCAAAGCAGTGTGTTGGTTTCCCTCAACTGCCAGGATCCCCCTTTCCAGGGACACGGGTCGCCACGCACGGCCAACACGTGGGTGGTTTACAATTCTCCATGAGTCGATATACAGGATGTATCGGCTCATGCAGAATTGCCCTCACCTCCGAAGAGGAAACCACAATGAGAGTGAAACAAAGGGGAAAGGAAGACCAGAGAAGTAAGAGGAAAAGGAAAGGAGAAAGATCACTCAGGTGCCCCGGGGTTGTGAAGCCCGTGAATACCTAAAGAAGGTATCCCCCTGGGGGGCCTGTGTGCGAGGAACACAGACATCAAATCTGTTTAGATTGTTTATAAATTATGATATCAGTGTTGCTGTAATTTTTCATTATTATATTTTTTGTTTAATTAAATAAAGTTTGATAATTAACATCATTTTCATAAATAAAATTGATTAAAAACTAATAAAATTTCTATTTCATTGTAAATTGTACCTATTTATAAGTTAAAAAAGGTCATTTTTATGCTCAAAACTTAAGCCTTTTTTTAATTTATACCGGTTATTTAAATTTTTTTTGTGAAAGTACCATTCTTGATCTTCAATTTCCCGTTTGAAACAGCAAAAAATGTCAATTCTATCCAAAGTTATGATTTTTTAAAGAAAATGTGCATTTTTCACATTTTTATTTATTTAAACACATTGTGTAAACAAATTAATAAATCAGCAATATTGTGACTGATTCTTGTTCAAGGGTAGTTGATGTAATATCATGAATTTTTTTAGAATTTTTAAAGCACTTTAAACTACTTTTTACAGCGCTAAGCACGAGTGACCCATGATTACCGTTTAAAGGTGCCGAAAAACACGTTACCGTTTAAGGGTTAAAGATCTGGCTAAGATATAACACCACGACTTGTATTTAAAGTTTTATGCATCTGAACAGTAACTGAAAGTGAACCTATTGCAAAGTAATTTTAGAGGAGTTGCGACTGTTTAGCAGAAAAAAACCTCAACAAGTAAATTTCTGGATTGCAATTTTTTGAGAGAATGTCCATCTCCCAAATAAGACTGGAATTTTTTTACAATAAGGAAGGGGGAAGTTTTCTTAAAAGAACTATCTGTACATTAAAATTGTAAAGAAACGAGTAGAAATATTCTGTACAACTTGTTGCTTTCCACATGGAAAAGAGAAGGAAATAAATTTTCTAAAAGTTCATTTTTGCAGGAGTATAAAAGGTCAGGTTCAGATATTATTACACTGCGGCTTGTATTTAAAGTTTTATGAGTTTGTATAGAAACAGAAAAGATACCTATTGTCGAGCAATTAGAGAGAAGTTGCGATTGTTTTGCTGCAGAAACCTCAACGAGCAAATCCCCCGATTTTAGTTTTTTTTTTAGAATGACCATCTTCTAAGACAAACTGGAATGTTTTAGCAATGAGAAAAGGTGAAGTTTTTTTAATCCTTTAAGACCTAATCTGCATGATCACGCGGGTTGGTTACACATTCATTTAAATTGTTGCTTCTCAGTTGTATGTATCCCCCAGGGGAATACCTTCTTTAGGTATTTACGGGTTTCGCGACCCCGGGTTCCCGAGCGATCTTTCTCCTTTCCTTTTTTCTTCTCTTTTTTAGTTGTCTATCCTTTTCTCTTTGTTTCACGCTTTTTAATCTTCTCTTTTCAGTTTGTTATCCATCTTTGTTCTTGTTCATGTTTGATTTTTATGCTAATTATTTTGTTTTCTTTGTTATACTAACTTTGTTATCGTTCTTTTGTTTAAAAAAAAAAGAAAAAAAAAATTAAAAATGTTTAAAAGACAAAAAATACACCATTTTTTAAGCTCCCTCTTACATTACTTTTTATACAATAGTGGTTTTTTTTATACACGTGAGACACTATGGGTGTTGAGTTTTCTTTTAACCTCATCGCCTCGGATCTTCCTTTTTAGGTTGATGACGAGTCCCAGGGTGCAGGGCATCTCTGAGCTCTGGTTCCAAGTACGGGGGGCGCCATGCTTGCATGGTGGTGGTTAGGATTAACACCAGATGACTGGTGCCTTTCGACGTAAGGGCCGGCTGTAGGTTGGACAGAGCTGTAAAGGCTTACCTACGGCTACCCATTTTCCTTGGAAAAGAACCGGAGCTTCGGAGATGCTATCGAGTTTAATCCAATGTTCGAAAAACGTGGAAGTTTGTTGTGAATAGTTTTCACCCTTTTGAGACCTGCGCCTAAAGTAAGGGTAAGAAGAAGGGTCGGTGACCAGGCCCGATGCCTGGCGTTTTATAAAAATTATCTCTCAATCATGGCGACAAATTTTGGAAATAAAACATGCGATGTGGTAGCCCCACAACCCCTCATCTCTCAATCTGAGACCTTGTCTATTGGATAATTCGAACCTTCAGTTTGCTGCTTCGGGCTCAGGCCAGCAAGCAAATATAAACCAGGGCGAAACAGTATCTTGGGCTGACAGAGTTGATGATACCTGCACAGAAAGATTTTGTATAGTTAAAAGGCAAGAAGGCACTTTTGATAAGACCTCTCCATTTCTTATTCACAAGTCCATTCAAGGATTGATTGGTGATCCAAAAACCATTAAAAAGATACGATCTGGCGACCTTCTTATTGAGGTACACAATAGCACGCAAGCCACAAACTTAAAAAAATGCACCCACTTTGCGAATATACCTTTTTCCATAAATATCCACAGAACCCTGAACACATCTCGTGGAGTGATCTCTGAATCAGATCTCCTACATGTGACTGATGAAGAAATTGTAGAAAATTTAAAAGATCAAGGTGTAATAAATGCAAAACGAATAAAGATTTACCGTCGAGATGAAACAATACCAGCTAATCAAATTCAGATACCCACAAAGCATGTGATACTTCCCAAACATATAATAGCTGGATATCTATCATGCTCTGTCAGGCCTTATATCCCGAACCCACTGTGTTGTTTTAAATGCCAACACTTTGGGCATTCAAAAACAAATTGCCGGGGTAAACTCACTTGTGGTAGGTGCGGTGTTGCTGACCATGAAAGTACTCAATGTAATGCTGCTCCACAATGTGTAAATTGTAAAAAAGACCATCCATCTTACTCAAAATCATGTGAACAGTGGAAAACAGAAAAAGAGATACAGACAATACACACTAAAGAAAATATTCCTTACCCTGAAGCCAGAAAAATAGTGGCATCCAGGACGCCCAAAGTTGGTATATCGTATGCATCTGCCTTGTCTAAAACTGTCCTTAAAACATATCAAACTACTGCAACTCAAACAGATTTTACCACTGAAAATAATTCCCAAATAAAGCAAAATGAAAGCAACATGTCTAATAAGTCTGATAAATCAAATAAATCATCACAGAGTACTTCTAATTATCTAAATCCTAGCCTTCCTAAAACGTCACAAAATGCTTTAAAGCCATCTCAATCTAATATTCCTAGAGTCCCACTCAGTAAAAGAGGTTCTCATAATATAAATATAACACCACATATGAAATCAAATCTTAGAAGACCTGATACTGAAAAGCAAACTCCACGTAGTAAATGCACTGTATTACCTGAAAATCCTACCAAAAAGAAAAAAAAATAAAACATCTGGCAATGAAATCCACCCAAAAACCAATTCAAAAATGGATGAAACACACATAGATGATGCTCTAGATCTTCATCCTGAACAGGACGATACACTAGACGATGGAGATAGTAGCATGTCTACTACCTCTGAACAAAATGACATAGACATACATATTTAACCCCACAATCATGACTAATATCATTTCATGGAACTGCCGTGGCTATCTCAATAAACATGACGAAATCCGTAGTATTCTTTCTGATCATCAACCTTTGTGCTTAGCATTGCAAGAAACCCACTTAAGACCTAATGACAAAGCAAAACTTCGCAATTATGTTGCCTATAGAAAAGACTTTACAGGAAGTGACAGGGCCACTGGTGGAGTGGCTCTCTTTATCTCTTGCAGTCTACCCCATTCACATATCAACTTAAATACTAACTTACAAGCAGTCGCTATATGTGTACATATAAACAGACTTATAACTATCTGCACTATTTATTTACCACCAAATACCTCTATTCAGGCAACCAATCTTGACAATCTCCTTCTGCAACTCCCCACTCCTTACATCATCCTGGGGGATTTTAATGCCCACAGTCAACTGTGGGGTAATCATGACTCTAACCAAAGTGGCGATATGATAGAAAGAATCATATCTGACAATGGCTTATGCCTGCTCAATAATGGAGATTATACATACTTTCATGAACCATCACGCACCTTTCATGTTATTGACCTTACATCTGCTCCCCATCTATTTATCCATATTGGAACTTCTGGGTTTCCAATGATCTTCACGGCAGTGACCATTTTCCAACCTTTATTTCACAGACTACCCCTGATAGGGATTCTAATATGTGTTCTAAGCATTATATCTACGACAGAGCCAATTGGCCAGCTTTCACAGACCTTGCTAAAATTACAAGTAATATGATTACCGGTAACATAGACGATGCAATTGATAATATCACGCAGTGTATTATCAATGCTGCAGATATCAGCATTCCGAAAACATCATACAACTCACGACATAGGAAGCGTTGGTAGAATAGTGAATGTCAAAAGACCAAAAAAATGCAACAGAAAGCATGGGGTAAATTCCGGAGATATCCTGATGATACTAACTACATTGCGTATAAAAGAGCAGAGGCTAGAAAAGTGAGGCGTAAAAGCCAACAGGAGTCGTGGATCAACTACATCTCAAGCATTAACTCCAACACCTCAAGTAAAGAACTCTGGAATAAAGTGAAAAAATGTATGAGTCTATATTCTGAGAATTATATCTCTATTTTAAAACAAAACGGGCAAACCATTGCATCACCTAAAAACATCGCTGAGACAATAGGGAATACCCTAGCATCAATTTCAAGCTCTGATTCTTACTCGGAACCTTTTTTATCTTATAAAAGACAAACAGAAAGGACTAGGCTTAATTTTAATTCTCATCAATCACATGCTTATAATGAACCATTTATTATTTCAGAGTTGATAAAATGTTTGAAGGAAAGTCGTTTATCTGCCCCAGGCCATGATGGGATTACTTATATTATGCTCAAGCACCTTTCCTTTTCCTCTCTAAACAATCTCCTATCTTTTTTTAACAGGATGTGGATTGAGCAGAGATTTCCAAATGCTTGGTGCAGAGCTATAATTATACCTTTCCCTAAACCAGGGAAAGATACAACTAATCCCAATAATTACAGGCCTATAGCTCTTTCTAGCTGCCTTTGCAAACTTCTTGAAAAGATGGTCAATTGCCGCCTCATACATGTCTTAGAAAGGAACAATTGCCTTGCCGCTTTTCAAAGTGGTTTCCGACGGGGGAGGTCTACTATCGATAATTTAATTCATCTCGAACACTACATTCGGACAGCTTTTCTTAAACGCAGACATTTGGTCTCAGTATTTTTCGACATGGTGAAAGCCTATGATAGAACATGGCGTTATGGTATCCTCCGCGACCTTGTTAATCTGGACTTTCGAGGGAACCTCCCTATTTTTATTAAAAACTTCCTTGTGGTGAGACTGTTCCAAGTTTGCATTGGAGGAACGCTTTCTAGTTATTATGTACAAGAAGAGGGTGTACCCCAGGGCAGTGTCCTGAGTGTCACCCTCTTTGCTATTAAAATAAATGGTATTCTCTGTCAACTCCCCACCTTCTGTGAAGGGTGATTTATACGTTGACGATTTCCGAATTATGTGTATGGGAGAAGATATGCGTTTTATCGAAAGACAATTGCAAATTGCTATTAGAAATATTCTTAATTGGACTAATAAAAATGGTTTTGTTATCTCTGATGACAAAACTTCTTGTGTGCACTTTTGTAGACGTAGGGATCTGCATCCAGACCCTGAAATTTTCATCGGATCAACACAAGTTCCTGTTGTAGACAACGTCCGCTATCTAGGCCTCTATTTTGACAGTAAACTTACTTTTTTACCTCATGTTTTACAATTACGGACAAAATGTGAAAAATCGTTAAATTTAATTAAGGTACTTTCTAATACCTCTTGAGGAGCTGACCGGACCTCTCTTTTAAGATTTACCGTGCTGTTATCCGCTCAAAAATTGACTATGCCTGCCAGGTCTATGGCTCTGCACGGAAGTCTGTTCTTAAGAAACTTGACACGATGCACCATAGCGCACTTCGTATTTGCTCTGGAGCATTTTGCACATCACCAGTTTTAAGCTTATACGTTGATTGTAACGAACCTTCACTCTACCATATTCGTGAAAAACTTTCGTTAGATTTCTTTTACCGTATCCTTTCACATCCCGGTCATCCACTTCGTACTTTAATTTTAAATACTGACAATGATATTCATTACCAGCATCGCCCATCTTGCATCCCATCATTTGGTGTCAGAATGAGAGGCATAACCAACAATAGCCCTCTGAGTGACATTGAGGTGAGTACTTGTCCACTGCATATTTATCCTCCTTGGCACCCACCTGATATTAAAACCCTTCATCCTTTTAAAAATTATGATAAAAAGAATTTACCTGCTGCTGCCTTTCAACAACTATTTGCTGCACATCTTGCAGATTATAGGAATTTTACTGACATATATACGGATGGCTCAAAGAGTGGAAATAGAGCTGGTTGTGGTGTGTTTTATAATAATGTTTCATTGAGTTATCAGCTTCATCCTTCTGTTTCTATATTCACAGCTGAGTTAATTGCTATAGAGAAAGCCATGGTGCACATATCTAATCATCATAACACATCTTTCATCATATATACCGACTCAAATAGTTCTATTGACGCACTTAAATCTTTTAAAAGATATGCTTATGTCACTACCATCCTGGATTTTTATATTAAATTGACTAGACGAGGTTATAATATTTTATTTCGCTGGATACCTGGACACATGGGAATTCCTGGTAATGAAAAAGCAGATGAGGCGGCAAAACTTGCTCTTAATCCATTATACCATAAAGTACCATTCTCAGACGCTAAACTAATTATAAAACACTTTATTCATAATAACTGGCAAGAAAGTTGGAATTTAGAAATCAATAATAAACTACATTATATCAAACCAATTATCATGACCTGGCCTCCGAACTATCCAAGAAAAACAGATGTTTTTCTGACTCGTCTGAGAATTGGACACTCTAGGATGACTCATAAACACCTTTTATTAAGGGAGGATGCACCCATGTGTCCACACTGTCATTTTGATTATCTCACCATTCATCATATTCTGACGACTGTCCGGGTCTCCAGCACTTTTATAGACTATTTTAACACTTCATCACCACTATTGACGAACCTCATTGGGGAAACACCTCATGGGGCACTCTTCGCTTTTTTAAAACATGCGGGCTTTTATTTTATGATTTAGGACCTCTTTACCTTTGACAATCTTTTATTGACAATCTGGATGGAAACCCCATCCAGATGCCTTTCCTGATATTAGCACTTTTGCAATTTAATTATCTTTAATTTTTTTTTTACACTCCTCTGACTATCTGGATGGGATACCCCATCCAGATAGCCCTCTTTTTTTTTCTTTTACTTAATCCCATGTTTTATAATTTGTGTCTTTGCTTGGCGCAGCATATCCCTAAAGGGATTTTGCGCCATTAAACCCTATATAACCAACCAACCAACCTCAGTTGTATGTAATAAAAACCCAAATCTAACAGTCAGGCTTGCAGAAAGATTAAAGTATTTTTTTTTATCAACTGATAGAGGATATAGTACATGTTTTGCTTTCAATCAGCATGGCGAGCTTTCTTTATAAATTCATCGAGTCTTAAAGGGTTAAAGGAACAATCAGAGTGACTATCAGTATGTTTAATTATAAAAAAGCGCTCCAATAGGGAGAGAAATAGAAGGAAATGAAGTTTTTCCATACATGTTAAAAATAATAAAATTCAGACCCCGACAGCACCACCCACTGCTGAGCCCAACAAGGGGATGCACATTCGTGCAACAGTGCTAACCAGGGTCCATATGGTTACAAGACAATCCTATGTCGGTCTCCACCCTTAACGAAATGACTAGTAGTTGCTTGATCACTTGATCCCTTAACCAATGATAGAAGTCAGCTGAGCAGCCGATTGATACATACAGGACCAATGCACCTCCCGTCTACCCGAAGCAGAGGCCAAAGCAGTGTGTTCGTTTTGCTCAACTGCCAGGATCTCCCTTTCGAGGGACACAGATCATCACACATGGCAAACATGTTGGTTGTTTACGATTCTCCAAGAGTCGATATACAGGATGATATCGGCTCATGCAGAATTACTTTCTCCTCTGAAGAGGAAACCACAACGAGTGTGAAACAAAGATGAAGGAAGATAAGAGGAAAAAGGAAAAGAGAAAATTTTCCCAGGTGAAAATGTGTTTATTCATGTTCAGTGGATAATTATTATACAATGCGATTGTACGTACAGTTGCTTTAGTCTTACTGTATCAAGGCAACAATACATAAAGAATTACCTAGTTGGTTATAATTCGGTGAGAATTTGCTTACGCCTGTCGCAAGTTGTATGGTGACAACTATGTTCATGTGATATTTTCGAGCATAAATTTTTTGGAAGAAAGAAAGTTATCGCTACTGAAAAGGATGCTAGATTATATAGTGACTCAAGTAAAAAAAAAACAGTTTCTGCTGGCGACATATTATGTGGAAGTGTTGGCTTATTATTTACGATAGTAAATCAAACGTCTTATCAACTTCTGCAGCATCTACCCTGGTTGAATGTGAAGGCCAACAGGAGACTGTTGAACATTTAGATATTTAGAAATAAGGGGAAACATCTTCGATTGCTCCATTTCAACAAGAAAGTTGAGTAAATTTATGGTGCAGTTTCAAAAGCGATGATGTTCTTTCATATGTTACTGATAACAATCAATTTATAGATCCACACAAATTTAATGAGAGTACCTTTCTTGAAGCGCATTGCAAGGTTTATACAAAAATTTGAATTTTTATACTAGAGGATAACCGTTGTTACTGCACACATATAATAGGAAAATCATTTTATGTGGCCGAGTTTTTTTCACCTACATGCAATACCTAACACCAGCTAAATAAGCTCTAAGGAAGTTGCTCATATTTAAGAATCACTTTTAGAAAGAGCAGAGGTCACTTTTTGAAAAAATTAATGAAAATGATATGCCTGAAAATCAGATAAAGATATTGATAGTATTTTGTTGGCAAAACTTAATTGAATTAAGACAGCTATTAACTTCTATGCGAAGCACAAGCATACGTATTATAATATAACTCAAGTGTTAGTTGCATTCTTGTTTAAATTATAAACTGGAAATTCTAATTCAGTGATAGCAGGAGTTCTGGGTTTACGAGATGAACAACATGCGTCGTTATTTTTAAAGAAGTATTAAGAAATTTTGAGACTGATATTTTGCCTTATTTTGGATTAACCTACATTTCTCAAAGACTTAACCCTAGAATGCTACCCTTTGAAAAACTTACGGGAATGGTAACTACAGTGGTGGAAAAAATTATAAAGCCACTTGAAAATATGATATAATTAAAAAACAAAAGATGGAATATTTGTGAAATTTCATACATATACATTATATGCTACAAGGAAGTAAAGAAAAAAAGAAATTCATTATTAACTACATTAATAAAAGGTTAATAGACTTAAGGAAATTTTTTGTACAAAGAAAGTTGGAAACAATTATAAAGTCGATACATGTATTTCATCAATAATCGATGTGAGACCCTTTTTTTTTTTGATGATTTTGACTAGTCTCTTGTTCATTCAATTTATCAGACCACACAAAGTACTTGCATCAATATTGTTCCAGCAGTTTTTAATAACATTCATCAAATCTAACTTTGAATTGAATTGTCGTCCATTTTTGTAAACATTTTGGGCTAAAATTCCCCAGAGATTTTCTATTACGTTCAGATCGGGGCTACGAGCTGGCCATTGAAGGCATTTCACCTGATTAGCTTCCAGTCAAGATTTAGTTGACTTCGAAACATGAACGGAAGCGTTGTCCTGCTGAAATGTCCAGTCTTCCGAAGTTATAAGAGGAGCAATGGGTACTAAATTATCTCCTAACATATCTTGATACATAACTGAATTCATTTTGTTATGCATGAAGACAATTGGAGTGGTTCCACAGGCAGCAATTGCAGCCCAAACCATTACCGAACCACCTCCAAACTGACGCTTTGAAAAAATATGAGGTTCCTGTCGTAAATCATGCCAAAAGAATTTATAGCCGTCGGGTCCATCTAAATTAAATTTCTTTTCATCGGAAAAGACAACATCTCTCCAATTTGTGCCTTCAGTTAAATGTTTTTGTGCAAAGTCTAAGCGAGCATTTTTATGGTGCTTAGAAAGAGGAGGTTTTCCTTTAAATTTTTTAAACTGAACAATGGGATTGTTACTTAAAACATTTCTTACCGTTCGGCTTGTACAGGGTAATTGTAACTGTTCTTGAATTTGAGCTGACGACATTTTTTCTGCGCAAGCTAGCTTCCGGATTTGTCTTGATTGCCTTACAGTTAAGGATTTCGGTCTTCCTGTACGCTTCTTACTGCCATAATTTTCGGGATTTCTGAGAAAACTTTTTACTGCAGCCTTGGACCTTCCTATTTTTCTTGCAATATTAGAACCAGACATTCCAGCTTCATTTAAAGTTAATATTTTAATTTGTTCACCATTGGCTAATTTTTTTCCTCTTGGCATTGTATTAAACACACCAAATACAAAATGAATGCACGTAACACATTTACATTTGCCTAAACTTTACTGGAAATCTGCTTTCTCAAGTTTGGCATCATGCCAAATGAGGCTAGAACCATCGGCTTTATAATTTTTTCCAAGTTGTTTTTCATTGGTTTTAAGAAATCAGCATAATTTATGCTCCCTCTTCCATTTTTCTAAACAAAGTTTATGCGTATTATTGCGATGTTGATCATGCAAATGTAAATAAAATTTGCGATAATAATTCCATTACTTTTTGATTTTTGTAAATTTTTCTATCGGCTTTATAATTTTTTCCAACACTGTATTCGTCTTCCAAACGAACTGTGGGTGAGTGTGCTAAAAATCACTTTTTATATCTAAATAAAATAAAACTATACTACCTGTAGATGACTTCATCACTTTCGATCTTCAAGTAAGCAAGAAAACACGATTTATTTATTTTCAAAACAGTCTTAACACATGTTAGCGTGATGTTCACCACACATTGCTCTAGAACATGTTACACAAAAGTTGCACGTCATTCTATGCAAATTATATGGATGAAATGCACAAATTTTCCTTTTTTTACATTGAGATTGTTCTGGTTGTTGAATTTTCATATCCAATCTCAAAAGTTCATTTATAATTGTCCTTGTTGGTCGGGGCAAAGTTGATGTTGAGACTATTCTTCATCAATGGAGCAAGAAGTTCCTCACTTAGCTTTATCGCAAACTTTTTTCTGGATAATGCTTTTTCTTTTTTTTGTGCCATATTATGGACATATATAACATGTGCATTCACTAAACTGATATTTATCATATCATAAAACATGAAAAGAGGCCATCTGCATGTTTTCCTGCTACATGACATGTTATTACACATCTGATCCAAAGTGTCGACAGCTCCTTTAGTAGAATTATAAAATTCTATTTTCGGTTTCTTACTTTCTTTATTAACGTTTGGGTTTTCGTGAAGAGTAGACAGTAGAATAACACATTTATTTGGTTTAGTTTTATACGACAGAAGAGTTTTGGCTTGGTCAAAGCAATACATTGAAATTCCTATCCTTCGAGAACACAACTGTAAGACTTCAGGATGAATTTCTTTTATGTTTTTCTGAACAGTCCCCACAACCGTTAATTTCATTGAACTCGTTAATAGTTTTTCAGCTAAAGGTATCGATGTAAACCAATTGTCCATTGTAATATTTCTGTTTGTCCTTTGAATATTTCTTGTTAGCTCTTCGACGAAATAAGATGCTAGAGGAATACCTTTTAGTTTGTGTATTCAAACCCAAATAAGGTATTACATTGATCATATAGTTCGTTCCAACATCGCACATCATTACTATTTTAATGCCATATTTTGCAGGCTTATTCGGCATGTACATTCTAAATGGACACCTTCCTCGAAAAGCTACTAATTGTTCATCAATAGTAACATAAGATCCTGGTTTATAAGAATTTATTCAATGCTTAATAAATTCATCCCAAATCTCTCTGATAGGTGTAAATTTATCTTTTTCTTTTCTTTCAGCTCTTGTTTCTTTTGCATCAAATCGTAGGCAGTTCATCAAAAAATGAAATCTCGTTGTGTTGCTAAATGATTATTTTTCATAGCCGCTGATAGAACAAGTAATCCTACTAAGGCTTTAATTTCTTCAACACAAGTTTCCAATACTGTATTTTTATCTCAGCATAACTATCTTTTTTTCTTCTAATTTCAGAATTAGTATGAAAAACAATTATTTCCAGCATTTGAGGGGTAAAAATATTGACTAAATGTTTTAATAGGTGTGTAAAGACCTTTTGCTGAGTCCTTTGGACCTTGAATGAAATGAATAATATTTCGAGCTGCTGTCCTTGTCTTACTTGATTTAGGAACAGATGACCATTTTGAATTATCCTTACTAGTGAGCTGAATTTTACCAGGATAAATAATAGATTTATCACATGACTCTAAAAATTTCTGAATATTTTCAACCCATTCACTTTTCTTTGATAAAACGCAATTTTCAATTTTAGCTTTATAATTTGTCATACATTCATCTTCCTGGACTTGTTTTTCATGTATCGTTTTTCCTTCATCTTTATTGTCAAAAGAAATTTTATGATTTTCATATCTATCACTGTCTGTAATTTCCTCATTTTGAACTTCTATAAAATCTTCATTTTTTGATTCTTCCTCTGAAATAGAATTTTCTTCATTTAATAGTTCCCGGATAGCCTCAGGTCTACCCCAAAATTTTTCTCCAGCAAAACGTTTCGACATGACAAAGCAGCAAATGGAATAAAAAAAAACTAAGTCAGATTCTGAAAAGCAAACGTTAGCACTAACCATTCATCTGAGAGACGAACATTTTTCTAAAAACATTACACGCAGAAATATTTCCAGAAGAAGGAATAGCCTTGTGTGAAGGTACCAAGGTCAAATGAAGGATAGTATGGTGCGTCCCTTTTCCTGTTTTAGGGGAGGCAGGTTATAATAACTTATAATATACTTATAAAATGCTACTCAGAATACTCTGAAAGCGATGATTTATTAGTTTACAAACGTGCTACGACATACTAGTCTACAACTCGTAAGTAGTGTTGAGTTGAGTTGAAACCTGGTTACAGGATACAAAATTATTACAGTTAAAATTATAGTGAATATATCACATTATTCCCCCTTTTTTTTAAAGTTCATAATCTCTGTAGCGAATTGGTTTTGTATGAACACGTGAGGGGTATCGCCGAACAGTTTCAGGGTTCATGGAAGGATCACTGTTAGGATCTGCAGGGATAAATGGATCAGGATCTGCAGGGATAACAGGATCTGGTATGTCAGGATTGGGGAAGTCAATCAACTGTGGATTGTTGCTAGGTTCACAGTCCGATGAATGAGTTGGTTGCAGATCTGTTCTTGGGATCTTCGGTGGATGGTGGAACCCTGTTAGGTATAAAAGGGTCATGATCATCAACATGGGTGGCTACATTTACAGATGTGTCGTCAGTTTAGTCAGGTCTTAACTGGTCAATGTGAGCTAGATACTTCTTGCCATTTACATTGACATACCATGTTGTATTACCTTTAAGGTTTAACAAAACACCTTGACACCATTCTTGATTCTTATGAGATCTTACAAACACTTTTTGGTTTGGCAGGAAGTTACGAACTGTTTTGTGGGATCTGTCGTAATAGTGTTTTTGAGCTTCTTGTTTACTTTGTGCATAGGACGCACAAACGCAAAGGTGTGCATATTTGGCACTTTAAAAACAGCTCTGCTGGTGTGCAATTTGTGGTTTCATGAGGTGTAGACCTGTACCACATCAAAAATCTAGCAATTTTCTGACTTAATGTCAGATTTGTCAGAGTTCATTTTGCTTAGTGCATTTTTAAATGTTTGCACTGACGCTCAGCCAGACCATTCGCTTGGGGCCTATATGTTGGAGTTAATGTGTGCTCCACAGCATATGCTTTCAAAAAGGATTCGAATTCATCAGATGTTAGCTGGGGACCATTGTCTGAAACTACTTCCAATGGCAAACCATACCTAGAAAAAAGACGTTGTAGAGCATCTATGGTATATAAGGAAATGATGTGAGACATCGAAATTACTTCTAACCATTTAGAATGACTATCAACAACAATTAAGTAATTTTTACAGTCCTTCATAGCAAAGTCAATGTGGATTCTCTCTCAGGGAGATTTTGCCCAAGTCCAAGGTTGCAATGGTGTGGCAGGAGGCGTTCGAGCATTCTGTTGACATGCAAGACATTTGCGTACCATCTCTTCAATATGGTCATTCATATGAGACCACCAAATATGGCTCCATGAAACAGCTTTCATTTTGGTTATGCCAGGTTGGTTGTCATGGATTAATTCTAACAATTGCTGTCTAAATTTTTCAGGTATGACAACTCTCATACCCCATAATACATAATTATTATCTACTGATAACTGATCTTTGCGGTCAAAAAATGGTTTGAGATTTTCATTGTCCACTTTAGAAGGCCAGCCGTTTTAAACAAATTTGAGAACAGGTCCCAAAACAGCATCAGTTCTAGTTGCAGCATCAATATCTGAGCTTGTAACCGGAAGGTCTTCACAATAAGATATTTTGTAAATCTCATGATTCTCCTCATCCTCACTTCCCCCAGGGGAATACCTTCTTTAGGTATTTACGGGTTTCGCGACCCCGGGTTCCCGAGCGATCTTTCTCCATTCCTTTTTTCTTCTCTTTTTTAGTTGTCTATCCTTTTTTTTTTTTGTTTCACACTTTTTAATCTTTTCAGTTTGTTATCCCTCTTTGTTCTTGTTTGGTGTTTTTACTAACTTTTTGTTCATATAGTTCTTTGTTCTACTAACTTTGTCATTTTCACTAACTTAAAGATAAAAAAAAAATAAAACGTTCAAAAAAGCAAAAAATATACCAAGTTTTTTTAAGCTCCCTCTGTAATTACTTTTTACAATAGTGGTTTTTTATATTCACGTGAGACACTCTGGATGTTGAGGTTTTTTTTAAACTTCATCGACTCGTTTCCTCCTTTTTAGGAAGATCTCGGGTCCCAGGGTGCAGGGCATCTCCGAACTCTGGTTCCGAGTACGGGGGGCGCCATGCTTGCATGGTGGTTGTTAGGAGTGATCGGTTCTGAGGCCAGAACCGTTCTAAAATTAAATAAAATTTAAGCAGAGGTTGAAAAAAAAATAAAAAATGGTGACCTGAAATAAATATTGGCAATCTGTGGTAGTGTAATAAAGTCAGTAAAGAAGCATTTATTTAAAAGTTAAGCTAACGTTTATTTTTCAAAAAAACATATTCAAATAAAAATATATATGAAATAATAAACAAAGAGAAATTATATCTGGTAAAATCAATCGAAAACAATAATTTCTGAAATTATATTATCCATAGAATTAGAGTAATACTTTAACATGATAAAAGCACTTAATTAATTTAAACGGCATGACGTAAGGTAAAGTTTAAAAGACCAGTACAGGTTTGAAAAACAAACAACTCACCATGGCATCACTGGAAAAAGCAACTCTCAAAACGGACGATGACGAACAAGCAAAGTCCAGGAATAGTTCAAAGAAAGTAAAAAGACCCTTGGATGTTAAACACAGTTCATGACAGCAACATATTTATCATCACACTTCCGTTATTAACTAATAGAAATTATTTCATAAAACTACACCATCTTTCACCACTTAAGATAAACTACAATTGAACTTCCATAATTAATATTTATGACAACAAACGGCCTTTTACTAGGCCAAAACATCGTCAGACCATCCACCGTCAAAACAAACTGACTGATTTAAATACCCCTCGCGATTCCAGATATCTCCAGACGACAACGCCTCTTTGCGTCTGCAGAAGTTGAGCGAAAGCGTTCCTGCTTTGCGAAAGGGAGATACGGCTACTCGTAAGTTGCGATTTGCGAAGATCGCAAATCGCGATCAAACGGAAGAAAACGACCATGAACGCACACGTAAGATGATCAAATCGAAAGTAAACAAATAAGTAACCAATTTAAACGGTGGAATATGCTATGGAACCAGGAAAACAGAATAAAAGAATTGGAGATAAGACAAAGATCGAATAGTATTGAAATAAAATAAAAACCAGTAAGTCATGCCATATTATTCCCTTACAATATGTATATGTGCTTATGGATATGAGTGTTAAGGATATGAGTAAGGCTGACAAGGAGGGGCTATATGCTACCAGAAGACTGGTTCCTTTCGACATAAGGGCCGGCTGTAGGTTGGACAGAGCTGTAAAGGCTTACCTACGGCTACCCATTTTCTCTGGAAAAGAACTGGAGCTTTGGAGATGCTATCGAGTTTAATCCAATGTTCGAAAAATGTGGAAGTTTGTTGGGAATAGTTTTCACCCTTTTGAGACCTGCGCCTAAAGTAAGGGAAAGAAGAAGGGTCGGTGACGAGGCCCGATGCCTGGCGTTTTATATACTTTCTTTCTAATATGGCCACAATCTTAGGAAAAAAATCATGCGAAGTGAAGCCCCACAACCTGATACAGAAAAGAATACTGTGTTGAGCTCCAGCTCAAAAACATACTCGGATCAGGTCCAAATCGGATCATGGGCCGAGAGAGTCGAAAATGCTACTTTAGAAGTGAATTCCAAAATAACAATGTCATACGCAAGTGAACAAAGATTTTTTGTTGTAAAAAATCAAGAAGGGAGTTTTGATAAAACATCTCTCTTCTTAATTCATAAATCTATTCAGAGTTTAGTGGGTGAACCAAAAACTATAAAAAAATTAAGATCAGGTGAACTTCTTGTGGAAGTGAGTAATAACCAACAAGCTATCAATCTAAAGAAATGCACACATTTTGGAAATATCCCTATATCTGTGAGTCCACATAGAACCCTAAATACTTCTCGTGGAGTTATTTCTGAACTTGACCTCCTACATGTTTCTGAAGCTGAAATAATAGAAAATCTTAAAGACCAACAAGTTATTGAAGCACACAGAATTAAGATCTTTCGCCGTGATAATCAGATGCCATCTAATCAAGTACAAATACCGACAAAGCATATAATCATTACATTTAACTCACCTAATCTACCTAAATCTATAAAAGCTGGTTATTTAAATTTTTCAGTCAGACCATACATCCCAAATCCCTTACGCTGTTTTAAATGTCAGCGCTTTGGCCATTCAAAAACTGGATGCCATGGTAATCTCACATGTGGAAGGTGTAGTGCGGTGGGTCACGAAAGTGAACATTGCAATGCTCCTCCTTTTTGTGTGAATTGTAAAAAAGACCATCCTTCATATTCAAAATTCTGTGAGCAATGGAAAAAAGAAAAAGAAATCCAGATGATTCGTACAAAAGAAAATATATCATACCCTGATGCAAAAAAAATTGTGGAATCCAGAACACCCAAAGTTGGTGTATCATACGCTTCAGCTGTCTCAAATACAACCTGTAAAACATACAACACCATAGCAACTCAAACGGAACCCCTTACAAGTAAAAATTTCCAAACACAACAAAAAGGAAAAAAAATCCCCACTAACTCCTCTCAAATTTCCAAATCAACCCAATCCACTCCTGACAAATCATTAAAAACTGTCTCTACTAAGTCACTGCATCCTCTATTTCCTAAATTGCCACTTCATAGAAAAAACTCCCAAAATACCAATAAATCTTCATTGCTGAAACAAACACATAAAGCTGATGCAGAAAACATAAATTACCAGTAATTAAATCTGCTGTGTCCTCTGAAAACCAGTTTAAAAAGAAATTGAGTAAACCACCCAAAGATGAATCAAATCCAAAGAAAAATCTTGTAACAAAACCGACCACAACAAAGGATGATGATGCTGTGGACCTTCATCCTGATTGGGATGAAGTATTAGACGATAGAGATAGTAGCATGTCTACTACCTCTGAACAAAATGACATAGATACTTATATCTAACATATCTGACGATGACTAATATTATCTCATGGAACTGTCGAGGCTTTTATAATAAATATGACGAAATCCGAAACATTATTTATGACAATCAACCTTTATGTTTAGCTTTACAAGAAACTCATCTTAAATTAACAGACAAAGCAAAATTGCGCACTTATGCTACTTATAGAAAGGATTTTACTGGTTCTGATAGGGCCACTGGTGGAGTGGCTCTTTTTATCTCTAATAGTTTACCTCACACTCATGTCAAGTTAAATACTAGCTTACAAGCAGTTGCAGTCCGAGTCCATATAAACCGACTTATAACAATATGTACAATTTACTTACCACCTAATCCGCCTATTCAGTCTGCACATCTGGATAATCTCATTTTTCAACTTCCTACTCCCTTCTTCATCCTAGGTGATTTTAATGCTCATAGTGAACTGTGGGGCAATTCTGACAATAATCAACTAGGTGCTGTAATTGAAAAACTAATCTCTGACAATGGCTTATGCCTACTCAACAATGGTGAACATACATATTTCCACGAACCAACTCGCACTTTTCATGCCATCGATCTCACTATCTGCTCCCCGTTCATTTATCCTTATTGGAACTTCTGCGTATCTAATGACCTTCATGGCAGTGATCATTTCCCTACTTTTATCTCATTGACTACGCCTGATATGGATTCTAATAGTTTTAAACGGTATGTTTATGACAGAGCTAATTGGCCATCTTTTACAGACAATGCTAAAATAACAAGTGATATGATAGAGGGTGACATTGACGATGTGCTTGATAATATCACCCAGAGTATTATCAATGCTGCAGATATTAGTATTCCAAAATCACAAACTATACCGCGACACAGGAAGCCATGGTGGAATGACGAATGCCGAAAGGCAAAGAAAAAACATCAGAAAGCTTGGGGCATTTTTCGTCGCTACCCTAATGATAATAATTATCTCGCTTTTAAAAAAGCAAGGGCTGAAGCTAGAAGAGTGCGACGTAAAAGCCAACGTGAATCCTGCATTCAGTACATTTCTAACATCAATGCCAATACATCAAGCAAAGTTCTATGGAAAAAAGGTGAAAAACTGTATGGGACTCTATTCAGAAAACTGAATCTCTATCTTAAATTACAATGGACAAACTATAGCATCGCCCCAAAATATCGCTGAAACAATAGCTAGTACACTGGCATCTAATTCTAATTCCGACTCATATCCAGAACCTTTCTTATCTTATAAAAGACAAACAGAATGTACCAGCATTAATTTTAACTCTCGCCATTCCTACGACTATAATCTACCGTTCACTAAACTAGAGCTCCAGCGATGTTTGCAAAACAGCCGTTTATCTGCTCCAGGACACGATGGCATCACTTATACCATGCTAAAATATCTTTCTACCACCTCTCTCAATAACCTACTCGCTTTTTACAATAGAATCTGGACTGAACATATTTTTCCCAAAGCCTGGTGTAAAGCTATTATCATTCCCTTCCCTAAAACAGGCAAAGATTCCAGTGACCCAAACAACTATAGACCTATCGCACTCTCTAGCAGCCTTTGCTAACTTTTAGAAAAAATGGTTAATTGTCGCCTGGTGCATGTATTGGAATCGAATAATGTTCTTGCTTCTTTTCAAAGCGGATTTCGATGTGGTAGGTCCACTATTGACAACCTCATTTTTTCGGAAACTCATATTCGGACTGCTTTCTTAAAACGCAACCATCTGGTAACTGTATTTTTTGATATGATGAAAGCCTACGATAAAACATGGAGATATGGCATACTTCGGGATCTCTTTAATCTGAACTTTAGAGGTAACCTACCAATATTTATTAAGAACTTTCTCGCAGTTCGAATTTTTCAAGTTCGAGTTGGGGGGTTTCTTTCAAGTTTTTATGTACAAGAAGAGGGTGTACCCCAGGGCAGTGTCCTCAGTGTCACCCTTTTAACTATCAAAATCAATGATATCCTGCTTCAGTTGCCCGCAAGTGTTCAAGGTACACCATACGTTGATGATTTTAAAATTTTATGTAAAGGACAAGATATGTGTTTTATTGAGAGACAATTACAAATTGCTATCAACCGTGTTATTCAATGGACAAACAAAAATGGCTTTATTAGGACAAAACCTCTTGTGTGCATTTCTGTAGACGAAGGGATTTGCATCCAGATCCAGAAATTTTTATTGGAACGTATAAAATTGCTGTTGTTGACAATGTCCGGTTTTTGGGCTTATATTTTGACAAAAAACTCACTTTCTTGCCGCATGTTTTGCAGCTACGCAAAAAGTGCGAACATTCTCTCAATTTAATCAAGGTGCTTTCAAACACCTCTTGGGGAGCAGACCGTGGTTCTCTCTTAAAAATTTACCATTCTATTATCCGCTCCAAAATTGACTATGCCTGTCAGGTCTACGGTTCAGCGCGTAATTCCATTCTTAAAAAAATTGACACAGTGCATCATAGTGCACTCCACTTTTGCTCAGGTGCTTTTAGAACATCTCCGGTTTTAAGCCTATATGTCGAGTGTAATGAACCGGCATTACATCATATTCGCAAAAAGCTCTCACTGGAGTTATACTACCGTATTCTATCTCATCGTGGCCACCCTCTTCATACATACATTTTGAATACAGACCATGATATTCTCTATCACAGGGGTCGTACTTGTCCTGAAATTCCTGAAAAAAAAAAAAAAAAAACGTCCTGAAATGTCCTGAAATTTTGTAATCTGTCCTAAAATTCCTGAAATTTTTCTATATTGGCATTTGAATTCCCCATATTGGATGATTTAAATGCCAAACTTCGAACCATATGCAAAAAATGTTTACGGCAAGGTACTTTCGTTTTTCACGCGTTCGCGGTAAAGAAAGCTACCGAGAGATTAAGATGCGCACGCAACCGGCCAGCAGTTGAGATAGCCACGTCCAGCTGCCGCTCGATCTTCTGCGTGAGATTTCGCTCGCGTACGGAGGAAAGAGAAATTCTTTCATCCATGGAGTAAGAGCGTTTCTTCTGGTTGATAGTTGTAAATTACATTTGGCAACAAGTACTCTTAGATCATAATCGATATCGTATCTTTATCGTTTTTGTTCGCTCGCTCGCACGTTTTGCTGGTGACCACAATTTTTTTTTTTTTTTGCATTGTATTGGATACTTACTTTTACCGGGCATCGGATAGAAATTACGGGAAAAAAAAATCGCGAATTTCATCAAAGGATCGCTTGAAAAAACGCAAATTTCGATACAAGATCTTGAGAAAACCAGAAAAGATTGTGTAAAAGTACGCGCATTTCGTCAAAATGTCGCAAAAAACGTGCAAATTTCGTCAAAAGATATCGAAAAAACGGGATCATTCCGTCAACAAATCGCTGGAAATGCCCAAATTTCGTCAAAAAAAACCGCTTAAAACGGGCCTATTTCGTCAAACAATCGCGGAAAACGTGCTCATTTCGTCACAAAATCTCGAAAAACGAGCTCATTTCGTCAAAAAATCGCTTTAAACGCGCTTATTTCGTCAAAATATCGCTTAAAACGCGCTTATTTCGTCAAAAAATCGTTTAAAACGCGTTCATTTCGTCAAAAGATCACGGAAAACGCTCTCATTCCTTCAAAAAAAACGCGGAAAACGCGCTCATTTCGTCAAAAAAACGCTTAAAATGCGCTCATTTCGTTAATAGAAAACGAAAAACGCGCACATTCTGTCAAAAGATCGCTGAAACACGCTCATTTCGTCAAAAAATCTTTAAACTCGCACATTTCGCCAAAAGATTGCAGAAAACGCGCTCATTTCGTCAAAAAAAAACGCTTAAAATGTGCTCATTTCTACAAAAGATCGCGAAAAACGCACGCATTTTGTCAAAAGATCGCGAAAAACGTGCACATTCTGTCAAAAGATCGCTGAAAACACGCTCATTTCGTCAAAAAATCGCTTTAAACTCGCTCATTTGGTCAAAAAAATGCTTAAAATGTGCTCATTTCGTCAAAAGATCGCGAAAATTCCATCAAAATATCGCGAAAACACGCACATTTTGTCAAAAGATCGCGAAAAACGCGCACATTTTGTCAAAAGATCACGAAAAACGCACCCATTTCGTCCAAAAATCGCGATAAATGTGAAAAATATGTGCAAACATTGCAAATTTCCCCAAGAGATTGCAAAAAACATGCAAATTGCCAAGAGATCGCAGAAAAAAGAAAGAATTTTTGAAAATTTGCACCCACCCATTCACATATATTCAGATTTATAGTGACCATTGAAATAACCTGTATAGATTATTGGTTTTAAATTTGTGTGTATTGGTGATGACTGGTATTTTCTTTTTCCAAGCTTAAATGAATTTTGATTCTTTTATTTCGGCTAGTATGTCGGGTAAATGTGTCCTGAAATTGTCTGAAATTTTGAAAAAAGTGTGTCCTGAAATTTCACCTAGGGTCAGTACTACCCCTGCTATCATCATCGACCTTCTTGCATCCCATCATTTGGAGCCAGAATAAGAAACATTATTAACAATAGCCAACTTAGCAATATCGAGATGAGCTCATGTTCTTTGCATGAGTTCCCTCCTTGGAAAACTCCTAATATAACCACACTTCATCCTTTTAAACATAATGACAAAAAGAACTCTGCACCTGTCATCTTTCAACAATTATTTGCAGCACATCGCTCAAATTTCAGGAATTATACAGATACTTACACAGATGGATCAAAGGGTAGCAATGTTGTTGGCTGTGGGGTTTACTGTGATAACACAAATTTCAGCTACCAGCTTAACCCTTCAGTTTGTGTTTACAGCTGAGTTGATCGCGATAGAGAGAGCCATGTTGCATATATCACATCATCATAAAACATCGTTCATCATTTACTCAGACTCAAATGGTGCTATTAACGCAATAAAATCACATAACAAGCATCCATATGTCTCAGCCATCCTGGATTTTTATAACAAATTGACAAATCGTGGTTATAATATCTTATTTTGCTGGATACCTAGACAAATGGGTATTTCTGGGAATGAAAAAGCAGATGAGGCAGCAAAACTTGCTCTTAATCCCATTCACCATAAAATTCCATTCTCAGACGTTAAACTAATCATTAAACACTTTATTCATAATAACTGGCAAGAAAGTTGGAATTCAGAAATCAATAATAAACTACATCATATCAAACCAACTATAATGACCTGGCTTCCGATCTATCCAAGAAAAACTGATGTTCTTCTGACTCGTCTGAGAATTGGACACTCTAGGGTATCTCACAAACATCTTTTATTCCGAGAGGATGCACCCATGTGTCCACATTGTCATTTTGATTACCTGACCATTCATCATATCCTAACGGATTGTCCGGGCCTCCGGCACTTGTATCGTTTCTATTTTAATTCATTTTCACCACTCTTGACTAACCTCATTGGGGAAACACCTCATCGGGCACTTTTTATCTTTTTAAAACATGCAGGTTTTTATTTCGATATATAACCTCTTCCAATCTCTTTGGTTTCTCTTGGCATTTTAATGACATCTGGATAGGTCTCTATCCAGATTGAGCTTTCTATTGTTTTAGTTCTATGTTGTACTATTTTAGTATTTTAATATTTCACCTTTTCACTATTTATCTGAATATATCGGAATGGGATACCCCATCCTGATATATATTTTTTTTTTCACGTTTGTATTCTTACTCTTACTCTTTGTTTTGGCGCAGCATGTCCCTCAAGGGATTTTGTGCCATTACAACCAACCAACCAACCTCATACTCACAACAGGTAATCATGACAGTGCATCGGCATTTGTGTGTTCAACTCCCTTTTTGTATTCGATTGAATAGCTAAAATTATATAGAAGAACAGCCCATCTCTGTAGACGTGCAGCTGCAATGGGAGGGATAGCTTTATCTGGTGCAAAAATAGTGATCAATGGCTTGTGGTCAATGACCAATACAAAATTTCTACCATATAAATATTGATGGAACTTTTTAATTCCATAAATTATTGCCAAAGCTTCTTTTTCCAATTGAGAATATCGCTGTTCGGTTTTTGTTAAAATCCTCGATGCAAAGGCTATAGGGCGTTCATCTTTGTTAATTACATGTGATAACACAACACCAACTTCAAGAGGAGAGGCATCACAAGCTAATTTCACTGGCAATTTCTCGTTATAAGGAACCAAAACTGAGTCTAAAGGTGCGATTACACATGCGCTGCTGCAGGCGTCAAATCGCAGGCGTCTCCATGTAATCCTATGGGACCAAGGGAGTCGCTTGGTAGCGCGCGATTCTCTTTTGTCGAAGCGTCTTTGACGCGTGGAACGAAGCGAGTCGCCGGCAACAGCCAATCAAATACTTGGAAATCCAAATGATGGTAAAGACTCTTCTCGAACAGCCAATGAAATGCTAAGAATGCGAAAAAATGCAGGTGATTTTTGTCGCTTACAATTTTTACGTGTAATAGCACTTTGAGGATAGCAAGTTCTTATTGGTTTCAAACGCTTGCTCACATTCCGGAGACCATTTCCACGGTGTTTCCTTGTGAAGTAAGCTATAAAGAGGTGCGAAAAGCATAGCACTATTTGGAATAAACTTTGCATAATAATTTATTATGCCTAGAAAAGACTTAAGTTCAGTCATATTAGTTGGAGCTTTAATTTCTTTTATGCTTTTGATTTTTTCATTTGTAGGATGAATTCCATGTTCCTCATTTCTATGGCTTAAAAATTCTACACTGGATTGGAGAAATGTGCACTTTTGTTCATTCAGTTTGACATTATACTCTGACAGTCGAGTAAATACTTTCTCCAGGTTTTGATAATGTTCAGCTTCATCAGAACCAGTAACCAATATGTCATCTTGAAAACATATCACACCCAAGAGACCTTGCAAAATTTGCTCTATTATACATTGAAAAATTGCAGAAGCACTATTCACACCGTATAATAACCTGCGTGGACGTACTAACCCCAAATGAGTGTTCAGAGTTAAATAATCTTGAGAATTCTCATCTAACTCCACTTGCTGGTATGCATGACTTAAATCCAGTTTCGTGAAATATTTTCCACCATTTAAAATCAAGAATAAGTCTTGCTGTGTAGGAAGGGGGTACTGTGTTTGATCTAAACATCTGTCAACTGTGACTTTAAAATCTCCACACAGTCTGATGTCACCGTTTTTCTTAGGTACAATAACTACTGGAGTTGCCCAACTTGAATGTTGCACAAAATCCCATATTCCAAAATTTTTTGCTTTTAAAATTTCCTCCTCAACTTTAGATTTCAATGAGTACGGAACAGGATGAGCTTTACAGAATTTCAGTACTGAGCCTTCTTTGACTTTTAAGGTTGCTTTTAAATGATTTATTGGTTCAGTGCTCCTAGAAAATAAATTGCAATACTTTGTTTTTAATTCACTAACTGAATAATTTGAAACATTACTAATTTTATGCACATTAAATATTTTCTTCCAATTTAATTTCACTTGCGACATCCAGTCTCTGACAAACAAGGATGGTTGGTTTCCTTTAACAATGACTGCTTGAACATTTGCAGTCTGATTGTCATATGAAAGAACAATGCTAGCTTCGCCAACCACATCTATGCACTTCTGATTGTAATCTTTTAGAATAAGATTGGATTTTCTTACCTTTAGAGAAGGCAAGTTGTCACTAACAAACTTCTCAAATTATACTCACATCAGCACCTTTGTCCATTTCCATTTCCAATGCTTGCCACAAACCCTTACTGGAACTATATATTTCTTAGACACTTTATTAACGGACTGAATAAAGAATAAATCACATATACCTGTGGTATCACTATCCACCTCAGCAGAAACAATTTTGGCAGACGGAAATTTCTGAGATTTGGATTTGCAAACTGGAGATATGTGGCCAATTTTGCCACATGAATGACACTTAGCATTGATATATTTACATGTTTTGGGAGCATGCATGGCACCACAACGAAAGCATTTCATCTTGTTTGCACTGTATTTTTTAGTTACACTTGGGTGATTGGCGTTGTTTTTAGCTGCAAGGTGCACTTTGTTGACATTTGGGTTTGAAATTTTCAACGCTGCAGCATCTAAGTTGGCCAGTTCCATTGCCAAAGCTATATCATATGCTTCAGCAAGCTTCAAGTCTTTCCTGGCAAGGATGCGCTTCTGTGTGGCTTCGCAATGCAAACCACAAACAAATCGATCACGTAGCGCTTCGTCTAAAAATGTACCAAACTCACAGGTGACAGACAGATGTTTTAATTCACCCATATAAGCTGCAATGGATTCGTTACTTTCCTGGTTTCGCCTATAGAAACGAAATCTTTCTGCAATAAGACTTGGTGCCGGTCGAAAATGATCTTCTAAACACTTACTGACTTCAGCGAACGTGCAATCTTTCAGCAGTTTGAGAGTTAAGAGATTACGTAACAGTTTATAAGTCTGACATGCTCGGCCCTAAAACCGATATCAAAATAGGAAGCTTTTTATTTTCATCAACTTCATTTGCAACAAAATAATGCTCTAAACACTCCATATATAAGGTAAAGTCCTCATTTGCTTCACCAAAGACCGTAAGTTGGCCCACTGAGCCTAACTGTGTCATGCCGCCAAAGTTTAAGTTTTACTATTTGACAACTCAATAAAATAAATACTATTTACTTGAATATTTTTACGTGAGGTTCGTTAAATGCAGATCTTCGTCGCCATTATAATATACTTATAAAATACTACTCAGAATACTCTGAAATGCGATTATTTATTAGTTTACAAACGTGCTACGACATACTAGTCTACAACTCGTAAGTAGTGTTGAGTTGAGTTGAAACCTGGTTACAGGATACAAAATTATTACAGTTAAAATTACAGTGAATGTATCACACAGGTCAAGGACGTTTCTTATAGGCTTCGTCCAGGAGACGAATGGGTAGCATTCTAGGGTTAATAAAGAATACATGTTTAACTGCTTGAATGTTATTAAACTTAGAGATGATCAGTTGGTATTGATATTTGACGGCACTTATATTAGGCATTAAAAAAGTTCTAATAATGAATATCAGTGAAAATCGTATTCTGGTCAAAAGAAAACCCATTTATGTAAACCATTTACAATTTGTACCACAAAAGAGTTTATAGTTGATTATGCTGGGCCATTTTATGGTTCGAAAAATTATGCTACTATTATGAAAAAAGAGTTACAAGATGCTAAACTTCAAACTCTAGTATGTTCAATTGATATATTTGTTGTATATAGTGGGTTTTGTGACGCCGTTGACTATTTGGACAAATAAGGCTAAACCGTATTAATGCCAGCACTTAAAAGTAATCGAGCCCAGTTAACTACCGAAGAAGCCAACATGTCATGACAGGTGACAAAAATCTAATGGGTAGTCTGTGCACAGGGACATTGCTCAGAAAGATAATTTGCTTCATAACAATCTTAATAATAAAATACTTCCAAAAGTAAGTCTATTATGCAAAGTTGTCGGATTTTTACACAACAAATTCAGTAAGCGATTGTATTCTGATACAGACTTAAATGAGACAATTATTCAATACACTAAAGAGCAAATGACATTAAACTCTTTAAGTGAAAAGGTAAAAAAGCAACACTGGAACCGTAGAAGAGCAGCTTTTCAACAACTGGTATCATCAGAAATTTTTTATTTTCCACAATTAAATGAAGAACATTTAAAAATAATATTTACAGGTTCCTATCAGCTCTCATTTGCTATTTCATACCTTGCTGAAATAATAGAGGACACAAGTAATCTCTACATATATTACATTACACAAATCCGAACTGTTATCAAGTTAAATGCTCATTCCAGACACATAAATGGTAAATATTACGGAGTGTTCATTGATTATGTTCCTAATATTAACAGGATCAAAAGAATCCGAGGAAATTAAATTTTAAACAGAAGTTCTCTTATACATCCATTAAAAACATTTCATAAATATATTTTCTAAAACACACCCAAAATATATATTAAAATACTTAATTGCTAAAAAGGATTTCAAGTGCTAATAAAATACATTACAAGATCTTAATAATTTGACATGTTTCAATTGAATTTACTCAATCATCATCAGAAAAACAAAATATACAAATAAACACAAAGATGGAAAATGACAAATGAAATTAAAAAAAAATAAATAAATAAATTAAAAATAAATAGATATTATATATAATGATATTGCTATTATTCAGACTGATAAGTCTAATCGCCTAGCCCCCCAGGGGGATACCTTCTTTAGGTATTCACGGGCTTCACAACCCCGGGGCACCTGAGTGATCTTTCTCCTTTCCTTTTCCTCTTACTCCTCTTGTCTTCCTTTCATCTTTGTTTCACGCTCATTGTGGTTTCCTCTCCGGAGGTGAGGGCAATTCTGTATGGGCCGATGTCATCCTGTATATCGACTCATGGAGAATTGTAAACCACCCACGTGTTGGCCGTGCGTGGCGACCCGTGTCCCTGGTGAGGGGGATCCTGGCAGTTGAGGGAAACCAACACACTGCTTTGGCCTCTGCTTCAGGTAGACGGGAGGTGCATTTGGTCCCGTATGCATCAATCGGCTGGTCAGCTGGCTTTTGTCACTGGCTTTAGGGATCAAGTGAGCGAGCAAATACTAGTCATTTATCTCGTTAAGGGTGGAGACTGACATAGGTTTGTCTTGTGACCGTATGGGCCCTGGTTAGCACTGGTGCACGAATGTGCATCCCCTTGTTGGGCTCGGTAGTGGGTGGTGCGGCCGGGGTCTGAATTTTATTATTTTTAACATGGATGGGAAAACTTCATTTCCTTCTATGTCTCTCCCCAGTGGAGAGCACCAAACTGTTCCGACTTCTTCCTTCACATGCTTTTTTATTGTTAAACGCACTGATAGCCACTCTAATAGTTCCTTTGGCAAAACGTCACCATTTGTCATAGCAAAAACTTTCCAGTCTGCCTTAGGGAATGGTCATACTCTCAAAAAATTAAAATCTGGGGATTTCCTAGTGGAGGTTTCTACAACTAAACAATCACAGATTCTTTCAAATAGCTCTACAATAGGCCCTTTCTCTGTTTCTGTTCAGGTGCATAAAACTCTAAATACAAGCCAAGGCATTATTTCTGAACCAGATCTTTTATTCTCTACGAAAGATGAACTCTTAGAAAACCTAAAGGACCAAAATATTATAGATGCACGTCGTATCACGATCCGTCGGAATGGCCAAGTCCTTCCTACAAAGCATGTCATTCTCACTTTCAATAGCCCTACTTTACCAACAAGAATTAAAGCTGCTTACCTGAATTGTCCCGTCAGACCGTACATTCCTAACCCTCTCCGTTGTTTTAAATGTCAGCGATACGGCCACACTAAAACTAACTGTCGTGGTTCCCTTACCTGTGCACGCTGTGCAGAAAATGACCACGACAGCAATTCATGTGAAAAATCAGAACGCTGCATAAATTGCAAGGGTAATCATACAGCTTTCTCTCGCTCTTGCCCAAACTGGATCCGTGAAAAAGAAATTCTAACCGTAAAAATAATGCAAAATCTTTCCTACCCAGAAGCTCGTAAAATTGTAGAAGCCAGAACCCCGTCTGTTGGCGTATCTTATTCAAGCCTACTGAAACAGCAGTCTAAATCTGTAAGACATATTAGCACCCAGACTGACGTGTCTATGTTATCAAAAAAGTCAGCCAAAACACAATCAATAAACACCCCAATCAAAGAATCCCGTGATATCTGTTTACCTTCGTCAGAACCTGTTACTATTTTACACACACCTACTCAGACTCAAGCTCCATCTAAGGGATTATCCAAACCTCTAAATGAAACTAAGGCCGTTACCTCACAAAAAAATGACCCGAACTCATCTGCATTAAACTCTAAAAAACCCAACTCTAGTCAAATAGTGAAAACTGGTCTTCAGAAAGAAGGGACCAAGGCTGGGATCCAAACTGCCACAAAATCAAAAACATTACAGAAATCACATATGCTTAAAAAACAAACTGAAACCATAAAACCCCCAACTCCAGCAACCCCACGGCGGAAGACTGTCGTTAAAAGATTGCAGAATTCATCGCTCAGTCCATGCAAAAGAAATTTTAAAGATCCCAGGCAACTGCAGCATTATGTCCAAGAAGCTATGGAATCCGAGTCTTATGACAGTGGCTCGGATTCCGAGGAAAATACTATGTTTGAAGTGTATGTGCCTGGTTAAATTAATTTTTTTTATTGGTCTTTGTTTTAGTTGTATTTTGTGTTTTCTGTAGTATTTTTCCAATTTGGTTATCGCGTCACTATCTTACTGTTTTAGAATTTTTAACTAGTTTTAGAATTTTACCTTTTTACAATTTTAAATATGTTTGTCTGGTTTTAATTGATTTTTAATTTCATGTATCACCGCATGGCATAGCCTTTATCAACTTAACTCATATCTACAAAGGATTTTTAATGCAACTTTCACTTTTTACATTTTGTTTTGAAATTTAATCTTATTCTAACCATAATCTAATGATTTAGCATTTTACTGTTTTTGCCTTCTTATATTTACCTGACCATATCCGGATGGGAAGCCCCCCATCCGGATATTTTGACGTTGTCTTTTTTTCCCTCATTTTTACAATTTTGTCTTTGGTTTGGCGCAGCATGTCCCTCAAGGGATTTTGTGCCATTAAAACCTATACAACCTAATCGCCTAGCTGTTCTTAATAGAGAAGACTATAGTCGTAAAATGCATGATTGTATTGATAAGATGAAATGTAAAGCATTAAGACATAATCAACTAAATAAAATATATGCGAACACGAAGGAAATAATAGAGAAAGGTAAATGGCCAGATTTTATGAAAGTAAACTTCAAGTTAAATAAAGTAGCAGTTATTCCAAGTTTAGTTGGCAGATTGAAGGACCATAAACAAGATTATCCTCTTCGCTCGATTGTCACTAAATGTCCTACATGTTACTAGTCCTACATGTTACTTAGAGCGTGCATTCCTTCCATTACTGAAATAGTTATTGCCTCCCTCCACTTTCACAGTTAATTCCAGTATTGACTTCATCAAAAGATTAAAGAAAATCGACATTACAGATGATTGCATTTTAGCAAGCTTAGACATTGAGTCATTATATCCATCCATAGATACTTCAGAAGTAGCTCAAACCATTGAACTGTTCATTGACAATAGAGAAGATTTTGATGTACTAATGAAAAACACTTTAAAAAGTGGCCTAAACCTAATAATTAATAGTAGTTATTTTATTTTGAACAATATAATTTATAAGCAATCAGACAGTGTCCCAATGGGATATCCAATTTCAGGCCTCCTAGCAGAATTCAAATTACGCCTCCTTAAATAAAAAATTTTCAGTACTTTTATTATTACCTTTAGTATGGCTACGTTATGTAGATGATATCTTTATTGTTTGGCAGGGGGAGGGGGTGATAAATTGTTAATTTTTATTCAACAGTTAAATGTTCTAGATAATAAGATTAAATTTACTTTCAAAGTTGAAACTGATAAGAAATTAACTTTTTTTAGATGTTGAATTAAAAAGAGAAAATAATAAACTATTTCGTTCAATATATCAAAAATCAATAACAAACTTAAATGCTATACCTTTTGATGCTTGCACTCCATATTCCTATAAATTACCTACCTTTAGATTCTTAATTAACAGAGCTTTTAGAATTTGTTCCACTGAAAATTTAAATGATGAATTAGATAAAATTAAAACAATAGCTATTAACAACGGATATCAAGTTAAAATAGTTAATAAATTAATTTAAAAGTTTAAAAAAGTGCAGTTTTTAAAAATAAAAACAACAGTGAAAATAACATGAAAAGGGTTATGTATAAAATTGCTGTTATAAATTATTATCCAAATTTCTTCAAATCCGCTAAAACACAATTAAAAAAGTTTGATTTAAATTTAATTGCTAGACCCCCCTCTAAAAAAATTAAAATCAATTTTAACCACTAGAATTGACCCAATTTAATCTATTTGATAAATTTGATTTATCAGGTGTTTATATTATTCCATTTCTTAAGGAATGTGTACAGTTGGCAAAAAAAGTATTTGTACACTCTAAAATTTTTAATTTTTTACTAAATAAAAACAGATATTTTGTCAAAAATAGTTTTAATACAGTCTGTTTACCGTGCGTTTTAAATTACACAACAGAAAATTTCGATAAAGATGTAAAATAATTTTCTAATGGGAAAAGTTTAAAAATTTCTTGCAAAAAAAGTATTTGTACATTTCTCCATCCTGATATGTACTGTGTTTTATAGTGTTTATGGTTCAAAGGACTACTTTTACAGAAGCTGTTAATGATTTTTAAGTTCATATTATATTTGTCTGACATTTAATTTAATTTGCTCTTGAAGTAATTGAATATAGAACCTAATACTAGAGAGGCACCTCTAGATATATGAAATCCTATGATTGAGCATAATAAAAATTTAAATACGCAACAAGAATTTGTAAAAGCTATTAAATTACCATTTACAACTATTGGATGTATAGTGAGAAACTATGAATAAATTAAAAGAATCGAAATTCAATGAAAACCAGGACTTCTTAGCAAACTAACAATGAGGGAAAAAGTGAGTGTTGTTAAAAAAGCTTTAAAAATTCCTGTGCGTTCGGTTCAAAAATTTGCTGGAGACCTTGCGACATCTTCTCGCATCAGAGTAATACCTCAAACAATAAAAAATATTCTTCTCAATGCAGATTTAAAAGGAAGAACCTCAAGGGAAAATCCATTCATCAACGAAACAAATAGGCGAAAACGCATAGTATTCGCTTTCGCATACAGAAGTAAATCATTGGATTTTTGGAAAACAGTAATTTTTTCTGATGAGGAAAAATTCGGAATTTTCTTACCATCAAGCATTCGAAAAAATTGGCGTAAAAATAAAACTGTTCTAGATCCAAAACGTATACCTCAAACTATCAAGCATGTTGGGGGGAATATTATACTTTTGGGGTGTATAGCTTCTAATGGAGCAGGACATTTAAAATTTTTTGACAATGGAAGGACAGGTTTAACATACAGTGATGTGTCGCGCCATAATTTATTAAACTGTGCCAAGAAATTATGCATAGAGGAAGCTTTTCACTTTCTGCAGGATAATGACCAAAGCATACTGCTGTGATCACCAGCACATGCTTACGACAATACTCGAAGACGACTGGTAATTCCTCTAAAATCTCTAGACTTGAATCCAGTAGAAAATTTGCAGATGCTATTGGATGCAAAAATCCGAAAAAAAAAATATGTATTAGTAAAAAACAGTTTTAAAGAAGCTCTTATTGTGTCATGGAATAACATTAACCAGACCACTACAAAAAAATTGGTGGAATCTATGTCATACGATCTAGAAGTAGTCATAAACGCTAAATGAATTCGCACAAAATATTAATTTGTATCATTTTACTAAATTTTCCTTAATTATATTACATTAAGATAGTGTACAAATACTTTTTTTGCATTATAATTTTGTATATTTGTTTATTATAATGTAAAAAATCGATTCGTTTAATTTTGTTTCTGCTTCTATAATATTATAATGCATTAAATTAATGTATTACAGTATTTTTTGCTTAAATCTTTTGTTTAATTTCATTATAATTTAAAAAAATGAAGTGTACAAATACTTTTTTTGCCAACTGTATATAGGAATTATTATATTGGCATGACTCCGAGAAAATTCAAAGTGAGATGTAAAGAACATATTGCAGACATAAAATTTAATAGACGTAAAACCGTATTATCAAGGCTAAATAAAATAAATAGAAAACATAGATATTTTGTTTAATGAAAGTAGATTAATTTATAGGTCAGATTTTTATTTGCAACTTTTTATTAGAGAATCTATTGAAATTTAAGTCAGAAGCTCAATGGTCTGCAATGATTCCTTGTCATTTCAAATCCCAAATATTTGGATTTAATTGTTAGATAATTTGATAATAAAAATAAAGCAACATGAAACATAATTAAATTATAACACACATGATTTTTATTTATTTTTTAAATTTCACTTATAATAGTTTATTGTCATTTTTCAACTTTGTGTTTATTTGTATATTTTGTTTTTCTGATGATGATTGAGTAAATTCAATCGAAACATGTCAAATTATTCAGATCTTTTAATGTATTTTATAAACATTTGACATCCTTTTTAGCAATTAAATATTTTAATATATATATTGGGTGTGCTTTAGAAAATATATATTTTTGAAATCCAAGGATATTGTTGAGATTGTCTGAATGGAAACAGGACAGTTGGATGCTGCACCCATGTCGCAAGTGTCATATATTCTTTAGTTCATGCGAGATATCTATCTCGCATTTTACATCCTGCTGAAATTCTAAAATTTTTTTCAATGAGGTAGTCAATATTGTAATAAATGAAAATAGTGATGATGATGATTAAAATTATATTTATCATATAATTATAATAAATAATTCAAAAAAGACATCTTTAATTACCGTATAAACTCGTGTATAAATCGACCCCCTAACTCATGTTGTTAAAAATAAGGAAAAATTTAAAACCCGCATATAAGTTAACCCCCCCCCTCCCCCCCCAAAAAAGAGCTGTTTTCCGGATTCGCCGAATGTCAATCATTCTGTCATCCTATCAATTAAGTGCTTCCATTAGAAAAATGCCTAAATAGCTTGTTACTTTAAACCCGAAAATGATTAGGAGGGGAAAATACAAGGGGTCATACTGGAGTTGCATATTGCCAATGCTTAGTTCTTGATCCCCATGAATCCAAACAAAATCACAAAGAGTCACGTTTGGTCATTAAGAGGGAAGATTCAACAAAACCTGTTCAGTGTTTCAGTAGAATTTATCGTTTTATTGCTTTTTTTCACTTAAAGCTTAGTACTGTTTATGTATTGTATCATCTGCCCAATAAAAGGGTAACAACATTCGTTGTAATTTTTAAACTTTTGTTCATTCTTTATCTTAGAAATGGAAGAGTGCTTTAGGAATTCTTTAAGGAAAAAACGTTTGTGCTGTTTATGATGGTAATTTATTTCTCAAAGATAAAAAAATAAAAAAAGACTTATTTGCGTTGTGTCTGATATAAATTCTTCAAGGCAAGAATTATATTAAAATATAATGAAATTCTTAAAACCGGAAAATTTTCTTACAACAATGAAACAACCTCAACAGAAAGCCAACAAATAGACTTTAAAAATCAGCTTGTAAACAAAATAAAATCCAATCCAACCGCACCAATTACAAGGATTTATTAGTAAATGAAAAATAGGTATTTTTAAGTAATTTTTAAAGACATTTAGCTAAAGGAAATCTCTTAAAATATAGCACTTGAATCCAATACATGTAATCCTTGTAAAATTAAATATGAATTATTAAGTTACCTCTGTTTATATCTAAAGAAAAAATGCATTTTACTTCTTTATCACATGAGGAATTTAAAACTTAATTGTTCCTGAGTTTGTGAAAAGTTTACTGCAGTTATTTCTTAATTCACTTTCAGTGCCCTTTTCCTAGAACATTAACCTTATAATCAATGATTAGTTCAACTATAAAAAATGTTGTATTGAGTGAAATTCTACGTCAAACTACTTATTTGTACAAATTATTTTCGAAATTCTTAGTTTTCAGGCATAATTAATTTACTTATTCAAAATTAAATCGTAATAATAATAATTAAATACGAAAAAGAGATTACACCTTCAAGAGTAACAAAGTACATGTGCTACTTTTTCTGTTTCTTATATTTTTATATTATTTTCATCAAGTTTCACAATTATAAAATGTTTAAATTTTCTGTACTGTTTACTTACTTGGGTAAAACCAATTTTCTTTGTGCTTTTTCAAAAAAAAAAAAAAAAAAAAAAATTTAGGATCTAGATTTTACTAAATAACAATAATATTGTTTAAATATGTGTTATTTTATATAAGTACTAATGTTTTTAATTTTAATGCTTGTATTTTATATGCTTCGTCTAAAATACAAGTTAGAAATTAGTATAGTTTTCAGATAATTAAAACAAAATTATAAATGAATCATCTTTGCTAAATTAATGTCTTTATCACGCATACTTACAATTTTTAAATCAGAGAACTATATATAAAAAATTTTTTAATGTTAAAGTTGGCCAGAAAAGGTCCATTAAAGTTTTTAAGAACAAAACTATGCATATGAATTATACATATATATATATATATTTATTTACGCATATCAAGCAAACGGTGTGTAAAGTGCGCTTATTATTCTTTTAATTTTACTAATTTTCTGATTGATTTTTTATTTTTATTTTATTTTTTTATTATTTTTTTTATTTGTTTATTTATTTATTATTATTATTATTTTCAAATTTTTATTATTTTAATATATATATATATATATATATATATATATATGACCATTAAAAGTAGACAATATTCACCAATTAAATTTATCAATAAACCAAACCGAAACATGAGAAAAATTTAAATAAATAAAATGAAATATACATATATACATATATTTAGAAAAATTAATTTTTATGTTGATGCCAGTTTGTTAAACAGCACAAAGAATTAAATTTCGTTTGAAGTTAAAATATGTATTTACACATGACTACTGAAAACACAAATAAAACTTTAAAATAATATTATAATGATCGATTGCTAAAATCAAATAATACGGAAAATTAATTCATATAAATTGTATTTAGACATGAATATTAAAAAATTAAGAATATCTTAAAATAATTAAATTATTACGTGTGCACCACATTTAATATAAAACACCAAAATATTAAAAATGTTGTCATATGAAAAATGCCTAAAATAATTTAATTATTATGCATGAAAATCTTTTAATAATAAACATCAATTAGTATTTAAAAAATTCTAACACTGATATTTCCAAGTACTTTTAAATGGAATAATATAAGTGAATATTAAAAAGTGGGAAAAAAAAATTATAATTAAATTCTTTCTTTTTTCCTTTTCCTCTTAATCCTCTTATCTTCCTTTCATCTTTGTTTCACTCTCATTGTGATTTCCTCTTCGGAGGTGAGGGCAATTCTGTATGAGCCGATGTCATCCTGCATATCGACTCATGGAGAATTGTAAACCACCACGTGTTGGCCGTGCGTGGTGACCCGTGTTCCTGGAAAGGGGGATCCTGGCAGTTGAGGGAAACCAACACACTGCTTTGGCCTCTGCTTCAGGTAGACGGGAGGTGCATTTGGTCCCGTATGCATCAATCAGCTGGTCAGCTGACTTTTGTCACTGGCTTTAGGGATCAAGTGATCGAGCAACTACTAGTCATCTCGTTAAGAGTGGAGACTGACATATGGTTATCTTGTGACCGTATGGGCCCTGGTTACCACTTGTGCACGAATGTGCATCCCCTTGTAGGGCTCGGGAGAGGATGGTGTGGCCGGGATCTGAATTCTATTTTTTTTAAAATATGGATGGAAACACTTCTTTTCCTTCTACTTCTCTCCCTAGTGGAGAGCAACAAACTGCACTGAATTCTTCATTTGTAACGTCTGGTGCATGCTGGGTGTCATTTATAACGTTTGGTTGGTCGTGGTGGGAGTTATATGCAGACATACTCAGTACTTAAGATAAAACAACAAAGTTTATTAAAATGATGAGGGCTGAAGGGAAGTGGAGCAAGTCTTAATTTTACACAACTGAGAATACTATGAAAAAAACTAAACGCATACTCACAGGCTTCGGCCTAGCTCAATCGTGGCACCTTCTAATACTTCTCACTATCTCTTGGCTGAGCTGCTAGATAAAGCTTAATTAGACAACCCGTGGCTGTGTGTAGTTCTTTATTTACAAATAATCAAAATGTAACTATTATGAAGTTGCTTACCCCAGCCAACTCTCAAGTCAACTATCGAAACTCCTTTACACTTCACTGGAGGCCCGCTGCTACTTTCAATTTTCTAGCTCTTAGCTGAACAATAATTCACTTCGCTATCTAATGACAGAGATCCTCACTCGCTGACTAACGCCACAGATGCTCACTCACTGGCTAATGCCAGAGGCACTCGCTTGCTAATGCCAGAGACACACTCCATTCACTCAAACCCAAGCTTTTATATGCTGCAAACTGAGATACTTCACATTAACATATTACTAATAACCGCGAGCTAACTGCAGAATCCGAAAGAGCACACACACACTAGAAAGTTAAAGTAAAAGAGAGGATAGATGTCGCTTTTACGCTTACACATGTTAAATTATTGACGTCACGATCGCAGAAAAACTAGAGTGCCTTTATGCAAAGGTCACTCCCTCACAACCCCCCCCTCGGATTCTACAGAGAAAAAGGGCTGGGCCAAATGCATGCCCAGAACTTTTTCTTGTTATAAATTTCGAGCCGTAATAAAACAGTGATGGGTGAAATTTGGCACCGAAACATAACTTTTAAAATATTAACTTTAACCCATCACACCCAAAAAACCTCAGTTTGCCTCAAATACTCACATATTCAATCCAATCATCCTTTTATCCTAAAAATAGCCTCCGTAAAACTTCCAAAAACTCGTAAAACTTTCAAAACTAATTACTTCTTCTTTCAAAACAGCCCACTCCACTGGGAGTGCTAAAATTTCTCAAAACACTAAACTTTCGAAATTTTCCTCAATATTGAAATACAACTATAACTTTACCAAAAATTTCTCCATAACTTTCCTAATACTAGAATTCGTACCAAGTCCAAAAAAAACCAATGCGCAAAAATTTTCCTCATCCAAATTCCGAACTCATCTAAAATTAAATTTACTTCATACTAAAATAACTCTGCTACTACGTAATACCTACATACCCATTAGCCGATGAACTAACTCCCAAAATTCTTCAGAACTTAACTCCACTTTAACAATAATTGGGGCACATACGTACAGCGTCACATCGCTGTGCTTATGCAACAATCAAAAAATATCAAATTTACAAAATGACGTCATCATGCTCTTCATCTGTATTAACTAAAAGAAAAATAGCAGAATCAATACATAACACAGGTATACTTCCCTGCAAGAAAATCACATTAACATTCAATTTTAATTCAATACAATTTCAAATTCAAAGGCAGCTTAAAACTTCGCAACTTGCGGAAACCATTCCCAACTAAAGTACAAACGCAACTCATAAAACACGAATGATAAGAAGAAAGTTAATTCATTAAATGTTAGTATCAGAGATAGAAACGCGTGTCAAGGACTTCTTGACCGCAAAACACATGCGCGCCTGAACTGCGGCATGTGTACAAAATAACCCAAATTACTATCTGTACTTTCTGAAAATTTAAACATACATTAACATACATTTTATAACACATGAACAATATAACAATATAGTAACATTTTTAAGAAATAACATAACAATTTAACAATAGATCCAGAATTTTTAAAAGCAGTTAAGACCAAAATCTCAAACATACATAAAACTAACAATTTTGCAAACAAATTTTGAAAACAATTAAGCACTAATCATGAGTCCGTCAAAAAATTCCAAAAATGGCCAAAAGTACAAAAGTCTCTGCTTTCTATTCCTGCTACATATATGCACTCTAATAGAAATTTAATAAAGAACATTATCACCCAATCATAGAGATGATTCGTTGCTAGCCGGCTTCATACTACAGGATGGCTTTCCCCTCTTATCCCAGAAACCTTGTACGAAGGATCTTTCGTCATCAGAACTATACAGTGACGCCATAGTTGACTGTCATGCCTGCAGCCTGGTTCTGAATGGATGCCGTGGAATACTTGTAGGTTCCGCTCGATGACTCTGCTCTGGCCGGTTCGCTGGGGTCACTCCATGGCGAGATTCACACTGTTGATGCCGGTAATCTGAGCGTTGTCTCCTCTTTCAAGATGCACCCGAAGTTACTGAAGATCCTAGACCACGTTTCTTTCCGGATCTATGCTGTTTCTTATTATGCAAAAATTCGGAATTTAAAGCTCTTTTAAGAGTTTGACGAGTCCATACGAAATTTTTTCCGGGGATTAATCACTGAAGATGGTGAACTATTAGATAATTTATGTTTGTAATGTTGCTGTCTAATAAGTGGTGGAATGGGATAGTTTATAATCTTTTGTCTTTTATGGCACACAGAATCTGATGTATTTGGCACTGTTCTCATATTTTTATTATCATACTGTGCTCTCGGATTGATAGGCTTTCTACTTTCAATAACAGTTTTTGGAGCTGTTTGACCAAATTTTCTTCTTGAATATTGATGAAAAGAATTAGATGAAGAAGTGCTGGACTCGGGACACTCATTGGATCGGGAACTTCGCAAAACACCACTCGACGCATGAGAACCTTCACTACCATTTTCTCTAAACTTATAACTCTAACCTGATCCAGATTAACAGTCATTCTTTCACCATTGACATTAACAATCAAATTATTATTTCGAACTTCCAAAACTTCAAACGGACCTACAAACTATGGACCAAACTTAGCTACTCTCTTTTGACGACTTGAACTTAACCAATGCTTTTCTACTAACACAAAATCTCCAACTTTCACTTCTAACTCCCTTCTACGCATATTATAATACTGATCCTGCTTTTCTTGCACTTTTCCCATCTGAACTTGAGCTTCCTTAACCAACCTCTCAATATCCTGACACATGTACTGACTTTCCGCATCTGACACCATAACTAGCCTTTGGAATGGAGTAATGACTTTTCTACCCAAAAACAATTCAGCCGGCGTTTTCCTCGTCGACTCGTGAACTGCTGTACGAAGTGCGTACGCAAAATGCTGAAGAAACTGGTCCCAATTTGCATGATGAGAACCAACATACGAAGAAATCATTTGAATTAATGTACGATTTACACGTTCAGCCATATTAGACTGAGGACAATACGGAACAGTAAAAGAATGATCAATCTCCAGCTTCTCACACAGGGCCTTAAATATATCAGAAATAAAACAAAGGCCATGATCGCTAACTACCCTAATTGGTGCACCATATTTAGAAATATAATTATCGAAAAATGCATCGGCAACTGCAGGTGCAGAAGCCTTCCTGAGGGGGACTAACTCTACCCATTTACTAAAATAATCAACTATAACTAGCACAAATCTATATCTTTTAGGATTAGACAATGGATAAGGACCGATTAAATCTACACCTACACATTCATTAGGAAAATTTACTTTAATAGGAATTAATTTGCCAGCTGGACTTACATTTTTATAATTATGACGTTGGCATGTGCTACAGCTGGAGACATAAGCGCGCACTGCTTCCCGCATTTTAGGGAAGTAGCAGGATTCACAAATTCAAGCATAAGTTTTCCTGATTCCTAAGTGACCTGCTAATGGATTATCATGAAATTCTTTCAAGATGGCCTTCCGAAGACTAGCCGGAGTAAAAACTCTTAATTCTCCACGTGAATTTACAATTTTAGAATAAAAAAGACCATCGATAAGCTTAAACGATTGGGACCATTTCTCAAACATAGGCACATATGCGCTCGGAACATCATCAGGATTTTCCAAATAACGATACAAACTACCAAACTCCTCATCTTGTTTCTGTTCCCTTATTAACTGCTCTCGTGACCTTAACACCAACGACGACAATGCACAACACTTAACTTCCTCCGTGACCTCTAAACCACCATGCGGGTTTCGTGACAAAGCGTCTGCTACCGCATTCTCCTTGCCAGCCCTATGTTCTATAACCACATTATACTCTGCTAATTTCAAACACCATCTGACCATACGAGACTACAAACCCTTTCCATTGGTTAACTTTGTCAAAGCTGAATGATCCGTAATGACTTTAACCGGTATATTAGTGAAAAAACAACAAAACTTATTCAAAGCCCAAATTACTGCAAGACACTCCCTTTCCGTAATCGAATAATTCCTTTCCGCTGCATTTAAAATTCTCGACGCAAACGCTATAGGTCGACCTTTCTGTGCTAACATCGCTCCAACCCCCACTGCACTCGCATTGCAATACACTTCAAACTGACACGAATGATCGGGGTGAGCCAAAACAGGAGGGGAAACTACTGCCTCTTTTAATATCTCAAATGACCTCTGAGCCGCTGATGACCATATAAACTTCACCCTCTTCCTTTTTAAATTATGCAACGGTTCACATAACTCCGAAAAACGTGGAATGAACTTGGCAAACCAAGCCACCATCCCTAAAAATGTCGCCACTTCCTTACTATTTTTGGGGGGACTCATTGACATAATTGCCTCAATTTTCTCATTATCTATATTAATACCATCACGCGTAATTTTAACTCCTAAATACTTTATCTCTTTTCTCAAAAATTTACATTTTTCCAACTTAACTGTTAACCCAGCATCTCTTAACAACGTAAATACTTCCCTCAATAATCTTAAATGCTCTTCAAAAGTAGCTGCCATTATAATTATGTCGTCCAGGTAGACCAAGACACCCTTACCAAGCAAAGGTTTAAGGATATTATTCATGGCCTTCTGGAACGTTGCTGGCGCTCCCGATAAACCAAAACTCATTTTCTTAAAAGCAAAACAACCGTCCCGAATAATAAACGCAGTCTTAGGTATGTCCTCCGGCTTCATTGCAATCTGAAAATAACCTGACGTAAGATCTAACGTTGACAAATAATTCGTACTCGTTATATTAGCCAAAATGTCATCAATAACTGGAATAGGATACTGAGGGTATTGCGTTATCGCATTTAACCCTTTGACGGTTAGGGAAACGAGAAGTTTTCGTCTTAATTCGGGCAGCATTACAAGTAAACAGTAGTCAAAAGTGGCAGCTGTTTTCCCAAGCCGTTCTTCCGAAAATGTCACCCTTCTCTGGCGATGCCATAGATAGCTCGCCTCACGCGTTTTAAATCCCCCAGGGGAATACCTTCTTTAGGTATTTGCGGGTTTCGCGATCCCGGGTTCCCGAGCGATCTTTCTCCTTTCCTTTTTTCTTTGTTTCACACTTTTTAATCTTCTCTTTTCAGTTTGTTATCTCTCTTTGTTCTTGTTTGATATTTATACTAATTATTTTGTTTTCATTGTTCTTTGTTATACTAACTTTGTTATCGTTCTTTTGTTTTGAAAAAAAAGTAAAAAAAAAATTAAAAATGTTTAAAGACAAAAAAAAACACCATTTTTTTTAAGCTCCCTCTTAAATTACTTTTTATACAATAGTGGTTTTTTTTATACACGTGAGACACCCTGGGTATTGAGGTTTCTTTTAACCTCATCGACTTGTTTCTTCCTTTTTAGGTTGATATCAAGTCCCAGGGTGCAGGGCATCTCTGAGCTCTGGTTCCAAGTACGGGGAGCGCCATGCTTGCATGGTGATTGTTAGGAGTAACACCAGAAGACTGGTGCCTTTCGATGTAAGGGCCGGCTGTAGGTTGGACAGAGCTGTAAAGGCTTACCTACGGCTACCCATTTTCCTTGGAAAAGAACCGGAGCTTCGGAGATGCTATCGAGTTTAACCCAATGTTCGAAAAACGTGGGGGTCTGTTGAAAATAGTTTTCACCCTTTTGAGACCTGCACCAGACATAACGGTAAGAAGGGTCGGTGACCAGGCCCGATGCCTGGCGTTTTATAAATTCTCTATCTAATATGGTGACAAATAAAGGAAATAAGACATGCGATGTGGTAGCCCCACAACCCCTCATTGCTTTAAGCTCAAGCCTGCCAGTAGACTTAAATGACGGCCAAATCAGTTCTTGGGCCGATAGATCAGATGATTCATGTTCCGAAAGATTTTTTGTAGTCAAAAGACAAGAAGGCACATTTGACAAAACATCCCCATTTTTGATTCACAAATCCATTCAAGGATTGATTGGTGAGCCAAAAACAATAAAAAAAATACGATCTGGTGAACTATTAATTGAGGTATACAATAGCACTCAAGCTCTAAATTTAAAGAAATGTACACATTTTGCAAATATCCCTGTCTCAATAAGTCTCCATAGAACCTTGAACACATCCCATGGGGTAATATCTGAATCAGATCTCTTGCATGTGGCTGATGAGGAAATAGTAGAAAATTTGAAAGAGCAGAATGTCATAGAAGCTAGACGAATAAAAATCTACCATACAGACGAAAAAATACCAACCAGTCGAATTCAGATTCCAACTAAACACACAATTCTTACTTTCAACTCACCAAACCTCCCCAAATATATAAAAGCTGGGTATCTCTCATGCTCTGTAAGACCTTATATCCCAAATCCACTGCGTTGCTTCAAATGCCAACGCTTTGGGCACTCAAAAACCAATTGCCGAGGTAAACTTGTCTGTGGTCGGTGCAGTGATCCCGACCACGATAGTACTCAATGTAATGCTACCCCACGCTGTGTTAACTGTAAAAAAGACCATCCATCATATTCAAAATCCTGCGAAAAATGAAATCGAAAAAGAAATACAAACAATACGCACTAAAGATAATATACCATATCCCGAAGCCAGGAAAATAGTTGAATCCAGGACACCAAAAGCTGGAGTTTCATACGCAGCCGCTTTATCTAAAACAGTCCAGAAAACATATCAAACCATTTCAACTCAAACCGATTTCCCTACTTAAAATAATTCCAAAAGAAAACAAAGAGAAAACAGCCTTTCTGATACAACTACTAAATCGACTCAGTTTCCCTCTTCTGGATATGTAAATCCTGCTCCTCCTAAAATGCCACAAAATACATCAAAATCACTGCAATCTCTTACTCCTAAACCCCCACTCAAAAACAAAAGTTCTCAAAATATAACTAAAACACCATCTCTAAAGTCAAATCTTAGATCTGATATTGAAAAACATACCCTACGTATTAAATCAGCTGCATCTACTGAAAACCCATCCAAAAAGAAAAAAAATAAAACATCTAGAAATCAAACCCATCAACAACAGAATCAAAAAGAAGAAACAAGCATGGATGATGATGCCTTAAAACTTCATCCTGAAAGGGATGAAGTATTGGACGATGAGGATAGTAGCATGTCTACTACCTCTGAACATAATGACATAGATATACATATCTGACACTCTTTTTATGTCTAATATCATCTCGTGGAACTGCCGTGGTTATCATAATAAACGTGACGAAATCCGTAATATTCTCTCTGACCATCGACCACTCTGCCTTGCTCTCCAGGAAACCCATCTAAAACTAGTGACAAAGCGAAATTACGCAACTATGCAACCTACAGGAAAGACTTTACAGGTAGTGACAGGGCCACTGGTGGGGTGGCCCTCTTTATTTCTCGCAATCTACTACATGCACAAATTAACTTAAATACCAACTCGCAAGCCATTGCAATCAGTGCTCATATAAACAGGCTCATTACCATCTGCTCTATTTACCTACCACCAAATAGGGTAGATGTGCCAGTAATGGGCCACCTTCCAGTAATGGGCCACCTCGCACTTTTTGGTTTATAAAAAAATAATAAATAATAGTTAAGCTTTTATTATTTTTTTCTGAACTCTACCTTGCATGCTTTATAAGCTGGATTAATTTTTTACACTTTTCGTCAAAACAATTAGGAAGCAGAAAATAAAGTTTCACAGTTTTTCTGTTTTTCACTGAAAATCTTAATGAACATGCTAAGAGCAGACTTTACTTACTTACTTTTATATCTTTTTTATTTTTTCGTAAAAATTGAATGTTTTTGTTTGGTTAGCAATATAAAACATTGAATTTAATATACCAATGGCCAATTACAAAATTTTATTTATTTTTAAGATTTTAGGAGGGGTGGTCCATTACTGGATTGCTTATTTCGTGATTTGCCAGTAATGGGCCACCCAAGTGACCAATACTAAAAGTCAAATTTCAGTAGTGATAAAATATTTTGATTTAACTGAAAACTAAATAAACAAATTTAATACTTAAATTTTACTTACTAGAATTTAATAAAGACAATTTCTTTATAAATACAGTCAAGTCTCTCTATAATGAAACTCCATACATCGAATTTCTCTATATAACGAATTTTTAGTAGGAATGTTCCCCTTTTCCCATGATTACATTAAAAACAGTCTCTATATAGCGAAATATCTATCTCCATATAACGAATATTTTCATAAAATGTTCTTTATTCAGTTGTAAAAAAATACTTCGAAATCACATGAAATCAAATTTCCATCTCTTATTCCTAATTTATCGTTCAGTGCTGAGTTTTTTTTTTTATATTACTCCTCTGCTTGAATTTTCTTGTTCCTTAAGTCCAACAAATTCATCAACCCCCTCCTTTCACACACCTTTCAACATCCTTCTCAAAACAGTGTTAATTGAATAGTTATACATATAAGAACGGGATCAATGGGGGTAATTGAAGAAAAAACAATTTACAGTTGCTTCAAAAAGGCCGAATTTTGTATACAAGAGGATAATGTGGATTCTGAGGAAGAAGAAGATGCGACTTACGCAGACATAAAAAGAACAAGTTGGAAATTGCACGTGAACGTAGCAAATGAGGTGCGTTCGCACGATAACGAAGTTTTAAAAATATTCAGATCTTGCTTTTATAGTAAATAGTACTTCGGATACAGTATATTGGTTGAAATTCTGTAAATATACAGGAATAGTAATTCTTATTACACCTCAGCAACGTATATCTTACTCATAAAATGTGAAATAGTTGAATATAATTAAAACACGTACCAAACCATGTTTCCCCGTATAGCATTATATAGTGGAATACTTTTGTGTAGCCCTGCAATTTAATAATAAAAATTCTTTGCGTCACAGATTGTACAGAATGCATATTTTAGTATATATTTCATAGATTCATGCCAATTCTATTATGTTCGAATGAGTGTAACATCATTAAAATGCATTTGAAACTTCTTCCCCATTGACCGTAATGTAACGGAATCCTTTTGATTGTCCCTGTAATTGATCTATGCATCCGATTTTCATAACATTTGAAATGACTCGACAAAATTACGCAATAATTATATGTTTTAAATTTCAAACGATTAAAATGCATTTAAAACTTTTTTCCCTATTGACCGTAATGTAACGGAATCCTTTTGAATGTCCCTGTAATTGATCTATCCATCCGAATTTCATAAAATTTGAAATGACTCGACAAAATTATGTAATAATTATGTATTTTAAATTTCAAACGATTCGGTTGGATAGTTTTTGCGTTGTTATATGCGGACAGAGAGACGGACAGACAAACGGACAGATAGACAGACTGTCAGACAAACGGACAGATAGATGGACAGACAGACGGACTGAACGACAATTATAGGCGCTACCTATTTACATAATTACGAACGCACCTAAAAATAATTATCTGTTATTTTTTGTAGGGTGGCCCATTACTGGAACATAGGCGGTCCATTACTGGAACATAGGTGGCCCATTACTGGGCATTTGGGTGTTTAGACATATTTCTATTATTTAAAATGAAATTTTTATTTCTATGGGGAAATGTAACTGTGGGATTAGTTAAATATTGTTGAAAGATTAATCTAATATGAAAAAAATTGGAACACAATAATTATAACTATTAATAAAAAATTATTTTTTAGAGAAATTCCTTAAGGTGGCCCATTACTGGCACATCTACCCTACATCTATTCAGGCAGCAAATCTTGACAATCTCCTTCTGCAACTACCCACTCCTTACATCATTGTGGGGTAATCATGACATTAATCAACGTGGAGATATGATTGAGAAAATTATATCAGACAATGGCTTATGCCTGCTGAATAATGGAGATCATACTTACTTTCATGAGCCATCCCGCACATTTCATGCAATAGACCTCACTATCTGCTCACCATCTATTTATCCTTATTGGAACTTCTGGGTTTCCGATGATCTTCATGGCAGTGACCATTTTCCCACCTTTATTACACAGACTACTCCTAATAGGAATTCAAATAACTGTTCAAACCATTATATATATGACAGAGCCAATTGGCAAACTTTTACCGACCTTGCCAAAATCACAAGTGATATGATTGATGGTCACATTGACAATGCACTTGATAATATTATCCATTCTATTATCAGTGCTGCGAATATCAGCATTCCCAAAACATCCTCTACAATGCGGCACAGAAAGCCTTGGTGGAATGATGACTGCCAACAAGCGAAAAAAAGACAACAAAGAGCTTGGGGTATTTTTCGGAGGTACCCCAATGATGCTAATTATATTGCTTTCAAAAAAGCAAAGGCTGACGCTAGGAGAGTGCGACGCAAAAGCCAACGTGAATCCTGGATCAACTATATATCGAGCATTGACACTAACACTTAGAGTAAAACCCTTTGGAAAAAAGTTAAAAATTGTATGGGTCTCTATTCTGAAAATAATGTCTCTATATTAAAACATAATGGCCAAACTATAGCCTCACCCAACAATATAGCTGAAACTATAGCTAGTACCCTCGCCTCTAATTCCAGTTCTGACTCTTACCCAGAACCATTTCTATCATACAAAAGACGGATGGAAACTACCTGCATTAATTTTAATACTCGCTCCTCTTATGATTATAATCTCCCTTTTACCTCCTCAGAACTCTTAAAATGCTTACAAAAAAGCCGAAACTCAGTTCCAGGTCACGATGGCATTACATATACCATGCTAAAACATCTCAGCACTACCTCTCTTAATAACCTTCTTGCTTACTACAACAGAATTTGGACAGAACACACTTTTCCTAAAGCCTGGTGTAAAGCCATTGTTATCCCCTTTCCTAAACCTGGGAAGGATCCCAGTGATCCAAATAATTACAGCCCAATCGCACTCACTAGTAGTCTCTGCAAACTATTTGAAAAAATGATTTTCTTCAAGAACGTGTACTAGTCGGCAGTTAAAAATTATCTTGCTGCCTTTCAAAGCGGTTTTCGACGTGGTAGGTCAACTACTGATAACCTCATTCTTTTAGACACCTATATCCGGAATGCTTTTTTAAAACGTAATCATCTGGTTGCAGTTTTTTTTGACATGATGAAAGCATATGATAAGACTTGGAGGTACGGTATTCTTCGCGATCTTTTTAATTTGAACTTTCACGGAAACCTCCCAATTTTTATTAAGAACTTCCTCGCCATCCGTCTGTTTCAAGTTCGGATTGGTGGGGTTTTGTCTGACTTTTATACTCAAGAAGAAGGAGTACCTCAGGGCAGTGTCCTGAGTGTGACTCTTTTTGCTATCAAAATTAACGATATACTTAACCAATTGCCGCCATATGTGCATGGTACTTTATATGTAGACGACTTTAAAATATTCTGTAAAGGACAAGATATGCGTTTTATCGAGCGACAACTACAAATTGCTATCAACCGTATTATCCATTGGACAAACAGAAATGGTTTTATTATTTCTCAGGACAAATCTTCTTGTGTGCATTTTTGTAGACGAAGGGATCTGCATCCAGATCCTGAAATCTTTATTGAAGCTTCTCAAATTTCTGTTGTTGACTCTGTTTGCTTTTTAGGCTTATACTTTGACAGTAAGCTTACAGTCTTGCCACATGTGTTACAATTACGTAAAAAGTGCAAACGCTCTCTTAATCTAGTCAAGGTGCTTTCGAATACTTCTTGGGGAGCGGATCGTGGTTCACTCCTTAAAATATATCGTTCTATGATTCGTTCCAAAATTGACTATGCCTGCCAGGTCTATGGTTCCTCATGTAAATCAGTTCTTAAAAATTTGGACACTGTGCACCATAGCGCACTTCGTATTTGTTCTGGTGCATTTTGCACATCCCCTGTGCTTAGCCTCTATGTTGATTGTAACGAACCTGCACTACAACACACCCGTGAAAGGCTTTCCCTCGATTTATACTATCGAATCCTTTCACATCCCAATCATCCTTTACATTCCCATTTACTAGATACTGACAATGAACTTCTTTATCAGCACCGCCCTTCATGCATTCCACATTTTGGTATTAGAATGAGACAGATTATTGACAATAGTTTTCTTAGCAACATTGAAACATATCCATGTTCAAAGCACCTTTTCTCACCTTGGGAATCTCATAATATCATCTCCCTTCATCCTTTTAATACTTTCGACAAAAATAGTTTGGCTCCTGTCGTATTTCAACTGCTTTTTGCAGATCATCGGGCACAGTACAAAAATTTTAAAGATATATATACAGATGGGTCTAAGTGTGGAGATATTGTGGGCTGTGGAATTGTTTTTGGTGATAATGTTTTTAGTTATCGACTACACTCTTCTGTGTCTGTGTTTACCGCAGAATTAATCGCAATAGATAAAGCTATATCCTTTATATCACATCATCATCATTGTACCTCTTTTATCATTTATACAGACTCTAAAAGTTCTATAGATGCAATTAACTCCACAACATACCATCCCATTATTTATTCAATTTTGAGTCGGTTTAAACAACTTATCAGAGACGGATATAATATCCTATTCTGTTGGGTGCCCGGACACATGGGTATTCATGGTAATGACAAAGCAGCAAAACAGGCCTGCAATATTTTATATCATCAGATTCCTTTAACTGGCATTAAGCATAGCATCAATAGTTTTATTTACAATAAATGGCAAGAAAGTTGGAACTCTGAAATAAATAATAAACTGCATCAAATTAAACCCACAATTTTAGTTTGGCCCACTTATTACCCTAGGAAAATTGACGTTCTTCTGACTCATCTTAGAATCGGACAACTCAGGAAACTCATCTAAAGCCCACTGACAAAGCAAAATTACGCAGCTATACAAACTACCGGAAAGATATGACAGCTAATGGAAAGGCCATTGGTGGTGTGGCTCTTTTTATTTCCAATAATTTACCCCATTCTCCTATTTCTTTAAATACTAACATTCAAACTGTCGCAGTCCATGTACATATTAAACAACTCATAACAATATGCACCATTTATTTACCTCCAAATCAAAATACTCAACCAGCAGATCTGGATTCTCTTCTTCTCCAACTCCCCATGCCTTTAATTATGGTAGGAGATTTTAATGCCCATAGCCAACTGTGGGGTAACTCTGATAATAACCGACGTGGAGATATAATAGAGAAATTAATTTCTGACAATGGCTTATGCCTACTTAATAATGGTGATTATACTTATTTTCATGAACCGAGCCGTACTTTCCATGCCATAGACCTTTCCATTTGCTCCCCATCACTTTATCCGTTATGGAACTTCTGGGTTTCAGACGACTTGCATGGCAATAATGACCACTTCCCTATTTTTACTTCATTGACTGGACCTGATGGTGGTTCTAATAACTATCCTAAAAGGTATGTATATGACAGAGCTAATTGGCAAACTTTTACTGCTCTTGCAAATATTACTGATAACATGATAGCTGATGATATTGACAAAGCACTTGATAATATAACTCAATGTATTACACAAGCCTGCGATGAAAAAATTGTCGGCATAGTAAGTGGTATTTTTTATAGTTATTTGGATGCTGATTACTAGAAAAATATTGAAAAAATTCCATCACGTACAGTTTCTTCACAAATCGCAATTTATTATTTCATGAATTTAGCAAATTTCGAACAAAAAAACTATTATTTATATGAGTTTGTCAAATAAATTTATGGACTTTAACCCATTTTCGGCCAAAGGTTCGTATACGAAACATTTCGATAAATATTTTTTTTAACACTCTGACACATTTTTTTCAAGAATTTTATTTTTCTTCTATTTTTTAAGGCTTTTGAAGACATCCATAAAATATTAGTAATTCAATTGGAGTAAACACTTTCTCTTAAAAAATTTTCAAAATACGCTAGAGTTTTAATTTGAAACGCCTTTGACAAATTCGACTTTTTAAAAATATATTATTATTCCAATTGAAATGAATTATATGTTTTTAAAATAGATTAAAGTTGCAAATTCTGTACATGAAATAAGAATAAAACAAAAGTCATAAAAATATTATTCATATTCATATTATTCATTATAAGAAATAATATTTCATATTATTATATAAAATATTATTTTTTATATAAAATATTATTTTTCATGCACGAATCTTTTTTTGTGTCTTAATGTATGTAATTTAAGCATATTTCAATAAAAATAATGCTACATTTTATAAAATTTCTGTGCTTGGCCTAAAATGGGTTAAGTAGTAAATTTGTGTATTTAACTAATGAAAAAGGTTGGTTGGTTGATTTGGGTTTAATGGCACAAAATCCCTTAAGGGACATGCTGCGCCAAACCAAAGACTAAAAGTACAAATGTGAAAAAGAGAAAATGTCAAAATATCTGGATGGGGTTTCCCATCCAGATATAGTTAAGCAAATAGGTTAAGAAAAAAAAATACTTAAAATATTACAATGCAGCTAATCTGAATGTCATTAAAGGGCTTCCAAACCAAGATAGAGAAAAGATTATATATGAAAATAGAAACCTGCATGTTTTAAAAAGTTAAATAGTGCCCCATGAGGTGTTTCCCCAATGAGGTTTGTCAAGATTGGTGATGATGAATTAAAATACAGTCTGTACAAGTGCCGGAGCCCTGGACAGTCAGTTAAAAGATGATGAATGGTCAGATGATCAAAATGGCAATGAGGACACATGGGTGCATCCTCTCTGAGTAATAGATGATTATGAGTGATCCTAGAGTGACCTATTCTCAGACGAGTCAGAAGAACATCTGTTTTCCTGGGGTAGATTGGAGGCCAGATCATTATTGTAGGTTTGATACGGTGCAATTTATTATTATGTTCTAAATCCCAACTCTCTTGCCATTTATTTTGAATAAAATGATTAATAATTAGTTTAACGTCTGAGAATGGTATTTTGTGATGCAAAGGATTAAGTGCAAGTTTTGCCGCCTCATCTGCTTTCTCGTTTCCAGGTATACCCATGTGTCCAGGTACCCAACAAAATAAAATATTATAACCACGTCTTGTCAAATTATTATAAAAGTCTAAGATGGATGAGATATACGGATGCTTTTTAAAAGATTTAATTGCGTCAATAGAACTATTTGAGTCAGTATAGATGATGAAAGATGTGTTATGATGATGAGATATGTATAACATGGCCCTCTCTATTGCAATTAATTCGGCAGTAAATATAGAAGTAGAAGGATGAAGTTTATAACTGAGAGTCATACCATCACAATATATACCACAGCCAACAGTATTTCCGTTCTTTGAGCCATCTGTATAAATGTCTAAGTAATTGCTATAAATATCTCGATGTGCAGCAAAAAGGCATTTAAAGATCACAGGGGTTAGATTCTTTTTTTCATAGCCTTTAAAAGGATGAAGGATTGTGATAGCAGGTGGATTCCAAGGAGGATAGATATGCAATGGACATGTACTCACCTCAATATTATTCAGAGGGCCATTGCTGATTATGTTTCTCATTCTTACACCAAAAGAAGGTACACAAGATGGGCGATTCTGATAAAGAGTATCATTGTCAGAGTTTAAAATATACGTATGAAGTGGATGACTAGGATGTGAAAGGATACGGTAAAACAACTGCAGAGAAAGTTTTTCACGAGTATAATGTAATGAAGGTTCATTACAGTCAACATATAAGCTTAAAACAGGTGAAGTACGAAATGCACCAGAGCAAACACGAAGTGCGCTATGGTGCACTGTGTCAAGTTTATTAAGAACAGACTTACAAGCAGAACCGTAGACCTGGCAGGCATAGTCAATTTTTGCACGGATCATAGCACGATAAATCTTTAGAAGAGAGGTTCTGTCTGCTCCCCATGAAGTATTAGAAAGTACTCTAAGTAAATTAAGCGATTTCTCACATCTTGTCCGTAATTGTAAAATATGTGGTAAGAAGGTTAGTTTTTTGTCAAAAATCAGCCCTAGATATCGAACGTTGTCCACAACAGGAATTTCGGTTGATCCGATAAAAATTTCAGGGTCTGGATGCAGATCCCTACGTCTACAAAAATGCACACAGGAAGTTTTGTCATAAGATATAACAAAGCCATTTTTATTTGTCCAATTAAGAATACTTTTAATAGCAATTTGCAATTGTCTTTCGATAAAACGTATATCCTCTCCCATACACATAATCCGGAAGTCGTCAACATATAAATCTCCTTTCACTGAAGGAGGAAGCTGATTGAGAATATCATTTATTTTAATAGCAAAGAGGGTGACACTCAGGACACTGCCCTGGGGAACACCCTCTTCTTGTACATAAAAACTAGAAAGAGTTCCCCCAATACGTACTTGGAAAATTCGCATTGCAAGGAAGTTTCTGATAAAGATAGGAAGATTCCCACGCAAGTCCAGGTTAAAAAGGTCGCGGAGTATTCCATAACGCCATGTTCTGTCATAGGCTTTCGCCATGTCAAAAAATACTGAGACCAAATGCCTGCGTTTAAGAAAAGCTGTTCTTATGTAGTGTTCAAGGTGGATTAAATTATCGATAGTAGATCTACCACGTCGGAAACCACTTTGAAAAGCGGCAAGGCAGTTGTTTGTTTCTAAAACATGTATGAGGCGGCAGTTGACCATCTTTTCGAGAAGTTTGCAAAGGCAACTTGAAAGGGCAATAGGCCTGTAATTATTAGGATCAGTAGCATCTTTTCCAGGTTTAGGAAAAGGAATAACGATGGCTCTGCACCAAGCATTAGGGAAAATGTGTTCTGTCCATATTCTGTTAAAAAAAGAAAGCAGATTATTAAGAGAAAGTGGAGAGAGGTGCTTGAGCATGACATAAGTGATGCCATCATGTCCAGGAGCAGATAAACGACTGTCATGCAAGCATTTTATAAGTTCTGATAAAATAAATGGTTTGTTGTATGAAAATGAATTATTACTATTAAAATTAATACTGATCTTTTCAGTCTGTCTTTTATAAGATAAAAAAGGTTCAGGATATGAATCTGAATTTGAAATGGAAGCTAGGGTATTCCCTATTGTCTCAGCTATGTTTTTGGTAGAAGTGATGGTTTGACCGTTAAGTTTTAAAATTGAAATATGGCTTTCAGAATACAGACCCATGCAGTTTTTCACCCTTTTCCAAAGCTCTTTACTGGATGTGTTAGAATTTATGCTTGATACATACCTAATCCAGGTTTCACGCTGGCTTTTGCGTCTTATTCGTCTAGCCTCTGCCTTTGCTTTTTTAAATGCTATATAATTAGTGTTGTTGGGATACCTTCGAAATATGCCCCAAGCTTTTTGTTGTTTTTTCTTTGCCATTTGGCAGTCGTTATTCCACCATGGCTTTCTATGTTTGTGTGTAGTAGAAGTTTTTGGAATGGTAGCATCAGCAGCATTGATAATACAATCAGTTATATTATCAAGTGCTTTGTCAATGTCACCCACTATCATGCTGTTTGTTATATTTGCAAGCATAGTAAATGCTGGCCAATCGGCTCTGTCATATATGTACCTTTTGATATAGTTATTAGAATCTCCATCTGGAGTAGTCAATGAAATAAAAGTAGGAAAATGGTCACTGCCGTGCAGGTCACTTGAGACCCAGAAGTTCCATAAAGGATAGAGAGAAGGGGAGCAGATTGTTAGATCTATTGCATGAAAAGTTCGGGTTGGCTCGTGAAAATATGTGTAGTCACCATTATTTAACAGGCATAACCCATTGTCAGAAATTAGTTTCTCTATTGTATAACCACGTGTATTATTGTCGGAGTTACCCCACAATTGGCTATGGGCGTTAAAGTCCCCAATGATAATGAGGGGAGTGGGGAGTTGGGAAAGAAGATCATCAAGGTGTGCTGAGTTAATAGTTTGGTTAGGTGGCAGATATATGGTACAGATTGTAATGAGACGTTTAATGTGTACTCTGATTGCTACAGCTTGTAAATTTGTGTTTAATTGTATATGAGAGTGGGGTAAGCTGCGAGAGATGAAAAGAGCCACCCCACCGGTGGCCCTATTACTACTAGTAAAGTCTTTTCTATAAGTAACATAGTTGCGTAATTTCGCTTTGTCATTAGGTTTTAAATGTGTTTCCTGGAGAGCTAGGCATAGAGGTTGATGGTCAGAGAGAATGTTGCGGATTTCGTCATGTTTATTGTGATAACCACGGCAGTTCCAAGAGATAATGTTAGTCATGAATGAGGATGTTAGATAAATGTATCTATGTCATTATGTTCGGAGGTAGTAGACATGCTACTATCTCCATCGTCTAAAGCTTCATCCCGTTCAGGATGAAGGTGTAGAGCGTCATCATCCATACGAGATTCATCTATTTTATTTTTCTGTTTTTGGTTTGTTTCACTTTTAGGTGTTTCAGTTTTTTTCTTTTTCGTTTTATTTTCAGGAGCTTCAGATCTATGGTTTGGTTTCAAAGGTGTCGATCTAGTTATATTTTGAGGGAGCGGAATTTGAGGAAGTTTAGAGTGTACTGATTCTGGAGAGACAGTTTGGTCAGGCACAGATTCTTCAAATACAATATTTTCATCATCATCCGAGTCACTGCAGCACAACTCGGCATCCATAACTTCATCCGCGTAATGCTTCAGCTGTTTGGGATCTTTAATATTTTTTATAACTGAACTGATGCCCGATTTTTGTCTCCCCTTCCCCACAGTCTTCCACTGCAGAGAGACTGGAGTTGAGTTTTTCTTTTTTGTCGTTTGTATTGGAGGTTTTTTTAGATTCTGTTTTTTGGTGATATCAGGTTTCTGTGGTATGGTGGTATTCGTGGCAGCTTTTGTTTTAGTTTGGGATATAGATGAATTACTAGATAAAGCTGTTAATTTTTTATGTTTCTTCTCTATGTCATTTATTTTTGCTGGTTCAGAGGATGGTGTGTTGGTTGATTGTGTTACGGTAGATTTATCGTGTGGATATGAGACATCAGTTTGTGTAGCCATGTGTCTTATGGCTGTTGATTGCTTCTTGAGTAAGCTGGAGTAGGTAATTCCGACAGATGGGGTTCTATTTTCAACTTGTTTACGGGCATCAGGATAAGATAAATTCTGAGTAATTTTTATAGTGACTATTTCTTTTTCACGGTTCCAGTTAGGGCATTTGCGGGAATATGCAGTATGATTTCCTTTACAGTTGACGCAGCATTCGGATTTTTCACATGAGGTGTTGTCATGGCCGACCTCTGCACAACGTGCACAGGTGAGAGATCCACGACAGTTTGTTTTAGTATGACCGTAACGCTGACATTTAAAACAGCGGGTGGGATTTGGTATATAGGGTCTGACTTTACAGTTTAGATATCCTGCTTTAATTCTAGGTGGTAGAGTAGTGCTATTGAAGGTCAGAATAATATGTTTCGTGGGAATTATCTGTTCGTTTTTACGGATGGTGATACGGCGTACATCTATTACATTTTGGTCTCTTAAATTTTCTAAAAGTTCATCTTTGGTGGCGTATAAAAGATCAGGTTCTGATATTACTCCACGGCTTGTATTTAAAGTCCTATGTGCTTGTACGGAAACAGAAAAAGTGCCTATTTTAGTGCAATTAGAGAGATATTGTGATTGTTTTGTTGTAGAAACCTCAACCAGCAAATCGCCAGATTGTAATTTTTTCAGAGAATGACCATCTCCCAAAACAGACTGGAAAGTTTTTGCTATCAGAAAAGGTGAAGTTTTTTTAAACGAGCAATCAGAGTTGCTATCAGTACGTTTTACAATGAAAAAGCGAGTAAATGAAGAAGACAGTGCAGTTTGTTGCTCTCCACTAGGGAGAGAAGTAGAAGGAAAAGAAATGATTCCATCCATATTTAAAAAATAATAAAATTCAGACCCCGGCCGCACCACCCTCTCCCGAGCCCTACAAGGGGATGCACATTCGTGCACCAGTGCTAACCAGGGCCCATACGGTCACAAGACAACCCTATGTCAGTCTCCACCCTTAACGAGATGACTAGTAGTTGCTCGATCACTTGATCCCTAAAGCCAGTGACAAAAGCCAGCTGACCAGCCGATTGATGCATACGAGACCAAATGCACCTCCCGTCTACCTGAAGCAGAGGCCAAAGCAGTGTGTTGGTTTCCCTCAACTGCCAGGATCCCCCTTTCCAGGGACACGGGTCGCCACGCACGGCCAACACGTGGGTGGTTTACAATTCTCCATGAGTCGACATACAGGATGTATCGGCTCATGCAGAATTGCCCTCACCTCCGAAGAGGAAACCACAATGAGAGTGAAACAAAGAGGAAAGGAAGACCAGAGGAGTAAGAGGAAAAGGAAAGGAGAAAGATCACTCAGGTGCCCCGGGTTTGTGAAGCCCGTGAATACCTAAAGAAGGTATCCCCCTGGGGGGAACTAATGAAAAAGAAAGAAAAAACTATTTCAATGCAGAATATTTTTTTTTAACCGGCAAACTGCCTATTAAACACAAAATTCAAGACAGAGGAAACAAGATGAAATCGGATCTTTTCTGCTTGCAGGTGTCTGTACGACCCCCTCTTCTTCACACCCTTTTTCACTGTCCTTATCTCTACTCCTGATTCAGTGTCTTTGTTTACTCTGTGCTGTACACATGTGTTTTTATTCCGAGCTGTGAGTTAATAGTAATAGTTGTAATTTTAACTTCTAGTTATTGCTGCATTAGAGAACATGGCTTCCACTTCCAGAGGATGCGTTAATTCACCGAATTGTTTCTGTTATATTTGCGGTAATTATACAGTGAAAAAACAACAGAGAAGCATTTCTGATTTTGTTAAAAAAGTGTATTTCGCTTATTTTGGCATGAAATTGGGTGATCAAGATAGGCCGTGGGCTCCACACAAAGTTTGTAGTATTTGTGTAGAAGAATAAAGGCAATGGTTTCAAGGCAAGAAACAATAATTTCGATTTGGCCTACCAATGGTTTGGAGAGAACCTAAAAATCATAGTGATGATTGCTATTTTTGTCTTTGTAATGTGAAAGGATTTAATTTAAAGAACAAAAAGGAAATATTTTATCCTGACATTCCATCTGCTATACGTCATGTTTCTCATGAACCTGGTATTCCGGTTCCTTCCCCTCCAGAAACTGTGGAAAATATTGATTTAGATACTGTGCCTGAAAGTGATGATGATGTTGATGAAGTATATGACTCTATTAGCGATGAACCTAAACTTTTCACGCAGTCTGAATTAAATGATTTAGTCAGAGACTTAAATCTGTCTAAGGATTCGGCAGAAGTTTTAGGTTCCAGACTAAAAGAAAAAAATTTGCTAGCTCCTGGTATGTCATTTTATTGGTTTAGAAACCGAGAAAAAGATTTTATTCCGTTCTTTTCTAAAGAAGAGGAACTTATTTATTTTAACAATATTCCAGGCCTCATAGCATGTTTCAAAGTCCAATATGAACCTGACGAATGGAGACTTTTAATCGATTCATCAAAAAGAAGTTTGAAAGCAGTACTATTGCATAATGGAAATGAATATGCTTCTGTACCTGTTGGACATTCTGTTCACTTAAAAGAGTGCTATGAAAATCTTGATTTTGTCTTAAATAAAATATCGTATTCAGATCACAAGTGGGCAGTTTGCGGTGATTTGAAGGTGATTTCTATGTTGCTTGGTCAGCAGAGAGGGTACACAAAATTTCCCTGTTTTCTTTGTGAATGGGACAGTCGAGACAGAAAGCAACATTACATTAAGAAAGAATGGCCAATCAGGAAGACATTAGATCCTGGAGTAAAAAATATTCAAAGTAAAAATCTTGTGGATCCAAAAAAAATGTTACTTCCACCGCTTCATATAAAATTAGGTCTTATGAAACAATTTGTCAAGGCTTTACCAAAAGAAGGTGAATGTTTCAAATACCTTTGCGAGCAGTTCCCAGGTTTATCAGAAGCAAAATTGAAGGAAGGTGTGTTTGTAAGACCAGACATCAGGAAATTGATGAAAGATGAAAATTTTGAGAATAAAATGAAATTAAATGAAAGAAAAGCCTGGAAATCTTTCAAACTAGTTGTTACTAGTTTTCTTGGCAACAAAAAGGACCCAAACTACAAGTCTATTGTAGAAGAGATGGTTACAAATTTCAAGATTTTAGGGTGTAATATGAGCTTAAAAATTCATTTTCTCGATTCACATCTTGACTATTTTCCAGAAAACTTAGGTGCAGTTAGTGAGGAACAAGGTGAAAGATTTCACCAGGATATAAAGGAAATGGAGAGGCGATATCAAGGCAAGTGGAATGTCAGCATGATAGCTGACTACTGATGGATGCTACAAAGAGACAATCCTTGCAAAATTAACAAGAGGAAAAGTGGCAAAAAAACTTTTGATGGAAAGAAAAAATAATACTCTGATGACTTGCAACCTTGTATGTATAATTAACTATTACTTTAATTCAGATATAAATATAATTTATATTGATTTATAAATATATGAAATTAAAACGAAATGTTAAAATTTCGTTATTTTACCTCTTTTTCTAAAAATTATGCAACCATTTTGTGAAAAATCCTTACGTGATAGAAAAAAATGGATTTCATTTTTGTAATCAGCAATGAAAAAAACATAAAAATTAGTTATCAAAATTAAAACAATTTTCAAAAAGTATTTTTTCGCAGGTCTGTGTTATCAGTGCTGCTGATGCTAGCATTCCAAAAACTTCTTCCTCTCATAAACACAGACAATCATGGTGGAATAGTGACCGCCAGGCGGCAAAAAGGAAACAACAAAAAGCTTGGGGTCTTTTTTGGAGGTACCCAAATAACAATAACTACATATTATATAAAAAAGCAAAAGCTGAAGCTAGAAGAGTGCGACGTAAAAGCCAATGTGAATCCTGGGTTAACTATGTATCAAGCATAAACTCAAATACCTCCAGTAAAGAACTGTGGGCTAAAGTGAAAAAATGTATGGGCATTTACTCTGAAAATCACATTTCTATTTTAAAACATAACGGTCAAACTATCACCTCTCCTAAGAACATAGCCGAGACTATAGGGTCTACCCTAGCTTCTATTTCAAAATCAGACGCATATCCAGAACTTTTTTTATCATACAAAAGACGAACTGAAAAGACCAGGATTGATTTTAATTCTCATAACTCTTTTTCATATAATGTACCATTTACTATGTCAGAACTTTTAAAATGTTTGCAAGATAGTCGCTTATCTGCCCCAGGTCACGATGACATCACCTATATCATGATCAAGCATTTGTCTGCACCCTCTCTTGACGATCTGCTTTCTTTTTATAATAGAATTTGGATGGAACAGATTTTTCCTCGAGCGTGGTGTAGAGCTATTGTGATTCCTTTTCCTAAACCTGGAAAAGATGCTTCCAATCCAAGTAATTATAGGCCTATCGCACTCTCTAGCAACCTTTGTAAATTATTTGAAAAAATGGTCAATTGCCGCCTCGTGTATGTTTTAGAGACTAACCATATGCTAACTGCTTTTCAAAGTGGTTTCCGACGTGGTAGGTCAACTATCGATAACTTACTCCATCTTGAACATTATATTCGAACAGCCTTTCTCAAACGCAACCATTTGGTGTCAGTTTTCTTTGACATGGCAAAAGCCTATGACAGAACATGGCGATATGGAATTCTCAGAGATCTTTTTAACATGCACTTCCGCGGGAACCTGCCAATTTTTATCAAAAATTTTCTTGCCATTCGACTTTTTCAAGTCCGAATTGGGGGCACTTTGTCTAGCTTTTATGAACAAGAGGAGGGTGTACCCCAGGGAAGTGTCCTGAGTGTCACCCTCTTTGCTATTAAAATAAATGACATTCTTAAGCAGCTTCCTCCCTCAGTGAAAGGAGATTTATATGTAGATGACTTCCGTATCATGTGTATGGGACAGGATATCTGTTTTATTGAAAGACAGTTGCAAATTGCAATCACTCATATTATTAATTGGACTAATAAAAATGGTTTTATATCTCATGACAAAACTTCTTGTGTGCATTTTTGTAGACGTAGGGATCTGCATCCAGATCCTGAAATTTTTATTGGTTCAACCCAAATACCTGTTGCGGACAGTGTTCGCTATTTGGGTTTAATTTTTGACAAACTTACTTTTTTATCTCATATTTTAAACTTACGGACGAAATGTGAAAAATCACTGAATATACTTAAAGTACTTTCTAACACTTCTTGGGGAGCAGACCGTACTTCTCTTATTAAAATATACAGGGCTGTGATCCGGTCAAAGATCGACTATGCCTGCCAGGTCTATGGCTCAGCTAGAAAATCTGTTCTTGAAAAACTTGACACAGTACACCATAGCGCACTTCGTGTTTGCTCTGATGCATTTCGTACATCACCTGTTTTAAGCTTATATGTTGACTGTAATGAACCTTCATTACATTATACCCGTGAAAAACTTTCTTTGGGGTTGTTTTACCGTCTCCTTTCACATCCTAGTCATCCACTTCATACATACATTTTAAACTCTGACAATGATATTCTTTATCAAAATCGTCCATCTTGCGTCCCGTCTTTTGGAGTCAGAATGAGAACCATAATCAGCAAAAGCCCTTTGAATAATATTGGTGTGAGCACATATCCATTGCATATTTATCCTCCCTGGAATCCACTTGTTATCACAACCCTCCATCCTTTCAAAGGTTATGACAGAAAGAACTTAGCCCCTACAGCCTTTAAACAATTATTTGCTGCACATCGTGCAATTTTTAGCGATCACTTGGACATTTATACGGATGGATCAAAAAATCGTAATATTGTAGGTTGTGGTATATACTGTGATAGTATGACCCTTAGTTATCGACTTCACCCTTCTACATCTATATTTACAGCCGAATTGATTGCAATTGAGAGAGCCATGGTGCACATTTCTAATCATCAAAATACCTCCTTCATAATTTATACTGACTCAAATAGCTCTATTGACACATTAAAATCTTTTAAAAAGCATTCTTATGTCTCAGACATCCTGGACCTTTATACTAAATTGACTAGATGTGGCTACAAAATTTTATTTTGCTGGGTTCCTGGACACATGGGCATTCCTGGTAATGAAAAAGCTGATCAAGCGGCAAAACTTGCTTGTAATCCATTGCATCATAAAATCCCATTCTCAGACGTTAAACTAATTATAAAACATTTTATTCATAATAAATGGCAAGAGAGCTGGAATTTCGAGAACAATAATAAGTTGCATTGTATCAAACCAACTATCATGACCTGGCCTCCGAACTATCCAAGAAAAACTGACGTTCTTCTGACTCGTCTGAGAATTGGACACTCTAGAATGACTCATAAACATCTTTTACTACGGGAAGATGCACCCATGTGTCCACACTGCCATTTTGATTATCTAACCATTCGTCATATTCTGATGGACTGTCCGGGCCTCTGACACTTGTATCGCTTCTATTTTAATTCATCATCACCAGTCTTGGGGAAACACCTCATGGGGCACTCTTTGCTTTTTTAAAACATGCAGGCTTTTATTTTATGATTTAGGATTTCACTATTTTTTTATCTTTGACATTCTTTTTTGGCATTCTGGATGGAAACCCCATCCAAATGCCTTCTTGAAATTAACAATTCTGCATTTCACTATCTTTAATTTTATTCTTGTTTTATCACACTTTTATGACTATATTTACCACATCCAGATTGTTGGATATTACATTAGTAATACCCAATCTATAAGCAGAGTTTAACTCGCACAGTGAAAGGTTAAACATAAGCTGACCTTCCGACATAGCCTAACACATATATGGTTGATTTAAAGATAATGCTATTGTAATTTAGAAACTGTATTAGGGTATTAAATCTATTGATTAAACCTGAAATAAAAATATGTAATGGTGGAAAAGTAAAGACAGCAAATTAAATTAAACAAAGGTATTTATTTAAAAGCAAAGATAAAAATATGTCTATGTATAGTCAACAATTTAATATAGATTTATATAAAATATAATTAAAATCTCATTCAAATATTATCAATTAATTCCTTCATTTCAATAACAATAGTTGACTTAAACCTTTTAATTGCATTAACAAAATATAACTTAAGCAAAAGGCATTTCATAATAATAAAGTATATTTACCCCGGAGCTCAAACTGAAAAACTTATTTTTAAATTCAATGTTTAATAAAATAAAACTATAAGTGTGAAAACATGGCAACCTGAAAGAACTAATTTAAATACCTCCGCTGTCAGAATAGCACGTCTCTGGCGAAACCAAAACATCCACTGTATCTTCATAAAAAAAAAAACAAGTCCATCATCTACTTCCTTCGGAGTCATATGAAAACACCGGGCTTGACAAATGATGAAAAACTTTTAAAGCTGGACTACATTATATGGACGTCAAAAGGAATATCAGTTATTGTTGAATTACATAAGTTTTTCCCAATGAGTCATTCCAGCAAAACTAAAACATGCCTCGGCTTCTAAACTAACAAACGAGCTCCAAGAAAAACTGTCTTAAAAATTCTATAGTCTACCAGCGACTTGTTTAATTTAAAAAAATCATAAAAATATAAAAGTTCCACCGGGTATCAACAAACTAGATTAAGAAATATGAAGTTCTTCAAACAGCATCTTAAAAACAAGCTCCAACATCTCACGACTGAAGGGAGAACGTCAACTGCCCCTAAGGTCAACGAACTCTCGGTATATATACGATACAGTCACGCAGAAAAGGATTCTACGCATGTATCACCAGCTCCCTCTACAACCGGTTCTCACAGTACACTTCCGGTCATGCGTAGTAGTAGCACTAACGACCGTGATCAAATAGAACTGCTTATGCCATCTATTAAGGATCACTTGTACTAAAACAGTTGCCGGCTAAATATAAGAAAAGCTAGTGAGCCAGAAGCAAAACAAAGATGCCGTGAACTGAAATACTCATCTATTGTAAGTAAAAGTAAGATGAATTTAAAGACTGGATTATAGAATATAAATAACGGAAAAGTTTATTTATGTAAGGGATAAAAGGCAAGTAAAAACAGGTTATATAGAGCTCCTCCAGACTTAGCTTATTTCCACAAGCATGTACAGTGATGAGACCATAGAGCATATATCCTGACACAGATAGTTTTTTGTTTTTAAATATTCGTTTAATTCTATGTTTTTTATATTATTTTGTCTTTGTTTGGCGCAGCATGTCCCTGAAGGGATTTTGCGCCATTAAACCCTATACAACCAACCATAATTAGGCAAAACTTCTAATATGAATTTAACTTTTTGTAAATAAAATAAATGCAAAATACTTACAGTAAACGATGACTCAAAAATTCTTTTCATTATATTTATTGAGGATATTAGACACCTTGAAAAACACACTTTGTTATTTCACAGATGAAACTCATAATAGGGGCCAAAAATGGAACTTGCTCTTGACTTCAGAGTAACTTTCCTAAACCTTTTAAACATATCTTTTCGTGAGTTACGCAGATCTTCTTGCACTTCAAAATATTGTTACATTTACTAAACTTATAAAAAAAAATCTTTAAATAGAGCGTTAAATTAAGAAACATCTTTTAAAAAAAATACAGCTCGAATTGCTCACACACTTCATACACCACTAAAACATGAAAACTGTCCCTTTAAATTGGAACGAAAACCTACTAGCCAATCACAAGTGACTATGCAATTTGCATAAGTCAGATGATAATTAACATTTTACATTAAACATTTTTTTTCAATCATTAAATTTATTAAATACATCTAGAAAAATTACTTTAAACATGAAAATTACTTTAAAAATGCTTTTGTTACTTAATTAAATCAAAATAATATTTGTAACTTAAAAGAAACTTTAAGACAGGCGAATGCGATCGCAAGTAGTAATTACTGAATACACTCCATGACTGAGCGCGACATGAAACAACTTAACCGCGCAGTTGAAAACGTAAACAAACGCCGATTCGGCGAGGAAAATGTAAGCAAGAATTGCAGGTTCCATTTTGGCTTTACAAAATATATTTAAATTATAATAAAAATAGAAATGGATGGGAAAAACTTTTCCCCACAACTAAAGCTGCCACGAATACGAAAATAGCACAGAAACCTGATATCCCCAGAAAACAGAATCTAAAAAAAACCCCTATACAAACAACTAAAAAAACCTCAACTCCAGCCTCTCTACAATGGAAGACTGTGGGGAGGGGGAAGAAAAATTCTGGCATCAGCTCAATTATAGAAAATATTAAAGATCCAAAGCAGTTGCAGCATTACGTGGATGAGGAAATGGAATCCAAGCCCTATAGCAATGACTCGGATGTTGATGAAAATATTGTATTTGATGAATTTGTGCCTGATTTAAATACGCAAATCTAACTCTCCTAATCATGAATAATATCATCTCATGGAACTGCCGTGGTTATCTTAATAAACATGACGAAATCCGGGACATTCTCTCTGACCATCAACCCCTCTGCTTAGCTCTACAGGAACCATCTAAAACCAAATGACAAAGCAAAATTATGCAATTACGCTACTTACAGGAAAGACTTCACTGGTAGTGATAGGGCCACTGGAGGAGTGGCTCTCTTCATTTCTCGCACATTACCTCATTCGCTTATCAGTTTAAATACTAATTTACAAGCTGTTGCTGTCCGTGTCCATATAAACCGACTTATAACAATATGTACAATTTACTTACCACCAAACCAGTCCATTCAGTCATCACATCTAGATAATCTCATTCCCCAACTCCCCACTCCATTTATCATCACTGGAGATTTTAATGCTCATAACCAACTCTGGGGCAGTTCTGATAACAATAAACGTGGAGAAATAATAGAAAAATTAATTTCTGACAATGGCTTATGCCTACTCAATAATTGTGATCATACCTACTTCCATGAACCTACACACACTTTTCATGCAATTGATCTTACTATGTGCTCCCCGTCAATCTATCCATTTTGGAACTTTTGGATCTCAAATGATCTACACGGCAGTGATCACTTTCCAACATTTATTTCATTGACTACTCCAAGTGCGGATTCCAATAATTATACTAAAAGGTATATATATGACAGAGCCATTTGGCCAACTTTCACAGCACTTGCGAACATCACAAATAAGGTGATAGAGGGTGACATTGACCAAGCACTTGATAATATAACTTATTGTATTATCAATGCTGCTGATGCTAGCATCCCTAAAACTTCATATGTTCATAAAAACAGAAAATCTTGGTGGAACAGTGATTGCCAATTAGCAAAGAAAAAACAACAAAAAGCTTGGGGTATATTTCGAAGGTACCCCAACAACACTAATTATATAGCATTTAAAAAAGCAGAGGCTAGACGAATAAGACGCAAAAGCCAGCATGAATCCTGGATTAAGTATGTTTCAAGCATAAACTCTAACACATCCAGTAAAGAGCTTTGGAAAAGAGTGAAAAACTGCCTGAAAGCCATATTTGAATTTTAAAACTGAACGGTCAAACCATCACTTCTACCAAAAACATAGCTGAGACAATAGGGAATACCCTAGCTTCCATTTCAAATTCAGATTCATATCCTGAACCTTTTTTATCTTATAAAAGACAGACTGAAAAGACCAGTATTTATTTTAATAGTCATAATTCATTTTCATACAACAAACCATTTATTTTATCAGAACTTTTAAAATGCTTGCATGACAGTCGTTTATCTGCTCCTGGACATGATGGCATCACTTACGTCATGCTTAAGCACCTCTCTCCACTTACTCTTAATAATCTGCTTTCTTTTTTTAACAGAATATGGACAGAACACATTTTCCCTAATGCTTGGTGCAGAGCCATCGTTATTCCTTTTTCTAAACCAGGAAAAGATGCTACTGGTTGGTTGGTTGGCTGGTTGTATAGGGTTTAATGGCGCAAAATCCCTTCAGGGACATGCTGCGCCAAACAAAGACAAAATATATAAAAACATGGAATTAAACGAATATTTAAAAACAAAAAGCTATCTGGATGAGGTAAATATAGTCATAAAAGTGTGATAAAACAAGAATAAAATTAAAGATAGTGAAATGCAAAATTGTTAATTTCAAGAAGGCATTTGGATGGGGTTTCCATCCAGAATGCCAAAAAAGAATGTCAAAGATAAAAAAAATAGTGAAATCATAAATCATAAAATAAAAGCCGGCATGTTTTAAAAAAGCAAAGAGTGCCCCATGAGGTGTTTCCCCAATGAGGTTCGTCAAGACTGGTGATGATGAATTAAAATAGAAACGATACAAGTGTCGGAGGCCCGGACAGTCCATCAGAATATGACGAATGGTTAGATAATCAAAATGGCAGTGTGGACACATGGGTGCATCCTCCCGTAGTAAAAGATGTTTATGAGTCATTCTAGAGTGTCCAATTCTCAGACGAGTCAGAACGTCAGTTTTTCTTGGATAGTTCGGAGGCCAGGTCATGATAGTTGGTTTGATACAATGCAACTTATTATTGTTCTCTAAATTCCAGCTCTCTTGCCATTTATTATGAATAAAATGTTTTATAATTAGTTTAACGTCTGAGAATGGGATTTTATGATGCAATGGATTACAAGCAAGTTTTGCCGCTTGATCAGCTTTTTCATTACCAGGAATGCCCATGTGTCCAGGAACCCAGCAAAATAAAATTTTGTAACCACGTCTAGTCAATTTAGTAAAAAGGTCCAGGATGTCTGAGACATAAGAATGCTTTTTAAAAGATTTTAATGCATCAATAGAGCTATTTGAGTCAGTATAAATTATGAAGGAGGTATTTTGATGATTAGAAATGTGCACCACGGCTCTCTCAATTGCAATCAATTCGGCTGTAAATATAGATGTAGAAGGGTGAAGTCGATAACTAAGGGTCATACTATCACAGTATATACCACAACTTACAATATTACGATTTTTTGATCCATCCGTATAAATGTCCAAGTGATCGCTAAAAATTGCACGATGTGCAGCAAATAATTGTTTAAAGGCTGTAGGGGCTAAGTTCTTTCTGTCATAACCTTTGAAAGGATGGAGAGTTGTGATAACAGGTGGATTCCAGGGAGGATACATATGCAATGGATATGTGCTCATCCCAATATTATTCAAAGGGCTATTGCTGATTATGGTTCTCATTCTGACTCCAAAAGACGGGACGCAAGATGGACGATTTTGATAAAGAATATCATTTTCAGAGTTTAAAATGTATGTATGAAGTGGATGACTAGGATGTGAAAGGAGACGGTAAAACAACCCCAAAGAAAGTTTTTCACGGGTATAATGTAATGAAGATTCATTACAGTCAACATATAAGCTTAAAACAGGTGATGTACGAAATGCACCAGAGCAAACACGAAGTGCGCTATGGTGTACTGTGTCAAGTTTTTCAAGAACAGATTTTCTAGCTGAGCCATAGACCTGGCAGGCATAGTCGATCTTTGACCGGATCACAGCCCTGTATATTTTAATAAGAGAAGTACGGTCTGCTCCCCAAGAAGTGTTAGAAAGTACTTTAAGTATATTCAGTGATTTTTCACATTTCGTCCGTAAGTTTAAAATATGAGGTAAAAAAGTAAGTTTCTTGTCAAAAATTAAACCCAAATAGCAAACACTGTCCGCAACAGGTATTTGGGTTGAACCAATAAAAATTTCAGGATCTGGATGCAGATCCCTACGTCTACAAAAATGCACACAAGAAGTTTTGTCATGAGATATAATAAAACCATTTTTATTAGTCCAATTAATAATATGAGTGATTGCAATTTGCAACTGTCTTTCAATAAAACAGATATCCTGTCCCATACACATGATACGGAAGTCATCTACATATAAATCTCCTTTCACTGAGGGAGGAAGCTGCTTAAGGATGTCATTTATTTTAATAGCAAAGAGGGTGACACTCAGGACACTTCCCTGGGGTACACCCTCCTCTTGTTCATAAAAGCTAGACAAAGTGCCCCCAATTCGGACTTGAAAAAGTCGAATGGCAAGAAAATTTTTGATAAAAATTGGCATGTTCCCGCGGAAGTGCATGTTAAAAAGATCTCTGAGAATTCCGTATCGCCATGTTCTGTCATAGGCTTTCGCCATGTCAAAGAAAACTGACACCAAATGGTTGCGTTTGAGAAAGGCTGTTCAAGATGGAGTAAGTTATCGATAGTTGACCTACCACGTCGGAAACCACTTTGAAAAGCAGTTAGCATATGGTTAGTCTCTAAAACATACACGAGGCGGCAATTGACCATTTTTTCAAGTAATTTACAAAGGTTGCTAGAGAGTGCGATAGGCCTATAATTACTTGGATTGGAAGCATCTTTTCCAGGTTTAGGAAAAGGAATCACAATAGCTCTACACCATGCTCGAGGAAAAATCTGTTCCATCCAAATTCTATTATAAAAAGAAAGCAGAGCGTCAAGAGAGGGTGCAGACAAATGCTTGATCATGATATAGGTGATGCCATCGTGACCTGGAGCAGATAAGCGACTATCTTGCAAACATTTTAAAAGTTCTGACATAGTAAATGGTACATTATATGAAAAAGAGTTATGAGAATTAAAATCAATCCTGGTCTTTTCAGTTCGTCTTTTGTATGATAAAAAAGGTTCTGGATATGCGTCTGATTTTGAAATAGAAGCTAGGGTAGACCCTATAGTCTCGGCTATGTTCTTAGGAGAGGTGATAGTTTGACCGTTATGTTTTAAAATAGAAATGTGATTTTCAGAGTAAATGCCCATACATTTTTTCACTTTAGCCCACAGTTCTTTACTGGAGGTATTTGAGTTTATGCTTGATACATAGTTAACCCAGGATTCACGTTGGCTTTTACGTCGCACTCTTCTAGCTTCAGCTTTTGCTTTTTTATATAATATGTAGTTATTGTTATTTGGGTACCTCCGAAAAAGACCCCAAGCCTTTTGTTGTTTCTTTTTTGCCGCCTGGCAGTCACTATTCCACCATGATTTTCTGTGTTTATGAGAGGAAGAAGTTTTAGGAATGCTAGCATCAGCAGCACTGATAATACATTGAGTTATATTATCAAGTGCTTTGTCAATATCATCAGCTATCATGTTATCAGTAATATTTGCAAGAGCAGTGAAAGTTTGCCAATTAGCTCTGTCATATACATACCTTTTTGGATAGTTATTAGAACCACCATCAGGGCCAGTCAATGCAGTAAAAATAGGGAAGTGGTCATTGCCATGCAAGTCATCTGAAACCCAGAAGTTCCATAACGGATAAAGTGATGGGGAGCAAATGGAAAGGTCTATGGCATGGAAAGTACGGCTCGGTTCATGAAAATAAGTATAATCACCATTATTAAGTAGGCATAAGCCATTGTCAGAAATTGATTTCTCTATTATATCTCCACGTCGGTTATTATCAGAGTTACCCCACAGTTGGCTATGGGCATTAAAAACTCCTACCATAATTAAAGGCATGGGGAGTTGGAGAAGAAGAGAATCCAGATCTGCTGGTTGAATATTTTGATTTGGAGGTAAATAAATGGTGCATATTGTTATGAGTTGTTTAATATGTACATGGACTGCGACAGTTCGAAGGTTAGTATTTAAAGAAATAGGAGAATGGGGTAAATTATTGGAAATAAAAAGAGCCACACCACCAATGGCCTTTCCATTAGCTGTCATATCTTTCCGGTAGGTTGTATAGCTGCGTAATTTTGCTTTGTCAGTGGGCTTTAGATGAGTTTCCTGTAGGGCTAAGATTAATGGTTGATGGTCCGAGAGAATATAACGGATTTCGTCGTGTTTATTGTGATATCCACGGCAGTTCCACGATATAATATTAGTCATAAAACGGAAAGTTAGATAAATGTATCTATGTCATTTTGTTCGGAGGTAGTAGACATACTATCTCCATCGTCCAATTCAGCATCCGGTTCAGGATGAATTTCCATAGTGTATTCATCCTCCACAATTATTTGATTATTTTTGCCTAGATTTGTTTCATTTTTTTGTATTTCATTCCTTTTTGCAGGAGTTTCAGATACTGTAGTGGATTTAATAGTTTGAAGATTATGTTTTGCAGAATCTGATCTATGACTTTGTTTTAAAGATGAATTTTCGATAGCAATTTTTGTGTTCTTTTTATCTAGTGGAATTTGGGGAAGTTTAGAGTGTACTGATTTTGGAGAGACAGTTTGGTCAGGCACATATTCTTCGAATATAATATTTTCATCAGCATCCAAGTCACTGCAGTATAACTCGGCATCCATAACCTCATCCGCATAACGCTTCAGTTGTTTTGGATCTTTAATGTTTTTGATTACTGAACTGATACCAGATTTTTGCTTCCCCTTCCCCACAGTCTTCCACTGTAGAGAAACTGGAGTTGATGTTTTCTGTTTAGTCGTTTGTAGAGAAGATTTTTTTTGGTTCTGTTTTCTGGGGATATCAGGTTTCTGTGGTATTATGGTATTCGTGGCAGCTTTTGTTTTATTTTGGGGTTCAGTAGACTTATTGGATTGAGCTGTAATTTTCTGTTGTTTCTTCTCCAAGTCAGTTATTTTTACTGGTTCAAAGGATGTGGTGTTAGTAGATTGTGTTACGGTTGATTCATCTTGCGGATATGTTACATCAGTTTGTGTAGCCGTGTGTCTTACGGCTGTTGACTGTTTCTTGAGTAAGCTGGAGTAGACAATTCCAACAGATGGGGTTCTATTTTCAACAAGTTTGCGGGTTTCTGGATAAGATAAGTTTTGTGTAATTTTTATGGTAACTATTTCTTTTTCACGGTTCCAGTTAGGGCACTTGCGGGAATATGCTGTATGATTTCCTTTGCAGTTAGCGCAGCGTTCGGATTTTTCACATAAATTATTGTCATGGCCCACTTCTGCACAACGTGCACAGGTAAGGGATCCACGACAATTTGTTTTAGTATGACCAAAATGCTGGCATTTTAAACAGCGGGTAGGGTTTGGTATATAGGGTCTGACTTTACAGTTTAGATATCCTGCTTTAATTCTAGGTGGTAAAGTAGTGCTATTGAAGGTCAGAATAATATGTTTAGTGGGAATTACCTGCTCATTTTTACGGATGGTGATACGGCGTACATCTATGATATTTTGGTCTTTTAAATTTTCTAAAATTTCATCTTTGGTGGAATATAAAAGATCTGGTTCAGATATTACTCCGCGGCTTATATTTAAGGTTTTATGTGCTTGTACAGAAACAGAAAATGTGCCTATTGTAATGCAGTTTGAGAGAAATTGTGATTGTTTGGTTGTAGAAACCTCAACCAGCAAATCACCAGATTGTAGTTTTTTGAGAGTGTGACCATCTCCTAAAACAGACTGGAAAGTTTTTGCTATGAGAAATGGTGAAGTTTTTTTAAACGAGCAATCAGAGTGGCTATCAGTACGTTTCACAATGAAAAAGCAAGTATTCTTCGAAGACAGTACAGTTTGTTGCTCTCCGCTAGGGAGAGAAGTAGAAGGAAAAGAAGTGTTTCCATCCATATTTAAAAGAATAAAATTCAGACCCCGGCCGCACCACCCTCTCCTGAGCCCTACAAGGGGATGCACATTCGTGCACCAGTGCTAACCAGGGCCCATACGGTCACAAGACAACCCTATGTCAGTCTCCACCCTTAACGAGATGACTAGTAGTTGCTCGATCACTTGATCCTTAAAGCCAGTGACAAAAGTCAGCTGACCAGCCGATTGATGCATACGGGACCAAATGCACCTCCCGTCTACCTGAATCAGAGGCCAAAGCAGTGTGTTGGTTTCCCTCAACTGCCAGGATCCCCCTTTCCAGGGACACGGGTCGCCACGCACGGCCAACACGTGGGTGGTTTACAATTCCCCATGAGTCGATATACAGGATGTATCGGCTCATGCAGAATTGCCCTCACCTCCGAAATTGAAACCACAATGAGAGTGAAACAAAGAGGAAAGGAAGACCAGAGGAGTAAGGGGAAAAGGAAAGGAGAAAGATCACTCCGGTGCCCCGGGGTTGTGAAGCCCGTGAATACCTAAAGAAGGTATCCCCGTGGGGGAAAAAGATGCTACTGATCCTAATAATTACAGGCCTATTGCCCTATCTAGCTGCCTTTGCAAACTTCTCGAAAAGATGGTCAATTGCTGCCTCATTCATGTTTTAGAAACAAACAACTGCCTTGCCGCTTTTCAAAGTGGCTTCCGACGTGGTAGATCTACTATCGATAATTTAATCCATCTTGAACACTACATTAGAACAGCTTTTCTTAAACGCAGTCATCTGGTCTCAGAATTTTTTACATGGCGAAAGCCTATGACAGAACTTGGCGTTATGGAATACTCCGTGATTTTTTTCACTTGAACTTGCGTGGGAACCTTCCTATTTTTATCAAAAACTTCCTTGCAATGTGAATTTTCCAAGTTCGTATTGGGGGATCTCTTTCTAGTTTTTATGTACAAGAAGAGGGTGTACCCCAGGGTAGCGTTCTGAGTGTCACCCTCTTTGCTATTAAAATAAATAATATTCTGAATCAACTACCACCGTCTGTAAAGGGTGACCTATACATTGATGACTTTCGTATTATGTGTATGGGACAGGATATACGTTTTATTGAAAGACATTTGCAAATCGCTATCAATCGCATACTGACTTGGACTAATAAAAATGGTTTTCTTATATCTCATGACAAAATTTATTGTGTGCATTTCTGTAGACGTAGAGATCTGCATCCTGATCCTGAAATTTTTATCAATTTAACCCAAATTCCTGTTGTGGACAACGTTCGATATCTAGGGCTAATTTTTGACAAAAAACTAACCTTTTTACCACATATTTTACAATTACGGACAAGATGTGAAAAATCGCTTAATTTACTTAAAGTACTTTCAAATACCTCTTGGGGAGCTGACTGCACCTCACTTCTCAAGATTTATCGTGCTGTGATTCGCTCAAAAATTGACTATGCCTGCCAGGTCTATGGTTCTGCTAGTAAGTCAGCTCTCAAGAAACTTGACACAGTGCACCATAGTGCACTTCATGTTTGCTCTGGTGCATTTCGTACTTCCCCAGTTTTGAGCTTGTATGTGGACTGTAATGAACCATCGCTGTACCATACTCGTGATAAACTCTCATTAAACCTTTATTATCGTATCCTTTCACATCATGGTCATCCACTTCATAACTACATCTTAAATACAGACAATGATATGCTTTATCAGCATCGCCCATCCTGCATCCCATCTTTTGGTCTTAGAATAAGAAACCTTATTGACAATAGCCCTCTGAATAATATGGAGGTGAGCTCTTGCCGTGCACATACTTTCCCTCCTTGGAACCCTCCTAGCATTACTACACTCCACCCTTTCAAAGGATACAACAAAAATAACTCTGCTCCATCTGTTTTTCAGCAATTATTTGCTGCTCATCGTGCGATTTACCAAAATTATACTGATGTTTATACAGATGGTTCAAGGAATGGGAGTACTGTTGGCTGTGGGTTTTTTATTGAAAATACTAGTTTCAGCTATAGGCTTAAGTCTTTTATTTTGGTTTTTACAGCAGAATTGATCGCAATTGAAAGAGCGATGTTGTACATATCCCATCATCATAACACATCCTTCATCATTTATACAGATTCAAATAGTTTAATTGACGCAATTAAATCTCTTAAAAAGCACCCTTATATTTTATCGATCTTAGACATTTATAATGAATTGACAAGACGTGGCTACGATATTTTATTTTGTTGGGTACCTGGACACATGGGTATACCTGGAAATGAGAAAGGAGACGAGGCGACAAAACAGGCTCTTAATCCTTTACATCATACAATACCATTCTCAGACATTAAACTATTTATAAATCATTTCATCCAAAATAAATGACAAGAAAGCTGGGATTTAGAAATTAATAATAAACTGCACCATGTCAAACCAACGATTATGACCTGGCCTCCTATGTATCCCAGGAGAACAGATGTTCTTCTGACTCGTCTAAGAATTGGACACTCTAGGATCACTCATAAACATCTTTTATTGAGGGAGGATGCACCCATGTGTCCACATTGTCATTTTGATCAACTTACCATTCATCATCTTTTAACAGACTGTCCGGGCCTCCAGCACTTGTACAGACTGTATTTTAATTTATCATCACCAATCTTGACAAACCTCATTGGGGATATTCCTCATGGGGCACTCTTTACCTTTTTAAAACATGCAGGTTTTTATTTTGAAATATGATGTTTTCTCTTTTTGTTTTATGACTTGTACTTGCTTTGATACATTAATGCCTTTAAAAAAGGAACTCTATCCAGTTTTAATTGTTTACTGTTTTATTTTTTACTAGCCACTGTCAATTTTAGGTTTTTAGATTTTATACATTTGCCTAGCTATAACTGGACAGGATGCCCCGTCCAGATATTCATATCATGTCTTCCTTATTTTTTGTATGTTTTAATCATTGGCGCAGCATATCCCTCAAGGGATTTTGTGTCCCATACAACCAACCAACCAATCAAATTTTGTATACTTATGGCTGAATACCTCATGTCACGCAACAAATATTAAAATTCTGAAAAAGCGTATTATTTTAATTAAAATATTATTTTTAATATTATCAGTTCATATTTTGTTGTTTTTCTTCTTCCAATTACTCTATTTCTTTTACTTTTAAAAGAAATGGAATACTTCTGTTACCACAATTACAAAATTGAAATAAAAAACTACGAAATAATTAATATCTCAAAAAAAAATTGAGATAATTTTTTTTAAACAAACTGCATTCAAAAGTACACTTTTTTCCTATACGATGTCGTAAATTTTGAACATGTGCATTATTTAGAAACTTAAAAATTTTCAGTAGCGTAAATTTCAAAATTGAAATTTCATTTCTTCTAACTATTGTAAGCAAGTTTAAATAAAATTATTATGTATGTAACAAATTAATGGATTAAAAAAAATCAAGTGAAAAGCATGCTTATTTGTTTTTATTTCATCCTATTACACCCTATTAATCATCTATTTTGACACGCGAAGTGAAATATTTTATTTATTTAATAAATCCTGAGGCAAGATTTTTTGCCCTTTCTCTTCACAGTTTTCCACTGTGAAGAGACTTGGGTTGAAGGTTTATTCCTATTCTTGTGTGTGCTAGATTTTATGTTTGTTTTTTTAATTGGACATACATTAGGGTTCAATGGTTTGTTTTTATCTGATTCTGAAGTAGCCTGTGTCTCATGTTTGGTAGGTTTTGAAATTTCAGCTAATGAATTTTGTGTTCGTTTATAAAGGTATTCTATTTTCACAGGTTCTGATGATGGTGGCCAGAGCTCTAATTTTGGCATCAGTCTTGGAGTAACGTTACAGTATACATTATGGGTTTTTTTCTTTAAATTGCTAGATGAGGGTGAGTCAAACGGAATGGCAGAATCAGTCTGAGTGCTTGTATGCCTCACAGAGTTTGCTTGACGTTTGAGTAGGCTAGAATAAGAGACGCCAACTGATGGTGTTCGGGATTCAGCAATTTTGCGGGCTTCTGGATAAGAAAGTTTTTGGGTGATTTTAATTGCCATGATTTCTTTTTCGAGAATCCAGTTTGGACAAGAGCAGGAGTAAGCTGGATGGTCACCTTTGCAGTTGACGCAACGTTCAGCGTTTTCACATGTTTTATCGTCATGGTCAACTTTTGCACAATGTGCACAAGTTTTAGTGCCACGACAGTTAGTATTTGTATGTCCATAGCGCTGGCATTTAAAACATCGAAGGGGGTTGGGAATATATGGTCGGACGGGACAGCTTAGGTAAGCAGCTTTAATTCTAGTAGGTAGATTCGGGCTATTGAAAGTCAGAATGATGTGCTTTGTGGGAAGCACTTTTTCATTCCGACGAATTGTTATACGTCTTACATCTATGACATCTTGATGTTTTAAGTTTTCCATAAGTTCTTCTTTAGTAGAAAATAAAAGCTCTGGCTCAGATATTACGCCACGACTTGTATTTAGAGTCTTATGTGCTTGAACAGAAACAGAAAAAGGACCAATTTTAGAGCTATTTGAAAGAAGTTCTGACTGTTTATATGATGAGATCTCAACAAGTAAATCCCTGGATTGTAATTTCTTGAGCGAATGACCATCCCCCAAAACAGACTGAAATGTTTTAGCAATAACAAATGGTGAAGTTTTTTTGAATGAACGATCAGATTGGTTATCAAGGCGCTTAATGACAAAAAAACGCGAAAATGCAGGTTTCTGTCCTGTTTGTTGCTCTCCACTTGGGAGAGAGTTAGAAGGAAATAGAGATTTTCGATCCATAATTGAAAAAAAGTAATTCAGACCCCGGCCGCACCACCCACTACCGATCCCAACAAGGGGATGCACCAGTGCTAACCAGGGCCCATACGGTCACAAGACAAACCTATGTCAGTCTCCACCCTTAACGAGATGACTAGTAGTTGCTCGCTCACTTGATCCCTAAAGCCAGTGACAAAAGCCAGCTGACCAGCCGATTGATGCATACGGGACCAATATGCACCTCCCGTCTACCTGAAGCAGAGGCCAAAGCAGTGTGTTGGTCTCCCTCAACTGCCAGGATCCCCCTTTCCAGGGACACGGGTCGCCAACACGTGGGTGATTTTCAATTCTTCATGAGTCGATATACAGGATGACATCGGCCCATACAGAATTGCCCTCACCTCCGGAGAGGAAACCACAATGAGAGTGAAACAAAGATGAAAGGAAGACAGGAGGAGTAAGAGGAAAAGGAAAGGAGAAAGATCACTCAGGTGCCCCGGGGTTGTGAAGCCCGTGAATACCTAAAGAAGGTATCCCCCTGGGGGCCGCAATCATCTGGTGACTATCTATTTTGACATGATGAAGGCCTATGATAAAACCTGGAGGTATGGCATACTACGTGATCTTTTTAATCTGAACTTTAAAGGTAACCTACTAATTTTTATTAAGGACTTCCTCGCAGTTCGAATTTTTCAAGTTTCAATTCGGGGGTTTCTTTCAAATTTCTATGTACAAGAAGAGGGTGTACCACAGGGCAGTGTTCTGAGTGTCACCCTCTTTGCTATCAAGATTAATGACATCCTGAACCAGTTGCCCCCTAGTGTTCAAGGCACACTATATGTTGATGATTTTAATATTTTATGTAAAGGACAAGATATGCGTTTTATCGAGAGACATCTACAAATCGCTATCAACCGTATTATTCAATGGACAAACAAAAATGGCTTTATTATTTCCCAAGACAAAACCTCATGTGTGCATTTCTGTAGACGAAGGGATTTGCATCCGGATCCTGAAATTTTCATCGGAACTTATCAAATTACTATTGTTGACAATGTCTGCTTTTTGGGCTTATATTTTGACAAAAAACTCACTTTCTTGCCTCATGTTTTGCAGCTACGAAAAAAATGCGAGCACTCTCTCAATTTAATCAAGGTGCTTTCCAACACATCTGGGGGAGCAGACCGTAGTTCTCTCCTGAAAATTTACTGTTCGATTATCCACTCTAAAATTGACTATGCCTGCCAGGTTTATGGTTCAGCACGTAATTCCGTTCTTAAAAAAATCGACACTGTGCACCATAATGCACTCCGTTTTTGCTCTGGTGCAGTGTTATTTATAGCAGATATTATTATGTTGTTGCAGATATTGGTTGCAGATATTATTATGTTCATTGCATGAGTTTCCTCCTTGGAAAACACTTAATATCACCACACTCGATCCTTTTAAAGACTATGACAAAAAGAACACTGCACCTGTCATATTTCAACAATTATTTGCAGCCCATCGCTCAAAATTCAGGAATTATACCGATATATACACAGATGGATCAAAGAGTAGCAATGTTGTTGGCTGTGGGATTTTCTGTGATAATACCAATTTTAGTTACTGGCTTCACCCTTCAGTTTCTGTGTTTACGGCAGAGTTGATCGCGATAGAGAGAGCCATGTTACACATTTCACATCATCATAACACTTCATTCATCATTTATATGGACTCAAATAGTGCTATTGACGCAATTAAATCATCTAACAAACATCCTTATGTCTCATCCATCCTGAATTTTTATGATAAATTAACAAACCGGTGCTGTAAAATTTTATTTTGCTGGGTACCTGGACACATGGGTATTCCTGGAAATGAAAATGCAGATCAAGCGGCAAAACTTGCTCTTAACCCTTTAGATCATAAGATGCCATTCTCAGACGTTAAACTAATTATAAAACACTTTATCCATCATAACTGGCAAGAAAGTTGGGATACAGAAATTAATAATAAACTGCACCGTATCAAACAAACGATCATTAGCTGGCCTCCAAATTACCCACGGAAAACTGATGTTCTACTGACTCGTCTGAGAATTGGACACTCTAAGTTAACTCATAAACATCTATTCCGGGATGATGCACCCATGTGTCCTCATTGTCATTTTGATTGTCTAAGCATACATCATCTTTTAACTGACTGTCCGGGCCTCCGGCACTTGTACAGAATATATTTTAACTCATCACCTATTTTGACAAACCTCATTGGGGAAAAATACCTCATGGGGCACTTTTTGCCTTTTTAAAGCATGCAGGATTTTATTTTGAAATTTGAATTTTTTTTCACTACTTTTATTCCTATAACTTGGACCTAGTTATCTGGATCTCTATATAGTTGGATCTTTAAAACTTTTATACTTGCCTAGCTACCCTGATATTGTTCCTTTTGTCTTTGTCTTGGCGCAGCATGTCCCTCAAGGGATTTTGTGCCACAAAACCCTAAACAACCAACCAACCAACCAACTCTGAATCTGATTCTGTAATTTCTGTATCAGAAGATACCTCTATTTCAGATTCAGAATCATGATCACTCTCGTTTACCTGCTCTTCACTGTCACAATTGAAATCTTCGTCATTCAAATCGCTTAAATCTTCATCTGATAACTCTTGAAGAAGTCTCGCATAATCATCAGGATGAACTATATTTCTTTTTTTAGCACTCCTGAAATATATAGACAAATGTCAACTTATTTCGGGTTTATACTTATATATAATTTATATATATATATAATTTTTAATATTAGCAAATTAATTACTTAAAAAATACTGTAAATATTAAAACGACTTATAATCATGCAAAAATAAAATAGCAAACTGAAAAGAGCGAAATGTAAAATACTTACATTGTCACACAGCTGTAGCACTCAGTGCGCCAATAGAGACTAACTGAAAATAATCTTGAAAATAAACGCGGAAAACTGTGACCTTCAACCTTTAACCAATGAACTTTCTGAAAGGAACAAATGAAAAGAGGTTAGGTTGAGAGCAGGTGTTAATCACGTGATTTTCTAGGAATTCATGAAGCATTTTTCAAGGACTGGTGCACTCAGTGCGCCACCTGTGTAAGTGAGGGTTAAAGCATGCAGGATTTTATTTTGAAATTTGAATTTTTTTCTACTTTTATTCCTATAACTTGGACCTAGTTTTAATGACTTTGAAGTGTTAGCAACATTTGGATAGGAACTCTATCCAAATGAGTCTTTTAGAGATTTAATTTTGCCTTTATATTATACTGTAATATTATTTTAATCTTTTAACCTTTTATACTTGCCTAACTATATCTGAATGGGGTACTCCATCCAGACACTCTGATATTGTTCCTTTTGTCTTTGTCTTGGCGCAGCATGTCTCTCAAGGGATTTTGTGCCACTAAACCCTACACAACCAACCAACCAACTTATTTTCGATTTTCAAAGATGACGTTTGATGAAGCTTAACAAAATTTTACTACATTACGTAGTTTAAATAGCTGTCTATAGACATGAAAGGATTAAAAGTATATTTTAAACAGTGTTATTTATTTTCCAACTGAAATATATTAAATTATATTCCAAGGAATGTTTGTTGAACATAATAAATTTATATTCAAGCCTTCTCCAAATAAATTGGGCATAATGCCGTTTATGAATGATGAATGGTGTAAATGCAATTATAGTTATGCTATTAGTTTAATAGTTGAAACAAAATTTAGACTATTGCGTCATAATTATTCAAATATATTTTTCAATTGAATTAAAAATGTACACGGTACGCAGCGCTCAATCTATTGTTGAAATATATTTATTCATGTTTTATATGTTTACTAGTATATAACCCCTGTCGAAAATGACAGGATGTTAACTACACATTCAATTTTTGATATAGTCCAATAAATTTAAATGGACAAAACATAAAGAAAAAAAAAATGTACAAAAATTTCTGTGAAATGTGTTATCAATGAATTTCTAACACATCACATTGTTAATCATAATGTTACATAAGCAAAATCAAATTGAGTTTCACAAATATTTTAATGATTAAAATTATGTTATTTTGAGTAATTGTTTAGGTTAATAGTAGAATGGTAGGGATGAACCTGTGACCCATGATGGGTTATGTAAGTATGTGGTCTGCAAATTTCTTAAATTTATAATTTAAAAAAATTGCAGATTTTGTCATGGATGGCAGAAAAAAAAAATCATGAATTTCGACATCTTCTCTCATGGCAAAATTGCAAGTTTTATCGAGCCAGTTAAAAATTATGAATTTTGTTATATAGGTAGCCAATACCATAGTTATTTATATAGGAAATTCTTAAGTTGAGAATTTTGTTAGTCACTATTTTAAAAATATTTTAAATATCACTGAACATGCTCACAGAAGACATGAATTTTGTCAATTGCATACAGATAAAAAATGTGAATTTCACTTATCATGCACAGAGAAAATATGAATTTCGTTGATCAAGAACATGAAATTCGTGAGATTTGTTGACTGCCTGTAGAAAAATTCCAAATGTTGTCGATTGAGTGCCAAAAAGTCTTGAAAAACTACCCTCTTTTTAAATCATGTTTGTTATTTGAAAAAAAAAAAAAAAAAAAAAAAAAAAAAGAAAAAAAGAAAAGACATTAAAGGCCATTATGTACATAAGTTGATGAAAAAGAGCCTCTGGATATATAAATTAATTAAAAAGGGCTGCCACGCATTATGCCATGCCAAACTTGCCTCAAGTCAACACTACTATATAAGTTAGTTTTTTACGGTGAAGTTTCGCAGTTATATTTATAAATATAAAATACGACAGCAAATTCATGCTTATGAATTGTATATAGCTTTTCCATGAATAAATCAAAATTATTGTAAATTTTCATATTGGCAAGCATCTATTTAATAGTAGAAGATAAATTTTAATATCTGTTGAGTAACAAAGCATTCCCGTAATAAAATAAAACTTTGATTAAAAAAAAAAAAAAAGGAAAGATAGCATATCTACTATCTGACAAAGTTTACATTCAACATAATACTGGCTATGAAGGAAAAAATTACCTTTTAGTATAAAGTTCAGCAAAAATATTAAACAAAATCAAAATATTAACACATCAAATAAACAGAAAATTCATGCAGCTATACCATAAATAATAACAAATATATTGTAAACTTGATTAATGCAAGTATCTATTTCTCATATGACACCTTTTCCATAAATAAAGACAAAAATATTGTAAATTTGAATATTGGCAAATATATATTTTTTAATTAATAGTAGAATATAAATTTTAACATTTCTTGAATGGCAAAGTGTTGCAACAATGAAATAATACTATGTATTCATGAGATTTGTTGACTGCCTATAGAAAAATTCTAAATGTTGTCGACTGAGTGCCAAAAAGTCTTGAAAAACTACCCTCTTTTTGAAATCATGTTTGTTATTTGAAAAAAAAAAAAAAAAAAATACAGTAAGGGCCATCATGTACATGAAAAAGAGCCGCTGGATATATTAAATAATTAAAAAGGGCTGCCAAGCACTATGGCATGCCAAGGTTGAAGTTAATTTTTTATGGTGAAGTTTTGCAGTGATAAGATTTTCGCGATTTTCTTCCCTTAAATCCCAATGTTGCATGTGATTGTTAAGCAAGCCATCTCAATTTTCTTTCGCGAGCTAATCGCCGTCTACGTTCAATCGGCGTTTCGTCATTTTTATCAGGCATTGCTAAAATTATCGTTAAATTACAGAAACAACGATTTACTTGAAAATATATAAACCTACCGCGTGTACAAAAAAATCAACAAACACACGTGCGTTCTCAAGTACAAATAATTTTGATTGAACGATTCTCAAACGTGATTGATTCACTACATTTTTTGCGAGAAGAATACCACGATCCAGGTTATTTTCGCTGATAGCGAAACGTGACTAACCAATCAGAATTCTGCATTTTAAGAAACAGTGAAAAGTTCTTAAAAATGCATGCTTCTGATTTAGATCTCGATTAATTATTAGCAAAGTGAAATGTAATTTCTGAAAATTTCACATTAACTTTTTGATATGCTGAACATTAACTCGTGTTTATAACAAAGTTAGATTCTTTATATTATTTGCCAATAGATGATTGCAAAAAGAGTTTTTGACAGTTTTAAACAAAATCAAATTATTTAAACAGTTTAATATGATTTTACAAATATTTTAAGAACAGAATTAGATGATTGACCTGTGTTCTTTTTTTTTTAATAATGCGTTCAAAGAGTCATTCATTTGTTTCAAGATTTGGAAAATCTGAATGGCAACAGAGTTCGTTTGTTTATGTCGTAATCTGATGTTTACAATTACTTACTTTTAATTTGGAGCCTAATACATTATAATTGGATATGATATACATGTTTTATAGAAAAATATGCTGTTTAAATGTTATTTTAAGTAAAAGAAAATATCTTTTAGAGATCATATGTCTGCATTTGTTTTCCATTAAGCCTAACGTGGCGTATTGCTAGGGTCCATTCACAGATAGGAGTGGCGAATCCTGGAACCGTTCTACACAGTTCTAAAGAACGCATTTTATTATAAGTAGATAGTTTATAAATAAATAGCGAAAAAGTTAATTTCATTCTATCAAGTGTGTAATTTTATTATAGAAACCGAAAACGATTAAGGTTGTTCACTCGACTTATTTGATGTGCATTTGTTCTTTTAACCAGTAATTTGTATAAACGGCACATACTCTGAATTATTTGAATACATTAACTTATACATACATTTATAAGAAACTTGGGCGTCTCTAAATTTTATTCAGTTGACACCATTTTTTAAATGAATATTTTTTCAAATACACGATATCAAAAGTGCTCTGATGAAATAGAGCAAACTTTATTTTCTTTTATTACTGGTGCAATAAACAAAAATTGCAAAGAAAGATGATGTCCAGAAAAACTGGACATGCAAGTGCAAAGGGTTGATAAATTTCTTTTTTTTTTTACTATTTTTTCTTTTTGGAGCTGTTAAAATTTTTCTGTCAAACATCTGGTCACTAATTACAAACGATTACCGGACACATATGGTGCTTCTGAAAACATTTAGAACATGAAAGAGGAGCTGCTTTTTTTCTCATTGATTTTACTTAATAGTGACAAACTGATAAAAATCCTTTAAAGTTCCCTTTCTCAGTATACAAAATGCATGCAGTCAGTTATTGCACTGAAACTCTCAAGTGCAGTACGCCTGTCTTAGTAAAGAATGTCTGAAATTAGTTATATTGAAAGTAAACGCGGAGGGAAACTATTAATTTATGAGAATTTTATTTTCTGAATTTGCAAAAAAAAAAAAAAAAAAAAAAAAAAAAACAAGACACGCATTATTGGAAATGTGTGTCAGACAAATGCCGTGTGACAGTTATTGTAGAAAATGAAGAGCTAAAGAAGATTAATAATCAACATAATCATCAAGACCATTCTTCCAAAATCACCAGGAAGAAATTTGCGCTGGAAGTTAAAGAATCCGCCAGAGAAAATAGCAATGTAGCTGTGCCAACATTATATTAGTAAGTATTATTTTCTTTTTTTTCCTCTTTTATACTTCTATTTGCATGATAAAACATTTTTTGTAACAATGTGCTGTATTCAACCTGAAATACAAATAAAATATACTTTTAATGTAACATATTCTTACATTCTAATAGCAGACTTGATACATGTAAAGAAGCTTATATAAAATTAATTATCTAAACAGAATCTTTGCCTCCGGATATTTTTTAACAATGCTGTAAAAAAAAAAAAAAAAAAAAAAAACATATTTTAAACGTATCATTTTAAATCTGACCAAATTTTTCACCAAAGATTTTTTTCAGTTTTTAATATTTTCATAAAAGCCCTTTGTTTCTAGAAAGGAAATATTATTTATGCTGTCGCTGAATTGGCAACCTCAATTAAAAAGATCATTTCGAAAATTGGAATACATGTCTCTATATATTTTTTATTTTTAACTATTTTTCAATATTATTATTTGGTTATTTTAAATGGGATGTGTTTTCTCCTTTTATACAGTTTTCAATGCATATTAAGGTATTTTTCATTTTTAAATTTCTTTCTCTTTTTAAAATTCATGTAAAAATACTTTTGTTGTTGTGAAGAAATATTATTTGCGCTGCATAAAAATTTGCGAAAAAATCATCTTGAAATATTAAATAAATATATGTGCAAATACTTCTTTAGTTATGGATGATCAATGTGTAATTGTGTACCAGATATATCGAAAATGTAATTTTACAACCAGCGTCAAAAATTCAGTATTTCCTTTACTGATGTAGTCGCAAGGAGATAATTTATATAATAATATAAATAAATTATATTCAGACTAATATACATATATATATGTGTGTATATTTACATTTGTTGCATTATTCTAAATTTAACAATTTTTATTTTAAATAGCAAGCAAAAATACAGCTTTGGGAAAAGATCATGCACAGTTAAAAATAATTAGGCACATTTGTTAAAAGTCAGTTTGAAACTGACCGGCTCTAATTTGAATATTTATATTTAGTTTGTTATTTTCAGAAGAGTATGATATCAAACGGGAAAAAAAACAGCATATTTATGTTTCAAAACTGATGAATATTCTTAAAATCTGATTCTTCAACTGAATAAAAAATGGTTTCATTCATATAATCAATTGGATAAATCAAGTAGTTTAACCGAAAATTATTAGCATTTTACATAAAACACTTTTTAAATTAAAAAAAAATTCCGAATTAATGGGAAGCCTTCATGTTTCCTTGTTTATTCAAAAAAAAAAAAAAAAAGATTAATGCAGCATTTTTTAAGTACTTGGAATCCGTGTTTACTAGTAAAGATAATTCATAAACAAAATTAGTTGAATTATAGTACAGATAAAAGGCAGTCCTTTAAATACAGTAAAATAAAACATTAATTAATTAACAAGAATGTATATATGTAAACTTTCTCTTTTGTATATATTAAAACTTTGTGATTGTAAAATATTCATACACACATGCATATATACAAACACACACATGTATATGCATATCTGTTTGTGCATTGATTTATGTATATATTCATTAATTTCATTCATTATTTTTCAGCGCAATTTGGAATCATTTCGAGAATAATACTGAAAGAACTACAAACAATGTAGAAGGATTCCACTTGAAAATGAACCGAAGAGGTCGTCCAAACATGGTTGTATACTCTGCAATTAATTTAATTAAAGACATCCAGGATGAAAATGAGGCAATCATGCGAATGCTGCGAGTAGGTAGCACAAGAACTCCAGCTACAAAAACAAAGTATAAAGATGTCAATGAAAAGATTTTTAACTTAAAACAAAATTTAATCAGTAACAACATTAATTTGATAAATTATATAGATGCTGTGTCGCATCTCATACACCTAGAGGACTAGAACTGTTATTTTTTTATTTTCAGAGACAATTTGACATTTGGGTATGAATAGACTAATAAACCTATACCAAGCTATTAATTCTTTGACTACTCTATAAAATACAGTAGAACCTCGATCCATTGTTTTTCAAGGAGTGTGGGAAAACGATGAATGCAGATTAAATTCAAAACACAAATGTTTATGCATTTCTAATGCATGCAATGTATACAGTATACTAATAAATACTATTTGTTAGTGACTAAACTGTAAAAAAAAAAATCTAAGTTAAGGAATATTAATATTTATTTTTAAAAATAAAAAATTTTGTTTGGTTTTTCGTTAATTTTTTTTTAATTGAAAAATAAATTTTCAAGATAGACAACATTTTTCTAGTCAGTTTCTGTAATTTCATAAGCATGTATAAAATTTCATGTAGTCTCAAATGCTGTAATTGTATCTGACAGACTTGGCACTGGTGGCTCAGCTTCATCGGCATTAACGTTAGCCTCTGCTTATTCGCCATTATTTAAATTATTTGCATTATCACACATCTCTTCTATGTTTAGGATACCACATGTCACAACATCAATGGAAACATAATCTCATCCTCTGTTATATACAACTACTCTTAATCTGCATTATTGTCACCATCATTAACAGAAGTAGCACAAACGAGTTATTTTATGATAAACAAAGAAATAACAGTTTGTATTTCATATGTATTTCCATGAAATTTAATTTAATAATAACGAAGAGGAAAAAAATTTACAATGATGAAAGCGGCAAAATGGCTTTTTGAAGAATGATACGCTATACTATTATAATAATAATAACGAAATTATATAATAACAAAGAGGAAAAAAATTTTACAACGATGAATGCAGGAAAACGGCTTTTTGAAGAACAATGTATGCGGATTTCATTAACATTTAAGAATGATTTGTGCAGGGACCATAAAAATAAAACGATGAATGTGAGAAAATGATAGATGCGGGAACAATAGGTTGTCAGACTTGTATAAAACCAAAAACTAGATTCGAAGTTTAAAATTACACATTATATTATTTTGAATATGTTAATTAAAAATAGCAATTTTTAAAAATATTATTTAAATTAAAAATTAATATTAAAAAGTAATTATTATGGTTAAATAAATAAAGCTAAATATCCATTATAGGAAGGAATGAATTCTTGTCAATGCATTTAGAAACAGTCCAATCCTTAATATTGTGACCTCTTTGCACAAAATGCCAATCGCTCTATTTGCTGAAATAATGCGACATTGCTTCTGAAACAACAGAATCACATTTTGTAGGGATAGGACCACTCATCAATATAATTATTTCACGGTATGCTGTTTCTTCTGTGACAGGTCTTTTATTGTAGTGGTACTCATAGACAGACATTAAATTTTCACAAACAGATTTCACTGATGAAATAATCAACGCTACACATATTGAGTGCATCATTAATTCCACTCCAGTAAACAAAGTCGTCTTGCTACAGAGAAACTTTTTAATGATGTCTATACTTTTTAACTTGTTGAATTCTTTTGGAGGCATTTGTTTTACATTTCCTTCAAATTTAACTAAAACTGTCCTATATTGAAGTTGTAAATGAGATGGAGAGACATCTTTCAAATCATAAACTGATTTTTGTGCAGAAATAATGAATTTTTCCATCTGGGATGCAGCAGTTAAAGGAATTCCTTTTAATTTTGTTGCTAGAAGTTTTAAATCAGTGAGAACTTTAATGTGATTAAAAACAATTACATTATCTTTAGTGAATATTTTTTTTTTTCTAACTCTTCAGCTAAATGCAAAGATAGATCTGATAACTGATTCATTGCACTCAGTTTTTGCTTTCTTTGCATTTGCACTACTTCGAATATTATTTTGATTTTCACTACCAAGAGAAAAAGTGGAACATCTTGGTATACTCAGCAGTATCTAAAGAAGCAGTGTCTGCATGGTAAGAGGGCCAAAACATGTCACTTGTTCCATGTCAAATTCTTCTGTAGCCTTACTGCAGGGACTTTTTTGTAAATCAACTGCACAAGGCATTGATTTCAAAAAATGAACTTTATTTATAAAAATTTTATACTATTACTAGCAGACTTCGCCCGCTACGCTAGTCCGTTTTTCTAAAGAAACATTGAATCAAACGAAATTTTCATATCATATTAATTTTTAGTTTTATATCATATTTTAGACTGTCTGTCATTAGTGAAAAGTCAGTCATCTAAATGGAAAGTTCAATGATAGTCACTGATGAGTGAAGTAACGGTCAACGTGTTAACACTTTTAATCACATAAAAATTCATTCCGCGAAACCTTTAAAATAAAGCCACCTTTTGTGATTGGGTGCACCTGATTATAAACATCCCGATAACTAAAATAACTTATGAGTTGAAAAATAACTAAAAAACCGATTTTTAAGGAATTTTTTAAAAGTTCGTTCTTTTTTTTTAACCCTCTTAGGAGTAGAATTTTCGAAAATCCCTTAGCGGCACTCGACGTTACAAGAAATATTTTTACCCCAATTTTCAATATTGTTGGTTCAGTAGATTTTTTTGTGCTGTGATTAAAACGAAATCGAGACTTTCTTTTATATATATAGATAAGGATTGAAAATTTCAGGTTTTTGCGCCGAAGATATCGCCAAATTAGGAAAATTTGAAGTATCTCACGAACTACTGGGTTTTAAATACTTTGCTTAGTACCATTCGATTCAGCATGAAAAATTACGCTTAAATATAAGTTGAAAAATAACTACAAAAGCCGATTTTTAAGGAATTTTTTAAAAGTTCGTTCTTTTTTTTATTCCCTTTAGGGGTGGAATTTTGGAAAATCCCTTCTCAGCCGCCCTCGACGTTATAAGAAGTATTTTTACCCCAATTTTCAAGATTGTTGGTTCGGTAGATTTTTTTGTGCTGTGATTAATACTGAATCAAGACTTTCTTTTATATATATAGATTTTACCCCAATTTTCAAGATTTTAGGTTTGGCAGATTTTTTTGTGCTGTGATTAATACGAAATCCAGACTTTCTTTTATATATATAGATAAGGATTGAAAATTTCAAGTTTTTGCACCAAAGACACCGCCAAATCAAGAAAATGTGAAGTATCTCGCGAACTACTAAACTTCAAAGAATTTGCTTGATACCATTCGATTCAGCATGAAAAAATACATTTAATTATGTTATCAGTTGAAAAATAACTACAAAAGCCGATTTTTAAGGATTTTTTTTAAAGTTCGTTCTTTTTTTTACCCCCTTCAGGCGTGGAATTTTGGAAAATCCCTTCTTAGCGGCACTCGACGTTATAAGGAGTATTTTTACCCCAATTTTCAAGATTGTTGGTTCGGTAGATTTTTTTGTGCTGTGATTAATACGAAATCAAGACTTTCTTGTATATATATAGATTAATACGAAATCAAGACTTTCTTTTATATATATAGATAAGGTTTGAAAATTTATGGTTTTTGCGCCGAAGACACCGCCAAATCAGGAAAATGTGAAGTATCTCACGAACTACTGGGTTTAAAATAATTTGCTTGGTACCATTCGATTCAGCATGAAAAAATACACTTAAATATGTTATAATTTGAAAATTAACTACAAAATCCGATTTTTTAGGAATTTTTTAAAAGTTCGTTCCTTTTTTTATTTTCTTTAGGGATGGAATTTTGGAAAATCCCTTCTTAGCGGCACTCGGTGTTATAAGAAGTATTTTTACCCCAATTTTCAAGCTTTTAGGTTCGGCAGATTTTTTTGTGCTGTGATTAATACGAAATCTAGACTTTCTTTTATATATATAGATAAGGATTGAAAATTTCACGTTTTTCTGCCGAAAACATCGCCAAATAAGGAAAATTTGAAGTATCTCACGAACTACTGAACTTAAAAGAATTTGCTTAGTACCATTCGATTCAGCATGAAAAATTACGCTTAAATATAAGTTGAAAAATAACTACAAAAGCCGATTTTTAAGGAATTTTTTAAAAGTTCGTTTTTTTTTTTATTCCCTTTAGGGGTGGAATTTTGGAAAATCCCTTCTCAGCCGCCCTCGACGTTATAAGAAGTATTTTTACCCTAATTTTCAAGATTGTTGGTTCGGTAGATTTTTTTGTGCTGTGATTAATACTGAATCAAGACTTTCTTTTATATATATAGATTTTACCCCAATTTTCAAGATTTTAGGTTTGGCAGATTTTTTTGTGCTGTGATTAATACGAAATCCAGACTTTCTTTTATATATATAGATAAGGATTGAAAATTTCAGGTTTTTGCACCAAAGACACCGCCAAATCAAGAAAATGTGAAGTATCTCGCGAACTACTAAACTTCAAAGAATTTGCTTGATACCATTCGATTCAGCATGAAAAAATACACTTAATTATGTTATCAGTTGAAAAATAACTACAAAAGCCGATTTTTAAGGATTTTTTTTAAAGTTCGTTCTTTTTTTTACCCCCTTCAGGCGTGGAATTTTGGAAAATCCCTTCTTAGCGGCACTTGACGTTATAAGGAGTATTTTTACCCCAATTTTCAAGATTGTTGGTTCGGTAGATTTTTTTGTGCTGTGATTAATACGAAATCAAGACTTTCTTGTATATATATAGATTAATACGAAATCAAGACTTTCTTTTATATATATAGATAAGGTTTGAAAATTTATGGTTTTTGCGCCGAAGACACCGCCAAATCAGGAAAATGTGAAGTATCTCACGAACTACTGGGTTTAAAATAATTTGCTTGGTACCATTCGATTCAGCATGAAAAAATACACTTAAATATGTTATAAGTTGAAAATTAACTACAAAATCCGATTTTTTAGGAATTTTTTAAAAGTTCGATCCTTTTTTTATTTTTTTTAGGGGTGGAATTTTGGAAAATCCCTTCTTAGCGGCACTCGGTGTTATAAGAAGTATTTTTACCCCAATTTTCAAGATTTTAGGTTCGGCAGATTTTTTTGTGCTGTGATTAATACGAAATCTAGACTTTCTTTTATATATATAGATTAATTACTCAGTGTCATATCTCTCATGAGGGAGAATGTCTAACTTCTGCAAATTGTACAGAATTTTGCTGACCTGGTTAGTCGCATAATCCAGAGAGTTGAAGACAGAATTTAAAATTTAAAATTTTATTCATTTGGGAATTTGCAGTTGTTGCCTTTAAGAGATTCCACTTGTCATTTCTCTAAAATTGTTATAATTGCTTTGAAGTCCTCTCTAAAGTTGTTATAATTTTTTTTGCAGTGATTTACAAATTTTGTTTCACTAAAGAAACAGGGATTTTTAAATTTGTTAGGCTCTCCATCATCTGCACTCACATTTAATTCAGAACTAACATCTTTTAAATTTTCGTATTCTTTTCCATAATTCAACTCACTGAAAATTGAATTTATTGTTTGAGTTAGCATCACAACCCATGAAAATTTGGATTTTTTCCTCATATGGTCATTAACTAGCCCTACTTTGTGCATTGGATCCCAGTCACAATAAATGTTTCATCATTATCTTTTGCTTCTGCAAATAATCTGGAACAACTGATGGTCAAACAAATTTGATGTAAGTTATTGCTTTACTTACATCACAATCAATAATAAACTGCACTAGCTTTTTCAATATCCTTGCTTGTCAGATCTTCAAATTCTGCGAAATAACATTAATTCATGAGCACGTCTGTCAATTGGTTTATTTTCTTCTCAAGGATGGCGAGAAAGTGCATAGATCCTTGCCCTTTTTGTACTTCATAATGTAGTCATAGCTGGATAAAATCAATGTCCATCTCTGCATCCTTGAATTAGCCATTTCAGAAACATGTTTATCACAGCCCAGTAAGGTCAACAGAAGATTTGAATCGGTTTCAATGACAAATTTTCTTCCTTCTAAATATTTGTTGAAACGTTTTAGGTTAAAAATAATAGCTAAAGCTTCTTTATGTACCTGAGCATAATTTCTTTCTGCTTTGTTGACAGTCTTTGATGCAAAAAATATAGGTCTTAATAGGTCTAATTCTGCATAAAACAGCTCCAAGACCATACTCAGATGAATGAATAAAACTGTAGAACAATGGGTTTTGTTACGTTAGTACCAAAACATTACAGTTATCTAGTAAATTTTTATTTGTTTTTCAAAGGCATCATTACATTTTTTGTGAAATTCCCATTTTGTGTCTTTCTCTAATAATTTGTATAAAAGTTTCAGATTTGAAGCTAAATTTGATATAAAATGCTGATAATAGCCAAGTAGCCCTAAATAACTTTTTGATTCTGTGACATTGCTTGGTAATTTTGTATTTGAAATAGCATTACATTTCTTCCTAAGCGGATGAATGCCTTCAGGATCTTTAATATGACCCAAAACTTTATTTGTATTCTTGAAAAATTCACACTTGTGAATATTAATTTTCATATTGTAATAATGTAGTTTCTGCAGCACTCGCTCTATTCTATGTTTACATTATCCCTTGGTATTTGCACTTATAAATAAATCATCAATGTAGCAATCAGTGAATGAAAAATTCTTTAGAATATCATCCATATTTTGCTGAACAAGAAAGATGCAGATTTGATACAAAAGGTAGCTTCGTATAAAGCAATATACCCTTTGATGTATTCAGCATCAGCAACTTGAGACTCAGGAGTTATAGGTAATTGATGGAAGACCATTGATAAGTCAATTATTGAAAAATACTTTCCAGATCCTATATTTGCTAGAATATCTTCTTGAGATGGAAGTGGATAAAATTGAGATTCACAAAATTTGTTAACAGTTACTGAAAAGTCTCCACAAATTATAGCAAATCGTTTGTCTTCACTGTTTACTGAAACTATGGAGGTTGTCCATTCAGAATGACTCACAGGTACTAATACACCTTTTTGAACTAAAGAGTTTAATTCTTTTCTGGGAAATTATCTTATAACATATGGAAATGATCTAGATTTACGTAAGAATGGGTACTGTATCTTCCCTCATAGCTATATTTACTACTTTACTTAACATTCCACTTGAATCGCTGGAATTAAAATTGTCAGGAAATTTGGCATAGTAATACTGGAACTATGCAAGATGAATTTTTACAGAACAGTTCATGCTATCCATAGGGAGAGCCCAATAATATGTGATAATGTGATAACTTTACATTGGAAAATTATTTCTCGACCACTTACGCAATTGCCTGCTTTCTAATGTTTATAGCGTCATAGTAGTTAATAGTTACATCTTCTACTACCATCCCATTAACTATAGACATTGTGTCTGCTGTCATTGGGAACGGTGGATGGTTTTGAAACCATCTAGAGAGATTCTCAACATTTGCAATTTCTGTAGCTTTGCTTGGGTGGATTTTTGAAAATTCATGTGTTGCTCACTACCGACAAACAAAACACCACTAAATTCTTCGAGTGACACACAAATGCCATGAGTTGCTGCCATTCCCCATAAAAACATTCTTAAAATGCTGTTTGTTACGTCCCTTCCTCTCGTCAGACCACCTGTACTTTTCATACTGTGTATTAATGTTTGCTCAATACACAAGTCTGACCAAACACCAGTCCAAAACGAACCTGTCCTCTTTATTGTAAAGTAGCCATCCTAGTCCGTGGGGCGATATGCCAAAAGATACTTAGAAAATAAGTTTCGTTTGCCAAGTCCGGCAACAACGAATTTTTTTTTTTTTTTTTTTATAATGGTACATATATATAAATGAGAAAAATGCAATGTTCCCCAAAAAATAGTTGCACATAATTTTTTTACAAGCCAAAAACTTAACATTTTTTGCAATTTTTCAAAAAAGCTATTTTAATGCTTTAAATTGCTATATAAAATATTTGCATTCATTTCATCTTGCTTTATACATAGATGATGCATATAGATGACAAAAATACAAAGTTCTCCAAAATATACAGTTGGCAAAAAAAGTATTTGTACACTTCATTTTTTTAAATTATAATGAAATTAAACAAAAGATTTAAGCAAAAAATACTGTAATACATTAATTTAATGCATTATAATATTATAGAAGCAAAAACAAAATTAAACGAATCGATTTTTTACATTATAATAAACGAATATACAAAAATATAATGCAAAAAAAGTATTTGTACACTATATTAATGTAATATAATTAAGGAAAATCTAGTAAAATGATGCAAATTAATATTTTGTGTGAATTGATTTATCGTTTATGACTACTTCTAGATGGTGTGACATAGATTCCACCAACTTTTTTGTAGCGGTCTGGTTAATGTTATTCCATGACACAATAAGAGCTTCTTTAAAACTGTTTTTTACTGATACATATTTTTTTTTTGGATTTTTGCATCCAATAGCATCTGCAAATTTTCTATTGGATTCAAGTCTAGAGATTTTAGAGGAGTTACCAGTCGTCTTCGAGTATTGTCGTAACCATGTGCTGGTGATCACAACAGTATGCTTTGGTCGTTATCATGCAGAAAGTGAAAAGCTTCCTCTATGCATAATTTCTTGGCGTGGTTTAATAAATTATGCCGCGACACATCAATGTATGTTAAACCTGTCTTTCCATTGTCAATAAATTTTAAATGTCCTGCTCTATTAGAAGCTATAATATTCTCTCCAACATGCTTGATAGTTTGAAGTATACCTTTTGGATCTAGAACAATTTTATTTTTATGCCAACTTTTTTGAATTCTTGGTGGTAAGAAAATTCCGAATTTTCCCTCATCAGAAAAAATTACTCTTCCAAAAATCCAATGATTTACTTCTGTATGCGAAAGCGAATACTATGCGTTTTCGCCTATTTGTTTCGTTATGAATGGATTTTTCCTTGATGTTCTTCCTTTTAAATCTGCATTGAAAAGAATATTTTTTATTGTATGAGGTATTACTCCGATGCGAGAAGATGTTGCAAGATCTCTAGCAAATTTTTGAATTGAACGCATAGGATTTTTTAAAGCTTTTTTAACAACACTCCCTTTTTCCCTCATTGTTAGTTTGTTGAGAAGTCCTAATTTTGATTGAATTTCGATGCTTTTAATTTATTCATAGTTTCTCACTATACATCCAATAGTTGTAAATAGTAATTTAATAGCTTTTACAAATTCTTGTTGCGAATTTAAATTTTTATTATGCTCAATCATAGGATTTCATATATCTAGAGGTGTCTTTCTAGTTTTGGGTTCTATACTCAATTACTTCAAGAGCAAATTAGATTAAATGTCAGACAAATGTAATATGAAGCTAAAAATTATTAACAGCTTCTGTAAAAGTAGTCCTTTGAACCATAAACACTATAAAACAAAATACATATCAGGACGGAGAAATGTACAAATACTTTTTTTGCAAGAAATTTTTAAACTTTTCCTATTAGAAAATTATTTTAAATCATTATCGAAATTTTCTGTTGTGTAATTTAAAACACACTTTAAACAGACTGTATTAAAACTATTTTTGACAAAATATCTGTTTTTATTTAGTTAAAAATAAAAAATTTTAGAGTGTACAAATACTTTTTTTGCCAACTGTAGTTCTACATAATTTTTATACAAGCCAAAAACTGAAGATTTTTTGCGTTCAGGGATGAGATTCTTCAGACTTTAGTCTGAATTTCAAACTTTTGTTCAATTTTTAAAGAAATTTCATCAATTAAATTTTTGGGAAAATTTTATATTTTTCCTTAGTTTTTTACTTTTGTTCATGTACTTTGTTATAATAGTCCATTTTTTCATGTAATATACAAATTTTAATAGCAATTATAATATTTATTCTGCTTGAAATTCAAAAGTATTATTGTTCAAATGTCGCTCGTGCAGTTTTCAGACTTTTTACTTTTTTGTCAATCTCATCCCTGTGCGTTATTAAAAAAAAAAACTATTTTGATACTTTTAATTGTTATATTAAATTATTCGCATTAATTTAATCTTGCTTTATACAGATATGATACATATAGATGACAAAAATATAGTGTTCTCCCAAAAATAGAACTACATAATTTTTTTTAAAGCCAAAAACTTAAATTTATTGCAATATTAAAAAAAAAATAATAATAATAAAAAAACTTTAAATTATTATATTATAATATTTTATATATTTTACAAACATATGGTACACATAGGTGACAAAAATACAATGTTCTTCCCAAAATAGTTGCACATAATTTTTTTACGAGCCAAAAAGTTAGATTTATTGCAATATTTCAAAAAATAAATAAATAAATAAATAAATTAATTAATTAATGCTGTTAATTGTTATATTAAAATATTTGTATTAATTTAATTTTACTTTATAGATACTTGATACACATAGATGAGAAAAATACAGCATTCCCTCAAAAATAGTAGTGGCTAGTTTTTGTTTTGGGGCTATTTCAATAAGAAAGGTGAAAAATGTCTTTTATATGATGCTTGCATACTAAATATCTATGTTTATTAATTTATAAGTTGTTAAAATATAAACTATACAATGAAATTTAAAAAATAACCTACATTTTTATTCTGGCATGGTTGTTTTAATTTGAGGGTAGAATAAAATTTTAAAAATAGCAGAAATATGCAGAAAAGCTCTTCGACACGTGACTTGGAATAGCACTTTTAATAGATTTAAAAATCTCTACATTTTAAACTCTACACTTCAGTTAGCTGCCCAAATTTAAAAATAAATAAATGACAAAAATAATAGAATATAAAAATTTCCACATTATGAATACTAGACTTAAGTAATTTGCCTCTTTGAATGCTATTCTATCAAAAATTCGCAAAATGTCCTGCGAGTGACATTTATATACTTATCTATATTTACTGACAGCTGTTAAAACACAAATTACACATTAAAAATAATAAAAAAAATCTCTAGATTTTCATAGTAGCATGCTTGTTTTACTGTGAGGATACAATAACATTGTTAAAACAGCAGAAATATGTAGAAAGCTGTCTCACACGTGACAAAAAATAGCTTTTTTCTTACCTTTCTTTTTTTTTAAGGAAAAAAAAAACATTTTATTACTTTAAATTATTATATTAAAATATTTGCATTTATTTAACCTAGCTTTATAAATATATGGTACACATAGATGATAAAAATACAATTTTCTCCCAAAAAATAATAGCACAAAATTTTTTTACAGGCCAAAAAGTTAGATTAATTGCAATATTTCAAAAAAGCAATTTTGATCAATTTAATTGCTATATTAAAATATTTGCATTAAGCTAATCTTACTTTATACATAGAAGATACATATATATGACAAAAATATAGAGTTCTCCCATAGATAGGTCTACATAATTTTTTCTTAAAGCCAAAAACTTAAATTTATTGCAATATTAAAAAAACTTTAAATTATTATATTAAAATATTTGTATTCATTTCATGTTGTTTTTTAAATATATGATACACATAGATGGCAAAAATACAATGTTCTCCCCAAAATAGTAGCACATAATTTTTTTATGAGCCATAAAGTTACTAGATTTATTGCAATATTTCAAAAAAGCAATTTTAATACTTTTAATTGATATATTAAAATATTTGCATTAATTTAATCTTGCTTTATAGATAGTTGATACACATAGATGAGAAAAATCATTGATGCCACTTTCCCGCCAAATGGCGGATTTCCGCTTTTTTAAAATTTTTAAGTATTCGCGATTTTTGTTAAGCGATCACGAAATAAAATAACGATTTTCGTCGAACGATCGCGAAATAAAACAGGGATTTTCGTTAAATGGTTGCGAAATTACGCAGCAGTTTTTGTCAAACGATCGCGAAGTACTACAGCCTTTTTCGTCAAACGATCGCGAAATATAACGGTGATTTTTGTCAAAAGATCGTGAAATATAACGGCAATTTTCGTTTAAAGATCGCGAAATATATCGCTGATTTTTGTCAAAAGATCGCAAAATAAAACGGCTATTTTCATCAAATGGTTACGATATAAAACAACAGTTTTCATCAAACGATCGCGAAACGGAGATTTTCGCTATTTATCGCATAAACTGCGATTCCCGTAAAACGATCGCAATATGAAGCAGCGATTTTCGTCAAACGATCGCGATGCAAAACGGCGATTTTCGTCAAACGATTACGATGCAAAACGACAATTTTCGTCAAACGATCGCGATGTAAAATGGCGATTTTCGTCAAATGAGTGCGATGTAAAACGGCGATTTTTGTCAAGCGATCGCGTAATAAAAAGGTGATTTTCGTCAAGCCATCGCGAAATAAAACGGTGATTTTCGTCAAACGGTCGCAAAATAAAACGGCGATTTTCGTCAAACGATTGTAATGTATAACGGCAATTTTCGTCAAACGGTCACGATGTAAAATTTCGATTTTCGTCAAACGATCGCAATGTAAAATGACTACTTTCAAACGATCGCGATACAAAACGGCGATTTTCATCAATCAATCGTGAAATAAAACGGCGATTTTCGTCAAACGATTGCGATTTAAAATGGCAATTTTCGTCAAATAATCGCGATGTAAAATCTCTATTTTCGTCAACCGATCGCGAAATAAAACTGTGATTTTTGTCAAACGATTGCAAAATAAAACGGTGATTTTCGTCAAACGATCGCGAAATAAAACGGCGTTTTTCGCCAATCGATCATGAAATATAACAGCTATTTTCGTCAAAAAAAAGCGGGAGGGGGGGGGGAATAACCTGCAAATTTTTGCTATTTATTCTTATAATAATTATCGAATCTATTGCTAGGTTTCTTAAATTGATTTAAAATGATGTAATACATAAAATTCCTCACTGAATCTGTTGCTGGGTTACCTTAATTGATGTAAAATACTGAGAATTAAAGAAAAATCTTTTTTATTTATTCTTATAAATTAAAAAAAGAAACTAATAATTTATTTAGTTTATTATAAACAATATAGTTTATAAAATTCATGCATAAATGTGAAAAATGTCGTAAATTTTACGTTACACATAATTTCCTCTTTTTTGTTGATTTCTGAGTGGCATCCTTGAAAAATACAGTGCTCCCTCAAAAATAGTTGTGCATAATTTTTGTTTTGGGGATATTTCCATAAAAAACCTAAAAAATGACTCGCACATGATGCTTGCATACTAAATACCTATGTTTATTAATTTATAAGTTGTTAAAATATAAACTATACAATGAAATTAAAAAAAATAACCTACATTTTTATTCTGGCGTAGTTGTTTTAGTTTGAGGGTAGAATAAAATTTTAACAATAGCAGAAATATGTAGAAAAGCTCTTCGACATGTGACTTGGAATGGCTCTTTTAATAGGTTTAAAAATCTTTACATTTTAAACTCTACACTTTAATTAGCTGCCCAAATTTAAAAATAAATAAATGACAAAAATAATAGAATATAAAAATTTCCACATTATAAATACTACACTTAAGTAATTTGCCTGTTTAATTCGCAAAATGTCCTGCGAGTGACATTTACATACTTATATATATCTACTGATAGCTGTTAAAAAATAAATTATACATTAAAAATGATAAAAAAACTCTAGATTTTCATTGTAGCATGCTTGTTTTACAGTGAGGATACAATAACATTGTTAAAACAGCAGAAATATGTAGAAAGCTGTCTCACACGTGACAAGAAATAACCCTTTTCATTTTTTTTTTTTTTTAACCAAAAAAAGAACCAATTTAATATTTTAAATTATTATATTAAAATATTTGCATTCATTTAACCTTTTTTTATAAATGTATGGTACACATAGATGAAAAACACTTATTTTACACTTATTATTCTAATAAATACTTTTAAATTTACTATTAATCGAAATCAATATCACTTTCATTTTCAGATATATCATCCATAGTTTCACATACTGAAACACTTTTTTTTTTTTTTTTTTTTTGCTTTCACAGTCTTCTGGACAAGAACACCATTCTGAACACAGCATCCCACGTTTATTACAAGAGCATTTGTTTGATAGGCAGCTTGCTTTTTTGCAGCAACATGAAAATTTTTTGAATTAATATTTCTGAAATACACGGTTGATTATACCATTGTATTTACAGCTTATTCTCATTTATAAGCCAACCATAACCATGCGGACTAGGAGCAAGTACATTACTTTGCAAACATCTTCTATAAATACAAGCTTGGTAATTTGCACGCTTTATATGGTATCGGAGCGAATCATAAATTTGGTGGCAATACCATATCAGTTCTATATTTTAACTTAAATACTGCATATCGTGCATCATTCACACGTTCACAAGTTTCCTGACCATATAGAGAACATACAAATTTTTCCAGAGTGAAGACAAGTTGTGAATTAATGTCACAATCAACACCAAGTTGCTGAAATGCATTTATATAGCTCGCTGAGCTTTTCATTAAATTTAAAGCTTTTACTTTACCTTTAAGTTTAAATGCGCTGCAACTATCGCATCCTGTAAAACAATGCAATCCAATCAAAGAATTAGCGATATCTTCTCCAAGTGAATTGCATGTATATAACACATCAATTATTTTTGGATTCAAGCAATCTGAACTAATAATAGGAGGAGGAAACCCCCAAATTTGAAATGAGATCGACTAAAATCTTATGGCCATACTTTCTGTACATGAACAGAACACACACCAAGGCTCGTCAATATTGGGGAAACAAAAGACTTTAGATGTATTGCTGATATAATGGTATGATCTATTGTAATGTGTTTTCTTTGTCGAACAGCATCTTTCTGTTAGCTTTTCTTCTTCATGAGCACAGTCTCCAGAAAATAGCTAAGAGATTAACTGAGCACCATCTTCAGAAACTTTCGTCTGTATGTCTAATGATTGTTAGTGTATCAGTGTAATGATAACTGATTTCACAAAAAAGCACTTTTTCAGCATGGCACCTGGTGCCAGGGCACTGCCTGCACCAATATTACTGCGACTTTAATTGTAATCAAAATTAGTGTTAAATGACTTGCTCTATCATTAGATGATCCAGAATTTCTAGAGCATTTTCTGGAACATCATATGCAAAATTTTGGTTTTTGTAGCAAACGGCCTTTTATGATTTGAACATTTCTTGTAGAAAAATACTATAGTGATTCTGTCCAGCATTAGAGTATTTGGATTTTAAAAGTTGCCTAGTTTTTAAAATTTTTTCCATGTTCAATAAAGTTTTCTTTACATCCATAACATCATTCCCACCATTCATCTGTCCTAGTGCATAAAAGAATGATTCAATGGGATCACTATTCAATGCTCTGGTTTAAAATGTAATGATAGCCAGACTGTAACAGGTACTTTATGCAGTTTGTTGTAGACAATGTTGTTAGTATTAATGTTTTCATGCGTCTTTTTCGTTAAAAACTACATTCTTCTTTCAGCCGATGATGTCTTTATAACGGTAATATAATCCAGAAAATCATTCTCTAGCCAATTAAGCCTTTCATCATCCAAGGTAAAAAAGGCATTTTGTTTTTATTTTTTGAATTAATATGCTGATTGCAATACGATACATCGTTTATTGTAAACATTTGTACATATTTTTCATAAATTCAACTGTACAAGAAGCATCTATAAATTCATATGCTTTCGGGTCGCTGGCTGAATTTTCACGTAGAAAAGATAGAGCAGCAGTTACTGGTGGAGAAATAATCATTACAGCATGACCAACATTCTTCTTGTCAGTATTAGTTAGCTCGACATGTCGCCTTGACAAATTTCTAACTGCTTTGATATTTTCTTTTTGTTACAATTTTTTATGTATTTTTCAGGAATAATTTCGTCCTTATAGGCCATTTCTTTTTCTAGCAACTGGGATCTTATATTTTTGATCAAAACTTAAAAAGAAAGGCCATTCCCTAACATGCAAAACATAGACATTTGTTTTGTGATTATCAGTAACTAATCTTATTATTTTAAAGCTTCATTTTTAAACTTTTGATAAGAGCTCAAAGGTTAATTTATACAGTTTTTTGCCAGTAAGTTGCTTAGTTGAAAAGTATCCACATGGAATTCTGAAATTTGATTACAAACCTTTGACAAAAAAACACAACAATCTATTGGCTAATTGCCTTGAGGTTTTTTTTTTTTTTTTTTTTTTTTTTTTTTTTTTTTTTTGTTATTGGTTTGAAACCAAACTAACTGTGAGCCTTATCATACTGAAATTTTCATTTTAATGCCATTTCATCAATAAATAGATAGAAGAATCTTTCATACTTAATTTATCTGCTTCGTCAATCAGGCTTTCTTTTATTAAAGTCTTGATTCCTAGCTTGGTTGGTTTGTTGAATGGGGTTTTATGGCGCAAGGACCCCTGTTGGACATGCTGCGCAGAGAACAAGATAGGAATAAAAGTTAAAATTTAATATAAAATGTAAAACTGAAAGTTACATTAAAAACTTGTTGTAGAGATGAGTTAAGTGGATAAAGGCAGTGCGGTGATATATGACATTAAAACCAATTGAAACCAGACAAAGATACTTAAAAGTTTTAAATGATAAAATTCTAAAACTAGTTAAAACTCTAAAACAATAAGATAATGACAAGAAAACCAAATTGGAAAAGTACTACAGAAAACCTAAAATATAACTAAAACAATGACCAATAAAAAAATTAATTAAACTAGGCACATACTCCTCAAACATAGTATTTTCCTCGGAGTCCGAGTCACTGCCGTAAGTCTCGGATTCCATAGCTTCTTAAAATTTCTTACACATGGGCTTAGCGATGCATTTTTCGATCTTTTAACAGCAGTCTTCTGCCGTGGGGATGATGGAATTGGGGTTTTTATGGTTTCTGTTCATTTTTTATGTGATTTCTGTAACTTTTTGAAATTGTAACAGTTTGGGTCCCAGCCTTGGTCCCTTCTTTCTGAACGCTAGTTTTCACTATTTGATTAGAGTTGGGTTTTTTCGAGTTTAATGCAGATGAATTCGGGTCATTTTTTGGTGGGGTAACAGCCTTTGTCTCATTTAGAGGTTTGGATAATCCCTTAGATTGAGCTTGAGATTTCTGACTCAGCCTTTCAAGATAAGTGAATGGTAGCCAGTGTTCTAATGGCGGATTTACAAAACATTTAGTAGGGAGAGAGAGATCCCGGCTGTCTTTAATTGGTGTGATAGTTGATTGTGTTATAGTAGATTTATTAGGAGGATATGAGGAATCAGTTTGGGTACTTATGTGTCTTACAGATTTTGATTGGTTTTTAAGTAAGCTGGAGTAAGAAATTCCAACAGATGGGGTTCTGGTTTCTACAAGTGTGCAAGCTTCAGGATAAGATAAATTTTGAGTAATTTTAACTGCGATAATTTCTTTCTCTCTGTTCCAATTAGGACAAGTAAGGGAATATGCAGTTCCTTTACAGTTTGCACAACATTCGGGTTTTTCACAATCTTTATTGTCGTGGCCGACTTCTGCACAATGTGCGCAGGTAAGAGATCCACGACATGTACCGTTAGTATGACCGTAACGTTGGCATTTAAAGCAGCGGAGAAGGTTAGGAATGTAAGGTCTGACAGGACAATTCAGGTAAGCGGCTTTGATACTAGTTGGTAAAGTAGGGCTATTGAAAGAGAGAATGACATGCTTTGTAGGAAGGACTTGTCCATTCTGATGGATAGTGATACAACATGCATCAAGGAGATTTTGGTCTTAAATTTTCTAAGAGTTCACCTTTTGTAGAGAATAATAGGTCTCGTTCAGAGATAACACCTCGGCTTGTATTTACAGATTTATGTGTTTGTACAGAAACGGAAAATGTGCCTATTTTAGAGAAATTAGGAGAAGCTGCGATTTTTTAGCTGTAGATATTTCTACTAGTAAATCTTCATATTCCAACTTTTTGAGAGAATGACAATCTCCTAAGACAGATTGGAATGTTTTAGCAATGAGAAATGGTGAAGTTTTTCCAAAGGAACTATCAGAGTGGCTATCAGTTCATTAAATGATAAAAAAGCAAATGAAAGAGTAAGTCTGGACAGTTTGTTGCTCTCCACTAGAAAGAGAGATAGAAGGAAATGAAACGTTTCCATCCATTATTAAAAAAAAATTTTCAGGCCCTGGCCACACCACCCAATACCGAGCCCAACAAGAGGATGCAATTCGTGCACCAGTGCCAACCACGGCCCATACGGTCACAAGACAACCCTATGTCAGTCTCCACCCTTAACGAGATGACTAGTAATTGCTCGCTCACTTGATCCCTAAAGCCAGTGACAAAGTCAGCTGACCAGCCGATTGATGCACACGGGACCAATATGCACCTCCCGTCTACCTGAAGCAGAGGCCAAAGCAGTGTGTTGGTTTCCCTCAACTGCCAGGATCCCCCTTTCCAGGGACACGAGTCGCAATGCACAGCCAACATGTGGGTGGTTTACAATTCCCCATGAGTCGATATACAGGATGTATCGGCCCATGCAGAATTGCCCTCATCTCCTAAGAAGAAACCACAATGAGAGTGAAACAAAGAGGAAAGGAAGACCAGAGGAGTAAGAGGAAAAGGAAAGGAGAAAGATCACTCAAGTGCCTCGGGGTTGTGAAGCCTGTGAATACCTAAAGAAGGTATCCCCCTGGGGGGAGAAAATAATGAAGCTTTGAGAAAAAAGCCATTATTTTATTTTTTGAATCACTCCTAATGCGATGCGAACACCAATAACAATTGGAACATAAAACAATCAATTCTGTCCATAGATGTCTCCACATATGCACATCACTTTAATTAAAAAGTGAATTTACAGAAATTTTGTACTTCCATAGGAAACCATCTAGAAATGAGACACTTGTAAGAGAAAATATAAACGTTGTCCTCTATAACGTGAACTTTACAGAATAGATTGGTTTTCTGGGTCGTCAAGGTGAGTGATCAGAGAATGTACAATGTAGAATTAAATTTACTAACTATAGGGTCAATCAAATTTGCCTGGCTGTAAAAAAAAAAAAAAAAAAAAAAAAAAAAAAAAAAAAAAAAAAAAAAAAAATTGTCACGGATAATCTGCATTGCGGATCATCTGCTCGCGGATAATCGGGGTTCTACTGTACTTAAGATTATAATAAATTTAATTGTCCTTTTTATATTGTTTAAGTTGGCTGGTTGTATAATGTTTAATGGCACAATATCCCCTTAGGGACTTGCTGCGTCAAACAAAGACAAAATATAAAAAACATGGTACCAAACGAAATCCCATCCAGATAACTCTATATAAAGGGATGCACCAGTGCTAACTAGAGCCCATACGGTAACAAGACAACCCTATGTCAGTCTCCACTCTTAACGAGATGACTAGCAGTTGCTCTATCACTTGATTCCTTAGCCAGTGACCAAAATCAGCTGACCAGCCAATTGATGCGTATGGGAACAATATGCACTTCCCATCTACCTGAAGTAGAGGCCAAAGCAATGTGTTGGTTTCCCTCAACTGCCAGGATCTCCCTCTCCAGGGACACGGTTCACCACATACAGCAAACACGTGGCTTGTTTACAATTCTCCATGAGTCAACATACAGGATGATATTGGCTCATACAGAATTGCCCTCACCTCCAAAAGAAGAAACCACAATGAGAGTGGAACAAAGATGAAAGAAAGACCAGAGGAATAACAGGAAAAGGAAAAGAGAAAGATCACTCAGGTGCCCGGGGTTGTGAAGCCCGTGAACACCTGAAGAAGATATCCCCCTGGGGGATTTTGTAATGTTGTTAAATTAATTTATTAAAATTAAAAAATATCTTACAATCAAAGTTTGTATGTGATTTATATTCTTTCATTAAATTTTAATTATAGTGTTTGAACCTGTAGTTAAATAAATAAAAAAATTAAGCCATTTACCAAACCCATAGGATATTATATTATATTTTTGCAAAATTTCAGCATGTCAGAAAGATGGAATAGCCGAATTTAATGAAACTTTATAAAGCAATTTAGAAGATTAAATAAATTTGCATATAATAAGAGAATTAATGCACGAGATATATTAATATGCAGTTAAATATCATGGGATATTCAAGCAGGGCTGTAACTATAAACTTAGAGGCCCTGGAGCAAACTAGTGAGCCCCTCGCGCCCGGGGCAAATTAAAACTTTGCCCTGGGTGCAGCTTTTTTTTCTTCGCATATTGATGTTTAAACGTACATAGTATGATAAGTCCAAAAATGACTAAATAACATAAGAGTTGGGCAACCCTATTAAGCAGGCACCTGGCAGCGACGCAATTTTTCTTGATCCCACTGAAGCTAGCTTAAGAGAGAAAACATGGACTCCTGATTGATTGAATGCTTTAAAGAGCGTTTTGTTGAGGTTCATTTTTAAGTTTATGCAACTTAATCATACGTTTCTGTTTAACTCCTTAACTGGTTATTTGTTTTCTGTTCAATAAATTAAAAATAACAGATTCACACCAATATTATTTAAATAAAATATTCGTAATATTTAGCCTAAATATTTCTGCCTTCAAATGGTAATGGTGTCAAAAAGCTTTAAATGATGAATTAAGCAAATTCGTGTTGCCCGAACGATGTATGGGCAAATCAGTAAGCGGTTAAAAACCTTGTGAAAGATTGATTTTGATAATTTTTTTTTTCGATTTTATCTATTAATAGATAAAAAGAAAGATTTTCTAGAATTTTTTACAATATTCAACCGATCAGAAGCCCACATGTTTTTCCTTATACTAGCTTCAGTGGGATCGGCAAATATGCTGACATTCAGCAAACATTCGCCTTGACATTCTGCTGTCTGCTCTACAGCTACTTTTGCATGCAAAGAGAATGGAGTATATCGACAGAGAAGCAAAAACATTTACTCTAGCACTTTGATTTTTTTTTTATTAATAACTTTTAGCTAGGCACTGAGCATTTTACAGGAAGCTAAACTAGAAATTAAAATCAAGAGTTTTTTTAACCATCAGTTTGTGGTTCCTCAGTCTTGGAGGTCCTAGCTGCCCCGGCGGTAGTTATGGCTCTGTATTCAAGCGTGCTGACTCGAGCAAAACTAACTAATAAAAAAAAAAAAAAAAAATGTTGGTTAAAAATTTTTAGTCATAAATAATTATTTTATTTTTTATTTTTAAAGTACATTCTAAAATCAAAACTGTATGAATTATTGTATTTCTTTTTTGTCTGTTTCAATTAAACCATGGATTGGAAATAAAACCATCAGTCAATCATCAAGACAAAGACGGGACAATAATGCATTTTTATATAAAGAAAGAAAACGCCAAAGAATCAATCGAGGATACTCTTTAAACCTGAAAATGCACATTAAGGAAACCCAGACATCGCCAACCTTAATCCAAGTTCAAGAAGATAATCTAGTGCAACCCACCATTTAATTTATTGAAATCAGATCATGGGTTGCAAATTGTAATTCAGTCATTTCAAGGAAAGAAAAACAGAAAGATGAAAAGATTTATAATGCAAAAACAGATTTGTCAACAAAGGTTTATGCCTTCACTGTAACTAGTGATGAGAGTGAATACATTCCTTCAGAAGTGGAGCTGAAAGAGAATATAGAAGATTATGCAAACAGCAACAAAGAAATAACTTCATTGCAAATAAATCTGCTAGTGAAAATTCTATTGAACAAAAGTGTGATTGAAAAATTTCTGTATTATCAACAGTAAATGATGGAAAACATAAGAAATGGGATAAAAATTATTATTGCCCATTCTGCGAAAAACCATTTTCCAAATTGCCAAGACACATGGAAGGTGCTCATGCTAGGTAACCAGCAATAGCAACCATGTTAGCTTTAGAAAAAGATGCAAAAGGGGAAAAAATGCGAGAAGTGATACTTTGCTAAGTAAGAAACATTAGTAACCATAAATGCAATTGCAAAGTGCATAGAAAAAATCATGGCAGCTTGCTAGTGACAGGGAAGGATGCAGTATACCCAATAAACTACATACCCTGCCCTATGTACTTTGGATATTTTGCACAAAAGGTTTTTTGTGGAAGCACAAATGCCTTTTAAAAGACAAAACTTCTATCAACAGTGTGTTATCTATTGTTAGGGCATTGATAACTATACCGAATTACATTGAAAGCAATGTAAAAAATATTCTGAACACTATGCGGCAAGATGAAATTACAAGCATTGTTTGCAGTGATAAGACAATCTGCAGGATTATATGCCACATGTTTCATGCAAAAGGAAGAGTGGATGGACATCACATAAAAAAATGAAATAAGAGGAAATGCTTGTGAAATAGCACAGTTTCTCCAAGAAATAAGAAAAGAAAAAAGGGAAATTGTTTTCTATAGAAAATTGCATCGATCCTCTTGTCTATAAGAGCATAATAGCAGCCATACGACAAGTAGATGGTTATGATTTTAACAGCAAAAATTACGAAAAGCCAGAACTAGCCAGGAAGCTAGCTTTACTCATAAAAAAGTGTGCAAATGTTATCAAATCTTAGAGGAGAACAATCAGCCTCTCACTGAAAGAAGTGAAAACTTCTTGTAACTACATGAACTCATTTTTTTAATAGAAATTGAAGCTCAAGCTCAAAGAGGAAAATTTTTGGATAATAGTAGCAGAGGTAAAATTAAAATTATGGCCCTCCTCCCAAAAATGAGAAGCAATAGAGGAATTCTTTAACTCTTTTCTTTTAACATAACCTATATGTTCAGCGATTCTTTTTCTGAGTTTACGTTTCGTTTGCCCAATATAGGACAAACCACACTGACATTGTATATTGTAAATACCCCAAAGATCCAGAGGAGAAATTTGATCTTTTAATTGAGAAAAGGTTAATTTATTGACTTTAAACCAGTCAATAAATTAACCTTTTCTCAATTAAAAGATCAAATCTCTCCTCTGGATCATTGGGGTATTTACAATATACAATGTCAGTGTGGTTTGTCCTATATTGGACAAACGAAACGTAAACTCAGAAAAAGAGTCGCTGAACATATAGGTTAGGTTAAAAGAATTCCTCTATTGCTTCTCATTGTTGGGAGGATTGCCATAATTTAAATTTTACCTCTGCTACTATTATCCAAAAATGCACTACTCCGCTAGACTTCGACTTTTTCGAAGCACTCCATATACATAAAGCAAAAAACTCCTTGGTTAATGATTTTTCAAGTATACCGTACATCTCAACTTTCTGGTTAGATTTATCATGTCATAATACCTCATTTCCGGTTTAATCTTATTGGTTGCTGAAGCATGGCGATATGGAAAACTATGTCAAATGCTGATGTTTACGTTTGAACAGGTGTGTGAAAAATAAGTCTGCCGAGAAATATAAATTAATATAAAACTAAAGTTTAACTATACAGTTTATAGGCAACAATTAACTAAAAAATAAGACTTCTATTATAAAGGTAAGTGTAGTTTAAATTATACTGAATTGTAAATAAAAATGACTATTGGTGTTTATGTGTTGTAAATTTAAGTCTTATATGAATAAAATGTGTAATGATTAATGTCCAGATGGAATGGCCTGACATTCATACTAAAGGACATTTCTCACAGTAAAATGTCAGTCAAAAAGGATGTTTTACAGGGGCAAGAACACAGGGTCTATTTCTATCAGTATGCTATATGTATTTTAATTAATTTTATGTGGAATATAAATGAGTTTTGATATTTTTTTTTTTTTAAATCAGAGCTGTCATAATATAAAATTGATAATAAAATTTCAAGAATTAATTTTTCATTTTAAAAATATTTTCCTGCACTGAAATAAGGATACTTTTCCACTGTAAAGATCTTAGCAAAATAGAGAGAGAAGAAAAAAAAAAAAAAAAAACCTTGATTGGGAAGAAAAAAATTAGCATTTCATTTTATGTCCACTTATTCAGTGTTTCATGTGTGCAGCCAATGATTTCCACTTATTTAGAATTTATTTAATGTTAAAAGGAGATTTACTAATACTTTATCTATATTTATATGCAAACAGTAATAAATTGTATATTAAAAAAATAATTTAAATGTAAATAAAATTCGCATAAATATATAAACATAAAACTTTATCAGGATTATTTATGCTGTTTATATCATTTGGCTATGAATCTCACTTTCTGAAGCCCAAATTGATTTAACTTTATTTTAAAAAACATCACGATCCTTACACTGAAAAAGTATAAAAAGTAATAATTCTAAGTATGTATGATAATATTTTTTAAGTTACTTTGTCCCTAAAAATCTGTTTAAAATAGCAAATTTGTTATTTATATCTAGATATTGGAAGTACCAGCAGTGCAGGTACGAGCAATGATGCAGATACAAGCAATGTAGATGCAACTACTGGCAGGACAAGCGAACAAGAAAAAGATATACTGATTAAAAGATTATATGCAGAAATAAATGCTCTGTGTAGAGATAAGTGCGATTTGCAAAAAAAAAAAAAAAAAAAATTAAGATGCTTGATCCCACAGAAAACAACATAATGAATAGGAAGAAGTTGTTTACTACAATAGGTATTGAAGATATCCGTCTCTTCAAGTGGCTAATTCAAATTATTGAAGATCATGTAGAGAGGGATTTTTTATGAATAGAAACTCAACTGCTTATTGTTTTGATGAAATGCAGACTTAATCTGCTGTCCATCTATATTGCCGGTCAATTTAATATTTCAAAAAACACTGTGCAACGAATATTTGATGATATAATTCCTCTTTTGGCCGGCAAGTTGCAAACATTAATTAAATGGCTCTCTAAAACAGCTTTAAGAGAAAACTGTCCTCAGTGTTTTAAGGATTCACCATATGCAAAAACTGTTTGCATAATCGATTGCACCGAAGTTACCATCCAAAAAGTGGGCAATCAAAAGGCCTGTTCACAATTTTGGTCTAATTATAAACATGCTTAAACCATAAAGTTCTTAGTTGGAATCACTCCAAATGGACATGTGTCCTTTTTGTCAGACATTTGGGGTGGCCATTCTACCGACAAGGAAATCACTCTTGATAGTGGTTTCCTTGATAAAATTAAAAGGAATGATGTTGTTTTGGCTGACAGGGGGTTTCTTCTCAATGAACATTTTAATGAAAGAGGTGCAAAATTTAATTGTTCCTCCTTTTGTTAAAAACAAAAAACAGCTGCCTTTGAATAAGGTTTTCGAAGGCAAAGAAATTTCCAATGTTCGCATACACGTAGAGCGCGTAATAAAACAAATTAAAAGGTACAGAACCTTACAAGCAAGTGTCCCAATTTCATTTATAAAATATATGGATAGTGTAGTAATAACTTGGTTTGGAAGTTCAAGGTGGGAAGATGCTGAAAAATTCAGATAAAAAATTTCCTCCAGCAAATATAGGAGATAATGTGTGCATCAGTATACCAGATGTTGACAGAGGTCGAGGTGACCCATGAAACGTGCTTGCAGGTGTGATGAATACTGAAGGCCCTTTTTAAAAGTTAGGGACTGAACATGGTGTTCTAAAACAATTATCTTCCAATTGTGGGCCAAACCACAGTATTATTTGGTCCTAAGCCATCTTAATTTTTTTTTAATTGAAATTAATAAAACTTTTTATTTCTAAAATCTGCAGACATTGAAGTTTTTGAAAAAAGAAAAGAAAAATACCTATAACATTTTTTAGTAGGAGTAATTTATTGTTAATATTTGATTTTTAAGAAAAATGTGTTGCGGAGGGGACAAAATAAAAAATGTTATTTAATGGATAAATATTTTTAATGCATTTCTTTTTCAAATAATGCTTTAAATCCATAGTTTTGTAGCATATTGAGACATTTTAAAAGTTTTAAATTAATAAACTTAAACAGATAGAAAATTTTAGTTGTCCCCTCCAAAACATTTTTAAATATATATTTTTATTTTTTTCAGTGTCAGTACATTTTGAAAAACATTTGACTTTAAACTTATCAAATATTAGCAGGATGTAACAAATAAATTCTAAATTTGTATTAAATTCAATAATTTAAATACATATACAGAGCAAAAGAAAAATGCTCTGGAGGGGACATTTTTTTCACTTCATTTTATATTTACTGTTTATACTGAAACATCAACAAAATTGTTTTACAGTTTCTGTTTGATAATGTTGTTACTAGATGGCACTACTGAAGTGTAGGTTTTCCTTTTCTTTACATTTGTGAACCCCTTTTACTAGGTTGTACAACACAGTATTGACCATGTGCTTTTCAGTTTGTTGTCATTTGCAGTCTAGTGCATAATTGAGTGTGATTATAAAATATCTGTTTTAATTGGCAGAAAACTTTAAAAAAAATATTTTATCTTAGCAAAGTTCATAAAAATTATGGCAAAAACAGCCACACAAAGATCAAAAGAATACAGAGAGAGGATAAAGTTAGATTCAACTTTGCATGAATTACAGAAGAAGAAAGAAAGAAAGAGAGAGATGGAAAGCAAGGACTGCTAAAATGGAAAAAGCAGTAAGGACACCAGCAGAAGAAAAAAAAGGAAAGAGAAAGAAAGAAAAAGAAAAGCAAACTGGAGGGCAAACAAAAAAAGTAACACTATTGCTACAGAAGATCTATCTCCAGGTTATAAGAACTCTTCAGCTTTAGGTAAAGCACTTTCTAAAGCAAATAAGAGTTTACCTAAGGAATCTCCCAAGAAAGTAACAGTACTTGCAAAAATTGTTCAAAATTTAACTCCACATAGGAAGATAGATCTAATTTCACAATGTTCTGTTAGAAGGTGCAATATACTTAAAGAAAGAAAGCGACGAGCTGATGCCATTCCTGAAAAAACTGTTGCCAATGTTACAGCTTTTTTTCAACGTGATGACATTAGTCGAATGTTACCTGGCATCAAAGATTCCATCCTGATTCGTAATGGTAAATTTAAAGAAAGAAAACAAAAAAGAGTTTTGGAAATGTCTTTAAATGAAGCCTATTCTTTGTATTGTACTTCTTATGCCATGCAAAGTATTGGAATTACTAAATTCCGAATGTTAAGGCCTAAGCATGTACTGCTTGCTTCACAAAAGCACCAAGAAGTATGCTATTGCATTTACCATGAAAACATTGATTTAATTCTTCATGGTTTTCAAAACAAGTCTTGTATGTTGCAGGTTAAAGAAGCGAAAGAATTGTGCAATTTAACTTTATGTGAAGAAGGTAAACGTACAGAACTCTGTATTGATCGTCATTGTACAAACTGTGGTGTTGACATTATTGAAACACATTTTAATCAATTTGACTTTCATGATAATGTCAGTTATCATCAATGGATCAACTCTGAAGGCTGTACAAAAAAACTTCCAGTAACATGCTCAATTGCTGAAGCGATTGAAGTACTTAAACTTCAACTTGTCCCATTTGCTCGTCATGTTTTTAACATTGTAAAACAGCAAAGAGAACTGCAATATTTAAAAGATAACATGTCAGATAGGGAAATAATTATTATCGAAGATTTTGCTGAAAATTATGCCATTAGGCAGCAGAAAGAAGTTATGAGTGCACATTGGCATTCAGATCAAGTTACCATTTTCACTGCAGTCATTTATTATAAAGATGATGATGTTCTTAAGCATATGAGTTATGCAGTCATATCGGATGATTTGAATCATGATAAAGGTTTTGTTTTCAATGCAAATACTGCAATTTTTAATCATTTGAAAGATAAATTACATTTTGAATTACAATATGTTCACTATTGGAGTGATGGTGCTGGAAGCCAGTTTAAGAATAGATATAATTTAGGAAATTTAGTTCATCACAAGGATGATTTTGGTTTCACCTCAGATTGGTCTTTTTTTGAAACAGCACACGGGAAGGGACCAGCTGATGGTATCGGTGCAACAGTTAAATGTGCCGTATGGGCAAAAGTAATTCAAAATAAAGCTGTTATAAATAACGCAAAAGAGTTTTTTGAACTTTCAAAAAAGTTGAATGATAGAATAACTGTATTATTCGTATCTTGTAAAGAAAATGAAAAAAAAAGGAAAATGCTTCAAAAACGTTGGGAAAAAATGACTAAACCAATAGCTGGAACTCAAAAATTGCATTATGCAAAACCTTTCTTATTTAAACTTAAAACTGCTCAAAATTCTCAGTTTAGCATTTCGAATAATGATGTAGCTCACTATCACATACATAATTTTTACGACACAAATCCTAAATCAGAAAAGATCGAGCACATAGAACAACCAACAGTTGGACAAATTGTAGCAGTTGAAATTTCCAGTACCAATCCTAAAATACCAAACAAACTTTATGTTGCTCAAATCTGTTCCATAGAGGAAGAAAATGCAGAAGTTTTGTTTTTGCGCAAAACTGACAAAACTAGCAAAACATTTTCTTTCCCTGAAAAAGAAGACAGAAGTTGGGTGAACTTTTTTCAAATAAAAACTTTGTTACCAGAACCATTATTTGATGAAAGGCGGTTTAATTATATATTTAGCCAAGCCATTGATAATGTTAATGCTTAAAATCTATATTGTATGGTTTGTACAGAACAATAAATTATTTTAGTAATTATAGTATTGGTTGATGAAAATTAATTGATTATATATATATATATATATATATATATATATATATTAATTACTATCATGAACTGGCCTTAAAGCTTAATTCTTTTTAAAGAAGTGTATACAACTGCTGAAAAATATCCCAATAAAGAATAAGTTAATAATTTTAACTAAATTCCTAAATGTCCCCTCCAAAACAGTCCCCTCCGCAACATAGTACTAATTAAAAAAAAAAATAATTCAGGGTGAATTTTTTTTTAATTTATGTGCAATATTTTACGAATATAAAACTAAGTAGTACAATTTGGTAAAAAAAATACTTTTAGTGCTATACTTTATTATAGAGAGGAAAAATAATGATGCAAACTGAAAATTTTTAAATTGTAATATTTTCCTGTCCCCTCCGCAACATTCAGAAAAAAAATTTCTTCTCTTTCAATTTTAATATTTGCTTCATTTTTTATGTTAGGATGTGTTCAACACATCTTAAGCACTCATAAAAAAAATTCAAACTTGGGAAAAAAAAAAATATTTTGATGTATTTAGGTAAAATAAATGGTCGAATGTCCCCTCCGCAACAAAACAACTTACTGTGATTTGGCCCTTGTTTCATTTTGGAGGATCCCGAAAACAAATAACACTCCATACTAGAGTTCTGTATTTAACAAATTCAGATGGTATTATACAATCTTTTCCTTTCTGCACATTGTCCAAGTCTCTTTGTCACAATGCTTTTTCTATCTGGGCACATTTGAAACCTATTTTTAAGTGGGCTACAGAATTGAAAGGTGAATGGCAAGAAATATTACATACCTGCCAAGTTTTATGCTTTGCATGTAAAACTTATGCTTTTGAGTAATTTTTTATGCTTTTACACTTAGATAAATTTTTTAACGCTTTTTTTACTATTTCGATAATTTTCTTTGAAAAATACATTTTTTATTCAATATTCTCTTTCATTTTAGTTTACGTGGTATTTTTATGAAAATATAGATTAAACATTCTCTTAAAATTACATTATTTTCAGCTACTGTGAGACACTGCAATCGCAGCGAGAATGATCGATTGATTGATTTCTAATGAATGTTTTTAAAACTGTTGTTTTTCATCCTTGATTGGCTTAAACAGCACATCAATTTTATGTCACAATTTTGTAGGCATGGTTTACTTTTACTCCCCCCTTATCCAACACGCTCAATTGAACTCAACTCTTCATTTCCCTGATTGGAAAAAACACTTGGATTCAACACACTTGTATTTCTATCATCTATCTTGCGTTCCTACCCTAATTTGTTTAATTATTTTACGATTATGGCTAAGTCTAATGTATATTAAAAAACTATCATCAATCCTATAAAGACAACTATACTAAGGAGTTTCCGTGTATAAAACCATCAGAGAAAGGCCCAAATTTTTTTTTTTGTGATTTTTGCCGAAGTGATTTTACAATTTCATATGGAGGCAAATTTGACATTTCCTGACATGTGAGAAGTGAAAAACATTTGGAAAACGTTGAGTTAGCTAATGTTGGTGAGGAGAAAACACTGAAGAATTACTTCAAAGATGGCAACCAATCGGCTTTTATTAGAGCAGAATTGTTTCTCATGAGATTTTTAGTGGAACACAATGTTCCTATTGTTGCAGCTCACCATGCTGGGCCACTATTTTGAAAAATGTTTTTAAAACGTGACATTGCAAAACAATATGGATGTGCCAGCACAAAAACTACAGCTCTAGTTAAGGAAATGGCATCAAGTGCAATTGAGGATCTGAAAAATCAGATGCGGAACAGACCATTTTCTGCAGCCTGTGATATAGGTAACGACTGACCACAAATTATTTCCAGTCAAAATAACTTTCTTTAATACTGTGGAAAATTTAATAGAAAATAGTTTACTGTCGATTACAAATTTAATTGGCAGTGGAACTGGGGAAATTTATCAGCAAATTGATTTTAAAAGAATTTGAAAACATGAATGTCTTTTATGGCAGACAATGCATATGTTATGTAGGAGGGAAAATATTGGCGCGATTGCTTTTTTAAAGCAAAAAAATGAAAATTTAATATTGTTAGGCTGCACATGCCATTTAATTAATCTTGCGGCTGAAAAGGGTTGGTTGGTTGAATGGGGTTTAATGGCGCAAAATCCCTTTTGGGACATGCTGCGCCATGACAAAGTCAAAATAGAAAAAAAGATGAAGTGATAATATGCATAATTAAAACCAATTAAGAGTCCACAATCCTTAGTTAACCACTTCAACGGCGAAACGATATCACAAAAGCTACCCTATATCTGGCCTTCTTCGTTGAATTTAAGAGGTCGAAAATCGTCCTTCCTTAAAAACAAGATTGTTAGCTTCTCTGTGTGGCTTGTTCTTTTCCCCTGCAGTCGGGTCAATAAGCTATTATGCTGATTTATCTTGAGAGAAAATCTCAGCTGTCATAACCGCATAAGTGGGGAGAGTGTATGTGTTTCCAGAACGCTGTTTCTTGTTATTTTCTTTTCGAATATTATTTCATATAACAGAACTATAGAATCAGGGGCCTCGCTATGGGGGGGGGGCAGAGGGGAGTCTCCCCCCAAACGTTCGCACATGCTGTTACAGTAGGCAAATTTAAAAGATGAACTGGCAAATTAGTTCAAAACTTTTTTTTAAAACTATAATACACTTTCTCTTTCTGATAGATTTGATTAAAATTACCCGTATAATTAGATATATTATTAAGCTTTTTATAAATAAAAACTATATTACATTTTCTAATTGTGATAACTTGGTAAAATTATAAAACTAGTTGGCAAATGCCGAGAAGTAGTTATGTTTGCCTTTCAACAAATTGGCAAATACTGAATCTTCGCGAGGGCTATGTATATAAGTAATATAGATCTCGTTTTCGTTCTGAAAACATTTATTATCGGTAAAACATATCAGTTTTTCTAAATATTTTCAAAAATGCGAAAATGTGAGATTTATTTTAAGTGCAAAAGTGAATGCTTTTTAAAAAAATAAATTATTAAGTGTAAATTGCATAGTTTTTCATCTTAAAACATTGAAAATAAATCCTACTCCATACACACACAACAAAGGTGCAAAATTTGTTGGGTATTTTTTATTACATGCATCTCAGAAAGTGTAAAATGTCTATGTAATTACAATGTAATTATTTTTATGTAAAATGTTTAAACAGGTGATTATAATTAAGAAATCAAAACAAAGACAGCTGATACTAATGTACCATTGTTTCTGTAACTACTGACACGTTTCAATTTTTAAAAATAGTTTTGGCACTAGCTAAGCTACAATAAATTAATCTTTGGAGGAAAAAATAAATAAAAATGCAATATGCATATGAATTTATAATTAAAAAATCACTCTGAAAGAAATCTATTTATGTATACTGACATTCGTAAGAACAAATCGTAAGTTGCTGAAAACAAATGAAGCGATATAAAAACAATTTTATCTGTTTCAACGGCAGCCAATTTTCTAATTGATCTATCTGGAAAGAAGCAATAAATTAGATTATAATACTTACAACAATGTATAAATATTCTCAACGTTTTACTATTTGTTCTTACGAATGTCATTATCCACCAATAGCTTTCCTCCCAAGTGATTTTTTTAAATAAAAAATCGTATATATATTGCCTTTTTATTTATTTTTATCTCGAAAGAATAATTTTTTAATCAGTCCTATTATTATTTTTAATTATTATTCTCTTCAATAGTTCTCGTCCAATTGTGTTGATATCAATACTCTCTTATTCGTACTCAGTAAAGAAAATATTGAATTCGTTTCAAATGTTTTCCGATAAAAATGATACACGAAGTTAAATTGCTTTGCATGTAGCTTTTTCCTTTTGGCGAAATCACTTAGCTATTTACCAAGTGCAAACTACTTCTATTCAGAAACTAGTAATGGTTCGATTCAGGTCAAATGAATTCGATCGACCTTTCCAAAATCAGGAAAGCGATCTACTTTGATACTTTTATTTTAAAAAATAACATTTTAGCTAAAAATCTATAAAATGCTCCTTTCAAAAAAAAAAAAAAAAAAATCCTTATTTTGGGCTTGGTTATGGGAACATAACATAACTGTAAGAATTTTTATTTACACAAAATTGTTTCTTTTGAAATCTATGTCAAACAAATAGAACTCAATTCAAAATTTGCAACCAGATTATTGCGTTAATAGAGCCTTTTTTATTCTTATTTCATTTTTTAACATATATTATCTAATTGTATAGTTCTCTTGAAATACAAATAATATATTAATAATATAAAATTAAAACGTAGTACTTAAAAGATTTCGAGTCCTCATTGTCTGGACCGTTAGGCTTCTTCCACAATAGCGATCCCCAACCCTTTCTCATATTATAGAGCCTGCGGGCACCCATGCATGACTGCCCCACCAGTGGCCGAGAGGTTCAGACCTCTCAACTGGTAGACGGCAGGTGCTGGGTTCGAACCCAATCGCGGCTGTCGGCCCAACCGTTCGGAGTTTTCTGTGGTTTTCTCCGAAACTTGCGTAAATACGGGTTGGTTCCCTTAGAAAGACCCCCACGGAGGGCACTCCCCCTGGTCCTATATCCTATTAGCGCAGATAATCGGACGACAAAAATCAACCAACCAACCCATGCATGACTACTTCATAAGGCGCCGTGCTAGTACTCTGCACAGTAGGTAACTAATGATTAACTGCGAAGCAGTGAATGCAAAATATTTTTAACTACAGAATACAAGAAAACTTATCTGTCTATTAGATTTACTTGAATAATTATACAGAGTTACTCTGACTTCCTGTCCTACAGAAAACCTTTCTAAAAATATGCCAGATTGAACAATAATCAAAGCGCAAATGCCTGCGACATACTCACATTCTTTGCACATAAATATGTAGATAATATTAGCAGGCCTCACCTTACTGCTGGTATGATTTGTGATCGAATAAGGGCTTCCTTAGATTAATTTTTAAATGTGATTATTCAATCGGTAAATTAATTATAACAAAGTAATCATTGAGGTTGATTGGGTGAAATAGTCCTCCAGTGTTCGAGTCCGGGATAGCTCAGTTGGTCGAACATTGGCGGCTTCAAATACATCCCTAGTTCGAATCCTGGCCCGGACTTTTTTCACCCAATATTGAAAAATGGAATAAATTACTCTGTTATAAGGGCTTCCTTGTTTTGAATAATATATAATATCTAATCTTGAATCGATCGCTGTTTCATGACATAATTTTCAATGCTCTCGAGTTCAAAAATCGTCTTAAAATGCAAACTTTGATATCTCTTATTGAAAGATTTTCAAAAATAGGAAAATTATAGTTGATTTTTTAGTTTATAAAAGAAATATCTTTAGTTTTCTTTTATTTAAAAATAAAAATTGTTTAAGAATGGATGTGCCAATATGTCAGAAAAACATGCTCAGTGAAACAGGGGTTTTGAATCAAAACGCAAAAGTTTGTTTTTCCACACTTCTATTCAGTTGTCAACAGCTTTTGTGTTAATTTATCAACAGAAATAATCACATTCCTTATTGGGAGAGTGATTGACTCCTCTAGTCAGTGACACTTACCTAATATATACATATTATTTATATTTATTATTAATATTTTACATGAGGTTGCATAAGTGGTACCTACATTTCGAAACAATCAGAATTCATCAACACTTTCTTTTCGATCATTGAAAGTATTCCTAAATCAAAAGAATAAGCTTGCTAATGACTTAATAAATTAGTTTTATCCTATATCTTTTTTTTTTTCTTTTATTAGTTGTTTATTTTCAGGGGGTAGAGAAAACATTTGACTTATTACAGCTCATTTTAATAAATGCGAAACAAATTTTCCTCCAAAAGAATTAGTTTCTTTGATAAAACCAGCACGAATCTAGGAAAAAAAGTGACAGGAAAAAAGTTATCAGAAAAAAGTGACATAAACTACAAAAACGGAAAAATGTGACGTGGAAAAAAAAGCAAAAAAATCTTATAACTAATCACAGATACACTTTATAGTAATGAACCTATATCAAAAATTTGAAGCAAATCTGATAATTCTGCGTAAAAAGTTATTTAATTTTAGAGAGGTTATCCCCCGCCCCCCTCCCTCTATCCTTACCGATTAAACCCTTCAAATTATTCACCGATTCATTTTATCAGGAAGAATCTATATCCAAAATTTGAAATACACTGGGTAATTGTGCATAAAAAACAATTTATCTAATTTAAGGGGGGTGAATAATCATCCCCCTTTTTTATCTAATTTAAAATTTATTATTTATAATATTTATCTAATTTAGAGAGGATTGGGGGGGGGGGGGGTAATCATTCGTTCCCATAACTATTCAGGCAAGCGTCTTTCAATATGAATTTATACCCAAAAATTTAACCAAAGCTGTTAATTCAGCATAAAAAAAATCCATTTACCTAATTGATCGCCCCCCCCCCCCCCCCCCACCGATCAATGAATCCTAATTTAACCAATGAATCTCCAAAATCAATTTCTTGTCACTTTTTTCTGCTTTTGTAGTTTATGTCACTTTTATCCGATAACTTTTTTTAGGTCACTTTTTTTTCAGTTTACCGCAGGTACGTATTGCAGATTTGACGTTACTTTAAACATTACAAATTCATTCTACTCAACTCCATGTATATGCCTACATACAGGCATTTGAATTCTTCTTTTTATATTATTAGTAATAGTTTAATACATCTGACATAATTTTTGAATTCAAAGAATTAAACTTTTTTAAAGAAAATATGTGGTTATGTGGTAATGCATATTATTGCATGTACGAGGAAAAATAATATACGTATATAATCGTAAATTTCAGTATTTATTTTTAGATGCTAGAATACAAATAAAATACCGAATACAGAATATAATTTAATGTATCATGGTTAATTTAATTGCTTACATATCATGGATAGTATTATTATAAAAACAGTTAAAAAACATAATTGCAACATACAGGACATGGTAATCATAACATACCAATCATTCGATACTATCTTGTTAAAAATGAATAAGGAACAAAATCAAATAAATGTATATATATATAGTCTACTTTTAATGGTATTATATATATATATATTTATATATATATAGAACCATTAGAAAATACTATACAAATCATCATCAAATTATGAATAACTCGTTAAATAACAAACTATATCAAACATAGGAGTTGGCAAAAATTGGAACAATATTGGAAATGTGGTATTTAGCTCGATTATATATATACATATATTTTTAAAAACAATTACAAAAAAGGGCATTGGAGAGAGTGGGGCGCGGGTGTGAGGTTATTAACTGAAAATAATTTCTCACACCAATAAAAATCAGATAAGATGTATACAAAATTATTTGTGTTTACACAAGTAATGATACTCAAAATGATATACAAAATATGATATAACTAAAGCAATTATCAGTCAAAACAAGTCATTCTCGCAATTGTTTCAAGGCTTCGCATTAGGGAGCCCATTCATTATTTTCATCCGAGAAAAATAATTTGCTTTTAGTTTCTCTCCCTTACTTTGTAATAAATTTTATTTATATCTACACAGCCAATTTATAAAAAAAAAGGGATGAAATTGTTAAGCAATGCAAATCATTGTGCACTCTCTCAGAAAATTATATTATTGAAGTTTCAAAATTTATTTCTACACTTTATAAAACTCATAAAATATGTACAGAACATAGTAACGGAGTATAGCTTAAAAGAGATAAATAGCTAAATTAATCTCGTATAATATCATGAATAGTAAATTATAAATATAGTTAATAAACACAACTGCAACATACAGATAATGATGAACATGATATACAAAACATTCAGTGTTATCCTGCTAAAAATGAAAAAAAGAATTGGTAGCCAAAATAAGCTATTCTAGAGGCTGTTTCAAGGCTTCACATTAAGGAGACCATTCATTATTTTTATCCGAGAGAGATAATTTATTTTTATTTTCTCTCTCTCACTTTGTAATGAATTTTATACATATCTACATAGCCAGTGGAAAAGTAGATGGAGAGAGGAGATCTGAAATTATCATACAATACAAATTATTGCTCTCTCTCTCTAAGAAATGTTGAAATTACATTTTTATTGATATAAATTTCAAAACCTATTTCTGCATTTTGTTAAAGTGATAATAACATATTTATAAAGTTTATTGTAAAAGTTGAAAGTTGTTAATGATTAATGCATTTGAAACTGTTAATCTAATCACAGTAATACAATGAATCATGTAATGTATAATAAAATATTATAACTGAAACAGACACAAAATTATAAAACATTCGTTAATGGTGAAAATTTTCTAATAATAAACACAAAAAACCAAAGGAGGCAAAACAGAAAATTGAAACATAGAACTGTTTTAATACTTCATAATAGGAGACTTTTCTTCATTCCAATATAATTGTAGAGAAATATCAGCTATATATTTGAGCTTGGACAATTAAAATTATCTTTCTTTTCTTTACCTAAGATTTTTATGAAACCTTCAAGGTACGAAAAATTAAATTTATTTTGGGTTTTTGAGCTTTTTATTAGGTTATTCTTTACAACCGGATCCTATTGATCTGCTGATCTTGCTCCACTTAGGCATAAAATAAAATAATGCTAATAATATTTTAAATACTTTATGCGCTTAAAAACTGAAAGATATTATGTTTTATGAAATTTAAAATTATAAAAAAAATCAGAAATATTTTCCAGTAAAAATTATGACTGTGGAATTACTGAAATGTATCAAATTTAAATATAAATATTGAAATAAAATTTCATACTAGGAAAAAATTAAATTTCAACATGTCCGTGTATCAGATATTTTATTTTTTTATGATGTGCAGTAAGAGTTGAATACAAAAATCTGAAAATAAACTCTTAAATATTGAAAAATCTACTAAGTAATGCATGCATAAGTACTAATATGTAATTTTATTATAGATTTACGTTGAAAATATGAAATTTAACAGACTTTCTACGGATATTCAATTCTACATCTTTTTTTAATTTATTGTAGGACTTTTAATTTAAAATACTCTAATTCAAAGATTTCATATACTTAAGAGCCTACACTATGCACGTGAAGAAATTGTAGAGTAATAGATTTCTCGCTCGCATTTTTATACTTTCAAATTATTATTGTTATTAGTGCCATGTTTTTAAGAAATCTAAGTCCGGTATCTTTTATTTAACTTTTGTACTTTCTTGATTTCAGTTTTTTTTTCTTCTCCTTATTTTGTGTTCGGATGGTTTTAGTTTTAGAACTATCTCTAGAAATGAAACTATTCTTAGATAAGGAAAGCTGAATCCATACATAATCGAAAAATTACAAATCTACAATAAAAGATTTTGATATCATCCAATGTGCGATATCCTAGGGAAAAATGAATTAAAAAAAATTAAAGTGCAAGCGATAAATCTCCAAACAACAGTCCTAAAGGATTAACATTAGCTTTCGAATTTTTGCATTTGACTAGTGTGCACTCTTAAATAGGGAAAAAAAAAAAGGGATATTACCTGTTAATAGTTTTAAAGTAAACATATATCTTTTATTAATGTTATTTTGCACAAGTTTACCAAATGTCTACTTATATACGTGTATGAAATAAAGATAAATAATATGGTTAATTATAATTATTTTAAACTATTTGACTGAAGAACTTCGTTGTGCGATAAATTGAAAGAGGGGGGAATCCATATTTTATACAATGTAAATATTTAGTTGTACAGCAGAAAATAATCACTACAAATGAAAACAAAATTAATCAGCTGACAAACAAATAAACAAATGTAGGAGTAAAAAAAAAAAAAAAGAATTGATGCTATAAATAATGATATTAAAAAGTTTTAAAATGTATAAGCATTTAAAATGACCCTTACTTGAATGAGATGAATTGGCCTTGCAACATTCTTGCAAAAGTATAATTATAAATTTTTATTTGTATGGAATGTTTCAAAACAAGGGGCGGGGCACAAAGGTATATCACACTTTTTACAAAAATAGCGCGTTTCTCGCCTTATTTTTTTGTTATTCTCCATTTTGCGGCAACAAATGTAGCATCTTCTCGTAGGTAGAAACTTCTTTTCAGTTGGTGGTATAAAAGAAGGAAAATGGTTTTCTTCAAACCTTATGGCGCTAGCTCTTCTTTGGTAGGAGATATTTTCCTTTTTGCTTCTAATATTCTCCTCTGCAATTCTTTCAATTAATTTCAATCTGAAATTTAAATTTGTCAGCCCTCCCCCCATTTTCTTGTAGAGTATGAAGGAGTTCCAGACAGTTATATCTAACAACTGTCTGAATATTTTCTTGTAATTTTTTTTTGCTTCCTTTTTATACTGTAACAGGATAAGGAAGCATCCATCCTGTCTACACCACCCATTGTATGATTATAATCCAGAATTGCTTTCGGTTTGTTTAATGATTTGCCGTTTTTCATAATAGTTTCCATTTCATTTGAATGGATTATACTAAGCACTGCCACTGTTCTTTTGTCTTGCCACTTCATCATCATCATTTTTCCTTTCTGGAAAGCTATCATCTCCCCTTTTTTCAACTTTTTGTTTTTAATTTCTTCTGGAACATCTTTTCTCGTTGTTCTTATTGTCCCATAAATGTCTGTTTTTTGACTGATTAAAATTTCTGCTAGATCCGGAGAGAGATAAAAATTGTCTACTGTTATACAGTACCCTTTCTCTAGAAACCCATCCATTAGAGTTAAAACAGCTTTTATCCCAGTTCCACACTTTTCATATTTTTCTAAATATGATGTACTTTTACCAGTGTAAATAAGTAAATTAGACACATATACTGGAGCTGATTCACACAAAACAAAAAATTTTATACCGAATCGCGCTCTTTTCGATGGAATATATTGTTTCCATCCGAGTCGTCCTTTGAATTGAAGAAGAGATTTGTCTATGGAAACATCTCTTTCGGGAACGTACAATTTTTGGAATTTATCAATTAAGAGTTTTAATATATTTTCAATTTTTTTCAATGGATTATTTCTGCCCTCTACATCTCTGTATTCCTCATTATCAGCCAAATGCAGGAATTTGAGTAACAGACTAAACCTCTTTTCAGACATAATTTTTCCAAAATATGGTGTTTCCATAGTTGGCAGTTTAGACCAATATAAGGACTCGTGAGGTTTCTCGTTAATGCCTTCCAGCATTAACAACGACAAAAATAACAGCATTTCACTTTCATCGGTGTCAGTCCATTCAGCACATCTTGATTTTGGAGTTAAGATTGTTCAAATTAAAATATTGAGATGCAAACAAATTTGTTTGCTCAACGATTTCTTTCAATATACTTGAGTCAAATAATGTCAAGAAATACTCGAGTGGATCGGATAAATCTTTTAGAGTAAATTTAATGCCTGGTGTTTCCAAAAATTGAAATCTTGGGGGAACAATTGGTGGTGATTCATTATCCAATTTACACCAGTTTCGAACAGATGATATATTTACATCAGATATATCACTATCCGTATCAGATATATAAGAATCATCTGAGTCGCTTTCACTACACGAATACATTTTTTTAAACTTCAAACTGGCCAAATACGCTAGGATTTATAATATAAGGAACATCACAAGTGAAATGCAAAACTCTAAACAGCATAGTCACTTAACATGACCCTTCCGTCAAAGCAAATTCAAGGAAAATTTCCGATGGCTTTTTCCAGATAAAAACATTAATTATAAAGAATTATACAACAGAAGAAAGAAAAAACGGAAAGGGAAAAAAAATCTCGTTCCAGATTCCCTTTTATTTATGCGCTCATAATAGTTTCCTTAGCCAATGGTACAAATAAATAGGTTTTTGTAAACGGAGACCCCCACAAGCACTTATCAATCTTAACTGTTTCGTTACTATTTAAAACCTGCTAATAGGGCAGCAGTCTAATATAAAGGCCATTGTATGTCTAATTCAAGAGAAGTTCTTTTCACTTCAGGAATCAATCATTATCTGGCGACTGGACTACTTGCTTAATAACCCTGTACTATTATACCCCGATTTCCTGCTTCAGAGGGAGACCTATCTAGTGGGATGCGAAATTTTAAAGGATCAAGCATAATTATCTGTGTCTGCATAGTTAATTTCCTTTCTTGGTTACGAGAAAAGTCATGATTAAAAGTGAATACAAGGCTGTCAAAGACAACTATTTTTATATTCTATTCGCATTACTATTTAAAAGAAAAACAAAATGTAGTATGTTTCTGTTGCAAATATTGTTAAAGTATTTATGAAGAAAAAAATTAATTGTAGCGATACAGAGTTAAAAAAATAGTCATATGTGGTAGCTTTATATATGCATACATACACACACACACATATATATATATAAATATGTATTATAAAGGCCAGACCTATCTGTGCGTAACGCATACGTCATTTTGCGAAGGGTAACACTTTCCCATGCAATTTCAGTTGCGCATTTTTCGCTACTGTAAATTTTATACTTCTAAATAGTGTGTATTTCCGATTTTTACACTGTCGTATACAGAAAAAAAATTAATTTTAAATGCAATTTGTTTGAAAGCTGTATCTCAATTTGTTTTTGATATATTGTTTTTAGTAGCTATTTTGTAATTGTGGCAACATAATCACTCCATTTTCAGTTAAAATTGAAAAAAAAAATAAGAAATTAAAATGCGCATACTTTGCAAAAAATATCGTCTGTTATAAAATTCTGTGATTTCGGTTTTATTTCGTTTTTATTCATCAGTTAAATAGTTTCAAGTTTTGAGTTAAAGTGATTTTAAAATGATCAAATTAAGGTACCATTTTTTTAAACACGGTGAATACGGATATGAGAAATATGTGCTTAAATTTTGAGAAGATGAAAATTATGACGGGTTTTAATTTTGCGTGAAATTCTCTACCTTGTCAATTTGGGATTTTGTTTTCTTTATTCGCATTCATACCAAACATAAGAAACTCAATTGATAAATTCATCATAACTGATTTTTATTATATTTTACTGATTTTATATGCAATTAGTTTGATTTTAAAAATTTGGACAATTTTATAATATTTTGTTGATCTTAAATTAAAATAATATTTGTTTGATACGTAGACTGATCAATACAAGATGCATCTTTTACTATAAACAATTTTGTAGATTTATTATAAATCAATGAAGCAGTTCCTTCTTAAGCATTTCCTTTCATCGAATTTCGACGGGTTCCACCTCGTATATATAAAGGCCAAACGTATCTGTGTGTAACGCATGCGTCATTTTGCGAATGGCAACACTTTCCCCTGCAATTTTACATTTCTAAACATCGCACATTTTAAATTTTTACACCGTCGTATAGAGAAAGAAATGTATTTTAAATGCAATTTGTTTGAAAGCTGTATCTCAATTTGTTTTTGAGACATTAATTTTTTTTATAATTTTTAGCAGCAATTTTATCATTGTGGCAACTGAAACAATCCATTTTCTCTTAAAATTGGAAAGAAAAAAAATAGAAATTAAAATGCGCAACACTTTCTCATACAATTTCGGTTTTTGAAATTTTCGGAGCTGCAAATTTGATACTTCTAAACATCATACATTTTAGATTTTTACCTCGTCGTATAGAGAAAAAAAATATACTTTTATTCATTTCATATACAATTCATTTCAAAGCTGTATCCCAATTTATTTTTTCGATATTAATTTTTTTATAATTTTTAGTACCAATTTTGTATTGTTTGTTATAAAATCCGGTGAAATACTGTTTTATTTTGTTTAATAATTTGCATAATTAGGCTTTGGAGTATTTTGTTAATTTTAGCTTAAAATAATACTTATTTGAGAGTAAGACTGAGCAATATATGATGTATTTTTTACCGTAGCTCATTATATGAATTTATCATAAATCAACGAAACAGTTATTCCTTTTAGATTTTCTTTCGCCGAAATTCGACGTGTTCCACTTTGTAGTTATAAATGAAATTTCCCAGTATAATAAGAAATGCACACATACATACCAAAATCTTTCTCTCACTCTCTTTCATTCTTAAAAAAAAATAGTAAATGTGTTTTTTAGAAAATTCTCTAATTATTGTTTGATAAGGTGTAAGGAAAAATGGGTGAAATAATTTTCATTCAACGCTGCATAAAAAATTCCGACACTCGTTGACTTTTATAATGCATGATACTTTTCCTGCTTTAAATTTTTTTAAATTGAATTAATTTGTCTTACAAAAGGAAATATTATCAGTCAAACTTACTTTAGCATAAATTTTTTCCCACGATTCCTCGAGAAAGTTTCAAGTAATTCATTGAAATTTTAAAATGCCTATTTTTTGCATCAAAAAGAATGATATTAATATAGTGATTATAATCACATAATTTATTCACGGCAATATTGTTAAAACTGTTGAATAATAAAAAAAAAATCTCATGGTACTCAATCCCCCAGGGGAATACCTACTTTAGGTATTTACGGGTTTCCAGGCATGAAAGTGGACCAAAGAAAAAAAGGAGTAAAATTTTTTTCAACTTCAGATGCCAAATATAAAGAGAAAAATTCTAATGACGACATTTTATAGACTGGAGTGCAGTTTTAAATTTTACAAAAACATAAAAATTACAAAAAATTTTATTAAAAAAAAATTCAAAATTCACAGTATAAATGTGTATCTCTTGATAAAACAGGGGACCACAGCCATCAACCTTCTGTAGACCTAACAGAAAAACGACAGATTTTCTCAAAAGATCTTGAAAGAACGAGAAATTTTGCCTAAAAAACACGATAAAACAACAAATTTTGTCAAAAAATTCGCGATAAAACGGCAAATTTCGTCAAAAAACTCGGGAAATGCGGCAAATTTTGTTTAAAAATTTCGATAAAATGGCAAATTTTGTCAAAATTCGCGAAAAAATGGCAAATTACGTCAAAAGATTCACGAAAAAATGGCTAGTTCTGTCGTAAATCGTGAAAAAAATGGCAAATTTCATTGAAAAATATGCAAAAAAAGACAAATTTCGTCGAAAAATTCGCTAAAAAATGCCTAACTTGTCATAAAATTCGAAAAAAAAAAAACCCCCCGGCAAAGTTCCTAAAAAAATTGAGTAAAAGCAACAAATTGTCAAAAATTCGCGATAAAACGACAGATTTATTAAAAAAATATTTGGGGATATTTTTATTTTCAAAACAGATTCCAAAGGTAAAAATATCCCTAAAGATTTAAAAAAAAAAAATCTGCAAACAAAATTGAAAAATTAAAAAACGGTCTTTGTATATAATAACCTCAAGTATTCAATACAAAAATAAAATTTAAATTATCAAAACGCAAACTGTATGCTTAAAAAGATTTCAAGATGCAAAGAATCCTTTAATTTTTGTAATACATTAGTAGCAGTCAGTTATTTGATCCTTCGGCACGTGTCACATCATGGGTATAGCAAAGAACATACACTTTTTTATACCTTTCATCCACGTCCGGAGGTTTGTAGCACGTTGTGTAAAAACAAGAACGAGGTGCTTATTTCTTATCTCGTTCAACTACTTTATATCCAAAGTACATATGATAGGCGCATCGATGCTTTTTCAAAGTTAGCTCCCCGCACACACAGCAAAAAGAATCGGGTTCATTAACGCATATTCTAGACATGTTTTACATATTGTAGAGGAAGATATGATAATTATAATCAAAATTCAATTAAAAAGTCTTATAGAACAAAGAAATAGTCGTATATTTGCCCCGAAAGATAAGTTTCCACTGTCAGGGATTTGCGTGAAAGTCAAATACTGTGGGGGTGGCTAGAGCTGTCTGTTCAAGGTCGCTAACATAAAATTTATTAGGGGGACATCTGTTTCTACTCTCTTGCTGTATCTTCTATCGTTGTAATAAGAAAAAGGAATGTTTGTGTGAATCAAATACATGAAAGAGAATAATGTAATATAATTATAATGCCTATACGATCCCTACATACTCCAAAACTTATAAATGAAATTTCTCAAAATTGGAGAGTCATAGAAAATTTTCACAAACATATTCTTTTTCAGCAGCTTGAAATCTATAAGAAACACCAAACGTATATAGAGAAATCGAAAATTCGTTAAAATTTGTTTATCAGTGTAATTTTGAAAACTCACAATAGGTTTCCATGACACAAATATATTTTCAGCAGCAGTGAGCGAAATAATGCAAAAAAAGCCACTGCGGCATCTTTAAAATGTGAAGCTCAAAGTTCTTCCTGCTAATTAAAATTTATAATGTTTTAATTTGTTCCTTATCATGTGTTTTTATAAAATTGGAAAAAATAAAATATACAGTATATTAAATTAGAAATTTGAAAAAATAAAATATACAGTATATTAATTGATAAAAATTTAGTTTTAAATAATTATCTGAAGTTACTATCTATTTACCAAATGAAAAATTTATTATTAGCATTCAGTTCAACTTATAAATTTATCCCTTTTTTTTTTTTTAAATAAATGAAATTGGAAGTTTTTAATGTAATGTATATTAGTTTATACAAGGAAAGGTATTAAATAATTAATCTGAAAGTAGATGTCAATTAATAATATGAATAATATAATTAAATGATTCTAATCTGAAATTGTGTGTCATATAAAAAATATTAAATTAAAATAACAGCAATATATTAAACATAATTTAACTAAGGTCAATTGAATTTTTGAAAGGTAAGTTCTTTATTGTGTGTGTGTGTGTTTTCATTGAACTTTCACCAACATTGATTTTAGCTTTGTTTGCTATTATTTACTTTGTATTGCTATTTCTTCAAAATAAACTATGAATTAATTAGCATATAATGTTTAACCTGTTTTTAATTTTGTTTGCACAATCGAAAAGAAAAAAAAAAGTCGTTTTAAGCCTTACAAACTATTGTTTGCATGCTGTTTGCACATTGGAATTTTTTTTAGGTAGGCAGGTATGATATTAAATGTTTCCAGCCATCCAGTATTGAAATAAATCCATGTTCCTATACTCTCGCATCATATTGATGAGATCATTCCAAACTTGATAGGATTCTCATGGAATTACTCCGAGGCTGGTTGGTTGATTGATTAGGGTTTTATGGCGCAAGGTCCTCCTTGGTGTCAGAAATATTAGGACCTTTTTCTTATCACCCTTGCACTAATTTATAATACTTTTCAAAACAAATATCTTCATTAATTCTTTCCTTAAGTATCTATATTAATTATCTCCATATATTAATTGCTTCTATTTAACTTGCCATAGTTGTCAATCTTTTAAAAACAAAAGTCATTTCAATAGTTTATTTAAAATAACTTTTTAAAGTAATTTAATAAATTTAACTTACCTTTTTCAAACATAGTCATTTCCTATAAAGTATAATTCTATGTTTAATAAATTTAAAGAAACTTGTTTCTAAAACCACCTGTCTGTCCTTTATAAACACCGGCAACATATTAAACTCCCATACGTAATTCTTGGTCTGATTCCATTTGTTTAATTGAGTAATTCACAGAAGTAATACTAGATGGCGTTGCGATCGTAGATCGTATCGCAATCCACGTCATCTTTAGTTTTGCATATGGCGTTCTGGAAACCGGTAGAAGGATGAGCTGTCATGCGTAGAGTTTCGTTTTAGACTACCGGTAAGATATAAATAGAATAGCGGGCAGGTGCTTATCAGTTCATTCACGCTTTCTATCCGCCGCTGTTGGTTCGATTGTTCTGATGTTTTGAGTAAAGTTTTGTCATACGTTTGGTCAGTATCGTAAAAATGTTTAAGATGATTTTAGTTCAGCCTGGCTTCTACTTTCAAGTTCGTCTTCTTATTAAAGGACTTTTAATGTGAGTCATCTTGGTGTTATAAGGAACTTAGGCTGCTGTCTCCTGGAGTGAAATGACGAGCCTTGTTTTTGAATTTTGAATGCCATGAAGGTGATTTAAAGTATTTATCGGGAAGAGTGAAATCGGTGTTTGTAAACCTCTTTCCCTGTTTGAACTGGTAATCGTCAGATTCTCAAATTGAGACTTACTGTTGTGTAATTTCCATAGAAGCTTAAGTATGCCGGTGATAGAGGCAAGTATATTTTCTTGTGTCGGATCATTCTTGAGGTAAAGCACTTCCTTTAATGAAGTAGTAAGATCTTCCTAAGAATGGATCAAGCCTTTGCATCAGTGTCCTGGATTGTGGCTGATAATATGCATAAAAGCAATCATGTCGTGAGTCTAGTCTTTTTCATTCTGATGTTCTTTTCTATAAACAAATTAATTTTATGGGTAAATGTTATATTATTTAAAGATGTTAATGGATTTAATTGTTGTTTTATTATGATATAAATTAAGTATGTTTCTGTTGAATATATATGTATTGAACTTTAATAAACGGATGTGTATTTTAAATATGTTATCTTTATTTTTGTTTAAAGCATTTTCATTTAATTTAAACATTAATTTAAATTAACAATTTTTTTTTAATTTACAATAGTTAACATAATTTAATTTTGGGGGGTTTAATAAAATTTGCAAAATTCTAAAATCTGCACAACCTCTGGTTCTTTGTTGAGTGGATTTGACGAAGTCTTACGTATTTTACAATCAAATGTATTGCGATTCAGAAATTCAAAATTCCCATACTAGTATAGGTGTAATTATTCTTTAGTGTGATTGAACATAATAGTATTTTATGTGATAAACTACATTCAGATTCTTAATAAATTATGATGGATTTTTAATATTTTTCTTTATAATGTTTTCTTCTTTTGGATTATTAATAATTTGATTTATTTAAGGCTTATTTATGATTTTTACTATAGTTTGATACATATTTAGCAAACTGCCACCTTGCCTGTAATATGAAGTTAATTTAAAATATGTTAAAACTTCATATCGCTCAACTACAAGAAAAGTGATACATATCGCAAAAGTTCATTCTGTGTTGTATTCCACTAATTTAATGTATTAACTTCTTAACATTTGAAGTTAATTAAAAATATTATTCTAAGATATATGCATTATTGTATGTATTTGTTATTTTTACTCAAAGTGTTACAATTAGAAAGTTTTAAATTGAATCTGTGGATTGAATTAATATATAGTACATTGGTGCAAAAATATTTCTATCCCCAACATTTCTTCTCAATCCACTTGAAAAATTTCCCAAAATATTTGTATATGTTAAAGGTAAATGCTATATAAGTTGCTATAGAAAATTTATTTTTTCAATAATTTTCAACTTGCGAGCTAGTATATATGGAAAAAGTGATTCTGAGTGAAAAAAAATTCTGAGATCCATAGCAAATTTTCTCAAAGTTACAGCGAAGTGGAAAGGGGAAGGGGTTTTTTTTTTTTTTCCTTTCTTTTTTTTTCCATGAACTTTTGATAAAATATGCAGTTTTAGTGCTCTTTTTTGACAAAATTTGCATAGTGATTATTTGGTGAAATTTGCAGTTATTTCGCCTTTGACATTTTTTAGTGACTTTGATGAAATTCGTGGTTGCTTTACCCTTTTTGTGAAATTCACGGTTCTTTTGTGATCGCTTGATGATATTTGGGGTATTTTGCACCTTTTGAAAATATTGCTTTGCATTTTGCGATCTTTTGACAAAATCTGAAGTTGTTTTGCAATCTGTGGCAAAATTTGCTGTAGTTTCATGATCTTTTGATGAAATTTGGATTACCTGATCTGGGAGCACCGACAAATTGGGTGAGTTTTTGTTTTAATTACTTTGCATTTTTTCTTAAATGTTGTACAACCGAAATCTTACGATTTCGGTTGTACGATTTCGGTTGCGTTTTTTAAAATATTAGATTTTTTTTTTTTTTTTTTTTTAATGTTTCAGCCGAGAATATTTCCTTTAGGAAACGCCAAGTGACAGAAATTAATTTGAGTATCAATGATGAGAATGACTTCATAGCTAATGCCCAGCCGTTTCCAACCAATACACTCAGAGCCCCTAAAAAAGTGAAAACTACATTTAAAAGGAGATTTTTAGGAATTGAGTAAGAATCCACGACTGCCCTAAATTTAAAACCAGGACCGTCGACTTACGCACCTGTAATTAAAAAAATCTAAAATTAACGACAAGGGAAAAAAAACCTTTGTTAATTTGTCTGAGGCAGACACCCCCACTGACTTTGAGAAAACCACATATTACATTGGAAAAAATATTTTTGTAGAAAATTCCATCTTCAAGAATGTAACATATATATGCCTTTATCGAAAAGAAGACGGAATAATTAAAAACCGTTTCAACATACCAGTTGAGTTAGGCGAAACTCTTAAAAAAGCAATAAACTTATTAATGAAAAAATTTTTAATTTTCGATTAATATTTTAGTTTTTTTTTTTTTTTTTCGATGTTTTGTGTGTGCGTGTGTGTTTAAATTGATTATTTTTTTAAAGAAAGTTGTATGCACTGTAAACATCTTTTTGAAATTGCTTATAATTAAATAAGTTTTATTATTTTTAACCTTCCGTCTACCAGACGGGTCCATTGGACCCGACAGCAATATTTAATGTAAATTTTTCTCATGAAAAATAGCATTCAAAGTTTTGCGATTACATGACTTTTCCTGCAATTGTCTCCTCTATGTATATGCAATTGCGATTAAAATTTTGTTCGAAATTTTTTACCTATTTTTAATTTGTTTCATTGTTTACCACGCGGGTCCATTGGTTGATTGGTTGGTTGATTTGGGTTTTATGGCGCAAGGTCCTCATTAGGACATGCTGCGCCAAGACAAAGTCGAAGACAGAAAACCAAGAGAGATAAATTAGTTGTCAGTACTAAAAAAACCCAAGTAAAAACAGTAATTATAAAACAAAGACATAGCTAAAAGACACTCAGTGTCAATTAAAACTGTAAAAGTTGAGAATAAAAGTTAAAATACAAACAGTGTAAAAGTTGACATATAATACTACATAAAAACGGAGTTAAAAATCAGGGATGTAATGCATCGATACATGTAAATAAAATATAACTGGTTAAAATTGGAACAAACAATAAAAGAAAAATAACATAAAAGTGAAAATAAAAATATATTTAAATACAGAAAATCAATCAAAATGATAAAATAGTAGCAATAATAGTTTATAATATCTTTGAAAAAACCATGAAAACTGTGCAAATCAAAAAATGACTGAAAAACCAGTGACATAGGTGTAAAAACAATGCAAAAGAGTAGCCAGGTCTCTTGAATGTATAATAAAACCAAAATATAATTTAAAAGAATAAATACTTTAAATAAAAATAGTAAAAGTTCTTAGAATATGGCTGTCATAAAAAAACAGAGCATAAAATGTTAAAACGTTAAAATGTTAGAACAGATACTAAAGTACTATGATGACGGTACATATTCCTCAAAAACAGTGTTTGTTTCATCATCATCAGACTCATAACTACAGGAGTCCATAGCCTCTTCAGCATAACTGAGCAACTTTTTAGGGTCCTTTATAATTTTTATGGCTGAGCTGAGACAAGATTTTTTGCCCTTTTTCTTCACAGTTTTCCACAGTGAAGAGACTTGTGTTGAGGGTTTATTCCTATCTTTCTGTGTGCTAGATTTTCTATTTGGTTTTTCACTTGGACATAGGCTAGAGTTCAACGAATTGTTTTTAATCAATACTGGCGTATTCTGTGTCTCATGGTCGGTAGATTTTACAGCTTTGATTGATGAGTTTTGTGTTCGTTTATAAAGATATTCCACTTCGACAGGTTCTGATGATGGTGGCTAGAGCTCTAATTTTGGCATAAGTCTTGTACTAATGGAACAGTATATATTACGGGTTTTTTTCTTTAAATTGCTACATGAGGGTGAGTCAAATGGAGTGGCAGAATCAGTCTGAGTGCTTATGTGCCTCACAGAGTTTGTTTGACGTTTGAGTAGGCTAGAATAAGAGATGCCAACTGATGGGGTTCTGGATTCAACAACTTTCCGGGCATCAGGATATGAAAGATTTTGTGTAATTTTGACTGTGAGAATTTCCTTTTCACGTTTCCATCTAGGACATGAGCGAGAGTAAGCAGTATGGTCACCCTTACAATTTGCACAGCGTTCGATTTTTCACAAGATTTATCATCGTGGCCGACTTCTGCACAGCGAGCACAGGTAACATTGCCACGACAGTTGATATTATTATGGCCATAACGCTGGCATTTAAAGCAACGGAGAGGGTTAGGTATATAAGGTCGGACAGGACAGCTTAGATAGGCAGTTTTTATTCTTGTAGGTAGATTGGGACTATTGAATGTCAGAATGATGTGCTTTGTGGGAAGCACTTTTTCATTCTGACGAATTGTTATACGCCTTACATCTATGACATTTTGATCTTTCAAATTTTCCAAAAGTTCTTCTTTTGTAGAAAATAGAAGTTCTGGTTCAGATATTACACCAAGGCTAGTATTTAAGGTTTTGTGTACTTGAACGGAAACTGAAAAGTGTCCTATTGTGGTGCAATTGGAGATAAATTGAGATTGTTTGGGAGAGCTCACCTCCACCAACAGATCCCCAGACTGCAGTTTTTTAAGTGAATGACCAGCACCGAAGACAAACTGAAATGTTTTTGCGATTGGAAAAGGTGAAGTATTCTTAAAGGAACAATTAGAATGACTATCAGTTAGTTTAACCAGAAAGAAACGAGTAAAACTTTTCTGTACAGTTTGTTGCTCTCCACTGGGGAGAGACATAGAAGGAAATGAAGTTTTCCCATCCATGTTAAAAATAATAAAATTCGGACCCCGGCCGCACCACCCACTCCCGAGCCCAACAAGGGGATGCACATTCGTGCACCAGTGCTAACCAGGGTCTACACAGGCACAAGACAATCCTATGTCAGTCTCCACCCTTAACAAGATGACTAGTAATTGCTCACTCGCTTGATCCCTAAAGCCAGTGACAAAAGCCAGCTGACCAGCCGATTTATACATACGGGATCAATATGCACCTCCCATCTACCTGAAGCAGAGGCCAAAGCAGTGTGTTGGTTTCCCTCAACTGCCAGGATCCCCTTTTCCAGGGACACGGGTCGCCACGCACGGCCAACACGTGGGTGGTTTACAATTCTCCATGAGTCGACATACAGGATGATATCGGCTCATACAGAATTGCCCTCACCTCCGAAAAGGAAACCACAACGAGAGTGAAACAAAGATAAAAGGAAGACAAGAGGAGTAAGAGGAAATAGAAAGGAGAAAGATCACTCGGGTGCCCCGGGGTTGTGAAGCCCGTGAATACCTAAAGAAGGTATACCCCTGGGGGATTATATGACTCGGACTTCATAGCCTCTTCCACGTACTGCTGCAGTTCCTTTGGATATTTTACGTTTAAGAAATGGGCTAGTAGTAGAATTTTTCTTTCTTCCATTGTGAAAAGGCTGGAGTTATGGTTGTTTTTCTTTTTTCACTTTGTGCCTGTGATGTTTCTTTCAAATTCTGTTTTCAGACAGTGTTGGAGCGGTATTGTTGTACAGGTTCCAGCTATGGTATTAGTTTGGGGTTCAGGTGATTTTTTGGATTGAGCATTTAATTTCTGTCGTCTTTTCTCTAAGTCAATTATTTTAACCGGTTCTTTGAATGGTAGCCAGCATTCTAATTTAGGGCTCTCAGACATTTTAGTAAGGAGACAGACATCACGGGATTCTTTAATTGGTGTGCTAGTTGATTTTGATTTAGTAGATTTATTAGGTGGATATGAAGAATCAGTTTGGGTACTTATGTGTTTTACAGATTTTGATTGGTTTTTAAGTAAGCTAGAGTAAGAAATTCCGACAGATGAGGTTCTGGTTTCTACAGGTTTGCGAGCTTGAGGATAAGACAAATTTTGAGTAATTTTAACTGCGATAATTTCTTTTTCTCTGTTCCAATAAGGACAAGTACGGGAATATGCAGTGTGATCTCCTTTATAGTTTGCACAACGTACGAATTTCACAATCTTTATTGTCATGGGTGACTTCGGCACAACGTGCACAGATAAGAGATCCATGACATGTACCATTAGTATGGCCATAACGTTGACATTTAAAGCAACGGAGAGGGTTAGGAATGTAAGGTCTGACAGGACAATTCAGGTAAGCAGCTTTGATTCTAGTTGGTAAGTAGGGCTATTGAAAGTGAGAATGACATGCTTTGTAGGAAGGACTTGTCCATTCCGATGGATAGTGATACGACATGCATCAAGGACATTTTGGTCTTTTAAATTTTCTAAGAGTTATCTTTTGTAGAGAATAATAGGTCTCGTTCAGAGATAACACATCGGCTTGTATTCAGAGATTTATATGTTTGTACAGAAACGGAAAATGTGCCTATTGTGGAGCAATTAATGAGAAAGTGCGATTGTTTAGCTGTAGATACTTCTACTAGTAAATCTTTAATTTACTAGTAGAAGAGAGATTGTAATTTTTTGAAAGAGTGGCCATTAGGGTGGGCCGAAAATGCACTTTTGCACAAACTTTCGAAATCGATGAGGCTGGGGGGCGGAAAAGTTGTGTATTGGGTTGCTCAGTAACCATGTAAAAATTATTTGAAATCGAACAATATCTTCAGGTGGCACCGGCGCCTTAAAAATTTGAAATTTTGACTAAAACAGACCTTTTTCTTCTAAAAACACGATTTTTTGCATTTTCGAAATAGATTACGCTCTAGTGCGGAAAAGTTGTGTATTGGGTTGCTCAGTAAACATGTAAATTTTTTTAAAAATCAAACAATATCTTCAGGTGTTGACGGCGCCTTAAAATCGGAGATTTTATTCAAAACAGACATATATTTTCATGAAAAGAGAATTCCTTATCGGTTTTCTATTTCACCCCCCTTCTTCTACTAAATGAAATGCTCTCGCACCTACAGTCCACGTGACCCTCAGTGGTACAGGATTGTCTCTTACATTCCTTATCAGTTTTCTATTCCACCCCCCCTTCTTCTACTAAATGAAATGCTCTCGCACCTGCAGTCCACGTGACAGTCAGTGTGATAATATGCAATACACAGTTATCGTTTAGTTCAGTCTAGTACAGAAGCAATCAATAAGCTTACTTTATGTCGTTTGTTCATCGAAGAGCAGTCTCTTTAGATATTTAAATGTCATTAACTAGTTAGTTATAGTTATACTTTTGTCACAATGGCCGGTTGTCATTCAACTAGAAAAGTTACAGATTGTTTTGTTTTTGGTTTGCCAGAAGAGCTGAAACCTAACGTCTTACCAACTTACAGTCAAGTTATGAAATTTTACTTCCTTATAAGAGAACAAGTGAAATCTTCAAATCACGGCAAAGATCCAGCTTTTACTGACATTGCCAATGTTGTTGCTGAGAGGGTAGCTGATTTGTGGAAGAAGTCCTCGATTCCTACTATTTCTCATTGCAGAATTGTGCGCATCCTTAAATCATATCATGCTAAGTATAAAAATATCCTGAAAAGTAAAAACAAGTCTACGGAATCCTATAGGAACAAAGTAAAGGAATTTTTGGAAGAGGCCAAGAAAACTCTTTGACATTGCCACATGCAAATGTCATTCCTTTAAAGCATGCTGCTGTGAAAAGGATAGAAAAGAGCCACATTTAGAACAACCATTTTTGATTGATCAACGAACCGTCAGAAAAATGATTATCGGGGGCATTGATTTAAAAGTAACTGAGAAGCTGCTCCGAAAGCAAAATAGGCAATCCAAGACAGTGTTGAAAGCTGCTACAAGTGAACAGCAGTTCCAAACACCAAAGTCTATGTTCGAGTCGCCTGAGTTCGAGGATTGTGAGAACGAAGAATTTGAATATGAAACGCGTAATGATGAAGAATACACTCCTCCTAGATCCAGAGAGAACCATTCCAGAAAAACGAAAAGAGAGACCAAGGTAATCAGCCAGATGAGGATAAAACCTTCTTTTTCACGGTTCCAAATTGGACAGGAGCGAGAGTATGACGTATGATTACCTTTGCAATTCGCACAACGTTCTGGTTTTTCACAGGATTTACCATCATGGCCGACTTCTGCACAGCGAGGACAGGTAACATTGCCACGACAGTTAATGTTAGTATGACCAAAACGCTGGCATTTGAAAGATCGTAAAGGGTTAGGTATATAAGGCCTGGATACCGGACTGGACAGCTTAGGTATCCAGCTTTAATTCTAGATGGTAAATTATGGCTATTGAAAGTTAGTATTATGTGTTTTGACCGAATAACTTGTCCATTCTTTCGGATAGTAATGCGGCGTGCATCTATTATATTTTGTTCTTTTAAATTTGAGAGAAGCTCTTCTTTTGAGGAGTATAAAAGATCAGCTTCAGATATTACACCGCGACGAGTATTTAGAGTTTGATGAGCTTTAACAGAAACAGCAAAAGAGCCTATTGTAGTGCAATTGACCAGAAGCTGTGATTGACTGGCTGAAGAAACCTCAACCAATAAATCCCCAGAGTGCAGTTTTTTAAGAGTGTGACCGTCGCCAAAAACAGACTGGAATGTTTTTGCAATAAGAAAAGGTGAGGTTCTCTTGAAAGAACTATCTGAGAGGCTATCGGTTCGTTTAATTACAAAGAAACGTGTAAATGATGAATTCTGCACAATTTGTTGCTCTCCACATGGGAGAGAATTATTTGAATTAGAGATTTTTCCATCCATAGTAGGAGAAAAAGTAATTCGGACCCCGGCCACACCACCCACTACCGAGCCCAACAAGGGGATGCACATTCGTGCACCAGTGCTAACCAGGGCCTATACGGTCACAAGACAATCCTATGTCAGTCTCCACCCTTAACGAGATGACTAGTAATTGCTCGCTCGCTTGATCCCTAAAGCCAGTGACAAAAGTCAGCTGACCAGCCGATTGGTACATACGGGACCAATATGCACTGCCCGTCTACCTGAAGCCAGGGATGCCACTTTTCCGCCTTTTGGCGGATTTCCGCTTTTTTTAATTTTTAAGAATTCGCGAATTTTGTTAAGCGATCACGAGATAAAATAACGATTTTCGTCGAACGATCGCGAAATAAAACAGCCTTTTCCATCAAACGATCGCGAAATACAACAGCCATTTTCGTCAAGCGATCGCGAAATATAACATTGACTTTCGTTAAAAGATCGAAAAAAACGGCTATTTTCATCTAACAGTCGCGATATAAAGCAGCAATTTTCATCAAGCGGTCACGATATAAAGCAACAATTTTCATCAAACGGTCGCGATATAAAGCAGCAATTTTCATCAAACGGTCGCGATATAAAGCAGCAATTTTCAAACGGTCGCGAAACGAAACGGTGATTTTCTTGAAACGATCGCAATGTGAAACGGCGATTTTTGTCAAACGATCGCTAAATAAAACGGCGATTTTCGTCAAGCGATCGCGATATAAAACGGCGATATTCGTCAAACGATCGCGATGTGGAACGATGATTTTCGTCAAGCGATCATGATGTGAAACGGCTATTTCGTCAAACGATCGCTAAATAAAACGGCGATTTTCGTCAAACAATCGCTAAATAAAACGGCGATTTTCGTCAAACGATCGCAATGTAAAATGGCGATTTTCGTCAAACGATTGCGATATGAAACGGCGATTTTCGTCAAACGATCGCGAAACGAAGCGGTGATTTTTCTGAAACGATCGCAATGTGAAACGACGATTTTTGTCAAAAGATCACGATGTGGAACGGTGATTTTCATCAAACGATCATGATGTGAAACGGCGATTTTCGTCAAACGATCGCTAAATAAAACGGCGATTTTCGCAAAACGATCATGAAATAAGACAGTTATTTTCGTCAAATAAAAAAACAACCTGCAAAATTTTGCTATTCACTCGTGGAATAATCATTGAATCTATTGCTGGGTTACTTGAACTGGTTTAAAATGATGCGATACATAAAATTCTTCACTGAACCTGTTGCTGAGTTACCTTAATTGATGTAAAATACAGTGAACTAAAGAAAAATTATTTTTACTTACTCTTATAAATTAAAAGTTTACAGCAAAAGAAAAGCTGTAATTCTTTATTTTGTTTATTATAAACAATATAATTTTCAAAATTCACACAAAGTTGTGAAAAATGTCGTAAATTTTACTTTACGCATAATTTCCTCTTTTTTGCTATTTTCTGAGTGGCATCCCTGTGAAGCAGAGGCCAAAGCAGTGGTTGGATTCCCTCAACTGCCAGGATCCCCCTTTCCAGGGACATGGGTCGCCACGCACGGCCAACACGTGGGTGGTTTACAATTCTCCATGCGTCGATATGCAGGATGACATCGGCTCATACAGAATTGCCCTCACCTCCGAAGAGGAAACCACAACGAGAGTGAAACAAAGAGGAAAGGAAGACCAGAGGAGTAAGAGGAAAAGGAAAGGAGAAAGATCACTCAGGTGCCCCGGGGTTGTGAAGCCCGTGAATACCTAAAGAAGGTATCCCCCTGGAGGAGGAAGACAAGAGGAGTAAGAGGAAAAGGAAAAGAGAAAGATCACTCGGGTGCCCCGTGGTTATGAAGCCCGTGAATTCCTAAAGAAGGAATCGCCCTGGGGGAATCTCTTTGTGATATCTGGACAATAGTTAGGCATTGGCTGCTTACATACTTTAATATCTTAACATTATGAATTTGAATTTTTCCAGTTGCTCTTGAAACTTGGTAAGATGGAAATTTAGCAAATCAACAATGTCTATTTTCCAGAAAATCTATAATGTTTGAAAAGGCTCACATGTGATACTCTTGCCAAATGCAATGTGAATAACATGTAAATTACAGGTTCCAACACTGATTAATTCAAATTTTTGCACAGATTGTACCCCTTTGTCTACAATTTTAAATACTGATTTATTTACATTATGGCCATCTGATCTTAACATAAGCAAATAACTCAGTTCTATTTTAGTCTTTCATAAAACTTATTTTGCTGCTTTCTATGTCTGTTGCATACGCATGATGTAAAATCAAAATTTTTGCACAGATTTGTACCTCTTTGTCTGCAATTTTAAATGCTGATTTATTTACATTATGACCATCTGATCGTAACATAAGCAAATAACTCAGTTCTATTTTAGAGTCTTTCATAACACTTATTAATTATGCTGCTTGCTATGTCTGTAGCATATGCATGGCATAGAAGCACACTTGAAATATATATTTCAGAGATACCAATTTTCTTACTCCAATATCTTACAAAAATGTCTAAATCTTTAAAGTTCTTGTCATTTAAATTCTCATCATATATAAATGAAAAAAGGAGATTCTTTCTTAAAATCCTTACTAATTTGTTTTAAAAAATATAGGCCAAAATTATGAGATATAGCATATGATATTTCTTTCAACTTAACTGCATATTTCAAGGCAAAGAGGAATCTGGAAACATTTTGCAAAATAATTTTGCATTCATCTGACAACTGAAATGAACAATTATTTAGGGCCATGTGAATTATCTATAGACTCTCAGAATGGTATCTCTTCTCTTCTTCATTTAAAGTCCAAGTACCAGGGTTTATACAAAGTTTGCCAAATGAAAAATAAGGACTTCGTTAAAAGAAAAATGAAGACTTTCTAAAGTTAAAAAAGAAAAGTAATTGCTTACATTACTGTATTTTCCGGGAATAATGCCACACTGAGTATAACGCCGCATTTGGTTATAAAAACTAGTTTAACGTTGCGCCGGGTATACTCCAACATTCATTATTAGAGCAATGAAATAAAATTATTAACTGATAAAATAAAACATTTTGATCTTAAATAATTATCTTACCTTTTTTTGTTGTACAGTTATTTCAACTATGATGATTACTTATATAAACAAACAGGAAAAAATATAATAAAGCACTAAATAATTAGACTATGAATATTATTTATTTTATCCAACAAGAAAAAATACATTAGAGCATTAAATTTTATCATGAATGTCAGAAAAACCATCAAAACCTTCGTCCTCTGTATCGCTGGTGAATAATTTAACTAGTTCAGATGACAAATTATGGTCATCACTTATGATATCATCTGGATCAGTATCGTCATTATCTTGGAAACAATCCATATCGGAAGTTAAGTTTGATGGTACATCAATATCACCTTCTATTATTTCTGATTTTATGAAAGCAGTTTGCACCATTTTTTGGGGAATTTTTTCCCCCCAAGAATAAATAATCCATTGACAAATTTGGGTGTATGTCGCCCTTTGCATATGACCACTTTTGGTAAATTTGTGGTCTTCGCCAGCCATCCATTGTTCCCAATAATTGCACTTTTGTTCTTTAAAAGCTCGATTTAAACTGACATCAAGAGGTTGGAGTAATTTAGTCAATCCGCCTGGGATGATCGCTGGTTCTGTTCTTTGTGACGCTAGAGATTTTTTAATATCTGCTGTTCGATGAGTTTGCATTATACCCTTTGGAAAACTTTCTTCTGGTAGAGTCTTTCATTTGAAAATTACTATAAGTGGTAATTTCTATCCTGATGCCATGCACGAAAGCACAACCATGAAACAATTTTTCTCATTCCCTGTTGTTCAGGGTTGTTAAATACCCAGGTTTTTTCAGAAAAAACCCAACCCACTGTGTTTTTTCAGGGTTTTTGGGGTTTTATCAGGGTTTTTCGGGTTTTTTCAGGGTTTTTTCAAATTTTGGGGGGTTATTGGAGGTGGTTCAGAATACTTGAAAAAAAATTTACTTATTATTAAATTTAAAGTAGATAATTGATTATTACAAATATATATAAATCAATGACAGTAATCAAAATTATGATAAATTGATTATTAGTAATAATTTATAAAGTATTTTTTATTATTACTAAGTAATAGAATAAGCCAAGTAATTCTACATGTCTACATAATTAAATTAGGATTCTAAGCATATATGGTATTTTGTTATGAGTTTCTACTGTATAACATAGAACAGATTACACATCAAAGTACTTTTTTAATGGGAAAAAAATTTGTTTGTTACTTACACATGCTACAGAGATAAACTAACAATTATTTCTTTTAAAAATTGTGATGGTATAATTAGGACATTTGTTTTCTTTGGGGTGGGGGGTGATGATTATAAACTTTATGAGTGGTGTACTGATATTCAGAAATATATTACAATATATTATATATGTAATATAAATACATTATATATGTAATTTAAAGTTGAAATTTTGAAAAAACCTACTTGCGTTTTTTCCTGGGTTTTTTCAAGTGGGTTTTTTCTGAAAAAAACCCACCCGGGTTTTTTGGGCTGGGCAAAATCATAACAATCCTGCTGTTGTTACTACTGGAATGGATTTTACACAGAGAAGTTGGCATATCGAATGAAACTGGAACCTCATCCATATTTCCAATCTGAAAAGGTTTCAATGATAGTTTCTCAATCTTCTCTTTCACGAATTTTAGAAAAGATGCCTTCTTCTCTTACCAATCATCGGGTAGTTTCTGCCCCACTGTTGTTCTAGAATGCATTGTTAACCTGTTTCGTTTAAAAAACAATTGCACCAGGATGGGCCACCTAGGAAATCATCATAACCTTTCTCAGTTAAAAATAATTACGAGCATGGAGTAAAATAGGTTTCCGTAGTTTAGATTAGCATTGGACTTTAGTGAATGATAAAAATAGCATCTCTGTGGAGGAAAATCTTCTGAAAAAGACTTTTTTCGAAGAAAGAGGAACAGTGTTAAAATGTTCTTTATGCATATTGCTTTTCTTATATTTATCTGTGCCTGATATCACATGGATAAAGTCCCTTGTGAAAAGAGGAGAAAGGAAATGGGAAGAGTTATTCTTTATATGGCAAGCGATTCTCTCTGGGGCGAACTTGTCAAGAGACATTGTGATTGGATGCAATACCCAGTAAAAATGCTATCTTCTGCTCCTAAAATTGCATTGTTTGCAAACACACTAATGTCCGTGTGTGGCTATTTTCTTTTATTTCCATTTTAATTACTAAGAGTAAGACTGAAAAGTAATGATTTTTTTTTTTTTTTTCTAAGCAGATTTTAAAAATTTTAAATTAATTAGTCCTATTTACAAGCGCACCTAGTTATTAGCCGCACTTTTATTTACAAAACAAAAAAAATCTAGTTTAATGCTGTGGCGTTATTCCCAGAAGATACAGTAAATTTTAATTGTAATAGATTGAAATTTTACATAAAACATAATTATATTCTATTTCTTTTGTCAGGAGGAAATTTCTTCCTTTTTTTCCTTTGCAGATTTTCTACAATTGTTTGATTTTATAAATAATTGAATATCTGTAGTTGATTCAGCTTTATCAGCTAATTCATTGGCCTTATTTTCTAACTCCGATACTTCCTTTTCAAGAAGCCATATTTTTTTCTTTATAAAACCTATGTCATCTTCAATTAATTTTCTTTTATTTCCTGCAGAGGAAGACTGTTACTTTTGCTTTTGTTTGCGAAGGTATTCCTCATACTTTATCCTAGAAGAAGCCACAGATCTTCTCATATCTTCTGTAATTGTTGCATCTTGTATTTGTTAAAATTTTTCTAAGTAATCATGTACTAATCTCTGCGAGATGTAAGACATTTCTTTAAAAAAAATTTTCTCAATTTGCTTATTTATAGAGAATCCTCTCAACTGTAGCCTGACCATGTGACTGTACTAACTCCAATTTTAAAACAATCCAAAGCTCATGGTATTGGGACATACCTGAAAAATAATTTCTTAAAAAACATCAAGTCTAATTTTACTCTATCAAAATTTTTGAAATCTATATTTGATAGAATTACTATATTTTCCAAGAAATTCTTAAATTGTAATATTAAGGAATCAGTGAATCATCATTGACCTTATTAATTTGCGAAAAATAGTACAGTAAGTTCTTAAACTTTGTGATGCACTTTACTGGTTCCATACTCATTAACACAGGGTCCAAACAAGATACATTTCTCACAACAGCATAATTTGCTGGACATTTCTTCATCAGTTTTTTAATCATTTCAATAATGAAAGTTTGAAATTCCCGTCTAAAAGTAAGCATTGCTCCATCTGCAATTTCTTTTTTTACTAAAAGTTCCTTTAGCTATGATAAAAAGTTAATTAAATCCAATTGATTTTTTAAATCATCAGATTTCAAAATATTCACCTTTTATATAAACATTTTAATAACAATTTTAATTTTTCTTAAGAAAGGTGTTATAGTAAAAATAAAATACATTGACATGTTTCGGAACCATCAAATAAGTTCCATAGTCATAATATAAATAAAACAAAATTTCAAAATATTTCTCGGACAATACAAATGACACGCGACAACGAGATATAAATAACAAAAAACATGCGCTCTTTTGCAAAAAATTAAATTAAAAATAGACCATGATCTAAAAACTTAACTAAAAATAAAAATTTCAAACTATTTCATGGTCAATACAAATGACACGCGACAAAGAGATATAAAAAAAAAATGGCGACTTAAATTATTACATAGGCATGACTGGGAGAAAGTTTGGAATTAGAAAAGGGGAGCACGAATCTGATATTAAATTTGGACGTACTAACACTGCCCTATCAAGAACATATTTAAATGAGGCGATAAAAAATATTGTTTAATCAAAGTAAATTATGTTTCATATCTATATCTAATTGTAATCGTAAATCTATTATAAGAGAGTCCATTGAAATTTATATGTGTAATAATCTGGTTTGCAATGATACCGTTTCTTTTATTATTCCGAAGTTATGGTTAGAATTAATAAATAAATTCCTCGTGAGGGCTTGAATGGGATGAACCAAGTTGGAATTTCTTTTGATCATGGTCTATTTTTATTTAAATTTAATTTTTTACAATAGCGTGCGTGTTTTTTGGTGTTTTTTTATATCTCTTTGTCGCGTGTCATTTGTATTGACCGTGAAATAGTTTGACATTTTTATTTTTAGTTAAGTTTTTAGATCATGGTCTATTTTTAATTTAATTTTTTGCAATAGAGCGCGTGTTTTTTGTTATTTATATCTCATTGTCGCGTGTCATTTGTATTGTCCGAGAAATATTTTGAAATTTTGTTTTATTTATATTATGACTATGGAACTTATTTGATGGTTCTGAAACATGTCAATGTATTTTATTTTTACTATAACACCTTTCTTAAGAAAAATTAAAATTGTTATTAAAAAGTTCCTTTAGCATTTTATCATCAATAAACCCAACACTAACTTTGGATACTGATGAATAGTGTGCAGTATCGTTGAAATCAAATGCTACTATTTTTTCAATGAATGTTAATTAGTTTAATAACTTTGACTTTAGTACTTTATAGAGCTTTAGACAATTTTCTACCAAATGAAAAAAATCTTTGGCAAAAAATGGCAATAATGAATTGTCTGACTGATATTTTGTCATAAATGGCAAAATAATTTTGCCAGCTGAAGCAAAGTAATTCAATTTTGTAAAAAAAAGTTTGTCATTTGCAGCCTCCCTGATATAATTGAACGATTTATTAGCTGATTTTGCATATTTTCCAATTACAACATTTCGCACATAATTCTCAACATCATCCCATATCAAAATTGCTTTCTCAACAGAAGGAACATTTTCCAGCCATCGGTATGTACAATATTTTAAAGAAAGTTTCTGTAAATTAGATCTATCAATGAAGTCATTTCTTCTTGCAGGTGAATCTTTGAACAACCTATATATAGACTTGTCAAAACTGATCATATTCCAATCTACAGATAATACACCTTTCCTGAATGCATTGTTAAGAATATGAAGACACAGCTCCCTATAAATTGCAATTTAAATTTAAATTGTTTCTCAATGTCTTTTTGTAGTAAATCATAGAAATTCCAATTTACATAAGGTCACAGTCGGGAAACGAAGCAGAGCAGCTCCAATGTCTAATCAGAAATAAGAGAATTATAACAAAGAAACTTGATTTTTTTTTTCTTAGCTGCAATATTTGGCAATTTTTTTTTTTTTTTAACATTTTTACGAATTGCATTAATATTAAGCTCACATTAAAAAATAAGGACTTTCAATAAAAAATAAGGACTTTAAGGATCCTTATTCAGAACTATCAAAATATAAGGAGTTTATAAAGACTTTTAAATTCCATGCGAATCCTAAAGTACTCAATCTACTTTTTTTAAAACCCGGGAAAACTTGTTAGTGACAATTTTGCTCACAGTGCTCAGGATGGCCACGATGAGATAAAATACGATAGTATAAGTCCAGTGAGAGCTTTTTACGAATATGATGTAATGCAGGTTCATTACACTCGACATATAGGCTTAAAACCGGAGATGTTCTAAAAGCACCAGAGCAAAAGCGGAGTGCACTATGGTGCACAGTGTCGATTTTTTTAAGAATGGAATTACGTGCAGAACCGTAGACCTGACAGGCATAGTCAATTTTGGAGCGGATAATAGAACGGTAAATTTTTAAGAGAGAGCCACGGTTTGCTCCCCAATAAGTGTTTGAAAGCACCTTGATTAAATTGAGAGAATGTTCGCACTTTTTACGTAGCTGCAAAACATGCGGCAAGAAAGTGAGTTTTTTGTCAAAATATAAGCCCAAAAACCGGACATTGTCAACAACAGCAATTTTATACGTTCCAATAAAAATTTCTGGATCTGGATGCAAATCCCTTCGTCTACAGAAATGCACACAAGAGGTTTTGTCCTGGGATATAATAAAGCCATTTTTGTTTGTCCATTGAGTAACACGGTTGATAGCAATTTGTAATTGTCTCTCAATAAAACGCATATCTTGACCTTTACATAAAATTTTAAAATCATCAACATATAGTGTACCCTGAACACTTGCAGGCAACTGGTGCAGGATATCGTTTATCTTGATAGCAAAGAGGGTGACACTCAGAACACTGCCCTGCGGTACACCCTCTTCTTGTACATAAAAACTTGAAAGAAACCCCCCAACTCGAACTTGAAAAATTCGAACTGCGAGGAAGTTCTTAATAAAGATTGGTAGGTTACCTCTAAAGTTCAGATTAAAGAGATCCCGAAGTATGCCATATCTCCATGTTTTATCGTATGCTTTCATCATATCAAAAAATACAGTTACCAGATGGTTGCGTTTTAAGAAAGCAGTCCGAATATGAGTTTCCAAAAAAATGAGGTTATCAATAGTGGACCTACCACGTCGAAATCCGCTTTGAAAAGGAGCAAGAACATTATTCGATTAAAAAACATGCACCAGGCGGTAATTAACCATTTTTTCTAAAAGTTTGCAAAGGCTACTAGAGAGTGCGATTGGCCTGTAGTTGTTTGGGTCACTTGAATCTTTGCCTGGTTTAGGGAAAGGAATGATAATAGCTTTACACCAGGCTTTAGGAAAAGTATGTTCAATCCAGATTCTATTGTAAAAAGCGAGCAGGTTGTTGAGAGAGGTGGTAGAGAGATATTTTATCATGGTATAAGTGATGCCATCGTGTCCTGGAGCAGATAAGCGGCTGTTTTGCAAACATCGCTGGAGCTCTAATTTAGTGAAAGGTAGATTATAGTCGTAGGAATGGCGAGAATTAAAATTAATGCTGGTTGATTCTGTTTGTCTTTTATAAGATAAGAAAGGTTCTGGATATGAGTCGGATTTAGAATTAGATGCCAGTGTACTAGCAATTGTTTCAGCGATATTTTGGGGAGATGCTATAGTTTGTCCATTGTAATTTAAGATAGAGATTCGGTTTTCTGAATAGATTCCCATACAGTTTTTCACCTTTTTCCTAAAATCTCCACAAGGAGTGGTCAAAGTAATAACAATGGGAAAGTGGTCACTGCCGTGTAGATCATTTGACACCCAGAAATTCCAATAAGGATATATTGAAGGAGAACAAATGATGAGGTCTATTGCATGAAAGGTGCGTGTGGGTTCATGAAAATATGTATGATCACCATTATTTAGCAGGCATAAGCCATTGTCAGATATCATTTTTTCTATGATATCACCATGTTGATTTGAGTTTTGGTTACCCCACAGTTGACTGTGGGCGTTAAAGTCTCCCAGAATAATGTAAGGAGTAGGGAGTTGATGTAGGAGATGATCAATATTTGCTGATTGAATAGATTGATTAGGTGATAAGTAAATGGTACAGATAGTTATAAGTCTGTTAATATGTGCACGGACTGCAACTGCTTGTATGTTAGTATTTAAATTTATATTCGAATGGGGCAAATTATGTGATATAAATAGAGCCACTCCACCTGTGGCCCTGTCACTACCAGTAAAGTCTTTTCTGAAGGTTGTATAATTGCGTAGTTTCGCAATATCGTTTGGTTTTAAATTAGTTTCCTGAAGAGCCAAGCAGAGTGGTTGGTGGTCTGACAGAATATCACGGATTTCATCATACTTGTTGCGATAGCCACGGCAGTTCCACGATATAATATTAGTCATGAATGGGTTAATTTTATAGTTTTAGTCGGGCACAGAATCTTCGAATATAATATTTGCATCATCATCCGAGTCATCGTGGTATAACTCGGCATCCATAGCCTCATCCGTGTAATGCTTCAGTTGTTTGGGATCTTTAATGTTTTTGATTACTGAACTGATGCCAGATTTTTGCCTCCCCTTCCCCACAGTCTTCCAATGTGGAGAGACTGGAGTTGAGGTTTTCTTTTTAGTCGTTTGTACTGGCGGGTTTTTTAGATTCTGTTTTCTGGGGATAGCAGGTTTCTGTGGTATGGTGGTATTCGTGGTAGCTTTTGTTTTTGTTTTGGATTGAGATAACTTATTAGATAGAGCTGTTAATATCTGAAGATTTTTCTCTATGTCATTTATTTTTGCTGGTTCAGAGGAAGGTGTGCTGGTAGATTGTGTTGCGGTAAGTTTATCGCGTGGATAAGTAACATCAGTTTGTGTAACCATGTGTCTTACGGATGTTAATTGCTTCTTGAGTAAGCTGGAGTAGGTAATTCCGACAGATGGGGTTCTATTTTCAACAAGTTTACGGGCATCAGGATAGGACAAATTCTGAGTGATTTTTATGGTAACTACCGTATTTTCGGGCGTATGAGCCGCGGCGCATACGAGTTTAAAAGTATAAAATATTGTAGGTGCAGCTCTTACGCCGGGGCGGCGGGTACGATGATTTTTTTTTTTTTTTTTTATTTTGTCAAATGATTTTGACACTTTTTTTTCGTTTAATCAACAATTATATGCTCTCAAATTGGTATCAAAACATTTGAAAACGTCTCTCAACCGCAGGTGTCCGTGATGCGTTAGTTGTTTATTTTTAAACAATCAACATTATTCAAAAATAATGTTGGTCTCACCGGTTCTCATGTTAAAAATTATTATATTTTCCCCTCATCTATTAATGATTTTACCTGTAGGATATTGGAATGTACAGCTGTCACATTTTTTTCTTCTAATGATCCTCCTTCCAGTTAGAAAATAAAACTGCCCAAAGAGAGCTCAAATCCCGGTATAGAACTCTTTTGAAATAGACTTCCTATACATAGTAAAAACTTTAGAGAGCAAGATTTTTCTTTATTTTTTTCAATAACTCACTCTTTTTTTATCCGGCAAAAATAATCCAAACTTTGAAACCGGTCGAATCAGCAAGTTTTTTTTCCCCCAAATGAGTTAATTCAGGTGATAAACAACAAAAACGGGCCTGGCGAATAATAAAAAAATAATAAAAGGCCGACTTCCGTGATAAACATTTAAAAGAAGCCAATAGAATATAAACAATTTTCAATGCATATGACTTTGCAAGAATAAGTTTAAATGTGCTACACGAGTCGATGTTAACTTGGCAACTTTAAGGGCTATTTCACCCACGTGCAAACATCGGCTAACTAATGTTAATCTCAAAGAAAAAAAAAGTGTCATTCTCATTCCATTATTTTTAAATGATATTTTTTGCTTTGGATAACGGAAGTCAATCTCCACAAAGAGTCTTTACTTTTTCGATTTTGTTTACAGGTTTTTTTATTAGTATACTTTCACTTTCGAAACTGGTTCTAAAAGTCAAAGTATACCACTAAAAACATCTGTAAACGAAATCGAAAAGGTGTCTTCTTAGGGATCAACATCTCAGATATAAAATACAAAGAAATCATTTAAGCATATTGAAATGCAAACGCATTTGAAAAAAAAAAAAAAAAAATCCATAGGATTAACTTTAGCGAGTAGATGTTTTTACTTGAGTGAAGCAGTCCGATCTATAGGGGGGGGGGGGATCAGCTCGGTCCGGCCCATATAAAATAATAATAATAATTAATAAATAAAAATAACAATCCGGCACCCGGAAAATTTAAAATATCCGCATCATCCAAGTGAATTTTTTCAATAGATTAATTTTTACTATGATATGGTTAAAAATTGTTTCGTACGAAAAGTTCTGAACAAAACTACTTATTTTATCCTTTTTTTTTCCTTTTACTATGTTTATTTTTAAAGAAGTGCCTAATAAAAGCACTCAAGTAAGTATTTATAACTATAAAGCAAACGTGCAATTTTGTTATCTCTTGTTTCTGCTAATAAAAAAAAAAAGAGAGAGAGACACTGGTTATTTAAAGTCACCTTTTCTCCTCATCCTCTTCATGACTCAATGTGCGGACATGTTGCCCTTTGACCTTGATGCGTAAGTCGGCTAATATCGCATTGCTTCTGTTTTGTTTCTTTGAATACAGTAGAAAAAAAAAGAACGAAAATAGTTTTTTTTTACGCTAAGTGGATTTGTGGATTTTTTTTTCTTTTCTTAATTTATATCTTCATAATATAATCATCGAAATAACTTAAGATGAATATAAAGTCTAAATTTGAGCAAGAAATATTTAAACTTACAAAATTTTTGTAAATGAACAAGGATAGGTGCGTATGTACCAAATAAAAAATAAACTAATCTACCACAAAAGGAATCATTAAATCAATTATCAATAGTTAAAATATTAAATAAAGATATGCAGGTATATATTTATATAAAGGAATTTGTAGTGCTGTAAGCTATTTAAGAATCGATTTTTTGCCGCAGGCATGATAAACAATTGTGGATTGTATTCGCTGTGGATAATGATTTGTAGTATTATACAATGGTTATATACAGGGTGTCCGAAAAGTCTGGAAACGGCCGAATAACTCGAGAAATACATATGAGATTGAAAAACGTAAATATCCGTGTTAAATATTTTTAAATAAGCTACTCTGTGATACCAAATTTGACCTTCGAAACCGACCCCCTGGGGGTCAGAGGAGGTCCAACTTTGAAATCTTAAATTATAACCCCCATTTTTTATTGCAGATTCGGATTTTACGGACAAAAATAGGTAACTTTTGTATTTGATGTTTATTTAAAATCTTCGTTTATCATGGTGCAATCGAGCATATTAAATCGATGCATATTCCCGCTTTTCCAACGGGATTTTCCCTAATCGAAACTGATTGGGCAGAATTTTTGACGTCTAATTCCTCGTCTTTTATAGGAATAGCGTTTCCTGAAAATCACCTGTGGCGATTATTTCAATAGTGCCACACTGTTAAAAATTTGACCCATTTGCTGCAGCGTCACTCCACAGCTATTATAGAATATCTCTTTTGTGACCAATGAGAATGCTCCATAACACAGTAAAGTAATCGTTTTCTATAAAAGCGGTGGAGTGACGATGCAGCAAAAGGATCACTTTTTTTACAGTGTACTTTACTGTGTTATGGAACATTCTCATTGGTCATGAAAGAGATATTCTATAAAAGCTGTGGAGTGACGCTACAGCAAATGGATCAAATTTTTAACTGTGTAGCACTACCGAAATAATCGGCACGGGTGATTTTCAGGAAACGCTATTATTGCAAAAGACGAGGAATTTGATGTCATAAATTCTCCCCAATTAGTTTCGATTAGGGAAAATCCCGTTGGAAAAGCCGAAATATGTATCGATTTAATATGCTCAATTACACCGTGATAAACGAGGATTCGATATAAACATCAAATACAAAAGTTACGTATTTTTGTCCGTAGAATCCGAATCTGGAATAAAAAATGGGGGTTATAATTTAAGATTTCAAAGTTGGACCTCCTCTGACCCCCAGGGGGTCGGTTACGAAGGTCAAATTTGGTATCACTGAGTAGCTTATTTAAAAATATTTAACACGTATATTTACGTTTTTTAATCTCATATGTATTTTTCGAGTTGTTCGACCGTTTCCAGACTTTTCGGACACCCTGTATATATTTATTAATCAATTGTGGTTTAACATGTGTAATTTAATTTTAGCATATGTGCTGTGTTTCAATGTAATTCGTATTTTATTATTTACTTCACCAATTTACTTGATCGTCATTTCTTTACACTGAGGAAAAAGTTGCTTTTTTTTGGGGGGGGGGGGGGGGGCATGATATTGTTTTAAAATTATTTTTTAACAGATCTCGAAAATACGGTATCGCCGTGATCCCGCTGATTCTAAAATGTTGAGGTTCAACTGTATCATATTTTCGTTAAGAGGCTACTTCAGTCAAGCGACCCGCTCGTTAATGCTAATCCTATGGGAAACATTTATAAAGATATTTCGTTTGAATTTAAATATTTTTAAATGATTTTTGCATTGATTAACTCTGATAGATCTGTAGAAAGAACATTTTTCGCTTTTTGCTTACAGGTATTTTTCAATGAGGGCACTTTCATTTTGGGAGTCGGTTTCGAAAGTGAAAACAATCTTCAAAATCGAAAAAGTATAAAACGATCTGCATATAGATGGACTTGAACTATCCAATGCCCAAAAATCATTTAAAAATATTGAAATGCAAACACGATATCTTTATAAATTTCATCCATAGGATTAGCATTAAGGAGGTCTTTGTGTGTGACTGAAATAATATCTTAACTTAAAAAAAAAAAAAAAAAAAATCCTACACTAAAATTAATTTGAAAAAGTCTTTGATCGAAAATCTGACGGATTTTTGCTGGAAAGAACTAGAACTTTGTGGTGTTAATAGTGTTATTTATGACGGCCGATTATCTGCAGGAGGGATATAGGCCCTAGGATAAGTGCCCTCCGTGGGGGGTCTTTCTAAGGGAACCTAAACCGCATTTACACAAGGATGACCAAGATTCGAAGAAAAGTTTAGAACTTTGTGGAAAGAACTAGAAGTCTGTGGAAAGAGCACTTAGAATTGAACGCTACTAGGAAAAGATGCTAGGGAGGAAGCTAGCATCCTGCTGCGCTCCTCTCATTGGCGCAAGTAATTGCGCCTATTTCCGATTGGATTTTAATTGCGTACTACAAACACGTTTTTTTTTTTCTTTTTAGCTGAGAATTATTTTACGGTACTGTTCTGCTCTTTTTGTCTGACGCTCTTATTTAAGCAATTTATTTTTTTTTTCAAGTGAAAATGGCTCCCAAAAAGTTAAAAAGTTACACCGCCGCTTTCAAGCTTGCTGTGGTTGATAAGGCAGAGCTAATAGGTAATCGTGCTGCAGGACGAGAATATGGAGTTGATGAGCGTTGCGTAAGGAGATGGAGAGCTGAAAAATCTATTGAAGGAAATGCCAAAATCTAAGAGGGCACGAAGAAGTGGCGTTGTTGTTTGGCCAAATCTGGAGAGAAATTTAGCCAAGTGGGTAAAGGAGCAAAGGGAAAAAGGAATGCCCGTTTCAACTGTTCAGATACGGTTTCAAGCGAGGATTATGGCATCGAACATGGGATTTACAAATTTTAAAGGTAGTCCCAACTGGTGCTTTAGGTTCATGTCGAGAAATAATTTGTCTGTAAGAACCAGGACAACTGTGGGACAAGAACTGCCTGCAGATTGGGAAAAGACAAAAGCATCTTTTTTAAAGTATGTCGCTGAAAAAATCAAGGAAAACAACTTTTCAACAGCACAGATTATTAATATGGATGAAGTTCCATTAACTTTTGATTGCCCCCCCAGTAGAACTGTTAACACCATTGGGGAAAAAACAATCGGCATCGTAACAACTGGTAATGAGCGAACCTCATTTACCTTTGTTTTAGCTTGCGCTGCGAATGGAGATAAATTAAAACCACTAATTATTTTCAAGCGCAAAACTATGCCTAAGGCAAATTTTCCTTCCGACGTCGTAATACGGTGTAACGAAAAGGGATGGATGTCGGAGGAAATCATGTATGAGTGGCTGGCGGAAGTGTGGAGGAAAAGAAAAAATTCTTTTTTTCAGCCTAGTGGGCTTCTTATTATGGACTCAATGAGTGCCCACAAAGGTGATTCCGTAAAAACTGCTTTGAAAAAAGTCTCAGCCGAGCCAGCAATAATCCCTGGCGGATTAACTAAAGTTTTACAGCCTCTTGACTTGGCTGTGAATAAATCTTTCAAGTCCAAAGTAAGAAAACTGTGGGAAAAATGGATGATGGAAGGGCTACATTCATTTACAAATTCTGGAAAAATGCGCAAAGCCACTTACGAAGAAGTAGCGTCGTGGGTTTCATCGGCATGGAAAGACATTAGTGCTAAAACTATTATGTCGGGCTTCAAAGCAGCCAATATCATGGAAAATACAGTTAGTGATGATTCATCTGAATCTGATGATAGTGAAGATGAAAATTGTGACGTATTAACAGATAAACAATTTTTAGAACTATTTAGTTCCGACAGTGAAAATTCCGATTTTGATGGATTTGAAGATTTTTAAACATGTTGATAAAATCTTGTATATATTTTTTTCTATATTTTCACTTCATTCCAATAATAATTTTTCATATTTTAAAGATATTTTGAAGTAGTGTTCTCTTATTATATGTAATCCAATATTTTTTTAGAAAATTTTATAAATATTACAAAAAATTGAAATCTTAATATTAAAATTACATACCTGCTATTTATAACGGATCAGTGATAGGAAACGTTATTAAATTGAAAAACAAATACATAATAATAATAAATCAACAGTCAAGGGAAAAATGATTCTGCAATATTTACAGGTAAGATTATAATATTATAAATAAGTTTCTGATATTTATTATATTTTCCTCTGTTTGTTATTGATCCAGTGACAAAATGTTGCTTTTTTGCAGTAATCTGAGGAGTTAACATAAACTAGTATGCATTTAAAAAATATTTTCTTATAGCAATACGCTTTATTACATCACATTTTTCAGTAATATTTTTACTACAGTTTTTAAGGCATTTGCATACATTAAATCTAAGTGTCTTTCGTCCAATGATTTTTTTCTTCAACAGCTTATTTTATTTATTTTATTTTTTTCGTCAGTGTCTCTATACGATATTTCTTTACATTTTAAATATATTTTTTAGGCACTTAAGTGAAAAAAAAATTTTTTTTTTAACTGTTCAAGTGAAAATATTTTATATACTGTAACAGTCTCTAAAATCTGGAAACCTCAAATACAGATAGCATAAATGATCATCAAATGTTTTATATTTATATAGTTCAGTTATCCTATCTTATCGACAGATGGCAGCACCAAAAATGTATTTAACTTTTTAGTATAATCTAGATTATATTCTGCATTTTGCCGACAGATGGCCGTACCAATCATTTCTTCTAATTCATTTCCAAGTTTATTTATCTTGATATAGTAAAATAAGAAAACAAAGAAATATCAACAGAAAAATTCATAAACAGTTTATATAAAATATTAGGCCTGGAACAAAGGAATTTTATTACAGAGATTGAGCTAATATCATTGTAATTGGGGAAAAAGTAATGACCAGTAGGCCTAAATTAAAGCAACTAAATACTAACATATAAATAAAATCGTAATCGTGAAAATGCTCTGTGTATATTTAATTTTAATAAGATTAAATGCTTGGCTTTGCTGTTAAATAACTTAATGTGCCATTTATGATTTTTTTTTATAAATATGTGATTTTTTTTCTTTTTTAATGATGATTTTCAATAATTTTTACTTACATTTTAAAGTTGTTTTTTGAAGATCACTAAAATTCGGAAATAACTAAAAGCCGCGTCTACGAACGATTTCGGAATTTAGAGATTTATACTGTATAAATATCAGCAGCTTGGGTGCGGCGCTTACGTCGATGTACTTTTTTTTTTAACAGATTGTCATTGGTGCGGCGCTTACGGTGGGTGCGGCGGGTATTCCCGAAAATACGGTATTTCTTTTTCACGGTTCCAGTTAGGGCACTTGCAGGAATATGCTGTATGATTTCCTTTACAATTAACGCAGCATTCGGATTTTTCACATGAGGTATTGTCATGGCCGACCTCTGCACAACGTGCACAGGTGAGAGATCCACGACAGTTTGTTTTAGTATGCCCGTAACGCTGGCATTTAAAGCAACGGACGGGGTTTGGTATGTATGGTCAGACTCGACAGCTTAGATATCCTGCTTTAATTCTAGGTGGTAAAGTAGTGCTATTGAAAGTTAGAATAATATGTTTAGTGGGAATTATCTGCTCATTTTTACGGATGGTGATACGGCGTACATCTATGATATTTTGGTCTTTTAAATTTTCTAAAAGTTCATCTTTGGTGGAATATAAAAGATCAGGTTCAGATATTACTCCGCGGCTTGTATTTAAAGTTCTATGTACTTGTACGGAAACAGAAAAGGTGCCTATTGTAGTGCAATTTGAGAGAAATTGTGATTGTTTTGTTGTAGAAACCTCAACCAGCAAATCGCCAGAATGTAATTTTTTCAGAGAATGACCATCTCCCAAAACAGACTGGAAAGTTTTTGCTATCAGAAAAGGGGAAGTTTTTTTAAACGAGCAATCAGAGTTGCTATCAGTACGTTTTACAATGAAAAAGCGAGTAAATGAAGAAGACAGTGCAGTTTGTTGCTCTCCACTAGGGAGAGAAGTAGAAGGAAAAGAAGCGATTCCATCCATATTTAAAAATAATAAAATTCAGACCCCGGCCGCACCACCCTCTCCCGAGCCCTACAAGGGGATGCACATTCGTGCACCAGTGCTAACCAGGGCCCATATGGTCACAAGACAACCCTATGTCAGTCTCCACCCTTAACGAGATGACTAGTAGTTGCTCGATCACTTGATCCCTAAAGCCAGTGACAAAAGCCAGCTGACCAGCCGATTGATGCATACGGGACCAAATGCACCTCCCGTCTACCTGAAGCAGAGGCCAAAGCAGTGTGTTGGTTTCCCTCAACTGCCAGGATCCCCCTTTCCAGGGACACGGGTCGCCACGCACGGCCAACACGTGGGTGGTTTACAATCCTCCATGAGTCGATATACAGGATGTATCGGCTCATGCAGAATTGCCCTCACCTCCGAAGAGGAAACCACAATGAGAGTGAAACAAAGGGGAAAGGAAGACGAGAGGAGTAAGAGGAAAAGGAAAGGAGAAAGATCACTCAGGTGCCCCGGGGTTGTGAAGCCCGTGAATACCTAAAGAAGGTATCCCCCTGGGGGAATTCCAACAGATGGAGTTCTACTTTTAACAAGTTTACAGGCATCAGGATAAGACAAATTTTGAGTAATTTTAACATTCAGAATTTCTTTTTCTCGATTCCAATTACGACAAGTGCAGGAATATGCAATATGATCAGCTTTACAATTTGCACAGCATTCGGGTTTATCAAATGATTTATTGTCGTGGTCGACTTCTGCACAACATGCACAGGTAACAGATCCATGACAGGTAGTGTTGGTGTGACCATAACGCTGGCATTTAAAATAACGGAGAGGATTTGGTATATATAGTGAGACTGGACAGCTATATAAGACAAGTAAGGTAGCCAGCTTTAATTTTAGTTGGTAAAGTGGGGCTATTGAATGTTAGAATTATATATTTTGTAAGCAGTGCTTGTTCATTGCGACGAATAGTAATACAACGTACATCTATGACATTTTACTCTTTTAAATTTTCTAAAGGTTCAGGTTTAGTAGCGAATAACACATCAGGTTCAGATATTACACCACAACTTGTATTTAGAGTTTTATGTATTTGCACGGAAACAGAAAAGGTGCCTATTGCAGAGCAATTAGAAGTTGTGATTGTTTAGCTGTAGAAACCTCAACTAGTAAATCCCAGATTGCAATTTTTTGAGAGAATGACCATCCCCCAACACAGACTGAAAAGTGCAATGAGAAATGCTGGAGAGAAGTAGAAGGAAGTGAAGATTTTCCATACATATTTAAAAATACAGTTGGCAAAAAAAGTATTTGTACACTCTAAAATTTTTTATTTTTAACTAAATAAAAACAGATATTTTGTCAAAAATAGTTTTAATACAGTCTGTTTACCGTTTGTTTTAAATTACACAGCAGGAAATTTCGATAAAGATGTAAAAAAATTTTCTAATAGGAAAAGTTTAAAAATTTCTTGCAAAAAAAGTATTTGTACATTTCTCCATCCTGTTATGTACTGTGTTTTTATAGAGTTTATGGTTCAAATGACTACTTATACAGAAGTTTTTAATATTTTTTAACTTCATATTATAGTTTTCTAACATGTAGATTGCTCTTGAAGTAATTGAGAATATAACCTAAAACTAGAGAGGTACCTCTAGACATATGAAATCCTATTTTTGAGCATAATAAAAATTGAAACTCACAACAAGAATTTGTAAAAGCTATTAAATTACCATCAACAACTATTGGATGCATAGTGAGAAACTATGAATAAATTAGATGCGTCGAAATTCAATAAACACCAGGACTTCTCAGCAAACTAACAATGAGGGAAAAGGGACTTGTTAAAAAAGCTTTTAAAAATCCTATGCATTCGGTTCAAAAATGTGCTGGAGACCTTGCAACATTTTCTCGCATCAGAGTAATACCTAAAACAATAAGAAATATTCTTCTCAATGCAGATTTAAAGGAAGAACCTCAAGGAAAAATCCATTAATCAGTGAAACAAATTGGTGAAAACGCATAGTATTCGCTTTTGTATACAGAAGTAAATCATTGGATTTTTGGAAAACAGTAATTTTTTCTGATGAGGGAAAATTCGGAATTTTCTTACCACCAAGCATTCGAAAAAATTGGCGTAAAAATAAAACTGTTCTAGATCCAAAACGTAGGGTAGATGTGCCAGTAATGGGCCACCTTAAGGAATTTCTCTAAAAAATAATTTTTTATTAATAGTTATAATTATTGTATTCCAATTTTTTTCATATTAGATTAATCTTTCAACAATATTTAACTAATCCCACAGTTACATTTCCCAATAGAAATAAAAATTTCATTTTAAATAATAGAAATATGTCTAAACACCCAAATGCCCAGTAATGGGCCACCTATGTTCCAGTAATGGACCGCCTATGTTCCAGTAATGGGCCACCCTACAAAAAATAACAGATAATTATTTTTAGGTGCGTTCGTAATTATGTAAATAGGTAGCACCTATAATTGTCGTTTAGTCCGTCTGTCTGTCCATCTATCTGTCCGTTTGTCTGACAGTCTGTCTATCTGTCCGTTTGTTTGTCAGTCTGTCTGTCCGCATATAACAACGGAAAACTATCCAACCGAATCGTTTGAAATTTAAAATACATAATTATTACATAATTTTGTTGAGTCATTTCAAATTTTATGAAAATCGGATGGATAGATCAATTACAGGGACATTCAAAATGATTCCGTTACATTACGGTCAATAGGGGAAAAAGTTTTAAATGCATTTTAATCATTTGAAATTTAAAACATATAATTATTGCGTAATTTTGTCGAGTCATTTCAAATGTTATGAAAATCGGATGAATAGATCAATTACAGGGACAATCAAAAGGATTCCGTTATATTACGGTCAATGGGGAAGAAGTTTCAAATGCATTTTAATGATGTTACATTCATTCGAACATAATAGAATTGGCATGAATCTATGAAATATATACTAAAATATGCATTCTGTACAATCTGTGATGCAAAGAATTTTTATTATTAAATTACAGGACTACACAAAAGTATTCCACTATATAATGCTATACGGGGAAACATGGTTTGGTACGTGTTTTAATTATATTCAACTATTTCACATTTTATGAATAAGATATACGTTGCTGAGGTGTAATAAGAATTACTATTCCTGTATATTTACAGAATTTCAACCAATATACTGTATCCGAAGTACTATTTACTATAAAAGCAAGATCTGAATATTTTAAAAATTTCGTTATCGTACGAACGCACCTCATTTGCTACATTCACGTGCAATTTCCAACTTGTTCTTTTTATGTCTACGTAAGTCGCATCTTCTTCCTCAGAATCCACATTATCCTCTTGTATACAAAATTCGGCCTTTTTTGAAGCAATTGTAAATTGTTTTTTCTTCAATTACCCCCATTGATCCCGTTCTTATATGTATAACTATTCAATTAACACTGTTTTGAGAAGGATGTTGAAAGGTGTGTGAAAGGAGGGGGTTGATGAATTTGTTGGACTTAAGGAACAAGAAAATTCAAGCAAAGGAGTAATATAAAAAAAAAACTCAGCACTGAACGATAAATTAGGAATAAGAGATGGAAATTTGATTTCATGTGATTTCGAAGTTTTTTTTTAACAACTGAATAAAGAACATTTTATGAAACTATTCGTTATATGGAGATAGATATTTCGCTATATAGAGACTGTTTTTAATGTAATCATGGGAAAAGGGGAACATTCCTACTAAAAATTCGTTATATAGAGAAATTTGATGTATGGAGTTTCGTTATAGAGAGACTTGACTGTATTTATAAAGAAATTGTCTTCATTAAATTCTAGTAAGTAAAATTTAAGTATTAAATTTGTTTATTTAGTTTTCAGTTAAATCAAAATATTTTATCACTACTGAAATTACACTTTTAGTATTGGTCACTTGGGTGGCCCATTACTGGCAAATCACGAAATAAGCAATCCAGTAATGAACCACCCCTCCTAAAATCTTAAAAATAAATAAAATTTTCTAAATGGCCATTGGTATATTAAATTCAATGTTTTATATTGCTAACCAAACAAAAACATTCAATTTTTACAGAAAAATAAAAAAGATATAAAACTAAGTAAGTAAAGTCTCCTTTTAGCTTGATCATTAAGATTTTCAGTGAAAAACAGAAAAACTGTGAAACTTTATTTTCTGCTTCCTAATTGTTTTGACGAAAAGTGTAAAAAATTAATCCAGCTTATAAAGCATGCAAGGTAGAGTTCAGAAAAAAATAATAAAAGCTTAACTATTATTTATTATTTTTTTATAAACCAAGAAGTGCGAGGTGGCCCATTACTGGAAGGTGGCCCATTACTGGCACATCTACCCTATACTTCAAACCAGGCCTGTCCAACCTTTCAGTAACCGGGGACGCATCCTGGCTTTTGGCATTCAGTGAAGGGCGCCATTGTTTACATAACTGAAAACATGTAAATATACTATTGCATAATATTAGTATACACTCACGTCTTAGAATAATGAAAATGAATCGTACAGCGGAAAACAAAAGACCCCTACAGTCTGGAGTTACGCGTATTAAATTTCAAATTATACATTTTTTTAATGAGAAGTCTATGTCTAAAATGTTTGTAGAGTAAGGCGCCAGAAACTTTAATCGCGTCTATAATAACAATAATAACAAATAAATAATTATCAAAAACAGATATTGTTAGGTTTCTTTTAGGATGTGAAAATGCAATTTGATTTATTTTAAAGGCGTGGATTAGTTTTATGAAAAGTACAAAAAGAGATAAACATAATAGTGACCAAACCATGTGGGTGGTTTCAGAGGAATAGTCTGGTAATGCTTTGATAAATGGAAATTATTCTGAATTTATTATTATTATTTCTAAGCAAAATTACTGAAAAAAATAAAGAAAAAAACCCCGAAAAGTTTGTAAGAAAGAAAAATTAAAGTATCTTATCTTTCATATAAAACAAATAATGGGCCAGTATGACAACAGAAAACAGAAGAGCTTTCATGCACATGCATCTTCAAAGGGGAGAGGGGCAGGTGAAAACATTTATATCTATTTTACTTCATGAGTATTAAAAAGAGATCTTTCCAACTATTAAGAAATTTAACATATTAAACTATACAATCATAATTGCATTATATAAACAATAACTGAAAATTTCAAAATTATGCATAGATATATTTTCAAAGTATGTTTCTGGTTTTAACTGTACAACAGCAAGCCAACAACATGAGCCAAACACAGGTCTTAAAAATATCTGTGATAAAATATTAAGATTTTAAAGAAAGCATTTTTTATAATGGAATTTTACTTCTAAAATTCATAATAACAGGAAATCTTCAAAAAAGCGCCAAGAAAACCCTCAAAGGGCGCCCGCGGGCGCCGCGTTGGACAGCCCTGCTTCAAACTATCAAGCATGATGGGGGGAATATTATAGTTTTGGGGTGTATAGCTTCTAATGGAGCAGGACATTTAAAATTTATTGACAATGGAAGGACAGGTTTAACATACATTGATGTGTCGCGGCATAATTTATTAAACCGTGCCAAGAAATTATGCGTAGAGAAAGCTTTTCACTTTCTGCAGTATAACTACCAAAGCATACTGCTGTGATCACAAGCACATGGTTACGACAATACTCGAAGATGACTGGTAACTCCTCTAAAATCTCTAGACTTGAATCCAATAGAAAATTTGCAAATGCTAATGGATACATAAATTACAAAAAAAAAAAAAAACATGTATAAGTAAAAAACAATTTTAGAGAAGCTCTTATTGTGTCATGGAATAACATTAATCAGACCGCTACAAAAAAGTTGGTGGAATCTATGTCACACCATCTAGAAGTAATCATAATCGCTAAATGAATTCACACAAAATATTAATTTGTATCATTTTACGAAGTTTTCCTTAATTATATTACATTAATATAGTGTACAAATACTTTTTTTGCATTATATTTTTGTATATTTGTTTATTATAATGTAAAAAATCAATTCATTTAATTTTGTTTTTGCTTCTATAATATTATAATGCATTAAATTAATGTATTACAGTATTTTTGGCTTAAATCTTTTGTTTAATTTCATCATAATTTAAAAAAATGAAGTGTACAAATACTTTTTTTGCCAACTGTGTAATTCATACTCTAGCCGCACCACCCACTACCTAGCCCAACAAGGGGATGCACATTAGTGCAACAATGCTAACCAGGGCCCATATGGTCACAAGATTCTCCTATGCCAGTCTCCACCCTTAATGAGATGGTCCCCCAGGGGAATACCTTCTTTAGGTATTTACGGGTTTCGCGACCCCGGGTTCCCGAGCGATCTTTCTCCTTTCCTTTTTTCTTCTCTTTTTTAGTTGTCTATCCTTTTTTCTTTGTTTCACACTTTTTAATCCTCTCTTTTCAGTTTGTTATCCCTCTTTGTTCTTGTTCATGTTTGATATTTATACTAATTATTTTGTTTTCATTATTCTTTGTTATACTAACTTTGTTATCGTTCATTTGTTTGAAAAAAAAAAAAAATGAAAAAAAATTTAAAAATGTTTAAAGACAAAAAAAACACCATTTTTTTTTAAAGCTCCATCTTATATTACTTCTTATACAACAGTGGTTTTTTTTTATACACGTGAGACACCCTGGGTGTTGAGATTTCTTTTAACCTCATCGCCTGGGATCTTCCTTTTTAGGTTGATCTCGAGTGCCAGGGTGCAGGGCATCTCTGAACTCTGGTTCCGAGTACGGGGGGTGCCATGCTTGCATGGTGGTTGTTAGGAGTAACACCAGAAGACTGGTGCCTTTCGACGTAAGGGCCGGATGTAGGTTGGACAGAGCTGTAAAGGCTTACCTACGGCTACCCATTTTCCCTGGAAAAGAACCAGAGCTTCGGAGATGCTATCGAGTTTAACCCAATGTTCGAAAAACGTGGGGGTCTGTTGGAAATAGTTTTTGCCCTTTTGAGACCTGCACCAGACGTAACGGTAAGAAGAAGGGTCGGTGACCAGGCCCGATGCCTGGCGTTTTATAAATTCTCTATCTAATATGGCGACAAATCAAGGAAATAAGACATGCGATGTGGTAGCCCCACAACCCCTCATTGCTTCAAGCTCAGGCTTGCCAGTAGACTTAAATGAAGTTCAAATTAATTCTTGGGCCGATAGATCAGATGAAACATGTTTTGAGAGATTTTTTGTAGTCAAAAGACAAGAAGGCACATTTGACAAAACATCCCCGTTCTTTATTCACAAATCCATTCAAGGATTGACTGGTGAGCCAAAAACAATAAAAAAAAATACGATCTGGCGAACTCTTAATTGAGGTATACAATAGCACTCAAGCTCTAAATTTAAAGAAATGTACACATTTTGCAAATATCCCTGTCTCAATAAGTCTCCATAGAACCTTGAACACATCTCGTGGGGTTATATCTGAATCAGATCTTTTGCATGTTGCTGATGAGGAAATAATGGAAAATTTGAAAGAGCAGAATGTCATAGAAGCTAGGCGAATAAAAATCTACCGTATAGACGAAAAAATACCAACCAGTCGAATTCAGATTACAACTAAACACATAATTCTTACTTTCAACTGACCAAACCTTCCCAAATATATAAAAGCTGGGTATCTCTCATGCTCTGTAAGACCCTATATCCCAAACCCACTGCGTTGTTTCAAATGCCAACACTTTGGGCACTCAAAAACAAATTGCCGAGGTAAACTTGTCTGTGGTCGGTGCAGTGACCCCGACCACGTTAGTACTCAATGTAATGCTACCCCACGCTGTGTTAACTGTAAAAAAGACCATCCATCATATTAAAAATCCTGCGAAAAATGGAAAATCGAAAAAGAAATGCAAACAATACGCACTAAAGATGATATACCATACCCCGAAGCCAGGAAAATAGTTGAATCCAGGACACCCAAAGTTGGAGTTTCATATGCAGCCGCCTTATCTGAAACAGTCCAGAAAATATATCAAACTATTGCAACTCAAACCGATTTTCCTGCTGAAAGTAATTCCAAAAGAAAACAAAGGGAAAACAGCCTTTCTGATACAACTACTAAATCAACTCAGTCTACCTCTTCTTGATATCTAAATCCTGCTCCTCCTAAAATGCCACAAAATGCATCAAAATCACTGCAATTTCTTACTCCTAAACTCCCACTCAAAAACAGAAGTTCTCAAAATATAACTAAAACACCATCTCTAAAGTCAAATCTTAGATCTGATATTGAAAAACATACCCTTTGTATTAAATCAGCTACCTCTACTGAAAACCCATCCAAAAAGAAAAAAAATAAAACATCTAGAAATCAAACCCATCAGCAACAGAATCAAAAAGATGAAACACATATGGATGATGATGCCTTAAATCTTCATCCTGAAAGGGATGAAGTATTGTCGATGGGGATAGTAGCATGTCTACTACCTCTGAAATAAACGACATAGATATACATATCTAACACTCATTTTATGTCTAATATCATCTCGTGGAACTGCCGTGGTTATCATAATAAACGTGACGAAATCCGTAATATTCTGTCTGACCATCAACCACTCTGCCTTGCTCTCCAGGAAACCCATCTAAAACCTAATGACAAAGCGAAATTATGCAACCTAGAGGAAAGACTTACAGGTAGTGACAGGGCCACTGGTGGGGTGGCCCTTTTTATTTCTCACAATCTACCCCATTCACAAATTAACTTAAATACCAACTTGCAAGCTGTTGCAATCAGTGTTCATATAAATAGGCTCATTACCATCTGCTCTATTTACCTACCACCAAATACATCTATTCAGGCAGCAAATCTTGACAATCTCCTTCTGCAACTACCCACTCCTTACATCATTGTGGGAGACTTTAATGCCCACAGTCAACTGTGGGTAATCGTGACACTAATCAACGTGGAGATATGATTGAGAAAATTATATCCGACAATGGCTTATGCCTGCTGAGTAATGGAGATCATATTTACTTTCATGAGCCATCCCGCACATTTCATGCAATAGACCTTACTATCTGCTCCCCATCTATTTATCCATATTGGAACTTCTGGGTTTCCGATGATCTTCACGACAGTGACCATTTTCCCACCCTTATTACACAGAATACTCCTAACAGGAATTCAAATAACTGTTCAAATCATTATATATATGACAGAGCCAATTGGCAAACTTCCACAGACCTTGCAAAAATCACAAGTGATATGATTGAAGGTCACATTGACAATGCACTTGATAATATCACCCCTTCTATTATCAGTGCTGCAGATATCAGTATTCCCAAAACATCCTCTACAACGCGGCACAGAAAGCCTTGGTGGAATGATGACTGCCAACATGCGAAAAAAAAACAACAAAGAGCTTGGGGTATTTTTCGGAGATACCCCAATGATGCTTACTACAATCTTACCTTCTTGCTTACTACAATAGAATTTGGACAGACACACATTTCCTAAAGCCTGATGTAAAGTCATTGTTATCCCCTTTCCTAAACCTGGAAAGGACCCCAGTGATCCAAACAATTACAGACCAATCGCACTCACTAGTAGTCTCTGCAAACTTTTTGAAAAAATGATTAACTGCCGGCTAGTACATGTTCTTGAAGAAAAAAATTGTCTTGCTGCCTTTCAAAACGGTTCTCGACGTGGTAGGTCTACTACTGATAACCTCATTCTTTCAGAAACCCATATACGGAATGCTTTTTTTAAAACGTAACCATCTGGTTGCAGTTTTTTTTTTTGACATGATGAAAGCATATAAGACTTGGAGGTATGGTATTCTTTACTATCTTTTTAATTTGAACTTTCGCGGAAACCTCCCGACTTTTATTAAGAACTTCCTCGCCATCCATCTGTTTCAAGTTCGGATTGGCGGGGTTTTGTCTGACTTTTATACTCAAGAAGAAGGAGTACCTCAGATCAGTGTCCTGAGTGTGACTTTTTTTGCTATCAAAATTAACGATATACTTAACCAATTGCCTCCATATGTGCATGGTACTTTATATGTTGCCGACTTTAAAATATTTTGTAAAGGACAAGATATGCGTTTTATCGAGCGACAACTACAAATTGCTATCAACCGTATTATCCATTGGACAAACAGAAATGGTTTTATTATTTCTCAGGACAAATCTTCTTGTGTGCATTTTTGTAGACGAAGGGATCTGCATCCAGATCCTGAAATCTTTATTGAAGCATCTCAAATTTCTGTTGTTGACTCTGTTTTTTAGGATTATACTTTGACAGTAAGCTTACTTTCTTGCCACATGTGTTACAATTACGTAAAAAGTGCGAACGCTTGCTTAATCTAGTCAAGGTGCTCTCTAATACTTCTTGGGGAGCGGATTGTGGTTCACTCCTTAAAATATATCGTTCTATGATTCGTTCCAAAATTGACTATGCCTGCCAGGTCTATGGCTCCTCATGTAAATCAGTTCTTAAAAAAATTGGACACTGTGCACCACAGTGCACTTCGTATTTGTTCTGGTGCATTCCGTACGTCCCCTGTGCTTAGCCTCTATGTTGAATGTAACGAATCTGCACTACATCATACCCGTGAAAAGCTTTCCCTCGATTTATACTATCGAATCCTTTCACATCTCAATCATCCTTTACATTGAAAATCTTTATCAGCACCGCCCTTCATGCATTCCACATTTTGGTATTAGAATGAGACAGATTAGTGACAATAGCTTTCTTAGCAACATTGAAACATATCCATGTTCAAAGCACCTTTTCCCCCCCTAGGACTCTCATAATATCATCTCCCTTCATCCTTTTAATACTTTTGACAAAAACAGTTTGGCTCCTGTTGTATTTCAACAGCTTTTTGCAGATCATCGGGCACAGTGTGTACAGATAATAAAGAATACTGCCCAGTTAAACTGATGGCATTGAGCTCACAGGCTACAAATACTAATTGTACATTAAAGCCTTATATTTTCAAAGGTTAATTCTGCTCGAAAAAAAATTAAGAAGGGGAAACAGCTCTCCCCTTTCCTCTTTTTTTTTATACTTAATCATTGAATCTCCTATACTATCAAAGACATGCTTTATCATATAAAAAATCTATATCCAAAATTCAGAGCAAATTAGATAATTCTTAATAAAAACCCATTTAGCATTTATATAATTTAAAAGGAGTTATCCCCTTCTTTTATACTTAACCATTAAACTTCCAAAACTATTCAGAGATTTGAACGAAATCTGAAAATTCTGCTTGAAAAACCTATTTATATAAATTAAGAGGGCATTAAGAGGGGTGGGGGGGGGGCATTAGAACCCCTGTTGCCCCTATTTATACTTATTCAATGAACACTTAATAGCAGTCACGGAATCGCCTCATCAGAATGATCCTAATCTAAATTTTGAACGAAAACTTAATTCTGCATGAAAATCCCATTTATATCAACTAACGGGGGGGGGGGGGGGCATTAGAACCCCTGTTCCCCCTATTTATACTTATTCAATGAGCACCTAATAACAGTCACGGAATCGCCTCATCAGAATGATCCTAATCTAAATTTTGAACGAAAACTTAATTCTGCATGAAAATCCCATTTATATCAACTAACGGGGGGGGGGGCATTAGAACCCCTGTTCCCCCTATTTATACTTATTTAATGAACACCTAATAACAGTCACGGAATCGCCTCATCAGAATGATCCTAATCTAAATTTTGAACCAAAACTTAATTCTGCATGAAAATCCCATTTATATCAACTAACGGGGGGGGGGGGGGGGATTAGAACCCCTGTTCCCCCTATTTATACTTATTCAATGAACACCTAATAACAGTCACGGAATCGCCTCATCAGAATGATCCTAATCTAAATTTTGAAAACTTAATTCTGCATGAAAATCCCATTTATATCAACTAACGGGGGGCATGAGCCCCCCGTTCCCCCTCTTATACATATCGAATGAACTCCAAAAACTAATCAGGGAAGCGCCTTGTCAGGATATACCTATATACAAAATTTCAAGTGGATCCGATATTTTTATCATGAGTTATCGCGTTACGCACATACGCACATACATACAGAACGGGCGGGCACATTAGAACCCCTGTTCCCCCTATTTATACTTATTCAATGAGCACCTAATAACAGTCACGGAATCGCCTCATCAGAATGATCCTAATCTAAATTTTGAACGAAAACTTAATTCTGCATGAAAATCCCATTTATATCAACTAACGGGGGGGGGGGGGCATTAGAACCCCTGTTCCCCCTATTTATACTTATTTAATGAACACCTAATAACAGTCACGGAATCGCCTCATCAGAATGATCCTAATCTAAATTTTGAACCAAAACTTAATTCTGCATGAAAATCCCATTTATATCAACTAACGGGGGGGGGGGGGGATTAGAACCCCTGTTCCCCCTATTTATACTTATTCAATGAACACCTAATAACAGTCACGGAATCGCCTCATCAGAATGATCCTAATCTAAATTTTGAAAACTTAATTCTGCATGAAAATCCCATTTATATCAACTAACGGGGGGCATGAGCCCCCCGTTCCCCCTCTTATACATATCGAATGAACTCCAAAAACTAATCAGGGAAGCGCCTTGTCAGGATATACCTATATACAAAATTTCAAGTGGATCCGATATTTTTATCATGAGTTATCGCGTTACGCACATACGCACATACATACAGAACGGGCGGGCACATAAGCTCTCAGGCTATGATAGCCTGTGAGCTAAAAACTGAATCAGAGGCCGATAATAAACATAAATAGTTTAATTAAGATTAACTAAATCACACACATGGCGACAGCAACATCATTCACATTTTTACAACACTGACTTGGCGTTGCCAAACAGGATACACAAATATAATTACTGGGTTACGGTTACATGTAACATACAAATATTTTAACTTACACCAGGGAGTAAGTGTGATTACTTTCAACACCCTCCCTTAATCACACATTATTTTACATTTATATCTTAAATCAATTAATCTAGGTTTAGGTAAGCATTTCGTAAACATATCTGCTAACTGATTTTCAGTAGCAACATACTCAAGATTTATATTATACAATTTTATAGTATCCCTAACATATTCTAATTTAATATCCAAATGCTTTAATCTAGCACAGTTGTTTTCATTTAATATAGCCTTAATGGCTGACTGATTATCCTCGAAAATAAAAACATTAATATTTTCATACCCTAAAATTTCTGTAGTTACATTGTAAAGAACAATTAAATCCCGGACAGCTTTTGCTAAAGCTAAAATCTCTGCCTCTGTAGAGGAAAGAGCAATGGAGGTTTGTTTCTTTACAGACCAAGCAACTGGACAATCATTAAAGAAAATAATATACCCAGAAATAGACTTCCTATCCTGTGTATCAGCCCCCCAATCTGCATCAACATAAACATTAATAACACTATTGTCACTACAAGATTTACAAAACATTAATTTGAGTTCAGATGTCCCTTTTAGATATCTAAGCACTCTTTTCAGGCCAGCCCAGGCAACATCAGTGGGGTGCTCTTGGAGTTGACTAAGGCAATTAACAGAGTACAAAATATCAGGACGAGTCATCATGGATAAGTAGAGCAGAGCCCCTACAAGCTCACGATAAGGACCATGAAAACTTTTGCCCTGCACAAAATCCGAAGAAGTTGACTTTGGCACAAGGGGTGTGTCGGATGGTTTGCACTCTGTCATTTTAAATTTATTCAAGATTTTCTCAACATAAGCCTTTTGACTTAAAGAAAGTTGATTTTGGGAATATTCCATACTTATCCCTAGGAATTCTTCAGCAATTTCAGCCTTGGACATCTCAAACTCATTCCTAAGTAGCTGTATCACAACTTTAACTTCTGAATCATCTGAACCAGCAATGAGCAGGTCATCAACATACAACAGAATAAAGATTTCATTCTGTTCAGATCTTCTTACAAAAACACACGCTTCACTATTTAACTGCTTGAAATTTAAATGAAGAATGAAATCTGTGAAACGTTTGAACCATTGCCTGGGTGCTTGTTTGAGCCCATAGAGACTCTTAAGCAGCTTGCATACACGACCACTATTATCATTATAGCCCATGGGCTGTTCCATGAAGATTATTTTATCAAGTTCACCATTCAGAAAAGCTGTTTTGACATCCAATGCATAAATTTTAAAATCCTTTTGGACAATGATGGCAAGAAAAGTCTGAGTGATGACATACTGATTACGGGAGCATAAGTGTCAAAATAATCAATTCCTGGTTTCTGTTCAAAACCACGAGCAACCAGTCTGGCTTTATAAACATTGTTTCTTTTGACACGCAGCACCCATTTACAGGATACTGTCTTTGCTTCTTTTGGCAACCCCACTAACTCCCACACTTTATTTTTAGTTAGAGACTCCATTTCTTCATTCATAGCTTTCTTCCATGGTATTTTCTCTTCTTCTGGTAACTTTTCCACATCCTCAAATGAGATAGAATCAACAGATGTTGCATTAGCTTCATACACAAAATAATCATCTAGTCTGACAGGTAATTTGACATTTCTTCTAGGTCTGACATTTTCTTCAGGAGTTGTAGTTTCAACATCTTCTGAGTCTGGATTCACTTCTTCATTAGGAAGCTCTTCAACTTGTATGGTGTCATCTTGAATCAAATTCATCATGCATTTCTTTTCTTCGTTGAATTTTACATTGCGAGAAACCACAACATGTTCTGTTACTGGATCTAACAGGCGGTAACCCATTGTTGAGTATCCTATGAAAATCATCTTCTTGGATTTAGGATCCAACTTCTTTCTTAAATTGTCTGGAATTCTCATATATGCATCACAACCAAACACTCTGATAATGCTTAGGTCAGGTAGCTTACCGTATTTGAGTTTAAATGGCACATCTCCAACAGTTTGATTTGGAATTCTGTTCTTGAGAAATGCGGCTGTTTGCACAGCATATCCCCAACAAGTTTTAGGTAATTTTGATTCAAAAATTAGTGCACGAGCCTTCTCTAAAAGATATCTATTTGCCCTTTCGGCAACACCATTTAAAGGAGCTGAATATGGGGGAGCTGGATCAATCAAAACACCATTTTTCTTGCAGTAACGGGCCAGTTCACCTGATACATACTCTTTGGCATTGTCACATCTAATTTTGTAGAGCTTTGAGTTTTGCTTGATGAACTGTTTAAAAACCTCAGCAATGTCACTTTTGTGCTTTAGAAGATGTACTTCAACAAACCTTGAGTGGTCATCTATGAGAGTGACAAAATATCTTTCACCTGCCCTAGTTGGAGGATCAATAGGGCCACATATGTCACTGTGAATCATTCTCATTGGCACACTTTCTCGACTTCTAGGATTCTTGCTCACTGGAGTATTAGGATGTTTTGCAATAACACACTCTTCACAGAAATTTGATGTTGATTCGGAAATTGGCAAACCCATTTCTTTACACACTTTGTTGGATGAGTGTCCCATTCGCCTATGCCACAGTTCAGCATCATGATTCACAAGATATGTTGAGGCTTTAACAGGTTGAAATTCACTTATGTACTGCCCTTTCTTGTTAAGTCTAGCAATTTCAAATCTCACGTTATCTTTCTTAATAACAGCTAGATCATTTTCAAAAGTTACACTATAACCTGCTTTTTGTATATTTTTAACTGATATCAATTCACCATTTAAATCAGGAACAAATAGTACATCTGTTAGAATTATTTCCCTACCATGTAATGTTCCAGGTATGTTGCCAATACCTTCTATCTTCAAAACATCATTTTTGGAGGCACAAGTAACAGTTCCAGAAAAAGGTTTCAATTCTTCAAACCACTCACCTTTGCTACACATGTGTGTGGATGCTCCAGAATCCAGCAGAAATCCTTCAACAGGCTCACCTGCCATGAATGTTACTGCAGCTGTTTCTCTGGAATCTGCCTTTGGTCGAACTCTACAATCCCTTTTCATGTGTCCAGGGCGTCCACATTGGAAGCAAACATATTTCTTTTTACAAAACTTGGCAATGTGGCCTTTGGATTTACACTTATGACAAATGATGTCACGTCTGTCTGTGAAGAAAGCTATATTGTCATTTGGAACAGAAGCACGAACATTATTGGAATTCCTTTCAAGCTTTAATGCTTCAGCATTAAAAAGTCTCTGCATCACAAAATCCAACGTCAAAGTTTCATTAGGCTGATTTTCGATCGTAGCTTTAACAACATCGTATTCGGCAGGTAAAGACATCAATAAATAGATAGCAATGTCCATATCTTTCACTTCTGCGCCAGAAAGTCTCAATTCATTCACGATAGCCAACAGTTCATTAATATGCTGCTGCATGCTGCAATCTCGACGTTTCTGCAAAGTCGCTAGTTTCTTTCGCACTAATATTTGGCTCACTGCACTGGTTTTCTCATATTTACTTTTCAAATTTGTCCATATTTGACACGCAGTTGTTTCCGTACCCAAAGGTGCTAGCACTGTGTCGTCTAAAAGGGTTAGCAGTAAAGCATACGCTTTCTTCGATTCCCTAACTTCCACTGCTTTATTTGGATCACATTCTTCGTTTAAATATCTATCAAGTTCCTTAGCTGCAAAGACGGCTTCAACACGTTGCTTCCACAAAACAAAATTTTTGCCGCTAAATGATTCCACAGAATATTTGATGTTTTCATCACGTGCCGCCATTTCGACTTCCGATCCGCGTGATTCAGTTTAAAGTAACAAAACAGTTCACTTTCGCACAATCTTAAAAACTTTTATGTCTAGCGTGTTCAATTTCGAACCACGCTCTGCTGTACAGATAAAAACTGAATCAGAGGCCGATAATAAACATAAATAGTTTAATTAAGATTAACTAAATCACGCACATGGCGACAGCAACATCATTCACATTTTTACAACACTGACTTGGCGTTGCCAAACAGGATACACAAATATAATTACAGGGTTACGGTTACATGTAACATACAAATATTTTAACTTACACCAGGGAGTAAGTGTGATTACTTTCAACACAGTGCAAAAATTTTAAAGACATATATACAGATGGATCTAAATGTAGAGATATTGCCGGCTGTGGAATTGTTTTTGGTGATAATGTATTTAGTTATCGACTATACTCATCTGTCTCTGTGTTTACTGCCGAATTAATCGCAATAGATAAAGCTATATCCCTTATATCACATCATCATCATTGTACCTCTTTTATCATTTATACAGACTCTAAAAGTTCTATAGATGCAATTAACTCCACTACATACCATCCCATTATTTATTCAATTTTGAGTCGTTTTAAATAACTTATTAGAGACGGATATAATATCCTATTCTGTTGGGTGCCCGGACACATGGGTATTCATGGTAATGAGATAGCAGACAAAGCAGCAAAACAGGCTCATAATATTTTACATCATCAGATTCCTTTAACTGACATTAAACATAGCATCAATAGTTATGTCTACAGTAAATGGCAAGATAGTTGGAACTCTGAAATTAATAATAAACTACATCATATTAAACCCACAATTCCAGTTTGGCCCACTTATTACCCTAGGAAAACTGATGTTCTTCTGACTCGTCTTAGAATCGGACATTCCAGGATTACTCACAAACATCTGCTACTTAGAGAGGATGCACCCATGTGTCCACACTGCTATTTTGATCACTTAACTATCCATCATATTCTAACTGACTGTCTGGGCCTCCGGCACTTGTACAGGACTTACTTTAATACATCATCGCCTATTCTGACAAACCTCATTGGGGAAACACCTCATGGGGCACTCTTTGCCTTTTTAAAAAACACAGGATTTTATTTTGAAATATGATTTTATATTGCTTATTATTTATCATTTTATACTCTAGGTTCTTAGATTGCACTTTCTATTTATATACTTTTATTCCATATCCTAATTTTATGCAAATAATTTTTTACTGTCTTTGCCTGACTATATCTGGATGGGATAACCCATCCAGATATTTAATACTTTGGTTTTTTTAGCCTTTGTTTGGCGCAGCATGTCCCTGTAGGGATTTTGCGCCATTAAATCCCATACAACCAACCAACCAACCAACCTTAATGAGATGGCTAATAAGTACTCGCTCGCTTGATCTCTTAGCCAGTGACCAAAGTCAGCTGACCAGCAACAAAATATTCTTTAACAAGAATATTCTTGTACACTATAAGTATAATAATCATGTTATAATGTCTCATGTGTGTCCAGAGTGTAAACAAAACTTTAACAAAAAGAACATTTTGTTTCACTATGCTAATGAGCATGATCTAAAGGTGAAAGTTGACAAAATGTATTTTTCAACAAAACAAGAATTTGTGGACTGAAGTCTGGAATGGAGAAAAATTCTATTTTCAAATATGTAAAAAAAATAAATAAATAAATAAATAAAATAAAATATGGTTGCATTCACGTCACCAATCTGGACAGTACACTGCTAAAGGTGAAGGAAAAAGATATTTAAAAGTTAACAAAAGCAACAAAATTGAGGATACTGCCTTGAAAAAATAATTGCTGTTGAGAAAGCAAACGACAAAATTATTGTAAGTCAAGCAGGTATGCATTTTGGCCATAAAAGGGATTTAGGTCTGCTTCCTTTAACTCCTGAATAAAGGCAGTCTATAGTGCAAATATACCTTTGGATGATATTTTTGAAGAATAAGAGATACCCCCATTTCATGTAATGTTGAAAGAAAACACTTATTGACAAAAAAAGATTTAAATAACATTTGTATAATCTTTCAGCATATATTGAAAAATGACATGGAAAATGTCAAGATTTGGGTGGAAGGATTAAATAAAGATGAAAATAAACCTGTAGCATTTTTTAAACCATTAGGTCAGGAAGAAGGATTGAAAAAGGGTTGGGTAAAGATGATTTTGTGCTTATAAAAATGACAGAAGCCCAAAGCAAAATGTTAAAAAAAGTTTAGCTGTGATTGTTTTGTATTGATGATATCTAATCTTGGAACTAATCAGTATGATTACCAACTGTTTACTATCATGGTACTTGATGAGCTAAGACAAGGATTCCCATATGTGCTTTCCTGTTTTCAAACTGCAGTTATGAATCTATTCTTGCTTTGTATTTCAGCATCATTAATGAAAACACTCTGACTCCTAATATATTCATATCCGACATGGTTAATGAATTTTATAATGCTTGGCTCAATGAAATTGGCATGCCTCATAAGCCTCTATTTTGTACATGGCATGTGTGTCAGTCATAGCAAAAAAATCTGAAAAAATTGGCAACGAAGATAAAAAAAAAAAAAAAAAATAGAAGTATGTAAAATGTTGCATTTTTTGTTAACAGAAACTAATAAGTGGGCCTTTCTTATTTTAAAAGAAATAGTTTTGGAAACTTTATATTCTGATCGAGAGGCTGCAGATTTTGCTTTATATTTAGATACTTACTATCTTCAATTCCCAGCTTTGGGCATACTGCTATAGAAACCATGCTGATTTAAACATTAATATGCATTTAGAACGGATGCATAAAACATTGAAAAATGTTAAACGTCTGGATATGTCGATAAATGCAATTATGATATTAATTAGAGACAAATTGTTCAAAAGATTAATTATTCAACATAAAAGAAAACTAACAAATAAAATAATAAAACTGAGAAAAAGGCAAAACACCAGCTTAGATTTATCTTTAGAGGTCTTAAAAACAAAAAATAAATGGTTTATAAATTCAGAAAAGTGCAGTTAATAAAAGATCAGTGTGATTACAATTTAATATGCACCGATTGTAAAGCTTGTATCCCTAACTTGTCATGCACATGTGTAGATTCAGCTATTCGATGAAATATGTGTAAGCACTAATATTTCCTGTGTGTTTCTTTACTAAAAAATGACCAAGAATTAGAAAATCAGCTGTAATTTGATTCTCACATTCCTGAAAAAATTATTCTACAATGTTTTGTAAACAACCCCCAGGGAGGATACCTTTTTTAGGCATTCCACCGGCTTCGCAACCCCAGGCACCTGAGAGATCTTTCTCTTTTCCTTTTTCCTCTTGCCTTCCTTTCATCTTAGTTTCACTCTCATTGTGGTTTCCTCTTCTGAGGTGAGGGCAATTCTGCTTGAGCCAATATCAACCTGTATGTCGACTCATGGGGAATCGTAAACCACCCATGAGTTGGCCGAGCTTGGCAACCCATGTCCCTGGAAAGGGGGATCTTGGCAGTTGAGGGAAATCAACACACTGAATTGGCCTCTGCTTCAGGTAGACGGGAGGTTAGTTGGTTGGTTGTATGGGGTTTACTGGCACAAAATCCCTTGAGGGACATGCTGCGCCAAATCAATGATTAAAACATACAAAAAATAAGGAAGACATGATATGAATATCTGGACGGGTCATCCCGTCCAGTTATAGCTAGGCAAATGTATAAAATCTAAAAACCTAAAATTGACAATGGCTAGTATAAAAGTAAAAAATAAAACAGTAAACAATTAAAACTGGCTAGAGTTCCTTTTTTAAAGGCGTTAACGTGTCAAAGCAAGTACAAGTCATAAAACAAAAACATCATATTTCAAAATAAAAACCTGCTTTTTTTAAAAAGGTAAAGAGTGCCCCATGAGGAATATCCCCAATGAGGTTTGTCAAGATTGGTGATGATGAATTAAAATACAGTCTGTACAAGTGCCGGAGGCCCGGACAATCTGTTAAGAGATGATGAATGGTCTGAAATTTCGGTCTGATGAAATTTTAAAGTTGCATCAAATGCCTTAAATGTTCGGAAAATTCGAAAATCAAAACTGCTTTTAATTGTGTGCTAACTCTAAAGAGTTTGGACATAAAATTGGAGGAATGTTTTTTTATTTTTTGATACTACAAAAAATTACAAAAATAATCTTTCTTTCCTCCAATTTCTACAATCTTATATAAACCTCTGATTTTTCTGAAATTTTTTTGTATAAGTTCATACATGCAAACTTCTCTTATGCAATTGTTCCAATCAACAATCATGTTCTCGGCTGCCTGCTCTTGGCTCATGCTAGTTCACATATCCAGCTGTTTTCTTCGTCATTTCATTGATGTCAGTTAGTCAGACCAACCATATATATAAGCTGTAATGCAGTGACAAAAGTTAATTTAGAATTCTCAAACCAGTTTCCTTTTCTAAGAGAAATCCTTTTATCTCAGTTTTTTATATTGCAGAGCCTTTGTTTATCATTTTGCAAATAAGTTTCATGTAATGACCATTCATGCATTTTTAAAATGAAGACAGAATTCCACACTTTTGCAAATAATTTATTTCGTCAACTTCAGAAGTAAACAGATCTTTATAATATTTTCTCAAAATGCGAACTAGATCAGATATATGTAAGTCATGAAATTTTTTTCTTCTAGAAAAAAGTAAAACACCATCCACAAAAACATAAAAAATGGAATATGTACATTATATAAGTGTTTTAATTAAAATTAAAAGTAATGTCTCACATTTGTTTTATATTCTAATTCTTAAATATTTTATCTAAATTATCGTATATGACTGATTTGTAAGGTCAGTTGAAATTAATTTTCTTTTTTAATATTGTGAGGTAATGGTTTGCTACCATAATTTTCATTTTAAATAAAGAAAAACATTAAATTAGGAAAATAATAATACATGTTGAATTAATAATCACATGATGTAACAAACACAGGGTTGGTATAAAAACTGGTTTTTTTAAAAAAAACCAAAACACCGGGTTTTTTTGGTTTAAACCAGGTTTTTTTGGTTTAAACCGGGTTTTTTTCAAATCATTATTTAAATCGCATTTCCAAGAAAAATAACTTGAGTTTTAGAAAGTCATGAGGATTTTTTGTAATTAATAGTTAATTAATGTTAAACATTCACATTAGTATTTATTTTTTTGATAATTAAATAACTAAAGCATAAAAATTTATAATTAAATTATCTTATAAGTTTAGGTTTCTATAGGGAAATATTCATTGTGTAAAAAAAAAAAAAAAAAAAAACTATTAATTTATTAGTATACTTATATAAACCTTTTAGATAATAATTTAAGAAATAATTACATGCAAGTTGATAATGAAGAACATAGTAAAGGGCAAACAAACATATTTTACTAAATTAACAGAAAAAAGCTGAAATAGAAAACATTTTCTTGTGCATAATTTAGAAATTATTTACAGTATTAACATCAACAAATGATTATTAATCTCTTACTACATATATTTACTTAAAAAATATAAATATGCATTTTATTAATGCTAAAAAATACATGTGTATTGACTTACTTGATACATCAACGAATGTAATGCTTACACAAATTGAGACATAGGCTTAGAAAAATTATTATTATTATTTTAAATACAAACTTTATTTTTTCTGTTTCTTTGTTCTTCAAAAGGTGAAGATTTAGCATTAAATTTTATTATCTGTGCAAGCATCGAGTTACATGGATATTTTTGTTTTGTAAAATTTAATGTATCCTTTTTTTCTTGTTCACATAGTTCACTTTGACTGTATTGTGGTTCAAGCATGTATACCTAAAAGGGCATGGGTGTTAGGGCTATTTTATACGGGTTGCGGACATAATCCCCGCGGACAAAATCCCCACGGACAAAATACCCGCGGACAAAATCCCCACTGGACAAAATACCCACGGACAAAATCCCCATGTGTATTTAGAATTGTAATACTATCTTATAAAACATAATTTTATTGATAAAGATTTTAATAAAAGTAAAATTAGTCCACTGAAGAATTTTGCGTACCTTACAGAATTTTTTTAACATAAAAAGAAATATAATTGCATTAATAAATAACATAGTAGATAACTCAGGGAGTAATCCCCCGTAGTTTGATGGTCACAAAATTGAGCAACTGAAACCTCAGGATTTAATCAACTATGTTATATAATAATAATAATAGCTTTAAGATATATGATGCATTTGTATGCATTATTGTCTTTTAATTTATCATGAATCTTTTAGGATAGAATTTTTACTTTATATTTTAAAATGTAGAGATGGATATTTTCACACTTTTTCATTCATTTATTGTTTTAATTGTAACTCACCGTGTTGGAGTTTTTAATAACTCGTTAATTCTGCGTTGACACTGTCATAAGTAGTAAATAGTCGCAGCTTTAGAGCTATTACAGCGAATATACAACTTATATACTGTATGTGCTCATAAGAAGCTATATCATTCACGCGAAATACCCATTTGCTAATGTTAATTCTATGTAGATTTTTTTTTATTTTTTTTTTATTTATTTATTGAGTTAAAATTTCGATTTTTTTAAAAAAATTTGTTATTATATAATTTGTAAACAAAATCACATGATGAAACTTCTCATAAATATTATATATATATTCAAAATATGGGTAAAATGAAATCTTTATATATATCATTTGCAGAATTTCACTTTTTCTTTCACTCAAATAAATAGGAATATAAACGCTTTAATTTTCATTCAGCATTTTTGGAAGTACTAATTTAAATAAAAATTAAAAATACTTAAATTAAAAATATGAAAAAAATATAACTTAAAAAAGCGTCATATTTTTAAAAGTAATTATTTTTTTTTATTTGTTGAATCAAAATTACTGTAAAAGAATTAAGAAAGACATATTTCAAGTTTGAACCATTTATCTATAACGATTCTTGACTTATAACGGTTTATCTAAGAGAAATGGTGAATAAACCCATCAAGAAGAAAATCGCACTTTCGTTGCTCCATATCAATCTTTGCTGGAAAGTGCTAGATTTTGAAAACAAACCAAAACATAAAATTTAATATTTCCTTTTCCAATTAAAATAGAAACATGATTTAAATGCATTTTAAGCAAAATAATAATAATTATTATTATTATACTGTTTATTTTATTTATTTTATTTTTTATTTATTTATTTACTTTTTAATATTTTTTTTTAAAGGAAAATTTGAAGGTTTTCGCGTCTTGAATTCAAGCTGGTTTTAATACTGTTTACGAAACTATTGCAAAATCAGTATGCATATTTCGAAGGGAAATTATAAAAAACAAATACTAGTTATTCCGATTTTTTTTTTCTTTCAGGTATGGATATTTCATTTTCAGCTGTGTGTCGATCTATCTAACTGCATTTTCAATTTTTTTTTTTTTTTTTTTTTTTTTTTAATCATTATTACTATTCCTCGATCCAAAATGGGCTGATATCTTTTTTCAACTTAATTCTTTATTTTTTACTCAGAATTTTTTGAGAATTTTAAAAAATGGGCTTCTTATCCACAATTAAAAAAAAAAAAAAAAAAAAAAAAAAAAAACAAGAAATTTTACATCTTTAGTTACAATAAAATAAAAACACATGCACAGACACAGGGTGACTCATATTTATCGAAATAATAGGCTATCTCTTTAAATATTGCCCCTAGGTACAATACTTACAGTTGCAAAGACAGAATCACATCATAAAACTTCTTTTAAAAATAAAAATGCTTTTTTTTTTTTTTTTAAAGAGTAATTTAAAACTGTTATTAATCAAAGTTTCATTCGTCGAATTGAATTTTTTTCTTTTGATTAAGTATCTTATTTTTTATTTTGATTTAGCATTTTAAATAATATTTATTTAAAAAAAATTAAAATATTTAAAATAGCAGTTTAAAACTAATCGGATGTGGCAATCCCAAAACTTCTGTCTCATGCATGTGAATATTTCAAAAAGCGCTACCAATGCGCGAAAATAAAATAACAAACTATGCTCATCATGAGAATTCTAAGGACATGAAATTCCATGCATTATTTCTTGAATTAGACAATTGCAATATTGGAAAAAATGCAACATAAAAAGCGCCACTTGTTGGGCAACTTACCAAAACATAAAGTGCAATAATATTTATCAAGCTGAATCTGATATTTGAACCTGAATCTGAAATTTGTTGAAAAAATTCGTGCATTAGCTCTTGGATTAGAACTATTGAAGGAATCGGGAAAAATTCAGCATAGCAGCATCACCTGTTGGGTTATTGACACTAAAATATAAACAGAACTAGTTCATACCACGGATTTACTAAATCTGAAGTTTAATGAAAATCCGCATATTAGTCATTGAGATAGAGCTCTTGCAAAAATCGTAAAATAATACAACATAACAGTGCCACCTGTTGAATGATTTACAACAATAACTGATTAGTTTCAATGTATATCAAGAACTATCTGAATATGCATTTTTATTGAACTCCGTGCATTACTTTTTGAAATAGAGCTATTTCAAAAATCCTGAAAAATGCAGCATAGAAATGTAAACAAAACTATTTCATATCATGGGTTTACTGAATCTGAAGTTATGGGGAAATCAGTGCCTAAAGATTAGGGGAAATCCTAATGAGATATAGATGTTGCGTAAATTGTAAGGAAAAAAATGCAGCATAGCTGCGCCATTTGTTGAGAAATTTACACCAAAAACAAATCAGCAACAATTTATATCAGGAACTACCTGAATATAAATGTTTAGCAAATTCAGTGCATTAATTCTTGAGATACAGCGCCCCCAAAACTTATGTCACAGACAGAGCCATAGACTCATAAACAGACAACTTGTAAAAAATAAAATAAAATAAACTGTTTTTTGGAGTCTCTGACACTTAAAATGTAAAAAAGTGGAATTCGAAAATTTTCATGAATCCAATACTTTTTTCATATAAAAATAAAAGAAGGTAAAAACATTAATTATGAACAAATTGGAATATTTTCTTTTAGACATCTTACAAAACGCACATAGATAAGCAAAATAAATGTTGCAAATAAATATTCGTATCTACCAATGAGTCACTTTTCTTTTTTTTATCCTTCTAGTAATTTTTCTTGAAGATGTGGCCATTTTTGTGATACTCTGCATATAAATGTGAGTAGTACTGGGTGCATAATTTATGCATACATATAATACATATGAAGTTTAGCATTAGCCACTTCCACATTATTCACAAAAAATTCTATCATTCATCATGGGAGATCAATCCAAAATATTCATTCCCCCCTCCCCTCCCCCCCATCATAGCTGTACTCGGACCCTGTTTCCTTTATATTTAACAAGATACTTTGCATTTAACATTTCATAGCTAAGACTGTGGCAAACTCAGTAGTACATTTTTCCACCCTCTCCCCCACCCTCCGCAGAGTACCAAGAATGCCGAAATAAATTAAAAATCATCATCAGGTGATATTATTTACTAAAAATATGCATTTTCTAAAATTGATCCAGAAAGGCTGTTATAGATTGTATACTCCCTCCTCGGTGAATGAAAGGGGGACACATTAAAACAATCATTACATCTTTGAAAAAAAAAAAATAAATAAATAAATAAATAAAAAAACGTATAATCTTAAAAATATTAATATTTGTATAAAAGAGATCTAAAATTTAAACTAAATTCGAAGCATTAGACAGACTTTAATACATTTAAAAAGCAATTAAATTTAAAAAATATATGTATCAATTAAGAAAATAATCAATTTTAAAAATTGTTTCATATTTAGTGTAAAGAGTCTTTTATTTCAGACTTTAAAATGTACATGTATATTTAAGAAATATAAAATATCTATCACATAACTTATAACTTCCATTTGTCACTTTCATTTTTCAAATAAGCTTAAAACATTTTTTAAATGTTTAGAGATCCTTTTTGAAAAAGAAACTTGGTCAAAATAGAGCTTTTATTCAGCAAAGAGGGTGTTTTGTCCGGTGGAGTTTTTGTCCGGTGGGGATTTTGTCCGGTGGTGATTTTGTCCGCGGGGATTTTGTCCGTGGGGATTTTGTCCGCGGGGATTTTGTCCTGGACTCATTTTATACCTGGACTAAAAAACTATGAGACTTCTTTATTGTACATTTTTTTCTCTTAATATTTTTTGAAGACCTGTGCAATTATAAACTGCATTAGTAATGGAACTTATTACTTTAGATATTATCCAGGGCAACTGCAATAGAATTTAACAGTTTAAACATATCTTCCAACATTTCTTTTAAAATAAAAATTAGACAGATACGAGCTTTTGAATATTTTTATCAATAACATTCCTATTTTCTACACAAATTTTAAGTGGGGCAATTTTTCAGGTAAACATCTAAAGCATCTGAAAATGAATCGCACCTAGTATTATAAGAAAGAGCTACTTTGACAGCATTTACATTGCATGCAATTTTTACATTTGGCTCTTAAACATGTTTTTTATGTATTTCTTATTCCTCAAATGAAAACCAGATTATATTTTCCTTTCTTCTAGTTTTAGACATTCTTTTATTTCAATATATATATAAGTAGCTTTCTTAAAATAAAATACAATACAAAGTAACTAGAAACAGAAAAAAATGTGAAAACTGCAAATCCAATCTAAGAAAAACCAAAGCTTACTAAAACCAATAGCTATGGAACAGAGAAAATTCATAGCCAATCATTCATTAGCATACAGAACAAGAGTAACCAATGGAAAGAATGACTTATGATTATGTCATTATTGATGATTTGATACATGATGCAATCCTTAGTAAATCATAATCAAGCTATCTAAGCAGTAAAATTACATTTTTGGCTGGCATATGCCATTTTTGCATTTTTTAAAAAATAAAAGGTTTAAAAAAGAATTAAAACTAACTACCTTTTTTTATTCACCACAGTTCACTGTAGAAAAATATTTTGCCATGTCAATTTATAGCTAGTAAGAAAAATTAGATTGATTAAAGATGTTTGTCACTTTAAAAATTTGTCTTTAGCTTTGCTTGTAGCTACTCGATAACTTTGATTTTGCACATTTTAATAATGAGTAAAATAAATAAAAACATTAGGGAAAGGGGAAAAAAACCAAATTAAAAAAAACCATCATGGTTTTTTTAAAAAAACCACTTGGTTTAAACCATGGTTTAAACCACGGTTTAAACCAGCCTGGTTTAAACCAAACAACCCTGAACAAACATGTATATCATATTTAATGTCAAGTGACATTTTCAATCAACTAATACTGGCATTTAATCTTAAAATTTGGTGACAGTAACTTGGTCAATGGGGATAACCAAGTGGACCAAAATTAGACATATAGCCAATTCTGTGAAATCTGCACTTTGGGGATTGAAGATTTTGTAGATTTATGCAATTTTGAAATTATAGATCTCTTTCTTTACATTAAGTCTGACTGTAAATTAGGAACAGCTGAACAAAGATTACAACTACACTGGAAATGAAAAACAAATGCAATATTTATTAAATATTTAATAACTAAGATTAAAGAAAATTTAAATAAAAGAAAAAAAATTATATATAATAATATTTTTACCGATTATTCATTATTTTATAACACAATAGTAGTTTTGATTTGTTGCCTTTTTTTTTTTTTTTTTTTTTTTAGTCTACGAACACACATTGTTGCTCCAGAAAATATAAATATTTACACCCTATTTAAGCATTCATTTATTGTAAAATTGATAATTGGAAAAAAAAAATATAACAAATTTAACTTTATGAATTTAGCTGTTAATAATAATTTTCCATTGTTCACATTTCAACATGTAGCACAGATTATACATCGGCAGATTTCACAGAGTTGACTGTAATTGGTTTAATGTCACTTTTAACTAAATTATCTGAGGAGAAAAAAAATAAAAGGCAGCTGTGTTTAAGAATGGCTGGACAGTGCTGATTTTCAGGACATAATAAATTTGTATATAACAGATTTTGAAAATGTAACATACCATCTTCTTTTGGTCCCACAGGAGTTGTTGGTTAATTCCATACATTTAACAGAGTTACTATTGCTGCATAATCTCGCTGGCTGGTCATTGCTGTGCAATCTCCGGCTGGTTATATAATCTTTTAAATTGATTGCTTAATCCAGTCAAAATAGATGAAAAAAAAAAGCCAAAATTGGCAAAGAGCTGGAAATTTGTGTAGATCTTTAGAACATCATTTTAAATAAAATGCCAAAAATCCTAGTCAATCTGACTGGAGCAAAAAATTTAATTCAAGGTCAAAAATAAAATTAGTTTTTTTGCAGTTATCTAGTAAGTGATGTAAAAATAATAGTAATAAAAGTTGAATATTTTAGGATTTTTTTTCAAAAAAGCCTTCTTTCCTCATCATTGTAAAATATTGCAAAAATCAAAAATTCCAATTTTTTTTTTTTTTCTTTTTGCATATCTACATCTTTCTGATGCAATTCATGTTATTGGCTGTTGAATGGAAGAGATATAAGTAGATATAATAAAATTAAATGTAATAATGTGAGGTACGGGCATACCTAATCCAATACTTTTCAGGTAAGCTGTGGTCATCCCCCCCTCCTTCCCTCTCATTGAGCAATGGGAGCGTGCGCTGTCACATGGTCAAATAGTTCCTTCTTGGAAATGTACCATAAAAACCGGTAGAAGTGCTGCACAAATGGGAAATACACACATAAAAAATCTGATTTCACAGAATGGCCGCATTTGCGTAAGAGCCACATAATGAAATGTAAAAGATATGATTGTCAAATCAGCACTAGATAATGTAATAATAGATAATGATAATAATAACAGCAATAATAAATAAAAAGAATACTTACTTACTTTGAATTTTAAATAACATATCAGCAATAATAAAATAAACAAAGATAAAAACAAAGCCTTTGAATTTTTAACTATTTAATAAATGAATTAAAAAAAAACACACAGAATAAAATAATACATTATAAAATGGCAGAAATATTTAAAAATAATGAATAATATTATACATTGAAACAGTCAAAATTGGATTCTTCGCTAGCAGAGTTAAACAACTCTAGGAGATAATTAGTGATATTTTCTGAATGTCTGAGTCATCAGAGCCATCCGTATTATCGCACACAAATTTGGTATTTTTTCTGATAATACCGGCTTCTGTGAACCCCAATGTAATAGATTTTTTTACTTTTTTCCATGAATATGCTACCCATTTAGCTACTTCACTAAAGGCAGCTTTTCGCATATTTCCACTTTTCGAGTGGAGACCACTGACCATCCAGTGGCTGCAATTTTTTGGTTAAGCTATCTGGAATAACTGCAATTGTAGCAGACGATTTTTTGAAAACATTACTCACACTTTCTAATATGTGTGCTTTCAGCGAATCGAATATTAATAAAACCAGGTGGTTTAAAAAAAGAACCTGGTCTTTTGCGCCACACCTTCTCCAACTATTTAAACATTGCCATTTCGCACATCCACTCTCACTCATTGACACTGTAACGTCTTGATGACTCCTCTTTGAAATGCAACACATGGCCACTCAAACATTTCATAGACAGTATTTACTAATTGGCCACCTTGGTTGAAATCGAACTTATCTACTGAAAGACTCCAGATGGCTATAACTCTGTTAAATAAAATACTAAATTTCAGAGAGAAGTGCCAGGACTGACATTTCGGTAAATATGAACTAATGAGGGCTAAGATGGTCATGTGACCAAAGTTTTGGAGTTGAACGGAGCCAGAAGGGCAGATGCTCGAGAAAGGCGATGGAAAGCGGTCGCGTAGGCCATTTCCTACTTGTTTAACTATACTCCCTTTTATTTTCAGTGTGCGTTCTGTCATTATATGTCTGTGTTTTTTTACGTAACGTGATTGTTGTTAATAAAAAGTAAAAAGACCAAGTTTGCAGTAGGGTCTTATTTAAATCCGTTACAGAATTGGTCGTCAGAAGTTGGGATTATAGACAGACAGACAGACATTTTTTTTAATTGAACATTGTTTCGAGAAACAAATCGCGCCATGTGATTGGACTATTTATTAAGGAAATAAAAAGGGACACCATGAAAACTGCTATGCTGATTCCTGTTTAAGAATTGGAAAGGATAGAAAAGATTGCTTCGTCGACGAATTGAATCTCGTCGGAAGGGTCGCTGATGTGAAAAGCGCAAAGATTCTCCGGCTGCTGTGAGACGGAAATTTCCTAGGGAACTGAGGGGTCGTTGGCCTTGGCTCCCTGAGAGGAATTACCTGTGAACTGGAAAAAAGTGATTTTGCGTTTGTGGGCTGTTAGCCGAAAAAAGTGATTACGTGTTTGTGGGCTGTTAGCCGAAAAAAGTGATTTCGCGTTTGTGGGCTATTAGCCGAAGAAAGTTTTCGCGTTTTGTGGGAAATTGGGTCTCATTTATTTAAATCCGTTACAACACTAACAACTATATCATATGGAAAATTCTCTTTGGGGTGAGTTTTACACTTTAATATTAATAGTGGTTTCAGTTTTTGTCCGTTGGCAGAACATGCAAGAACACGGGTAAATGACATTTCTTTGTTTCCTGTTGTCACAATGTTCAGAGTTTTATTAGGTGGACAGTCAAAAGTTAGGGGCACTCTGTCCATATTAATTTTTTGCGAAGTATCAAAAATTTTTTCAGTTATTTTGTCATGGACATAATTTAAAAATTTCTCTTTTTTTAATATCCCAGTCGCTCTTACAGAAAGTCCACTTCATAAAAATCTGCAATACCAAGATTGACTTCCTTTAAAATTGTCCAATTTCATCTGGGAAGCAATAATTTGAGCTTGTAGCCAAATCATAACTGTTGATACGGGAACACCAGAGTTTTTTATATAGACTTCTAAAAAAATTTATAATTTGAAACTTAATACAGACAATAATAACCTCCAGAACTGTAGGGGCCTTTTGTTTACTATTGTAGGATTCATTTTTATTATATAAAGACAAGTATGTATACTAATGCTATGCAACAATATTGCTATATTTCTTAATCACATAAATAATTGTGCCCTTCATTGAGTACCAAGAGCCAAGATGCGCCCCTAGTTGCTGAAAGGTTAAACATGCCTGCTGTAAAGTATATTAAGTAAAATGGCACTCTGTCAAATTCACTAAATATTATGTTCATTATTAAGTCTCATTATCACCTGCATTCTAAAAATCCTGCATTTTAACATATTTTCAATTCATATATACAAATTCCAGTTAGCCCAGTAAGCCCTTTAAAATGCCAATTACACACCAACAAACATGAGAAAAAACATGTTATATGAGTAACATGGTAAACGAAAAAAAAATGACCGGAAAAAAAGTGACACAAACTACAAAAATGGAAAAAAGTGACACGGAAAAAAGTTACAGGAAAAAAGTGACGAGAAATTGATTTTGGAGATTCATTGATTAAATTAGGATTCATTGATCGGGAGAAGGGAGGGGCGGCGATCAATTTGGTAAATGGGTCTTTCATGCTGAATTAACCGTTTTGGTTAAGTTTTTGAATATACATTCATACTGAAAAGAAGTTTGCCTGAATAGAAATATTACCCCCCCCCCCCAATCCTCTCTAAATTAGATAAATAGGTTAAATATTATAAATAATGAATTATAAATTAGATAAAAAAAGGGGATGATTATCCATTCCCTTAAATTAGATATAGTTTTTATGCACAATTACCCAATGTATTTCATTTTTTGGATATACAGTCCCTGGCCAAATTATTAGACGCACTCATATTTTCTTGTGTCGAATCATATTACAAGTTTTATAGAGGTATTGCTATGCCAATAATTACAATTGATTATATACATCATCTGTAGGATTATAATAAATTAAAAGCATACCAATGACTTTAAAATTATTTATTTTTGTAAATTAACAAGTGCTAAAATTGTAAAACTTAAAACATGAAATTTAAAAAAATGTCAATATGTTTTGCAGTCTCTTTGGCGGCAAATAGTGCCTCTATTTTTCATGGCATGCTGTTAGTACAAAATTGAAATGTATCTTGCATGTGTGAGTGATGTTTCCAGACAAGGATAAATTTTTCTATGAGCTGTGTTTTGCTCGTTATGAGCTCTTTGTCCAGTTTTTTCTTCATTAGCTCCCAAACATTTTCAATGGTATTCATGTCTGATGAATTACTGGGAACAGTTCAGCACAGGGATATTTTTTTATTGAAAGTAGACCTTGACGGATCGTGCTATGTATCAAAAAGCTTTACCTTGCAAAAATACAAATGGTTCTTCATTTGGAAACCATCATTTTAGCTTTAGAATAAACCGATTTTGAAAACCTCTTTATGTTGGTCTGGAGAATTGACTAAGAAGTCATAACAAACAGAACCCAGCTGATAGAAAATCTTATCCATATCTGGAACATTGGGGTGGTATCTGACCACTTAACAAGTTGTTGTGGCCCACGCATACAAGAAACTCTTCAATTTTGTATTAACAGCATTCCGCGAAGAATAGAGGCACTGATAGCCGCCAGAAGAGGCTCTAAAAAATATTGACATTTTTTTTAGCTTCAAGTTATACATTTTGCAATTTCAGCCATTTTTAATTTAATTTGTAAAAAGAAAGAGTTTTAAAGTCATAGACATGTTTTTTATTTATTATAATCCTACAAATGATGTACATAATTAATTGCTGTTATTCACACAGTAATATTTCTATGAAGCTAGTAATATGATTCGACACAAGGAAAAGGAAGTGCATCTAATAATTAGGCCAAGGACTGGCGTTCTTAGAAGAAGTGATTAGTAAAAGGGATTAGAAGTCGTGATTTTTAGATTTTAAAAAATGTGAAAGGGAATTCCTTCTATTTGCTTCTCCTTTTTCAGTTGATGTTGAAACTGTTGATGAGAATTTACAGATGGAGTTAATAGAAATTCAGTGTGATAGTATGTTAAAACATAATAAGGATAATAAGGTCGACTTATATGCGAGACCTAAAAAAAATCTATAAATAAAATATCGGAAAATAGTTTGCTAGCAAATCAGTGCTGCAGCGAAGCTGTTGTTGGATAATGGTATTATTGTATATGATCATATGATAAAAATTAATTTAAAAGGTTTTATTTGTTATGCACCTGCACGCTCATTTAGTACAGATACAAAAGGTCACATTGGTTACTTTGGATGCCTAAAATGAACAACAGAAAGTGACAATATGAATGGAAGAATGTGTTTACTAAAAGTTGATCATCTTCTGAGAACTAATGACAGTTTCAGACAGTAAATTGAGGACGAACATTATCTAAATACATCTTAATTAGAGAAGCTGGAGACTGTCGCATGTGGCAAATTTATCCCTAGACTAGATGCATCTTGTATGTCTTGGAGTTGTAAGAAAATTGAACTTGTGGCTAAAAGGCAAGATCTGTTGGGTGTTAGGGCTATTTTATACGGGTTGCGGACATAATCCCCGCGGACAAAATCCCCACGGACAAAATACCCGCGGACAAAATCCCCACTGGACAAAATACCCACGGACAAAATCCCCATGTGTATTTAGAATTGTAATACTATCTTATAAAACATAATTTTATTGATAAAGATTTTAATAAAAGTAAAATTAGTCCACTGAAGAATTTTGCGTACCTTACAGAATTTTTTTAACATAAAAAGAAATATAATTGCATTAATAAATAACATAGTAGATAACTCAGGGAGTAATCCCCCGTAGTTTGATGGTCACAAAATTGAGCAACTGAAACCTCAGGATTTAATCAACTATGTTATATAATAATAATAATAGCTTTAAGATATATGATGCATTTGTATGCATTATTGTCTTTTAATTTATCATGAATCTTTTAGGATAGAATTTTTACTTTATATTTTAAAATGTAGAGATGGATATTTTCACACTTTTTCATTCATTTATTGTTTTAATTGTAACTCACCGTGTTGGAGTTTTTAATAACTCGTTAATTCTGCGTTGACACTGTCATAAGTAGTAAATAGTCGCAGCTTTAGAGCTATTACAGCGAATATACAACTTATATACTGTATGTGCTCATAAGAAGCTATATCATTCACGCGAAATACCCATTTGCTAATGTTAATTCTATGTAGATTTTTTTTTATTTTTTTTTTATTTATTTATTGAGTTAAAATTTCGATTTTTTTAAAAAAATTTGTTATTATATAATTTGTAAACAAAATCACATGATGAAACTTCTCATAAATATTATATATATATTCAAAATATGGGTAAAATGAAATCTTTATATATATCATTTGCAGAATTTCACTTTTTCTTTCACTCAAATAAATAGGAATATAAACGCTTTAATTTTCATTCAGCATTTTTGGAAGTACTAATTTAAATAAAAATTAAAAATACTTAAATTAAAAATATGAAAAAAATATAACTTAAAAAAGCGTCATATTTTTAAAAGTAATTATTTTTTTTTATTTGTTGAATCAAAATTACTGTAAAAGAATTAAGAAAGACATATTTCAAGTTTGAACCATTTATCTATAACGATTCTTGACTTATAACGGTTTATCTAAGAGAAATGGTGAATAAACCCATCAAGAAGAAAATCGCACTTTCGTTGCTCCATATCAATCTTTGCTGGAAAGTGCTAGATTTTGAAAACAAACCAAAACATAAAATTTAATATTTCCTTTTCCAATTAAAATAGAAACATGATTTAAATGCATTTTAAGCAAAATAATAATAATTATTATTATTATACTGTTTATTTTATTTATTTTATTTTTTATTTATTTATTTACTTTTTAATATTTTTTTTTTAAAGGAAAATTTGAAGGTTTTCGCGTCTTGAATTCAAGCTGGTTTTAATACTGTTTACGAAACTATTGCAAAATCAGTATGCATATTTCGAAGGGAAATTATAAAAAACAAATACTAGTTATTCCGATTTTTTTTTTCTTTCAGGTATGGATATTTCATTTTCAGCTGTGTGTCGATCTATCTAACTGCATTTTCAATTTTTTTTTTTTTTTTTTTTTTTTTTTTTAATCATTATTACTATTCCTCGATCCAAAATGGGCTGATATCTTTTTTCAACTTAATTCTTTATTTTTTACTCAGAATTTTTTGAGAATTTTAAAAAATGGGCTTCTTATCCACAATTAAAAAAAAAAAAAAAAAAAAAAAAAAACAAGAAATTTTACATCTTTAGTTACAATAAAATAAAAACACATGCACAGACACAGGGTGACTCATATTTATCGAAATAATAGGCTATCTCTTTAAATATTGCCCCTAGGTACAATACTTACAGTTGCAAAGACAGAATCACATCATAAAACTTCTTTTAAAAATAAAAATGCTTTTTTTTTTTTTTTTTTTTTTTTTTTTTTTTTTTTTTTAAAGAGTAATTTAAAACTGTTATTAATCAAAGTTTCATTCGTCGAATTGAATTTTTTTCTTTTGATTAAGTATCTTATTTTTTATTTTGATTTAGCATTTTAAATAATATTTATTTAAAAAAAATTAAAATATTTAAAATAGCAGTTTAAAACTAATCGGATGTGGCAATCCCAAAACTTCTGTCTCATGCATGTGAATATTTCAAAAAGCGCTACCAATGCGCGAAAATAAAATAACAAACTATGCTCATCATGAGAATTCTAAGGACATGAAATTCCATGCATTATTTCTTGAATTAGACAATTGCAATATTGGAAAAAATGCAACATAAAAAGCGCCACTTGTTGGGCAACTTACCAAAACATAAAGTGCAATAATATTTATCAAGCTGAATCTGATATTTGAACCTGAATCTGAAATTTGTTGAAAAAATTCGTGCATTAGCTCTTGGATTAGAACTATTGAAGGAATCGGGAAAAATTCAGCATAGCAGCATCACCTGTTGGGTTATTGACACTAAAATATAAACAGAACTAGTTCATACCACGGATTTACTAAATCTGAAGTTTAATGAAAATCCGCATATTAGTCATTGAGATAGAGCTCTTGCAAAAATCGTAAAATAATACAACATAACAGTGCCACCTGTTGAATGATTTACAACAATAACTGATTAGTTTCAATGTATATCAAGAACTATCTGAATATGCATTTTTATTGAACTCCGTGCATTACTTTTTGAAATAGAGCTATTTCAAAAATCCTGAAAAATGCAGCATAGAAATGTAAACAAAACTATTTCATATCATGGGTTTACTGAATCTGAAGTTATGGGGAAATCAGTGCCTAAAGATTAGGGGAAATCCTAATGAGATATAGATGTTGCGTAAATTGTAAGGAAAAAAATGCAGCATAGCTGCGCCATTTGTTGAGAAATTTACACCAAAAACAAATCAGCAACAATTTATATCAGGAACTACCTGAATATAAATGTTTAGCAAATTCAGTGCATTAATTCTTGAGATACAGCGCCCCCAAAACTTATGTCACAGACAGAGCCATAGACTCATAAACAGACAACTTGTAAAAAATAAAATAAAATAAACTGTTTTTTGGAGTCTCTGACACTTAAAATGTAAAAAAGTGGAATTCGAAAATTTTCATGAATCCAATACTTTTTTCATATAAAAATAAAAGAAGGTAAAAACATTAATTATGAACAAATTGGAATATTTTCTTTTAGACATCTTACAAAACGCACATAGATAAGCAAAATAAATGTTGCAAATAAATATTCGTATCTACCAATGAGTCACTTTTCTTTTTTTTATCCTTCTAGTAATTTTTCTTGAAGATGTGGCCATTTTTGTGATACTCTGCATATAAATGTGAGTAGTACTGGGTGCATAATTTATGCATACATATAATACATATGAAGTTTAGCATTAGCCACTTCCACATTATTCACAAAAAATTCTATCATTCATCATGGGAGATCAATCCAAAATATTCATTCCCCCCTCCCCTCCCCCCCATCATAGCTGTACTCGGACCCTGTTTCCTTTATATTTAACAAGATACTTTGCATTTAACATTTCATAGCTAAGACTGTGGCAAACTCAGTAGTACATTTTTCCACCCTCTCCCCCACCCTCCGCAGAGTACCAAGAATGCCGAAATAAATTAAAAATCATCATCAGGTGATATTATTTACTAAAAATATGCATTTTCTAAAATTGATCCAGAAAGGCTGTTATAGATTGTATACTCCCTCCTCGGTGAATGAAAGGGGGACACATTAAAACAATCATTACATCTTTGAAAAAAAAAAAATAAATAAATAAATAAATAAAAAAACGTATAATCTTAAAAATATTAATATTTGTATAAAAGAGATCTAAAATTTAAACTAAATTCGAAGCATTAGACAGACTTTAATACATTTAAAAAGCAATTAAATTTAAAAAATATATGTATCAATTAAGAAAATAATCAATTTTAAAAATTGTTTCATATTTAGTGTAAAGAGTCTTTTATTTCAGACTTTAAAATGTACATGTATATTTAAGAAATATAAAATATCTATCACATAACTTATAACTTCCATTTGTCACTTTCATTTTTCAAATAAGCTTAAAACATTTTTTAAATGTTTAGAGATCCTTTTTGAAAAAGAAACTTGGTCAAAATAGAGCTTTTATTCAGCAAAGAGGGTGTTTTGTCCGGTGGAGTTTTTGTCCGGTGGGGATTTTGTCCGGTGGTGATTTTGTCCGCGGGGATTTTGTCCGTGGGGATTTTGTCCGCGGGGATTTTGTCCTGGACTCATTTTATACCTGGACTAAAAAACTATGAGACTTCTTTATTGTACATTTTTTTCTCTTAATATTTTTTGAAGACCTGTGCAATTATAAACTGCATTAGTAATGGAACTTATTACTTTAGATATTATCCAGGGCAACTGCAATAGAATTTAACAGTTTAAACATATCTTCCAACATTTCTTTTAAAATAAAAATTAGACAGATACGAGCTTTTGAATATTTTTATCAATAACATTCCTATTTTCTACACAAATTTTAAGTGGGGCAATTTTTCAGGTAAACATCTAAAGCATCTGAAAATGAATCGCACCTAGTATTATAAGAAAGAGCTACTTTGACAGCATTTACATTGCATGCAATTTTTACATTTGGCTCTTAAACATGTTTTTTATGTATTTCTTATTCCTCAAATGAAAACCAGATTATATTTTCCTTTCTTCTAGTTTTAGACATTCTTTTATTTCAATATATATATAAGTAGCTTTCTTAAAATAAAATACAATACAAAGTAACTAGAAACAGAAAAAAATGTGAAAACTGCAAATCCAATCTAAGAAAAACCAAAGCTTACTAAAACCAATAGCTATGGAACAGAGAAAATTCATAGCCAATCATTCATTAGCATACAGAACAAGAGTAACCAATGGAAAGAATGACTTATGATTATGTCATTATTGATGATTTGATACATGATGCAATCCTTAGTAAATCATAATCAAGCTATCTAAGCAGTAAAATTACATTTTTGGCTGGCATATGCCATTTTTGCATTTTTTAAAAAATAAAAGGTTTAAAAAAGAATTAAAACTAACTACCTTTTTTTATTCACCACAGTTCACTGTAGAAAAATATTTTGCCATGTCAATTTATAGCTAGTAAGAAAAATTAGATTGATTAAAGATGTTTGTCACTTTAAAAATTTGTCTTTAGCTTTGCTTGTAGCTACTCGATAACTTTGATTTTGCACATTTTAATAATGAGTAAAATAAATAAAAACATTAGGGAAAGGGGAAAAAAACCAAATTAAAAAAAACCATCATGGTTTTTTTAAAAAAACCACTTGGTTTAAACCATGGTTTAAACCACGGTTTAAACCAGCCTGGTTTAAACCAAACAACCCTGAACAAACATGTATATCATATTTAATGTCAAGTGACATTTTCAATCAACTAATACTGGCATTTAATCTTAAAATTTGGTGACAGTAACTTGGTCAATGGGGATAACCAAGTGGACCAAAATTAGACATATAGCCAATTCTGTGAAATCTGCACTTTGGGGATTGAAGATTTTGTAGATTTATGCAATTTTGAAATTATAGATCTCTTTCTTTACATTAAGTCTGACTGTAAATTAGGAACAGCTGAACAAAGATTACAACTACACTGGAAATGAAAAACAAATGCAATATTTATTAAATATTTAATAACTAAGATTAAAGAAAATTTAAATAAAAGAAAAAAAATTATATATAATAATATTTTTACCGATTATTCATTATTTTATAACACAATAGTAGTTTTGATTTGTTGCCTTTTTTTTTTTTTTTTTTTTTTTAGTCTACGAACACACATTGTTGCTCCAGAAAATATAAATATTTACACCCTATTTAAGCATTCATTTATTGTAAAATTGATAATTGGAAAAAAAAAATATAACAAATTTAACTTTATGAATTTAGCTGTTAATAATAATTTTCCATTGTTCACATTTCAACATGTAGCACAGATTATACATCGGCAGATTTCACAGAGTTGACTGTAATTGGTTTAATGTCACTTTTAACTAAATTATCTGAGGAGAAAAAAAATAAAAGGCAGCTGTGTTTAAGAATGGCTGGACAGTGCTGATTTTCAGGACATAATAAATTTGTATATAACAGATTTTGAAAATGTAACATACCATCTTCTTTTGGTCCCACAGGAGTTGTTGGTTAATTCCATACATTTAACAGAGTTACTATTGCTGCATAATCTCGCTGGCTGGTCATTGCTGTGCAATCTCCGGCTGGTTATATAATCTTTTAAATTGATTGCTTAATCCAGTCAAAATAGATGAAAAAAAAAAGCCAAAATTGGCAAAGAGCTGGAAATTTGTGTAGATCTTTAGAACATCATTTTAAATAAAATGCCAAAAATCCTAGTCAATCTGACTGGAGCAAAAAATTTAATTCAAGGTCAAAAATAAAATTAGTTTTTTTGCAGTTATCTAGTAAGTGATGTAAAAATAATAGTAATAAAAGTTGAATATTTTAGGATTTTTTTTCAAAAAAGCCTTCTTTCCTCATCATTGTAAAATATTGCAAAAATCAAAAATTCCAATTTTTTTTTTTTTTCTTTTTGCATATCTACATCTTTCTGATGCAATTCATGTTATTGGCTGTTGAATGGAAGAGATATAAGTAGATATAATAAAATTAAATGTAATAATGTGAGGTACGGGCATACCTAATCCAATACTTTTCAGGTAAGCTGTGGTCATCCCCCCCTCCTTCCCTCTCATTGAGCAATGGGAGCGTGCGCTGTCACATGGTCAAATAGTTCCTTCTTGGAAATGTACCATAAAAACCGGTAGAAGTGCTGCACAAATGGGAAATACACACATAAAAAATCTGATTTCACAGAATGGCCGCATTTGCGTAAGAGCCACATAATGAAATGTAAAAGATATGATTGTCAAATCAGCACTAGATAATGTAATAATAGATAATGATAATAATAACAGCAATAATAAATAAAAAGAATACTTACTTACTTTGAATTTTAAATAACATATCAGCAATAATAAAATAAACAAAGATAAAAACAAAGCCTTTGAATTTTTAACTATTTAATAAATGAATTAAAAAAAAACACACAGAATAAAATAATACATTATAAAATGGCAGAAATATTTAAAAATAATGAATAATATTATACATTGAAACAGTCAAAATTGGATTCTTCGCTAGCAGAGTTAAACAACTCTAGGAGATAATTAGTGATATTTTCTGAATGTCTGAGTCATCAGAGCCATCCGTATTATCGCACACAAATTTGGTATTTTTTCTGATAATACCGGCTTCTGTGAACCCCAATGTAATAGATTTTTTTACTTTTTTCCATGAATATGCTACCCATTTAGCTACTTCACTAAAGGCAGCTTTTCGCATATTTCCACTTTTCGAGTGGAGACCACTGACCATCCAGTGGCTGCAATTTTTTGGTTAAGCTATCTGGAATAACTGCAATTGTAGCAGACGATTTTTTGAAAACATTACTCACACTTTCTAATATGTGTGCTTTCAGCGAATCGAATATTAATAAAACCAGGTGGTTTAAAAAAAGAACCTGGTCTTTTGCGCCACACCTTCTCCAACTATTTAAACATTGCCATTTCGCACATCCACTCTCACTCATTGACACTGTAACGTCTTGATGACTCCTCTTTGAAATGCAACACATGGCCACTCAAACATTTCATAGACAGTATTTACTAATTGGCCACCTTGGTTGAAATCGAACTTATCTACTGAAAGACTCCAGATGGCTATAACTCTGTTAAATAAAATACTAAATTTCAGAGAGAAGTGCCAGGACTGACATTTCGGTAAATATGAACTAATGAGGGCTAAGATGGTCATGTGACCAAAGTTTTGGAGTTGAACGGAGCCAGAAGGGCAGATGCTCGAGAAAGGCGATGGAAAGCGGTCGCGTAGGCCATTTCCTACTTGTTTAACTATACTCCCTTTTATTTTCAGTGTGCGTTCTGTCATTATATGTCTGTGTTTTTTTACGTAACGTGATTGTTGTTAATAAAAAGTAAAAAGACCAAGTTTGCAGTAGGGTCTTATTTAAATCCGTTACAGAATTGGTCGTCAGAAGTTGGGATTATAGACAGACAGACAGACATTTTTTTTAATTGAACATTGTTTCGAGAAACAAATCGCGCCATGTGATTGGACTATTTATTAAGGAAATAAAAAGGGACACCATGAAAACTGCTATGCTGATTCCTGTTTAAGAATTGGAAAGGATAGAAAAGATTGCTTCGTCGACGAATTGAATCTCGTCGGAAGGGTCGCTGATGTGAAAAGCGCAAAGATTCTCCGGCTGCTGTGAGACGGAAATTTCCTAGGGAACTGAGGGGTCGTTGGCCTTGGCTCCCTGAGAGGAATTACCTGTGAACTGGAAAAAAGTGATTTTGCGTTTGTGGGCTGTTAGCCGAAAAAAGTGATTACGTGTTTGTGGGCTGTTAGCCGAAAAAAGTGATTTCGCGTTTGTGGGCTATTAGCCGAAGAAAGTTTTCGCGTTTTGTGGGAAATTGGGTCTCATTTATTTAAATCCGTTACAACACTAACAACTATATCATATGGAAAATTCTCTTTGGGGTGAGTTTTACACTTTAATATTAATAGTGGTTTCAGTTTTTGTCCGTTGGCAGAACATGCAAGAACACGGGTAAATGACATTTCTTTGTTTCCTGTTGTCACAATGTTCAGAGTTTTATTAGGTGGACAGTCAAAAGTTAGGGGCACTCTGTCCATATTAATTTTTTGCGAAGTATCAAAAATTTTTTCAGTTATTTTGTCATGGACATAATTTAAAAATTTCTCTTTTTTTAATATCCCAGTCGCTCTTACAGAAAGTCCACTTCATAAAAATCTGCAATACCAAGATTGACTTCCTTTAAAATTGTCCAATTTCATCTGGGAAGCAATAATTTGAGCTTGTAGCCAAATCATAACTGTTGATACGGGAACACCAGAGTTTTTTATATAGACTTCTAAAAAAATTTATAATTTGAAACTTAATACAGACAATAATAACCTCCAGAACTGTAGGGGCCTTTTGTTTACTATTGTAGGATTCATTTTTATTATATAAAGACAAGTATGTATACTAATGCTATGCAACAATATTGCTATATTTCTTAATCACATAAATAATTGTGCCCTTCATTGAGTACCAAGAGCCAAGATGCGCCCCTAGTTGCTGAAAGGTTAAACATGCCTGCTGTAAAGTATATTAAGTAAAATGGCACTCTGTCAAATTCACTAAATATTATGTTCATTATTAAGTCTCATTATCACCTGCATTCTAAAAATCCTGCATTTTAACATATTTTCAATTCATATATACAAATTCCAGTTAGCCCAGTAAGCCCTTTAAAATGCCAATTACACACCAACAAACATGAGAAAAAACATGTTATATGAGTAACATGGTAAACGAAAAAAAAATGACCGGAAAAAAAGTGACACAAACTACAAAAATGGAAAAAAGTGACACGGAAAAAAGTTACAGGAAAAAAGTGACGAGAAATTGATTTTGGAGATTCATTGATTAAATTAGGATTCATTGATCGGGAGAAGGGAGGGGCGGCGATCAATTTGGTAAATGGGTCTTTCATGCTGAATTAACCGTTTTGGTTAAGTTTTTGAATATACATTCATACTGAAAAGAAGTTTGCCTGAATAGAAATATTACCCCCCCCCCCAATCCTCTCTAAATTAGATAAATAGGTTAAATATTATAAATAATGAATTATAAATTAGATAAAAAAAGGGGATGATTATCCATTCCCTTAAATTAGATATAGTTTTTATGCACAATTACCCAATGTATTTCATTTTTTGGATATACAGTCCCTGGCCAAATTATTAGACGCACTCATATTTTCTTGTGTCGAATCATATTACAAGTTTTATAGAGGTATTGCTATGCCAATAATTACAATTGATTATATACATCATCTGTAGGATTATAATAAATTAAAAGCATACCAATGACTTTAAAATTATTTATTTTTGTAAATTAAATTAACAAGTGCTAAAATTGTAAAACTTAAAACATGAAATTTAAAAAAATGTCAATATGTTTTGCAGTCTCTTTGGCGGCAAATAGTGCCTCTATTTTTCATGGCATGCTGTTAGTACAAAATTGAAATGTATCTTGCATGTGTGAGTGATGTTTCCAGACAAGGATAAATTTTTCTATGAGCTGTGTTTTGCTCGTTATGAGCTCTTTGTCCAGTTTTTTCTTCATTAGCTCCCAAACATTTTCAATGGTATTCATGTCTGATGAATTACTGGGAACAGTTCAGCACAGGGATATTTTTTTATTGAAAGTAGACCTTGACGGATCGTGCTATGTATCAAAAAGCTTTACCTTGCAAAAATACAAATGGTTCTTCATTTGGAAACCATCATTTTAGCTTTAGAATAAACCGATTTTGAAAACCTCTTTATGTTGGTCTGGAGAATTGACTAAGAAGTCATAACAAACAGAACCCAGCTGATAGAAAATCTTATCCATATCTGGAACATTGGGGTGGTATCTGACCACTTAACAAGTTGTTGTGGCCCACGCATACAAGAAACTCTTCAATTTTGTATTAACAGCATTCCGCGAAGAATAGAGGCACTGATAGCCGCCAGAAGAGGCTCTAAAAAATATTGACATTTTTTTTAGCTTCAAGTTATACATTTTGCAATTTCAGCCATTTTTAATTTAATTTGTAAAAAGAAAGAGTTTTAAAGTCATAGACATGTTTTTTATTTATTATAATCCTACAAATGATGTACATAATTAATTGCTGTTATTCACACAGTAATATTTCTATGAAGCTAGTAATATGATTCGACACAAGGAAAAGGAAGTGCATCTAATAATTAGGCCAAGGACTGGCGTTCTTAGAAGAAGTGATTAGTAAAAGGGATTAGAAGTCGTGATTTTTAGATTTTAAAAAATGTGAAAGGGAATTCCTTCTATTTGCTTCTCCTTTTTCAGTTGATGTTGAAACTGTTGATGAGAATTTACAGATGGAGTTAATAGAAATTCAGTGTGATAGTATGTTAAAACATAATAAGGATAATAAGGTCGACTTATATGCGAGACCTAAAAAAAATCTATAAATAAAATATCGGAAAATAGTTTGCTAGCAAATCAGTGCTGCAGCGAAGCTGTTGTTGGATAATGGTATTATTGTATATGATCATATGATAAAAATTAATTTAAAAGGTTTTATTTGTTATGCACCTGCACGCTCATTTAGTACAGATACAAAAGGTCACATTGGTTACTTTGGATGCCTAAAATGAACAACAGAAAGTGACAATATGAATGGAAGAATGTGTTTACTAAAAGTTGATCATCTTCTGAGAACTAATGACAGTTTCAGACAGTAAATTGAGGACGAACATTATCTAAATACATCTTAATTAGAGAAGCTGGAGACTGTCGCATGTGGCAAATTTATCCCTAGACTAGATGCATCTTGTATGTCTTGGAGTTGTAAGAAAATTGAACTTGTGGCTAAAAGGCAAGATCTGTTGTTTCATTTGCAGAGATTTAAAATCAGCAAATATCAGATCACTTAGAAAATATAAAATCTCAAATACCTGTTGAAATTGCATGTAAACCACGATCATTAAAAAATCTGGATAAATGGAAAGCAACTGAATTTCGCCTGTATACAATTAATTTTGTATTGTATACAAGGCCACTAATTTTTAAAAATGCACATTAGTAAGATTTTTTTTTTTAATTTTATGATTTTACATTGCTCTATTCTCATCTTAATGGATGAAAAACCATGTCATTAATCAATGATTATTCTTATTCATTATTTCAGTGCTTCATAAAATAATTTGCAAGTATCTATGACAAAGAATACATGTCATACAATGTACATAGCCTTGCACTTACCTTCCAAATTTCAGTAATTTAGAAATGTTGACAACTTCAGTGCATGTCCATTTGAGAATTTTCTGCAAACACTAAAAAAAAAGTAGAGAAAATCTCAAAAATCCCTGCAGCAAATATACCATCACTTGCAAGAACTTGTGGGATTTGATACATAAGATGAGAAGGAAATTTCTGGAATCAAGTTACCCAATGAACATTGGGGTGGTATCTGACCACTTAACAAGTTGTTGTGGCCACAATATTTAGAAATTTGTATTAAAGGCTGCACATTAAAAGTAAAGAATCCAGATAACTATTGCATATTAAGAGATGGAATCTGCCATATTGACATTTTTCTAAAGTTGACAACTTTTGTTTTGGTAGAAGTAATTGTTGCCAAAAAATTTCAAAGCTACAGAACGGACATGATGGTGGCTTCAACAACCCCCCCATACACACAAAAAAATTCTTTAATCATTCTTGTTCTGGTGTTAATGTTCACAATCCATTTTAATTTAGGAAAGGGACAAGGAATTGATTTTGGGAATTCATTGATTGAGTAATGATTGGGAATCGAGGGGAGGCTCTTAATTTTGGTAAATGGGTTTTTGATGCTGAATGAACTGTTTTGGTACAATTTTTGGATATAAGTTCATACTGAAAAGACGCTTGCCTGATTAGTTTTGGGAATGGATGAATACCCCCCCCCTCCCCATCCGCCCTAAATTAGATAAATCAGTTTTTATGCAGAATTTTCTGATGTATTTCAAATTTTAAATATAGGTTCTTTCTGATAAGGTGAATCCCTGAATAGAGTAAATGTTTAATGGATAATAATAATATATATTTTTATATATAATAATTATAAATAAATAATATAAGTAAATTATAAAAATTATTATTATTAAATAATAAATAATTTATAAGTTTATACTGATTTAATAATACATAAATGTAAATAAAATATATAATTAAATATAAATAAATTTATAAATGAATGTATAAACAAATATAATTAAATATAAAAAATTATACTGATTATCAAAAATTCATTTAAAAAATTATAATATTTTATTATCTGCCATTACTGACAGTAGTGTCAGTAATGGCAGATAATAAAATATTAATTTTTTAAACAAATTCTTTTAATGAGTCTAATTTTTAATATTTAATTTAATTTATTTATACAATAATTTTTATTAATTTCCTATCACTTAATTAAATATTATCATTTTTAAAATATATTCTTGTTGAAACTAATTTTGAATATTTAATTTTGTTTATTTGAACATTTATAATAATTGATTCACTATGAAATAAAATATTATCATTTTTTAAACAATTCTTGTTAATGAAGCTAATTTTTAATATTTCTTTTATATTTATTTATACATTCATTTTAATTGATTTACTAGAGTTAATAGAATTATTATCATTTTTTAAATAGATTTCTGTTAATGAGTATAATTTTAAATATTTAATTATATTTATTTATACATTTATTTTTAATTTCTTATATTTAATTTGCATTATTTATTATTATTATTACCGTATATACTCGCGTATAAGTCGACCCCCTAGCCTATGTTGTTAAAAATAAGAAAAAATTCAAAACCCGCATATAAGTCGACCCTACTCCAAAAGAGGAGACCGATTGACTCTCCCCTGAAAAGGATCGATTCCTCAGACTCATTCATACTCCGAAAAGGATCGATTCCTTGGGCTCGTTCCGAAATGAAATGACTCTGAAAAGAATTGATTCCTCGGAATCGTCCGAAACAGATCAGCTCATCTGAATCGTTCCGAAATGAAACGACACCAAAAAGAACGTTTCCTTGGACCCGTTCCGAATTGAAACAACTCCAAAAAGGAACGATTCCTCGGAATCTTTCCAAAATGTATCGTCTAAAGAATTATGCCTAATGTCATAAATTGGAATCGGAGAATGGTGAAGAAAAATCGGATTCATTCCGTTTTTTCTTTCACTCGTTCCTTTTTTCTCAAATTCGTTCCATTTTCTCGGATTTGTTGCTTTTTTTCTTGACTCGTTCCATTTTCTCTGATTTGTTGCTTTTTTTCTTGACTCGTTCCTTTTTTCTGGGATATGTTTCATTTTTCTCGGATTCGTTCCTTTTATCGGAACGACATTGAATGATTCAACCCTTTTGGTGAACCATTCTTTAAAATGGACGATTTTGCCCAACTCCATTTTATAGTATTGGAAATGTGTTCTTATCATCTGTTCTTATATGTGGGGACATAAATCATACACTTTTTTTTTGTTCGTTGCAACAGGGTAGGGTAGATTATTTCTTCGAAAAATAAAATAAAAATGATCTTAAATTCAGAATCGTCGAGGTTGGAAGGGTTCTGGATTATGGTTTTTGTACTCTACAAACAATGGGGTGCATTCTCCAGATGATTTGGGTTTGTTTTTGCTTGCTATGAAATATAGGGGAAGTGTTGTTCCTTTGACCAGTTTGCAAATTTTCAATTTTCTTAGCTTGATTATTAAGGCTAAATCCAATTTCTTTGTTTTATTATAATCATCATCATATGGTTTATCATGAGTAATTTTTTCAAAGTTCTAGTTTTATTTTTATTATGCTTAATTTCAATTAAAAAAAATTAATAGCACCGTGGTCATTATACCTTTGACCATGTGTTGTTGTACTTTTGATCAGGTAATTAATTAAATAACATGGCAATGAAGAAAAAAATCATTTTATTCAGCATCATTGTAAATAATTTTAAATTAAATGGGTACAGGACAATGTAAGCATAGTAAGAATTATGTTAATGATGTATTTCATGTTGGCTTATTCCACTTTATATGATGAAAAGTCCACTCCAAATGACAAACATTTCAACTGCCGAGCAGATCCTCTAGCAATAGTAGGATTTGGAAGTTTAATCACAGTGTCTTCTATATCAATATCATACAATTTTTTATCTTCCCCTATAAACTTACCACTTAAAGTTTTTGCAAATATTGAATCAGGAACACTGGATATTTAATATCACAGATCTCTGCAACAAAATACCTAATAGTTTTGTTTACTTGCAATTTTAACAAGAATAAAATTTCCTTTTTCCAAAGCATCTTTCTCAAATTGTTGCTGGTCAGCTAACTCATGATATTCATCTGACAGATCAAAGTCACTTTCTCCTGAAGAAATTTCGATGTTGCTATCCGATTCTGAACTGTCCTTAGGAAGAAATTTCTTTTTGTTTACTTTTTTAAGAAGAGGTTTGTTTTGTATGTGATATCTTGCATTTTAGGGTATTGCTTTTGTTTTTTTTCAGCTTGAATAATCAGCTTTTCGGGACTATCCATCAAGATACGAGATTTCCCTTTAGGCCGACCCCTATTTGAATTTTTCCTTGCCTGCGCTTTTGGATGAGGCCTCACAGCTTCAGGTGCAATGATATGCGGCGATAGATTCGAACTGCTATGATCAGTTTGAGCTGCGCCACTCGTTGACAGTTTGTCAAAATTAGTTTCTTGCAGCATCGGTCTGTCTGTTACAGTAGCTGCAAGAAATTAATCATCAGAGAAAACATTTTCATTGAAAGGCACAAACCCCATGACCTTAAAACCTTTCATAATATTGTTTGGAACTACGGCTTTAGAATATGCTATGCCCGCAAGTTCAGCAATGTTGTAGATTGTAAGAGGCTTCCCCACATATCTTGGAGAAACCATCCAATTATTTACAGCTTGATTATAAAAGGATTTAAAAGAACCATAAACACCCCTATCAAGGGGTTGCATTTTATGGCTAGTGTGTGGATGAAACGCCATCAGTGTCACGCCAGTAGCCTTGGCTAAATCAATTACTGGTATAGTAATGAGATTCATGGTTATCAAATAACAATACTGGCCTTTCAATACTAGGTGTAACATTTTTCAGAAAATGTTCATAGAACTGTTGGAATATGGTCTCATTTGACCAGCCTGATGGGTCTGCAACTCCTATTGATCCAGGAGGTGCTCCATGAAGCATAAATGGTTTAAAGTTGACACAGGGAAAAACAAAGGGAGTTGGTTGGTTGTATACAGTGGCTCACAAAAGTGTTCGTACACTTTAAAAATTTGTACAAAAAAGAAATTTCCCTGAAATTAAATTCGTATATGAAGTAGAGAAATTTTTATATTATCTTAAAATTATTCTAAATAACACATAACCTTTTTGTTTAACATTAAGGGATTTTTTTTTAAATCTAAAAATGAAAACAGGAGATGCCACAGAAGGAAGACGCCACAAAAGTCTTCGTACACAGAAACATTTTCGGATAATTTCATTATTAAAAATATTATTTGTCGCTTTATTTTTATTTTTTCATTATACTGACATTTAAAAAATCGCTTGGCTTTATATTTTGCAGAATTGGTCCGTAATATTCTGTTTATTAATTAAAAATGGTTTGTAATCGTAATGTCACGACTAATGGCATTTGAAATTAGTTATTTTTCTTAATAATAGTAGTAAATCAATTCAAAATATTGCAAAATTAGTTAATTTATTCCATTCTATGGTGAAGTATGCGATAAAAGGCTTTGTAGAAAAAAAAAACTAGGTATGAAAAGGTCGTCAATCTAAGGAAACGCAATGAGATCAAATACTAACAATTAGAAAAGTCTTAAAAAATCCCTGTTTAAGTGCTATAAAAGTTGCTATAGAATTTAATGAAACAGTTTCTACTTCATTTTTACCTGAAACTGTTCGACGAATGGTAAGCCCAGCTGCATTATATAGGTATTCTGCCCATAGAAAATTTTTTGTTAATGCGAAAAACAGAAAGCTTAGGCTTTCTTTAGCAAAATCAATGATAAATAAACCCGAATCGTATTAAATTAATGTTTTATTTACAGATTAAATCTAGTATGCCATTCTTTGTCCAATGAGTGCATAATAGTATGGAGAAAAAAAAATTAAGAATTTAATTCAAAGAACTTAGTTGGAACAGTTAAGCATGGCAGTGGAGTTGTCCTTGTGTGAGGGTGCATATCAGCATCAGGATTTGGTAATTTGGTATATATTGATAGCATAATAAATCACGATCTTTGTTCCAATATGTTAAAAGGCAATTTAAAATTATCAGGCCAATATATGGGTAACAGATACAACTTTGTTTTTTATCAGGATAATGATACAAGGCACATGGCTCTCAACGTTCGTCTTTAGCGTCTGTATAATTGTTCACAAGTTCTGAAAACACCACCTCAATCGCTGAATTTACCCAGTAAAACATATTTGGAGGTAACTGGAAGTTAGAACACGAAAACACAGCATTGAAACAAAAAGCGAAGTAAAAACAGCAATGTTTGATGAAGGTATCAACTTTCATGCAGAAATTACAAAAACACTAATTAAATCTATTCCCATGTGTTTGAAAAACTTTTGTGGGTGCTAAATAATATCCTATTAAGTACAACTTTAGCGAAATGTTACAATATTTACAAATATACAGCGATTTTTTTAAAAGTGTATGAAGACTTTTGTGAGGTAAATTTTTTGTTATTTTTTTATTAGTGATTTTTTCAAAATAAAGTTTTGCTATGTTTTTAAAATATTTTATGTAGTTTTGTTAATAATGAGTCATAGATCTTACTCTTAAATACCCATTCTAAAATATTAATTTTAATTAATAGATAGAGCCCTATTTCATTGAAATTCCTAAGTGTAAGAACACTTTTGTGAGCCAGTGTAAGTTTTTATGGCGCAAAATCCCTTGTGTAAATAAAGGGGGAATTCTGTTTCCGGATGCACTAACAGCAATAATCATAGTGATAGTTGTTCCCCTTTCGGCAGACATCATCCCTCCAACTTGCTTTTTTACTATGGGGGCTATGACTTTAAGAGGAACATGAACTGTGCTTATCCCAGTCTCGTCCCAATTCCAAATGTCACTAGGTTCAAACATGCTTAACTGCGATTTTACAGAATCCATCACTAAAAGTTTCTTCAGGTTTTTGTATCTTGATTAACTTCAATTGCTGGTGTTGGATTATTTTCAGTTTCTGATTCAGAAGATTACAGAAAATATTAAAAGTTGCTATCAAAAGAGAAATCGAAATAATTTTTTGAAGAAAAATCCAAATTTTCAGACACATTCACAGAACTGCATGGTGTGGATCCATCACATTTCATCTCTGCTATCTGATATGTTTTGTTTCGTTGGTTGGTTGAAAAAGGTTTTATGGCACAAAGTCCCCAATGAGACATGCTGTGTCAAGAACAAGTTACAGAATAAAGCTGTTAAAAATGCATGTTACATAAAGCAAAATGGAAAATGCAATGTGATGATACATGTATTAAAAATATAATTAAAACCAGTTGATTAAATTTAAATAAAAAGCTTTAAGAGTATATAAACTAGTTAAATATTATGAATAGTAAAAGTAACATGAACATGAAACATTAAAAGCCTAAAAATACATAAAAACAAATATAACTAAAGCACAGATAATAAAAAAAAATGTTCAGTTAATTAGATACATATACAGTAGACTCCCTCAAATCCGCAAACCAAAAATCTGCAACTCTCTAAAATCCACACATATTTTATGGATGTAAACAATGAAAATTTCAGTTTGGATATTGGCAGAGGTTTTGCGGATTTCTGGTCATTGCTTTGTTTACATTTTTAAAAAAGTAATTTGAATGTAATTAATAATGAAATCAAAAGTATAATGAACTCATACAATATACTAAAATATTAAAAAAAGCAATAAACTAAAATAAGAAAAAATTAGATATTTTAAAAAATTCTTAAAATATAAAAGGAAAGGTAAAGTTAATAATCAATAATGTACAATTAAATATTCATTATAAAAGAGAAAAATGTGTTTTCCCTAAATTATTCAATGACACTTGCCTCATAAAGGTACATTAGTAATTCCCATCAGGATTATAAAATAATGAAACTTTATTTCAGGTTTAGCTAGACTTAATAACTAAAAAAGCTTGATTAATACATAAATATACTTGGTAAGATTGTGATTACCAATGATATTAGCAATATATTTATTTTTTCAGAAATAAATTATTCTTTCTTCATGAAAAAACATGAATTCAATAACCTTAACAAAAATTATAAATTAAAAAATGTATGGAATTGATATAAAACTGAAAAAATCAATTTTTACACCTACATCTGAACTGAATGTTTTATTGTTTACATCTGTAAAATATGTGCAGTTGGTTGGTTGGTTGATTGAGGTTTACTGGCACAAAGTCACACTGGGGACATGCTGCGCCAAGAACAGGATGAAGTAAAAACTGAAAAGTTTTTAAAAATTGTTACAAATATGTAAAAATATAAGTGGATAAAAAGCAAGGTTAAAAGATGAAAGCGTTAAGTGATGAATGTAAATAAAATAAGTACAAAAGATTAAAACACAATTCAGGATAAAATAAGAGTTAAATCAGTCAAATCAGTAAGATAATAAGTCAACAATATAATAATGGTATACGATAAAAGTTAATATCTTTTAAAGAATTATGAAAATTGTGCAAAACAAACAAACCGTGACATAAATGCAAAAACGGTGCAATATTTAAAGAATAGCAAGGTTTTGTTAATGAGTTATACAACCAAAATATAGTTCAAAAGAATAAATATTTAAATTAAAAATAGTAAAATTTCTTAAAAAATATCTGTATTAAATTGAAACATAAAATGTTAAAATACAGCTTAAAACAGATTAATCAATCATTTTTTTTTTTTTTTTGCAATTTAAGAAGAAGGCACATATTCTTCATAAACCGTATTTGTTTCATCATCATCAGATTCATAACTCGATGAGTCCATAGCCTCTTCAGCATAGTTAAGCAACTGTTTTGGATCTTTTATGTTTTTAATTGCAGACCTGAGGCAAGATTTTTTGCCCTTCCTCTTCACAGTTTTCCACTGTGAAGAGACTTGGGTTGAAGGTTTATTCCTATTCTTGTGTGTGCTAGATTTTATGTTTGTTTTTTTAATTGGACATACATTAGGGTTCAACGGTTTGTTTTTATCTGATTCTGAAGTAGCCTGTGTCTCATGTTTGGTAGGTTTTGAAGTTTCAGCTAATGAATTTTGTGTTCGTTTATAAAGGTATTCTATTTTCACAGGTTCTGATGATGGTGGCCAGAGCTCTAATTTTGGCATCAGTCTTGGAGTAACGTTACAGTATACATTACAGGTTTTTTTTTTTTAAATTGCTAGATGAGGGTGAGTCAAACGGAATGGCAGAATCAGTCTGAGTGCCTATGTGCCTGACAGAGTTTGCTTGACGTTTGAGTAGGCTAGAATAAGAGACGCCAACTGATGGTGTTCGGGATTCAGCAATTTTGCAGGCTTCTGGATAAGAAAGTTTTTGGGTGATTTTAATTGCCATGATTTCTTTTTCGAGAATCCAGTTTGGACAAGAGCGAGAGTAAGCTGGATGGTCACCTTTGCAGTTGACGCAACGTTCAGCGTTTTCACATGTTTTATCGTCATGGTCAACTTTTGCACAACGTGCACAAGTTTTAGTGCCACGACAGTTAGTATTTGTATGTCCATAGCGCTGGCATTTAAAACATCGAAGGGGGTTGGGAATATATGGTCGGACGGGACAGCTTAGGTAAGCAGCTTTAATTCTAGTAGGTAGATTCGGGCTATTGAAAGTCAGAATGATGTGCTTTGTGGGAAGCACTTTTTCATTCCGACGAATTGTTATACGTCTTACATCTATGACATCTTGATGTTTTAAGTTTTCCATAAGTTCTTCTTTAGTAGAAAATAAAAGCTCTGGCTCAGATATTACGCCACGACTTGTATTTAGAGTCTTATGTGCTTGAACAGAAACAGAAAAAAGACCAATTTTAGAGCTATTTGAAAGAAGTTCTGACTGTTTATATGATGAGATCTCAACAAGTAAATCCCCGGATTGTAATTTCTCGAGCGAATGACCATCCCCCAAAACAGACTGAAATGTTTTAGCAATAACAAATGGTGAAGTTTTTTTGAAAGAACGATCAGATTGGTTATCAAGGCGCTTAATGACAAAAAAACGCGAAAATGCAGGTTTCTGTCCTGTTTGTTGCTCTCCACTTGGGAGAGATATAGAAGGAAATAGAGATTTTCCATCCATAATTGAAAAAAAAGTAATTCAGACCCCGGCCGCACCACCCACTACCGAGCCCAACAAGGGGATGCACATTCGTGTACCAGTGCTAACCAATCCCCATACGGTCACAAGACAAACCTATGTCAGTCTCCACCCTTAACGAGATGACTAGTATTTGCTCGCTCACTTGATCCCTAAAGCCAGTGACAAAAGCCAGCTGACCAGCCGATTGATGCATACGGGACCAATATGCACCTCCCGTCTACCTGAAGCAGAGGCCAAAGCAGTGTGTTGGTCTCCCTCAACTGCCAGGATCCCCCTTTCCAGGGACACGGGTTGCCACGCACGGCCAACACGTGGGTGATTTTCAATTCTCCATGAGTCGATATACAGGATGACCTCGGCCCATACAGAATTGCCCTCACCTCCGGAGAGGAAACCACAATGAGAGTGAAACAAAGATGAAAGGAAGACAAGAGGAGTAAGAGGAAAAGGAAAGGAGAAAGATCACTCAGTTGCCCCGGGGTTGTGAAGCCCGTGAACACCTAAAGAAGGTATCCCCCTGGGGGGAAAATATGTGCAGATTTTAGAGAGTTGCAGATTTTAGGAGTGCGGATTTGAGGGAGTCTACTGTATTTTTAATTTCAATTTTCTTAATAATATTCTATTCATGTTTTTTCATGAAGGATGAATAAATTTTTTGAAAAAAATTTGTTATGTCGTAATAACACAAATAAACTAATTAATCTTACTTAAATTATTTCTAAATCATAATTTTAACAGTTCTTACTTTTGGGGTTTAAAATTTTATTGTAGCTTTGTTTCATGCCGGTTTGTTTACAAATCGCGACTTCGGTCCGGTTTGTTTACCTTTTCTCGCGTCTTGTTTGTTTACTTTTCGCCACGGCATTTTAGGGTTAGCGGTCATTTATATTTTGTAATTAAAAGTTAATTATATTTTCAATATTTTGATTAATTTTTGGCACAGAATTTTTTAAAGGTTCTCCTACTGTCCACTGGGTTAAAATCAATATAAAAAATGCTGTGTGTGCGATGTTTGCATTGCTTGGGTTGGTTGGTTGCATAATTGGTGCTTTGCAGGTTGAATTTGCGTGCCTTCAGTCTGTAAACCGTCACATTGTTCATAAAAACTTAATCTATAGTGAAATTGATATTGTAAACATAGTCATTTTTGTAATAAGAAAAATATACAATAATGAGAAAAAAAAAAATAGAATAAATTTTGAGCCACTGAATATTAAAATTTTGAGTTGAGTGACTGGATGCATATTTTTTTTAGTTTTAAATGTTTATTAGTTATTTTGATTTTTTTTAGTTTTAAATGTTTTATTAGTTATTTTTTGCTTTAACTAACATAATTAACTCTTTTATACTTTGCCTTGCTTTTTCTGGTATTTTCTTTTTAAAATACTTCGAATCTGGCAACATCGATATCATCAGAAGGTTCCCGCCTAAAGATTGTGAGTCACGTGATGACGCTACGGTGACGTGAGTCATATCCCGCAGAGGAATACAAGATATGTAACGAATTTCATTCAAAATAAAAAGATAATTACTTCCTTTTTACAAAGCAGCTTTAACAACAAACAAAATAGTAATGATGCTTTACACCTAATCAGTTTTACGTAATAAATTGAAGCAAAGTTTTTCTTATAAAGTCATTTTTATTCCGCACTAATTTAATGATGCGGAGGCAGCAGTGGAGGATGGTGAAAAGTGGGACTCCGCGGGATTTTTGGAAGAGGGATTCTGGTTCCTGACGTGGAGAAGCGAGGTTGCTCTGATCTGAGACTACAGCTACATTGTGTCTTTTGTTGGAAAGATGATTGTTTCTGAGGATGGGCCCATCATAATGATGTTCTCTCGATAAGTTTTTTTTTATTTTCTACTAACCTTTTCGTTAGTTGCACAGCATGCAGCAACTAACGTTTTGTTTTTATTTTTACTAACTTATATATATATTTTTTTTTTTTTTTGAGGGGATTAAGTTAGAAGATGGCCATTTTTTTTTCTTTTAAATTTAATCGTTAGGCATCCAGTGGCTCTATTATATTCTTAATTATTTATTTTTTTTATTGAATTTTGAATTTAATTGTCAATGTTATTCGGCTGTAACAATGGTTAGAAATTTCAATGATTATTAACATCATTTCAATAGTTATGTTGGATATTTATTATTTTTGTATGAATTACGTCAAACAATAAATATTTGGATGCCTATTTAGCCTTGTCATGCTTTCCTGCAGATCTTGATGAGTCAATTTATTTTACATAGATTACGATACATCATCTTCAATTATTCAATGGAGTTAAATTTTCTTTTTCATATTCCTTTAAAATTTTTCAGCTATTGTCAATTTAAGCATTTGTAATTGGTAATGATTAATTATAATTGCATTTATTTCATCTTGTAATTGAAGTTGATGTTTCGTTTCTTTTGCTTTATTGTTTAGTCAGATACGATCAATGTGATTTGATGTTAATCATAAGTAAGTTAAAATTATTTTTTATATTCTTGTGTTTGAATTATTCCTTTTTACTTAGATGAATGTAACTCGATTTTCTTTGTTCTTGCTGAATATATTGATCCTGTCTGATTAAACAATGCAAGTATTTTGTTGGTTTTTAGGGTTACCAAGATTGTCTGATCAGAACTGGGGTTATTGCTATTCTATATTATGTCCTTTGTTTTTATTTTTTTTTATTCTTAACACAACGCAATTTTAGTTTTAATTTCTTATTTGATTTATTTGCTTTTCATGTGGGTTATTTTTATTGGGTAATAAATAGTAATTGGGCAATTTTAATTCTTAATATTTTAATGATTTGATCAGTTATGTCAGTTATTAATGGGATCTCTGTTTTTAATTAACTTTGGTAATTAGTAGTTGTGGTAAGACACAACAAATTCAAGATATTTCTTATTACTGGTAATCACAATCTTCTTACCAAATATATTTATGCATTAATCAAAATTTTTTGGTTATTAAGCCTGACTAAAGTTGAAAAAAAAAAACCCATATTTTGTGATTTTGATGTGAATTAATAATGTACTTTTATGAGGCAAGTTTTGTTGAATAATTTTGAATAAAACACATTTAATCTTTATAATGAATATTTAATCATACACTATTAATTATTAACTTGACCTTTGCTATTAGTACTTTAATAATTTAAAAAATTATCTAAATTTTTGTTATTTTATTTAAATTAATTACTTATGTTAATATTTTATTATATTGTAAGCATTCATTATAGTTCTGATTGCACTATTAATTGCATTCAAATTGCTGTTTAAAAAATGTAAACAAAGCAATGACCAGAAATCTGTAAAATTCTAAAATCCGCACAACCTACGGTCCCAAGCTGTGCGAATCTGAGGGAGTCTACTGTACTTCTAACATAGTGCTTACATTTGTCGTCAGAGTCATTGCTGTAAGATTCCAATTCCATTGCCTCTTCCACATACTGCTGCAACTGTTTGAGGTTATTCAAATTTTTAATAGATGGGCCAATGTTTGATTTTTTCTTCAGCTCAGTCTTCCATTGTGTAGAGGCAGCAGTTGATATTTTCTTTTTTTTTCGGTTTGAGCGCAATTTTTTTTTTTTTTAATTTGGTTTTGGAAGAGGATCCGATTGCTGAGGTATTTTTGAATTTATCAGATTTAGTTTAGTCTGGGTTTCAGATGACTTTTTTGATAAAACTGCAGATTTCTGTCCCCGACTTTCTAGGTTGATTATTTAAACAGGTTCTGAGGGAAGGTACAGGAAGGCATAACAGAGAGGGCGGTGGCAAAATGGATAACAAAGGTGCCGATTTCCTTTAAAAGGGCACAAATCCTTGCACACACACACACACACACATATATATATATATATATACACACATACTACATAAATTATGCGTAAAAAAAATTTTGAAAATAAAAATATACACGAATAATTGTTGTAGTAAAAACTTTATTCCTAAAATAAATATCTCATAAGGAAGGTCTCTATACGGGCAGACTCAGAAAATTCTGAAAAATTTACAGAGTATTCTTCTCATGTGGTTATATACGTTTAGAAAAAAAAAAATCTGGCGAAATCCCTTTAAAGCGTTTGTAAAAAAATAATGAACATTTCTTTTATTTGACAGTTTATCACCGGTTGGCGACAAAATAAAATATCAAAAAATACTTTTTTTTTATGTCAAATACTTTTTAATGTAAAAATGTTTCATGTTGAAATTGTATTAAAAAAGATATTTAAAAAACTTTAGTTTTGTCAGTTTTAGTTATATTGATATACTAGCTACTACCCGTGACTTCGTTCACATAACATTTAAAGAAGAATTACTTCACCAAACAAGCAAAAGAATTCGTTGATTAAAAGCATGTGTAATTAACTTTTTATCGCGATTTATTGTAAAAAACTTCTGATGATCCCTATTTGCTGATTTTTTTGCTGGTTGAAATTTTCCCTTCAGCGATTTATACTAATAGATAGAAATATTCTTGAATACTTTGTTCAACCAGGTAGTTTACCTGGTACCTTTAATACACGAAAGTATTTTTCTAAAATTTAGTTCAAACAAAAATAATCCTTATTACTACCTAAATTACATTTTCAGAAATTATCATCCAAAGACAACCATGTATCCAGTTCTTTGCATGACCCTGTATATCTTTTTATCTATATATTACAAACATTTCTTAGTTTACTGAATGCAGTTCAAAATAAAAATGCATATATTATTACATATATTTATGCATATACTCTAGCAAACATGCTTTATCAATAAAAAAATAAAAAGCATTGTATTCATTTTCCAAAATAACTTATTCGTAGTTATTCTATATTTCTAATGTATATGACATGGATTATAATTACATATTTGTATGTAATTGCACCGCTTATTCAAACGATTGATTTTTGTGAATTTTCACTTGAGAATAAATACTTTTTCTTTCCACTCTTATGCTGTACATTTTAAAATTCTATTTCATTTAGCTCTCACTATTTAAATTTATTTACTATTAATGTTTTATTTATTTATTTTGTTACAATTAATTTTCTCCAATTTTTATAACTAAAATTTTTTACTTATCAAGGAAACATGTTGCATTTCCTCAGAAAATGATAAATAGCAAAAAAACTGTAGGTTAGCTTGACTTTATTGTGAAAACTTATTTAATATTTGTATTAATTTTTAATAGATTAAGGATTTTAAGTTTAGTTATGCTATAATTGGTTCACGTTTCTAAAAAAGAACATTTTTTATATTTATGGTAAATATGTCAGTAATATACACCCACAAAAAATTTCTTTATAAGTTATTTCTGCATTATTAGTTGAATTATTTTATTGCTTTTTCTAATTATTGTATCTACAATATTTCATAGATCTCATAAATACATTTTCCATTATGAATTAAAATTTAACAGAAAGAAATCAACACACTATTAATCAAGAAGCAACTGAATATTATACAATTTATGATCAGTGATATTTATAGGAAAATTAAATCTTTTATTTAGTGTTTAAACAGTAATAACTACAATTTTCATGTATTTATGCATAAATATTGGTGAATTCAGATGCTTTCTCGGGATATGTCTCTTTCTCTCTGTCTCTTTAATAAAGAGGCATAGTTAATTTGCACCCTGTTTTATTAGCCGGCATGCATATTCTTATAAAATTAGAGACGAAATCTTTTTTCACATCAGCAGAAAAGAAAAAAAGAGAAAAAAAAAATCATGGTCGACTAGAAAAAAGTTCGTTATAACCGATTCTTAAGATTTTGGAGATTCGCTATAAAAGGGTGAAATAGCATAAAATACAATAGGAAACTGGCGGAACCAAAATTTTCGTTCGTTATAACGGGGTTCAACTGTACTTAGCAAATATTCAGTGGTTCATGTGTTGTCAATTTTTCAAAAACTGAATATATTTTTTTGTTTTCATGTTATATAGTTATAACATATTTATATCAAGTATCTGAATAGTTAATATGTTGTCAATTTTGAAAAATCTAAGTATTATTACCGATTTTTGCTTGAAAAAAAATCTGATTTTTTGTACAAAATCTTCCGAGTTTTAGCGAAATTTAGTTGGCAACTATGAATTTTGCTACTGTATATTATGTATGACATTCACCAAAAACATTTGAAAATTAAAAATAAATTTTATTTTCTTGACACTTTTGCAGTTTAATGTTTTGTAACATTAAAATATTTATTTATGGAATTTCTGGAAAAGTGCTTGAATGTTATCATGAAAAGAAGGTATGAACCCTATTATATATTTGGCTAATAATTAATAACAGATAAATTTGGCTACTGGTCATAATTTCTAAGTGCTGACCCTGTCACTGATATGTATAACTATATTCTTTCCATTTCAGTTGTTGGTACACATTTATGACAAATAAAAGAATTTAAATTTCAACACTTCATTAATTTTGCTTTTGTATTTTTTAAAGGCCCAGTAAGCTCACCAGGACCGTCAAATTCCATATCTGTTAAAAAAGGCCCAAGAAAACGAAAAACTCTGAAGGACATATTGCCAAAAACAATGGAAAGATGCTTTGAGAATTTTCTCAATTATCAAAAAGAGATGGACAGGGAACTCTTAGAAGTAGAAAAAGAACAACTGAAAGTGGAAAAAGAACAACTAAAAATGGAAAAAGAAAATTTGGATTTGAAAAAACAAACCGTTGATTTATTAAAACAATTATTGAAATAAATGTACCTTAAACATTATCATTGTCTTTCTTATATTCATATCTGCATATATGTGTATTTAATGTGAAATAGTGAAATCATTTTAAAAGATATTTTTATCAAAGTTTTGAAAAAGAAAAAAAAATCATCTTATGCTTAAGAATTACAAGTCATCAGAGAATTTGCTTTTAATCCAAATTCTCAGTTTTGCCAAACATGTTAATGAAAATTTGGCTAGACTGAAACAGTTGGAGTTTCAAAAATCTCATTTGTTCTTTCAGAAATTTACAATATTACTCGCTGATTTGAGCTGCATTGACTCAAATGAGACTGTTTAATGCTATGATCTTCATTGTTTATAATTTTGAATGATGACTGTATAAAGACATGAGTACAAATTATAAAGCAAATAATGCACACATGATTAAGCTTTTTTACATGCTCATTAAAAGCTGTAGACTTAAAGAAATAAATTGTTTCAAGCCGTAGGAGTGTTTTTGAATACTCCTTAAGAAAGTTCTAGTACAACAAATTTTCATTTATAAAATTCATTATAAAAGATATAGAAAATTTATTTTATTTCAATATGCATTTTTATAATTCTTATATAAATAAATTAAGTTTATCATAAAGAGGTAAATTATGATCAAATAGTCTTTGTTGTTCCTTTCAGATAACTTCTAGAGGGAGAAAGAATTAATATTTTCTATTGAAATAGTTGTTTTTTTGGGCTCCAGAACATTTAAAATGTAGCTCTGACATTGTATTTAACTGTAAATTTAAAATAATTATTGAAATGAATAATAGTCATTAGTTTACTAGAGATGTGTCATTTGTTGAGGTCCAGTCAGTAAAAGTAAATAGGTCATTTTTGTAACAATTGGTTCAAAATGTAGACTCAAAATATATAGATTTTTTTTTTTTCCCTCGGAAGCTGTCTGGAATTTAGCAAATCCAAAAAGGGAAAAATTATCAATGTTGTTGCAAAATGTACAGACTGATTTAAAACAAATGGTTAAAAAAATAATAATAATTTTTTTTAAATGATCAAAATTTTTTGTACTAATTCAAAAGGATAGTTAAAAAGCTTTTGTTTAGATAATCACTTGATGTTAGCTAAATAAGAATAAAAATTACATAATTTGATCTTAAACTTATGTTAATTTTTCTTCCTGGCACCTATCACAATTTTACATACTTAAAACATAGCTGCCAGTTCTGCCATTTTTTTTGTATTGAAATAAAAATAAATAGAAATTTCAACCTTATGTAATAGGCAGATGATAGAGATTTAAAAAGGCCAAAATTTACTGTGAATAAAGAATTGCTTCAATAAAGAATAGCTAAAAGTGATTGCTTCAATAAAGAATAGCTAAAAGAGTTATTGCTTCAATAAAGAATAGCTAAAAGAGTTATTGCAACTATCTGATTGGTTGGTTGGTTATATAAGGTTTAATGGCACAAAATCCCTTGAGGGACATGCTGCGCCAAACCGATGATTGCAAAGAGAAATTTAAAAAAGGCAACGTCAAAGTAGTCAGGCAAAAGTAGAAATTTTTAAAAAATCTATAAAAAGCTAAAATATTATCATTTGGAAGTAAAAGTATACTGATAAAACCATCCAGAGCTCAATAAAGTATTAAGCAGGACAGAGTATTAAAAATTGTAAATAAAAAGATTATATATCAAAATAAAACCCTGCATGTTTTAGAAAAGTGCCCCATGGGGTGTTTCCCCTATGAGGTTTGTCAAGAGTGGTGATGAAGAATTAAAATAGATCCGATATAAGTGCCGGAGGCCCGGACAGTCCGTCAAAATGTGATGAATGGTTAGGTAATCAAAATGACAATGTGGACACATAGGTGCGTCCTCCCGAAATAAAAGATGTTTATGAGTTATCCTACAGTGTCCAATTCTGAGACGAGTCAGAAGAACATCTGTTTTCCTTGGATATTTTGGAAGCCAGGTCATAATTGTTGGTTTAACATGATGCAGTTTGTTATTAATTTCTAAATTCCAACTTTCTTGCCAGCTGGTATGGATAAAGCGTTTTATAAACAGCTTTATGTTTGAATATGGAATTCCATGGTATAAAGTATTAAGAGCCAGTTTGGCCGCCTTATCTGCTTTCTCATTTCCGGGAATACCCATGTGTCCAGGTACCCAGCAGAGACAAATTTTATAGCCACGTCTAGTCAGTCTGTTGTAAGAGTCTAAGATGGTTGAGACACAAGGATGCTTTTTGAAAGATTTAATTGCGTCAATCACACTATTCGAGTCTGTATATATAATGAAAGATGTACCATGATGATGAGGTAATAACTGCATGGCTTTCTCTATTGCAGTCAATTCAGCAGTAAAGATAGAAGTGGATGAATGTAGCCGATAACTCCAGCTAGTGTCTCTACAATATTACCATTCTTTGAACCGTCTGTATAGATATCTATATAATTATTAAAATTCACACGATGTGCAGCGAATAGTTGGTGAAAGACAGTCGGTGGTATATTCTTTTTATCATAGCCTTTAAAAGGATGGAGGATGGTAATATCCAGTAGTTTCCAAGGAGGGAGACCGTGCAAGGGGCAGGGACTAACCTTGATATTACTCAGAGGGCTATTATTAATAGCATTTCGCATTCTTACCCCAAAAGAAAGAATGCATGATGGTCGGTGATGATAAAGAATATCGTAGTCCGTATTTAAAATATAAGTGTGAAGTGGATGGCCCGGATGCGATAAAACACGGTAATACAATTCCAATGAAAGTTTATTTCGCGTGTGGTGTAATGCTGGTTCGTTACAGTTCACATATAAGCTTAGAACTGGAGAAGTACGAAATGCACCAGAGCAAACACGAAGTGCGCTATGGTGCACAGTGTCAAGTTTTTTAAGAACAGAATTACGTGCAGAGCCATAGATCTGGCAGCCATAGTCAATTTTAGATCAGATAACCGAACGATATATTTTAAGAAGGGAAGTTCGGTCTGCTCCCCAGGATGTGTTTGACAGTACTTTTAGTAAATTTAGCGATTTTTCACATTTTGTCCGTAGTTGTAGGAAGTGTGGTAAAAAAGTTAGTTTATTGTCAAAATATAGGCCGAGGTATCGAACACTGTCAACAATAGGTATTTGGGTTGAACAGATAAAAATTTCAGGATCTGGATGCAGATCCCTTCGTCTACAGAAATGCACACAAGAAGTTTTGTCCTGAGAAATTATAAAGCCATTTTTATCCATCCAGCTAAGAATGCGGGTGATGGCAATTTGCAGCTGTCTCTCAATAAAACGAATATCTTGCCCCATACACATAATGTGGAAGTCATCAACATATAAATCACCCTTCATAGAAGGTGGTAATTGACATAGAATATCATTTATTTTAATAGCGAAGAGGGTGACACTCAGGACACTGCCCTGGGGTACACCCTCTTCTTGTACATAAAAACTAGAAAGAATTCCCCCTATACGAACTTGAAAAAGTCGTAAAGCCAGGAAGTTTTTAATAAAAATAGGAAGGTTTCCACGAAAGTTAAAGTTAAAAAGATCACAAAGTATTCCATAACGCCAAGTTCTGTCATAGGCCTTCGCCATGTCAAAAAAAAAAACACCAAATGGCTGCGTTTAAGGAAAGCGGTCCGAATGTAATGTTCAAGATGAATTAAATTATCAGTAGTAGACCTACCACGTCGGAAACCACTTTGAAAAGCGGCAAGGCAGTTGTTTGTCTCTAAAACATGAATGAGGCAGAAATTGACAATTTTTTCAAGGAGTTTGCAAAGGCAGCTAGAAAGTGCAATTGGTCTGTAATTATTTGGATCGCTAGCATCTTTACCTGGTTTAGGAAAGGGAATAATGATGGCTCTGCACCAAGCTTTGGGAAAAATTTGTTCTGTATAAATCCTGTTAAGAAATGAAAGCAGATTGTTAAGGGAGTTGTGTGAGAGATGTTTAAGCATGATATAAGTGATGCCATCAGGCCCTGGAGCCGATTGGCGACTGTCATGCAAGCACTTTATAAGTTCTGATATAATAAAAGGCTGATTGTAGGAAAAAGAGTTATGGGAATTAAAATTAATCCGAGTCATTTCAGTTTGTCTTTTGTATGTTAAGAATGGTTCTGGATATGCGTCAGATTATGAAATAGAAGCAAGAGTATTACCTATTGTCTCAGCTATGTTCTTAGGAGAAGTAATGGTTTAACCGTTGAATTTTAAAATGGTGATCTGATTATCAGAATATAGGCCCATGCAGTTTTTCACTTTTTTTCAAAGTACTTTACTTGGTGTGTTTGTATTTATATTCGAAATATAGTTAATCCAGGATTCACGCTGGCTTCTGCGCCGCACCCGTCTAGCTTCCGCCTTTGCTTTTTTAAATGCTATATAGTTATTATTATTTGGGTACCTACAAAAGAGACCCCAAGCCTTTTGTTGTTTTTTCTTAGCTTTTTGGCAATCGCTATTCCACCATAGTTTTCTGTTTTTATGAATACATGAGGTTTTAGGTATGCTGGCATCAGCAGCACCGATAATACATTGAGTTATATTATCGAGTGCTTTGTCAATATTTTCCTCTATCATACTATTTGTAATGATTGCAAGGGAAGTAAAAGTTTGCCAGTTGGCTCTGTCATATACATAACTTTTGGTACAATTATTAGAATCTCCACTAGGATTTGTCAAAGTAATGAAAGTGGGGAAATGGTCACTGCCGTGTAGATCATTTGATACCCAGAAATTCCAAAATGGAAAGATTGAGGGAGAGCAAATGATAAGATCTATTGCATGAAAGGTTCGAGTGGGTTCATGAAAATAAGTATGATCTCCATTGTTAAGCAGGCATAAGCCATTGTCAGAAATGATTTTTTCAATAATGTCACCTCAATGATTAGAGTCATGGTTAGCCCACAGTTGACTGTGAGCATTGAAGTCTCCCAGAATGATGTAAGGTGTGGGAAGCTGAAGAAGGAGATTGTCAAGACTGGCTGCTTGAAAGGAGGAATTTGGTTGAAGGTAGATGGTACAGAGTGTAATAAGTCGGATTGCAACTGCTTGTAAATTAGTATTTAAATGGATCTGTGAATGGGGTAAATTGCGAGAGATGAAGAGAGCCACTCCACCAGTGGCCCTTTTACTACCAGTCAAGTCTTTTCTATAGGTAACATAATTGCGTAATTTCGCTTTGTCATTGGGTTTCACATGAGTTTCCTGGAGCGCCAATTCTAGAGGTTGATGATCTGAAAGGATGTCTCAGATTTCGTCATGTTTATTATGATAACCACGGCAGTTCCATGAAATAATATTAGTCATAAAAGGGAAAGTTAGATAAATGTATCTATGTCATTTTGTTCGGAGGTAGTAGACATACTATCTCCATCGTCCAATTCAGCATCCGGTTCAGGATGAATTTCCATAGTGTATTCATCCTCCACAATTATTTGATTTATTTTATTATCTTTGCCTAGATTTGTTTCATTTTTTTGTATTTTATTCCTTTTTGCAGGAGTTTCAGATACTGTAGTGGATTTAATAGTTTGAAGATTATGTTTTGCAGAATCTGATTCACGACTGTTTTAAAGATGAATTTTTGATAGCAATTTTTGTGTTCTTTTTATCTAGTGAAATTTGGGGAAGTTTAGAGTGTACTGATTTTGGAGAGACAGTTTGGTCAGGCACAGATTCTTCGAATACAATATTTTCATCAGCATCCGAGTCACTGCAGTATAACTCGGCATCCATAACCTCATCCGCGTAATGCTTCAGTTGTTTTGGATCTTTAATGTTTTTGATTACTGAACTGATGCCAGATTTTTGCCTCCCCTTCCCCACAGTCTTCCACTGTAGAGAAACTGGAGTTGAGGTTTTCTTTTTAGTCGTTTGTAGAGCAGGTATTTTTTGGTTCTGTTTTCTGGGGATATCAGGTTTCTGTGGTATTATGGTATTCGTGGCAGCTTTTGTTTTATTTTGGGGTTGAGGTGACTTATTGGATAGAGCTGTCATTTTCTGTTGTTTCTTCTCCAAGTCAGTTATTTTTACTGGTTCAAAGGATGTGGTGTTAGTAGATTGCGTTACGGTTGATTCATCTTGCGGATATGTTACATCAGTTTGTGTAGCCGTGTGTCTTACGACTGTTGATTGTTTCTTGAGTAAGCTGGAGTAGGTAATTCCAACAGATGGGGTTCTATTTTCAACAAGTTTGCGGGCTTCAGGATAAGATAAGTTTTGAGTAATTTTTATGGTAACTATTTCTTTTTCACGGTTCCAGTTAGGGCACTTGCGGGAATATGCTGTATGATTTCCTTTGCAGTTAGCGCAGCGTTCGGATTTTTCACATAAATTATTGTCATGGCCCACTTCTGCACAACGTGCACAGGTAAGGGATCCACGACAATTTGTTTTAGTATGACTAAAACGCTGACATTTAAAACAGCGGGTAGGGTTTGGTATATAGGGTCTGACTTTACAGTTTAGATATCCAGCTTTAATTCTAGGTGGTAAAGTAGTGCTATTGAAGGTCAGAATAATGTGTTTAGTGGGAATTACCTGCTCATTTTTACGGATGGTGATACGACGTACATCTATGATATTTTGGTCTTTTAAATTTTCTAAAAGTTCATCTTTGGTGGAGTATAAAAGATCTGGTTCAATATTACTCCGCGGCTTGTATTTAAAGTTTTATGTGCTTGTACAGAAACAGAAAATGTGCCTATTATAATGCAGTTTGAGAGAAATTGTGGTTGGTTGGTTGGTTGATTAGGGTTTTATGGCGCAAAGTCCCTTAAGGGACATGCTGCGCCAAGAACAAGGTGAGAACTAAAAGTTTAAAAAAAAACATAATACAGTTTAAAATATAAAAAGTAAAAATAGCATTAAAAGGCTGTCCTAGTACTTGTCATAATTAGAAAGTCAAGTTAGGAATAAAATCTGTCTGCAAATGCCAAAGTTAAAATCTAAACAATGTCTAAAAAGAAGCACAAAAAATATATAAAACGATTTAAAAGGGTAAAATCACTGAGGTCTATATTCTTCAAAAGTAACATTTTCATCATCATCACTCGAGTCGTAAGATGCCGACTCCATAGCCTCCTCCACGTACTGATTCATCTGCCTTGGATCTTTGAGATTAGCTGTAGATGGGCTATGACATGATTTTCTCTGTTTATTCTTCACAGTTTGCCACTGTGAAGAACCCCGAATAGTTTTATTCTCTTTTGTTTTCTGGGTAGGTTTTACAGTTAGACTAGTTTTGGGTTTGTGGGTATTTGATGCAGATGAATCAGGTGTTTTTCCATTCTCAGGTTTGGTTAACTTTTTTACTTCACTTGATTTCTGCGCTTGACTAGTCCAATATTCAATTTTCACAGGCTCTGATGATGGCTTCCAAAGCACTAATTTTGGCAAAACTCTGGTAACAGCAGTAGCATGGGCATCACGGGTCTTTTTCTTTATAAGACTGGATGTTTTTTCAGGAGAACAATTCTTAGAGGGAGCTTCAGTCTGAGAGAAATTGTGATTGTTTGGTTGTAGAAACCTCAACCAGCAAATCACCAGATTGTAGTTTTTTGAGAGTGTGACCATCTCCTAAAACAGACTGGAAAGTTTTTGCTATGAGAAATGGTGAAGTTTTTTTTAAACGAGCAATCAGAGTGGCTATCAGTACGTTTCACAATGAAAAAGCGAGTATTCTTCGAAGACAGTACAGTTTGTTGCTCTCCACTAGGGAGAGAAGTAGAAGGAAAAGAAGTGTTTCCATCCATATTTAAAAGAATAAAATTCAGACCCCGGCCGCACCACCCTCTCCCGAGCCCTACAAGGGGATGCACATTCGTGCACCAGTGCTAACCAGGGCCCATACGGTCACAAGACAACCCTATGTCAGTCTCCACCCTTAACGAGATGACTAGTAGTTGCTCGATCACTTGATCCCTAAAGCCAGTGACAAAAGCCAGCTTACTAGCCGATTGATGCATACGGGACCAAATGCACCTCCCGTCTACCTGAAGCAGAGGCCAAAGCAGTGTGTTGGTTTCCCTCAACTGCCAGGATCCCCTTTTCCAGGGACACGGGTCGCCACGCACGGCCAACACGTGGGTGGTTTACAATTCTCCATGAGTCGATATACAGGATGTATTGGCTCATGCAGAATTGCCCTCACCTCTGAAAAGGAAACCACAATGAGAGTGAAACAAAGAGGAAAGGAAGACCAGAGGAGTAAGGGGAAAAGGAAAGGAGAAAGATCACTCAGGTGCCCCGGGGTTGTGAAGCCCGTGAATACCTAAAGAAGGTATCCCCCTGGGGGATGCAACTATCTGAAAAAATATAGAAGTTGTTTTTTAAGTGGTGTGCAATGTCATTATGTAGCTTCTGGTAAGTATTTTTACAATAAGGATACATTACAAAGTAAAAACTTGAAATACTTCGGTTGTTTAAACCCAAAATTCAAAAATACTCTAAAAAATTTTAAAAATGGACAAAAATTGACTATAACAGACAAGTCACTTTTCTTCAAATTCGTAGAACTCCATTTTTTCGGCACTGAATTTTATCATTCTTGGAATTGATGCAAATATGCATTCAAATATGATGAATTTTTTAATGGAGGGGGTGTGGGGGGGGGGGTTAAGTAGCAATAACAGATGAAATACAACAAAAATTATAGTATGAACAGCATCAAATTTGGAAAAATTATTCAAAGGATCACAGAAAAAACAAAAAAATTGTCAAAAGATCATGAAAATCATGAAAAAAATAGATTTTTATCAAAAGATCACAAAAAAAAAAAATCTGTTTTTGCCAAAGGATTACTGGGATAAGATGCAATTTTCGTCAAAGAATTGTGGCAAAAATGACATTTCCATCAAAGGATCGCGGAAAAAGATGCGATTTTCGAGAAGGATCACGGGGAAAAAACCCCGCGATTTTTGAAGAATTGCAGAAGAAACACTATTTTCATCGTCAAAGGATTGTGGGAGAAATGCGATTTTCATCAAAGCATTGTGGGGAAAATGCAATTTTCTTCAAAGGATATCAGGAAAAAACAAACTTATCTAAAGATCATATAAGATATACGATTTTCATCAGAAGTTCTTGTTAAATACACGATTTTTTTTCAGAGTCGCGACAAAATGTGATTTTTGTCAAAGGATCTGGAAAATTACTCTAAGTTCATCAAAAAAATTGAGTAAAATATGTGAGTTTTGGCAAAAATTGTAGTAAATCCGTGAATTTTACCGAAAATCATGGAAAATATGCGAATTTTGACAAAAGATTGTGGAAAATGCACAAATGTCTTAAATGCGAATTTCATCAAAGAATCGTGAAAAAAAAAAAAAAAAGTGAATTTTATCAAATACAGTGAAACCTCTGAATAAGGGACACCCATGGGACCGGAACTTTTGTTCCTTAAATAGAGGTGTCCTTTATTCGGAGTTTTTTACATTATTTTTAAATTAATCATTCATAAGGACATAAAAAATAACAAATATTAGAATGAAGTTTAAATGTACCCAAAAGTTATAAATTGCATTAATTAGGCACAAAAGTAATAGATAATTAATTTTTTAATTCATTACTTAATTAGTAAATGATTTGTTGAGTTATTGATTTGTATTTTTTACGTAAATGTTTCTATAATGCAAAAAGTGCAATAATATTTAAAAAAATTTTCAGTGTTGAATTCAGGGGGTGACATTCCCCCTCCCCCCCGAAAAATTTGAAATTTTGCATTTTCAATAGTCAAAAAGTACAATTTCCCCCCTGGAACTCTATAATGCCCCCCCCCCCCTGAACTACTAAAATCCCTCCCGGAGAAAAGTGCCTGAATTCAACACTGAAAATCTTACTTGCGAAGTAATCCATAAAAAAAGTGACTGTTTTGCAGATTTCAATTTTTCTACTACTAAACTTTTCAGATATTCACTTATCATACTTATAACTTTTAGTCATTCATTATAAGCAATATTTACGAAAAAAGTATTCAACTGCTTTGCATATTTTAAAGCATCTGTGAAGTTCTTTATTTCACAATTTTCCTTTCTCTTTCATTTTCAGAATCATCCCTCACAATTTTCAGCATTCTTTTCAATATAGACTGGGAGGTGGCAGCACAGACAATCACCTCATCGAGTTCACGACAGAAATTCTAGAATTAGTTAAAACTCAATATGTATGTTAAAACGCAATCAATCTACTAAAACATCTAAAAATCTTAAATTTGACTCGTAGATTTACCATTATATTTTCCTGCACTCAAATCTATGAAAATATGGAGGACTGGCTGCAGAATACCCAATAAAAAACTTACCATCGGGTCATCAACGACTAAAATTACCAAATCAACCACTAAAATCGGATTTATGTGTGTTTTCCACCTAGATATGACTTGACAGACCAATTGTATTTTAATATTTGAATTGAGTTTTAACCAATTCTGGAATTTCAGCTGTGAACTCGGGGAAGTTATTGTCTGCACTGCCACCTCTGACTCTAATAGGGATAAAAGCACTTCGATATCTTCATCTGAATTGTGGATAAATAAATGCTTATCAGTTGAGTTGCATACCTCTGTACCAACATAACTGCCTATCTGATGAGTTCACAAAATTCTGTATTTTCATTTTCATCACAGATTGCTTCATTATCTCAAATGCAAAAATCAACCCCTTTAACATTTTGCACTCATATGACCAATGTGAATGGGCAGCATTTTTCTTAGCAAAATTTGTTTTTGTCATACCAGCAAAAAAGAAATTTAAAATTTGTTATATAATTAAAGCTTTTTTCTTGTTCTTCTTTTTGAAGGAAAATTTTTTTTAAGTGGTTTCAACTGAATAAAATTTGTGCAAGAAACGCCGTCGGAACGGTTGATCTCATTTTAAAGTGTCCCTTAAATCGAGTGTCCCTTATTCAGAGGTAAATACATTACACTTCCTATACCAAGGGACTGGGACCGGAACTTTTGTCCCTTAAATAGAGGTGTCCCTTATTCGGAGTGTCCCTTATTTGGAGGTTTCACTGTAATTGTCAAAAATGACTAATTTCATGAAAAAAAGTGCAAATTTTATCGAAGGATCATGCAAAATTCATCGAAGGATCGTGAAAAAATACGTTTGCATCAAAACGCCAAGGAAAAATGCAAATTTCATCAAAAGTCCATTAGGCTGTAAAAGTTCAGCTTTTTCTTTGCTTGGTCTATGTCTGCTATAAACATTGTAATTGTGCCCTCTTGAATGAATGGAAAATTTGCAAGCTCAATCAAAAAGAATCTGAAATAAATAGAATAGATTCATTTTGGGCTACTTCTATAAATGCAAAAGAGGAATGTAGAGGATTGAAATATCTGAATCTCTCTTTTTTTTTAGACGAGTAGTCTTAGTTTGTACCATAGCAGTGCAGATGTAAAGCGGGGATTTTTGATGTCATATCAAATTCTTTTTGATGACTGGGTCTTTATGAAAAAGCAAATGCTAAATGCTAGGCTAAACATAGGAGATACTTTAAGAAGTCACTATGAAAATCATGCTACTCTAGTACCAATAACTAGTAAAATGATAAAAAAAGCTAATATTGCATATTAAAATTATCAAAGTTACCTAGAAAATGAAAAGAGAGAAAAAGGGTAAAAAAAGAGGAAAGTACAACTTGAAGTGGAGAAAGCTACAGAAAAAGAAGAAATCAGAAGGGGGGGGGGGGTTAGAAAAATATAAGTGCATGCAATTGTAAATCTTGAAAAAAAGTTGGAAGATTGAAACAAAAATGTGAGTGAAGAAGTAACTATATTGGACAGATTGATCCATGAAGGCAACAAAAGGAAAAAATTACTTTAGAAAAAGGCAGTAGTCAATGATTAAAGTGTTTATTTACATTCTTGACCAATAAAGCATTTTCTATATTGTAATTTTCAAATTTATACTCAGTATGTATAAAAAACCTGGCTGGAAATCACATTGTGTTTTGGAGGAAAAGCAGGAATTTTCGAAAGATGTTTTGACTTCATGAGTGTAAACAGATTCGCAAATCACTATTTATTTTTTGCTTCAGTTTCTTATTATACTCATTTCTAAAAATGGTGATTTTTTTTCCTCCTTATAATTTCATTTTTGAGCAAATTCATAATGTTTAGGAAGTATTTACATTACATTGTTTTCACTGAAGAATGGAGAATTGCATATGAAATGAAACAATGCCCAATTATAAACAGAAACAGCTTAGTGAATCATTAATATTTACTTGATGTTTTCACTTTCTTTGTCTTGACTCGAAATTCCCTTTTCAAAAAAAGTATCCTTTTTTTTAAAAGGTTCCCGTGACAAAATTTGCTGAGTTTTTTTGAGGAGAAGGAGGAGGGAATATTTTGATAAAAATTGCTATTTTTTTTTTTTCAATTACGTGACCTTGATCTCTCAACAATGTTTTTTTCAAAAATATGAAGATCTGCACTCATGATTAGTTATTTGAAATAAAAATAAAATATAGCAAAAAAAAAAAAAAAAATAAACTTACAGAAAAAAACTTAATATAAAAAATATATAAAAAACAAAAATTATCTTCAAGTCAAACAACAGCAACAACCAATGGAAAAAAAAAAATCTGATAACAAACAGTAATTTCGACGAAGTGGCGCTGGTTGTTTGTTTACCCGAAAGGAATCATGGGTAAGCTGGACTACTGCCCTAGGAGCTTTCAGGGCGATTTCGCGAAAGAAATAACCTAGGCTGATTTAAACTTCAATCCGGATTGTACATTCTAAATGGGTTCGCAAATACAATGATGGAATCAATGTGAATTGAATCAGGATTCGCCAGGATATTCTAAATGGCCCTATTGATAGATGGGATAAGGAGGTATTGTTATTTCTGGGTAGGACAGCAAGAAAAACAAGTATTTTTTCACTTTCACTCAAAAGCTATCATTTTTACGTCGGAATTTTTTGCAGTAGAAATATTTTTGTTTCTACTGCAAAATTTCTTCTAATAAATATTTTTATTTGGAAGCGGATTTTTTTGTTTTTTCTGAAATTGCTTTCAGAAGAAAGTGCTTAATGGAAAAAGAAATTGAAGATATTTTATTTAATTTGGATTCCGATGATTCAGATATTGAAGAAAATTTTTCCTATCATGATATATCTATATTATGCCCCACAACACACGCAGATTCAATATTGTCTGATAGTGATGCATCGGATGATGATGATGAAAATAATAATGATAATGATTCTTTGACTTAGTCTAGTATATCAACTGTTGAGAGAAAAAAAATTGATGGGACACTAGGACCTAACCATACTTTGCCACCTGGATCGAGTGAATGGTATTATTTCAAATTATTACTGAACAATGAAATGATTGACAAAATTCGACAGAATTCAAATAAAAATGCAGAATTAGTTGCTATAAAAAAGAAGTCTGGTGGTGATTGGAGACCAATAGAAAGTGATAGTGAAATGTGGGCATTTGTTTCCATTTTACTTATTATGAGTTTGGTTAGGATGACCAAACTTTGAGATTATTGGTCGAATAATGAAATTCTCGGCTATGAAATGATAAAAAAAATTATGCCCTAAAATCAATTCTTTAAAATTTTGCAGCAATTGCATTTGTCTGATAAAACAAATGAAATTGGTAAAGATCATCCTGATTTTAATATTTTTCAAAAACTGGAACCCCTTACCGAGAAGTTAAAAATAAATTACCGACGTCCTTTCATCCGTACAAAGAAATGGCAGTTAATGAAGCTCTCATTAAATATAAAAGAAGGCTCAGAATTGTGCAGTATATGCCATTAAAACCTGCAAAAAGAGGCATAAAAGTATGGATGCTATGCACATCATACCTAGGTTATGTGTACAATTTTGATATCAATGGTGGAAGAAATGATGCTGTTGAGAGAACAAACAACGGTTTAGGATACGATGCTGTGATGAACTTAATTCAAACTCTGGAGGAAAAACAACACAAATTGTACTTTGACATTTTTCACGAGTATGAAATTGCTTAGTGATCTGTTTAAAAAAGAAATATATGCTTGTGGAACTGTAATAAAAAATAAAAAACAGCTTCCAGAAAGAGTTAAAAATCTGCAATTAAAAACGCAAGGAGAATTTTTCATTTTTCAATGCAACGAAGAGTCAAAATTTTTATGCAGTACATGGATGGATAAAAAGCAAATCAGTATTTTATCTACAAATGTCAATAGTAATATAGTTAAAGTAAAATGAAGGAAAGGAAAAGAAATTAATGATGTCAACTGCCCTGAATCATTCAAATTGTACAATCAATACATGGGAGGGGGTAGACCTTGCAGATCAGAGAAGAAAATATTACACTGTAGCAAGAAAATCCATGAAATGGTGGTATTATCTTCTTTTGTTTTTGTTACACAACAATAGTGAATGCTTTCATTATCGTGTCTGTAACAAACTTTCCTTTAGTAATAACTTATTTTTTAAATACCCATGAATCAAAAATAGTTTGTTATACTATTTAAAAACCTCAAAAAACAAAGTAATTTCGATATTTTTGAAAACCCTTTTTTCATCGATTTTCGAAAAGTTTACGAGCAATTTTACTGTGTATTATTATTTTCCAAAATAGAATTTCAGTTTTTAGAAAGCTATCATCTTTAAGTAAACATTTTCAACTTTGTAACTTAATTTATGCATTTTTTTACTTTCATTTAAATTATGTTAACACTTTAATTAATAAACATATAAATTGCTATAATTTACATATACTCTACCACTATATGATTTACATATAAACTACCCGGAATTTCAAGAAGTGAGTGATAAAAAACAAACTTTGTTAATTGGTTGTAAAAGAAAATATGTTTCGTCAAATGATTGTGGTAAAAATTCAGTTTTTGTCAAAATAGCATGAAAAGAAAAATGTGAATTTCTTTAAAATATCTCAGAAAGAACATATAGATTTTGTCAGATTATAGCAAAAAGATTATGTGAATTTCGCCAGAAGATCACAGAAATAAAATGCAAATTTCAATGAAAAATCAGTAAGAAAATGCTACAGAACTAGAACAATCCCTAAAGTTGTATAAATATTTTCAGAAGAAAAAAATTTACTTTATTGAATTGAAAGACTGAAACCTTTTCCTTTTACGAATGTCAAAAATTGTCACAAAACACACACAATAAAAAAAAAAAAAAAAAAAAAAAATACAGATTAATTTTAAATGTGTGTGCAATGATTATTTATTTTCAAAGGCTGTCAGGTCATAAAATGTTTCTGTCCTGTCAGAAAATCGCCTTTTTGGCATTCAGCTCATGCACTGGGCACACCATGTTAAAGAATATCAAATTATGCTTACAATAAATAATTTTTTTTTTTTTTTTTTTTTTTCTAGAAACCATAGTTGAATGTAGCAGAAAATAAAGTTGAAGTCCCTGTTTTTTTGTTAACAAAATGAGGCATGAAGTACCTCAGCATTTAAAAAAGGTAATCCTTAAAGCTTTATTTTTGTTATACAGTAGACTCCCTCAAATCCGTAAACCAGAAATCTGCAACTCTCTAAAATCCGCACATATTTTATGGATGTAAACAACGAAACTTTCGGTTCGGATATCGGGACAAAATTTGATTTTTTTAGTTTCATATCAATTTTATATATTTTTTAATTTGTAATTTTCTTAATAATACTCTATTCATGTTTTTTTTTACATGAAGGAAGAATAATTTTTTTTGAAAAAAATTAGATATTTCTGATATTACTGATAATCAATCTTCTTATCAAATATATGTATGCATTAATCAAGATTTTGATGTTAATTAGTAATTTACTTTTATGAGGCAAGTTTTGATGAATAATTTTAGAAAAATACATTTAATCTTTATTAACTTGACCTTTGCTATTAGTACTGGTGGAAAGTATATAATACAATTCCCACCTTTTGTTAAGACGATTAAAGTGACTAAGAAATAGAAAAAAAGAAAATGTCTTCAGTCTAAGGTGGAACTATGGAAATATACTCAAAAGAGGCAGCCGAGGTCAAAGGGCAAGGGCTGCTGTACCGTCCCGGCCAATGAATGTGAAAAGCTTCTTTTTTTTTCTTCTCTGCTCTTTTTGGATGGAGAGAGAAATATTTTTTCAGTTGAGTTCTGTCCTGTGCTCTTGCTCGACAAGACAAGGTTGTCGCTCGACAAGACTACGTTTGAAGGACGTAAGAGAGGGGTCACCATGAATCACAGAGGGCCTCCTCCGATGATAACATGTTCTTCCCCGATTGCACTGAAATGAAAAAACGGAATGACGAGAAGCATACAAATCAACTAGGTATGATCATTTTATTCCACGGTTCCATATTTATGGTATTGATTATATATAAATGTATGGAGTGAAGATGGCACTAGTTTATATGTGTGCCTATCTTATAAATATAAAATTTTAGCCAAGAGGGACGTACCCCATAATTAATTGTAATTGCATTCATTTTACTTTTAAATATTGTAAATATAATATTTAGCCAAGAGGGACCTATCCCATTAAATAATTGTGATTACATTAATTTTACATTTAAATCTTGTAAATATAAAATTTAAATAAAAATTTGATGTAGTATTAATTTTGCTCTATTATCTTTTTACTAAGTTTGTTTCTTTGCTCTTTTTTTTAAATAACTAAATTTGCTTTGCAGGGTATTTTTGATTAACTAATCCCTGCAGGACTTATACGACAGCTCGTGCCATGAATCTACACAACACAAATATTATATATCTTAGCAATTTTAATTGAATTAATTATTTAAGAATTGCTCCACGAGTGTCCAGAGTCCTGGTGCTCACTATACAATATTAAACGGCAATAATTATAACTAAATTACTAATTCCCTTACAAAGAAAATTAATGACAAGTAATATTAATAAAAGGAAATCTCTTAAAAAAAAAAAAAAAAAAAAAAAAAAAATGTGCATAGAGCGTTCCAGCAAGTACTTTTATAATTAAAAGAATTATTTAAATTTTTATTATTTTAGTTTATTATTTATTTTAATATTATATTGTAAGCATTCGCTATAATTTTGATTGTACATTAATTGCACTCAAATTACTGTTTAAAAAATGTAAACAAAGCAATGACCAGAAATCTGCAAAATTCTAAAATCCGCACAATGTCTGGTCCCAACCTGTGTGGATTTGAGGGAGTCTACTGTATTTTAATTAAAATAAGACTATAGTCAAGTCTCCTGATTTCAGCAGAAGACTTAATTTTCACATGTTTTTCGACATATTTCTCCTGATATTTTGCATATTTTTAAATATTCTATTACAGTAAACTTCCTAAAAACTGCACATAATTTAAGAATGTAAATTATGAAACATTTAGTTCAGATATAATTACAAAATTTGGCCTTTTTATTTTACATTAATTCCAAACATATTTTAATTTGTAATTGTTGTTAATATTACTGGTTGGTTGGTTGTATAGGTTTTAATGGCACAAAATCCCTTGAGGGACATGCTGCGCCAAACCAAAGACAAAATTGTAAAAATGAGGAAAAAAAGACAACGTCAAAATATCCGGATGGGGCGCTTCCCATCTGGATATGTGCAGGTAAATATAAGAAGGCAAAAATAGTAAAATGCTAAAACATTAGTTTATTGTAGAAATAATATTAAATTTCAAAACAAAATGTAAAAGGTGAAAGTTGCATTAAAAAACCATTGTAGATATGAGTTAAGTTGATAAAAACAATGCGGTGATTCATGAAATTAAAAATCAATTAAAACCAGACAAACATATTTAAAATTGTAAAAAAGATAAAATTCTAAAACTAGTTAAAAATTCTAAAACAGTAAGATAGTGACACGATAACCAAATTGGAAAAGTACTACAGAAAACAATAATTACAACTTTAACCAGGCACATACTCTTCAAACATAGTATTTTCCTCGGAATCCGAGCCACTGTCGTAAGACTCGGATTCCATAGCTTCTTGGACATAATGCTGCAGTTGCCTGGGATCTTTAAAATTTCTTTTGCATGGGCTGAGCGATGCATTTTGCAATCTTTTAACAATAGTCTTCCGCCGTGGGGTTGCTGGAGTTGGGGTTTTTATGGTTTCAGTTTGTTTTTTAAGCATATGTGATTTCTGTAATGTTTTTGATTTTGTAGCAGTTTGGATCCCAGCCTTGGTCCCTTCTTTCTGAACACCAGTTTTCACTATTAGACTAGAGTTGGGTTTTTTAGAGCTTAATGCAGATGAGTTCGGGTCATTTTTTTGTGAGGTAACGGCCTTAGTTTCATTTAGAGGTTTGGATAATCCCTTAGATTGAGCTTGAGATTTCTGATTTTTAAATTGAGCAGATTTTTGTGTGTGAGTAGATGTGTGTAAAATAGTAACAGGTTCTGACGAAGGTAAACAGATATCACGGGATTCTTTGATTGGGGTGTTTATTGATTGTGTTTTGGCTGACTTTTTCGATGAAATAGAAAAGTCAGTCTGGGTGCTAATATGTCTTACAGATTTAGACTGCTGTTTCAATAGGCTTGAATAAGATACGCCGACAGAGGGGGTTCTGGCTTCTACAATTTTACGAGCTTCTGGGTAGGAAAGATTTTGCATTATTTTTACAGTCAGAATTTCTTTTTCACGGATCCAGTTTGCGCAAGAGCGAGAGAAAGCTGTATGATTACCCTTGCAATTTATGCAGCGTTCTGATTTTTCACATGAATTGCTGTCGTGGTCAATTTCTGCACAGCGTGCACAGGTAAGGGAACCGCGACAGTTAGTTTTAGTGTGGCCGTATCGCTGACATTTAAAACAACGGAGAGGGTTAGGAATATACGGTCTGACAGGACAATTTAGGTAAGCAGCTTTAATTCTTGTTGGTAAAGTAGGGCTATTGAAAGTGAGAATGACATGCTTTGTAGGAAGGACTTGGCCATTCCGACGGATCGTGATACGACGTGCATCTATAATATTTTGGTCTTTTAGGTTTTCTAAGAGTTCATCTTTCGTAGAGAATAAAAGATCTGGTTCAGAAATAACGCCTCGGCTTGTATTTAGAGTTTTATGCACCTGAACAGAAACAGAAAAAGGGCCTATTGTAGAGCTATTTGAAAGAATCCGTGATTGTTTAGTTGTAGAAACCTCCACTAGTAAATCCCCAGATTTTAATTTTTTGAGAGTATGACCATCCCCTAAGGCAGACTGTAAAGTTTTTGCTATGAGAAATGGTGACGTTTTGCCAAAGGAACTATCAGAGTGGCTATCAGTGCGTTTAACAATAAAAAAGCGTGTGAAGGAAGAAGTCGGAACAGTTTGGTGCTCTCCACTGGGGAGAGACATAGAAGGAAATGAAGTTTTCCCATCCATGTTAAAAATAATAAAATTCAGACCCCGGCCGCACCACCCACTACCGAGCCCAACAAGGGGATACACATTCGTGCACCAGTGCTAACCAGGGCCCATACGGTCACAAGACAAACCTATGTCAGTCTCCACCCTTAACGAGATGACTAGTATTTGCTCGATCACTTGATCCCTAAAGCCAGTGACAAAAGCCAGCTGACCAGCCGATTGATGCATACGGGACCAATATGCACCTCCCGTCTACCTGAAGCAGAGGCCAAAGCAGTGTGTTGGTTTCCCTCAACTACCAGGATCCCCCTTTCCAGGGACACGGGTCGCCAAGCACGGCCAACACGTGGGTGGTTTACAATTCTCCATGAGTCGATATACAGGATGACATCGGCCCATACAGAATTGCCCTCACCTCCGGAGAGGAAACCACAATGAGAGTGAAACAAAGATGAAAGGAAGACAATAGGAGTAAGAGGAAAAGGAAAGGAGAAAGATCACTCAGGTGCCCCGGGGTTGTGAAGCCCGTGAATACCTAAAGAAGGTATCCCCCTGGGGGGGTTAATATTACTGAATTCATATTTTTTCATGAAGGAAAAATAAATTTATTTCTGAAAAATTCAAGATAACAATCTTCTTACCAAATATATTTATATATTATATAGTTTTTTGGGTTATTAAAAATGACTAAACCTGAAATAAAACTTATTTTAATGCGCTTTATAAGGCAAGTTTAGTTTATTAATTTAGGAAATATACATTTCATCTTCATAATGAAAACGTGACCATACCTTATTAACTCTAACTTTGTTTTTAATATTTTAATCATTTTAAAAATTATGTAAATTTTTATTAGTTTAGTATCTTCTTATCTCGATTTTTTATTACATTGTAAGCATTCATAATAGTTTCAATTACATTATTAATTACATTTAAATTGCTGTTTTAAAAAATGTAAACAAAGTAATGACCAGAAATTTGCAAAATTCTAAAATCTGCAGAAATCTGGTTCTTAGTTGAGTGGATTTGACGAAGTCTTACGTATTTTACAATCAAATGTATTGCGATTCAGAAATTCAAAATTCCCATACTAGTATAGGTGTAATTATTCTTTAGTGTGATTGAACATAATAGTGCATTATGTGATAAACTACATTCAGATTCTTAATAAATTATGATGGATTTTTAATATTTTTCTTTATAATGTTTTCTTCTTTTGGATTATTAATAATTTGATTTATTTAAGGCTTATTTATGATTTTTACTATAGTTTGATACATATTTAGCAAACTGCCACCTTGCCTGTAATATGAAGTTAATTAAAAATATGTTAAAACTTCATATCGCTCAACTACAAGAAAAGTGATACATATCGCAAAAGTTCATTCTGTGTTGTATTCCACTAATTTAATGTATTAACTTCTTAACATTTGAAGTTAATTAAAAATATTATTCTAAGATATATGCATTATTGTATGTATTTGTTATTTTTACTCAAAGTGTTACAATTAGAAAGTTTTAAATTGAATCTGTGGATTGAATTAATATATAGTACATTGGTGCAAAAATATTTCTATCCCCAACATTTCTTCTCAATCCACTTGAAAAATTTCCCAAAATATTTGGATAAGTTAAAGGTAAATGCTATATAAATGTTGCTATAGAAAATTTATTTTTTCAATAATTTTCAACTTGCGAGCTAGTATATATGGAAAAAGTGATTCTGAGTGAAAAAAAATTCTGAGATCCATAGCAAATTTTCTCAAAGTTACAGCGAAGTGGAAAGGGGAAGGGGTTTTTTTTGTTTTCCTTTCATTTTTTTTCCATGAACTTTTGATAAAATATGCAGTTTTAGTGCTCTTTTTTGACAAAATTTGCTTAATGATTATTTGGTGAAATTTGCAGTTATTTCGTGATCTTACGACGAGTTTTGTGGTTATTTCGCCTCCGACATTTTTTAGTGACTTTGATGAAATTCGTGGTTGCTTTACCCTTTTTGTGAAATTCACGGTTCTTTTGTGATCGCTTGATGATATTTGGGGTTATTTTGCACCTTTTGAAAATATTGCTTTGCATTTTGCGATCTTTTGACAAAATCTGATGCTGTTTTGCAATCTGTGGCAAAATTTGCTGTTGTTTCATGATCTTTTGATGAAATTTGGATTACCTGATCTGGGAGCACCGAAAAATTGGGTGAGTTTTTGTTTTAATTACTTTGCATTTTTTCTTAAATGTTGTACAACCGAAATCGTAAGCGTTTTTTAAAATATTAGATTTTTTTTTTTTTTTTTTTTTTTATGTTTCAGCCGAGAATATTTCCTTTAGGAAACGTCAAGTGACAGAAATTAATTTGAGTAGCAATGATGAGAATGACTTCATAGCTAATGCCCAGCCGTTTCCATCCGATACACCCAGAGCCCCTAAAAAAGTGAAAACTACATTTAAAAGGAGATTTTTAGGAATTGAGTAAGAATCCACGACTGCCCTAAATTTAAAACCAGGACCGTCGACTTACGCACCTGTAATTAAAAAAATCTAAAATTAACGACAAGGGAAAAAAAACCTTTGTTAATTTGTCTGAGGCAGACACCCCCACTGACTTTGAGAAAACGACATATTACATAGGAAAAAATATTTTTGTAGAAAATTCCGTCTTCAAGAATGTAACATATATATGCCTTTATCGAAAAGAAGACGGAATGATTAAAAACCGTTTCAACATACCGGTTGAGTTAGGCGAAACTCTTAAAAAAGCAATAAACTTATTAATGAAAAAATTTAATTTTAGTTTTTTTTTTTTTTTTTTTTTTTTTTTCGATGTTTTGTGTGTGCGCGTGTGTTTAAATTGATTATTTTTTTTAAGAAAGTTGTATGCACTGTAAACATCTTTTTGAAATTGCTTATAATTAAATAAGTTTTATTATTTTCAACCTTCCGTCTACCAGACGGGTCCATTGGACCCGACAGCAATATTTAATGTAAATTTTTCTCATGAAAAATAGCATTCAAAATTTTGCGATTACATGACTTTTCATGCAATTGTCTCTTCTATGTATATGCAATTGCGATTAAAATTTTGTTCGAAATTTTTTACCTATTTTTAATTTGTTTCATTGTTTACCATGCGGGTTGGTTGGTTGGTTGATTTGGGTTTTATGGCGCAAGGTCCTCATTAGGACATGCTGCGCCAAGACAAATTCGAAGAGAGAAAACCAAGAGAGATAAATTAGTTGTCAGTACTAAAAAAACCCAAGTAAAAACAGTAATTATAAAACAAAGACATAGCTAAAAGACACTCAGTGTCAATTAAAACTGTAAAAGTTTAATAAAAGTTAAAATACAAACAGTGTAAAAGTTGACATATAATACTACATAAAAACGGAGTTAAAAATCAGGGATGTAATGCATCGATACATGTAAATAAAATATAACTGGTTAAAATTGGAACAAACAATAAAAGAAAAATAACATAAAAGTGTAAATAAAAATAAAAATATATTTAAATACAGAATATCAATCAAAATGATAAAATAGCAGCAATAATAGTTTATAATAGCTTTGAAAAAACCATGAAAACTGTGCAAATCAAAAAATGACTGAAAAACCAGTGACATACAGTTGGCAAAAAAAGTATTTGTACACTTCATTTTTTTAAATTATAATGAAATTAAACAAAAGATTTAAGCAAAAAATACTGTAATACATTAATTTAACGCATTATAATATTATAGAAGCAAAAACAAAATTAAACGAATCGATTTTTTACATTATAATAAACAAATATACAAAAATATAATGCAAAAAAAGTATTTGTACACTATATTAACGTAATATAATTAATGAAAATTTAGTAAAATGATACAAATTAATATTTTGTGCGAATTCATTTAGCGTTTATGACTACTTCTAGATGTTGTGACATGGATTCCATCAACTTTTTTGTATCGGTCTGGTTAATGTTATTCCATGACACAATAAGAGCTTCTTTAAAACTGTTTTTTACCAATACATATTTTTTTTTTCGGATTTTTGCATCCAATAGCATCTGCAAATTTTCTATTGGATTCAAGTCTAGAGATTTTAGAAGAATTACCAGTCGTCTTGGAGTATTGTCGTAAGCATGTGCTGATGATTACAGCAGTATGCTTTGGTCTTTATCCTGCAGAAAGTGAAAAGCTTCCTCTATGCATAATTTCTTGGCACAGTTTAATAAATTATGGCGCGACACATCAATGTATGTTAAACCTGTCTTTCCATTGTCAATAAATTTTAAATGTCCTGCTCCATTAGAAGCTATGCACCCCAAAATTATAATATTCCCCCCAACATGCTTGATAGTTTGAAGTATACATTGTGGATCTAGAACAGTTTTATTTTTACGCCAATTTTTTCGAATGCTTGATGGTAAGAAAATTTCGAATTTTCCCTCATCAGAAAAAATTACTGTTTTTCAAAAATCCAATGATTTACTTCTGTATGCGAAAGCGAATAGTATGCGTTTTCGCCTATTTGTTTCGCTGATGAATGGATTTTTCCTTGAGGTTCTTCCTTTTAAATCCGCATTGAGAAGAATATTTTTTATTGTTTGAGGTATTACTCTGATGCGAGAAGATGTCGGAAGGTCTCCAGCAAATTTTTGAACCGAACGCATAGGATTTTTTAAAGCTTTTTTAACAACACTCCTCTTTTCCCTCATTGTTAGTTTGCTAAGAAGTCCTGGTTTTCATTGAATTTCGATGATTTTAATTTATTCATAGTTTCTCACTATACATCCAATAGTTGTAAATAGTAATTTAATAGCTTTTACAAATTCTTGTTGCGAATTTAAATTTTTATTATGCTCAATCATAGGATTTCATATATCTAGAGGTGCCTCTCTAGTATTAGGTTCTATACTCAATTATTTCAAGAGCAAATTAGATTAAATGTCAGAAAAATATAATATGAACTCAAAAATTATTATCAGCTTCTGTAAAAGTAGTCCTTTGAACCATAAACACTATAAAACACAGTAGATATCAGGATGGAGAAATGTACAAATACTTTTTTTGCAAGAAATTTTTAAACTTTTCCTATTAAAAAATTATTTTACATCTTTATCCAAATTTTCTGTTGTGTAATTTAAAACGCACGATAAACAGACTGTATTAAAACCATTTTTGACAAAATATCTGTTTTTATTTAGTTAAAAATTAAAAATTTTAGAGTGTACAAATACTTTTTTTGCCAACTGTAGGTGTAAAAACAATGCAAAAGAGTAGCCAGGTCTCTTGAATGTATAATAAAACCAAAATATAATTTAAAAGAATAAATACTTTAAATAAAAATAGTAAAAGTTCTTAGAATATGGCTGTCATAAAAAAACAGAGCATAAAATGTTAGAACAGATACTAAAGTACTATGATGACGGTACATATTCCTCAAAAACAGTGTTTGTTTCATCATCATCAGACTCATAACTAGAGGAGTCCATAGCCTCTTTAGCATAACTGAGCAACTGTTTAGGGTCCTTTATAATTTTTATGGCTGAGCTGAGACAAGATTTTTTGCCCTTTTTCTTCACAGTTTTCCACTGTGAAGAGACTTGTGTTGAGGGTTTATTCCTATCTTTCTGTGTGCTAGATTTTCTATTTGGTTTTTCACTTGGACATAGGCTAGAGTTCAACGAATTGTTTTTAATCAATACTGGCGTATTCTGTGTCTCATGGTCGGTAGATTTTACAGCTTTGATTGATGAGTTTTGTGTTCGTTTATAAAGATATTCTATTTCCACAGATGCCAACATTGTAAATACCATATCAGGAGTGAACTAGTTAAATTTCAGGAATTTTGGACACTCTTCAGGAGTAAAATAGTCACCTTTCAGGAGTCATTTCAGGAGTTGCACATAATTTTTTTCGAGGTATTTTTAAAATATTTTTTACACATACTTTCTCAATCCTCAATCCTGACAGCTTTTGTATTTATTCATACAAACAAAATTAAAATAAATGCTGTCACTTTTTTATGTAATTAAAAAAAAACTAATAAATTTATACAAATATAATATTTTTTATCCTTACAGAGCAAAAAATTCATGATTTCTATACTAGCTGTGAAATTCATGAAATATTTTCTTCTTCACAACTGGTTTGCTAACAAAGTGATTTCTTTCCACAACTGACAGACGACAATAGGATCTTTTGCAGAGGTGACGAAAATCGCGATAATTTCCAGAGACTGACTAACAAAAATCGCGATAATTACAACAGACTGACTAAAGAAAATCGCGATCTTTTCACGCGAATAACTGACGAAAATCGCGGTCTTTTATCGCGAATGACTGAGGAAAATCGCGGTCTTTTATCGCGAATGACTGAGGAAAATCGCGGTCTTTTATCGCGAATGACTGAGGAAAATCGCGGTCTTTTATCGCGGTTTACTGAGGAAAATCGCGGTCTTTTATCGCTGTTTACTGAGGAAAATCGCGGTCTTTTATCGCGGATGACTGAGGAAAATCGCGGTCTTTTATCGCGGATGACTGACGAAAATCGCGGTATTTTATCGCGGATGACTGACGAAAATCGCGGTCTTTTATCGCGGATGACTGACGAAAATCGAGATCTTTTCATGGACTGACGAAAATCGCCATCATTTCCAGAGAATGACTTACGAACATTGTGATCTTTTTTCAGGAATGAGACAAAAATCGTGATTTTTTTTCGAAACTGACAGACGAAACCCGCGATTTTTCGTCGCGAATGACTCATGAAAAAGGCGATCTTATTCCGAGACTGAGTGACGAAAATCGCGATCTTTTGCCGAGACCTACTATCGAAGATCCCTGTTTTCCCCGAAGACTAACTGACGAAAATCGCGATCTTTTCCAGAGATTAATAGACGAAAATCGCGATTTTGTATCATGAATGACGAAAATCGTGGTTTTATTGCGTGAATGACTGACGAAAATCGCGATCTTTTACCGCGACTGAGGAAAATTGCGGTGTTTTGGCATGACTTACTGACGAAAATCGCGATCTTTTCCTGAGAGTAACTGAAGAAAATCGTGATCTTCTGTGGCGAACAACTGACGGAAATGTATTTACGATGTATTTCAATGACCTATTGTAGAATTTCGCGATTTTTTCCAATGATTGATCGAAAAAGATCGTTATTTTTTGTCCCGAATGATCGAAAATATTGCGATCTTTTTGCCGCAAATTTCCGTATTTTCTACCTTATTACCGTACTACTGTATTTTAACGTACTTTTCCGGAGAAACTCCGGAATTTCCGGAGAAGTTGGCATCTATGTATTTCGACAGGTTCTGATGATGGTGGCCAGAGCTCTAATTTTGGCATAAGTCTTGTACTAACGGAACAGTATACATTACGGGTTTTTTTCTTTAAATTGCTAGATGAGGGTGAGTCAAATGGAGTGGCAGAATCAGTCTGAGTGCTTATGTGCCTCACAGTTTGTTTGACGTTTGAGTAGGCTAGAATAAGAGATGCCAACTGATGGGGTTCTGGATTCAACAACTTTCCGGGCATCAGGATATGAAAGATTTTGTGTAATTTTGACTGTGAGAATGTCCTTTTCACGTTTCCAACTAGGACATGAGCGAGAGTAAGCAGTATGGTCACCCTTACAATTTGCACAGCGTTCGGATTTTTCACAAGATTTATCATCGTGGCCGACTTCTGCACAGCAAGCACAGGTAACATTGCCACGACAGTTGATATTATTATGGCCATAACGCTGGCATTTAAAGCAACGGAGAGGGTTAGGTACATAAGGTCGGACAGGACAGCTTAGATAGGCAGCTTTTATTCTTGTAGGTAGATTGGGACTATTGAATGTCAGAATGATGTGCTTTGTGGGAAGCACTTTTTCATTCCGACGAATTGTTATATGCCTTACATCTATGACATTTTGATCTTTCAAATTTTCCAAAAGTTCTTCTTTTGTAGAAAATAGAAGTTCTGGTTCAGATATTACACCACGGCTAGTATTTAAGGTTTTGTGTACTTGAACGGAAACTGAAAAGGGTCCTATTGTGGTGCAATTGGAGATAAATTGAGATTGTTTGGGAGAGCTCACCTCCACCAACAGATCCCCAGACTGCAGTTTTTTAAGTGAATGACCAGCACCGAAGACAAACTGAAATGTTTTTGCGATTGGAAAAGGTGAAGTATTCTTAAAGGAACAATTAGAATGACTATCAGTTAGTTTAACCAGAAAGAAACGAGTAAAACTTTTATGTACAGTTTCTTGCTCTCCACTGGGGAGAGACATAGAAGGAAATGAAGTTTTCCCATCCATGTTAAAAATAATAAAATTCGGACGCCGGCCGCACCACCCACTCCCGAGCCCAACAAGGGGATGCACATTCGTGCACCAGATCTAACCAGGGTCTATACGGTCACAAGACAATCCTATGTCAGTCTCCACCCTTAACGAGATGACTAGTAATTGCTCGCTCGCTTGATCCCTAAAGCCAGTGACAAAGTCAGCTGACCAGCCGATTGATACATACAGAACCAATATGCACCTCCCGTCTACCTGAAGCAGAGGCCAAAGCAGTGTGTTGGTTTCCCTCAACTGCCAGGATCCCCTTTTCCAGGGACACGGATCGCCACGCACGGCCAACACGTGGGTGGTTTACAATTCTCCATGAGTCGATATACAGGATGATATCGGCTCATACAGAATTGCCCTCACCTCCGAAAAGGAAACCGCAACGAGAGTGAAACAAAGATAAAAGGAAGACAAGAGGAGTAAGATGAAATAGAAAGGAGAAAGATCACTCGGGTGCCCCGGGGTTGTGAAGCCCGTGAATACCTAAAGAAGGTATCCCCCTGGGGGGGCGGGTCCATTGGACCCAACATTAAAACAAACGTAATATACTGTTGCTTTCTTTTTCTATGGTTGCCATAAATCATGAGGAGGAACAGGGTTACCATAATTGGCTGTTTATCGCCCATTTGGCGATGGATTTTTAGCGCCAATCTCGCCAAATTTGTCGACTTTATAATGAAGTTTTGAGAACATTCTAGACTGATCTAGTAAACTTCATGCTCTATATATAAAAGGTTACATCTGGTTCAGAGAGTCATTTATCAACAAACACAGTTAGTGAGCGAATGGTGTCTATTGATGTTTTTGAGTCTTTTCATTGAAAATAGGACTTGATATTTGAAGACAAGTAATAAGTGTAGTTTGTACGTGCTTTGTTATTTTACAAATATTCATCATTTTCTTATTTCCTAACTTATTTTTTGTTAAAAACTGAATTGAAGATGAACAGAAAAAAAGTATTGACTCAAGAGGAAATTAAAAAAATTATGGAAAATCCGGACGATATAGAATTCGACACCGATGATGAAAATCTGTCGTCTGATGAAGGTGAAGTAGATTATGTTGAAATACATAATGAAATTTCTGATTCCTACTCAGAATCTGATAATGATTCCAATGAAGTAAATGTAGCAACCACAACTACTTCAAATTCTACTTTTGTTTCCAAAAATAATTCACAGATCTGGTATAAGAATGAAGTTGCCAGACCACAAGGAAAACGTACTGAAATCAATATTTTACGTGAAAAATCTGGACCTTCAAGATTTGCAAATCGTGAAGTGGATTCCATATCATCCTCATTTCTTATCTATTTCCGAAAAAGACTTTTGGAAATTATAGTAAAATGGACAACTGCGGAAGGCAATAGAGTATTCGATAAAGAGTGGAAACCTATAGATATTATAGAACTTAAAAAATTCATCGAACTTTTATTACTTATTGGAGTTTATAAATCGAAAAATGAAACAGTAAGCAAACTTTGAAGCATAAAAAATGGAAGACAAATATTTCGGGACATTATGAGTCGCAATAGATTCACAAGTATATTACGTGTCATAAGATTTGATGATGCTGCTGAGAGGCGTAAAAGAAGATCAACTGATAAATTAGAGCCAATAAGAGAATGCTTTGAATTGTGGAATAGCTATTTACAAGACCCTTATATTCCTAATTGGTCTATGACTGTCGATGAGCAATTAGTTTCTTTTCGTGTAAAATGCCCTTCCCATCAGTATATGCCATCTAAACCTGGAAAGTATGGATTGAAGTTCTGGGTTATTTGTGACAGCGTAACATCGTATGCTTGGAAACTGGAACTATATACAGGGATGCCACTCATAAAATAGCAAAAAAGAGGAAATTATGCGTAAAGTAAAATTTACGACATTTTTCACAACTTTATGTGTGAATTTTGAAAATTATATTGTTTATAATAAACTAAATAAAGAATTACAGCTTTTCTTTTGTTGTAAACTTTTAATTTATAAGAGTAAGTTAAAATGATTTTTCTTTAGTTCACAGAATTTTACATCAATTAAGGTAACCCAGCAACAGGTTCAGTGAAAAATTTTATGCATCGCATCATTTTAAACTAATTCAAGTAACCTAGCAATAGATTCAATGAATATTCCACGAGTGAATAGTAAAATTTTGCAGGTTGTTTTTTTATTTGACGAAAATAACTGTTATATTTCATGATCGTTTGGCGAAAATCGCCGTTTTATTTAGCGATCGTTTGACGAAAATCGCCGTTTCACATCATGATCGTTTGATGAAAATCATCGTTCCACATCGTGATCTTTTGACAAAAATCGTCGTTTCACATTGCGATCGTTTCAGAAAAATCACCGCTTCGTTTCGCGATCGTTTGACGAAAATCGCCGTTTCATATCGCGATCGTTTGACGAGAATCGTCGTTTTACATTGCGATTGTTTGACGAAAATCACCGTTTTATTTAGCGATCGTTTGACGAAAATAGCCGTTTCACATCATGATCGCTTGACGAAAATCATCGTTCCACATTGCGATCGTTTGATGAAAATCGCCGTTTCACACCATGATCGTTTGACAAAAGTCATCGTTTCACATCGCAATCCTTTGGCAAAAATCGGCGTTTCGTTTCGCGATCGATTGACGAAAATCGCCGTTTTATATCGCGATCGTTTGACGAAAATCGCCGTTTTATTTAGCGATAGTTTGACAAAAATCGCCGTTTCACATTGCGATCGTTTCAAGAAAATCACCGTTTCGTTTTGCGATCGTTTGTGGAAAATTGCTGCTTTATATCGCGACCGTTTGATGAAAATAGCTGCTTTATATCGCGACTGTTTGATGAAAATAGCCGTTTTTTTCGATCTTTTAATGAAAATCGATGTTATATTTCGCGATTGCTTGACGAAAAAGGCTGTTGTATTTCGCGATCGTTTGATGGAAAAGGCTGTTTTATTTCGCGATTGTTCGACGAAAATCGTTATTTTATTTCGTGATCGCTTAACGAAAATCGCGAATTCTTAAAAATTAAAAAAAGCGGAAATCCGCCAAAAGGCGGAAAAGTGGCATCCCTGTATATACAGGCAAAAATGAAGTAAGAGAATCTCATCAGGGAGAAAATGTAGTTAAAAGATTGACGAAGGAAATTGAAAATTCTGGTCGTAATATTATATGTGATAACTTTTTTACGTCATATGCATTAGCAACACATCTTACTTCAAAAAAATTATCTCTTATTGGAACAATTCGAAAAAATAAACCTGAATTACCCGCTGTGTTCACAAATCCAAAACATCGTTCTGTATATTCTACTTTATTTGGGTTTCAAGAGAAGGCGACCATCATCTCTTACTGTCCCAGAAAAGGTAGAATTGTTACTTTGCTAAGCACAACGCATAACACTTATGATATTGACAACAGCTTAGAAAAAAAGCCACAAATAATCCTAGATTATAATAAAACCAAAGGCGGAGTAGATACGATGGACAAAATGGTAAGAACATATAGTGTGAAACGCATGACACGTCGGTGGCCTTTGATTGTATTTTATAATATGATCGATATAAGTGCGATGAATGCATACATAATATGGTTGTCACTGAATGTGATCCGAAAATGAAAAAAAGGCGGAATTTCATTATTCAACTTGCAGAAGAATTAGTAGGTGAAGGAGGTATCGCCGTCTCAACATCTACTTCAGAACAACTTTACACAAATAGTTTTGAACTGCCACGAAAAAAATCAAGATGTCATATTTGTCCCTCTAAAAAAGATCGAAAAAAAACAAACATTATGCAAGAAGTGTACGAAAAATGTTTGCAGAGAACATTCCGTCGTTATTTGTACTTCATGTACAGAATAATTTTATTATGATGAAAAACGTTTTGTAGTCATTATAATATACTATATATATTACTTTCTTACTGTATGTGTTACTTTCTTACTCTATTACTATATATATTACTTTATTACTATATATATATCACTTTTATATATTGTATAAGGTGCATTAATAAAAAATATATTCATTGTAGATAAATGGGTGTTTTGTATATTTTGAAATCCTATATATTTTACAAATGGGTCCAATGGACCCGAATGGTAGTTCTTGCATATACTTTTTTTTGGTAGTCTAAGGGTTAAGTTAATTTAAAAAAATCAGATTTCATTTAATTGAAACAGCCCATTGAGGTTATTTACAAACTTATAGAAGAAATCTCATTAGTTACAGAGATCCTTACTCTGTGTATAGACACCTTTCAGGACATACATCGGATTTTAAACACTCATTTAATCTTAAGATTTAGATTTTTTGTGTGTTTAAGCATTTTGTTTGTTAAACACGAAAATTCAGACGAGGAAATATCAGAGAATTTTTATTTTTGTTCAAATTGTGAGCAAATTCTTTCCTCGTACCAAATTCAAATTGCAATCCGAAACAACTTCAAAAATTTTTTCTATTCCATTGACGTATTTATTAGGAACGGAAGTGGCTGGTCAATAAAATGAATTGAGTATTTAGATATACACTTGGGTCGATATTGTGAAATGAAAGGAGGTTGCAACGTTGTAACTTTACTAAATGCTTTTTTAAAAAAATGCTGCACTGAACATTAAGTGCGATGATAATATCTGTTTTCTTTATTGTATTGCAGCTAAATTGTTTCCGCGCACTAAACACGCATATCGCCATTCATTGTATAAAAAAAAGAAATAAAAAATTTGGAAACAAAAACTTTAACTTTACCAATGTCTACAGGGTTGCCACTCTAATCTTGAAAAAAAATCCATGTATTTTCCATGTACTGCAACGCATTTATTTCATGTTGAGTGCGAAAAAATATATGCGTGTATGAAGGCTAATTAGAAATGTTATAATTTGCCATTACCAAATTCCATGTGTTTTCCAGATTTTTTAGAATTTTTTTAAAAATTCCCTGGATTTTCCCTGTTTTGGGAGGAGATTTAAAATTCTCTGTGTTTTCCCGGTTCTCCAGGTGGTGTGGCAACCTTGGTCTATTAGTGATGTTCCAGTTTTTGAAAAGTTAAATAAAATTAACTTATTCAGGTACAAAGAATCTGAAATATTTATAATTCTGAATCTCGTCCTATTTATAATTCTGAAAAAGAAAATTCTCAGGAAACAGAGATCAATTTGTTAATTTATAAAAATCATTATTTTTTAATTAGAAATTTTAAGACTTATGAGTTCTAAAAAGAATCAAAGAAAGTTTTGTAAAAGGTGTCTTAACGAATTCAAAAGACAAGAAACGTTAGAAAAGCACCGCATTCTATGCGTTTTAAATAAACCGCAAAATTTTATTGCACCTTGATGTCTGCAAACAACTCTGATTTTATCGACTCGATGTATGAGCACCCAATATTTTGAGAATTCAGTGCTTTTAATAAATGGCTATTTAATTAATAATGAAATATTTTACTTATGTTAGTTGAATATAAAGTATTTATAAATTAATATTTGATTCCCTTTTTTTTTTAGCATGGATTGTGTGCTGTAATAAAAATCCAAAACAAACATTCACTCAACCTAATAACTGTAAACACTCTGTGTCTCTTTCCTTCTACTGAAGATTCAAAAGGAAAATTTTTGGAGTACTTTGATCTCGGAATGGGAATAGCTGAAAGTTGCCATTACCATGAAAATGTCTTGGAATTACAAGAACAAATAACTGATGTAGAATTGAGTTGTGGAAGCATCAATCCAACTGAGAGGACAGTAAAACATTGATATGAGCAATGGCGAGAGGTAAATTTAGGACCAAGGATCCCAAGGGCTTGATAGAGGTGTGTAAAATTTTGTGTGCACTGGATAGTTGCAATAATAGATAATGATTATTATTTTGTGTTGCATCTTAGCTTGGATTTTATTAAATATGCTTAATTTTACTTTGGCTTAATTTATTGTTAATAAGCCAAAAGTCTTCATATTTTATCTAGTATATTGTAATATAATTACAGTGTTTATTCATTTTTATAAATTTGAAAGTCATTATTTTTTTTATTAATCTTCCAAAGTTTGAAATGTTCTGGAACAAACTAGAATACAGAACTGGTCCCTAACATATGATAAATATTGTTCTGGTCTGGTGTTTCTGAAATGGTATTTTGCCTTGTATAATTTTCAGTTTCAAATCTGTTGTCTAATCTTAAAGTTTAGTTTTAAATTCTATTTTTATATTTAAAAAATTCAGATAAGTCTTCAATCTAATATGTCACAATTTAACATTATTCTCCCTTTAGCTTATTTTACTAACCACTATGTCAAAAGTAGTAATTAAATTACAGTATATATCCGTGAATAAGCCGAGTATGCAATTTTTGGATGAAAAATTGTCTAAAATTGAAAACCAGTTTATAAGTTAATGTTTAAAAAAGAATGGGGTAAATTTAGTTTCCGAACACTAATTTAAACAAAATTCTCTGTATTTTCCCTGTACTGCAACGCATTTATTTCATGTTGAGTGTGAAAAAATATATGCGTGTATGAAGGCTAATTAAAAATGTTATAATTCAAAAGAAGTCTCTGAAATTATTAATCTCTCCTATTCTGTTTCAGCAAGTTGCCAAGTCTGCTTAATTGGGTTCTGCTGAAAATTAATTTAAAGTCGAGCTCTATTCTAAACTGACAAAATGTATTTAATCTGTGGATACAGCATTAGCATTAATTTAAAAAACTTTGACATCGTTGGTATCTCTAAATGGGTGAAAGAACCTTGCATTGAATTAAGGATGGAACAAAAAAAAGATTTGACTGAATACCAAAACTTTTTTTCAATAAAGAAAATAATTTAAAATTTATAGAATTTAAAATTTTGAATTAGAAAAAGAACTATATTATTCTGCTTACATTCTTTAATAACTTGATGTATTTCTTGTTTTTGTAATATTTCAAAACACTGATATAGTCAAAGAGCCGACAGCACTAAAACTTAAGGTATCCAGCACAACTAAAAAAAAAACCTTCATTTTATGGAAGAGTAGTAAGAAGGGAATCTTATTATCCATGCCTGTCAGGAGTGAAGTGATACATGCATAAGCCAAAAATTAATGCCACTAGTTGTTATCTGTCAAATTTATCATTGTTTGTCCTATAATCATTTCATACCTTTGATATTATAGAACGAACATAACGATAAACCTACAAGTCAACCACTCTTCCCCAAGGGGTTAAATCTGCAGTAACAATCTGTTATATTACATACTGTACTTTCCAGTAATAATTTCGCAGCGTTAGACTAGATTTTTCTTGTTTGAAAACAAAAATGCAGCCACTAAGTGTGGCTTGTCAATCAAACAAATTTTCTGCCGATCTTTATTTTTAAAATTTCAAAGCCTGGTTTAAAAAAAAAAAAAAAAAAATTCATGATTTTATGTCATTCTTGTAAAAAGAATAAAACATCTTAGATGGAGGAAACATAAACATAGAATGTTTACAAATGATGCATTATTTAGGCACAGAAAGCTGCACTTTGATCAAGCATCGCATCCAATCACAATAGTTCACCTCAGAGCGTCTTGCAGTAACTCCTCCTATTTTTTCTCTTCATTCTTCGCCAGCACTATCTACTCCACATTGCAATTTTAAAACAGCTCAATTTGTCTTGCTTCTTTGTTAGTTTCATGCCTAAACCGCAAACAGATCTAATTTGTTAGATCTTGTAAATTAGCACGTGGAATTTTTTAGTATACATTATGTTTTACGTAAAGCGCTCAACTTATACGGCAAAATTTAAATTAAATACCATAAAATTGGCAAAATTAAATGGTAATAGAAGTGCGGTGCGAGGAGTTAAAGTGGATGAAAAACAGATAAGGGAATGACGGAAGCAGGAAGTTCTTCTGAAAACCCCAAAAGATAAAGATGCAAGATGGCGGAAGAAAAAGGCCTCAATGACTTTAGATCACTCGATCACTCACGTGCCTTCAATTTTGGTTGTGAAGCCCTTCAATACCTAAAGAAGATATCCCCTGGGGGAATAATGTCCACAATCTCCAATGTAGACTGATGATGATGATCATTCTGATGATGAATTGGATGATACAACAAACTCAGATACTGAAGAATTTTTGTCACCTAAATTGTTACAATTATTCAATAGTGACACTGAAAGTGAAGATTTTTGACGGATTTTCTAATATAGAAAATTAATACAATATGTTAATATTTTGAAATATTTTAATTGTTTGTGAAATAAATTACATTGAAAACCATATTGACGATTGTCTTGTTTATAATTTAATTACAAGGTAAGTTATTTTCAGATTTTATTTAGTTTTATATGCAATACTTAGTATTACTCAATTTAAGGTTTTTAAACTTTATAAACTAGTTTTTACTGTACTTTGAAAGGAATGTGGCATTAAACTTGGTCTCTAAATATATATACCTGCTGCGTTATTATCGGAAAATATGGTGATTAAAAGAATCATGTGCGCATTTTGACCAAGCTGTCCTGTTAAATATATCTTTGTACATATATTAGTTGAAAAAATTTACTTCTTTATTCCTTTTTTTTTTTTTTTTTTTTTTTTTTTTTTTTTTTTTTGTGCAAACAGAATATTTATTTTACCTAAATATATCCTTGATAAATAAATAATAGGTTTTACTTTTATGATTTTGTAACAGACAGTAGTTCTGTTTATAGCTAATGGCAATCGAGTCTTAGTTTTAAATTTAAATGATTTTCAAGTAATCAAATTAGAATACCATTTTATAAAAAATTTAATATGGAGATCAGAAGTGCATACATACAGTTGGCAAAAAAAGTATTTGTACACTCGAAAATTTTTGATTTTTAACTAAATAAAAACACATATTTTGTCAAAAATAGTTTTAATACAGTCTGTTTACCGTGCGTTTTAAACTACACAACAGAAAATTTCGATAAAGATGTAAAATAATTTTCTAATAGGAAAAGTTTAAAAATTTCTTGCAAAAAAAGTATTTGTACATTTCTCCATCCTGGATATGTACTGTATTTTATAGTGTTTATGGTTCAAAGGACTACTTTTACAGAAGCTGTTAATAATTTTTAACTTCATATTATATTTGTCTGACATTTAATCTAATTTGCTCTTGAAATAATTGAGTATAGAACATAAACTAGAGAGGCACCTCTAGATATATGAAATCCTATGATTGAGCATAATAAAAATTTAAATTCGCAACAAGAATTTGTTAAAACTATTAAATTACCATTTACAACTATTGGATTTATAGGAGGAACTATGAATAAATTAAAAGCATCGAAATTCAATGAAAACCAGGACTTCACAGCAAACTAACAATGAGGGAAAAAGAGAGTGTTGTTAAAAAAGCTTTAAAAAATTCTATGCGTTCGGTTAAAAAATTTGCTGGAGACCTTGCGACATCTTCTCGCATCAGAGTAATACCTCAAACAATAAAAAATATTCTTCTCAATGCAGATTTAAAAGGAAGAACCTCAAGGAAAAATCCATTCATCAGCGAAACAAATAGGCGAAAACGCATAGTATTCGCTTTCGCATACAGAAGTAAATCATTGGATTTTTGGAAAACAGTAATTTTTTCTAATGAGGGAAATTTCGGAATTTTTTTACCACCAAGCATTCGAAAAAATTGGCGTAAAAATGAAACTGTTCTAGATCCAAAACGTATACTTGAAACTATCAAGCATGTTGGGGGGAATATTATAGTTTTGGGGTGTATAGCTTCTAATGGAGCAGGACATTTTAAATTTATTGACAATGGAAGGACAGGTTTAACATACATTGATGTGTCGCGGCATAATTTATTAAACTGTGCCAAGAAATTATGCGTAGAAAAAGCTTTTCACTTTCTGCAGGATAGCGACCAAAGCATACTGCTGTGATTACTAGCACATGGTTACGACAATACTCGAAGACGACTGGTAACTCCTCTAAAATTTCTAGACTTGAATCTAATAGAAATTTTCGGATGCTATTGGATGCAAAAATCCGAAAAAAAAAATATGTATCAGTACAAAACAGTTTTAAAGAAGCTCTTATTGTGTCATGGAATAACATTAACCAGACCGCTACAAAAAAGTTGGTGGAATCTATGTCACACCATCTAGAAGTAGTCATAAACGCTAAATGAATTCAAACAAAATATTAATTTGTATCATTTTACTAAATTTTCATTAATTATATTACATTAATGTAGTGTACAAATACTTTTTTTGCATTATATTTTTGTATATTTGTTTATTATTATGTAAAAAATCGATTCATTTAATTTTGTTTTTGCTTCTATAATATTATGATGCATTAAATTAATGTATTACAGTATTTTTTGCTTAAATCTTTTATTTAATTTCATTATAATTAAAAAAAATGAAGTGTACAAATACTTTTTTTGCCAACTGTAAATTTTCAGGTGGTGAAAATGATATTGCGTTTAGATTTCATGGAGAAAAATTCAGTGATTAAGTCAAATAAATTTTGCTCTTAATTTATAACTTTGTCATAATAACAGATCTTTATTAGATTTTACTGATTACATTATGATATAAGTTTAATAATTTCTAAATCTGAGTTTTATGGAAATAGTATTTTGCTAACTTTAGTTTAAATATCATTTGTTTAAGAATTTAGACTTAATAATATAAAGTGCATTTTTTATTGTAACCAATTTTATTGGCTTATTATAAATCAATCAAACATTTTCTTCTTAAATATTTTCTTTCATCGAAATTCGATGGGTTCTACATTGTTTAAAATAAATAACATATATATATTTTTTAATAATAAAATTAGGCTAAAAAAAAATTTCCCGATTAACATTTTTAAAATTCTAATGTAACTCTTTTAATTTTTTGATAAATATATATCTATTTTTTTTTCTATTTTTATTATTACAGAAACTGCAAGAGAAATAGGAAGCATATGCAGCTAAAGATATAACTGTGAAGCTTCAAAGCTGTTGTTGTTTCTCCCCTGATGAAACAAGCACAGCAGCTACAGATAGCGAAAAATATAGTTTTTGTCGACAGCATAAGTACTTGTGATGCAGAACAGCATACAATAACCTTTGTGCTATGCACTTGTGTAGTAGCTGGTGCCGCACTTTTAGATGTCATTATAACAAAAGGTATGTTTTTCAAATGTTATGTTGCAGAATTTGAGTTATTGCAAGATACTGTAGAAAAATCTTTCGCTAACCAAGGATATCCTAACATCTTGTTCACTGATGATTCTTCTGCAGAAATTAATGCAATCAAATAAACGTGGCCTCAAAGCAGATCATATTTGTGTACTTTTCATGTCTTCCAAGCAGTATGGAAATGGTTGTGCGATAAAAAGAATGACATCATGAAAGAAGATAGGTCATACATCATGACTCAATTCCAAAGTATTCTCTATTAAAGTTCACATGAACAAGCGGAAGTGGCCTATGCAGATCTTTGCCGATTCTCTGAGAAATATCCAAACTTACAGAAATATACCTTCAATTACTGGAAGATTAGAGACCAGTGGAGTTTAGCATGGCATGATGCATCTTTCAGAGGGCATCATACAAATAATTCCTCAGAGGTATTGGTAAGGATATTTAAGAAAGTCATTATCACGATTTAAAGCATATAATGTCGTTGCTTTGGTTTATTTCTCTTGCACAAAGCTGGAAGAGTATTATTGTCAGAAATTTCAGCAACTTGTTAATAGCAGAAATGCCTCATCCAGGTTATTTCTAACATCCCTTATGAAAAATGCCAGCTATTTAAAAGTAGAAGACATTATTTGTAATGGAAATAAATTTTTTGTACCAAGTGGAAAAAAAAAAAAAAAACAATCTTATATTGTTAATGCAAAAATTGGATTGTGTACTTGTCTTAATGGACTATACGGAAAGTTTTGTAAGCATCACTGTGCTATATACAATTTTTTTATATTGTTATGCAAAACTTTCCCTCTTTAACCCCTGAAGAAAGGTACAATGTTGCTTTCCTTGATCTAGATGACAAAACTCCAGAACCATCATTTTACCAACCTTTAGTTCCATTAGATGAGACATCAGATAGAACTATATTCAAAGATGTAATGGATATCCAAGAACTTCAGCATGTGGAATGACTCCAAAGCAGAAAGATGAAACAACAGAGATCACTGTGTCTGAAAATCTCAAAGGAAATGAGGAAGATCTAACCCTTATTCAGCAATATGATCAAAATTTTAGTTGTTCCTTATTTCAGGAATTAAAAAGTTAAAGCAGAGGTTGCAATGAATTAAAACTCACAATGCTGATCCTACGCCTCAACCACTAGTGGTGTTATTTTTTCGTTTATGTGCCACTTCGCTTCTCACAGACATGGATGATTAGATTCCCCTATTACTACTCTTCCATAAAAAAAAGGGTTTTTCTTGTGCTTGATGACATAGGGTTTTGAGTGGTTGCCTCTTGAACTATTAGAGCCCATGATATGTTCATCAACACATGGTAATTTTCATCCTAGACACATACAAACATGAATCTTCTATATCTAATTGTTATTGTTGAAATAAAGTATGAAAAATGTAAATTATTTATATTCAATAATTAAAATTCTTATATTATTTTTTTAAGGGAAAATGTCATTGGATTTCTTCTAAAAAAATTGTTTCTGAGAAATAACCAATTTGTTAAACCAAGGTTAAGACCGCCGGGTTTAAACCATACCAGCCTGGTTACAGATATCGTACACTGAGTGGTCTCTTAATATTGCAATACTAGTAGGGTAACATCCCCAGTAATTGGCACTTTAAGAATTTGTCTTTAAACTTACTTCAATTTCCATTGCAAAGAAATAAGATATTTACTTGGAAATATTTTTAAATCAAAGAATGCATATCTGTGCATCTATTTTACCCACTAAAAGCATAAAAAATTTAAAAAGTATTTTTATAAAAATATATTTACTAGCAAAAGCCATGCTTTGTTTGGATTCGCGAAGCAACAATATTTTTAAATATTATTTTTGCATCTTTATTAAACAAAAACGTCATTTTATGTTTTGGTGCATTTTAATTCTAGAAATGTAAGTTCAGCCAAATAACTATCAATTTCCCAGGAATTTTTTATTTATGATGTAAGATTGGCATAAAAATATATTTTCAAAGCAAACTTTTACAAAATATTTTTAAATTTTTAACTAAAAGCTCTTTTAAAGATGTTGTTACAACTTTCAGTAGCCACTGGCGTTTTTTTTTAAGTTTTTTGAAATAGGCATGTTTCCAATATTTGTAATTAACATCAAATAATCTTTGATAGCTATCTTAGAATAATATATTTGAAGAGAGCTTGATGAAAGTTACTTCTTCAAAATCCTATTTTCTAGAAAAATATTTGAAATCTGCTCTTGTTGATACTAAGAATTATTAACTATAAAACTTTTTATTCTAATTTCTTCGTTTTTATGCATGTTAGCGTATGAGAATTTTTGATAAGGAAAGTAAGGAAAATTTCTATTGAATACTTAGTTTTGAAGGACTTTCATTCTCGACAACGTTAGGTATGTTTTTAAGCCAACTGGTGTCTCTATATCCCCAATATCTACAACTGCTTCATCTAATGTTAAACTTTGAAATTTATGAATTGTAACAGCAAAACTCAACTGCGGAAGAAATTCTTTCCTTGAGCAATTTATACTTCCATTTTTCTAGAATTTAATTATTGGTGGAATTGGTACGCACCAATTCTTATAAGTTAAACTGTAGTTTTCAAATTTATCCATGATTATTCGCGATATCTGGTCTGGTGGCTCGTAATTTTCTTTAATACGGGCAACAAAGCCTAAAGTCCCGTTCACTAAACCTTTTTCGGTCCACAAATGAGAACGTAACATTACTTTAGATCCAAATGATAAAGTAAGAAATGGTTCAAGTCCATTTGTCATTTCTGAATCGGCCAACCTTGCTTTAATACATTTATAAAGAGCTTGAATCGAGACAACATCTTCACGCAGTTCTTTTAATTTTTCATTTATATAATAAATTTAACAATTAATTTTATTTGTTTACTATTCTTTTGTTGCCACTTTACAAAAAAAAAAAAAAAATCCACAATACAATTTTTTAAAAATGTTTAAGTGTCATCTGTGCAAACGATTTTGCTGAATAATGAAAACATTTTATTTATTAAATTAATCATGATTCTATCTATAATTACTTACCCCATGATTTATATTTTTTTTTTCTGAAAATATACGCGTTTCATTTTTTATTTATTTGCTAAAATGCGTTCGTATTGGAAATGCATGTAAAATAAATTAATTAAAATAATACATTTTTTAATGTTTTACTGTAAAAAAAAATTATATTGTGCAAATCTACAGATCATAATTTATTTTTATGTTCAATTTCAAGTTAAAATACCGAATAGTTTTTTTGTAAAGTGTACGAGAAAATGTAATTTGAGTGGCCTAGTAGAGGATTCGCTTCGCTCATCCTAATAAAAAGTTGCTGAAATCACCAGTAATTGGCACCTAGAGCACCAATGTATGACACCTTGTGATCCAGTAATTGGCACAAGCTTATATTTTAAAAAAACTTTACATTTTACATTGGGTTTAATCACTTTAAATGAATTTACTGTAGATGAAGATGCCATATTTCAAGTTTTTGAGAGTAAGAAATCAGCATATTAGTCTGAAATGTGAACACTTTAAAACAATTCAATATACTTATAATAATACCCAGTAATTGTCATGCTGTCCCCAGTAATTGTCATATGAAGCTTTAATAGATTCCAATTACTGATAATATATCATCTTTTCAAATAAAAACAAATGATAAACAAAATTAGTCTATAACTTTAAAAGTACTTCCAAAATAAGTGGTTTAATATCAAACTCCTTGTAATTGGAATAGGTGCCAATTACTTGGAACTAGCAATTACTTGGAACTAGCAAAATTGATGCACCATTAATTGGCATCTATCATTTATTCAGAAATCCAAATATTTGTGTCGAGAATACTTTTACACAATTAAAGTAACACTTTTTAACTAAACAAAACTGTTGTCAATTAAAATTTAAAATATATTATAAATCATATAATAATGAATTGAAAATCATGCCTTCCTTAAACTAAAGAAAAAGCATTTACAACAAAAATGGCTAATTTCATAAAATCTATAATTGTTTCTCTTTCCTAGGCACTATTGTCATCTAGTAGCATAAATCAAAGTTATATTCTTTAACGTAAATGAGCATATAACTGCCCAATTACTGAGGATGTTACCTTTATAACTCCATCAAAAATGACGGAATTTTCATTTGCATTTCATTTTTCTACTACTTCATACAAACAAAGAGAATGTAGATTTTATTATTGAAGAGTTTGTATTGTAGAAAAGCACATTTTAAAAATAGCAATAAATTTCTACAAATACAATTTTTTTTTTTTTTTTTTTTGATATTTAGTTTTTGAACAAATTTTAATTTCAAAACAAAGAACAGTATTTATTACAATAATAATAATAATTGGCAAAATAAAACATTTAAATATTTAAAATAAATTAAATATTAAATTATAAATTATTTAAATTAAATTAAAAATTTTAATTAAATATTGAAGTTTTTTAAATTTTAAAATGCGTTATTTTTATTAAAAGTATGATTTAGCAGCGGTTTTAGTCATGGGTATATGATAGATTCTTAGTTCGATGCTTTTAGACATTTATTATGAAGCTTTGTGTTTTGTTTTTAAATTTGAATTTCGTGCCATCTATATGCAATTAATATAAACAAAACTTTTTTTAAAAAATCGTAGTTTCTTATAGAAAATTCTGCTATTTTCTACAGCAGGAGGCATTGATTTAAATCAAAATCAATTTTTTAAAATTTCAGCTATGCTTTAAAAATTCTTTAAAAACTTTAAAAATTCAATCCATAAATTATGAAAACCAAAATTATTATTCTTGTTTCTTTTGTAAAATTTTAAATTAAATGTACCAGTTTTTAAAAGCTTAGATTATATCTTTTCAAAATCTGCTTGTATTGTAAACGAAATTTATATTTTTTATCAAATGTCATTTGAATGTTAGGAATATTATATCAAAAATCATCAAATTTTGATTTAGGAGCAACTTTGATTTATTTGCATGCATCAAAGCGGATAAAATTTTAATTTAAGAGCATGTGAAAAAATAATTTTCAGTTATACTAATGCAGTCATGATGATATCATAAATATCCATAACAACTTGAAGGAAAAAAAAAAAAAAGAGCTTATTTTATTTATATTAGAAAACAAAATTCAAAAAATTAACAGGATAAATGCTAGCATCTTAAAAAAATTAATAAAACTAAATTTAAATTCATCCTTATCTTTTTATCCCCAAAAAGGCTTCTAAAATAGTTCATAGATGGCAGCACTAAAGTTGTGTGAGACGGTGCTAGAGTCGATAAATAAAATTCGATCGTATTCAGGTGATAAAAAAAACTTACCAATTTACACTTCCACTGTTATCTTTATGTATTATAATTGGGTACGATATGTATGTTTTATATGAAAATATGTTGAACAAACATTATTTCAAGTGGAAGAAATTTTAAAAGCATCATTTTACAGTCTGTTCTCAATTAAGCCTAATGTGGCGTCTAGCAACGGTTGAATTCCAAATTGGAGTGGTTTAACCTGGAACCGTTCTACACATTTCTCCAGTCGCTTTTTATTATAAGTAGATACCTGGAATGAATACTAAAATTGTTCCGACACCGATTTTTTTTTTAACAAATGTATTTAAAATTTTCTCAAATTTTATGATGTAATTGAAATTTTTTTTTAGACTTTTTGGCATTGTATTGAGTAGGTGCCTGACTAACATTGCTGAAGGATTAACAGTTGAAATTTTATTGAAATTACCTACAATTGTATTGTCTGGAAAGAAGGACAAATGATATGAAGAAGTATATTTTGCAGAATTTTGAGGTATAAACATGTTATGTGTATATATACAGTTCTCATTTTCTTTTCATTTTTATTGTGTTATAAGGGCCATATAATTTTTAGGCCTAATGTTGACAATTATTTGAAGAAATAAGATATCTTTGCTAATAATTATACTTATGATGCAAGACATGGAAATGCAGCCCTAATTTTAAAGTTTCTCATATTTTAGTTCTACTAAACTATCACATATTTGGAACTCTCTGATAAATGCTTATTAATTTTTTCGAAGAAAGGAGGAGAGGAAAGAGGGGACAAAAACATTTTTAAAATTGTAGTAACTTCTACAATACATATCATTTTGGGTGTGGGTTTTTGATCAAGTCCTCGAATAGTTTTATCAATTAAAAAAAAAAACCATGAAGGACTACCAGTGGTGATATTTTTATCAAAGAATTGCAGCAGAATCTTTCAAGCTACTTTTTGATGCCATCAAAAATTGAAATAGTTAGATTTTAAGACTGCAGTGCTGATGACAGATGATACCACTACATTTCTAAATGCATGGAAAAAAACATTTCAAAACAATCTAAGGCATTTATTATGCTCATGGCATATGATGAAAAACTCAAACTCAAAAATTAAAAATGCTGAAGTCAGAGAAAACATGAAAAGAGACTTAAAACAACTATTGCACGAGTTAGATTTAACAACATTTAAGAAATTTCTTGAAGCTTTTCTGGAGAACTATAAAAATGAAGACGCTTTGAATGCATATTTTAATGAATACTATGTGTCTAGAGAAGAGAAATAGGCATATTGTCATAGAAAAGGGTTGAAAGTCAATACCCACATGAAACTTGAGCGGTGGCACCGTCAAATTAAATATGAAGAAGCTGGTGGTTTGGTGATGAAAAGACTTGATAAGTAATTAAGCATAATATTAAAAGAAGTGACAAAAAAGCTTATGAATCGCCTTATTTCAATTGAAAGAGGAAAACTAACAAACCATATTAAATTAATTAGAAAAAGATACATAGAAAGTGAAAAGATGGGTGAAAATATATATTGTGTTGTACAAATAGATAATAGCTCATTGATCATGAGCAAAATGCAAGACCAAGGGATTGTGATTTATGATATAGGAATAGAAGATGTTAAGTGCGTACTCTACTGTAGCGCGTGTCGCTCTACTGCATGTATGGATTGTAAAATTTGCATTCATATCCAACCATGTTCTTGCCCTGATTTTAACATATCTTATTTGCAAACACATCCACTTTGTTTGCAGAAAATAAAATTGTCAGAGAAAATAATATGAATATGAATTGTCCAAATACATCTTCTGAAGAAAGACATTTAGTTATTATATTTCTGAAAATGTAGAAAAAGACATTATCTTAAAACAGATAAATAAGAAACTTCAAATGGATCTAGATGACAAAAAGGCAAATATTCAACAACATTTCCAATAAAATCCAAATTGTAGAGCATGTTGAAAAACAATTTAAAAAATATTCAAGCATGGTATTATTGTTGTGTATAAAATTACTCCCCCCTCCCTCTTAGACTCATTTATCAAATAAACTGAAATGGCAAATATAATCTGAAATCTCATTTCATGCACATTTTTTTTGAAAATGATTTATTTTTTGATTTTATAAACAGAAATGACTAATAGAAACTACTACTCCCCCACCCCCTTCTTTCCAATTTCTACTTTCTCACATCTATAAAAATAGTTTTTAAAAGTGATACCTATAGTGAGATACATGCAAGCTATAGATGTGATTATTTAATGTACATATTTATTGTGTGTAAAATTACTCTCCCCCCCCCCTTTCTTAAACAAAAATAAATAAACAGAAATGGTAAATAGAGTTTAAAATTTTATTTCATGCAAATTTCTGTTTTTCTTTTCCCCCTATTTCCATTTTACAGTCTAACTTGATAAAAAGAGGTGTTAAAATTATATATATAAATATATATATTATAAAACTAATTATAAATTTTACTGAGAAAAACTTCATCAATACAGGATATACATGCTAGTTATAGGAGTAATTATTTAATTTTAATAGTACCGTCCAATAGTACCAGTTAATCCATATTTATTAGTTTGCAAATTGTATATTTATCTTAATAAACAAAAATATTGATTTTTTTCCCCCCATAGGTATGCAGAAAACATTCTAACGATGAAGATATAGAAAGAGAAATTTCTGCATTTCATGAGAAGAAAGGAATTGTTATTAAAACTGCACTAAACCACCCATAACTAAAAAAAAAAAAAAAAAAAAAAAAAATGCATTTTTGAAGGTTGTCTTCATTATTTATCTAAAGAAAATAAGCTATCAAGAGAAGATCATTCTGATAAAAAAAAAATTCTGAGAGAACAAGATAATTTAACCAAAACAATGAAAGAAAGTATCAAAGAAAAAATAGTATATGATAGTATAAAAACTTTTTCAAATTTTGATGAACTTCATATTTGTGAAAAACTATCAGTGTCTCTACATATTGGGACATTTTAAAGAATATCTGCATACTATTCTTACATTTTAACAAATTCCAAGAGTGCCAATAGGATTGCTGTGTCGCAATAGATAAAAATTTGGAATTAAAATTAAGTGTAAAAGGAAAAGATCAGTGAACAGGTAAGTACAAATTTCCATTTTTAGTTCATAATGTAAATGAAGTACTCTTTTAATGACTACCTAGAAAAATCTACAATACATGAAAAAGATGACATTTTATAATTAGACTTAATTAATCAAGAAAATGTAATTAAAATGATAAGTTATGTTACATAAACATTATTAAAAAATTGTTGTTAAAACATGAATGATTCATTAAAATCTAATACTTCAAATCTCAATGTAACAAAAAAAAAAACTAAAAGAAAATTTTCAACTCTAAAAAATTAAGTTTTTATTAGAAAACTATACTTTATTTATAATTATGAAGCACTCTTGGATGTTATGTAAATTATTAATGTTTACACAAAGATTTTAATTTTTACAAGTGTAAATTAATTTGTATTGATGTAATAAATTTTGTCAAGATTATCAAGTTTTATTATTTTTATTTTGCTATTGTTTTCTTCTCAAAATAGATTTTAATTATCAAATTATACTTAGGATACAGACCATGTTATGCAAGTCATTTTAAAAATATGCATACACATACTGTCCCACTGTTTAAAAATATATATATACAGTCCTGGACAAAATTATAAACTCAAAAATTTTTTTATTTGTTTGCATCATAATATAAATAAGATTAGCTTTACGTTAATAATATAATTATGAATATTTATATTAAGGCATCTAAAATTAATGTAACTTATAAATAAAATGGAGTAAGTAATTTAAATAAGAAAATACATAACTTAAAAAAAAAAAACATTGTGTGAAACCTGGACAAAATTATAAACTCAAAGTTATGATTTTCTATATTCTGGAACATGTGATATAAATAAATGCATTTTGTGATAAAAAACTAATAAGTGGAGTCATTATGAATCAATACATTTTAATACATTAATACATGTTTTAATTTTTTTCATAAAATAACATTATGTGACACCTGGACAAAATTATAAACTCAAAATTATGAATTTCTACAATCTAGTTTTTTTTTATATAAATGAATGCATTTTATGATAATAAACTAATAAATGGAGCTATTAGGGATGAATATATTTCAATACATCAATGCATTTTTATAATTTTTAGTTAAACAATTTTGTTAAATGTGGTTTATTAATGTGGTTTTTGTATATAAAATGGAGTGGTCAACTTCCAAAGATATAGAAAGAAATCAAAGATCTATGTTATAAACAGCATTTAGTACTGGAGCTTCTTCTAGCCTAATTGTAAATATTTTAAAGTTAAATGTAAGCTCTCGAATTGTTAGACGCATTCTTCAATGAGCACCGAATATGAAATGGAAGAAAATGAAAGCTCAGCCAAAACCAGAGCCCCATCACATGAAACCCGAATTTCATTTTGCACAACAGCACGTGTCATGGATAATATAATGGAGCACATTCATTTGGTCAGACTAAAAGAAAATTAATTTAGAGGCCCAGGTGGCATAAGATACTGTTGGAACGATATTAAGCCTGAAGAACGGCATATCTTTAGTCGAAACATTGGTGAACAATCAGTGATGGTGTGGGCTGGTTTTTCTCAGAATGGTAAAATTGCTCTAGATTTCCTTAATTGAAAATAAAAAGCAGAAGACTACCAGTTAACGTTGGACGATAATCTTTTGTCATATGGACCTTTGATCGCTGTAAAAAACTGGGTATTTCTGAAAGATAATGCAGCAATACACTCTACAAAAAACACAAAAGAGTGGCTGCAGCGCTAGTATGTAAATATCTTGAATTGACCAGCTCGCACCCTGGATCTAAACCCCATTAAAAATTGCTGGAGTGCAATCGTTCGAATAGTCTATCGCGATGGACGCCAATATCAAAACACAAATGATTTAAATACGGCTATATTTTCAGCCTAGAACCAGTTGTCTATGGAGCAGTTGGTAAAAAAAAATTTCAATCTATGCCGAGTCGCATATTTAAAGTCATTCAGAAAAATGGCGGTTCAACACATTTTGAATGTATGCATTATTACTTTGCACCAGGATTCAAAAGTATATTCACTTCTTAAACTCTATAATTTTATGTTTTCAATTTACACATGTACTATATTTATATTTTACTCATATTTTTTGAAAAAAAAAATATATAAAAATGCATTGATGTATTCAAATATATTCATCCCTATTAACTCCATTTATTAATTTATTATCACAAAATGTGTTTCTTTATATCAAAAATACCAGAGTGTAGAAATTCATAGCTTTGAGTTTATAATTATGTCCAGGTTTCATTTAATGTTATTTTACAAGAAAAATTAAAATATGCATTGATGTATTGAAATGTATGGATGCGTAATGACTCCATTTATTAGTTTCTTATCACAAAAAGCATTTATTTATATGAAATATGCCAGAATATAGAAATTTATAACTTTGAGTTTATAATTTTGTCCAGGTTTCACATAATGTTATTTTTTTAAGTTATGTATTTTTTTTATTTTAATTACTTACTCCATTTTATTTATGAGTTACATTAAATTTAGATGTCTTATTATAAGTATTCATCAGTATTTTATTAATGTAAAACTAAGCTTATTTATATTATGATGTAAACAAATAAAAAAAATTGTGAGTTTATAATTTTGGCCAGGAGTGTATACTCTAATATCTTATTTAAAACAGATTATAAATATTACACTTCTTTAGTTACACTACACAACATACTTCTATTACAAAAAAAAAAAAAAAAAAAATACATTAATATTTTTATCATAAATATGAAGATTTTTGCATTTAGTAGAGAAAAAATAGCTGTCCCTCTTTAAAATATTATAATTTAGTAATATTGTTTCACTTTATTTTTCACTCTAGAAGGAAAATAAATGGAACATTTCATGAGATAAATCATTGTTAAAATCCTTATCATCCTTAAAATTTCTGAAATTATTACAGCAAAAAAAAAAGAAAAACATTAAGAAAATCTACAAAGCACTTTGTCCTCCAGACTGTAAAAAATGCAGATAGTCTCAAGAAAAAATTATGAAAAACTTTCAGCATCGAAAAAACAATGTCCTGTTAGATTACTGTGGCTGCTGTCACCAGAACCTGTTAGGCATAATTCCCTGTCTAATGATATAAGACCAATTTTGCTTCTCCTAAATTTCTCCTAGCTTCAGAAAAGAGAGGATATCTCGAAGAAAAAGCGAGAATTGATGAGAATCAAAGAAATTCTATTAGTGAGTTGACTACAAGGCAAATTCTCAGCAAAGAATGGAGCATCCTTAGACAAAATAGGCTTACCACTGGTAATTTTGGTAAGGTTTTTAAAAGCTTGCATTCGAAATAAATATCTGCCTTCTTTATTCAGACAGATTTGTGGCGATTACAAATTAGACAAATTAAAAAGGTATTATGTGGGGCAGAGAAAACGAAGAAAGCACAAAAGTCAGTTTCACACATGCCCGTAAAGAAATTAACAACACAGGGTTGCGGCTGCATGAAAGTGGACTTTTAGAAGCAAGCCCGGACGATTTTGTTAATGAGAATTCAATAGTAGAAATAAAATGCCCATTTAAATATATTGATTCTTCTAGTCAAACGGAATTTTTATCGATTGAAAAACTATATAATTTATTTAGATGAAAACGACTCTTGTGTAATAAACAAAAAACATGAATATTAACATCAGATCCAAGGAACATTGCACATTTGTAATTGTGATTCAGGCCAGAATTTTAAGACGAAGAATCTGAAGGAGTGTTCCGTACCGAGGGAGGGCGTCCACACCCTATAATTTAAAAAGATCAATTCTCACCAGCAGATCAACCTCCCCATCTTCCAGTGTTGGTTGTGCCAAAAAGCGCTACAAGAGACGGGGTTTGAAGAATGAGGTGCACGATCCGGTGGTCGATTAGGGCAGGGTTGGTTGCACTATATGCCAGGACACCGACGATGAAGACTTCCTAGTTTTCCTGGAGTGCAACCACACCCTTCACGAAAATTGCCTAATTAACTGGATGGAAATTAATCCAGAGATTTTGTGTCCTATATGTAGAGCTCCAGTGCTCATATAGGAAAACATTCTACCTATGTAATGTACTTCAAAATGTAATCATGTAATCACTTCATATGTAAATAAAATATTGAAGTTAATAATTTGTGTTTTTTTAGTTGGTAGACTTTTTATATTGAAGTTGATAATTTGTGTTTTTTTAGTTGGTAGACTTTTTATAAAAAAAAAATCGAAAAATTATCTTTATTTTCAGCTTTGACTTTCTGAATCACACATAAAGAAATGGTTCAGTCTATGCATTTATTTTCAGTCTTCTGAATGGATACGTTTTTAAACATTACTTTATTTAAGGGTTTAATTTACAACTGCTCCACTCAACACCCCAAAACGTTTTGACACATTTACAAATTCATTTTTTAACAAAAAGTTATAAAATTGGAATGCCTGACTATGGAAGCGATTTCGAATCGAACTGAATTTTCCATTTTATGATGATTAAATTACCTATGCAGTTCTAAGCTATTTCGATCACCCGTTTTTCTCCTGCTTTTCGACCGGTTTTTTTGCTTCCGTTGGGAAATGTGCTCAAAAAAGTCATCTTTGGAGGCTTGTTATGAAAGATCTATTGTGTTTTATTAAAAAGCAAAAAATTGAGTGCAATTAGACAGTTTCTGAACAACAACACCTGCTAGTTTAATGAATTTTCGAACAAAAAATAAATTAAAGCATGTATCACAAAGTTGCCCTTTTTGATTTAAGAACACATTTAAGCAACATTGGAAGCACCAATGTTGGTTCTAGAAACCCAAATCATTTAGTTACGGTAACAAAATAAAATCAACAAAATAATTTTGTAAATCCAACCAAACATTTAGATGGGGAAATACCAAAAATTTGGATGAAAGAACTATTTTTTGTTGTTTTGGCAAAATCGTTGGTTCTGTATCTAATTTTTAATTGTAGGTTTTGTCATTCCCTCATTTTTTTTTTTTTTTTTTTTTTTTTTTTTTTTTTTTTTTTAAGTAAGACAACGAGGGAGAAAAATGAAACATTATTTAAACTACATTTTGGGATTTTTAAATTTAATTCACAGCGTATAATTGTGAAATAATAAATATTGAAGTATTAATTGATATAATGCATGCATATTTAAATATCACATTCTTCATTTCCAATTTATAATGTATTTTCCAATTTTTAGCTTTTAGAGTGTTTCATTGTTGCAGTTTCACAGCCGTTTGGCTTATTTTGGTGAGCCCCAGTGGCACAGCCAGAATTCGGTTCTAGAGGGGAGGGGATGAGTTTTTGATAAAAGTGATTACTGGTTTTTGGTTGGTTGGTTGAATTTGGTTTTATGGCACAAGGTACCCCGTGGGAGATTCTGCGCCAAGAACAATATAGGAATAAAATAAAGTTAAAATTTAATATAAAATGTAAAAGTGAAAGTTACATTAAAAACTTGTAGATATGAATTAAGTGGATAAAGGCAATGCAATGATACATGACATTAAAACCAATTAAAACCAGACAAAGATATTTAAAGTCTAAAAAGATAAAATTCTAAAACAATAAGATAACGACATGAAAACCAAATTGGAAAAGTACTACAGAAAACCTAAAAATATATCTAAAACAAAGACCAATAAAAAAATTAATTCAACTCGGCAGATACTCCTCAAACATAGTGTTTTCCTCGGAGTCCGAGACACTGCAATAAGTCTCTGATTCCATAGCTTCGTGAACACAGTGCTGAAGTTGCCTGGGTCTTTAAAATTTCTTACACGTGGGCTTAGAGATGCATTTTTCAATCTTTTAACGACAGTCTTCCGCCATGGGGATGCTGGAGTTGGTGTTTTTATGGTCTGTTCATTTTTTATGCGATTTCTGTAATGTTTTTGAACTTGTAACAGTTCGGGTCCCAGCCTTGGTCCCTTCTTTCTGAACGCCAGTTTTCACTATTTGACTAGAGTTGGGGTTTTTCGTGTTTAATGCAGATGAATTCGGGTCATTTTTTGGTGGGGCAACAGCCTTTGTCTCATTTAGAGGTTTGGATAATCCTCTTTGGATTGAGCTTGAGATTTCTGACTCAGCCTTTCAAGATAAGTTATTTTTACAGGTTCTGTGGATGGTAGCCAGCGTTCTAATGGCGGATTTAGAAAACATTTAGTAGGGAGAGAGATATCCTGGATTTCTTTAATTGGTGTGCTAGTTGATTGTGTTTTAGTAGATTTATTCAGAGGATATGAGGAATGAGTTTGGGTACTTATGTGTCTTACAGATTTTGATTGGTTTTTAATAAGCTGGAGTAAGAAATTCCAACAGATGTGTTTCTGGTTTCTACAAGTTTGCGGGCTTCAGGATAAAATAAATTTTGAGTAATTTTAACTGCGATAATTTCTTTCTCTCTGTTCCAATTAGGACAAGTACGGGAATATGCAGTATGATCTCCTTTACAGTTTGCACAACATTCGGGTTTTTCACAATCTTTATTGTCGTGACCGACTTCTGCACAACATGCACAGGTAAGGGATCCACGACATGTACCGTTAGTGTGCCATAACGTTGACATTTAAAGCGACTGAGAGGGTTAGGAATGTAAGGTCTGACAGACAATTCAGGTAAACGGCTTTGATTCTAGTTGGTAAAGTACAGCTATTGAAAGTGAGAATGACTTGTCCATTCTGACGGATAGTGATACGACATGCATCAAGGACATTTTTACTTTTAAATTTTCTAAGAGTTCATCTTTTGTAGAGAATAATAGGTCTGATTCAGAGATAACACCTCGGCTTGTATTTAGAGATTTATGTGTTTGTACAGAAACGGAAAATGTGCCTATTGTAGAGCAATTAGTGAGAAGCTGCGATTGTTTAGCTGTAGATACTTCTACTAGTAAATCTCCAGATTGTAAATCTCCTAAAACAGATAGGAATGTTTTTGCAATGAGAAATGGTAAAGTTTTTCCAAAGGAACTATCAGAGTGGCTATCAGTTCGTTTAATGATAAAAAAGCGAATGAAAGAGGAAGTCTGGACAGTTTGTTGCTCTCAACTAGGAAGCGAGATAGAAGGAAATGAAGCTTTTCCATGTATTATAAAAAATATTAATTTCAGACCCCGGCCACACCACCCATTACACCCACCCATTAGGTTCTTTATAAAGAATGAATTTTAATATTTAATTGTAAAATAATGGTTATTTGAAAGCCTTTTTTGCAAAAATTTTAGGACAAGCCAAATTTTACTGATTTTTGAACAGACTTGGCCACTTTGAGAAAATGATTTAATGTTTGAAAATACATTTCTTGGTAATTTTTAAATTCATTTCTCAACAACGTTAAAGTTTGATACATTTTCTGACTAATTTTTAACTGTAAAAGTATAAAATTGACAAGCCTGACTATTGAAGAAATTTGGAATCGAATACCTTTTTCCATTTTTGGTAAATAAGATATATATATTTGTAGAAATATAAAAGATTCTTGTCACGTGGTTGCACATTTTTCTCTTTTATACTGCTGTTGCTTCCATATATTCTATTCAAAATGCAAAGTTTTTTCTTAAATTGCTTTAATCAAAAAATGGATTACACCATTCGATTACATAGTTTTTGAATAAAAACACCTGCTAATCTGATGTGTTTCCGAAGAGAAATGAATTGAGAAAGTAGCTTCTGAGAAAATCTTTAATAAAATGATATAGGAATCTTTTCATAATTATTATTTTTTTTAATAAATTTTAAGATATTTCATATATTGTCATTGTTATGTATGTTTCACAAAATTTTCCTTCGCATTTTTTTTTTTTTTTCCTTCAGATAAAAAATGTATTGTGTTTTTTCTTTGTGTGTATGTGGATGTAATAACGATAGTTATATATATATTTTTTTTTTCCAGTACAGTTTAGAATCGCTTTGAAAACAATTCTGAGAGGACAAATAATGACATAGAAGGATTCCATTCCATGTTGAATAAGAGATGCCAGTCACATCTCAATTTGTTTTCCTTCATAGAAGTAATAAAAGATATACAACAAGAAAATAAGGTCACAATGGAGATGCTCTCGTTAGGAAAGATGCAGCCGCCAAAATCCCAAGCTAAATATAGAAAAATAAATGAAAAACTGGGTGATTTAAAAGAAAACTTAAATCAAAATAGAATTTTGTTAACAACTTGCCTTGATGAAGTTGGTAAACTTCTTCATGTGGAAAATTGAAACGTTTAATTGATATGTTTTTATTCTTTTGCAATGAAAAATAAAATACACTTTTGCAGTTTTTTTTCTTGTACGTCTATAACCTGTTAATTATGCTTCAATAGAGAAAATACACTTTTTTGCTGTTATGTTCAGTTAAAAGATATATAAATGATGCAAAAGAGAAATTTATAAAACAACTAAAATGTCAACTACTTCAAATTAATCTTTAGATGAATTTAGGTTTGTTATTTACATTAATGAAAAACAGATCACATATGAATATATTTTTTACATCCACACTTGCCAAGTTCCTTTATTTTAATGGGAGACATCTCATTTTTAATTGAATATGCATACTCCTGATTTTTGATGCATTGCTTCTGAATTCATAATACTCTGTTATTTTATTTAAAAGAGCAGTGAAAATGATTTTTAAAAAAAAAAGTAAACTTTCTCCTTATCGAACTGATAAGGAGTAGTTCATGTGATAAATTATATTCAGGTCGAACATAACTAATGAGAATAGATTTTTTTTTCTTTTTTTTTTTTCTTTAGCATTTACTTCATTTATAGGGAAAAAGTAAACTTCAGCAGTAATTTTAAAATAATTTAAAATAAAAACTACTAATATCCATTCAAGATTAAACAAAGGTAGGTCGAGATGAAAATTCTAAATTTAAATTTGACATTTTTATCACTGATTTGTTGATTTTAAATACATGTATGCATATACAGTAAACTCCCTCAAATCCGACCAGCTTGGAACCAGAGGTTTTGCAGATTTTAGAATTTTGCGGATTTCTGATCAATGTTTTGTTTACATTTTTTAAAAAGTAATTTGAATGTAATTAATAATGAAATCAAAAGTATAATGAATGCTTACAATATGCTGAAATATCAAAATAAGTAATAAACCAAAATAATAAAAATTTAGATACCTTTTAAAATGATAAAAATACTAAAAGCAAAAGGTCAAATTAATAATCAATAATATACAGTTAAATATTCAAAATAAAGATGAAATGTGTTTTTCCTAAATTATTCAATGAAACTTGCCTCATAAAGATACATTACTAATTCACATCAGGATCATAAAATGATGATGTTTTGTTTCAGGTTTAGACAGACTTAACTAAAAAAGCTTGATTAATACATAAATAAGTTTGGTAAGATTGTAATTACCAATAATATCAGCAATATCTTTATTTTTTCAAAAAAAATTCTTTCTTCATGAAAAAACATGAATTCAATAAACTTAACAAAAATTGAAAATTAAAAAATATATTAGATTGATATAAAACTAAAAAAGTCAAATTTTGCATCTACATCTGAACTGAATGTTTCATTGTTTACATCTGTAAAATATGTGCGGATTTTAGAGAGTTGTGGATTTTAGGAGTGCAGATTTGAGGGAGTCTAATATATAAATATATATATATATTATGAAAATAAATTTCAGTTATTTATTGATCCAATTTAAACAATATAGATAAATCTATTTTACATATCGTTAGTAGGGCGATCAATCGTAGCCTCTTTATGATTTGCCAATATATTTCAGAGCTGCCAATTTGTACACGTTTTTATTTAATTTTCATCTTTGTTAATAAATTTCGAAATGATTTAAAAAAAAATTTTTGTTAGAAGTAAATTGTACCTTTATGTCAGAAAATTATTAATCAGTATTATTACTTTTTAATGTTTAAATGCTGCATGCTATTTTCATTTAATGTTTCTCTGCTCAAACATGCAAAATTTTCGGGCACATTTACAAACTCATTTTTTACACTTAAAATCATGCTATCAATAGATGTGACTATTGGATTGATTAAAATGTAATAACCCTTTCTTTTTTAGTAAATGTATTACGTCTTCAGTTTCAAATTATTGATGCCTCATGACGACGTTCATCTGGCTGTAGCGCCTAGTAGAGGTCTGCACAGGCCAGGCCGCGGCCCGAAGCCCGAGCCCGGCCCAGCCCGCGGGCCGGGTTCGGGCCGATTTCCAATAGTGGCATTCGGGCCGGGCCGGGCTCGGGCCTTACTTCTGAAGACCCGGGCCGGGCCTAGTCACTAATCTTTCGGGCCGGGCCGGGCTCGGGCCTTAATTTTTTTGCTGGACGGGCCGAGCCTAACTTTTTTTTCCATACGAAGCCGAGACTGATTCCATTCTTCCTAGTTTTCATGGACCAAAATAATCAGTTCCTATTGAATCTTCCTATATGAAAATCCTTTTCTCGAATTTTTATAAATCAGTAATATTTGGCTTTGTCCAAAAATGTTTGCAAAAAAGGCATATACTTTTAAGCCGTCCTTATTCTACAATTAAACATTAGAATTTATTCCTTTTAAAGAATCGTAGATTACTAGGCGTTTTAAAATAGAATTAAACACACACACACAAAAAAAACATGATTATGACGGAATTTTTTTTTAAACTGAAAGTTTCTTTTAAAATGTTCATCCATGCAAAATGAATACAACAATACGGAGAAAAAAATATATTAAACATTTACATCTGTTAAGAAGGGAATGTATTTTTTTTTTTTTTTTTTTCGTTCCAAAGCGATTTCGTCTTTGGAAATTTTACCATATACCGCTTTTTCGACTTTTTGTCTCCATTACAGGGAATATGGATTAATAATACTACTGATAACTGAAACATTTACATACAACAAACAAAGATTCATTTAAAAGCGTAAATATCGCATCCTACGGTACTTCTGCATAAATGGAGATTATAAACATGAAAAAAAAAAAGACTAATATAATTTTTTTTGGTCAGAACTCTTCCATAAGATTAAAGATCAATGTTCTGTAGAAATTCCCTTGAGCCGGGCCGGGTTTGGGCCGAATTTTAAACCTTTTTCCGGACCGTGCCGAGCTCGGGCCGAAATTTTAACTTTCGGGCCGGGCCGGGTCGGGCCAATATTTTTTTCGTTCGGGCCGGGCTCGGGCCGAAATTTTAACTTTCGGGTCGGGCCAATATTTCTTTCGTTCGGGCCGGGCCGGGCCCAGGCCGAAATTTTAACTTTCGGGCCGGGCTCGGGCCTGGAAATTTCGGCCCGTGCAGACCTCTAGCGCCTAGGCCCTCAATTTGAAACGGCGTTTTCTGAAAAATTATTTAACAATCTCTCAAAATGAAATTGAAAATCATTTTCAATTATGTTGTTTCTAGATGTAAATGTACTAATTAAAATTCACACGTTTTAAATTATACACACACACACACACACAAAAAAAAAAAAAAAAAAAAAAAAAAAAGAAGAAGAGGAATGTGTTGTGAAGTGGCCATACTGAATTTCAGAACAAACATAAACAGCATTTTATCCAATTACTAATCATAATTCATAAAGTCTTTTGAATAATATATACTTACTGTATACTTTATGTATATAAATTTTCTATTCTAAGCATGTTACGGTGCAGCCCAATAACTTATTTTAATTTCATTAAGACATATGTATTTATACTATTAAAATATACTCATACTAATAAAATAACACTATTAAATACACTTATAATAATAAAATAATACTCTTAAGTTATACTAATAAAATAAAACTATTATCGATATTCAAGATTCCAGGAAGTGTTGAAAGTGTTTCATAATCTATGCTTAACGCATGATTTTTCATACTTGTTAATGTATATTTTAAGATGTGCTATTATTATTTTTTCAATTTCTAAAAGGAATTGAGCTTATATTATTATATGCAGTTGTATTACATAATTAAATCATGATCTTTTATATTAAAATATATTTATTCACAGCTAAATAATAGGTCGATAGTTAACTTCAATTGTCATGTTGTTATTTTAGAATAGTTAAACTAGTAAAAATTCGACTTTGTGTTAAATGTGTTCTTTAAAAAGGCTTGTTTATAAGAGAAAGTATTTTCTAATGGGATCTGGTTTAATGTGAATTTTTTTCTAAACAATCCGTTAAGGCTGTTCTGAGAAATGTATTTTTCTTCACTCAAGAACACAAAGATTTCTGACACTTTATTAAATAAAACATAACAAACAAAGTAACACGTGTTGGCATTATTTTTAAAGGATATTTTACTGAACTTTTTATTTAAAAAAGTTTAGAAACCGATAAAGTTAATTAAACTATCTGTAAGGCGGCGTTACATTATGTGTTTATAAATAAACATGAATTGGGAAATGTGACAGAAACAACCAGTTTAGATTTCAAGCAGTTTTATAATTAATAAAGTAATTAATTAAATATGAATATTAATTAAATATGTACATACATTAAACAAATCCAAAATTTCTATTATATCATAAAAAAAACAGCGTATGCAATATATAATAAGTATAATCATTTAGATTCATATTAAAACAAACCCCATAAAAAAATTCTCATTAGAAACAAAGTTATGGGCAAAATAGTAAGGCCTCTTTTCTTGAAACAGCGATATTTAAAGGGCTAGACTGTTTGTTTACATTTTTCACGCAGCTGGCGCCGGCCGTAGCTGATAAGATTCAAGGATTTCTACTCTTATTTTTCTTTACTCTGTGGTTATTTATTTTCCCTTTCCTTTCAGGAAATCAAGCAGAAATTAGCAACTGCTACTTCAACTTTAGATTCAAGCTATTTAGCTTGATTTAGAAATAAATCTATGCACGTTGTGTTGTTTACTCTTTCGATGCTGAATTTCTGATTTTTTTATAGTGATTTGTTTGCGAATAAGTTTTATTTTAGCTTTAAATTAATTTTATTTATTTCGTTAATAATCTTCTGCTACAATGAGTTAAGTTCTTAGCGAAAACACACCTAAAAGAGCTTCTGGGATACGACCGAAAAAAAGGATATTTACTGGTAATATATACACCAGAAAGCTGACGAAAAGTGAAAATGATTCACTGAATAACAGTGCTTCACAGAGAAAACTTTCTGTAAACAAGGAGTTTGAATATAATTCTAGCTTTGATGGATATCGTATTATGGATGTCAGTCACATGTTTTCCATTCTGGAAAAATTTTTATGCTGTAAAGCTTGTGGTGGTGAAGTAAGTATAACTGAAGAAATTGAATGTGGCTTATCATCTAAAATTTCGATTTTATGTGAAAATTGTGCTGAAGTTATTAAATTTAAGAATTCTAAGAAGATCGGCGAAAATAACAAAATTTCAGAAATTAATGTTGGTTGGTTGGTTGTATCAGTTTTAATGGCACAAAATCCCCCGAGGGATATGCTGCGCCAAAACGAAGAGTATGAATACAAACGTGAAAAGAAATATCAGGATGGGGTATCCCATTCTGATATATTCAGATAAAAAGTAATAAATTGAAATATTAAAATGCTAAAATAGTACAACATAGAAATAACCAGTAGAAAGCTCAATCTGGATAGAGCACCTATCCAGATATCATTAAAATGGCGACAGAAGACAAAGAGATTGGAAGAGGTTATATTTCGAAATAAAAGCCTGCATGTTTTAAAAAGATAAAAAGTGCCCCATGAGGTGTTTCCCCAATGAGGTTAGTCAATAGTGGTGAAGATGAATTAAAATATAACCGATACAAGTGCCGGAGGCCTGGACAGTCCGTTAGGATATGACGAATGGTAATATGATCAAAATGACAATGTGGACACATGGGTGCATCCTCTCGGAACAAAAGATGTTTGTGAGATAACCTAGAATGTCCGATTCTCAGACGAGTCAGAAGAACATCAGTTTTTCTTGGATAGTTCGGAGGCCAGGTCATTATAGTTGGTTTTATATGATGTAGTTTATTATTGATTTCCGAGTTCCAACTTTCTTGCCAGTTATTATGAATAAAGTATTTAATAATTAGTTTAACGTCTGAGAATGGAACTTTATGGTGAATTGGATTAAGAGCAAGTTTTGCTGCCTCATCTGCTTTTTCATTCCCAGAAATACCCATGTGTCCAGGTATCCAGCAAAATAAGATATTATAACCACGATTTGTCAATTTGTTATAAAAATCCAGGATGGCTGAGACATATGGATGCTTGTTATGTGATTTTATTGCGTCAATAGCACTATTTGAGTCTGAGTAAATGATGAACGAAGTGTTATGATGATGTGATATATGCAACATGGCTCTCTCTATCGCGATCAACTCAGCTGTAAACACGGAAACTGAAGGGTCAAGCCGGTAGCTGAAATTGGTGTTATCACAGAACACCCCACAACCAACAATATTGCTACCCTTTGACCCATCTATGTAAATATCTGTATAATTCCTGAAATCTGAGCGATGTGCTGCAAATAATTGTTGAAAGATGACAGGTGCAGAGTTCTTTTTGTCATTATGTTTAAAAGGATGAAGTGTGGTTATTTTAGGGGTTTTCCAAGGAGGGAACTCATGCAAAGAACATGTGCTCACCTCGATATTGCTAAGTTGGCTATTGTTAATAATGTTTCTTATTCTGGCTCCAAATGATGGGATGCAAGATGGTCGATGCCGATAGAGAATATCATGGTCTGTATTCAAAATGTGGGATAAAATACGATAGTATAAGTCCAGTGAGAGCTTTTTACGAATATGATGTAATGCAGGTTCATTACACTCGACATATAGGCTTAAAACCGGAGATGTTCTAAAAGCACCAGAGCAAAAGCGGAGTGCACTATGGTGCACGGTGTCGATTTTTTTAAGAATGGAATTACGTGCAGAACCGTAGACCTGACAGGCATAGTCAATTTTGGAGCGGATAATAGAACGGTAAATTTTTAAGAGAGAGCCACGGTTTGCTCCCCAAGAAGTGTTTGAAAGCACCTTGATTAAATTGAGAGAATGTTCGCACTTTTTACGTAGCTGCAAAACATGCGGCAAGAAAGTGAGTTTTTTGTCAAAATATAAGCCCAAAAACCGGACATTGTCAACAACAGCAATTTTATACGTTCCAATAAAAATTTCTGGATCTGGATGCAAATCCCTTCGTCTACAGAAATGCACACAAGAGGTTTTGTCCTGGGATATAATAAAGCCATTTTTGTTTGTCCATTGAGTAACACGGTTGATAGCAATTTGTAATTGTCTCTCAATAAAACGCATATCTTGACCTTTACATAAAATTTTAAAATCATCAACATATAGTGTACCCTGAACACTTGCAGGCAACTGGTGCAGGATATCGTTTATCTTGATAGCAAAGAGGGTGACACTCAGAACACTGCCCTGCGGTACACCCTCTTCTTGTACATAAAAACTTGAAAAAAACCCCCCAACTCGAACTTGAAAAATTCGAACTGCGACGAAGTTCTTAATAAAGATTGGTAGGTTACCTCTAAAGTTCAGATTAAAGAGATCCCGAAGTATGCCATATCTCCATGTTTTATCGTATGCTTTCATCATATCAAAAAATACAGTTACCAGATGGTTGCGTTTTAAGAAAGCAGTCCGAATATGAGTTTCCAAAAAAATGAGGTTATCAATAGTGGACCTACCACGTCGAAATCCGCTTTGAAAAGGAGCAAGAACATTATTCGATTCCAAAACATGCACCAGGCGGTAATTAACCATTTTTTCTAAAAGTTTGCAAAGGCTACTAGAGAGTGCGATTGGCCTGTAGTTGTTTGGGTCACTTGAATCTTTGCCTGGTTTAGGGAAAGGAATGATAATAGCTTTACACCAGGCTTTAGGAAAAGTATGTTCAATCCAGATTCTATTGTAAAAAGCGAGCAGGTTGTTGAGAGAGGTGGTAGATATTTTATCATGGTATAAGTGATGCCATCGTGTCCTGGAGCAGATAAGCGGCTGTTTTGCAAACATCGCTGGAGCTCTAATTTAGTGAAAGGTAAATTATAGTCGTAGGAATGGCGAGAATTAAAATTAATGCTGGTTGATTCTGTTTGTCTTTTATAAGATAAGAAAGGTTCTGGATATGAGTCGGATTTAGAATTAGATGCCAGTGTACTAGCAATTGTTTCAGCGATATTTTGGGGAGATGCTATAGTTTGTCCATTGTAATTTAGGATAGAGATTCGGTTTTCTGAATAGATTCCCATACAGTTTTTCACCTTTTTCCATAGAACTTTACTTGATGTATTGGCATTGATGTTAGAAATGTACTGAATCCAGGATTCACGTTGGCTTTTGCGTCGCACTTCTTCTAGCTTGAGCCTTTCCTTTTTTGAAGGCGAGGTAATTATTATCATTAGGGTAGCGACGAAAAATGCCCCAAGCTTTCTGATGTTTTTTCTTTGCCTTTTGGCATTCGTCATTCCACCATGGCTTCCTGTGTCGCGGTATAGTTTGTGATTTTGGAATACTATTATCTGCAGCATTGATAATACTCTGGGTGATATTATCAAGCGCATCGTCAATGTCACCCTCTATCATATCACTTGTTATTTTAGCATTGTCTGTAAAGGATGGCCAATTAGCCCTGTCCTAAACATACCGTTTAAAACTATTAGAATCCATATAAGGAGTAGTCAGTGATATAAAAGTAGGGAAATGATCACTGCCGTGAAGGTCATTAGATACACAGAAGTTCCAATAAGGATAAATGGATGGGGAGCAGATAGTGAGATCGATGGCATGAAAAGTGCGAGTTGGTTCGTGGAAATATGTATGTTCACCATTATTGAGTAGGCATAAGCCATTGTCAGAAATTAGTTTTTCAATTATAGCACCACGTTGATTATTGTCAGAATTGCCCCACAGTTCACTATGAGCATTAAAATCACCAAGGATGATGAGGGGAGTAGGAACTTGAAGAATGAGATTATCTAGATGTGCAGACTGAATAGGCAGATTTGGTGGTAAGTAAATTGTACATATTGTTATAAGTCGGTTTATATGGACTCGGACTGCAACTGCTTGTAAGCTAGTATTTAACTTGACATGAGTGTGAGGTAAACGGTTTGAGATAAATAGAGCCACTTCACCAGTGGCCCTATCAGAACCAGTAAAATCTTTTCTGTAAGTAGCATAAGTGCGCAGTTTTGCTTTGTCTGTTAATTTAAGATTAGTTTCTTGTAAAGCTAAACATAAAGGTTGATTGTCATAAATAATGTTTCGGATTTCGTCATATTTATTATAAAAGCCTCGACAGTTCCATGAGATAATATTAGTCATCGTCAGATATGTTAGATATAAGTATCTATGTCATTTTGTTCAGAGGTAGTAGACATGCTACTATCTCCATCGTCCAATACTTCATCCCAATCAGGATGAAGGTCCACAGCATCATCATCCTTTGTAGTGGTTGGTTTCGTTACAAGATTTTTCCTTGGATTTGATTCATTTTTGGGTGTTTTACTCAATTTCTTTTTAATCTGGTTTTCAGATGACACAGCAGATTTAATTACCGGTAATTTGTGTTTTCCTGCATCAGCTTTATGTGTTTGTTTCAGCAATGAAGAGTTATTGGTATTTTGAGAGTTTTTTCTATGAAGAGGCAGTTTAGGAAACAGAGGATGCAGTGACTTAGTAGAGACAGTTTTTAATGATTTGTTAGGCGTGGATTGTGTTGATTTGGATATTTGAGAGGAGTTAGTGGCAATTTTTTTTCCTTTTTGTTGTGTTTGGTAATTTTTAATTGTAAGGGGTTCCGTTTGGGTTGCTATAGTGTTGTAGGTTTTACGGGCTGTATTTGAGATTGCTGAAGCGTATGATACACCAACTTCGGGTGTTCTGGATTCCACAATTTTTTTAGCATCAGGGTACGATATATTTTCTTTTGTACGAATCATCTGGATTTCTTTTTCTTTTTTCCATTGCTCACAGGATTTTGAATATGAAGGATGGTCTTTTTTACAGTTCACACAATGAGGAGGAGCATTGCAATGTTCACTTTCGTCACCCACTGCACTACACCTTCCACATGTGAGATTACCGCGACATCCAGTTTTTGAATGGCCAAAGCGCTGACATTTAAAACAGTGTAAGGGATTTGGGATGTATGGTCTGACTGAACAATTTAAATAACCAGCTTTTATAGATTTAGGTAGATTAGGTGAGTTAAATGTAATGATTATATGCTTTGTCGGTATTTGTACTTGATTAGATGGTATCTGATTATCACGGCGAAAGATCTTAATTCTGCGTGCTTCAATAACATGTTGGTCTTTAAGGTTTTCTATTATTTCAGCTTCAGAGACATGTAGGAGGTCAGGTTCAGATATAACTCCACGAGAAGTATTTAGGGTTCTATGTGGACTCACAGATATAGGGATATTTCCAAAATGTGTGCATTTCTTTAGATTGATAGCTTGTTGGTTATTACTCACTTCCACAAGAAGTTCACCTGATCTTAATTTTTTTATAGTTTTTGGTTCACCCACTAAACTCTGAATAGATTTATGAATTAAGAAGGGAGATGTTTTATCGAAACTCCCTTCCTGATTTTTTACAACAAAAAATCTTTGTTCATTTAGGTATGACACTGTCATTTCGGAATTCACTTCTAAAGTGGCATCTTCGACTCTCTCGGCCCATGATCTGATTAGGACCTGATCCGAGTTGGTTTTTGGGCTGGAACTCAACACAGTATTCATTTCTGTAATAGGTTTTGGGGCTTCCACTTCACATGTCTTTATTCCTTGATTTGTGGCCATGATTGAGAAATATTTTTGGATAAACGCCAGGCATCGGGCCTGGTCACCGACCCTTCTTCTTACCGTTACGTCTGGTGCAGGTCTCAAAAGGGCGAAAACTATTTTCAACAGACCCCCACGTTTTTCGAACATTGGGTTAAACTCGATAGCATCTCCGAAGCTCCGGCTCTTTTCCAGGGAGAGTGGGTAGCCGTAGGTAAGCCTTTACAGCTATGTCCAACCTACAGCCGGCCCTTACGTCGAAAGGCACCAGTCCTCCGGTGTTATTCCTAACCACCACCATGCAAGCATGGCGCCCTCCGTACTTGGAACCAGAGTTTAGAGATGCCCTGCACCCTGGGACTCGATATCAACCTAAAAAGGAAGAGACGAGTCGATGAGGTTAAAAGAAACCTCAACACCCAGGGTGTCTCACATGAATAAAAAAAACCACTATTGTAAAAGAGTTATTTGAGAGGGAGCTTAAAAAAATGGTGTCTTTTTTGTCTTTTGTCATTTTTTATTTTTTTTTTTTTCAAACAAGAGAACAGCAACAAAGTTAGTAGAACAAAGAAATATGAGAACAAAAAGTTAGTCTAAAAAACCCCAAACAAGAACAAAGAGTTAGTAAGAAAACAAACAAGAACAAAGAGTTAGTAAAAAAACAAACAAGAACAGAGAGAGATAACAAACTGAAAAGAGAAGATTAAAAAGTGTGAAACAAAGAGAAAAGGATAGACAACTAAAATAGAGAAGAAAAAAGGAAAGGAGAATGATCGCTCAGTTTCCCGGGGTCGCGAAGCCCGTAAATACCTAAAGAAGGTATTCCCCTGGGGGGTTCAGAAATTAACAACAGATATATTTATGCCATTAGATCAATTGGACTGGGGTATGCAGCAATGAAACTGTTTTGTGAAATCATGGATCTGCCTCAACCGGTTTCCAAAAAATCTTACAATGCTGCGATAAAGGTGCTACAGAAATGCTCTGCATCTGTCACAGAAAAATCTATGATATCTGCAGCTTCAGAAGAAGTAACTCTGACTGATTCTTCATGCTTAAACATCAGTGGTGACGGTACATGGAAAACTCGGGGTCATACTTCACGAATAGGTGTGTGCACTGTCACTGGTGACAAAAGCGGCAAAGTTATTGATACTGAAGTCCTTTCCTCATTTTGCAAGTCATGTGATGCATGGAAACTAAAAAAAGGGACGTATGAATATAATTCATGGAAAAAAACCCATGAAAATGATTGCCTCAATAACCACGATGGATCTGCTGGAAAAATGGAACTAAGTGGTATGGTTCGAATATTTCAACGTTCAGAAGCCACAAGAAACGTTAAGTACATTGGATATATAGGTGATGGTGATGCCAAAACTTTTCAAGCCATATCAGAGGCCAGCCCATATGGTTCTGATACAAAAGTTGAAAAAATTGAATGCGTGGGTCACATTCAAAGAGAATGGGCACACGCTTACGAAAACTTAAACAAAACAAAGTAAAATGTAGTGAAGGTAAAGCACTTGGAGGAAAAGGTAGACTTACGGACAACATCATTGCTAAGCTAACAGATTATTATGGAAATGCAATTCGACAGAATAAAAACAATTTACATGAAATGCGTAAAGCTATCTGGGCTGCATATTTTCATACTCGTTCAACGGATGCCGAGCCTCTACATTCATTTTGCCCTACTGGAAGTGAATCTTGGTGCAAATATAATAAAGCAGTTGCTTGTGGTACCATTAAAACATTTAAACACAACACAGTCCCGACTAGTGTAATGGATACTATAAAACCAATTTTTAATGACTTATCGCAGCCAAAACTTCTGTATAGGTGCTTAGGTTGGTTGGTTGGTTGAATTGGGTTTAATGGTGCAAAATCCCTTTAGGGACATGCTGCGCCAACACAAAGTCTAAAAGTATAAATGTAAAAAATAGAAAGTAGTCAAACTATCTGGATGGGGTATCCCATCCAGATATAGTCAAGCAAATAAGTTTAGAAAAATAAAATATTTAAAATTATAATAGATCTCATCCAAACGCCATTAGAGGGTACCCAAAAAAAGATAGAGAAAGATTATATATAAAAATAAAAACCTGCATGTTTCAAAAAGTTAAAGAGTGCCCCATGAGGTGTTTCCCCAATGAGGTTGGTCAAGATTGGTGATGACGAGTTAAAATACATTCTGTACAAGTGCCGGAGGCCGGGACAGTCAGTTAATAGATGATGAATGGTCAGGTGATCAAAATGACAATGAGGACACATGGGTGCATCCTCCCTAAGTAATAGATGTTTATGAGTGATTCTAGAGTGACCTATTCTCAAACGAGTCAGAAGAACACTGTTTTCCTGGGATAGATTATAGGTGCTTAGGAGGTAAGACCCAGAACAACAATGAATCGATAAATTCTTTAATATGGAAATTATGTCCAAAAACACAAGGAGTAGGTAAAAGGATTGTGGAAATTGCTACAAATGAAGCAGTTATTTTGTTTAATGATGGCAATCAAGGAAAAATGAATGTAATGCAAGAATTTGGCTTGACAGTTGGTGCACATGCTCGAGGATGTTTGAAACAGTTAGACGACCAAAGGATTGCAACTTCTAATTTACGCTTTCTTCAAAACACAAAAGAAGCAAGAAAAAGTAAGCGAATGAAAGAAATTGCTCAGAAAGATAAATTTCTCTTGGAGGAAGGTGAAATTTACAGTGCCGGTGCTTTTTAAATGTGTTAAGTTTTGTGAAAATCTTTGAGCAAAGTTTTTTTCCATCTGTTATCCCATGCGATGATAGTTATCAAAGTATATGTATGTAAATTAGTGTTCAAATTTCTAAAAGGTTTATTTATGTCATGCAATAGAAAACATCAGAATGAATTTATAGATTTTTGTTTCACAAGTCTTCTAAAAAGTTTATCAACCTAATAATCTAAGTAAACAGATGATGCAGTATTGTTCTTGTAAAGGTAAATTTATTTTTATTTCTACTTTTATTTTTCTTGATTTAGTACACAATATTTATTATTTTTTAATATTTATTAAATTCATGTGTATAAATAAGATAAGTAAATAATTATATAAATTACTGCAATACTTAAAAATGATGTTTCATAATAAGTTCCTAAGTCAATCTTTTCTTTCAATTGAATTTTCATAAAAATAATTTTCGTTTTTACGCTTAGGATTTAATAACACACATGATTTCTCCGAAACTGTTGGCTAAAATTTTGTAAAAAATTAACAGCTCATACAAAACATTCAAATGTTGAAAATGAAGAATTGTTATCAGTGTCATGTTAAATAATGAATGGTTATTTAGAAAAATGATATAAGGAAAAATTATTTTTGTTTTTTCGTTTACGATTCAATAGCGCGCATGATTTCTCCGAAATGGTTGTCTAAAATTTTATAAAAAATTTGTCAGGAATTACAACCCTAGTTCTTATCACCTTGCTAAGTAATATTTAAATCATGTTTAACATACATGCTTGTTTTTCTACTTCCACATACATATTCCTCTGGTGAACATATACTTGATTTATTTAAATTTATTTAACAGGATTTTTATTTTTATTCTTAAAGAAACATAGAAAAACTTACCTTTTCACAATAGATAACTTCTTTTCTGTTTTTACCTTATTAATATATAAAATAGTTCTTTTTACTTTTACTTTCGTTTTACAATAATTAAAATAAATAACCTGCCGTATCATTGACCACATGTCTAGCTTAGCTCATGCTCTTCTGAGTGGTTTCAGCCAATACTTCTAGAGGGCGTTCGGATGTGACGTAATCGTGATGTACTTCCACGATCCACACCCCCTTATTTCGTATTGGCACATTGAGCTTTGGGAACTGGAGGACGAGAGTACGGACATGCGTATTGCTGAATATTCTAGTATCGGCGGGAGATAAATAGTTTGATTTTCTGTTCTCTTTAACTCTTGTGGTGTTCATCGTCCCTGCTGATGTTGGTGTCAGTCAAGTACAGCAGATGTTCTTTCAATGTTAATTTAAGTTCATGTGATAATAAGTAATGGCTTGCTGTCGTCTTCTAAGTATTAGAGAAATGGAGTTCTGTTTTAAGTTGAATTTGCCTTTCATCGTTTTTCAAGTTTATTGACAACATGCTGTGATGATATGTTAGAACTCCGGTGAACATTTCTCCATGAACGATTAAGTGAAAGAATGATGTTATGGTTAGAGTAAGAGATGTCGTACAAGGGATGACTGATGAATAATAAATGGCGTAATAGCCTCTTTATAGTTTTTGCTATTTTTCTTCCAAATGCCAAAAACCCAGCTAGTTTAATGGTTATGTTGATTAGCTCTGGTACTTTGCTAAATGATCAACTTTTTACCTTTTATTGGAGAAACAATGTGTCATGGGGATTTTTCTTATTGGATAAGTAATTGTTAATTATATCCTTTTTTTATTTCTTATGTAATGTAAATTAATGAATTTTATGAACCCATTATTATGTATGTTAATGCCTTTTAATTATTTAAATAAATGTTGATATTGTTTTTAAATCTATGTCATCTTTATTTAAGATACCACATTTATCTCTCTTCCATTTAATTTATTTCATATAATTAGTTTTTAAACTTCTGGGGTTTCAAAAATCAGTAACGCTTCCATACTGCATTTTATGCCTCTGCTATATTTACTAAGCTTTCTTTAAAACCCCGTCATCACTACCCTTGTAGTGATGACAAAATTAACAGCTCTTACAAAACATTCAAATGTTGAAAATGACGAAGTATTATCAGTGTCATGTAAGGATTTATTAAATAATGAATGGTTATTTAGAAGAATGATATGAGGAAAAAAAATTTCGTTTTTACGTTTACGATTCAATAGCGCGCATGATTTCTTTGAAATTGTTGGCTAAAATTTTATAAAAAATTAACAGCTCATACAAAACATTCAAATGTTGAAAATGACGAATTGTTATCAGTGTCATGTAAGGATTTATTAGATAATGAATGGTTACTTAGAAGAACGATATGATGAAAAATTATTTTCGTTTTTACGATTCAACTGCGCGCATGATTTGTCTGAAATGTCATAAAAAATTAACATCTCTTACATAGCATATAAAATAAATGTTGAAAATGATGAAGTATTACCAGTTTCATGTAAAAATTTTGTAAATAATGAATAAATATATAGAAAAATGTTGTATCAGTATATGTTATTTGTGTATTTATATTCATTTTGTATGTTTTATAGCACACTATTTACTATTTTTTATAATGAAACTTATTGAATTTATGTTTTTATATAAATAGGTAAGTAAATAAATATATGTATACTTAAATATCTAAAGATATTTTGCATAATATGTTTTAAAAAGAAATTTTATCTTTAAATTGGATTTTCTCAAAATGCTATTTTTTCAACTTGCGCGCATGATTGCTCGAAAATGGTTGGGTAGAATTTGATGAAATTTTTACAGAAGTTACATAATATATAAATGCTTAAAATGACGAACTACTATCACTTTTGTGTATGAATTTTTCAGGTTATGAATTATTATTTACAAAAAAAAAGTGCTAAATTTTGTTATTTTTCATATTTTTATGTATTTTTTGTACAAAGACAGAATTTAAAGTAACTAGGGTTCGTCATTTTGATTATTGACTATTTTTCTTTATATATAAAGTGATTTTAGGTCTTTATGATATTTTTTATGCATGCCAAGCTGCGCGCAAGACTATGTATGATTTTTCTTCGAGAAAAAAAGACCTTTTGTAATTTTTTAATTTAATTTTATGGTGAAGGTATAAAAATATTCCATGACCTGTAACAGTTACAGGAAGATTATTTAAATATGTGTTAAAAATTTGAAGTTCTTAAAAGATTTAAAGATATTGAGATCAATACTGTACGCAAATTTTGCTTCTATTTTAATCGATCAAAGGTACCTGACCCCTTAAGTTACAATAGTCCTTCAGAAGTGGAGTTGGCTGTTGACTCAGTGCAACAGACCATTCTTCAAGCTTTTCACAATAACTGCGAACCTCCTGTAGCTAGCTCCCCAAGGCCTGTGCCTTGGTGGTCCTCTGAGCTTAGTAAACTAAGGAGAAATACCCGTAGGGCATTTAATAAAGCCAAAAAGGGTGGAGATTGGCAGCAATATAAGACTGCACTCACCGTATACAATAAGGCCATCAGGAAGTCTAAGTATGATTCTTGGAAAAACTTCTGTGATGGTATTAAGGATGTCTCTTCAAGTGCTAAACTTATGAGAATTATGGTTAGGGATAAAAGTTCTAACCTTAATGCCATTAAATTAGAGAATGGGCAGTATGCTGAAACGGGAAAGGAGATTCTCACAGAAATGATGACTCATTTCCCAGATTCCACTAGTGATGATGAAAATGCGGCTCCAGACATAACTACCACTTTTATTAGCAGTAGGGAATGCTGGAATCTTGCTGGTGATATTGTCACTCATGACAGGATCCTGTGGGCCATCGATTCATTTGACCCTTATAAGAGTCCTGGTATGGACGAAATCGTACCTGTTTTGTTACAAAAGGGGAAAACGATCTTAGTACCTGTACTTGGGCAGATATATAGGGCGTGTTTTGCTTTTGGGTATATTCCGAATGCATGGAGGCATACCAAGGTGATCTTTATCCCTAAACCTGGGAAAGATACTTATTTTGAGGCAAAATCTTTCTGACCTATTAGTCTAACTTCGTTTATGCTTAAAACGTTGGAAAAGTTAATGGATAGGCACATCAAGGAACGCATCTTGGGTGTAAAGCCTCTCTCCAGTTCTCAGCATGCTTATCAGAGTGGCAGATCAACTGACACTGCTCTTTATAGTCTTTCTTTCTTGCTTGAGAAAAGTCTTAAGGCAAATGAAACTGCATTTGCTGTCTTTCTTGATATTGAGGGTGCCTTTGATAAGGTACCTATGGATTCCATTCTCAAGGCTTTGGCCGATAGGGGTGCGGATGAGGTAACTATGAATTGGATCAACTGTCAGCTTAGGGATAGGTTTATCCATGCTGAGCTGCTAGGAGATGCAATTCATGTTAAGGTAAAGAAGGGTTGCCCACAAGGTGGGGTTCTCTCTCCTGTACTTTGGTGTTTGGTGGTGGATGAACTCCTTGTTGAGATACTGTATTGGATATGCGGATGACATTGTTATTGTCATTAGGGGTAAGTTTGAAAATATTCTTTCTGATATACTCAATAATATCCTTAAGAAGGTAGAGCGGTGGTGCAGAGATGTTGGTCTTTCTGTTAACCCAGAAAAGACTACTTTTGTTGCTTTCACTAAGAAAAAGTCACTCAAATTTAATGAGATTGTGTTTTATGGGCATACATTGAATTGCTCGAAGGAAGTGAAGTATCTTGGTGTCTATTTTGATGAGAAATTATGTTGGAAGAGACACATGGATTACTGCATCAATAAGGCCAAGAAGATTTTCTGGTCATGCAGAAATGCTATTGGCAAAACATGGGGACTTAGTCCTAAGGTTATCAGGTGGATATACAATATGGTGATCTGCCCTATAATCTATTATGGCAGTATAGCTTGGTGGTCAAGAACTATGACTGACACTGCTAAATCAGATTTAGCAAAGCTGCAGAGGATGATCTGCATGTCCATGACAGGTGTACTTAGGACAACACCTACATCTGCCATGGAATTGCTGTTGGGTATGTACCCTCTGCATATGATTATTGAGGCAGAAGCATTGATCTGCTCACATAGGCTCATGTTACATGGGCAGTGGCTTAGTTACTCGAGGTATCTTACTTGGGGTAGGCTCAACTGTAAAATCAGTAAGCACCCAATTTTTATCATAAAGGGTGATGGTATGCCTTTAAAGCATGTATTTGATAAGTCATTCAGAATTAGTCTTCACTCCAGAACTGACTGGGAGACCTTTTCTGTGAAACTTGAGGCAGGTATGACCTGGTTCACTGATGGTTCCAAGATAAGTTCTGGAACTGGAGTCTGCTGCCCAGATGATGGTACATCTTTCTTTTACCCGCTAGGGAGTTATGCAACTGTTTTTCAGGCAGAGGTTTATGCAATACTTATGTGTTGTTACATTTGCATTGAAAGGAGGTATAGTGGACTGTCTGTTAATATCTGTTCTGATAGTCAGGCAGCATTGCTTGCCTTACAAAAACACACAATTACTTCTAGAATTGTTTGGGAGTGTTATTGCTCTTTGAATAGGCTTGCCCGTAATGGTAACAATGTTATTGTACATTGGGTACCTGGTCATACTGGCATCCTGGGCAATGAGCTTGCTGATAGTTTAGCAAGAAAAGGGTCGGTTACTCCATTTATTGGACCTGAACCTGCTATTGGCATTTCTAAGGACTGCGTTAGAACTACTGTTTTTAGAATTTTAAGAGAGCAGCAGTATCAAGAATGGCTTGACTCGAGTGGACAGAGACAAGCGAAGGAGCTCAATAGTGGATGCCCCAGTAAAAGGGCAAAAGAACTTGTTGAACTCAGAAGTTCTACCATATTTCATAGACTATTTCTTCTAACAGGACATTGTAGACTTAATAAACACCTTAGCATTATGAAGGTAGTCAATGACCCTCTTTGTAGGGGTTGTAAATACGATGAGGAGACTGCTGTACATGTCCTTTGTAGCTGTGAAGTATATGCTGCTTATCGTTTTGAGCACCTGGGTCGACATTTGCTTGAGCCATGGGAAATTCAGGATATTCCTATCAAATGCCTGCTGAATTTTATGTCAGCTACTGGTCTGTTCAGGGACTAGGTGGGGATATATTTCCTCTTTAATTCTTGGGGGATAGTACAATAGACCCCTGGTCGCAGTGCTTTGGCTTTGGCCTCCCCCCCTAGTAATACAGTAGGATGAATTATCATGGTGCTAAATCCTCTTGCTCTCAGCGAATCAGTCACCGCAATTACATTTATTGTGATTGCTTGCGCATCCATTTGTTTATTTTGTTAGGAAATTTATTTCCCTAACTTGCTCTAATATTCTTGCCATCCATTTCAACCTATCTATACTTTTATTCTAATACACACTTTCTTATTTTATTCTCTTTAAATGCAATAGTTTAGTTACAACTTAATAACATATCTTTATTTTTAAAACATCTTTATTTAAAAAGTAAACATTTAAATAAAAGCATCTGTTACTTACCTTTTTACTGTTATCTATATTTATAAAACATATTCTATCTTTCTGTCAGCTCTCCATGTATGCTATTAACGTCACAACTTTCTTTTGTTTACCTTTTTATCGCGGACTTCCATATGCTAGCGATACCGCTCAAGTGTCAACTCGGAATGAGATGTTTTTCCAATTGACGGCAGGTGGCGTAAACTGTCTGCTGTCATTTGCATTTTCAGTGACACACCTCCAAACCTTATTTGGATGGGGAAGTGACGTAAGTTGAGTGCGGGATAGTCTGTGATCAGCTGAGCGTTTCCCCAGTCTGAGCTATAAATAGCACGGTCGTCGGACGGGAGATTAGCTTCGTGTTTTTAAACTTTTAGTTTGTTTATTTTTATCTTGTGAGTGGAAAGAATCATGACAGAGTTCTTCAGCTAAAGTAATTAAGAGATATGATGTTTTTTTTCCAGTGATGTGGTAAAGCTTTTCCTTTAATATAAGTTTCTTTGGCGGCCGGTATGTTTTAAGAAGGTCTTTTTTCACTTTAAGTAGAAAGACATTTTGTTTTCAGTTAAATTAATGTTAATTCCTCTCAGCTGTTCTTTTCATTTTTTTTTTAACTTTGGACATGTTTGACGTAGACATCCTTGGGCGTTCGGATTCCGTTGGTAAATGTCAAAGTAGTGGAACATTGTTTTCTGTGGGTGTTATTGATAAGTGTCAGGAAACGTGTTATGGTTATTTGGGAAGATGCTGGGTGGAAATAACTGACAATAAAACGAGACATAGGCTTTAATATATTTTTATAGCTTGAGTTTTACTAATTAAATGAACTTAGAATAATTTTTATAGATTTTCTTGAAGCTTTAAATAATTTTAATTTATTTTAAGTTCCTCTAATTGCTCCAAGGCTATTTTTGTGCTTGTTGACATTATTTGAGGAGTTATATATATTTTTGTGTAGATTTAGCTCGCTCTATTACACATAGTAAACTTCTTCTGTAATTGAAGTTAGTGTAAAAATGTCAAATGTTTGAGCATGAAATGGCTTAAGTAATTTTCCTGATTTTAATTATGTTTATTTCAGTTAATAAATATTTTTAGTTGATTTTTATATATTTGTCTTTCTTTATCAAACTTAACATTTTTTAGTTTAGTTAGTTTGGGTGAATCATTTTCAGCAATAAAGTTTCACTGCGTTTTCATTGTCTGCTAAACATTTTTTTTTTAGACTGAATTGCCCTACAGTTGGCAAAAAAAGTATTTGTACACCCAAAAATTTTTTTTTTTTTTTTTAACTAAATAAAAACAGATATTTTGTCAAAAATAGTTTTAATACATTCTGTTTACCGTGTGTTTTAAATTACACAACAGAAAATTTCGATAAAGATGTAAAATAATTTTCTAATAGGAAAAGTTTAAAAATTTCTTGCAAAAAAAGTATTTGTACATTTCTCCATCCTGATATGTACTGTGTTTTATAGTGTTTATGGTTCAAAGGACTACTTTTACAGAAGCTGTTAATAATTTTTAAGTTCATATTATATTTGTCTGACATTTAATTTAATTTGCTCTTGAAATAATTGAGTATAGAACCTAATACTAGAGAGGCACCTCTAGATATATGAAATCCTATGATTGAGCATAATAAAAATTTAAATTCGCAACAAGAATTTGTAAAAGCTATTAAATTACCATTTACAATATTGGATGTATAGTGAGAAACTATGAATAAACTAAAAGAATCGAAATTCAATGAAAACCAGGACTTCTTAGCAAACTAACAATGAGGGAAAAAGGGAGTGTTGTTAAAAAAGCTTTAAAAAATCCTGTGCGTTCGGTTCAAAAATTTGCTGGAGACCTTGCGACATCTTCTCGCATCAGAGTAATACCTCAAACAATAAAAAATATTCTTCTCAATGCAGATTTAAAAGGAAGAACCTCAAGGGAAAATCCATTCATCAGCGGAACAAATAGGCGAAAACGCATAGTATTCGCTTTCGCATACAGAAGTAAATAATTGGATTTTTGGAAAACAGTAATTTTTTCTGATGAGGAAAAATTCAGAATTTTCTTACTATCAAGCATTCGAAAAAATTGGCGTAAAAATAAAACTGTTCTAGATCCAAAACGTATACTTCAAACTATCAAGCATGTTGGGGGGAATATTATACTTTTGGGGTGTATAGCTTCTAATGGAGCAGGACATTTAAAATTTTTTGACAATGGAAGGACAGGTTTAACATACATTGATGTGTCGCGCCATAATTTAATAAACTGTGCCAAGAAATTATGCATAGAGGAAGCTTTTCACTTTCTGCAGGATAATGACCAAAGCATACTGCTGTGATCACCAGCACATGCTTACGACAATACTCGAAGACGACTGGTAACTCCTCTAAAATCTCCAGACTTGAATCCAGTAGAAAATTTGCAGATGCTATTGGATACAAAATTCCGAAAAAAAAATATGCATCAGTAAAAAACAGTTTTAAAGAAGCTCTTATTGTGTCATGGAATAACATTAACCAGACCACTACAAAAAAGTTGGTGGAATCTATGTCACACCGTCTAGAAGTAGTCATAAACGCTAAATGAATTCACACAAAATATTAATTTGAATCATTTTACTAAATTTTCATTAATTATATTACATTAATATAGTGTACAAATAGTTTTTTTGCATTATATTTTTGTATACTTGTTTATTATAATGTAAAAAATCGATTCGTTTAATTTTGTTTCTGCTTCTATAATATTATAATGCATTAAATTAATGTATTACAGTATTTTTTGCTTAAATCTTTTGTTTAATTTCATTATAATTTAAAAAAAATGAAGTGTACAAATACTTTTTTTGCCAACTGTATTTAAGGGTAATTCAGGTCAACAAGGATTATGGGTGAATTGTGGTTCAGCCCTACTGGTTTTTCAAAATATAAAGCTTTTCTCTTGACTTTGAAATTTTGATTCTGGTATTGTAATGGTCCAAAGTTCAGTCAAAGTTTTTAGTTTTTCCTCAGCTCATGTTACCATCGAGTTTTGCGATAGGGGGGCTGATAAAAATTTGTCTAAGCCATTTTTTTTTGGAATTTTTGTGAAATTTTTTTTTAAATTTTTTACATATCGGCTGCCAATAGAGAAACTGTGGTTTTCATATCAGAGAATCCTCTACTAAAAGAGGAATAAATGTGTGCATCGTTGAAGTTTTTGTTGAATTTAACGAGGTAAGATCAGAGTTTAAAGAATGTCATGTACAGTGAACTTAAAATTTTTTTTAAAAGCATGACAAATATTTTTTTTCAAGAGACTAATAGAAATGAACTGCTCTTCTTTGGAATTCAACATGAGTTATCCTCTACTACGTTAGTGAGTTCTCAAGGATTCGTCTGATGATAAGCTGAAATGACTGATGGTTTCTTCATGGACTGATGGTTTTTCCTCGATTCATCTAGTATGCTGACTTCTAGAGATGACCGATTCAGGAGCTTACTGCTTCTACGTGACTTGAGACTGTTACATTGTATGTTGTCTTTGCTTCTGGAGATGACTGCCTTCTCTGGTTAACTGCTTCAACATGACCGGAGACTGTTACCTGGTGTAGTGCTGGTTTTTAGTGCTCATTTTTTTTTTCACCTTGCCATGATATGAGACTGTTTTGCCTATAGTGCTGGTGTTTTTTTTCTTTTCATCGGATGTCGGCAGTGCCTCTTCATGACTGGTATAAAAGATTGTGTTAGTGACTGTCCCGGTGATTGGTGCTGAATTAACAAGTTAACTGTGTCTTCAGAGCAACTTCGGCAGTGGTAGCTGCTGGGCTCCTCCTTCTACGAACTAATTTTTGAATATAGCTGATGGACGAAGTGATTGATTTTTTTTTGTGTTACGTCATCGATCTAGTTGGACCGTTTTAGCTGAATGGACTTATGATGGACATCAGTTCCCTACATGAATTATGTATCAGGAGTGAATCGTCTGTAAACTTTTATTGAACATTTTTTTTTGAAATTGTTTAAATTGTTAATGTATTTAAGTGAATTTAAGATCTTAAAGTAATGTTTTTGACTTAAAAGTAAAAATGAATTTAAATATAAGGAGGATTAAAAGATCTAATATTTTTAAATGTAATTTTTTTGGATTAATCTTTAATGATTAATTAAAGTTATGAATAGTTTAATAGAAGTTAATTAATGGATTGAGAAATAAATTTTTTTTCATATGTTTAATGGCATTTAAATGTTTAAAAGACAATTTAAATAAGCTCCTAATGTGGATTTTAGTAATTTAGTAATGTTAAGTAAATTAATTGGAGATTTTTTTTAGATTTTTTGAAATAATCTTCAAAGTTTAAGTGATTGGTAATAGTTGAGATTATTTGTGTTAGAAATTTTTCTGGGAAGAATTTGAATTACATAGAAAAATTTAAGGATAAATGAATTTTTATGGTTTTTAAATTAAAGTTTTAGGAATTAACTTGCAGAGTTAATAGAAATTTGTAAAGTTAATGGAAATTTGTAAGGTTTAGTATAAATTTTTGAAGATTTAATATAAATTTTTAAGGGTTTAATAGAAATTTTGAAAGTTTAATGGAAATTTTTGAAGATTTAATAGAAATTTTTTTTAAGAGTTTGATAGAAAATTTTTGAAGTTTAATTAGGAATTTATAGTATGAATTTATTTGGGTATATTTAAATGGAAATTCATTTGAAACAGATTTAAGAGTTAAAGGGTTTCTTGAAGTATTGTGACTTTTTTAATGCAATTTTTTTGATATGGCCTTTTTAAAGGTATAAGTTTTGAATTATAAGATAAAAGACTATTAAATATGCACTTTTTTGAAATAGTGCTATATTTAGTTGAATTTTTGAAAGAATAAGTGAATATTTAAGATATTTGGATGGACTCTTAAAGGTTAATCATTTATATCTGGATTCATGCTTAAAATGAAGTTTAGTTTATTAAATTTTTTTTTATTAGAAATAAGTAAGATAAATGTTTAATTTTTTTAATTAAGTTAAAGAATTTTTTTTGATGAATTTGGGGGTGACATGGCTCCAGATGTCCGCGTGGTCGAGCCGGTTTCCTGAAGCGATGATCACTCTTAAATTGATATAATTTGAAAGTTTATTTTTGCTCAGTATTGATAAAATTTTTTTCATAATTGTTAAATTCTTTGCTTGGTATAGATAAATTTTTGATAAATATGAATAAAGCAATATTCAATTTTGAAATTTCTGGATCTTTGTTGTAAAGTTTAAGAATTTTTTTTGTGTTAGAAAAGTGTATAACTGAAACTATAGCTAAGTTTTTTTTAGTATAATCAATGATGTTTATTTTTAACAGGAATGATATATTTAAGATGTTTATGGATTAAGTTCTCATCTTAATTAGTTATAAATTTTTATTTTTTTATGGAATTGATTTTTTTTAGGTAAATAGGGGTTTTTATGGTCAATCCTATTCTTAGATGACAGGTATCTGATTGTCTTCGTTGTGTATGTAGCGCGGATGTTGGATGAGTAAATGACCGGCGTTATGTTAGAAGATGAATGTGGATGAAAGTTTGGGAAGTTATATCAGATGCAGTCAAGTTTTTAAATCCAATAGGTTTGAATCTAATGCTCTGGTTTTCCAACTGGATAGTCTTATGAATAAGGGAAGACATCCTGAATAGTTGAATTAGGAGCTATATGCCTTTAGGTACAGTTAAGATTTAAGCTTGGATTTAGAGATAAGGGATTGATTTTGCCTCTATTGTTAAAATTTATAATTTAGTAAAGGAATTAATTTCTTATGAGGAGGATGTTTAATGAATGAGTTTAAGCTGGTTTAAGTTTATTGTTTAATATGATTTGAAAATAGAAAGATTTTTTTTATCCAGCAATTTGAATCTATTAAAACTTTGATTCAACAGGTGGCTAGAGTTTAAAGTTTGAGATGACTTGGCTTGTTGGTTGAATCATGGAAGTCTACCTGTGTACAGGGTAGTTGGATTCTGGCTGAATATAGTTATATTTTTGTTGCCTCCTCTAATATAATTTTCTTAATTTATGAACATTTAGAGTTAATTTATTTAATGTTAGAAATTTTTTTTTTTTTTTTTTATAAGTCTTAAGTTTTTACTGAAAGAAATTTAATGATAAAATGTAAATTTTTTTGAACATTTTTTTTAATTTTTCAATAAAGGATTTTTTTTTGTTTTTTGTTTTAGAAGTTTGCTGTATTGATGTGGGCGTAACTGAGAGGTTTAAAGATGTTTTTAGGACAGTGTTTTCTTACAGATTACATCTGTGGTTGGATTGTAATTATCCATGTTTCCTAGAAAAGATTTGTTGTTCTGAAAGACAATTGAATCTTTTGGAAGTAAACATCTACTTGTAGTTGAGTGTTAGACATTGCAGCAAGTTTTTGTTTTAGAAGGGTTAAGTTTTTGAGTAATTTTTTTTTTTGTAGCTGTGGTGGAGGTATAGTTCTGAAGAGTTAGTTGTTTAAATTAAGTAGTTAAGTAATTATTATAGAAGATATAAATTAGATTTTGAAGTACTGAAGTTAGTTTTTGAATGGTTTAAACGAAATTTAATGGAGTACTGTTTGTTGAAGTTTTAAGTGGATTTTCCTGGATATTGAGTAAGATAATGGCATCACTTTCTTTAGGTTTCAGGTGTGACGTTTCTTTGGCTCAGTTGGAAATGATCTATGTAAGTTAATTTGGGTAGACTTCAACTAATTAAACAATAGTTATAAATTTTTAATTCCAGGCAAGTAACAATTTTTTTTAGAAAGGCTATTGTAAATTTCACTGCTGTAATATGAGAATTTGACCTGAATATATGTGCTTATGGCAGGAACAAACTTACTTGAAGCTGTCGGGAACTTATTGCTGAGTGACTTTGTATTTCTGGAATGAGTTTACTGGAAAAGTTTGGTGTATAGTGATACTGGATGTAAAGGAGAATTTGGAGTTACTGTAAGTTAGAAAATTGGATTCCATATTAGGCAGGATTGGCGTCAGTCTTGCATGTTAAAGTTACTCGGTAGGTTAAGTGATCTGGCTAGAATAAGAGTTCCTGTATTTAGTGAAGTGAGCTGGTTAGTCCTTACGGTTTCACAAGATAGGTTTGGCATATAGTTTTTTAATTTTAGATATGCTAAATACTTGGTGAAATAAGTTTCTATGGTCATTGAATTTCTCTGCGGTGGTGCCTTATAATTTGGGGGGGCTTGTATTTTCTTGTGTTAAAGTGTAAGTATTTTTAAGGTTTGAAGACTAGTTGAAAGGTCGGTGATGCTCTAATGATGGATATTAAAATAGTGAATTCGTTAGTGTTATATTTCAAATCTGAAGTTAGAACTATCCGGGAATCTACATCCATCTAGGTGAATTTGTTGTAAGAATGGTGAGAAGTCTAGGGTACCTTAGCAAGAGAAGTTGAATGAATGAGGATGTAAGTATGAAAGAAGATGGATGAGTCTGTTGTAAACAGTTAAGTTGTGATGTATTTTTGTACAGGTTTAAAAGATGGATTGTGGTTAAATCATTTATTTCTTTTTCAGAGAAATTAGGTATTTAAAGAAATTTTTTTTGATGGAGCATAGTTCGACTGATTTTGATAGGTTTTTAGATACAGGTCTTCCATATGTAAATGGTGTAATGTTGCTCGTCCTGTGGTAATTGGAGATGAATTTTTCTAAAAGTGACTTTGTGTTACACTCTTGATACTTGTTATTTTTCATGTTTTTAGTGGGGAAGTTTTTTTAGATTAGTTGTTAACTAGATAAGTTTTTAAGCTGATGTTTATCGAGTCATTTTGGTCCATTAAAAGTAGCTGTATCCATATATTATGACCACTCAAGATTTTATTTTTATGTTTAAGTTATATATTTTTGTAAAGTTTTGGAGCATGGAGGAACAATTTTTTTTTTAGGTATAATTTTTTTGGGGGGGGCATTTGGATAGATTGATGCTGTATTAAATCACATTATTTAAGAAGAGTAATAGTTTTAGTTTTTGATAAGGTTGTGTTAAGATTAGGTGTCCGAGACATGCAGGTGGTTCAATTTGACCTGTTAGGCATGTTCTTGGTGGTACACCAGTCTGGTTTCATGGAGTGACAAGAGGGGGGGGCTTTGTTAGGAAATTTATTTCCCTAACTTGCTCTAATATTCTCGCCATCCATTTCAACCTATCTATACTTTTATTCTAATGCACACTTTCTTATTTTATTCTCTTTAAATGCAATAATTTAGTTACAACTCAATAACATATCTTTATTTTTAAAACATCTTTATTTAAAAAGTAAACATTTAAATAAAAGCATCTGTTACTTACCTTTTTACTGTTAACTATATTTATAAAACATATTCTATCTTTCTGTCAGCTCTCCATGTATGCTATTCCCGTCACGACTTTCTTTTGTTTACCTTTTTATCGCAGACTTCCATATGCTAGCGATACCGCTCAAGTGTCAACTCGGAATGAGATGTTTTTCCAATTGACGGCAGGTGGCGTAAACTGTCTGCTGTCATTTGCATTTTCAGTGACACACCTCCAAACCTTATTTGGATGGGGAAGTGACGTAAGTTGAGTGCGGGATAGTCTGTGATCAGCTGGGCGTTTCCCCAGTCTGAGCTATAAATAGCACGGTCGTCGGACGGGAGATTAGCTTCGTGTTTTTAAACTTTGAGTTTGTTTATTTTTATCTTGTGAGTGGAAAGAATCATGAGAGTTCTTCAGCTAAAGTAATTAAGAGATACGATGTTTTTTCTCCTGTGATGTGGTAAAGCTTTTCCTTTAATATAAGTTTCTTTGGCGGCCAGTATGTTTTAAGAAGGTCCTTTTTCACTTTAAGTAGAAAGACATTTTGTTTTCAGTTTGATTAATGTTAATTCCTCTCAGCCGTTCTTTTCATTTTTTTTTAACTTTGGACATGTTTGACGTAGACATTCTTGGGCGTTCGGATTCCGTCGCCCAAATAAATACTGCTTCCGTCGGTAATGTCAAAGTAGTGGAACATTGTTTTCCGTGGGTGTTATTGATAAGTGTCAGGAAACGTGTTATGGTTATTTGGGAAGATGCTGGGTGGAAATAACTGACAATAAAACGAGACATAGGCTTTAATATATTTTTATAGCTTGAGTTTTACTAATTAAATGAACTTAGAATAATTTTTATAGATTTTCTTGAAGCTTTAAATAATTTTAATTTATTTTAAGTTCCTCTAATTGCTCCAAGGCTATTTTTGTGCTTGTTGACATTATTTGAGGAGTTATATATATTTTTGTGTAGATTTAGCTCGCTCTATTACACATAGTAAACTTCTTCTGTAATTGAAGTTAGTGTAAAAATGTCAAATGTTTGAGCATGAAATGGCTTAAGTAATTTTCCTGATTTTAATTATGTTTATTTCAGTTAATAAATATTTTTAGTTGATTTTTATATATTTGTCTTTCTTTATCAAACTTAACATTTTTTAGTTTAGTTAGTTTGGGTGAATCATTTTCAGCAATAAAGTTTCACTGCGTTTTCATTGTCTGCTAAACATTTTTTTTTTTTAGACTGAATTGCCCTATTTAAGGGTAATTCAGGTCAACATATTTGAACAACATTCATCTGACTTGTGTGCTCGACATGAAAGTCTGCTTAGCACTCCACACGAAGTGTGTGCGCAATGGAGCCAGCGGCATTCGAACCCACAACCTCCAGATTAGCAGAGTGGCGTCTTAACAACTCGGCCACGGAGACCCATTGATTTGTGTTTAAACTTACGACTGCTTTCAAGCTGCCTTTAGTTACGCCGCTACCGTAAGGCCCGCCACACATCAAGGAAACATGCAACATTGATCTTGCGTGATGCAACAAGTTTACGGTTGTAACCTACGGTTTCTTCCCTGGACCCACAGACTAGTGACTCATGCGGCAAGAGACCTATGTTGCACGTGTCTTTTGCTTCATTTGTGCTCTTGTCTTGTGCTGCAGCTATCCTACATTTTGCGACTAGAAAACTGCGTTTCAAGATGGCGGGAGTTCGTAATTGTATGCCTGACAATGCCGAATTCAATATCTTGTTTTTAGATATAATTCAAAAATTCCCGGCCATATACGACCCAACTTTATTAAATTACTCCAACAGGAATGAACTTGAGAGATGTTGGCACCAGCTAGCCAGAAAAGTTAATTATTCTGGTAAGTAATAAATTTTTATTTACTTTAATCAACGAAATTTCAAACTAGTTCTTCTATAAATAATTGAAATTCTTATCCATTTTGTTATAAAATACAGCTCCTAAATATACATCATTATCTTTTAAATACATAAAAATAATTTTGACGAAAATCAATTACGATTTTCACACTAGATTCTAAATTTTTATTTAATAAATTAAAGAAAATTATGAAATTCTTAGTAGTATTAGGTAGCTTTCATTACAAAAAGTAAAAAGCTACCAATTGCAGCCATCCAGAGGAAAGCACTTACAAAAAATTTTGGTATATTTTCACCGATCATGACCCCCAGACCACCCTCCATTCAAATGTTGACACACACACATATATATATATATATATATATATATATATATATATATATATATATATATATATATAACCATATATACATATATATATATATATAACTATATATATATATGTATATATATAACCATACATATATGTATATATATCTGAGTTTTCATGCGATAACGAACGTATTTATGAACCGATTTGAATGAAACTTGGTATGTGCATAGTACATACAAATATCTCGACCGAGTTCGTTGGCCAGCCATCATCCGCCATCTTGTTTCAAAATGGCAGCCATTTAAAAAATTTTAAATTAAATATGAAAAAATTAAAAGTTGGAAAATATTTTTAATTTATGTGTTAGATCTTAAAATACCGATTCCAGAACACTTTTTATTTTGTCTATATCTTAAAAAATGACTGAGTTATAGCACTTTGAATTTTTCTTATGGCTGACACTTTGAAACGATCTGATTTTCATCATGCTATAACTAACGAATTTATGAACCGATTTAAATGAAACTTGGTATGTACATAGTACATACAAATATCTCAATCGAGTTCGTTGGCCAGCACCATCCGCCATCTTGTTTCAAAATGGCGGCCATTTCAAATTTTTTTTAAAATTTAAAATTTAAAATTAAATGCAAAAAAATTAAAAGTTGAAAAATATTTTTATTTTATGTGTTAGATCCTAAAACACAGATTCTAGAACACGTTTTATTTTGCCTATATCTTAAAAAATGATTGAGTTATAGCACTTTTAGGGCTGACATTTTGAAACGATCTGATTTTACTTAATCGTGTCCCACTACTTTGAGCTTCGTATATTTGATTTATATAACTGAATTTAAAATAAATAAGTATATGAAAGCTACCTGAAATGAAAAATAAATGTCTGTGTAGGTACTGACAGGACTTTTGAGAAATTTAATTTTGAAATCAGGGTGTTATTTGCTGGACATCCTGTAAGTAAATAAATTTTAAAAAGAGGCATACATTTTTTTTTTTTTTTCGTAAACGTCTTTCAATAATTATAAGTTTAGAATTGCGAAGAAGTAAAAACGAAATAAATCAGAAAGTAAAAAAGAAGTCAATCCCACCCCACTGCTAATCGTAAACCGATCTGGGACCCACTGCTTATCGTAAACTGATCTGGGAAGCAATTACTTGTAAAGTTCCCCCGCGCCTCACACTACAGTAAAAATCTTTTTGACCTCAATGGTACTGAAGTAAAAAAAGAAATGGTTGCCTTTCATAGTTCATTATTAGTATCTTAAGAGGTTTTCCCTAAATATCCCTAAAATTTCTCTTCTCTCGGTTGCGAATGCGGTATAGCACTGTTAAAACATAATCAATGGTCAGTTGATGAAAATGACAGTGTGGACACATGGGTGCATCTTCTCAAAGTAACAAATGTCTGAGTAATTCTGGAATGCCCAATTTGTAAGCAGGTCAGAATAACATCAGATTTCCTGGGATAATTTGGAGGCCAGGCCATGATTGTAGGTTTAACATGATGCAGTTTATTGTTGTATTCTAAGTCTCAACTGTTTTGCCAATTATTTTTAATAAAAAGATTGATAAGTAATTTAACGCCAGAAAGAGGAATTTTATGTTGTAATGGAACAATAGCTTGTTTTGCTACCGCATCAGCTTTCTCGTTCACAGGAATACCCATGTGTCCAGGTACCCAGCAAAATAAAATATTGTAACCACGCTGTGCCAATAGTTTTAAAATTGATAAGACAATTAGATGTTTTTTAAAAGATTTAATGACATCAATAGAGCTATTTGAGTCGGTATAAATAATGAAGGAAGTGTTATGATGATGAGAGATGTGCCACATTGCTATGTCAATTGTAATCAATTCGGCTATAAATACAGAGATAGATAAATGCAGCCGATAACTTAGAGAAACGTTTTCACAAAAAATCCCACAACCAACAATATCGCCACCTTTTGAACTATCGGTATAAATGAAAAACGAAATGAAAAATAAGTGTCTGTGTAGGTACTGAACTCTGCTCGATGAGAGGCAAAGAGTTTGGAAAACAGTAGGAACCAAATTATGTTTATCATATCCTTTGAAAGGATGGAGAGAGGTAATACTATGTGGTTACAAGGGAGGGAGTACATGCAGTGGACATGGATCTCTATTTTCTGACCAATTACAGAACGATCTAAAAATGACTATTAAGGATGTATTTCGATTAAATCTGCTTATTTTCTGATTTATTTTTAAATTCATTTTTGCTCTCATATGCATCAAATCGGCAAATTGTCTTGCTCAGAAAGTACAGAAGGTGCTGTGATTGTCGATTCTTTGATAAATGTGGAAAATATTGCAAAAAACCTAATCAAAAACAGCATTTTGAACAGATTTTTCCAAAGCGGGAGAGATCTGGGAATGAAAAAAAAAGGGTCATACTGAGAAGATAATTGTTTATAAATCAAATTCTAATGAATTGGCCATAAAATGACATCACACGGCACCTCGTCTTTTCAAAATCCCCTCAGCAAGTTTCATGTTTCTACTTTCAAAAATGTCTCTGAAATTGTATCAGAAAATTTCGAGCTGTTGAAGGTGAAAAAGCATTTTTTCGAATACACCCTTAAGCATTCTCATTGGTCATAAAATAGATTGCTTTTAAAAGCAGAGGTAATTTTTTGAAATGTTTTTAACAGTGCAGTTCAGTTTGCACTACATATTCATTTCCAACAATCAAAATCTGATCCCCTTAATCGTCTAAATTTTCCTACAGATTAAGAGGGGTGATAATACCAAATAATTACATAGGAACACAGGGTCACATTCCATTCTGAGAGGCAGAAAAAAAAGGAGAAATTGATCCTGCCAGATAAACTAATACAAGTAATCGGTTCGTAGTCATTTTGTACCTCCCTACTTAGCATATCTCCTAAAACATTCAAAAAAATACTGTATACAAATTTATCAGATAAACTAACTATCATAACTAATATAACTATCAGATAGGCTATCAGTACATTTAATGATCTAAAAGCGAGTGAATGACAGTCTGTATGATTTGTTGCTCTCCAGAAAGGAGAGGATTAGAATGAATAGAAGTATTTCCATCCATAATTGAAAAAAAAATTCAGACTCCCGCCACCATTCTCAATTCTTAAGGCCCTTATCCTCACTCGAGGAAACGCTCGCAAGCTTTTGCTATTCCTATGGGGAAGCATTTTTCTAATAACTCTTTCGCATTTTGACATTTTTGAATAATTTTTTTTTTTTTTTGCATTGGATAGCTAAGGTGGATGCCGACAGCGCACCATTTTTACTTTTTCGATTTTAGTTGCAGATTTTTTTTTTAAAGCATTTTCAGTTTTGAAACCGGTTTTGAAAGTGAAACTAACTTTGTACAAAATATCTGCAACCCAAATCGAAAAAGTAAAAAAGGTGCGCTGTCGGCATGCATCTTAGCTATCCAATGCAAAAAAAATTATTCAAAAATGTCAAAATGTGAAAGAGTTATTAGAAAAATGCTTCCCCATAGGAATAGTATTAGCTCGCTAGCGTTTCCTCGAGCGAGGACAGGGCCCTTAACGAGATGACTAGTAGTTGCTCGATCACTTGATCCCTAAAACCAGTGACCAAAGTCAGCTGACTAGGCAATTGATGCATACGGGAACAATATGTACCTCCCGTCTACCTGAAGCAGACGCCAAAGCAGTGTGTTGGTTTCCCTCAATTGCCAGGATCTTCCTTTCCAGAGACACGGGTCGCCCCGCATGGCCAATATGTGGGTGGTTTACAATTCTCCACAAGTTGATATACAGGATGATATTGGCTCGTACTGAATTGCCCTCACCTCCTAAGAGGAAACCACAATAAGAGTGAAACAAAGATGAAAGCAAGGCAAGAGGAGTAAGAGGAAAAGAAAAAGAGAAAGATTAATCAGGTGCCCGGGGTTGTGAAGCCCAGGGTATACTTTTCGCTTGGAACACAAATTGTACTACTCCCTTCAATGAAAACATGTAGGGCAGACCCAGTATGACAGATTATTAATAAATAGTGAACCTTTCCCAGTAGGTGCTTTCACATCATCTCGTCTCATAGAATCTTGCCAAATGTATTATTTACTTTGATTGACCCTGGTTTCATTTAGGCAAACAGTGCATAGAGAAAATTCTTTGCAAATACTGTTCATTTTTCTAAGAAAATTCCCGGGGTTGTGATGCTCTGAATACTTAAAGAAGATATCCACCTGAGAGGGGAGGACACGAAGCACAAAGATTGTATGAACAGCAGTTTCCAACTCGTCGTATTTAAAGCCATCCCACTATTTCCAGTGTTGATTGATGACTGGGAGAAACCGGTTTGCCACCTCAAACTGGAATGCAGGATTTTCTCGAAATGGTAGATGAAGTTTTGACTAGATTTAAAGCATTGCCTTCCACAAGCGTATAAATAATGGTACACAAGTCATTAGTCATTAGTCAGTTGTGTGGTCGCAACAATCACGATGCCCTCTCTTGTTTTAAACGGAAAAGGGCAAACACTCAAAGAAAAACTAATTTCACAAAATCCACTCCACAATTTCAGGAATACTGAAACAGAGATACAATTTTTATGCTGATGGTGTTGTGTCTCAGTCTCGTACTTCTACATCAGCAACTTTTAATTTGACCCTGCTTTACCTAAAATTTCAAATCGTAGGTTAGTGAATTCAGTCAGTTCCCAAACTTCTGAATACATTAAAATAGCAAACAGTCAAACATTGTAAAAAACACTTCTTTTCCCACACCTACAACTAAACGTCAATTAAAAACACTCATAGGTGTCATTACATTTTATAAATCTCTAGTTCCATCCTTTTTTGAACTTGTACAACCTCTTATAAACTTAACTACTCCAAAAGCTAAATTTAAGTGGACAAGTAAACATAAAAAAATTATGGACACTATACAGAAAATATTCTTTAATCCACCCATGGTTAGATTACCTGATTGGAACAAAAAAAAAGTTCGATATAAATACTGATGCATCAAATGTTGCTATTTCTGGTGTCTTACTACATGAACATGACAAACAACTGTTACCCGTGGCATACTTTTCAAAATCTTTAAAGGCGTCAAAAAAGAAATATCCTGCACTTAAATTAGAACTCATGGCAATTCATAAATCGATTACTGCTTTCAAATATTATTTATATAACAGAGTTTGTAATCCTTTCAGACAGTAAACCATCAGAAAAATACAACAAAACTACAAATCCGGCTGATATCTCTCGCTGGCTCATGAATCTCTCAGAATACACATACAAATTTCAACATATTTCGGGTAAAAAAAACGTACCTGCGGACTACTTATCTCGCTGTAATTTTGAAAATAATCAACAGACTCTAGCTACAAATCCTGAGCTTATTCATGATCCTCAACCTGTACCTATTGTAGAATATGATACTCCAGATTCGAGTTCGAATAATTCTAAGATGCATGTTAACTACCTTATTTCAGGTACACAATCAAATCTTGACCCTTTATTAGAAATTTTGAACGAAACATTTGCTACTGAACAACCAAATGACCCTACTTTGTCTGTTGTTTACAATGAAATCTTAAAGAAAGGATCTTTTCAAAAATTTCCTAATTACTTCATTCACCCTGATTCGAAGGTACAGTAGATTCCCTCAAATCTGCACTCCTAAAATCCGCAACTCTCTAAAATCCACACATATTTTGCAGATGTAAACAATGAAACATACAGTTCAGATGTAGGTGCAAAATTTGATTTTTTTAGTTTTATATCAATTCCATATATTTTTTAATTTGTAATTTTTGTTAAGGTTATTGAATTCATGTTTTTTCATGAAGAAAGAATAATTTATTTCTGAAAAAATAAAAATATTGCTGATATCATTGGTAATCGCAATTTTACCAAATATATTTATGTATTAATCAAGCATTTATAGTTATTAAGCCAGGCTAAAACCTGAAATAAAGCTTCATTATTTTATGATCTTGATGTGAATTAGCAAAATACCTTTATGAGGCAAGTTTCATTGAATAATTTAGGAAAAACACATTTCATTTCTATAATGAATATTTAATTGTACATTATTGATGATTAATTTGACCTTTGCTTTTAGTATTTTTATCATTTTAAAATCTAATCTTTATTATTTTAGTTTATTACTTATTTTAATATTTTAGCATATTGTAAGCATTTATTATACTTTTGATTTCATTATTAATTACATTCAAATTACTTTTAAAAAAATGTATACAAAGCAATGACCAGAAATTCGCAAAATTCTAAAATCTACAAAATCTTTGGTCCCAAGCTAGGTGGATTTGAGGGAGTCTACTGTATTAATGTTAAAGAAGGAAAATATCTTTAATAACACATTTTCGTATCACATTCTTGTTCCAAATTCATTTAAGTCTTAACAATTTCACATTTATCTCACTTTGGCTTTACTTAACTTATGGAAAATTATAAATTCTTGTCAGGCAGATACTTTTGGATGGGTATGTATGTGGATGCTTTTAAACTTTGTTGCATCTTGTATCAAATATCTTCAATGTAAACTCCACTCGCATACACTCCCAGGTACCCTGGTCCTACTATCAGTACAGGTCTCCTTGGACCTTTTGCTAATGGCAAATATATATTAACGATCACTGATCATTTTTCTATACATATTGAACTTTTTCCACTTAATGATACACAGTTGGCAAAAAAAGTATTTGTACACTCTAAAATTTTTAATTTTTAACTAAATAAAAAGAGATATTTTGTCAAAAATAGTTTTAATACAGTCTGTTTACCGTGCGTTTTAAATTACACAACAGAAAATTTCAATAAAGATGTAAAATAATTTTTTAATAGGGAAAGTTAAAAAATTTCTTGCAAAAAAAGTATTTGTACATTTCTCCATCCTGATATGTACCGTGTTTTATAGTGTTTATGGTTAAAAGGACTACTTTTACAGAAGCTGTTAATTATTTTCAACTTCATATTATATTTGTTTGACATTTAATCTAATTTGCTCTTGAAGTAATTGAGTATAAAACCTAAAACTAGAGAGGCACATCTAGATATATGGTTGTTTGGTTGTATAGGGTTTAATGGCGCAAAATCCCTTTAGGGACATGCTGCGCCAAACAAAAGACAAAAATTATAAAAAAACATGGGGTTAAACAAACGAAATAGAAAAAGGCTATCTGGATGGGGTATCCCATCCAGATATAGTCGGAAAACTGTAAAAAAAATATTGAAAAAATTAAAGACAAGTATTTTGTAAAGCTGCTAATATCAAGAAAGGCATCTGGATGGGGGTTTCCATCCAGATTGCGAAAAAAGGAATGTCAAAGTGAAAGTTTAAAGAGGTCCTAAATCATAAAATAAAAGCCTGCATGTTTTATAAAAGCAAAGAGTGCCCCATGAGGTGTTTCCCCAATGAGGTTTGTCAATAGTGGTGATGAAGTTTTAATATACAGTCTATAAAGGTGCCGGAGATCCGGACAGTCCGTCAAAATATGATGAATGGTAAGATAATCAAAATGACAGTGTGGACACATGGGTGCATCCTCCCTCAATAAAAGATGTGTATGAGTCATTCTGGAGTGTCCAATTCTCAGACGAGTCAGAAGAACATCTGTTTTTCTTTGATAGTTCAGAGGCCAGGTCAAGATAATTGGTTTGATATAATGTAGTTTATTATTGATTTCTAAATTCCAACTTTCTTGCCAGTCATTATGAATAAAGTAGTTTATAATTAGTTTAGCGTCTGAGTATGGTACTTTAAGGTATAATGGATTAAAAACAAGTTTTGGCGCCTCATCTGCTTTTTCATTACCAGGGATACCCATGTGTCCAGGTATCCAGCAAAATAAAATATTATAACCTCGTCTAGTCAATTTTATATAAAAATCCAGGATGGCAGTGACATAAGCATGTCTTTTAAAAGATTTAAGTGCGTCAATAGAACTACTTGAGTCAGTATATATGATGAAGGATGTGTTACGATGATTAGATATGTGTACCATGGCTCTCTCTATTGCGATTAACTCAGCTGTAAATACAGAAACAGAGGGATGAAGCCGATAACTCAATGAAACATTATTATAAAATATACCACAACCAACCTTATTACCACTCTTTGAGCCATCCGTATAAATGTTCTAAAATTCCTATAATCTGCACGATGTGCAGCAAATAATTGTTGAAAAGCAGCAGCAGGTAAATTCTTTTTATCGTAATTTTTAAAAGGATGAAGGGTTTTAATACCAGGTGGGTGCCAAGGAGGGTAAATATGCAGTGAACAAGTACTCACCTCTATGTTACTCAGAGGGCTATTGTTGGTTATGCTTCTCATTCTGACACCAAAAGGTGGGATGCAAGATGGGCGATGCTGGTAATGAATATCGTTGTCAGTATTTAAAATTAGAGTTAAAACTGGTGATGTGCGAAATGCACCAGAGCAAACACGAAGTGCGCTATGGTGCACCTTGTCAAGTTTCTTAAGAACAGACTTTCGTGCAGAGCCATAGACCTGGCAGGCATAGTCAGTTTTTGAACGGATAACAGCACGAAAGATCTTAAGGAGAGAGGTACGGTCTGCTCCCCAAGAAGTATTAGAAAGTACCTTAATTAAATTTAGCGTTTTTTCACATTTTGTCCGCAATTGTAAAACATGAGGTAAAAATGTAAGTTTACTGTCAAAATAGAGGCCTAGATAGCGGACGTTGTCTACAACAGGAACTTGTGTTGATCCGATGAAAATTTCAGGGTCTGGATGCAGATCCCTACGTCTACAAAAGTGCACACAAGAAGTTTTGTCATCAGAGATAACAAAACCATTTTTATTAGTCCAATTAAGAATATTTCTAATAGCAATTTGCAACTGTCTTTCGATAAAACACATATCCTCTCCCATACACATAATCCTAAAGTCGTCAACATATAAATCTCCCTTCACAGAAGGGGGGAGTTGACCGAGAATACCATTTATTTTAATAGCAAAGAGGGTGACACTCAGGACACTGCCCTGTGGAACACCCTCTTCTTGTTCATAAAACCTAGATAAAATTCTACCAATTCGGACTTGAAATAGATGAATAGCAAGAAAGTTTTTAATAAAAATAGGGAGATTCCCTCGAAAGTCCAGATTAAAAAGGTCGCAGAGGATGCCATAACGCCATGTTCTATCATGGGCTTTCGCCATGTCGAAAAATACTGAGACCAAATGTCTGCGTTTAAGAAAAGCTGTCCGAATGTAGTGTTCAAGATGAATTAAATTATCGATAGTAGACCTACCACGTCGAAATCCACTTTGAAAAGCGGCAAGGCAATTGTTCGTTTCCAAAACATGCATGAGGCGGCAATTGACAATCTTTTCAAGAAGTTTGCAAAGGCAGCTAGAAAGGGCAATAGGCCTGTAATTATTGGGGTTAGTTGTATCTTTCCCTGGTTTAGGGAAAGGTATAATTATAGCTCTGCACCAAGCATTTGGAAAACTCTGCTCAATCCATATCCTGTTAAAAAAGGATAGGAGATTATTGGGAGAGAAAGGAGAAAGGTGCTTGAGCATAGTATAAGTAATCCCATCATGGCCTGGGGCAGATAAACGACTTTCCTTCAAACATTTTATCAACTCTGAAATAATAAATGGTTCATTATAAGCATGTGAGTGATGAGAATTAAAATTAAGCCTTGTTCTTTCAGTTTGTCTTTTATAAGTTAAAAAAGGTTCCGAGTAAGAGTCAGAGCTTGATATAGATGCTAGAGTATTTCCAATTGTGTCAGCGATGTTTTTAGGTGAAGCTATGGTTTGTCCATTTTGTTTTAAAATAGAGATATGATTTTCTGAGTACAGTCCCATACATTTTTTCACTTTATTCCAGAGTTCTTTACTTGATGTGTTGGAGTTAATGCTAGAGATGTAGTTTATCCAGGATTCCTTGTTGGCTTTTACGCCTGACTTTTCTAGCTCTTTTTTCGCCTTTTGACATTCACTGTTCCACCATGGTTTCCTATGTCTTAAATTAGAGGAAGTTTTAGGTATACTAATATCTGCAGCATTGATAATATGTTGAGAGATATTATCAAGTGCATCGTCTATGTTACCTATGGTCATATCACTTGTAATTTTGGCAAGGTCTGTGAAAGTTGGCCAATTGGCTCTGTCATAGATATAACGTTTAGCACACATATTAGAATCCCTATCAGGAGTAGTCTGTGAAATAAAGATTGGAAAATGGTCACTGCTGTTGAGGTCATTAGAAACCCAGAAGTTCCAATATGGATAAATAGATGGGGAGCAGATGGTTAGATCAATTGCATGAAAAGTGCGTGATGGTTCATGAAAGTAAGTATGATCTCCATTATTGAGTAGGCATAAGCCATTGTCAGATATTAATTTCTCTATCATATCGCCACGTTGGATTCATTAGTCATGATTACCTCATAGTTGACTGTAAGCATTAAAGTCTCCCACAATGAAGAAAGGAGTGGGAAGTTGAAGGAGACTATCAAGGTTTGTTGCCTGAATAGAAGTGTTTGGTGGTAAGTAAATAGAGCAGATGGTAATAAGTCTGTTTATATGAACTCTGATTGCAACTGCTTGTACGTTGGTATTTAAGTTGATTTGTGAATGGGGTAAATTACGAGAAATAAAGAGAGCCACTCCACCAGTGGCCCTGTCACTACCTATAAAGTCTTTTCTGTAAGTTGCATAGTTGCGTAATTTCGCTTTGTCAATAGGTCTTAAATGGGTTTCCTGGAGAGCTAGGCATAGTGGTTGATTGTCAGAGAGGATATTACGGATTTCGTCATGTTTATTGTGATAACCACGGCATTTCCACGAGATGATATTAGACATGAAAGGAATGTTAGATATGTATATCTATGTCATTTGTTTCGGAGGTAGTAGACATGCTACTATCTCCATCGTCCAATACTTCATCCCTTTCAGGATGAAGATTTAAGGCATCCTCATCCATATGTGTTTCATCTTTTTGATTCTGTTGGTTAAGAGTATCATTTCTAGATGTCTTATTTTTCTTCTTTTTGGATGGATTTTTGATTAGTGCAGTTGTTTTAATACGTAGGGTATGTTTTTCAATATCAGATCTGATGTTTGACCTTAGAGATGGTGTTTTAGTTATGTTTTGAGAACATCTTTTATTAAGTGTGGGTTTTAGAGTAAGGGAATTAGGATATAAGGATTGAGAGGAATTAAAAGAGGAACTTTGTGGCAATTTGGGAGGAATAGAATTCATTGACTTTGAAGGCATAGATTGTGTAGATGTAGTTGTCTTACCAGATTTATTAGCCAAGGTATCTTTTTGCTTTGGTTTGAAATTTATTTCTACAGGGAAATCTGTTTGAGTTGCAATAGTTTGATGGGTTTTATGGTTTGTTTTAGATAAAGCAGTGGCATATGAAACACCAACTATGGGTGTTCTGGATTCAACTATTTTTCTAGCTTCAGGGTAAGATATATTTTCTTTCGTGCGTATTGTTTGAATTTCTTTTTCTTTTTTCCACATTTCACAGGTTTTTGAGTATGATGGATGATCTCCTTTACAATTTACACAGTGAGCGGCAGCACTACAATTGTCACTTTCATGATCAACCGTACCGCACCGACCACAGGTCAATTTGCCACGACAAGAAATTTTGGAATGTCCAAAACGTTGACATTTAAAGCAACGTATAGGGTTCGGGATATATGGTCTAATGGAACATGATAAGTATCCAGCCTTTATGGATTTGGGTAAATTAGATGAGCCAAAAGTAAGTATAATATGCTTTGTTGATATTTGAATTTTATTGGTTGGTGTTTGTTAATCATTACGGAAAATTTTTATTCGTTTAACTGCTATAACATTTTGTTCCTTTAAGTTTTCTAATATTTCGTCTTCGTTAACATGCAGGAGGTACGATTCAGAGATCACTTTGCGAGAAGTATTAAGAGTTCTATTGGAGAAACAGAAACAGGAATATTTGCAAAATGTGTGCATTTTTTTAAAGTTTGCCGCTTGTTGGCTATTGCTAACTTCCACAAAAAGTTCACCAGATCGCAGTTTTTTTTATGTTTTTCGGCTCACCAACCAATCCTTGGATAGATTTATGTATTAGGAAGGGGGAGGTATGGTCAAAATTCCCCTGTATACGTTTAACAACAAAAAACCTTTCTGATATATTCTCTGAATGTGTTTGGGGACTATCAACTATAGCAGATTCAACTCTGTCAGCCCATGAGGTGGTTGTTAAGAACGCAGTATTCAAAAAATCACTTTTTCCTTTATCAGCTTGTGGGGCCTCCTCATCACATGTTTTATTTCCTAAATCTGTAGCCATATTTGAGAGAAAAATATATGAAACGCCAGGCATCGGACCTGGTCACCGACCCTTCTTATTACCGTTACGTCTGGTGCAGGTCTCAAAAGGGTGAAAACTATTTTCAACCGACCCCCACGTTTTTCGAACGTTGGGTTAAACTCGATAGCATCTCCGAAGCTCCGGTTCTTTTCCAAGGAAAATGGGTAGCCGTAGGTAAGCCTTTACAGCTCTGTCCAACCTACAGCCGGCCCTTATGTCAAAAGGCACCAGTCCTCTGGTGTTATTCCTAACAACCACCATGCAAGCATGGCGCCCCCTGTACTCGGAACCAGAGTTCAGAGATGCCCTGCACCCTGGGACTCGATATCAACCTAAAAAGGAAGAAACGAGTCGATGAGGTTAAAAGAAACCTAACACCCAGGGTGTCTCACGTGTATAAAAAAAACCACTATTGTATGAAAAGTTATATAAGAGGGAGCTTAAAAAATGGTGTCTTTTTTTTGTCTTTAAACATTTTAATTTTTTTTTTCTTTTTTTTTCAAAACTAAAGAACGATAACAAAGTTAGTATAACAAAGAACAAAGTTAGTATAACAAGAACAAAGAGGGATAACAAACTGAAAAGAGAAGATTAAAAAGTGTGAAACAAAGAAAAAAGGATAGACAACTAAAAAAGAGAAGAAAAAAGGAAAGGAGAAAGATCGCTCGGGAACCCGGGATCGCGAAACCCTCAAATACTTAAAGAAGGTATTCCCCTGGGGGACTAATATGAAATCCTATGATTGAGCATAATAAAAATTTAAATTTGCAACAAGAATTTGTAAAAGTTATTAAATTACCATTTACAACTATTGGATGTATAGTGAGAAACTATGAATAAATTAAAAGCATCGAAATTCAATGAAAACCAGGACTTCTCAGCAAACTAACAATGAGGGAAAAAGGGAGTGTTGTAAAAAAAAGCTTTAAAAAATCCTATGGTATGGGTTCAAAAATTTGCTGGAGACCTTGCAACATCTTCTCGCATCAGAGTACTACCTCAAACAATAAAAAATATTTTTCTCAATGCAGATTTAAAAGGAAGAACCTCAAGGAAAAATCCATTCATCAGCGAAACGAATAGGTGAAAACGCATAGTATTCGCTTTCGCATACAGAAGTAAATCATTGGATTTTTGGAAAACAGTAATTTTTTCTGATTAGGGAAAATTTGGAATTTTCTTACCACCAAGCATTCGAAAAAATTGGCGTAAAAAAAAATTGTTCTAGATCCAAAACGTATACTTTGAACTATCAAGCATGTTGGGGGGAATATTATAATTTTGGGGTGTATTAGCTTCTAATGGAGCAGGACATTTAAAATTTATTGACAATGGAAGGACAGGTTTAACATACATTGATGTGTCGCGGCATAATTTATTAAACCGTGCTAAGAAATTAGGCGTAGAGGAAGCTTTACACTTTCTGCAGGATAACGATCAAATCATACTGCTGTGATCAGCAACACATGGTTACAACAATACTCAAAGACGACTGGTAACTTCTCTAAAATCTCTAGACTTGAATCCAATAGAAAATTTGTGGATGCTATTGGATGCAAAAATCCCAAAAAAAAAAAAAAAAAAAAAAAAAAGAGTATCATTAAAAAACAGTTTTAAAGAAGCACTTATTGTGTCATGGAATAACATTAACCAAACCGCTACAAAAAAGTTGGTGGAATCTATGTCACACCATCTAGAAGTAGTCAAACGCTAAATGAATTCACACAAAATATTATTTTGTATCATTTTACTAAATTTTCATTAATTATGTTACATTAATATAGCGTACAAATACTTTTTTTGCATTATATTTTTGTATATTTGTTTATTATAATGTAAAAAATCGATACGTTTAATTTTGTTTTTGCTTCTATAATATTCTAATGCATTAAATTAATGTATTACAATATTTTTTGCTTAAATCTTTTGTTTAATTTCATTATAATTTTAAAAAATGAAGTGTACAAATACTTTTTTTGCCAACTGTATCTGCAACTAAGGTTGTTAAATGTCTTTTCTCTTACATAACCACCTTTGGGAGACCTTCGGTTGTCTTATCAGATTTAGGACCCCAGTATACTTCCCAGGTAGATAATATTTTTAATGATACAATGGGCATTAAGGTACTACACAGTTCTGTTTCGTGGCCACAATCAAATGCGATTGCAGAGCGAATCGATAAATCAATCAAATATTCGGTTACATTTCTTCATTCATAACATTCTTTTACAGGAAGATCACTCATTTGAAAATGCAGTATTTATACATAAATCACTTTATAATGATTCGAAACATGCAACTACATTATACTCTCCTAATCTCCTTCACTTTGGATGCGAACTTTCTCTAATTTTTGATACTTTTGATCAGTTGTGCAATCAACCCTTTCTTGATAAACTTATTGAAGTACACAAATTGCTTGATGATTTGAGTAAGATATATGACAAAGCTTATAACAACATTAAATCAGCTCAGGATAAAAGATATAAACAGTACGGTCAGAAAGCTAAATTGAGATCCATTTGTTTAAAAGATATTGTATGTCTAAAGTCAAGTGACAAGTTTAAAACAAAGCATACTGTACCATATATTGTCGCTTGTAAACATTCACCTGATTCGTTCTCAATTGAAAGGTTATATGCTGCTGATAACACAGCATTTCGGGTACATATTGATAGATTATTCTAGCATCCCCTCGTTATGAACATTTGATACATCAAGTCATATAAACAATACTAACTTTAATACGTTCTATCAACCACACACATATAATTTAAGAAGAAGAAGCTAATGTAAATTACTTGTATTTGTTTTCTCTCTATGTCATGTTTTGTGATACTACATACCCAACCCAAGGCTAACTTATCATAATATCAAGGCTTGTCATTCGCCAAGTTTCCTTTGACCACAATACAGGGGGCGCTGAACTACATGATTTTCCCGTTGGTAGCGCCATCTAATGTGAGAAATTGAAATGTTTTCCATTATTTCCTATGGGATTATTAGCAGTAGTATGCACCAGGTGGCGTTACTTACGAGACAAAGTCATATAATAAGTTGGCAATTATAGGGACAATTTCAACAATAGATTTTCTCCTGAATGCAAGGCCTTGATATTATGATAAGGGGGCCTTGACCCAACCAATGGCCAAGGTTGTGTGTATGTTGTTTTCAACTGATCTTTAACACTGTCATGGCTGGTCCATCACTGTTACTCTGAAGATCTCTTGAGAACAATATTAGGTATAATTTCTTTTACTCACTTTAACACTAGTATGTTTCTTCATATTCATTTAAATTCTAATTACTTTTAGTTTTGGTTTTATTTTAGCTGTACACTGAACTTTCATTTGTTTGGGATTCCTCATTACTGCAGTAAACTTTTCAGTAGGTAACCTTCCAGTTAATAATTCTTGGTCTGTATGTCAAAGATAATAAAGTTAGATAAACATGTACCTTCACTTAGAAATGTAAACAAAAGATTCATGTAATTAGATTAGTTAATAGATATTTTTATTATATGGCTTGTGTATCACCCAACCTGATTGTGTCATTTTCTCGTCTCTCTTCACTCTAGGATTGTCCACCCATTTTAGTTGTTATATGACAAACATTTTTTCCTTTTTTTTCTTCTTCTTCTTTTGAATTCTTCCCTTTGAAGTCTTGTTCCCGTTCAAAATCAATACCCTAAGGGTTCAAGCTTCATTGGGTTGAGAGACAAAGTTTTTTTAAATTAGAGTTTCGATTCAAAATTTTTTGAATTGGAGTTTCAATTCACAAAAATCCAATTTTTCATGTAATTTGACGCGGGCTCCTTCAGAAGACCGCTAGAGCCTTCGGAGGAGCATCACAATTCTCTCCACATCTAAGGCAAAGCCCTTAGCTGATGCCATAACACTTGTATTTTACACAAGATTAAGGGTGACGAATATTTTTATGGGCATGCATGAAGCACCTCTTTTTTTTTGTCATCCTATGCTTCGGCATGAAACACTTAATTAAAAAAAAAAAAAAAACTTTTTTTATTTTATACGCATCACATTACAATTTTTATTTGTTTTGAAAGATATATTGCAATTATGTTATTTTTTGTGTATTTCTATTATATATATTCATTTAGAGTTAGTTTTATGTTTTGTGGGCATGAGTAAAAAAAAAAAATCACTTGTGTAATGATAGCAGTCAAAGCTGCGTTAACATTGTGTGCTGTCAGAGTCTATTCTACTTCTAGATAAAAAAAAGCACTAGCGGATATCCAGCTTTAAACATACCAACTTGGATCCATAAATAAATTAAGAAAGAAAAAAAAAAAAAAAACAGAACTCTTAGAACTGGTGACTGTTTTCAAATAAAATAAAAATTACATATAACTTCTCTTCATACTAAAATGTCATCATGGAAATTAGTCAAAAATTTACAGAAATCATTTTGTCCAGCTTGGGCTGAAACCTGCATCTTCTACAAAAATTTAGAGCTTTGCGTTGTGCTAGCAGGAACTTGTTCTACTTCCTTATAAATTGAAGAATTTTTGAAAAACAGTTGACACATGTGCATACAGTTCGCAAAATAATTATTTGTACACTCTAATATGTTTAATTTTTATCCAAATAAAAACAGATATTTTAACACGAATGGTTTTAATAGTGTTTTTACTGTGTGTTTTAAATTAAAGACAGAAATTTTATAACTGGAAAAGTTTAAAATTTTCTTGCAAAAAAAAAGTATTTGTACATTTCCACAACAAGATTCACACTGTGTTTATAATGTTTGTGGTTCAAAGTTGTAACATAATTTGGTAGCTTTTAATAATTATTAACTTCATATTATGTTTGTCTGGCATTTAATCTAATTTGCTCTTGAAGTAATTGAGAATGGTACTTAAAACTAGAGATGTACCTTTGAACATAAAAAATCATATGTTTGAGTTTCAAAAAGATAAAAATCATACCAAGAAATCAGAAAAGTTATTAAATTACCATTTACAACTATTGGATACATGATGAGAAAGTATGAAGAAATTGGATGCATCGAAATTCAATGAAAACCAGCACTTCTCAGCAAATTAACAATGAGGGAAATAAATAATGTTGTTAAAACAGCTTTAAAAAATCCTATGGGTTCAGTTCAAAAATTTGCTGGAGACCTTGCAACATCTTCTAATATCAGAGTATTACCTCAAACAATAAGAAATATTCTTCTCAATGCAGATTTAAAAGGAAGAACCTCAAGGTAAAGTCCATTCATCAGTGAAAGAAATAGGCGAAAATACATAGAATTCGCTTTCGCATACAAAAGCAAATCATTGGATTTTTCAAAAACAGTAATTTCTGATGCGAAAAAAAATCTGAATTTTCTTACCACCAAGCATTCGAAAAATTTGGCGTAAAAATAAAACTGTTCTAGATCCAAAACTTATACTTCAAACTCTATCAAGCATGGTTGGGGGAATATTATAGTTTTGGGGTGTATAGCTTCTAATGGAGCAGGACATTTGGAAATTATTGACTTTGGTATGACAGCTTTAACATACATTGATGTGTCGCGGTATAATTTATTAAACCATGCTAAGAAATTATGTGCAGAGGAACAGACTTTGTTCAAATTGGAATAGAATTCATTGACTTTGAAGGCATAGATTGTGTAGATGTAGTTGTCTTACCAGATTTATTAGCCAAGGTATCTTTTTGCTTTGGTTTGAAATTTATTTCTACAGGGAAATCTGTTTGAGTTGCAATAGTTTGATGGGTTTTATGGTTTGTTTTAGATAAAGCAGTGGCATATGAAACACCAACTATGGGTGTTCTGGATTCAACTATTTTTCTAGCTTCAGGGTAAGATATATTTTCTTTCGTGCGTATTGTTTGAATTTCTTTTTCTTTTTTCCACATTTCACAGGTTTTTGAGTATGATGGATGATCTCCTTTACAATTTACACAGTGAGCGGCAGCACTACAATTGTCACTTTCATGATCAACCGTACCGCACCGACCACAGGTCAATTTGCCACGACAAGAAATTTTGGAATGTCCAAAACGTTGACATTTAAAGCAACGTATAGGGTTCGGGATATATGGTCTAATGGAACATGATAAGTATCCAGCCTTTATGGATTTGGGTAAATTAGATGAGCCAAAAGTAAGTATAATATGCTTTGTTGATATTTGAATTTTATTGGTTGGTGTTTGTTAATCATTACGGAAAATTTTTATTCGTTTAACTGCTATAACATTTTGTTCCTTTAAGTTTTCTAATATTTCGTCTTCGTTAACATGCAGGAGGTACGATTCAGAGATCACTTTGCGAGAAGTATTAAGAGTTCTATTGGAGAAACAGAAACAGGAATATTTGCAAAATGTGTGCATTTTTTTAAAGTTTGCCGCTTGTTGGCTATTGCTAACTTCCACAAAAAGTTCACCAGATCGCAGTTTTTTTTATGTTTTTCGGCTCACCAACCAATCCTTGGATAGATTTATGTATTAGGAAGGGGGAGGTATGGTCAAAATTCCCCTGTATACGTTTAACAACAAAAAACCTTTCTGATATATTCTCTGAATGTGTTTGGGGACTATCAACTATAGCAGATTCAACTCTGTCAGCCCATGAGGTGGTTGTTAAGAACGCAGTATTCAAAAAATCACTTTTTCCTTTATCAGCTTGTGGGGCCTCCTCATCACATGTTTTATTTCCTAAATCTGTAGCCATATTTGAGAGAAAAATATATGAAACGCCAGGCATCGGACCTGGTCACCGACCCTTCTTATTACCGTTACGTCTGGTGCAGGTCTCAAAAGGGTGAAAACTATTTTCAACCGACCCCCACGTTTTTCGAACGTTGGGTTAAACTCGATAGCATCTCCGAAGCTCCGGTTCTTTTCCAAGGAAAATGGGTAGCCGTAGGTAAGCCTTTACAGCTCTGTCCAACCTACAGCCGGCCCTTATGTCAAAAGGCACCAGTCCTCTGGTGTTATTCCTAACAACCACCATGCAAGCATGGCGCCCCCTGTACTCGGAACCAGAGTTCAGAGATGCCCTGCACCCTGGGACTCGATATCAACCTAAAAAGGAAGAAACGAGTCGATGAGGTTAAAAGAAACCTAACACCCAGGGTGTCTCACGTGTATAAAAAAAACCACTATTGTATGAAAAGTTATATAAGAGGGAGCTTAAAAAATGGTGTCTTTTTTTTGTCTTTAAACATTTTAATTTTTTTTTTCTTTTTTTTTCAAAACTAAAGAACGATAACAAAGTTAGTATAACAAAGAACAAAGTTAGTATAACAAGAACAAAGAGGGATAACAAACTGAAAAGAGAAGATTAAAAAGTGTGAAACAAAGAAAAAAGGATAGACAACTAAAAAAGAGAAGAAAAAAGGAAAGGAGAAAGATCGCTCGGGAACCCGGGATCGCGAAACCCTCAAATACTTAAAGAAGGTATTCCCCTGGGGGACTAATATGAAATCCTATGATTGAGCATAATAAAAATTTAAATTTGCAACAAGAATTTGTAAAAGTTATTAAATTACCATTTACAACTATTGGATGTATAGTGAGAAACTATGAATAAATTAAAAGCATCGAAATTCAATGAAAACCAGGACTTCTCAGCAAACTAACAATGAGGGAAAAAGGGAGTGTTGTAAAAAAAAGCTTTAAAAAATCCTATGGTATGGGTTCAAAAATTTGCTGGAGACCTTGCAACATCTTCTCGCATCAGAGTACTACCTCAAACAATAAAAAATATTTTTCTCAATGCAGATTTAAAAGGAAGAACCTCAAGGAAAAATCCATTCATCAGCGAAACGAATAGGTGAAAACGCATAGTATTCGCTTTCGCATACAGAAGTAAATCATTGGATTTTTGGAAAACAGTAATTTTTTCTGATTAGGGAAAATTTGGAATTTTCTTACCACCAAGCATTCGAAAAAATTGGCGTAAAAAAAAATTGTTCTAGATCCAAAACGTATACTTTGAACTATCAAGCATGTTGGGGGGAATATTATAATTTTGGGGTGTATTAGCTTCTAATGGAGCAGGACATTTAAAATTTATTGACAATGGAAGGACAGGTTTAACATACATTGATGTGTCGCGGCATAATTTATTAAACCGTGCTAAGAAATTAGGCGTAGAGGAAGCTTTACACTTTCTGCAGGATAACGATCAAATCATACTGCTGTGATCAGCAACACATGGTTACAACAATACTCAAAGACGACTGGTAACTTCTCTAAAATCTCTAGACTTGAATCCAATAGAAAATTTGTGGATGCTATTGGATGCAAAAATCCCAAAAAAAAAAAAAAAAAAAAAAAAAAGAGTATCATTAAAAAACAGTTTTAAAGAAGCACTTATTGTGTCATGGAATAACATTAACCAAACCGCTACAAAAAAGTTGGTGGAATCTATGTCACACCATCTAGAAGTAGTCAAACGCTAAATGAATTCACACAAAATATTATTTTGTATCATTTTACTAAATTTTCATTAATTATGTTACATTAATATAGCGTACAAATACTTTTTTTGCATTATATTTTTGTATATTTGTTTATTATAATGTAAAAAATCGATACGTTTAATTTTGTTTTTGCTTCTATAATATTCTAATGCATTAAATTAATGTATTACAATATTTTTTGCTTAAATCTTTTGTTTAATTTCATTATAATTTTAAAAAATGAAGTGTACAAATACTTTTTTTGCCAACTGTATCTGCAACTAAGGTTGTTAAATGTCTTTTCTCTTACATAACCACCTTTGGGAGACCTTCGGTTGTCTTATCAGATTTAGGACCCCAGTATACTTCCCAGGTAGATAATATTTTTAATGATACAATGGGCATTAAGGTACTACACAGTTCTGTTTCGTGGCCACAATCAAATGCGATTGCAGAGCGAATCGATAAATCAATCAAATATTCGGTTACATTTCTTCATTCATAACATTCTTTTACAGGAAGATCACTCATTTGAAAATGCAGTATTTATACATAAATCACTTTATAATGATTCGAAACATGCAACTACATTATACTCTCCTAATCTCCTTCACTTTGGATGCGAACTTTCTCTAATTTTTGATACTTTTGATCAGTTGTGCAATCAACCCTTTCTTGATAAACTTATTGAAGTACACAAATTGCTTGATGATTTGAGTAAGATATATGACAAAGCTTATAACAACATTAAATCAGCTCAGGATAAAAGATATAAACAGTACGGTCAGAAAGCTAAATTGAGATCCATTTGTTTAAAAGATATTGTATGTCTAAAGTCAAGTGACAAGTTTAAAACAAAGCATACTGTACCATATATTGTCGCTTGTAAACATTCACCTGATTCGTTCTCAATTGAAAGGTTATATGCTGCTGATAACACAGCATTTCGGGTACATATTGATAGATTATTCTAGCATCCCCTCGTTATGAACATTTGATACATCAAGTCATATAAACAATACTAACTTTAATACGTTCTATCAACCACACACATATAATTTAAGAAGAAGAAGCTAATGTAAATTACTTGTATTTGTTTTCTCTCTATGTCATGTTTTGTGATACTACATACCCAACCCAAGGCTAACTTATCATAATATCAAGGCTTGTCATTCGCCAAGTTTCCTTTGACCACAATACAGGGGGCGCTGAACTACATGATTTTCCCGTTGGTAGCGCCATCTAATGTGAGAAATTGAAATGTTTTCCATTATTTCCTATGGGATTATTAGCAGTAGTATGCACCAGGTGGCGTTACTTACGAGACAAAGTCATATAATAAGTTGGCAATTATAGGGACAATTTCAACAATAGATTTTCTCCTGAATGCAAGGCCTTGATATTATGATAAGGGGGCCTTGACCCAACCAATGGCCAAGGTTGTGTGTATGTTGTTTTCAACTGATCTTTAACACTGTCATGGCTGGTCCATCACTGTTACTCTGAAGATCTCTTGAGAACAATATTAGGTATAATTTCTTTTACTCACTTTAACACTAGTATGTTTCTTCATATTCATTTAAATTCTAATTACTTTTAGTTTTGGTTTTATTTTAGCTGTACACTGAACTTTCATTTGTTTGGGATTCCTCATTACTGCAGTAAACTTTTCAGTAGGTAACCTTCCAGTTAATAATTCTTGGTCTGTATGTCAAAGATAATAAAGTTAGATAAACATGTACCTTCACTTAGAAATGTAAACAAAAGATTCATGTAATTAGATTAGTTAATAGATATTTTTATTATATGGCTTGTGTATCACCCAACCTGATTGTGTCATTTTCTCGTCTCTCTTCACTCTAGGATTGTCCACCCATTTTAGTTGTTATATGACAAACATTTTTTCCTTTTTTTTCTTCTTCTTCTTTTGAATTCTTCCCTTTGAAGTCTTGTTCCCGTTCAAAATCAATACCCTAAGGGTTCAAGCTTCATTGGGTTGAGAGACAAAGTTTTTTTAAATTAGAGTTTCGATTCAAAATTTTTTGAATTGGAGTTTCAATTCACAAAAATCCAATTTTTCATGTAATTTGACGCGGGCTCCTTCAGAAGACCGCTAGAGCCTTCGGAGGAGCATCACAATTCTCTCCACATCTAAGGCAAAGCCCTTAGCTGATGCCATAACACTTGTATTTTACACAAGATTAAGGGTGACGAATATTTTTATGGGCATGCATGAAGCACCTCTTTTTTTTTGTCATCCTATGCTTCGGCATGAAACACTTAATTAAAAAAAAAAAAAAAACTTTTTTTATTTTATACGCATCACATTACAATTTTTATTTGTTTTGAAAGATATATTGCAATTATGTTATTTTTTGTGTATTTCTATTATATATATTCATTTAGAGTTAGTTTTATGTTTTGTGGGCATGAGTAAAAAAAAAAAATCACTTGTGTAATGATAGCAGTCAAAGCTGCGTTAACATTGTGTGCTGTCAGAGTCTATTCTACTTCTAGATAAAAAAAAGCACTAGCGGATATCCAGCTTTAAACATACCAACTTGGATCCATAAATAAATTAAGAAAGAAAAAAAAAAAAAAAACAGAACTCTTAGAACTGGTGACTGTTTTCAAATAAAATAAAAATTACATATAACTTCTCTTCATACTAAAATGTCATCATGGAAATTAGTCAAAAATTTACAGAAATCATTTTGTCCAGCTTGGGCTGAAACCTGCATCTTCTACAAAAATTTAGAGCTTTGCGTTGTGCTAGCAGGAACTTGTTCTACTTCCTTATAAATTGAAGAATTTTTGAAAAACAGTTGACACATGTGCATACAGTTCGCAAAATAATTATTTGTACACTCTAATATGTTTAATTTTTATCCAAATAAAAACAGATATTTTAACACGAATGGTTTTAATAGTGTTTTTACTGTGTGTTTTAAATTAAAGACAGAAATTTTATAACTGGAAAAGTTTAAAATTTTCTTGCAAAAAAAAAGTATTTGTACATTTCCACAACAAGATTCACACTGTGTTTATAATGTTTGTGGTTCAAAGTTGTAACATAATTTGGTAGCTTTTAATAATTATTAACTTCATATTATGTTTGTCTGGCATTTAATCTAATTTGCTCTTGAAGTAATTGAGAATGGTACTTAAAACTAGAGATGTACCTTTGAACATAAAAAATCATATGTTTGAGTTTCAAAAAGATAAAAATCATACCAAGAAATCAGAAAAGTTATTAAATTACCATTTACAACTATTGGATACATGATGAGAAAGTATGAAGAAATTGGATGCATCGAAATTCAATGAAAACCAGCACTTCTCAGCAAATTAACAATGAGGGAAATAAATAATGTTGTTAAAACAGCTTTAAAAAATCCTATGGGTTCAGTTCAAAAATTTGCTGGAGACCTTGCAACATCTTCTAATATCAGAGTATTACCTCAAACAATAAGAAATATTCTTCTCAATGCAGATTTAAAAGGAAGAACCTCAAGGTAAAGTCCATTCATCAGTGAAAGAAATAGGCGAAAATACATAGAATTCGCTTTCGCATACAAAAGCAAATCATTGGATTTTTCAAAAACAGTAATTTCTGATGCGAAAAAAAATCTGAATTTTCTTACCACCAAGCATTCGAAAAATTTGGCGTAAAAATAAAACTGTTCTAGATCCAAAACTTATACTTCAAACTCTATCAAGCATGGTTGGGGGAATATTATAGTTTTGGGGTGTATAGCTTCTAATGGAGCAGGACATTTGGAAATTATTGACTTTGGTATGACAGCTTTAACATACATTGATGTGTCGCGGTATAATTTATTAAACCATGCTAAGAAATTATGTGCAGAGGAAGCTTTTCACTTTATGCAGGATAACAACCAAAGCATACTGCTGTGGTCAACAGTACATGGTTACTCTACAATGCTCGAAGGAACCTGGTAACTCCTTTGCAATCTCTAACCTTGAATCCAATAGAAAATTTGTGGATGCTATTGGATGCAAAAATCCAAAAAAAAATATGTATCAGCGAAAAACAGTTTTAAGGAAACTCTGATAAGAGTCATAGAATAAAATAAAACAGACCGCTACAAAAAAGTTGGTGGAATATATGTCACACCATCTAGAAGTAGTCATAAACGCTAAAGGAATTCACACAAATTATTATTTTGTATCATTTAACTAAATTTTCATTAATTATAGTACACGAATGTAGTGTACAAATACTTTTTTTGCATTAAATTTTTGTATATTTGTTTATTATAATGTAAAAAATCAATTTGTTTTACTTTGTTTTTGCTGATATATTATTAAAATGCATTAAATTAATGTATTACAGTATTTTTTGCTTAAATCTTTAATTTAATTATAGTTTTAAAAAATGAAGTGTTCAAATAATTTTTTTGCCAACTGTATGTGGAAAAATTTATTTGGAAACTGATCTTAAAGAAAGCTTTTTGTTTTTAATAGGATTTTTGATAAAAGTTACTAAATAATTCTTTTGGTACTATTTTATTAAAACTATGTTTTTGACATGACAGTTTTGAATCATCATTAAAATCAGTTAAAACTTGCCAATCCTGGCCACAAACCATTTTCTTCTATCTTCAATAGAAGAAAGTATTTAAATCTTATTTTCTTTTACTTCCGGTTTTCAACAGATTTACACATTTAGGGGTCGGAGATTCCAAAAAACATGTTTTCACAAAATGCCTGTTTGTTCATGGGTCTGTCCGTATGTCACCATTCTACATCAAAAAGTGTATGAAGATATGCATAGAATTGAACCAAATTTTTTTTTTAATGTTTTTGAGTGTGACAAGGTCCTCCTTCAATTTTGTAATATTCTGCCAGAAGAGGGCACAGCAATAGCCATTTACTTTTGTGCAATTTTCAACATTTTACCAACTAAAAGTATATGAAGTTATGCATTGAATTGAACCAAGTTTTGTGTGACTATAGCTAGTTGGTCCTCCCTGAATTTTGAAAAAATCTGTTAGAAGGGGGTGCTGCAATTGCGATTTTTGTGCCATTTTCAATATTGTACCACCTAAAAGTGTATGAAGTTATTCATAGAACTGAACTAAAATTTTTGGGTATGGCAAGTAGGTCCTACTTGAATTTGAAAAAAAAAATCTGACTATCATTCTATTGTCCAGATTCGTGCGGAGAAGGAAACTTGTTTTTACTCAGATTAATTGACTGAAGAGAATTTAAGATGAAAATAAAAGTAGGTATAGTATTGAATTAAATTTTTAAAGAATCGACATGAGTAACTATTTTTTTTAAATTTTAAAATGTACATATGAGATAGAAGAAAGTTTTGGGATTGGCCCATCCAACTAATTACATAATTTATTTGCTGTTTGTAAGTATAACGAGAGAAAATTAACCATGAGAAGGATTAAAATGGTGATTTATTACAATTACATTAGTAAAAGCTATCAAGGCTGACAATTTTTGTTCATGAACCATAATCATATAAGTGCATTGTATTTCATCTCACTCTAGGTCAAATTTGTGTTTTCGTTTGTTACATTAACAATAAATAAGATACCATAACTATATTTTCAACTCACATGCTTTGATTTCTGTAAAATATGGACATGATGGGAAGGGTGGAAAATGCCATCATTCATAAAAAAAGAATTATGAGCTAGACATTCCTTTATTCAGAATTAAGTTGAAAGTATTTGTACTTATTGTTTCTGTAATTCCATTCCATAATGTCCATTCATTGCCAGCCATTTGCAGGATTCATCTACCATTAACTTGGACATCTAATTTTTTTAGCGTTGTAAGATTAAAGTGAGATTTACAATTGTTTTTGAAGAGGACAAGGAATATTTTACTAACTTTTACTGATTTGTTTAACCCATTGTTTTGCTGATTCCTATCAGCCAATCAGCAAAAGGTGCATTTGCCATTTAAGCCTTTATATGCGACCTGCACAGCAGTAAAAATTATTTAATGTTAACAAAGCACCTCTGAGTTTTAGATTGCTTTATCTTAAGAGAAAGCTTCACTTTATCATTTTGATTTGCTAATACCAAAAGCAAATTATAGGAAGTTTACTCTGTGCTCCACGTAAGATTTCTTCATCTTTAAATGCAGCCGTTTTGTTGGAAAAACACTGATAGAATAATACAATTTAATCTGCGTTAAACCCAGCTTCATACTGCTTTACAGTCCCTTAAAAGAGGAAGAAGTTCTTAAAACCACTCGTTACAGGTAGCTGTTTCACACGATTCAATGTAAGTTTCCAATATATGACATGCATTTTTTCAGTTTCAAAAATCTTCTATTCTTACCCTTTTAATACTTTGTTTCAACAATGGGTTGAAAAATGTGAAACATGCATCCGGATCAAACTAGTTCTACAGCTAACAATAGCAAAAAGTAAAACATCAAACAAAATTCTGTGGAAAAAATTTTGACATATCAATGATTTTAGAAAATATATTTTGAGATATCTACAGAAAATACATAAGAATTTTGATGGAAATTTCTTTTTTCGAGATATCAAGGGTCTCAAGATATCGATGTCAGACTGTATTATGTTTCGATCCTGCAAAATCAAATTTGCTTTCCAAACAGTCATATCAACATTTTAGAAAAAAGGTACATTTGTATGTTTATCAAACATTAAGTAACAATATATTTTTAAATTTAAAATATAGAGATTTTCTTTATCTTACAAAAAATTTCTTTAATAAGAGTACTTAAAATTTATATCGGAAATTAAGTACACACAAAAAGTTCTTTAAATGATTAATAAGAAATCAGTCTAAATTAAATAATGACATTGCTTAGTTTTATTTTAAATAACAATCTTCATCACAAGCTATTAATACATACCTGTGCTAAATAAAAATATTCTATTTTCAATGTGGTCATAAAATATCAATGTAATTTTCTATGCTATAGTATGGAAGGTACGGGGGTTTACAAATAAATGTTATTGCCAAAATTAGACCTAAATAGACAAAAAATGTTTGTAAATTTATAAAACAATTAGTAAATTGAGGTGAAAAACATTATTTGAATGTACATTTTGTTTCATATTTGAAGATGTAAAAAATTGAAACTATGCAACATTTAGAACTGAATGAAAGAGCAATGAAACTGAGAAGTACTACCACTATAATCTTTCAGTTTCTCATTTTGTCCTATTAATTGTATGATTTGTGTGAAGGTTATTGGATTTTAATGTTTGTAACACTTATATTAACTGAAAATTTATAGATATGTCTATGTCAGAAAGTATTTGCATATAATATATGCTCTGATTTAGTCATAGAAAATTTACATTATTACTTTCTTAATGCATGGAATTTTGTATTTATCTTGAAAATGTTTAAAAAAAAGTACCTTATTGTGTTGTTTTTACAAGATATGCAGTAAGTTTTTATTTTTAAAATTATCTTTAATATTTTATCATACTTACAAAAAAAATTTTTAGGTAAGGTATTTTGAAGCGTGTAAATCGGATTAAATAATGTTGTTTCAATCCGAATAGTTTGGAATTTCCCAATAAATGGCATTTTCAAATGTACAATATTTATTTATTTTTTAAATAATCACATGCACTTAACTAAGGAATGTAAATATAATTTTACGATATTATTAATAAATTATTGTACTCAAAGATTAGAAATATGAAACCACTTAAATATTTGAAAGTTTCTCAGTTTAAATTACTATAAAAATGCTAAATTTTTAAGGAAAAAATGTGTCAGCACATATTTTCCAAGGTTATTTCCTTTCTTTCTTATATATGCTTGAATGATAAAATAAAATACGTTTTAGGGTTAATCAATGAATTCATCGAACAACAACATACATCTGACTTGTGAAGAGAAGTACAACCAGGAGCTCCACACAATCGAATCTGTTCAAAGTGGATCCGCACGCGGTAAGGAAACGGAAACATGGAATGGGTCTTTATCGTGGATGGAGAATACCAAAGCTGGGGTGAGTTCAGCGCAACTTACCGGTTACTTACAGAAGTGACCAATATTGTAAGGTAGTACGAAATGAAAATCAAGGTGCATTGTGGCGTCAGCTACAATTCAATTTGATAGTTTTCATTGGTGCCACAATTCTCTTTCGTACTGCCCTACAATCGGTCGGTAACATTGGTCACTTCGGTAAGTTGCGCTGAACGCGCCCCTGGAAAACACGTCTGATCGAGAACAATTGCTGCTAATGTGCATGCGCTAAGGGGCTCTTGCTTTTCTTCAAAGATCCAAACAGTAAAGCAAAAGTAATAAAGTGAGAAGTTTTAGGGTGAGATTACGGTGCCTCACTTAAGATCGACTTAGAGACTTACGATATAAACAAACCCTGTTCACACTACGGAAAGTTAAGATATCTCAGACCTCTGGAACTCTCTCATACCATGTTCCCTACACTGATAAAAATTTGCTGCATTTTGCTGCAACACACCCGTGAAACGGAGCTTTCTCATTGGTTGGAATAGAGATATTATATACAAGCGGTGGAGTGTGTTGCAGCAAATTTTTATCAGTGTAGCTTAAGGCCATTGTCCTCGCTCGAGGAAACGCTCGCGAGATAATGCTATTCCTATGGGGAAGCATTTTTCTAATAATTCTTTCGCATTTTGACACTTTTGAATATATTTTTTTGCATTGGATAGCTGAGGTACATGCCGACAGCACACCTTTTTTACTTTTTCAATTTTGGTTGCATATATTTTTTACAGAGTTAGTTTCACTTTTAAAACCGGTTTCGAAACTGAAAGTACTTTTTAAAAAAAGATATCTGCAACCAAAATCGAAAAAGTAAAAAAGGTGCGCTATCGGCATACACCTCGGCTATCCAATGCAAAAAAAAAATTATTCAAAAATGTCAAAATGCGATAGAGTTATTAGAAAAATGCTCGCGAGCGTTTCCTCAAGCGAAGACAGGGGCCTTAATCTAGGGGGCGCTGGTTCACTATGGATTCGCGTTTGTAACAAAAATGATCGCCCTCTAGTTATCTAAAGGGGAACTACAACACCCCTGCTTCTTTCATCGCGTCAGCATTGATTACTGTGTGTAAGATATCATCTGGGATACTAAATTCTTAATCAACAAAAATAAACGTACCAAAAAACGATAATATATCTTGCTGTGTGCCACAATACAACTCTAGAAAATTGGAAAATCACGAACTAAGCTTTCATTTATTCGCAATTTGAAAAAAATAAAATATTTGTCGTCTCTGCAAACAGCAACAAATCTTTGGTCAGCAAAAATTCCGATTTTTCGTCGCGTATCACAGTTTGTTGCAATTTACTAATAATCTATATCACATTACTAAAAAAAGCCTTAAATTCTTCTTCTTTCTTTTCCCGATGTGAAAATATATTAAAATAAAATATAAACATAACCTGCAAAGTTTCTAAAAATGTTTTGGGAATTAAATTAAAAAAAAAAAAAAAAACTATTAAAAAAATTTTGGACAACTTAATTTTTAAACCAATTAAGTACAATACATGTCTAAAAAGTAAGATTTTACCAGGTTTAAAAGGTATTTCATTTAAAAGTTTAATATAATGGTCATCTTCATAAAAATTTTCTTTGAATAATTAAAATATTTAAAGCTCTTTTTTATAAAAAAAAAAAAAAAAAAAAAAAAAAGCACAACAGATAATTTTTTTTTTTCGATTAAAAAAATATAAATAAATAAAATATTCTTATTTGTCTGTTACAAATAGATACATAACAAATTGGGTATAAAAGAGAATTAAAAAAAATTATAACATTTGATAAATATACAGTTATAGTAAAAGAATGGAAAACAAAAGAGAAAAAAAAAAGCTTAATTAGTATCAAAATATTTAGCAAGAACGACTTCAATAAAAGTAAATAAAATATTTTCGATATTTAAACCAGCACTTACATATAGAAAAAATCAATAAAAAAAGGCTTTTTTTTTCAAGAATTAAATACTAGTCAAGGTTAATAATATCATATTTTTCATAAAATCAACTTATAGATAATTATAAAAATTTTCACTCAATGAACTAGAAATTGAAAAATAATGCACTTAACATGGTAATTAATAAAACAATAATAATTTATATTTCTTGAATTGATGCAGATACATCTGCATAGGTTTAAAATTATAAAACTGCAATAATTTTACAATTATAAGTGCAAGAACTGCTATGACATTTCTTTTATTTATTATATTCTATGAATTCTATTTATTAAATGTTTATACACCGTGTTGAATACCGAAGCATTAATTCCCCCCCCCCCCCCCCCCGGAAGATTTTAGTTTTTGTGTTCCAATGGTCAAAAAGTATAATTTCGCTCTCTCCCCCTCCTGGAGCCATAGAAATCTCTCCAAGAGAAAAATGTCCGATTTCAATACTGCTTCTGTTGTGTTAAATTAAATAGATATCTCAGGCCTGGAACTCTCTCAGAGAATTTCAACAAGCGCATGCGCATACGTTACATTTGTTCAGTTCAGAGATACAGTGACATTCGCTGAGATATCTTAGGTAAGTTTTTCACATTGACATTCTAATATATGTAGACGCCACATCCCATTGTTCTCTCGGCATGGTTTCGAATCCAACATCTTTGGGGGAAAGATGACGTTTTTTGGTGGTGATCGCTTTATTGGCATCTTTCAGATTTCACAAAGAGAAAAGCAGAAGTGCGGTCAATTCAAGACAAACATAACAATATGAGTTTCAGCGGGAAAAAACCCCGGTTTGGCGCGCTAAATCTGCCCTCCGTCAAGTGACGGAAGGCAAACATGTTGGCCTAAGTAAAGGTTGCCAATGTGATGTCTAGGTATCTTAGGTCATTGGTTTTTCAACCGGGAGGCTAATATCCATTCACTCAAGGATACAGCGCTTGGCGAAAGTCTAGGTGTGCCAAATGCTTTGATAGCATCTACACATTTTCTCGCGCATCATGGCTGTTTCAGATGTTTTACTTACAATTTTTTTCGTATATGAAGTACTTGGAAGCTGTTTTAAGGTATCAGAGGCATAGTGAGGTGATTTAAGTAGAAAGCTTGTAATTATAAGATTGCGAGTTGTGTCCTTGCTTTTGTAGAAGTTTGTTTTGATTTTTGTTCAAGTAATCAATAAAGAATGTTAAAAAAATAAGTTACTTTGTATTAGTTTTATTGTCAATTAGACAATTGAATTTTAATTACAATTAAGTTATAAAATTTTATTTAAAATTTTGTTACATAAAGTTTAATTTTAAATAAATGTAAATAATTAATAAAGGTTTTTAAATTCTGCTTTTTAATAATTAAAAAAATAAAATTTAAAATACAGTAATTCTTAAAATAAAATAAAAGATATTTTAATTTTAGTTATGCTACCGCCGTGTTTTAAGAGATGAGTATCAAATTAGTAAAATCAATTTATTAAAGTTCTTATCTTTTAAAATGAGGTATCGTTCATACACAAAAAAAATCTGTATTATTTATTAGTAGTATTCATTTTAATAACTACTGTTTCATTTATAATTATAAAATAGTGAAACATAAAAATATTAATTATAAATATTCAAATTTTAATATTTCTATGTATTTAATTAATGATAATAAATTTTAAAAAAAAAGAAAATTTTTAATCTTTCTTTAATTTTCCACTAACATAATTTAAGAATTTCTTTAAAAATATACTATCAATATTTAAATATATATAACTAATATTAACTATTTATTAATTAATATTAATATCTATATATAATTATGAAATTACATTAATTAGCATTATTAATTATTACATAGATAATTAATATTAATAAGTATTATCATTTAAACAGATAATTAATATTTTTAATGTTTTCGTTTAGTGTTTCGTTTTGTTATTAATTCTCTTCAATTTTCAGTGTCTAGTGAGATATTATGCATGAAGAAAATAAACCAATCTATATTAGATAAAAACTTTTAGATTGGCTTTTTAGATAAAACGTGATCTTTGCTTTGTATTTGTACTTTGTACAAATTCAATCAGGATTTGCATGTATATTTAGTTTATATACACCAATTTATGAATAGGAAGGGTGCATTAAATCACAGTGTCACAAAAGTTGATGTAAATTCCCAAACATATTTTATTTCAAATGAAAAATTTCCAAGTATAAAAAATATTTTAATTTTAACACAATTTATTATTAATAATGCATAACTGAAACATATACTTTTTTGATAATTCTTAGAATCTGGATACTTTTTTTTTTTTTTTTTTTTAATATGTTATCAACATTAGTGATATATTTGTAAGACATTAAAATCTGAATAGATCAGAACAGATGATATCGAAATTATGCACATTTTCTAACTGTATAATTAAATGACCTAACTATATAACAACTATATAATATACACATACATAATATTTAAGCAGATATGTATGAATGTATAAGTTCATACATACTATGTACATATGCTGATATTTATGAATATATTCATATATATTTCCAACATTAAGAAGTTTTAATTTATCAATCGTAGTGTATGGGTATACTTGGTGATTTATATCACATTAGTAAAATAAATAAATAAAAATTTGATATAGCAGATCTCATAATTTTCTTATAAAGTTCTCGAATTGATACTTACCAAGAAAATAAATTAAACAAAATAAAATTTATTTTTAGCAATTATCATATAATTTATCCGAATACAATAACAGCTCTGTTTCGTTCTTCTTTTTTTATTTTTTCATTATTATATTATTCATTATAAACTGAAATACTATAAGAAATGTAAAGAAATATAAATTAAAATTTACAAATTAACACAACAAGTTACTCGTATATATTTAATTAATATTTGGTGGTATATAAAAAGAAAATTCTATATATTTTTTTCAAATAAATTATTTGTATAATAAATTTTTCAGTAGATGGCGACACTATACGATGTTATCAAGGAATTTTGGAAGACGAGTGAATGATGGGTGGAATAGCTCTTTTTCCTCCAAGCCATTTGGCACGCTTTGACTTTCGCCAAGCGCTGTATCCTTGAGTAAATGGATATTAGCTTCTGGGAGGGTCCACTTCAAACACAGCGATCTTAAGATATCTTATATTTGTGGTGTGAACAGGGTATTAGAGAGTTCCACAAATTCTCTCAGAGAGATCCAACTCTCTCGGGCTAGATGCAGGAACAACCACTCACTCTCATTGGCTATAAAGCTTCGCTTTTACTGATTGGCTTTGCGGCCGTCTTTATTTCAAGCGCGGATGTTACATTTGTTCAGTTCAGAGACACAGTGACATTTGCTGAGATATCTTAGGTAAGTTTTTCAATGTGAACAGGCATCCAATTCCGGGAGGGTCCACTTCAAACACGGCGATCTTAAGATATCTTATGTTTGTGGTGTGAACAGGGTATGAACGGTATTACGGTAGCGGCATAACTTAAGGCAGCTTGAAAGCAGTCGTAAGTTTAAACACAAATTGATGGGCCTCCGTGGCCGAGTTGTTAAGACGTCACTCTGCTAATCTGGAGGTTGTGGGTTTGAATGCCGCTGGCTCCATTGCACACACACTTCGTGTGGAATGCTAAGCAGACTTTCATGTCGAGCACACAAGTCAGATGAATGTTGTTCAAATAATTGTTGATTTTTTTTTTACTATTAATTCCTGTCACGAAACCAGTACCCCAAAGTATCATTTTTCATAAATTTTAAAATTTTATTTGAATACATAATTGATAACATGTAAAAATGATTGCTGATATTGTAAGTGAAAAATCTAATACATATATATTTTATATATAAAAAATCTACAGGAAATTTCTATTAAAAAACATACACTATAAAATTTTCACCCGTACTCTGAAACTTGGAAAGCTTTACTTTTACATATAATACTGACGTTTTTAGTCCAGTCACTTTAGCATTTTCCTTCGAAAAATTTTTTAATAAAGGTTTTTTTTCACAGAGCAATTTATTATAAATGCTATCTCAAAAGTCCCCGATATTCTGCTGTATGCTTTCCCCCTTTTGGGGGGCATTTAGGGGGAAAAGGGGGCAAAATATTAATTGAGCTATATAGGCAAGTGATATATCATTTTCCATGTATTTTTTAGCAGTGAATCGAATGAAACTAGAATCAAGTTGATACGACCAATAGTTTCTGAGTTATTGGAGTTTTTATCTTTAAAAAATTTACATTTTTCATGTACTTATTTTTAATGAGTTTTTTTCCCCTTTCATTTTAAATCTAAACACTCATTATTAACGTTACATTAGATATTACATTATATAACATATAAAACATTACTTTATAAAGGAAATATTTATTATATTTACCCTTTTTTTACTCTAAAATATACATACTTCTTCATAATTATTCTTGATCATGATTATCTGTCATGTCTAATTCTTCACTGCCAATTATGATATCCCTATCAGAGACAGTGTTGCAAAATGGGCTACTTTTTAAAAATTTATATACTTGATTGACACTATTTTTGCGAAATAGTAAAATAACCCTTATTTAATGACATATTAATTAAGGTGAAAAGAAAGGGAATTTTAACATTTCAAAAAGTGGTGCCAATCAAGAAATCTGAATTTTTAAAAAGTAGCCCATTTGCAACACTGATCAGAGATCTCCTCAACTGGTGCAATATTTAAACAAGACTTTCCATGACAATTTCCGCATGTTATAGAACAGTGTAGACTCAATTTTCAGCATCCGCATGCACTGCCGCAACCTTTGGAACATGAACAGAAAATCATGTTCAAAAGCAAATCTGGGGCAGGTGGTTGGGTTGTTCGTATGGGAACTAGAAAATTATCCTTTATAGCCCAACCCCATTCCTGAGGATCCAGTTCATTACCAAGCCATGTCTGTATGTGGTAATATACTCGAAATAAATGTTGTTTTGCTGCACTTGAAGTAAGAGGTAGGGTATTTAAATTGACCGCTTTATTCTTTGTGACTGATTTGGTGGAGTGTACACTGAGCCGTTCGAAGGAGCCGGGCGCAGAAATTTAGGGGGTGCCAAATTTACACTACCAATGTCATTTTTTGGCCTGTCACAAGAAAAATTTGGGGGAAGGGGTCGCCAAATGGAAACTTTGCCCCAGGTGCAGTTTTCTCTTCGGACACCCCTGAGTGTACATACTGGTAATCATCTAGAGATTTTTCCTTAGAAGAGGCTCCATAAATGCCCAGAAAAATTCCGATACCATTCTCAGCAATTAGTGCACGAGAAACGTTATTTTGATTGAAAATTTTTATTGCATCTTGTAAGTCTGGACGCTTTTGTATTAATTTCATCACTGCTGATTTTCCTTACTGAAAAATCGCAGTTGTTCCATCACAGCCAGAAAAAGCATGGAGGAATAAAATATATTCCCTGTATCTTCCTTCCAAACTTGAAGAGTACATTTTTTCCTCCGCCTGACCATTACCTGGCTTGAGGAAAAAAATTTCCAAGTTTGGTGGAGTTCGAGTAGCCATGATTACCTGCAAATCAATATCTTCTCCAATAATAACAGTGGCAATTTTTGCTAGTTTTTGCAGTCTTGAGTGCTGTTTCAACAATGAGGACATCTGCATGATCTTTTGCATGCTTGACACATACACTGATGGATTTAAATTTTTCAGAGAGCAAATAAATCAACCTACTTTTGTTTTTTGCATGGGAGAGGAATTTTTCTTGGCTAACTGTCGCAGTCATGTTTTCATTAAAAAGAATGTCTGTTGATGCCATTTTCGAGCAACGACGAATTTGTCCATGGTTTTGACACTCTCCTAAAGATTACTATAACTTTCAAATACAAGGATAGTGTTTCGACTGTAGTGTTTTTCAACATACTTCACATATTTATTACAAATAACCCCAAAACAATCACTTTGATGCCAGACTACTCGATGAAGCAGATATTCTCCATCAAAATGTAGTTCGCAAAATCAACTGTAGTCAAAATCAGGGTGGACATCTATGGGACTGAAGCTATTGAATAAGGATTACTTTTTCGTTATTCTCATTTCAATTTCATCGAAAAGGGCTACTGGATAAAGAGCCAGTTCAAACTTCAAACATTCACGGAGCTCGTCGTAAGATCTCTTCATGGTACAAATTCTTTGAAACAGCAGCAATGAATCTACAAGTACGGTAACATCATGCACTGTTATATGACAGTTCGCTGTCTGAACAGAAAGAACTTGTTTGGCACGAGAATTTTTCATCTCGCGAAAATTGCCACCGACTTTTTTTGCCATTATAGTTGCACCAACGTTCAATGCATCATTAGCAGTTTATTTTTTCCACATCATCTGTAACCCCTGTTGCAATGGACATAATCACTTGTATACTTTGGAAAGGATTGTGGACATAAAACCACTCTGATACTCTATTTACGTCTTCTTGATCCAGCTTTATTCGAGATTCCCGTGCATGCACATGTTGTTCTCAACTTGCAAAGGAAACATCACAGACTTTTTCAATTCCTTTTGCACTTACTAAACCAACAACAAACTTTGTTAAATCACTTTCTTTTGTGTTCCTTCCACTCACAAAGCCTCCTTGCATCTATGAGGACATCATGAGTGACTTTTTCGGAAACCTCTATCTATAAGCATCGTCTTCTCTTAGATTAGGAGCAGCTATGAAATTAGTTGTATGGAGGATACAACTGCAAAAATAACTTTACAATTACAAAAGCTTCTTACATAGGAATGGAGGATATGTTGAGCTCTTGAAAGAAAAAAAAATTAGTTCAACAGTCATGTTTTCTGCTTAAACGTTAAAAATATTTGTTTAAAAATAAAAATGTATACAAACGTGAGATGAGGGGTGTCACGCCTTTCCCCCTTGCCCACATGCATGGACGCCCATGCAACTGAGAAATACTAGTCATATCAACTGTGATATTTGGCTTATGCGATTCTAACTAAAAAAAAAGATCGTTCTTATGAATAATGTGTACATAAAATTTTTGATTTTTCAAAACATAAAAACTGTTATAACTCAGAAACTACTGGTCGTATCAACTTGGTTCTAGTTTCATTTGATTCAGCGTTAAAAAATACATTGGAAATGCTATATCACTTGCTCATGCGAGCTAAATTAATATTTTGCCCCCTTTTATCCCCAAATCCCCCCCAAAAGGGGGGAGGGGAGCGTACAACAGAATGTCGGGGACTTTTAAGATATTGTTTAAACTTATAACAAAACTTTCTGTGAAAAAAAAAAAAAAAAACCTTTATTAAACATTTTTCCCGAAGAAAGACCCTTTTTTTGGCTTAAGTTACTGGACTAGTTATTGACTTATTTAATTTGAATCAACAAAATATATAAATAATGAATGCAATAATAAATGGCCAAAACAGCTTAAAAAAAATAATAATAATCCATGCTTGATAATTATTTCATAAACAATTAAAATTGAGTAAATTGCAATACAATTTTCAAATAAATTGCATTATAGTAAACTAATTGAAAGTATAACCATATCTGTTTCTGCATATCAGAGTAAACAAAGGAAAAAAATTAAAAAAAAATTTTTTTAGACATTGATAACTATATTTTTAAGGAAGGAGGGGAGGGGGTCAAGGAATAACGTATGATATCATAAAAAAATAAGAATTAAAAAAAAAAAAAAAAATTGATAACATTATGTATGCTTTGAGGATTTGCTCTTTGTACAGAAAAAATATATATCATTAGTGAGTCTTCTTAAATATCCAAATGCAATCGAGAATAAGTCCTATTTCAGAAATACATAAAACTATCACAAATACATTTATTTTTCATAAAAATTTACAAATAAAAACTGAAAATAATATACAAATAATTATATCACATTCCAAATTTTGAATCCAACTGCTTTATAAAACACCAACATTTTTTTACGAATACTTTTCTATGCCTCTTGCCGTAAAGCTTCTTCACGAGCTGCAATATCTTCAGGATATTCGGCAAGTGTCTGTTCATTTGGTAAGTAATAGCTGCCATGGAATGATTCAAAGTATCTGCCTATTTTGATGTGAGGGATTGGCTTATTTTCCCGATCAATCTCCAAGTTTTCTACAAAAAAAAAAAAAAAAAAAAATCATGAATAACTCATTTGTAATTGATGATGTAATTCTTCAAAGTACAAATAAATTTAACCCATAACAGTTACAAGTATAATAAAAAGAAAAGTATCCAGTTAAACTGATGGTATTGAGCTCACAGGTTATTCATATTAATTTATGTTTATCATAAAATAGAACTCACTCTTTTTGAGGAAAATGGTAAATAATCATCAGAGCACTTTATAAGAACAAAACGAAATACCAAATTTGAAAAAAAAAAAAAAAAAAAAAAAAAAAAAACACATAATTCTGCATGAAATGCAGAAAATGCATGATAAATTAGATAAATGCATGCATTTATCTAAATTAAGGAGAGGGGATTAGTCAATTGCTCACCTTCCTTTATACTTAACCAATAAACATCCAAATCTAATCAGGAATGTACTTTACTAGAATGAATCTATTTACAAAATTTGAAGTAAATTTGATATTTATATAGCTTTGATTTTTTTTTTTATCAAGAGTTATCACATTACCTATATATTTTATCTAACATAAATACATTATATATATGCTTTTATATAAATTATTTATTTGATTAAAAAAAAAATACACTACAGGGATGCCACTCAGAAAATAGCAAAAAAGAGGAAATTATGCGTAAAGTAAAATTTACGACATTTTTCACAACTTTATGTGTGAATTTTGAAAATTATATTGTTTATAATAAACTAAATAAAGAACTACAGCTTTTCTTTTGTTGTAAACTTTTAAAGAGTAAGTTAAAATGATTTTTCTTTAGTTCACAGTATTTTACATCAATTAAGGTAACCCAGCAACAGGTTCAGTGAAGAATTTTATGTATTGCATCATTTTAAGCCAATTCAAGTAGCCCAGCAATAGATTCAATGAATATTCCACGAGTGAATAGCAAAATTTTGCAGGTTGTTTTTTTTTATTTGACGAAAATAACTGTTTTATTTCATGATCGTTTGGCGAAAATCGCCGTTTTATTTAGCGATCGTTTGACGAAAATCGCCGTTTCACATCATGATCGTTTGATGAAAATCGTCGTTTCACATTGCGATCATTTCAGAAAAATCACCGCTTCGTTTCGCGATCGTTCGACGAAAATCGCCGTTTCATATCGCGATCGTTTGACGAAAATCGTCGTTTTACATTGCGATTGTTTGACGAAAATCGCCGTTTTATTTAGCGGTCGTTTGACGAAAATAGCCGTTTTTTTAGCGATCGTTTGACGAAAATAGCCGTTTTATTTAGCGATCGTTTGACGAAAATAGCCGTTTCACATCATGATCGCTTGACAAAAATCATTGTTCCACATCGCGATCGTTTGATGAAAACCATCGTTTCACATCGCGATCCATTGACAAAAATCGCCGTTTCACAAAAATCACCGTTTCGTTTCGCGATAGTTAGACGAAAATCGCCGTTTTATTTAGCGATCGTTTGACAAAAATCGCCGTTTCACATTGCGATCGTTTCAAGAAAATCACCGTTTCGTTTCGCGATCGTTTGATGAAAATTGTTGCTTTATATCGCGACCGTTTGATGAAAATTGCTGCTTTATATCGCGATCGTTTGATGAAAATTGTTGCTTTATATCGCGACCGTTTGATGAAAATTGCTGCTTTATATCGCGACTGTTTGATGAAAATAGCCGTTTTTTTCGATCTTTTAACGAAAATCGATGTTATATTTCGCGATCGCTTGACGAAAAAGGCTGTTGTACTTCGCGATCGTTCGACGAAAATCGTTATTTTATCTCGTGATCGCTTAACGAAAATCGCGAATTCTTAAAAATTAAAAAAAGCGGAAATCCGCCAAAAGGCGGAAAAGTGGCATCCCTGACACTACATAAAACTTTAAGACAATTTTCAACAAAAAGCAGAATCTAAAGGATTGTTTCTTACCTTTGATTTTGTTTGCATTTTGTAATGTTACATTAAATTCCAGCAAGAATCAAATTGTACTGATCCAAACAAGTTGCACTTCAACCCAATATTTTAATGCATTAATTTGCATTTTAATTAAATTATGAAAACATACTCTGACTATATTTTTAATATCAATTTATATAGCTTTGATGCTAAAGCGCAAGTAATTATGAATGTATTTTCATTTTTATTTCACTATGATTTGTAAAATTCATTCTGAAAAACCAATTCTTTTATGGGTATCTTATATATTATTAAATTAATATATAATCGTATAGCTATATGTTTATGATTAGCAAATTGTTTAGTTTTTATACACAATGTCTAATGCTGCTGTGTGCATTATCATTGTGTATTATTTGGATTTCTACTGTGTAGTCATTTGATACCCTTCTTTAAGAATTTCCATTTGATTGCTACTTGGGCCCCACCAGTGGCCGAGAGGTTCGGACCTCTCAACTGGTAGACGGCAGGTGCTGGGTTCGAACCCAATCGCGGCTGTCGGCCTAACCGTTCGGAGTTTTCGTGGTTTTCTTCGAACCTTGCGTAAATACGGGTTAGGTTCCCTTAGAAAGACCCCCACGAAGGGCATTCCCCCTGGTCCTATATCCCTAGCGCAGATAATCGGACGTCAAAAATCAATCAATCAATCATTGATTGCTACTTGTTTTTCATCACTCTGATTCATGTTGTATTATATTACTGTCTTATTAAAATTAATTATTCTATTAATGTATATATATATTTAACACTTTATTTATCTAATCTTTCTATATAAGTACATTAAATGTATGCGATTTAATAATGACATTAAGTATTGTCTAGCTTTTAATATTTTATAGTTACTAGTTACTAGCACTATAATTAATGTATTTATGTTCTGCTTCATAATTTAAATTATACTAAGATAATTGTATGTTGCAAGTATCTGATCTGAAACATATCTTGTGGTTTTTTTTATGACGTCTTAGCATTGTCGATTCCAGTGTTATGGATACTTTTTGTGATAATGGCGGTTTTATTATATTATGGTGGTTAAAGCATGTTGCTTTTCATTGTCGATTCCTGTTATCATGGATACTCTTTTTGATATTGGTGGTTTTCATATATTATGGTGGTTAAAGCATGTTGCTTTTCATTGTCGATTCCTGTTATCATGGATACTCTTTTTGATATTGGTGGTTTTCATATATTATGGTCATTAAAGCATGTTGCTTTTCATTGTCGATTCCTGTTATCATGGATACTCTTTTTGATATTGGTGGTTTTCATATATTATGGTCATTAAAGCATGTTGCTTTTTATTTTATTTTTTTTTCTTGTGCATATTGTATATACTTTATTATTATATTCAAGAATTATAATTATTAATCTAGCTTTTCACTTTTTCCTAACAAAGGTTTTTTCATTATTCTATATTTTTATATATTTTTATTAATCATCTTTACTGTTTATGGTGGTTCTAAGTAAATTTATCGTTCCTGGCAAAATATACTTAGCTTCGCAGTATAGTGCCCGGTACAGGAACACTAATAGGGATGTTCCTGGATCGACATCCAGTGACCTATTTTATTCACCTCCACCACCATTAATATTTAGGAAATGTTATGACAAGAGATGCAAGACTTGTCCGTATGCTTTACAATCACAGATTGTTTCAGATCATGGTTTACATGCATTTTGCAAAACCTTCAAACTATATATATTCTTCCTTTATATTCAACATAAAAAAAATAGTGAAATGCAAGTTTGTTTTTTTTAGTCATAATTGTAATACTGTATGGAAGAAATAATGAAAATCAGAAACATATGAATAGACATTATGCAAATGCTGTTAATAAATATATGAATAAAAACATTAAAATGAACATGATTAAAGTGAGCAATTCGCACATTAACATTTAAGAACATGTTAAAACTAAAGAAAAAAAAATCTAAAAGCAAATAATTTAAATAACTTTAATTACATCATTAGTAAATTTTTTAATAAATAAGTTATTAAATAAAATAAAAATATACCTTGTGCAGCATATCTGTTAGTACCATCAGCAACAAGAACATAATAAAAAGGTTGTTTGCTTTTATGTTGCAATTTATTAACACCCATTCTTTTGATCCAGTCTTGACTAGCAGAACATGTATAATCCCAACTGTAGATGACACAGCGGAAATTATACCTTAAAAAAAAAAAAAAAATTCATGCTTAAAAAGTTAAATTTTAGTACATACAATACAGCAAGTAATGTAGACTCCCTCAAATCCGCACAGCTTGGGGCCATAGGTTGAGCAGATATTAAAATATTCTGAATTTTTGGTCATCACTATGTTTGCATTTTTTAAACAGTAATTTGAAAGTAATAAATTATGCCATCAAAACTATAATGAATGCTTATAATATAGTAAAATATTAAAATAAGTAATAAACTGAAATAATAAAAATTAAAATAACTTTTTAAATGATTAAAATATTAAAAACAAAAGGCAAGTTGATAATCAGTATTGCATGATTAAATAGGTACTGTATTCATTATAAAGATGAAATGTATTTTTCCTAAATAATTCAATGAAACTTGCCTCATAAAGGTACATTACTAATTCACATCAACATCATAAAATGAGGAAGTTTTATTTCAGGTTTAGCCAGACTTAATAACCAAAAGAGCTTGCTTAATACATAAATATGTTTGGTAAAAAGAATGTGATAACCAGTAATGTCAGTAGTATTTCATTTTTTTTCAGAAATAAATTTATTCTTCTTTCATGAAGAAAAACATGAATTCAGTAATATTCACAAAAATTACAAATTAAAATATCTATGGAATCTATATAAAACTAAAAAAGCCAAAATTTATACTGATATCTGAACTGAGTATTTCATTGTTTACATCCGTAAATTATGTGCAGATTTTAGGGTTGCGGATTTGAGGGAGTCTACTGTATAAATCTAAGATGAATAATGTATGAGAAAATGAAGCACAAAAAAATTATGAAAATAAAATAAAAGTGCTCTAGTAATGTATGGATGTAAAAGTATCCCAAAGTTAAATTCCAAAGCAGGCAAAATTCAAAGGAAGTAAAAATAATAAAAATATTTCATCTTTTACTTAAGACTGAGAATAGCAAGAATTAGCGATTTGACAGTAAATTTAATAAAAACACTTACAAATTTTGAAAGTTTTTTCAAACTTTCAATTTTTTCAATTTCGATTTTTTTTTCTTTTGCAGGATTGGTGAGGGTAACATTTGAAGTTATCTATCATATTATCTTATTAGAACTTCTTAAAATATTCCAATAACCCATTTTGAAATTCGATTGCATGTGACAACAAACTGATCAAACAACAACAGTTTAAATTTGGTTATATACTGCTATTCACTAAAGTAAATATAACAATTTCTAATTTATAAACGTAATTAGGATAAACAAAATGTATTCTCATGATCTGTAGATTTGGACAATATTTTTTTTCTTTTTGCAGAATAACCTTAAATTGGTTTTTATTTTAATTAATTCATTTTACATGTTTTTCTATTTACGGACACATTTTTGCAAATAAAAAATGAAACACGCTTATTTTCAGAAAAAAAAAATAAATCATGAAATTAGTAATTATAGATAGAATCATGATTAATTAATAAATAAAATATATTTTCATTATTCTGCCAAAATATCTGAAGAACTGTTTTTTAATTTAATTAAATAAAAAAATAGTTTTGGATTTGATAGAAATAAAAAAAGATAAGCAGATTCTGACAGTATTATTTTTTTACTGAATGTTTAAAAAATATGGTTTTGTTGAATATACTTTTCCATAGATTCATTTTTGTAAACGATAATGAAACCTGCATATTTCTTGCAGTAAATAAAAATCTTTGAAATCGGTAAAAATGAATAATGTCATGAATGAGCAATTACTGAGTATATGAAATATGATATTTTTTCTTTTTCTAAAGTGGCAACAAAAGAATTGGAAACAAATAAAATTGCCAATTTTTTTTTTTTTTTTTTTTTTTTTTTTTTTTTTTTTTTTCATAAAGTGTTATTTGAATTTCAAGATTGAAATTTAAACCAAATAAAACATATTTACTATTAAGAAGTAATTACAGAGTTCCCAGTAATACATGATGGGCAAATTCCTTGATTTCCCATGATCAAATCTCAAAAAATTCCCTGATTAAGTTAAAAAAAATTCTTTAACGAAATGAGAATACAATGAAATTTACTACTTATTTCCACAATCCTTTGACAAAACTCTTTTTTTTTTCTGCATGAATTTTGTGATTTTTTTCCTGAGACTATTTGATGACTTTCACGTCATTTTTCAATTCCCCCCCCCCACCCCCCAAGACTTTTTTGAAAATATTTATAAATTCCCTGACTTTTCCTACATATTTTGAAATTTCCATGATTTTCCCTGACTACTTTGAAATTCCATGACTTTCCAGATTTCCCCTGACTTTCCATGATGCTGGGAACCCTCTAATTATTATTAGTATTATTTTTAATATGTTTGCCATTTAAATGGTTAGGCGAAAAGTGGAGTAGAATAAGGAAGTAAATACTCTTCTTATTTAAACACTTTTCTCTCTCTGTTATAATAACTCTCTCATTATCAAAAATATATATGTACAGTCGAGTCTCTCTATAACAAAAATCCATACATCGAATTTCTCTATTTAACGAATTTTTAGCAGGAACGGTCCCCTTTTTTCATGATTACATTAAAAACAGTCTCTATATAGCGAAATATCTATCTCCATATAACGAATTTTTTCATAAAATGTTCTTTATTTATTCAGTTTTAAAAAAGCTCCAAAATCACATGGAACCAAATTTCCATCACTTATTTTTGATTTATCGTTTAAGGCTGAGTTTTTTATATTGCTTCTCTACCTTGAATCTCCTTGATCTTTAAGTCCAATGAATTCATTCCACAAGTCCCCTTCCCACACATTTTTTAACATCCTTCGAGAAACAGTGTCAATTTAATTGTTACACATATAAAACCTGGATCAATCTGGTAATTGAATTCAGTGTTAATTTCAGAGGGTGGCTTGGGGGGACATTCACTCCCAGAGCAATGAGATCGCCCCTGAAAATTTGAGATAATTGTGTTTTCAATTGCAAAAAACTAACATACTTTTTTCTTGTGTGATTTTGATTAAGCTTTTAAATAAATGACTATTCTCTTTTTTGAAACTTCAAATAATTAAGAAATAGGATATTACGTTAATATTTATAGTTAAACACTTCAAATTTTTAATTAAACATATTTTATATTTGTTCAAAAATTTGCACATTAAACAGAACTTTTAGCAACTTTCTCTATTCAACGAATTTCTCTATATAACGAATTTTTTACTGGAACAATGGATTTCGTTATATAGAGACTCAACTTTATATATATGTGTATGTACTAAGAACAACATTATTTTGTGGATTTAAAAGTTAGGGGAAAACAAAACAAAACAAAAAAATATTAATAAAAGTAAAATAAAAATAATCATAAAAACAAAATTGCCTTGATATCCATGATTCAATAATTAAATGATGTATGAAAACGTAATAGAAATGTCAAGTAATTAATATATCTACAGAATGTCCTCTAGGTTTAAAAAAGGCCAGAGCGCTACTGTTTCAAGAAGGGCACTTTTTACATTTTTCAGGGCACTTTTATAGAGTTGAATCTAGAATCTAGCGGTTCAAAAAGTCATGAAAAAACAGAAAATTCATCAAAAAAATTGAACAAAAAGAAAAAAAAAGGTAATATTTGTTAAAAGATGCGAAAAACAACAGATTTTGTTAAAAGATCGCAAATAGCAGCATATTTTGCTAAAAAATCGCGAAAAAACGGCAAATTTGATTAAAAGATCGTAAAAACAGCAGTTTTTGTTAAAAGATTGCAAAAAAAGGCATATTTTGCTAAAAAAAATTGCGAAAAGCGACAAATATCGCGAAAAAACAGAACTTTACACAGACATTTTCGTTTTATTGTGATTTTTGCACGAAATTCGTCAGTTTTTTTCGCAACTCTTTTGACGAAATATGCCATTTTATCACTATTTTTTGACAAAAGCTGGCATTTTTTGTGAATCATTTGACAAAATTCTCCATTTTATCGCGATCTTTGGAAAAAATTTGTCGTTTTTCCACAATCTTTTGAAGAAATCTGTTGTTTTGTGACGAAATTACCCATTTTTTTGCGAATCTTGCCGGAAATTGACCGTTATTTCGCAAATTTTAACGAAACTTGCCGTTTTCTTAAGCGATTTTTTTACGAAATTACTCGTCCCACGGGACACGTATAAGGCTATTTTTTGCATTCCGTCGCCGATTTTTCGCTTAATTTACGCGCTGTACCGCTTTCGGATCATCGCTGGAGGGATTCGTTTTTTCAAATGTGGGGCAAGAAGGGCGCTATTTTTTTTTTTAATGAATGACAAGAGGGGCGCTAGTTTTTGGATGAGGGGCAAGAGGGGCGCTAGTTTTTGAACTAAAGGGCAAGAGGGGCGGAGCGCCCCCTGAAACCCTCTGGGGGAAATTCTGTATCTATATTATAAATCATTAGCTGATAGCATAAATTTTATGTTTAGAATTTCAGAATGTGAAGGGTAAAAATAAAATACCTTAAGTTGTCAACATAATTTCAACTGGAATTATTTCAGAATTATTCATAATTTTTAATGCAACTTGTGTCTCAAACATTAAATAATTTTTAATAGACCTTTCTGAAACTGTAACTTTTATGGTGTTTTATTAAAAAAATAATTTTGATTAAAAATGACTGCCAGGCATATCTAAAATGAAACAGTCAGGCTGTAACTGTTGACAGTCACATGACCTAGGCTATTATTTTAAACATGACATCATTTTACAGGGATAAAGCTTTCAGACATTCAGATAAAGGAACCAGATTATCTGAAATAAAATTATCTAATCATAAAGTTATATTCTAATAATGTAAAAAGTGAGATACAGAAATTCTCAGAAGTTTAAAGAAAAAAAAGGGTTAAAAATACTTAAAAATATATACATGTTAAAGAATAAATTATTTATGTATTTTGCTTATTATGCTATTTGTTTATTACATGCTTTATTTTCTATTAAGAATGTAAACCAGAGATGCTTGGGACTGCACTTAAGAAATCCTAAAGAGAAATAAAAGTAAAAACAGTTTTTTTAAAAAAAAACAAGCTTACATAAGCATTCAATAGTCATATTGAAAATACCTTATTTTATGGAAGAAAAACTGTGGCCGTTACATGCTTAAAAGTTGGGGGTTTTTTTGGTCAAATATGGCTTTTATTTTATTTTATTATTATTTTTATTAATTAATAAAATTGTGATAAAGTAAAAATTTCTGAAGATTGTTCTCAAGTCCCTCATTCAACAACAAGAAACTTTCTAACTTTGTCAATAATGAAAACTAACATTTTCGATGATGATATTGAACCATACAGATGGACCAAAAAAAAAAAAAATACTACTCTCTCACTCATTTATTGATGACTTCAAATAAAAACTAAAAAAAGAAACTAAAAAGGATGTGGTGTAAAATGCATGCTAAGTTACAAAAACCACTTAAAAAAAGTGGAGCACCTAAAGAGAGATGACAATGTCCCACTCTATGAATGGCTTTTTACCAACAACATTTCCTTAATTAAAAAAATTACATAAAAATATTTAAAACTGATGTAAATATTTTAAGTAAAATTTTAGAATCTTAAATTATTAAAAATGATACAGCATCCTACACTGTTCAGAAATTTTTTATCAAAGTTACCTCAATGGGACAATCTCCACAAAAGTAGCGGAAGTCCCACAAGTGCAGTGTTTATAACAGGTGGGAGCAATTACAATATGCTTATTTTAAGCTTATTCAGACCAATTTTTAGAAGTGCGGTGCTTGCAAGAGTTCAGACTTTTTTCCATAAAATATGGTACTACTTAATCTGTTTTATTATAATTCACATTTTTTTTTTCTCAATAAATACCTATTTTAATATATTAATTTGGTTTTGAGCAATGAACTTGATTATGAAATATTTACTGATTTTTTTATGTTTGGTAGAAAACTCAAGCAAATTAAGTTATTTAAAAACTAGCAAGCTAAGCCCGCTGTGCTGGTCTGTTTTCAAAACAAAACATGAATCAAACAAAATATTGAATATGATTGTGTTTTTTAAAGCAACTTCACCTCGAATGCTCTTTCACATTTCTGAAAATCATACAAAACGGCATTGTATTTAAAAATAGAAAACCAACGATTATAAATGCACCAAAAATGAATTAAAAGTTAGCAAACAGCTGTTTCGAATCTACTGTCGAGATTCTTCATCAGTGCAAAACTCAGCGAGCTAGAAAAAACAAAACTGAGCCAAAAATAAAAACAACAACAATGGAATCAAGGCCCGTTGATGCCAAAATATATTAAAATAATAATAAAATATTATGTTGTTGTATCAGCTTATGCATTCGATGAAATTCGGGCTTTTAAGAAAAAAATATTTCAGTTGACCATTTATTGTAGAGTTTGATAGATAAATGTGGCAATTATGAATGAGCTATTTAAATATTGTCTATTCACCATACTTCTAAAATAGCGAGCATTATGATCGCAGAGATTGACCATTGAATTTAAACAATTTTCAAGTAATTCATTTTCATTTGATAGTTTTTGAACTCTAAACCTCTCAACTTGAGGATATGGGTATCTGTGGAAACCTTAATACATCCTCTATCAACATTATATTATATTTCGCAATGTACATCTGCTCTTGACAAATTTATTAGAGTGTTCCGTTTTTGGAATACAGCAGAATAAATAAAGTTAAATAAAGTTTTCCTTAGAAAAAGGTGAATGTTTTTTGAATGTGTGAAATTCGTTTTTTGATACAGATGTCATATACGCATCACGTTGGCGTGACTGAAACAAAATGAACATTTTATGCCTCTTATGGTAATCCAGCTTTGTTTTTAATTTATTAATGAACTATTTATTTACTTTCATTTGCATTTTAAAATGATACAAATTGTTATGCTCTATACATAGAAAAGTAAAATAGAAAATAGAAATGTATCTGTCATTTAAAAATGAAGTTTCCGTTAAAGTGGCGCCAGAAATGTATCACCCCAACGTGGTGCATATATGACATTTGTGCCTCTTTCTTACAACATGGGTGTGTGCATTTGCACCTAAATTTACTTCTTTAGCTCTATTTCTGTAATATTAACTGGAGTTTGTACAATGTACGGTACTTCTTGATTATTCTGTCGAGAAAAAAATTAATAGCAGATTATAGGAATAAATGCCAATAATCGATGATCGTAAGTATGATAGCAATTGATATTACACGTGATACACACATTTTTTTACGTCATAAGTGCTTTTTTTTTCGACTTTTAATTTGTATTTTTAATTTGTGTTTATTGTTCTTTCGTTATTTAAAATGAATTTATGTAAATTTGAATAGTTTGGCGAAACTGATCGACGTCTTAATCAAGTAGCACTCAATTTACATTTGAAAATATCATATTTCACAAAAAACTACGGCACAAACCCGGATTTGCAAGATTTCCTTCCAATACCTATGCGGCAAAATCCTCGTTTTAGAATAGCGAAGAAATGTGCATTTTTAAAAATTATTTTCGTTATTTTAAAATGAAAATATTAATAAATAAAAAAGAGATTACTATAGCTGAAAACAATTTACAGAATTTCTAAAAAGAAATTGAAAGTAAATAAACAATTTATTAATACAGAAACAACTATTGCTGGGTTATCATATAAGGCAAAATAACACCGTTTAGGCGATAGTCAGATACCTCAGTGTGTATATAATATCTGTGCCAAACATGTTTGGAAAAAACAATAATCGTTATTTATACAGCATGTTTAAATACTGTAGTATAGTGAAAAAAATGTATACATGACATATACGCACCACATTGGCGCGTTTTCATTTTTTCTTCTGATGCCGATTCGGAGAAAATTTTGTTTTCAAATACCAGTTACATATGAATTTTTTCAATTATTTTCTGTTATTTTAAATAGAAAATAACAATAAATTTTAAAAAGTTTAGTTAATAATTATAAAACAAAACTATTTATATCCTTTAAAAAATAAAATAAAATAAAATTAAAATTTATTAATAAATAAACAGCCAGGTTACCAAGTGAGGCATAAAATCGCCATTTTATTGCAGTCGCGCAAATGTGGCGCATGTATGACAAATGTGCCTAGATTAAAATAGTTTATATAACTGGAAAAAAAAAAGAAAAAAAATTGTAAATAGACAATTTATTAATAAATAGACAATAACATCCGGGTTGCCATATCAAGCAAAATAATGACACGTTGGTGTCAGTTAATTACCCAGATGTATATATGGTATTGGCGTAAGAGACAAATCGCACCAATGTAGTGCGTATGAGATATCTGTGCCAAAAACTTTTTTTAAAGTTGCAGTAAATTATTTTACAATATTTATGTATGTGGAAAGACATTTACTCTAAATTTTAAATATTATTCATTTTTGTGGTATTAACTGATATATATGTATTTAAGTTAAATGTAAAATTTTTTCCTAAAAATGCTCTCACTCATTAAAAGAGAGAGAGAGAGAAAATAGTTCTTGAGAACATCGCTCCATCTTGTGCTTTTTTTGGTTTAGAATAGCATTGATTGGCGACAAAAGTAGATTGAAACATCCAACTGAAGAAACAACATACAAATAACAATTAGAGCCTTAAAAAAAAAAATAATAATTCTGCGAGTTTCTTCTGTAAAACACATAACGGGAAAATTAGATTTAAAAATATTTTTAGAAAAAGAAAGAAAAAAAAAATACTTATGTTTTACCTAATGAAATTTTTGAGATGTTGTTTTCTTTTAATCTGGCTCGAAAGAAATAAACAGCCAAATATTGTGCCACTTCAAAACTTTCTTTCGTATTGAGTTACTTTTTAAGTATTATAAATATTTTTTCTTTTTTTCGTTAAAGATAAATTTTTTCCTTTCTTAATATTATTTTGCATTAAAAGGATTTTTTTTCTTTTTATCATTATTTATTTTAAATCAATGAATTAACAGGTTTTTTTTCGAAATGTTTATATTATTTTCCATTACAGAAAGCATTTCATTTCTTTTTTGAAATATAATTATCGCCAAAAAATTAGTTGTTGCAACCCTTCCGTCAAAAATAACCAAAAAATACGAAATTTAGTACGAAAAATCAGAGTTATCCCTGTATATTTTTATCATAAACCTCCGCAAAAATATTTCCTATCGAATGATATAATCTGCAAAAAGATCCATCGGGTAGTTTTTGGAAACACTCGTTTGGAAGTTTCAGAATTTCTGCTTTATAATATATATGATATGTAATTTTAGCTCTGTTTATTTTTAGGGTTTCGTTCATCCAATGAAACTTTATTAATCTCTATCTTCTATCTGCGTGCATGTAACAGAGTCAGTACACAAAAACTGTGTAAGTCAGAGACTTCAAATTTTGTGTACTTAAAGTTGAATACCTCATGTCACATGATAAATCATAAATTTTTTAAAAAAGACTATTTTAATTATTAATTTTTTCAATATCATCCATTCATTTTTGCAATTTAAATTTTAAAAGAGAACCTTAATTTCAACTTTTTGCATGTAGACATCATAGCTTAGAAGTAAAGAATCTCCTAAGCTGAATGTTCTTAATACGATTCCAGGTGCTGGAAAATGAAATTTTCCTATAAAGATGTGTTTAAATAAAAGAAATTCTCACATTTTTATAAAGATGTGTATAATTATGAGAAATTCTTACACCTTTTGCCAATTTAAGGGTTTATATTACTAGGATTTTGTTCAACTGACATTCATAAGATTTTTGGAATCTAATTTTCTTTCTAATTTAAAAACTATTGGAATTTGTTAATGATTATTATTTAAAGGATAAGTCATTTTGAAAGAAATATTAAACAAAACTCTCTGTGTGACATGCTGTCACATTTACCCACTTGTTTTAAAAAGGGAACAGAACAAAAAGAAAAAATAAAACATTATTTAATTTATCTTTTTATTATTTTTAAAAACATTTTTCAGCATATAATCATAATTTAATTCATATTTAACTATTAATTATTTTTTAACTATCACATTCTTCATTTTTTATTCATAATTTTTTTCCTACTAAATATTTCAATGTTTTAATTTCACAGCATTTTGGTACATTTTATTGAGCATTTATCAGCATATAATTAAATACATTGTTTTTTTTTTTTTTTTTTTTTACTCCTATACAATTGTATATATTACAAAGAATATTTGGCAATTTATCACTTGTGGTGGGCTGATTGAATAATATTTTTAAATAAAATTAAGTTGTAAAAATATTAAAATGTTACATGGTCATCAGAAATATATCATTGTAAATTTTTTTTAATAATTCTTATATAGGAGGAAGTGTTTTGAAAATAGACAGCAAAATTCAATCTTTAAGTTCAAAAACTAGGTTGAGTTACATAAAAGAGTATGAAAAAGAAGGTTCTGATTAAAGTTTACCGGATAATACAAAGAGATAAATATTTAAAATAAATATTTAATTGCAGACATTAAAAAAATCCTTACACAGAAGTGTTTTTTGAATACTCTGTATAAATTATAATTTTTCAAAGGTAATACTTTTAATTAAAATTCTCATCTTAAAAATATTATTAAACTTACTTTTTATGCCTCATAATCATCCCAACAGCAAATTTAACACCAGCTGATTCAATACGTCTTTGAAGTTTTGACTATAAAACAAAGATAAGTTTTTTTTTTTTACACTGATAAAATAACAGTTAATATATTCAAAAGTAATATAAAAATAACACATATATAAGATTAATTTTCATATTCAATTTACTTTTCAAATATTCATTGATTACTCTACACTTTACTCCACTCTATACTAAGCAATTTAGTGACACTTGGGTTCACAGATAGTCTTCTAAAGTAATTCTTCATTTTATAGACAATTATCTAATTTCTGATACATTAACCCTCTAAATCCCAAAACATCCAAGATATTTTAAGGTATTTTAATTCGTATATTCCTAATTCACACCAAAAAAATAAATTAACAATATTTGCTTTAATTAATAACAGACTTAGACTTAAAGATGAGTTCAAAGAACCAAGCACTGCGACCAGAGGTCTATTGTACTGTACTAACCCCAGAAAGTAGTCTTAAAAGAGGCCAGTAACTGAAGCAAAATTCAGCAGACGTCTCAAATAACTATTATAAAACTCCCAGGGCTCAATTAACTGGTGACTAAGGTGTTCAAAACCTTTAGGCAGAAAACCCATCACCCTCACAAAAAACATGCACAGCTGTTTCTTCCTTATAATGCAACCCCTACATATTAGTTCATTCTTTACACCACTAATAGTTAAGATGCCTCTTCAAAGAGCAATGCCCTGTTAAAAGACCAAGGGCTTTCCTAATGCCATTTCTATTGAGCATTTAACATCCCTTATGCCTAACACTAGGGCAACCATGGTTAGGTTCTTTTGCCTGTTGCTGTCCCTTAATGTTACACCAATTTACATATTGCTTCACTCTAAAAATCCTAAAGATAGTAGTTGGGAATTAAAGGATTAATAAGCCATCATATATCAATCAATAAAATAGAACTTAATTAACTGAATATTTCTGCAGCTCTCACAGAGTCAGTTTTAGTCAGGTGTCACTGCACTATCATTTGTGAACATTTATAAAATATTTAAAAGTAACACAAGGTGAAGCATTTTAAAATTGATGTTTCTTGAGACATTTTAAAATTAAATAAAAAAATAAATGGTTTACAAGAATACAGTTTGGACAAAAATTGTTTCTCGTGTTCAAACATTTTTAACACATTAAAAAAAAAAAAAAAAAAAATTAAACAATAAATAAAAATTTGAAAAATTAAAATTTTCAAACAGGCATTGAAATACAAGTCTGAACACTAAATATAATTTTCCCAAGACTACATTTTTGAAATTGAATAACCAATCTTAACTACTGTAGATTCAATTTACCATTTTTAAAAACTGTAATATCACTTCTCATAAACAGTATTTAACAGCTTCCCTGATATGCCTGTACAGTGTATGTCATACACACAATGTGTTTTTGACAATTATAATTTGCACATACCCAAGGCAGCTAAGGGGGCGCTATGAGCGGCTCAGCCCCCCCCCCCGTCCCCCTGGAAAAAGTTCCAAGTCCACTAAATGTTCCGAAAATTCAAATGAACTACTGTTCAAAAATCTAATTTAGTTTTGAGAACCTTTCACAGTTTCAGAGAGTTACTAAATTGTATCTAAAATAAGTGTTTCAACACTTCCTGATCGTATCTATATACGTATGAAGCTAACATGATGTTTAATTTTGTACCAGTTATACACTCAAAATTTTCATCATCATATACTTTTCTTAGCATAAAATAAAGTTATTACAACAATTTAATGAGAAACATAGTACCTACAAAGTGAATATGCACTGATATATCTTTCTGCGTTAGAGAAAGAGAAAAAAAAAATTATGAGCCCCCCCCCCCCCCCCCCTATCGTTTACTTCTAGCTACGGCCCTGCCCATACCACAAACAGGCAAATGATTTCAAATTATGATTCATTATTCTCACCAGTAAATTTCTATTATAAATTTTACATTATTTAATCCGTGAACTTTTCTGATTCAACTAGGCAAAAATTTCTGTTTTGAAAAACCTATAATAAAAGATAAAATCCATAAAAACACAAAAAATAAGCATTATTTTAAAGAATTTTTTTTATTATTATTATTAATCAGTTAAGTGTTTAATAAATAACTATTTTTAAACAGTAATTTTATTATTCCAGAATATGAAAAGTAAAATAATAAACTTAAGCAAAAAAAAAAAAAAAGTGCATAAAATTTAAAGTAAAGTAAAGGTTTTCAGATTATTTTATTGCTTAATCCTATATTCAAAGGCTTCCTTTAAATAAATAGTTTCAGAGTTTAATCAATTGCATGCAGAATAATAAAAAATAATAGCAGTAGTAGTAATAATAGGAATTATGATAATAATGCAGTGATCTCAAATTTCTAACCAATTAATTTACCAAATCACGAACACTGGTAAGTGTCTTGGGTATAAAAACATAAATTAGGCAACAGTCAAATGCATGCACATTTCTATGCATAAGCCAATACAAAAATTAAAATCAAGTTTTACTTTTATAGGTGGCGAACTTAATCTTTGAGCTTCTAATGTTTGTAAAGTTGACTGGTACATATATCCAAACATTAGAGGTGATGCTGGATTAGTAGCAGCAATTTCTTGCAACATAGATATAGCCTAAAAAAATAGACAATTATAAAAAATTATAAAATTAAATATATTTAAAAAATAGATCAGAAAAAAAAAACACAATTTTATAAGTACTGAAATTCTATTTCATAATGTTAAACCCATCTTTCGCTTGCCTTTCTATTACAGCAAATTTTAAATTTATTTATTAACAGGACTAGATTTTAGGCATAGACTTGCTTCTAGGCATACTATTGATGCTATCAGAATATTGTTTTTACTTTTGAAAGCACAGGAAAGTTTTTAAAACTAATTTTCTATGTCACTCAACAAGTTTGTCAAAGTCACTCAAAGTTTTAAAAACTAATTTTGTATGTACTCAAAGGAAACTTTCATGAAACTTACAAAATAGCTATGGCAATGGAAGAAACTTTTACATGTGTACTTTTTAGAAGCTTATTCACTGTTTCATATACACAAACAGTAAGTTCAGTATTTACACAATTTAATACATGCATTTATCTAATATATACCAACAAATTTAAATTAGGATAATTTTTTTAATGCATGCATATGCTAATCAATTTTGTTGCATATCTGATTATATCTGCTGGCATCAAATCTCATTTTTTAAGGGGACTAGTCACTCAACTTCAAAATTCTCTTCTGTAATATGAAGTCTAAGGATGTTTGAAGCATTCTTATATTTAAAATATCGCTTGGAGAAATTAATAACTAGGAGAAAATATTAACTTATTTTTGGCTGTGTAGTATTCTTAAAGAATGTTTCTTTTTTTTCTTAATTCTCAAAATATTTCTAAAATGTATGCTTAATATTTTATGTGTTAAAAGCTGAAGAATTGAGTAGAATTTTAACACTTCCTATAAATTAAGAATGTACTTTAGATTAATTTTGAAAACTAAGAAAAACAGGGACATTCTTAAAAAAAAAAAGTATAAAAAAAATTGAAATTAAAAATATTAATTTCACATTAAGATATTTTAAAAACCATTCATGTATAACAGACACTTTTTTCAAAAAAGGGCCAAAACTTCTAGGTGTGCATTATACATGGAATAATTTTTTACTGCTGGATGCAATCACATGATATAAGTCATGAATGTATTCAAACAAGACATAATCATTCGGAAAATCTTACTTAATTGAAATAATACTGCATCTTTTTTCACACCTTGCGCTTTTTTATAGAACAGAGATTGTAACATTATTTAAACACTAATTTGATATTCTCATTGCTGTCATTCAGTCCCTACCCAAAGTCTAAAAAAGTATTTTCGTCTTGTTTTCTGTCTGATGTAATGTTTGGGTAGAAGCAGAGAATATGCTAAAGTCATCAACATAATGTCTGCAGTATACGCTATAGCGTTATTTGAGAGGGTATATATATATTAACAGAATGTATACAGAACTTTAAAAAAATCCAAAAAGTACACAGCATATAATTCTGTACACCTCCCATTATATCTCTGCATATCATCTACTTTCAAAGCACCAGATTCTTCTTAAAATTCAATTCCTTGCATCTTAAATGGCAATGAATTTAATATTTAAAATCTCATTAGTGTACATTGAAAAAATAACATAATACAGCGATAAAAACAAAAACAACAACAAGCGAGTAAATAAGCAATGTGTATTGCCTCACACAACTTCATAATATCCCCTCTGCACAAGACCTGATTTTTGTGCATTCTGTTTCACAGAGCAAGCAGAAAAGTTTTCATCTAGCTCCCAGCCAGTTTTTCCTAAATTTCTCGCTCACTCCTTTTGATGCATGCTCAATGAAAAGCAATACAGTGAAACCTCCGAATAAGGGACACCTATGGGACCGGAAATTTTGTCCCTTAAATAGAGGTGTCCCTTATTCGGAGTTTTTATAACAGTGAAACTTCCAAATAAGGGCCAGTTATGGGGTCGGAACTTTTGTCCCTTAAATAGAGGTGTCCCTTATTCGGAGTGTCCCTTATTTGCAGGTTTCACTGTACTAAGAAGTCTGGAATTAACCTTTTATCTACCCATGGTACTTATAAGTACCATTAAAATTACTTATTATAAAATTCTTTTAATATATCAATTTCTTGGCGCTGAGGGAGGAGGATGGGGATTTTTCAATTCAGAAATATTTCTATACTTATATTGTATGAACATCATATTTGTACATTTTATAATTCTACAAAATACTAAGAAAACAATTTAAAATAAAAGATTTGAGCAGGGTTATAAATACTGTACAAAATCTCTGTAAATTCAAATTTAATTAATCCTTCTAAATCCTTCTAAAATCCTTCAAAAATTTATATGATTAAGTAAATTTTTTAATTCAGTTTAAACAATTTACGTAAAATGCTTTAGAATGTAAAATTTTCATGAATTCAAGATTCAATAGATAAAGGATTAACATACATGTAGGCAGGAGTTAAAAGCAGAAACACAGTTGAAAACATAAAGTAAATAAACTATGATGTTGGTCTTCTCATTAGGCATGCTTTTCCTAATTAAAATATTTATGACTAAGAAAGATTTTACAGGGTTGCCACTCTAATCTTGAAAAAAAATTCCCTGTATTTTCCTTGTACTGCAACGCATTTATTCCATGTTGAGTGCGAAAACATATATGCGTGTATGAAGGCTAATTAGAAATGTTATAATTTGCCATTATCAAATTCCCTCTGTTTTCCAGATTTTTTTTAAAAAATTCCCTGGATTTTCCTGTTTTCGGAGATTTAAAATTCCCTGTGTTTTCCCGGTTTTCCAGGTGGTGTGGCAACCCTGTTTTATTTTATTTATTTATTTACTTATTTTGTCACTAAAATTCTAGTTAAAAATTAATATTTTTGTTCTGTCTTCTTAAATATAAAAAAAGCAGAATTTCGTCAAAAGACAAAAAAACTTTCACTTATGAAATTATCAAACCTGCATAAATCTGTTGCATTTTAATAAAATTGTAGGAATTCAAATTATATATTATGTTTTAAAAAACGACTTACTTCATTTATGTTGATTTTAAGATGCATAAAGAGTCTAGCTAACAACAATTTATGTTCCATATCATCGGGACTAAGCAGGCATATTAATTCCAAAGCATTGCACAAAGCTAGAGAGTCTTCTCCTAGACCATCTCTCAGCCTTCCAAATTCTACTAGATACCAGGCCCATTTAATAAAAACCTTGAAGAATAAAGACAAAAATATTAAATGAAATTTTATAAACAAAAATTAAACAATAAAATTGGAAAAGCATATGTTTTATGCTTTTTTTTCTGGCATGAATTACAAATGATTTTGATCTCTACATAAAGAAATATCGATATTTTTATTAAGGCTCTAGAGAAATAAAAATGTTTTCCATCTTCCCAAACACATACACGAAAAAAATGCCAAACTCACCTAGTGGATGTATATATAGTGCTTCATTAAAGAAGGGAATTGCTATCCCCATTCCCCATAAAAAAACTAAAACAATTTTGGACACTATAGATAACCAAAATTTAAATAAATGAGATGTGAATAAAACACAAGGTCCTCTGCTACATTCATATACAAACAGAAAGAACAATGTTTGTACACCAATATAGCAAAGGATTTGCAATTTACTCAGATCTCATTTATTTAAATTTTGTTGAAGTGTGGGATGATGTTCTAACATCATTTTAACACTTATGGTGGTTTTTATGTTTCAGAACTTACATTTATATATTTTCAACAACTTTTTAGTAATTGCTCTAAAGTTTTCTAATCAATTTATCTAAGTATTCATGTTCAATTTAATTTTATATTTAGGAAGTTGTTCAATGGAATGAGTTTAACAAATAATCAATATGCAATATGGCACACACCAGGGTTGGCAAGTTTTTGACAGAGTGCGATTTTATCCGGTTTAAACCATGGTTTTAACCGTCATGTCAAGAACCTCTTGTCAAAAACCCCGTCAAAACCTCAAATGCCACACTGATCTGTAAAATTTCACATTAAATATCTGTCCCACATATTCAAAATTAGATGTAATATTAAAAATTCACTATTACTGTATTGTATATTATCATTTCCAGGGGAAAAAAAAAAAAAAAAATCTGTCATAAATCTGAAAATTTGGCCTGCCTCCAAACTTGCTCAACTAGCAATGCTTCTGCTATCAAGCCCTGCTAGCTCAACATCAATTGAGCGAGTATTTCCTGACTTTGGCTTCATATATTCTGAACTCAGAAATCAATTGGGTGTAAATAAATGTGCTTAAAATTACAATAATTAATGTTAAATAAAAAATTACTTAAATCATTAAGACTTATTCAATGTTTCACGCCTGTTCTTAAAATGTGTTAAAGCACATTATATGTTTTTGAGGGTTTAAGCCAGTTTTTGATGGTTTAAACCAATTTTTAATGGTTTAAATCAGTTTTTAATGGTTTAAACCAATTTTTGATGCTTGTCATGTCAAAAACCAGTTTCTAACGCCAGAAACCCAACCTTAGCACACACACACACATGTAATAACATAAAATAATATTAAGGGCCATTTGATGCAGAATTAAGAAGAATTCTACATGTCAATAACAAATTAGTTCCTTTCAGTTTAGAAGCAGTGAGTTGAATAAGAGCATGCACAAACTAAGTAGGTGTTAGGCAAATTAGCCAGAATAATTAAAATAATCATAATTTGGATTTTATATCTTAAAATGAACTATAAAACTAAACCTTTTTATCTTTGATTTTAGTTTTTCTAATTTACTTTTTCTACTTTTTTCTCTTCAAGTGCTAAACATCATAAAACATAACTGTTGTCTTTTTTTTTTTTTTTTTTAATGTAGTACTTAATGTGTTTTCAATATGCAAAATCCTAGTTATTAAGTGGGAAATGAAATTAATCCGAAATAAAATTTAAATGTATATTTAAATATTTTTAATACGTAATAATAATCAATTACAGAATTGTGAGTACTACTTGGTTATCCCATCACCCATTTCGACAAATTGTATAAATCACCAAATTACTCACAAAATTACATAAATTGGCAAAATTTTTATTTTAAATAATGAAAAAACAAATAAATTAGTAAAAGGTTGATAAAAATACAGATAAATCATTGAATTAAAAAATTATTTTATGATGTAACAAACATGCGTAACATGTTTAATGTCCAGTGAAGGTGACACAAATTTAATCTTATAGTTTGGCAATAGTTGTTTGGCTGAAAAGGTAATCAAGAAGTACTGAACTGTGTAAAAGAAACATCCTTATAGTTCCAAAAATGACAATCATATTAACTACTAGTTTACTGCATTGGATTAAGCATCTCATATTCAATTAAAATATATCTTTGAATTGAAATTTGAATGAAATACAGAGTCATGAAAAATCAAAGAGTGTGGAAAATATGATTAAAAATATCTCAGAAACTAATTATCTGATCGACATCATTCTTTATACAAAATTTATGGTTTTTTATTCTCTTTTACATTCATTCCTTAAAATAAAAAAAATTCAAAAATTTTGATGTATCTTTTATCAGAAAAAATATTTTGAGAGTTTGTAAAGACTAGTTCTGGATAATCGAGGTTACTGATATTCAACTGGCTTCTTCCCATTATTATAAACTAAGTACACACCAAATTTCAAGTCTTTATCTCAATTTGTTCGGAAGATAGTGTTTTATAGACACACAGACAGATACAATTTTTTCCCCCCTGTATCTCCAGTATTAAAAAAAAAAAAAAAATTTCAAATTCATCATTTTTTTTTTCTTTTTTTTTCCAAAACAACTGTAAAACTTATTCTAAATTACGAATGATGGATAAGAAAAATAAAATAAAATAAACCCTTCAAAAATTAAATTAATGTAGTATGCTGTATCAAAATATAAAACTTTAAATTACATTTATTCGAAACTAAAAGATACTTACTTTGATAGGAGTAATAGGTTCGGCCCAAGACAATGAAAACTGCTCATAACGTGGAATTAAATTACACATATCATTGAATGTTTTTAAAGCACCATTTTCTGTGGCATCAATGAAAGTATATCTTTCTTTCTCATCTAACCTATAATTAAAATAACAATAAAAAAGGGTAAGGATGACTATAACAACAACCATAATATACCAACAAATAACAACATTTAATGAAAATGAAAATTCATCATAATCATAGAAAAATTATATAAAGCAAAAACAAAAATAAAATGGATTAAACAAATCCTTTTTTTAGTTTGCACTTTTACAGGGATAAATTTTAAAAACATGCAATGGACAATAAATTGTAACAGTCAGAAAAGACGATGAAATTTTGCTTTTGCAATTTTTTTAACTTCTAAAGATCATAAATTTTTCAATTTTTACACCAACTTATGGCAAAAATCTATTTTCAAATACAACTTTTTAAAAAACTATTTACTTGACATATTTCTAATTGTTTTTTTAATAAATTTCACGCATGATTTTAAAAAAAATTATCTCTATCGCATGTTGTCTATTATAGAAGAATTAAAATTGTATTTAAAACAATACACATAGTATTTCTCTTTGGCTAATTTTCCATAATAAATAAAAACTTCACCAATAATTATAAGAACATAACAAATTGAAAACAGATATCTAATTGAAAAATTTTAAATTTTACACAGCTGAATTGGAAAAAAAAGTGTCTTTTGAAATATAACTTATTTGAAAAATGTATCATATTTTATTGATTTTTAAGAGTCTTTACCACTACACTGGCGACAGGTATAGGGAAATAGTGCTTTTACACCCAGCTTATCTTGGGGCAAATGGTGAAGTGGTTAAAAAGCTACAATCAAAATAAAATAGATAATGAATAAAGGATAAACATGTTTGTGCATGGCAATGCTGACGTCATTTTGCAAATGGCAAGATTTCATGATGAAATTTTTATTTTGGAATTTTTGCTACTGGAATATTTTAATCTTCTAAACATTGCAATTTTTCAATTTTTATACCATTGAATAAGGAAAAAAAAAAAAAATCTACGAACAAATGCAATTTGTCTGAAAAATATGTTTCAATTGACTTATTTATTACAACTTTTTAAATAATTTTCAAGCATAGTTTTTTTTAAAAAATTCACCTCTGTCATGAGGCGGCTTCATTACAAAATAATAATAAATAATTTGCATATAAAACTACACTGTTCAGCATTTATCTCTGGTTAATTTTCCATAACACAAGGAAAGATTCATCGATAAATAAATAAAAATTAGATGGATGTGCCAATCCCAAAACTTTCTTGTATCTCATACATCTTAATATTTCAAAAAAAAGTTCCAGATGTTAATACTTTAATATTATTAGCTCAATACTATAATACCAGCTTTAATTTTCACTGTAAATTTCCCCTTCACACAATTAGGGTAAAAAAAAAAAAAGTTAATCTAGATCAGTAAGTATCGAAGTAGATAAATCAATTTTCTGATGTTAACTCTGAATCCTTATTTTGTTTTAAATCAATTTAAAGCTGGAGGCTAAATCACACTTTAAAGCATTGGCTAAATCACGATTTCCGATGGTAGCTTAAATCGATTTAAGACCAAAGGTTAAGTCAAATTTTTTATGTAAGCTTTAAATCAATTTAAGGCCCAGATCTAATATCTTCATATATTTTTTGAAGGTACAATTGCAACACACAGACAGACATTTTGTATAAACAAATTTTCTGAAATCTCTGACCCAAAAAACATATAAATCTGTCAAAAACTGGAATTTAAAAAATATATATATATTATTATTCTATTGAAGATAGAAGATCTTTTCCAAAACAAGCATTGAGGGTCATAATCTCCCTCATGAACTTGAAATATAAACTTGAAACTGGGGAGAAATGCATTTTTGTTTAAGGACTATTGATTCACATAGGACTCAACATGATTGATTCAAGGTCATATTTTACTAAGAAACCTGGCTATACCCTTTAACTGTTAAATATTTACCATATACAGCTTGTCTTCATTTCACATTTTATCTCTAGATTGTAAATAACAGATAATGTTTTAGAATTTATTTATATAATGTTTTAGAATTTATTTATTAAAAAAACAAAAAAGAGAGAAATGTAAAAATGTGATAAATTTCTTTTTGAAATTAATAGGCAAAAATTCAAAGAAGCAATTTTGCAATTTTGGAGCACTGTATTATTAAAATACAACAAAAGAATTTTTTTGGATTGATTCATACATTAGACAAACTGTCACAATCAATAAAGTTTCCGGATGAATTCAGAGTTTGCCAGATTTGTCCAGGATAATTCAGTTGGCAGAGCATTTGCAGCTTAACACTAGAATTACCGTGTTTCTTGTATACCTAGAACGACCGAAGTGGGTCATAGCTGACCCATGGTCTTGAGGGATGTTATTATTGATTTGTATGGGAGAAATTGACATGCAATAGGGTTTGATGATTAATACCATGGATATTTATTAAGAACTAATACAGTTCAGCTACTAGAGATATACATAATGTGAAATTTGGTGAATAGATACCACCGAGGAAAATTTTGATTTCTAATTTCAGAATAGATACTTGGAGATATTGACGGATCTTTCAAATTACATATATATACATTAATTTTGAAATTAAATTTTGTAATAATTTTCTCTCATATTAATAAGCTATTAAAAGACAATAAATATAAATATATGTATATCGGGGATTTTTTAAACTTCCATTGTACAGTTCTTTCATCTAATCAGTTCACACAAATACTATGGAATTTGTTTCTTTTTTCTCCTGTTCTTATATAATTCACGTGCAGATTATTTCACGTGCAATTTTAAAACAGAACAGTTTATATGAACATCACCAATTCCATTGCTTTAACGTTACTTTATCTGGCTACATTATGATTTGTTTGGATTTTCTTGGGTAGTGCGTGGACAGGTAATTTCAGTTTTTTTTAAATTTATTCCTCTTAAAATTACACTGCTAATTTTATTTATAGGCTTTCCTGCTGTTAGAACTTCTTGAATATTTAAAAACTATATAAATATTTATCACCGCTAGATCTTGAACCATATCCTCTGTATAAAATCTTGCACCAGAATTTCCATCTAGATCAATCTTTTGATTATTTGAAAAAAACTTTGAATGGATAATTTATTTTGTATCTTTCCCTGTTTTTTTTCTTCTTTTAATTCTTTTTTTGATTTTGAATTTTCTTCAAAACACCTTCAATTTATTGGTTTTCAAGAGTTCCTCCACACCATTATTTACCTATTTTCATTCAGCTCCCTGAATTTAACCCCCAGCTAACTGAATTCGGAAACGAGATTTTATAAGAATTTTTACCAAATTTTAGTTTTTTTTTTATGTAAAAATGGTTATTATTATCAGATGCATTTTTGTCACTGCAATCATTTTCTGAACGATCGCTTATCAATTCTATAAATACCTCATTCGAAAGATCTCTGCCCGTTGCGAATGTATCACTATAAATTTGCGAAACTGTAATAATACTAAGGGACTCTTTTTTTACATTTTTTATTTATTTATGTCCTCGTGCAGTTTGCAACAGTAAAAGCAATCTTTTTTATTTAGTTTCTAAGGTATTAGAGAAAAAAATATTCTTCTACTTTCTCATTCCAATAGAAAATGAAATCATATAAATATTACAAATTCACCTGGAAGTTGCATGACATATGTATGATCATGCCCCCCCCCCCCCCCCCATCACCGCCTCTCTTTTGTGAAAAGCAAGTGCAGTAAATTTCCTTATATTATTCAATTGTTTTTAAAAATTATAGTCTTGAAAGTTCTCTTAAAACGAAAGAAAAGTTAATTATTTTACCCGGGTCAGCGATGACCCAGCTCGGTAATTCTAGGTATATAGACCTGTATATAAAAAAGTTTTCATTGGAATTCAGCTAAAAACGTTTTCAAGCATTACAGCGAATATTTAGAAAAAGTCAAAAAGTTTAAATATTTTATTTTGAAAAACAACAGAGTTAAGAGCAAAAGATCACGTCTAGGGTCACAGATGACCCGCCTTGGTAATTCTAGTGTTAAGACTTGTTAGGACACAAATTTCTCTATATAATGCTAAACCTAATTACTTGGAATGCATCCATATTTTTTAAATTTCTCCTCAGAAAATTAAAATTTTACCTTCTGCTTCTTATATGTAGTTCTTGAGAATGTTTCTTCTTTTTTATTTGACAAAATGCTTCTAATATACATGAATTTTATATTTTAATTGTTAAAATCTAAGTGAAGCAGGCAAGTTGTAAGTTTTTAACACTGTGAATAAAACTAACAATGACTTTAAAAATATTTTGCCCAGTAAAAAAGAAAAAACATCTTCAAGAGGAAGAGGATAGAGAAAACAGAGGAAAATATTTCTAATTTTCTGTAGAGAAATTTGAAAAATAAGGGTGTATTCCAATCCCACAGCTTTAACATTAGAAGAAGAATTTCCAGCCTGATTGATGAAAAGCCTTAAGCCAAAAGGTCCCCAGTCTGTATTCTCACCTGGCGATTTTTTTTCTCACACTTTGAAAATTACAACTCATGTTATTTATTTACAAATTAGAATAATTGTATTAAAACTACTCAGGTGTTTATTCAGGGGGAAATATGTGGAACTGAATTGTTTGTGTTAAAAATAAAATGCAATAAAATATTTTTATCTAAAGATTTTTTTTTTTTTTTTTTTAATCTTTATAGTATTTTTTAAGGAAAAATTGGCACTATGAATAAAGTAAAAAAAAAATGATTATTTCAAATATGTCTCAGCAATGCAAACCAAAGTTTACTAGTACTAAATAATTCAAAGGCAACTAATAATCTAATAACGGTAAAAAAAATCATATTGGTTTTAGCAATTATTTATAGAATTTTACAACTCATATGATTTATTGGTCAATTAGAATATTTGCATTAAATTATTCAAGTAGAAGCATGCAGAATTGAATTGTTTATGTTAAAAATAAAATAATGGAAAATTATATTATTGTTTAAGGAAGAAAAATAAAAAAATTGGCATTGTGAAATAATCAAAATAATTATGACTGTGAATAAGGTAAAAATAATGATTATTTCAAGCAGTCCCAGCAAAGCAAATCAGAGTTTAGTAGCATTAAATAATTCAAAGGCAAAGAATAATCTAATAATGGCAACAACAATCAAATTGATCATCTGAATATTACAGCATTATTTTTAAAAATAATTAATAGAGTTTTACAATTCATATGATTTATTTGCCAATTAAAATAATTATATTAAAATTATTCAAGTAGAAGCATGTAGAATTGAATTGTTTGTGTTAAAAAAAGGAAACATTTGATCTAAAGAATTTTTCTTTTAAATCTTTATGTTATTTTTTAAGGAAAATGGAAAACTTGGCATTATGGATAAAATAAAGATAATGATTATTTCAGACATGTTTTAGCAAAGCAAACCAGAGTTTAGTAGTAATAAACAATTTAAAGGTAAATGATAACAATGATCAAATTGGTCGTAAGAATATTACAGTATTGTTTTTAACAATTATATATAGGGTTTTACAACTCTTATGATTTATTTGCCAATTAGAATAATTGTGTTAAAATTTACAGAGGGTTATTATATGTCCAATGCATGTGTTTATTTGTTAATGCATGTGCTATTTTATTCTGTTGAGCTGATTCAGATAAAAAAGATTAATTAAAAATAATTTAAAAAGAAATTCATTAAAACCATGACATATAAAAAATAATATTAACAATTAAAAATGATTTTATTCTAAACAATCAACAAAATATTGTTTTAATAATACTTTTAGGAGTTATTTACAGTTTAAAATATAATAATTAAAAAGAGTTATTTACAGTTTAAAATATAATAATTAAAAAAAATGAAGTTAATTAAATTATATGAGCAATATTACTGATAGATCAACAAATGTATAAAATGATGTTTATTAGCAGTTTATGACAACTAAGCTGACAATTATTACATTAAAAATGGTCAAAAGAATATGATTGTATTTACCCGGGATGCTCCAGCCATTTTAAAAGAAAATGAACAGGAAAGTTCACAGGCTCACAACAAACTCCAAGTTTTGCTGCAATAGCTGAATAGATAATTCCCAATGTTATACTCATGCCAGACCTTTTTCTTAGTACCTAATAGAACGATAAATACAGAAATTTAATAGATATTGTATCAAAATATTTGCTCCATAAAAATCCAAATTCTGATCTACATATAAATAAATCAATAATCCATCAAATAATCCATCAAGTGTGAGTATTACTTACTCACAGATTGTTTCACAAAATATATGAATTAAAAACTTGCCAGTGGATTACACAAATATATCACCAAAAATTGTTATCTAGGCTTTAAAAAAGCTGATGGCACATAAGAGTATATTTCCCATGTCTTTATGTATTTCCAAACCATCTGATTTTTTAAGAGTTAACATCTTGACTAATTATTGACTTTATTTAATTATTGACTAATTTTTAATTATTATCAACAATCCTTTTATACACTTCTGTGACAACAGATAACTCCAGCATTCCTCAACTCATTTGTTGAATACTTGTAAATAAAATTTTATGTGTAATGAAAAAAATGAGATTTTCTGAAGAATTAGGTGACCTAACGTAATCATCTTAGTTTTCCAGCAAGGTACAAATTAACTTCTACTACCCCTAATTTTTCATAATTCTAGTTTCAGTATATTTGGAAAAAGAGAGGGGTGGGGGATTGGGAAACGCATATTTGCATTACATTTTCAACGACATCATGAAAGCTTTCACAAGACATACAAAGAAAATTTTTCTCTTTCAAGTAACTTAATTAGCTCTTCTACATTTTTCCTAAGCATATTTCTGAATGGTCAATAATCTATAAATACATGGGTAAAATATTACTTCAGCCAATTTTAACTTTCTACATTCCATAATTTATGAATAAAATGGCTGTGAGAGACACAAGAATATTCTCATAATGGTTCTGTTTTTACTTTTTCAGAACCAAACTCTAAAAACCAACAAAAATTAAAATTTTCACATTTGTACTATGCCTATGTTGAAACCAAACTGCAAGTGCTATATGTTTTCAGCATTTCCTAACAGTGTTAGTCATAAAAATATTACACATGAATCATTTTTAGTTAATTATGTAAGTGGTATAGATAATTTTGTTGAAATTCTAAGTCCAATGCAAATTACGCAAATGTATGGGCAAAGGCCAAAGGTGACCGGTCACTTGCTATTTTAGACATTTTGTTAAATATCTAGAAAACACATGAGGAATCATGTTAGTTGCTGAACTATTTGCAATTATCTGCACGGAATGAGAAAGATCCAGAAGCAGCAAAATGGATTGGAGAAAATGGGGACTAATGGAACAAGGGTCTAAAAGGATGAAATTTTATTGAAAATGTTATTTTTTACAAAACTTTATGTTACACCTAAATGATAACTTCAAAGCTGCTTTCTTCAACAACAAGAAGTCAGGCATTTGTAATGGTTTGCAAGTGTGCATGAAGAAAGTTTGTTTTAACTATAAAAAGTAAAAATGATTTCTTTTTTACTTCAATGACATTCATAATTCTTCATTGCCTGAAACTGTTTGAGGTTAAAAATGTTAAAATATGCCATTCCCACTATTTACTCAGTTTATAATTCTTAACTGTAATCGTTATGATAAATATTCTTTTTGGTTTGTAGATTGATAACCATCTTTTGATTGAAGTTTATTTCTGCCATTTGGCATCAGTTTGAATTGTTGTTTTCATGCAAGTAGCGTGGGTAAAGATTTCACCACTATGTTAAACTCATTTTTCTAAGTATGTTTAATGTAAATGTATTATTTAACCTGGATCATGTTGTGTAAATTTATTTATTGTTTTAAAATAATACGTTATCAGCACGAAGCTCTAGTAAAATGCAGTTACGATCCAGGATTGGCGATGATTGAAGTTTTGCCGCATGAAACTGAAGCCTAACCATAGTGAAAAATCCAAAGTCACTAATTGAAGTTATTTCACTGCTTGAAGAAGTCAAAATATTAAGAAGTGAATAATTACTAAATTTTAAACGTGAAGTATGGCTGAAGAATTTAAATCGCCAAAGTTAAATGAAGATAATTACCACACATAGTGTATTTGTTCTAAAGCTATTCTAGTGCAGAAGAGATGCTGGGAAGCAGTGGAACCGGGTTACGGAGCTCAAATGACAGAAGCAATAAAAGAAATGATGAAGTTATACTACTAGTTGAAGTTGTACTATGTTATTTCTCATCATTGAAGACACATTTCTGGACGATATAGGTGATTATACTAGAGCCAGAGATGCTCGGAACATTCTCAAAGACATGCATATGAAATTTGGCCTGCTTCATATACAGTAGACTCCCTCAAATCCGCACAGCTTCGGACAGGAGGTTTTGTGGATTTTAGAATTTTGCAGATTTCTGGTCATTGCTTTGTTTACATTTTTTAAAAAGTAATTTGAATGTAATTAATAATATAATCAAAAGTATATTGAATGCTTATAATATGCTAAGATATTAAAATAAGTAATAAACTAAAATAATAAAAATTTAGATAATTTTTAAAATGATAAAAATACTAAAAACAAAAATCAAATTAATAATCAATAATGTATATTTAAATATTCATTATAAAGATGAAATGTGTTTTTCCTAAATTATTCAATGAATCTTGCCTCATAAAGATATATTACTAATTCACATCAAGATCATAAAATAAAGAAGCTTTATTTCAGGTTTAGCCAGACTTAATAACTAAAAAAGCTTGATTAATACATAAATATATTTGATAAGATTGCGATTACCAATGATATCAGCAATATCTTTATTTTTTTCAAAAATAAATTATTCTTTCTTCATGAAAAAACATGAATTCAATAACCTTAACAAAAATCACAAATAAAAAAAGTATATGGAACTGATATAAAACTAAAAAAGTCAAATCTTGCACCTACATCTGAACTGAATGTTTCATTGTTTACATCCGTAAAATATGTGCAGATTTTAGAGAGTTGCGGATTTTAGGAGTGCGGATTTGAGGGAGTTTACTGTATTGCAACTAATGCGAGAATTTTTCAACATAACGATGAAACCCCAAGAAAGCATTCACTTCTATTTAGTCAGATTAATAAACCTTTATAGAAAAATGGCCAATGGAGGCTACTCTTTTACAGATAGAGAAGTTGTCTTTGTAATGTTACTAGGATTGCCTAAAAGCTACAAATGGCTTATCCTCAACTTAGAAAAAGATGAAGCAAACATGGCAACAAAACTTGTGAAATCAAGATTGCTCACAGAAGAAAAGCGAATAGCAAGGAATGAAAATTCTGCTAAAGATTATGAAGAACGTGCACTCCATACAAGAAGTTTCAATCAGAAGTCTGTAGAAGTAAACACCACAAGGAAGTGACAACCGAAGAGGAATGAAGCAAATTCAAATCTGAAGAAAAATACCAAATATTTTAGCTGTGGTGAGTGGGGTCACATCTCCCGAAATTGTGATAAAGCACGACAGTAGAACCAAAGTAGTGCCAAGACTGCTATTGACTTGAAGACAAATTGGGCTTTACTGACAAACCAGGAAAAGGAAAACAGTTCTACCCTATGTATCTTAGACAGTGGTGTGACAGAGCATGTGACATCAGACAGAAGCAAGTTCACAAACCTGATGAATTATAGTTCAGTGGTAGAAGCTGCAAACTCAGAAAGGATTCAAGTGACTGGAGAAGGAAACACAATAATCTATGTATGAGACGATTTAAAGCAGAGGTTCCCAAAGTGTGCTCCGCGGAGCCCCTGGGGCTCCGCCTGAACTTTCTAGGGGCTCCGTGGCGTTCCAGGAAAATAAACAAAACATAAAAGAAATTAGCATATTGCAAGTGAAAGATTTTCAAAAGTATGTACGGATTTGTGTGCTTCAAAAATAAATATATATATAAATGAGTTGCAAATTATAACAGCGCACTTTATGAATATTTAATCATTTGCATTTTAAATGCATCTATCCTCTGTATTATATTTTTGGTTTCAAATGCTTTATTTAATGTTTCTGCACGTAATGCGTTTTAATAAATTGATTAAAAATAAACTACGAGAAGTAGTATTCTGAATCGAATGCAGAACGTGTACCGAAACAGAAAAGGCCTGCCAGTGCTGTTAACTCTGCCTGTCGAACAAAAGGGAGAACAATTTTGTTCTTTGGAGTTCCACCTATTTATATGTTTTATGTCTTTTTTGCTACCTCTGCTTTTGACTGCTCTTGAATTTATGACAGTTCTGAATGATGCCATAAAAATAATAAACTTTATAAAATCAAAACCATTTAATAGTAGACTTTTCAAACTAATTTGTGAAGATATGGGAAGCCTGCATCAGTCCCTGCTGATGCATACTGAAGTAAAATAGTTATCCTGAGGACGTTGACACGTTTGCTGGATCTGCGTGCAGAGGTTGAAGACTTTTTGACAGATCACAACCCCCAATTAGTAACAATTTTAAATGATGAAGATTGGTCATGTAAATTGGCATATTTGTTAGACATTTTTAGTAAAATGTACGAAATGAATTTTTCTTTGCAAGGAGAAAGTGTTACTGATGCAAACTCCGAAGTGTTGGCATTTAAGAGAAAACATACCTTCTGATCTGAATGAGTAGTAAAGGCTGATATAAGTTGCTTTTCTCTTACTAAAATATTCTTAAATGACCATAATATAAAGTTTGGAAAAAAAAAATCAGAAAAGTATTCAAGATCATCTCGAAGATCTGATACACTGTAAAAAAAACACTGATTCACTGTAAAGGTACTACAGTTTATCTAGGAAACTTGGATTCCGAGAACTTTTCCTGTAACGCTAACAACAAAAACTCAAGTTTTAGAATAGGTTACATGGATTTTTCCTGTTATCGTTACATGGAAAGTTCTTGAATCCCAGTTTCCTAGAAAATGTTTAGTACCTTTACAGATTTTTTTTACAGTGTAGATTCATTTGAACATTACTTTCCAGCTGCTCAAAACAAGATGCTGGACGATTTTAAATGGGGACGAAATACATTCTGTGTAAAAAACAAAACCACACAGCTTAAGCTCTGAGGAATACGAAACTCTCATTGATTTAATACCTCGAAGCGATATCGTAATCTCTTTTCAAAGCAAGCGTATCACTGAATTTTGGTGTAATTTGACAGATAAATATAAAGTCTTGTCAGACAGAACAAAATTACTTTTACTCCCATTTTCAACAACACATCTGTGGAAGCTAGATTCTCCTTTTACACAAGTATAAAAACCAAAATACAATATAATATATAAATATATATATATATATGTGCAAAATAATTCAAACACATTTTTCACACTAAACTTTTATATATTATTATTCGTCAAACTTTATGCAGCATAATAATTAAAATAAATGCTATGGCAGACACTATATACGATGACCTAACAACAAAAGGTATGATTCGACATATGTTATTCCTACAATGAAGCATGGCGGAGGACACATTATGGCGTGGGGAGTATTTTCTTAAAAAGCGTCGGTCCGTTATTTGAAATCCACCGCCAGATGAATGATACAATGTATAAGGATATCTTGCAGGACCATTTTTTGCCTTATTAGAGAAAAAAATTAGGTCGCAACTATTTTTCTTAACATGATAACGACATAAATAATGTATGCAAGCCTCGATAAGCAATAGCTTTTGCACAAAAAATTTCGTTTTTGAAATGGTCAGCGCAAACGCCCAACATGAATCCAATAGAAAATCTTTGGAAAGAAGTTGGCAAAAGTCTGAGGAACTATACATGTTCCAACTCAGTCGAAATTTCGCTAAAATTGCAAGAAATGTGGAAAAAATGTACCATAGACGATCTTTAACATTTGATTGTATGAATGTCACGTTGCTGCGCCGCAGTACTTATTACTAAAGCTAATAAAATAGTAATACGATAAAATAGTACTTGTAAATGTTGTTGATCACTGTAATTTTCTATTACAATACCACTTTTTTACGAACTTGTGAAAGTGGCCGGGAACTTTTGAGAACATGCGTTTTCTTTTATACTTAATTTTGTCAATTAAATTTTTTGATATTTACATGTTCTTTTATAAGTAAGTTCCTAACTAATATGTCAATAAAATGTATAAGTATCGCGTTGAAATTCCTCTTCATATGGGTACATTTACAAATTAACTGAAAAGTTTTTGCTGGCCGGAAACATATGACCGCCACTGTATATATAAATTTAACTTCTTTAATGTGTTTATTTTATTTGTATTTTCAATTTTTTTGCACTGTTTCTCATTGTACAACAATATTTATCGATTAATTTTTGTAATATCTTGTATTTTTTAACAAACCCCTCAATGAGAATCATTTAATATTTATATATGTTGTATATATGTTTTTTTTTTTTTTTTCTTTTCGTAAGTTCATTTGCTTTAATCCATTTTTTTAATACTTTCTTAGTCATTTAAATTTTTTATGCTGTTTTACATTTTTGCGTTTAATTTTATAAGCAATGTATATTGCTGAATACGCATTTTTTTTTCGCATCTTGTATCACTTTTTAACTTCTCTTTAAAAATTTTTTAAATTGGTCTACATTTTCCAATCTGAAATAAGTCTGTAGCAATTTAAAAAATACATATTTGTTCTTTACTTTTGTTTTCACACTACGAATTTAAAATTTTGCTCAGCTCCACCCCTTACTTAGACTTTTTGTCAATGAGTATCCGCCCTGAAATAAATTTAATCTCACCCATATATCCCATTTTTTTAGTAAAGTTTTTTTAATAATTGCAGTTCGTTTAACATATGTGATTTTTAACTGCTTATCTGTTTTGAGACAAAAAACCAAGACAAAAGAAAGTTTCTTTCAAAATTATAATTAATAGCCAACTATTTTAAATAAAATATCCAAAAAGTTAACAATACTGCACCTAACAATACAGCTTAGAGATTTTGGCCCGCCCACTTAAACAATAAAATGATGACTTGCTTCTAAATGGATTTTTTTTAATGGTTAAAAAAAAGGAAGAAGCTGAGAGGCGATTAAATTTCGTTGCTTGTTTAGAAGTACTAGAAACTTAAAGAAGAACGAAAAAATATACCATAATTGCATTATTCTATTACGGATAGGCGGGACAGCGAAAATGTGTTACATAATTTCTTATGAGTAAATAAAACTACGCATTTTTTTTCTTTTTTTTGCGAGTAGTTTATTGGAATTATACAGAAGTATCTCTCTGCAAACGAAAACTGTACAACTTACCTTTTCTCTCTCTCTCTCTCTGTGTGTGGTTTTTTTTCCTATAAATAATAAAAATTTTATGTAAGCCCCGATGCGTTGCATAATCTAACCACCAGTTACCATTTTGATCTTTAATTCAGAGTTCACACTGGAAATCTCAAAATAATATATATTTTTTTTTATTTTAAAAATGGATGTGATTAACTTTTTAACAGTATTGCTTGGACATCACTCAGATAAAAAAGAGTTTGTTTTCCTCATTACGTAAAGCTTTCAGAAATTATAAATTTTTAACCGTAATTTTTGCTGTATTTGGAAGAAATAGCTCGATAATACAAGGTAGATATTTTAAAACAAAGGAGAGGGGTTTAATCCTTATTTTTATTTTTTTATTTCATTATTATTATTTTTTTTTTATCCAAGAATATTAATATTAAATAAAACTATTTAAAAGGGTTATATAATAGAAAATTTGATTTTTAAAGTTTCTTTTATGAATTCAGAATTTCTGTATCCTTAAAAGGCAAGACTGAGAACCATGGTCCAGTGTTGGAAATTACTGGCCCATTTTTTTTATCCAGCAGATTTTTATCTACTCCATAGAAATAAAAACATTAATTATAATAAACAGAGTATCGTTGGGTTCAGGGGCTCCGCCTGAGTAATTCTTCCCAAAAAGGGCTCCGCGAGCCCAAAAGTTTGGGAACCGCTGATTTAAAGGAAAGAAAAAAAACAACTTTTGCAAATGTATTGTACATGCCAGATTGGGGCAGAAACTTGCTATCAATAAGTTGGATTGAGGAAAAAGGTTTCAACGTGGAATTTGCCCATGGAGAGGTTGAAAATATTGTCAAAGAAAAATGAAATTGTCTTGAAAGCCAGAAGAAAAGGCAGACTATAGATAGTAGAAGAAGACCAACCAGTAACCTATGTTTAGAAGACAAATAATGAACTATGATATCGTCGACTGGGACATCCTTGTCAAAGTGCAATTAAGGTCTTTGAACCCATCAAAAATGAACAAGAACTGCATTCTGCACCAAACAAACCATGTGATGTATGCATGTAAGGCAAAATGAAGATGAAAAAAATTCTCAATCTTCAAATAGCAGAGCTCAAGAAGTATTGGAAATAATACATTCAGATCTAGTTAAATATATATTTTTAAAATATCTTTAAACTCCAAAAGTAAAAAATATTGATTACAATCAATACAAGGTCAAAATAAATTTAGAAATAATGTCTTTATCTGTTACTGAGATATGACAGCATCAGATGGATATTTATTTTCTTAAATGAATGGCTTTTTTTGGGGGGTGTTTATAAATTTTTCATTTTTCAAAATGATAAAATACAAAAAGTAAGTTTATGCTTTTTCTACCAAGGATTAAAAAAAGGTGCAATCTTAGTCTGTAGACTTTTTTAAAATGCATATTTTTACGAACTGTGAAATTCTATGTTCCAGTCTAATTTTTATGCATTTTTGTAACATACAAAATATAGGGCATTCAGCATGAATGGGTACATATTTTTATTAGTCATTTAAAAGCCAAATTTTTACATAAAGTCCTTTATATTAATTGTGAAATAAACTGTTTTTAATCTTCAAATATGATTATTCTTAGTTTATTATTAATAATACTTATAAAGTTATTAATCTCTGTTTAAAATATTTTTTTTCATAGTAATTCTTAAAAATACTAATTATAATGATTATAGTTTATAATATACAATTTAAAAGCTTATTTTATATAAACCTAGTGCAACATTTTAAAAGTGATTTGATCAAAAAACTTAAAAAAAAAAACAAAAATTCAGGCATAAATCGGTTAACAAGAAAACACAAAGAAAAAAAAAAGAATTTTAATGGAATTTGTTAGTTGTTTATAAATTGTAAATTAAAATAAAAGAGAAATACTGAATAGTACAAGATTCAATCAAACAGCAAGATGAGGAATTCAAAAATAAACTTACTGTATCAATTAAAGCTGCAGGACTTACTTCATCAATTAAAGCTGCATTTGTTGAACAACAATCAGCTGCACTGCCATTGAATTTCAACTCTTGAAACATAACAGCATTTATACAATATATGATATCTTTACACTGGCGGGGTGACCACAATGAAGAAGAAATTCTGTCCTCTGTAATACAATGTCAAACAAACAAGGATGAAAACAGCAAGCATTCAAAAAATAAGTAAATATGAGATGTATTTTTAAGAATGCAAAAAAGGAGGAATAGAATAACAAAATGAAAATGATTTATGGGTAAAAATAAAAAATCCTAACTGCAAAAACACAAGCTTAACAAAAGCATAGCATAAAGATTCTAATTTATGTATAAGCAAATTATTTAAATAATTAGAAGCAGTATGATTTTATATAGTATTACTAAAAAAATTTTTATTATTTATTTATTAAAATTCTATTTTGAATCGCAATGAATAATTGTTAAATTTCCATATCTTTAATATATATATGTTACTGTTAAAGTGTATAATCCATTATTTCCTAAAATACCTAGTTATTTCATGAAATAACTAACCGTGTTTGTTAATGTGTGTAAAATTATTAAACTTTACGATTTAATTAGTTATTTCAAAGAACAACGATTGTCTAACCATTAAAGGTTGGTTGCATTGGGTTTAAAGGTGCAAAATCTTTTGAGGGACATGCTGCACCAAAACAAAAGCTAAAAAGGCTAAAGTGATATAGAGCACAGATACAAGCAGGAAAAATGTCAACTGATTTTTCTGAAGAAATAGAAACTATAGATCAGAAAGAAAAAAGATTGAATTTCTGCACACAGGAAAGTGTCTGCTGCAAAAAGAAAATTAAAGCAAGCAAAAATTGCCTTGGGAAAGAAAGTTGCTTGACCCTTGATTTGGAAGAGAAAGTTCTAAGTGAAAACAGTAACTCTGATGAAGATAATGAAATCAAAAGAAAAGCTTCAGAATTTGACAGATTAATGAAGATGGTGAAAGAAAATCTCCCACAAATTAGTCACAGAGAAAAAAATACAATTGTTAACTTTGATTCATGAATCATGGTCAAGAAAGAAAATAACTGAAACCTTTAGTATAACTCAGTATCACCAATAGGTTATATGGAATTTCTGCATGCAGGAAAAATGTCAACTGATTTTTCTGAAAAAATCATATCAATTATAGATCAGAAAGAAAAAGATAGAATTTCTGCACATAGGATAGTATCTGCTGCAAAAAGAAAATTAAAGTAAGCAAAAATTGTCTTGGGAAAGAAAGTTGCTTTCACCCTTGATTTGGAATAGAAAGTTCTTCTGAATGAAAACAGTAACTCCGGTGAAGATAATGAAATCAAAAGAAAAGCTTCAGAATTTGATAGATCAATGAAGATGGTGAAAGAAAAAACTTCCACAAATTAGTCAAGGAGAAAAAAATGCAATTGTTAACTTTGATTCCTGAATAATGGTCTAGAAAGAAAATAACTGAAACCTTTAGTATAACTCAGTATCAAGTTAAACTTTCAAGAAAACTCCTACAAGAAAAAGGTTTGTTAACTTCTCCAGATGTTAGAATTGAAAAGAGATTATCGCAAGACACTATGAAATATATGAAAGAATTTTATGAAGTCGACAATGAAATTTTTATGTCTCATGTCAGGTCAGAAAAAAAAGGTCAGCATAAAAAATACATATATATATGCCCATGATAGAAAAACAGACTTCCTTGCAGTTTAAATTAACTATATGCCTAATTTCGATTAAAATTTCCAACCATTAATAAAATTGGTTTTTCAAAATTTGCTGATTAGCAACCTAAGCATTGTGTCTTAGTCGAAAGTTCTGGCACACATTCTGTTTGTGTGTGTATGATGCATCAGAATGTTTAGTTATTTATCGCAGCTGTAGAAATTGAAGAAAGTTACCAAGAATTAATACAGAAATTGGTTTGTAATCCTGATAATAGGAATTGTATGTTACATATATGCAGAAAAAGTCCCAAGAAAGATGTTCTTGAAGGTTTTTTAAAGTTAAAATTTCCTGACTTTATCCTGAAGATATAATTGAATATAAACAGTAGGTATCAACTGACAGAGTAGATTTAACATTACATTCATCTATCCTTGGACAATTTCATCCATCTTATTCTGGAGAAGATTGAAAAGCTTATACCACACACATACATATTTAAGTCCCAAGGTATTTATTTATAATAAAAAAAAAGAGAAGAGTTTAGTAGTCACGAGGCTCTCATACAAAGGGATTTTACTGAGAACGTTTTTTGAATTTTTGGTGAATAATGTTAAAAAACATTACTCACCAAACTACATTTAAAGTCCATTAAGCTGTCCAAAAAAACTATAAATAAAATTCCTTATAAGCATAAGTCATTTAAAGTAGCGCATGGAAAAATTGGCGACACATACCTTGTAAAAAAAACAGTAAAAAAATTCAAAATTATGTACATGATGGAAACAACCGTTTTAAATGCATGAGAAAGGTTTATAAAAGAATTTCCAAATGACTGTGGGAATGTCAACTACAGTACTTTGCAAGGTTAAGACCTTAAAAATTGAGAATTACAAGCTCTAAAGATTTAATAACTTGTATGTGTGAATACAGTGCAAACATTTTACACAAATTAGACAGTCTTCATCGTATTCCACCATACAAAAGAGGCGAGATCCTGATTATCGCACGAGCGTTCAGGGCCCGTGCCCTGGGTTGCCCTCAAATTTTTACAGAAGAATAAAAGTGATAAAATTATCAAGCGAGAATGGCTTGTATATTCATCGTATAAGAACAGTCTTCTGCTATGTGTGCAAATTATTTAGTGTAAGCAATCAATCTCTATGCGGAAGGGGGTTTTCTTATTGGAAAAATACATATGAAAGGTTGCAGGAACATGAAAATTTTGCAGTGCATAGAAATTCTGTTCTTTGCTTATCCCTTGCATTAATCAACTGCAGCTTGGATTGATTCAAAATTAGTTGAAGGATATGAAGCTGAAAATTACATTGGAGGAAAGTTTTGAGACATGTGGTGGCATGCATTAAATTTCTTGCTATTTGTGGACTAGCTTTTTACGGTGATGATGAAACTGTTAGTTATCCATATAACGGCAATTTTCTAACGGCAAGTTTCTTGTTTAGAACTTCTTAGCTTATTTGACTTATTCATGTCTGGTCACTTAGAGAAATGTAGTAATCCTGGGATCGGTAATAAGTTATTTATCATCAGGCATTGTTTCTGGAATAATAGAAATCATGAGTCAAAAAATTTTAGATGTCCTTGTAGCTGAAGTTAAGAAAGCCAGGTATTTTGGTCTAATTATAGACTCTACTAAAGACATCACACTTAATGATCAGTTAACTGTTGTACTGTAGGTATGTAAATGCTGCAGGTGAGCCAGTCGAACGAAATTTATACATATTCATAGTCACCAAGCTACTCATATAACAAATGATGTTACTTTTCTTTTGAAAAAACTTGATATTACTAATTGTCAAGGACAGGCATACAACAATGAAAGTAACAAGATTGTTATTAGTGATGGGCAATAACGAGACGTTTTTCTTGATTGTATGAACATCTCGATAACTTTCGATTGTGTAAAATTTTTCTTGATGACTCCAGTTTGCAATTGCTTTTATACCATACAGGATTCGATTTTATCAAGAGTCATCTGCAGGTGAATGAGTCAGTGTTAATAAAGACACGACAGATTTACTCGCTAGTGAGACTCTCGTTTCATTGCTGTTTTTAATTTATACGCAATCTTGTAATATGAAATCTCGAACTGGATTCTCATTGTATACGCCATCATATACCAAACGAGGTGTGCACGCACAATAAAATCTTGTGAAAAAAAAATCTCTAACCAACAAACCTTGCGGGTGTGAAAGGTGGGGAAAGAAGCATAAGAGTTGCATAATATGAATAAGTAGGCATACTGCTTCCTAACTATATATCACATGAAGAGTATTGGCAAAATTTAGAAAAATGCCTTTGAGAGAGCAAAGTGGAGTGAGGTTCGCCGAAGGTGTATAACATCAATAACATGAGTAATGGTCACAGCCCTTTCCAACACTGTACACATGAGGGGTCTCGGCTAAATTTTGACTTCCCCCCCCCCCCCAAGGTAGGGAATTAGGGGCAAATTAATAAGATCGAGGTACAAAAGATCAATAAATAGTCACAGGCCAAACTAAAACTTCCTTCTTTTCTAAATTCTATATATCATAAATATTATTTACTGGAAACTCTGTAAAAATAAATAATAAATAAATAATGGCATTTCGGGAGTGCCAAAAGAAGTGAAAACTTGAAAAGTTACTTGTGTAAATTTTTTAATCACCAGAAAATATTTTATTGTCCAGGAAATACAAGGAATAAGTATTCGCAGTAAATCAACGCCTACACGTGAGAGGAGGCCAGAGTCCCAGCAGTAGTGAACAATATTTATATGGCACAAATGTCATACACACACACCACATTGGCATGATTTTTTTCAGATACTGATTTGGCGAAAACCTTGTAGAAGTTTGAGAAATTTAAATTTCAATCCATTATGGGTCTGTAACGTAACTCAGAGTGAGGGGAGAAAGTTTTTTATACTAGATTTGTAATGCATGAAGCATAAGCTTTCAATAAACATATTACATCAAAAATTGCAAAACTGTACACCCATTGTCATATTCTCATACTTCTTTCTGTATCTTGTTTCTCGATAAACGTTTCATTTCACAAAGCTTCACTGAAAAAACTCTGCTCGATAAACCTTCTCATCTCTATTCTCAGCGAGAACAAAAATCATCCTTATCGAAAAAGGCATTCATCAGTTAACCACAAGCTTCTTCTAAATGTCGCCTTTTATCAAGGTTAATTTTCATCGCAAAGTTACAAGTCCTTTGATAAACCTATTTCATCGAGGTAAATTTTCATTGCGAAGAAATGAGTTTCTCTAATGCCTGACTTTATCAGGATGAGATTTGCTGAAATGAGAGGCATATATGAAAGCTCTTTTAACCATTATTTCATAATATGAATCTTTCTACTTTAGGAGTTGAATTTTAAGGGGCAGGAGGAGGGGAGGGGGGGAGCGATGAGGGGGTGAATTTTTTTAAATCGTAGCTATTTCGACAATAAATATTATTTTTGGTGTGGATTTTTTTATAGAACTCTCCAATAAATATTATTTATTAAACATAAAGATTTTAAAGTGGGGGCTGCATCATTTTTAGGTGTATTCTGGGAAAAATGAGTGAACTCACGGGTGACATGTAAATTTCAAACCTTTTTTTTAATCCGCCATGTTATACATACATCATCAGAATTTTTTGGCACTTCCCTTACATTTTACGAATCTTTCTCCTCCTGGAGTTGAATTTCAGGAAGGGGGGGGGATGAGAGAAAGTGATAAGAGGGTGAATTTTTTAAATCGTAGCTATTTCGACAATAAATACCATTTTAGATGTGGAGTTTTTTTTTATGGAACTCTTCAGTAAATATAAATTATTAAATATAAAGATTTTAACCCCTTAACTGCCCCAGGCGTATATATACGTCTTGCTCAAATAAATGCATATTGCTGAAATTACCTATCGTACAACCACTTTTTTTGAGTTAAATTTTTTACTTTATTAACAAAACAAATAAAGGGAAGATTATTTTCCAAAATTTGTGGGGGCATTTTTTTTTTTTTTTTTTTTTTGAAAAAACGTTGAAGATTTTTTTCTTAGAGCTTCGGCAGTTAAGGGGTTAAAGTGGGGGATGCATCATTTTTAGGTGTATTCTGGGAAAAATGAGTGAACCAACAGATGACATGTACATTTCAACCTCTTTTTTGGACCCGTCAAGTTATATATATCATCGGAATTTTTTCGCACCTCTTTTATTTTACGAATATTTCTCCTCCTGGAGTTGAATTTCAGGAGGGAGAAAGAGAGTAATAAAAAGGTAATAATTTTTTTTTTATTTTATTTTAGCTATTTTGACAATGAATATCATTTTAGATGTGGTTTTCAAAGGGTTTAAGGTGAAGGATGCGTGATTTCCTGTTAAGAAAAAGTAAACCTGCGGGTGAGGAGTAAATTCCAAACTTTTTTGGGACCGTTCATGTGATTGATTATTGGAATGTTTTTCGAACCACTCTTTCATATTATGAACGTTTCTCTCCTGGGGTTGAATTTCTGCAGGGGGGAGGGGAGCAATGAGGGGTAAATTTTTTAAATCGTAGCTATTTTGAGAATAAATTTCATTTTAAATGTGATTTCTTGATGGACTCCTTTGGTAAAAATATTTTATTAAAAATAAACATTTTAAAGTGAGGCTGCAGGATTTCTGGATGTATTCAGGGAAGAAAAAAAAAATAGTGGAGTAGTGAGGAGTAAATTTCAAGCTTTTTACGGACCCGTCATATGACGTATCATCGGAAAGTTTTCAAACCACTCTTTCATATTAGGAATCTTTCTTCTCCTCTCCTCAATTTGGCCTCCTTACAGAAACGCTTTTCAAACTTTTTTGAAATCATTTCATTTTTGTAAATTCAGAACTGATTTTTTTTTTTTTTTTATGGAGACTTTTAATATATAATTTATAATGTATGAAAAATTCACAAACAGTGAGGACAGGCTGTATTCCGGGTGTTGCAATAGTTGGAATTCTAAGGGGAGTGTTTTTATATCTTTTGTTGACTCCTCTTTCGTGATATATCATTAGAAAGCTCTGTAATTACCTTTTTATTTTATATACCTCCCGTGCTCATCCCCCCTCACTTTGCCCCCCTGGGAAGCTCTTTAATAAATTTAACCGACACCAACCATGCGATGTATTGTTGGAAAGTCTAATGACCATTTACTCATATTATGCATTTTCATTGCTCCTGCACTACTTTGACCCCCGGGTGGTCCATTTAATGTATTTCAATAGAGAGTCTTCTAATAATGGGGGAATTGTAGATTGTATCTCAATTGATGTACAAAAATCAATAAAAGATTTTGATCGCTTTTACTATCCTTTTAGTTCATGTTCTTTACACTAGGAGTGGTTTTGATTATTTTTTCCTTGGCCATTTTGCTACTCGCGACTTTACAACTTTTTGCAACCAAGGAACGCCGTTACATGACTTTTCTACTATTGCGGCTCCATTATAACATCCTTTTGGTTTGTTGTTGTTTTTTAAATTCATTCGTTTTCAGTTACCATGTATTTACTAAAAATTATGCTTTTTAAACATGTAATAACAAAGATTTTAATAATCGATTGTAAAACATCTCCATTGTAGATTCTCGAAATTAATCGATGACTTTATCGAATGTGCTTTTTTACGATTACGATTTTTATTGAATAGGAAATTTTCGAGAATCGCCCATCACTAGTTGTTATTATTAAAATGCTATTACTAGCATTCAGTCTTTGAATACTTTCCTATTCATATTTTGACTTTATTTTAATTTTAATTCTTCAAGATAATCTCACCAAACAAGAAAAATTTCTTTTACAACTCAAGCAAAATCTTAAAGATTATCGTGTTATGTTATTAATAATTGCTCTAAATAACATGTATTTTTAAAAAAATTAAAATATCTTATCTTTGATCAATCCACATGTTTGAAGCTTTTTATTTTCTGAAGCCAGGCAGATTTAAGAGCAGAAGAATGAAACAGGTTACAATCAGGCAAATCCACAAAACTTATTTTTATAGCATAATATACCGAATCAATTAATATTCAGTCAGTTCCTAATTAAAAGAACATTTTAATAAATAATAGAAAAAATATTTTATTTTTATTCCTGGAACAGTTTTAAATAACTATACATATGTAATGATATCAACTTTTTAGCAGTTTTTTTCTTCTTTTCCCTTTATAATGTACTAATCATTCTTTGACCCCTTTCCCCCTCCTCTAATGATATTGTTATCAATAAAAAGATTATATTCATGTAAAGAAAATTTAAATTTGTATCCAAAATGATAATATCGATAACAACCTCTCCTCTAACTCCCACTAGAAATATTATATATCAAGTGAGAGAGACCCCCCCCCCCTCCCACCCTCTCCCTAAAATGATGTGTCATGTTTAGTCACTAAGTGCATAATATGTTTTTAAAAAAAACTTAGTATAAGTAAACCAATCAATCTAAGAGTCACGAAAAATTGAAAGTGCCTTAGCCACAAAAATTTGTTAGTCGGGTCCTGAAAGAGGCTCAGATTTCCTAATGCTCCCAAATGCCATTTATGAATTAAATGTGCTGACCATGTGCCAGCCAAAGTCATTGCTTTGTGCTGAAAGGGTGCACAATGACTGTACGAACAAAATTGATCATGGTCTACTGGATAAAGTTGAAACAATCTTGTGGGAATATTGAAATAAAGTAGCTACGTTATGATAAAACAGAGCGATTAGTTCTAAAGACAGTGGATGTAGGTAAAAATCCAAAGCAGGAAATAAAGATAGTGAAAGACTATGTGCAAAAATCAGGAAGATGTTACAGCGATGTTGAATGAATTGAGGAAAGTACTACAAACTTTTGGCATTCATTTACTTAATGCTAAGTGGCAGCTGCAGCAATTTAATCTACTGATTGAAAATATAGAAGATGGATGGGTAGTTATAGTAGAAGATTTTTAAAAAAAATTTCATTTCAAGTATCAACTAACTCCTCAATCTTCATATTCGGACACACAAAGTATAACTCTACATCCAACAGTTTGTTTTTATATTGATCCCCATACACATGAAATTATTAGAGAAGGTGTAACTTCAACACTTAACTCGTGATCATTTTGCTGCAGTTGTATACCGTGCAACTACTGTAAATCACATAAGGAATAAAAGAAATTTTCAAATTAAGTATCATGTTGGATGATCTGATGGCTGTGCCTTCAAATACAAAAGTTGTGAGACTTTTTTGGATTATTCCTCGTATCCCCAGACTTTCCTTTATGATTATGAACATCATTCTTTTAGACTGTGCCATGCAAAGGGACTGTCTGATGCAGAAAGTTCAATCATAAAAGCATATGTAGATAGACAAATCGCTCAGAATGGTTGTTTAATTCAATCAGCAGAAGATTTTGTGGATGTTTGCCAGAAAATGCCCCCACCAAAATGCAATGCAAATAAAAAATTCAAGACACATGTGTTGTAATTTCAGTAAAAAAAACCCAGAAATCGGCATTCCTTGAAGTGTAGCAAGACAGCTGGCAAAAACTGTAAAAGGTACACAAAAAAGTCACTCTGTACAAACAACAAACAATTTTGGAACTATTCAAATAAGAAATAGATCTTGATTTTGCATTCTCTGTAAAAACAATCAAGAATGCATTACCAATGAAGCTGGTGAAAAAAAAGATTGTTTCTATAATTGACTCCTCACAGATGAAAACAGATTATGACTGATGCTTTGTAATGGTGAAAAAATTTATTCTATAAATTTTTTGACACCTCAAGGTGATATTGATTTTAACAGATTTCGTTATCCTTCTAAAAAAGACAGCACCAATTTAAAATATGAAGACATTTCAATGAAGTCACCATCTCCATCTCACCCTGTGACTGCAAGATGAGACTTTTCTTTTGAGAAAGAAACTATTGAAAAGTGTATATATATATTTAAAAGGATACTTCTGATATTGTCTAAAGGTATGTTTTTTGCGTAATCTGTCATTCCTGTAAAATTAAGATATTAATTCTAAAAAAGTAGCAAATATCATAATATCAAAGTTTAACATTTGATTTTTTTTATTATTATTACAGAATAACAAAGTTAACTACATATATATTTGTACATATACGATTATATAACAAATGTACTGTATTTTTAGTGTTAAAATTTTTTTAAATACTAAGCACAACTTAATTATGGTAATGTCAAAAATCTGTAACCTACATGTCATCAATGTCCAAAATCTGTAACCAACCTACATGTCATCAATGTTCAAAATTTGTAACTTATGTGTCAGCAATGTCCAAAATCTGTAATTTACAGATTGACTAATTAAATGCCTTAGTAATTAATTTTCCAGAATAGTTGCTGTCTTTTAATGTTTGTATATAACAGGCCTGTCCAACCTTTTAGTAAACAGGGGTGTACCTCAGCTCCTGGAACTCAGTGAAGGGTGCCATTATTCACACGGCTAAAAATCTATTGCACACTAGTTCTATCGCACAGTAATGCTATTGCAATGTAGTTTTAGTTCACACTCTCATTTTAACTAATGCAAATGATTTGTAGATCGGAAGACAAAAGGACAAATTCTGGAGTTACATATATTAAATTTCAAACTATACATTTTTCTATGATAACTCTATCTCAAAAATATTTGTGCGGTACGATGCCAGAAATTTTAATTGCGCTATCAATAACAACAGAAATAAATAAATAAACATAGAATTTCGACAAATTGATAAGGTTTTTTTTTAGGATGTGAGAATATATTTCGACTTATTTTCAAGATGTGAATTTCGTTTTATAATACATTTAAAAAAAAAACGCATGATAATGATCAATTCATATGATAATTCCAGGGGGAGAGAGATAGTCTGTAAGTGCTTTCATAGATGGAAATCATTCTGCTCTGCTCTACTCTTTGCATGTGCTCCTCTTTGAAAGGATTCAAAGAAAGGATGGCAGTTACAAGATGATATAGCTAAGGCATTAACTTTTTAGATTTCAAAGAGAGGACACTGATTTAAAAGAAAAACGGTGAACCTTTTCCTGGATATTCTATTTTGCAGAGATGGACAAAGACATTTGCTTGTGAGCAAGGACTAATGAGTAATGTTTTAAATCTGATAAGCATAAAAGGAAATGCCATGAAAGTGATTGATCATTACATTGTTCTTATGTTTGATGAAATGAACATTGATAGCAGACAAAGGGAGACAATCAGAGAGAAGACAAAGTACTTGGCCCTTATAAAAAAAGTCCAGGCAGTAATGGCAAGAAGTTTGATCAGTGATTGGAAACAGCCTATTTTTTATGATTTTGATGTGAGCATAAATGAAAATATTTTATAAAATATAATTTGTAACCTAGAAAAGATAGATTACAAAGTTGTTGCAATGATTTTAAATATGGGTCTAAAAAATCTAGCTCTTTGGAAAGAATTGGAAATATCTCATGTTAACTCATCATTTAAAAATCCCTACGATGAATCATGAAATGTTTGAGTATTTGCCAATGTACCTCATCTGTTGAAATTACTCAGGAATCGCATTTTAGATACTGGAATATTTTTTAACAGTGGGAAGAAAATCGACAAAAATACGTTCACAGACTTCATTTCAAAAGACAGCACAGAATTAAAATTATGTCATATATCAAACAATCATATTAACATTGCAGGATGAGAACAATCATATTAACATTGCAGGATGAGATTGACAAAATGTGAAAATGGCAGTTCAGCTCTTATCTGGACCTTCAACTTCTGCTATATATTTTCTTTTGAAAGATAAAGAAGCAGCAGGTTTTATTCACCTGGTATACAGTACATCCAATATATTTAATTCTAAAATTCTAATAGATTTTAAGAAGAAACTTCTAAGTGGATATAGTATATTTTATGAAAAACAAATTGAAATCTTAAACACTTTTGAAAAGGAATTGAAAAACATAAGAGTAAGGGGGAAAAAAATTGATACCTTTTCAAAAAGGTTTTCTTCTAACGATTGCATCATTGGAAGTCTTATTGCAGGACATGAATAGCATAGGTGTAATTCTGACATCGCAATAATAAATACTATGTATGTAAAAATTCAAGAAACCTGGAGCAAAATTAAAATAACAAAGAGGCCAAAGAATTTTTATTCTTCATGTCTTCCTATTATTGCTCTTTTGAAGGACTTAGATATATTGCTGGTTACATTGAAAAAAAAAATGTTATAAATTTAATACATTATTAGCTGAAGCCCCTAAACAGTTATCTAGAACAATAAATTCTATCAAAATATTATTAGATGGACTCAAATATTATCACGCGGCAGACTGATATTGCTTTTAAAAAAATGGCTGGCAGAAGTAAAACAGATGGAAAATATTTTTAATGATATTCATGACAGCTCACATTCGAAAAAATACAATGTAATTGAAAATGCTTGCAAAAAAATATCTGACTGTTTTATCCAAATATACACAGAGACATTTGTGAAAACCAGGACTTTTATACGATTGAGACATATAAATCAAATATATTCATCAGAAATAAAAATGAACGCTGCCAGAAAATCAAACATGTGGAGTAAGTCAATTTTGATTGCATATTGAAACAATACGAGAAATAGCAAATAAAAGAGCATGCATTAAAATATATCTTCAAAATGTACCTTGTGATGAAATCAAATGCTAGAAATGAAAACATAGTCTGAGAGTAGAAATTCAAAATATATTAATTATTAAAATATTTTTATATAATTTTATCACCATATAGCATTAAAATATAAATTTACATAACTCTTTTGGAAGGTATTTATAAAAGTATATTGTCCTGAATTTCAAATTTAACTTTCCTATATCACATAAATCTTTTAGTTTGAAATATTTGGCAATTTAAAAAATAATCCTATATATTTTAAATCTTATGTATAAACACTGCTGTCTTCATCTTTATTATATAAAAAATATATTTAATAAGCCTAGCATCATGAAATTTGAAGGAAACAATAGTACATTTAAAATTAAGTTCTAAAAATCTGAAAAGATGTAATTTAAAATTTAAATACAGGGTGTCTATAAAAGAACTCCGGGGTTTTAAAAATTCATATCTCACAACTATAAAAGATAGCAAAATTTAGTCGATTTCTCTGAAAAGAGTAGCTCAAAAAGTTTTACTCATACGAATTGGGAATGTTTGCATCAACTGTTGGCGGCGCTGCAGGGCGTTGACCTTGAAATGATGGCGACTCCGCAACAAAAGGCTCAATGTGTTATTTAGCTCATAGAAACGAAGTCTGTAGTTACCGTACAAAGAAACTTTCGACGTAACTATGGTGTTAACCCACCTTCTGACAAAACCATTCGTAAATGGTTCAGTGCATTTAAGGAAACAGGAAGTGTTTTGAAGCAAAAGTCGCCGGGTAGGCCGAGTGTGTCTCAAGAGAAAGTGAACAGAATCCGAGCTTCATGCCTTCGAAGCCCTAAGAAATCGTTGACAAGACGTAGCCTGGAGTTGGGGTTACCAAGATCAACTGTCGGTAAGGTACTTCATAAAAGACTACATTTAACTGCTAACAAGATTCAACTTGTGCACCACATCAAACCAGCAGACAAGGTTAAGAGATACGACTTTGCTGTTTCAATGCTAGATAAAATTGATGACAATAATGGTTTTTTAAAAAGTGTAATTTTTAGTGACGAAGCTTTTTTTTATGTGAATGGTCACGTAAACCGGCATAATTGCAGAATTTGGGGTTCTGAGCCACCCCATGAGTTTGTCGAGTACGAACGCGACACGCCCAAAGTAAATGTTTGGTGTGCACTTATGCATGACATTATGATAGGTCCATTTATTTTTATTGAAAGAAATATCAATGGTGATGTCTACCGTGATATGTTGGAGGAGTATCTCTTTCCTCAGTTAGATGACATTGAGGCGGAGAAGGGTTTAGTTTACTTTCAACAAGATGGGGCCCCGCCACACTTCAGTTTACGTGTGCGTGAGGCATTGGACGCTCGGCTCGGCAACAGGTGGATCGGAAGGGAGGGACTTATTCCATGGCCTCCAAGGAGCGCTGATCTGACTCCGTTGGATTTTTTCTTCTGGGGGCATACCAAGAATCTTGAGTATGCAGAGAAAATTCGTGATGTTCAACATCTCAGGGAACGAATAGTCAATTGTGTGGCAACTGTCCCCCCCAGACATGCTTGCCAGGACATGGGAAGAGGTAGAATACCGTTTAGATGTCTGCCGTGCCACTAACGAGGCTCATATAGAACTTTACTAAGTGTTAAAAAAAAACTTGAAAATGTAAGCTTTTCAGTCATGTATAAAACATGTATGTATGTTTTTCATTTCATTAAAATATTTTGCCTCCAAATCCTGGAGTTCTTTTATAGACACCCTGTATATAGTTTATTTAAGTGTAAAAAATTAGTTCAAATATTAAATTCTGTTTGAGGCAGTAATTTACCTTAATTTCTTTTAATTATGTATTAGATTTATATTACATAGCATTAAAACATTATTTTATATAAACATTTATTACTGCATTTATAAATTATATTAATCTAAATTTCAAAAATTATTTCCACCAAATCATATAATTTTACTACATAAATATTTCCATTTAAAAATACTAAATATTAATATATTTACTCATTAAAGTTTCTATTTTATTTGTCTTTTAAATCTAATTATTCAAAATTCAATCTTATGTACTTCAAAACACAATCTATGAAGTAGAAGTGCAAATCGTTATTTTTTAAACCTTTTTTCTTTTTAATGACTTCTTATCAAAAATATCCAAATTATAATAATATTATAAATATCTAATATTTCGAATTGAATACCAATTGAATTTTATCAATATACTATAATAAAAATTGTTAACAAAATATTATCTACAGTCGTGTAACCATTAAATTTGTTGCTTTCATATGTCTTTAAAATTTTATCCATAAAATATAGTATTTTACACTTTTTAAAAATATAAATGAACTTTTTCATATGGAATCTTAAACAAAACTTGTGAAAACCCCCAGATAATGCAAGAAATAATTGCTCTTATAGACAGTTTAGCTACAGCCCTTACCAATGCTGATGCAATAGCCAGAAGTGAGCCTCCCAACCAGCTAAGAAAAATTCCATTCCAAAGCTAAACTACAATCAAAGAATTTCAACCACCATAGCCAGACAATTCACAAGACACTTTAAAGGAATGAAAATATCTCCTGACGACCAAAGAAATTACAACAATTGCCCCTTCATACTGACTAAACTCTACTCAACAGACCTAAACCCTACTGACTGCCATCTGCTGTATTCACCGAAGGTCTTTGACATTGCCAAGGCTATTTAGGATACCTTCGATGCTATTTGATTCTTACACTAAATGACAACAACAACAAAACTTAATGAAAAAGACACCAAATTTAACAATTAAATTTTGAAGAGCTAAAAGGAAATAATTGTTAAAATTTTAGATGTGATTGTTTATCCCATGTAATAAAGGGTATATTTTAATTGCTAAATTTATTTTCACCTGAAAATTTCTACTGATATTTTTGAATTATAGATAGTACATTTTTAATGCAAAGTCAATTGGGAAGCTCATCTTAGCATGTGGAGGGATGTCAAGCAGCGAATCGCTCTCTATAGTCTACGGGGTGAATTGGCAAAACCTTTAGATATAGTACATTTGCTTTCAACTATGAGTTCATGTAAACAAGGTTTTACTGTATAAGTAAAAATGTGTGCCTATATTCTTTAAATAAGTCTACAATTTCTGATTGATTTTCACAGAGCTTCATGTACATAAATTTTGGAACCTACAGCAATTACTGGTTATTAAAAAAAAATTTCTGTATTATTATCTATTTTTCAATCACCTATTATAATTAATACCAGTATTACCAAATAATCTGTTTCTCGTTAGATAAAAAAAATTCAACTTCTGCCAATTCTTATGCAGTAATTCCCAAACTTGCCCATGACTTTGTCACATAGTAAACACACTAACAGAGTTAATCTCTTTGCTTAGTCATGATTATCTTTTTTTTCTTTCTTTCTTTCCTTTTTGAATAAACAAAGTATTGAGCAAGAAATTTGGGCAATGTTCTAGTAAAGTTTAGATTTCAATTTTTCTATTCCAATATCGCATCTCTAGTGATCTCAATTATTTTTATATAATTTTCACAAAATAACAAATTATAAAATTTATACAGGCACATTTAACTTTATCCAAATAGTTTATCGGGTCATTTGTCATACAATATGTTTGTGCAGAATTCATCATTTAGCCTTGTTTCAAGTAGTCCCTCTGATTTCCTATTTCCTCATGTTAATTTTGCAATAATTTAATTTATATTTAATAATAATAAATTTCTTTAACATTTTTACAACTAAATGTACATATCAGAATTTGACCATGCGAAATTACTCCCAATTTCTCTTTTGAAATTTTAATGTTATAAATCCAGCATTCAATATTTAATTATATTTCGAATTTACTTTCCCTGCTATTAAATTTAATTTATATCAATTCCATTGTAATTTTTTTCTTTCTAACTAACCAATCTGTAACTATGAAAGAGAATAAACCTGTCTGTGGGTGCAAAAGGCACTTTGAAAGAAGCGGAGAGAGGGAGAGGAAAAAAATATCATTTCTGGACATAATTTAGCCAAAATGAATTGAAAATCTTTTATTCTAATAATTTGAATCACTAAAAAAAAAAACACATTTCAAAAATTAATATTTCATTAGATAATAAATTATACTACTTAATAGAATTATGCTTTGCTTGTAAATCTCTTAAAAATACTTAATATGTTTACATTTTGTAGATTTTATTTTGAATTCAATCAATTTCCTACATTAAAAAAAAAAAAATTAAGCAAGTCAAATTTACATACTTCGTAACATTCCTTGCTTCAATACAGGATGATGTGGAAACAGCTGTTTTATCTTCTCTAAGATGAGCTTCACTATGCTTTCAAGCTCAGATAAAACTTCAGATGAACATTTGGAAACAGCAGGCTGACACCACTCTGATATAAGGCAAGCACCTGTAGGGAAGTAATGATTAATACATGCATGTATCTATATGATTGATAATATTTTAAGGCATGTTAAAAACTAATCATTTTACCAAACTTTAATATAAATGGATCAGTTAAATTTTGCACTATTTCTGCCCATCATCAAAAAATTAAATCTATTAATTATAAAAATACACAATATAAACTTTTAAAATACTTGCTGAATTATTCAAGAGGCAATAAATATAATTATAAAGTAGATGTTACAAGTTAAAAATACACGATTCAAATAAAATTTCTAGTAATTTGGGTTATCAACCCCATGGCCATCCTCAGGGCACATTTTTATTAATTACTGCTCCATTAATTTCTATTTTAAGTAAAACAGTAAGTCTTTTTTTTATTTCCATTGTGTATTTTTGTGATTGAATAAAACAAACATTGAATTTCATCTTAAAATGTTATTATTAGAGTTTGGCAATATTGTTATATATCGGTATTTCTTTAAGACCTTGGTAATGATATTAAGATTGTAATCCTTCTGATATATTATTTCAAATAGTATTTCATCCTACTTCTGGAATTTTGGATCTACCAAATATCGGCACGAGACTTGGTTACTTTTGCAAACACCATGCCAATATCGACACTTGCCTGATTTTTGCAGTTTTGAGGTGGTGTTGCACACGTACTGGAAGTCAAGTCAAGTCAACGCTGGTGCTTAAGGAGTACTTACAGGAAGTCGCAACCCCTGTTTAACCTCCATCAAAAGTAAACAAAAAACATAAAAATACGTTTAACAACAAAGCATTCAAAAAAATTTAAGAATTTGGAGACTCGAGTGAAACTTAGCTCTCGAGCTGGAGCACCCGGGTAAATATACCCCCAGTGGCGCAATGACTTTCTAAAATTTTAGAAAATCATCACATACGTTGACAGACTAGGAAGTGGTCGAGACGGGAAGGGCAGCATTGGAGGTACCAAAGGGCCCAGAGAAAGTTCTACCCTACCCTAAGAACTAAAAAAAAAAGGGGGCCACATAGCTCACTAATTTTGAAAAAAAAAATGATTTAAAAAAGTAATTTTGAACCTAACACTTAAGCTGACCTAGTGTGTGTGTTCTGTGACCGGGCGTCGGACAACTCAAAAGGCCCACGAAACAGCGCAGACCTTAGTCCTGACAAGGACTCTTTGCTGTACGGAGCCGCAAGAGAAGTGCACCAGCCGGCGGTCTTAGTAAAAATGAAGAACAAGTCGAAAAAAAGGGGGGTTTAAATAGAATTGGCTGGGATCTCGTGAGCAGGTTCTCCTCAGCCAATGGGGAAGCCAGAAAGGGGAGTCTCTCGGTAGAGAGGCAAAGGCCTCAGCTAGCAATTTGATTGGCTGGATAAGATGACATCATCTGTCTCTGCAGCCGAGAGAGAAAGAAAAATGAAGAAAAAATTTCATTTTAGCCGAATAATAAAAAATTAGTGGATTGGTAACAGACGGTCAAAGATGAGAACGATACCAAAATAATATGAGTTAAAAAATAATAAAGAATAAACATTTGCTAATACATTATAATAAACAAAATACACTATATATACTTTTTTTTTTTTTTTTTTTTTTCCTAAAGTAGAATGCTCACAAACGCGGCTGAAAATATCAGCTGATTGCGACACCAGGGAAACCAATTCTAGGTGAAAATTTCTTTCGACCTAGGGAAAATAGTAATTTAGAGTGAAAATTTAAGTTAAGTTACTCTAGTGGGATTGCGTCTAGATGTTTTAGAGCATGGAACGAAGTCATCATTCCGCTGTAAAATAGCAAGAGGTCTTTTTTTCCCCCTGCCCACACTGGCATTGTAACTTGGAATTGAATCCAACTCAGAATTTTGCACTAGAGGGACAGAATTATGAAAATTTAAAGTTAACTTTTTAATTTCGGCGAAAATTGGCCGAATATTTAAATCTTTATGAATGGTGTCGTTACGGACGTAGCGAGTCGCTTTAGTAATTCTACGTAATTGCTTATTTTGGAAAGTTTGAAGTCTTTCAAGTTGAGTTTTAGTGGCCGATCCAAAAATCACTGAACCATAGGTGATTATCGGCCTGATCATAGATTTGTATAATAACAACTTATTTTTAATAGACAGGCGGCTGTTCCAAGCCAAAAGGGAATAAAGGGCTTTCACGGCGCGGTCAGCTTTATCCAGAGTTTCTGAAATATGCTTGCACCATGTTAATTTGGAATCTAGGTGAAGTCCTAGGTATTTATAATCTAATTTCCAGGGAATAGGTTCATTATTTAAAGTTAAATTAATGTCTGGGGTGAATTTTTTCAGAGTGAAGAGGACAGCAGCACTTTTCCTGGGATTCACTTTTATACGCCATTTTTTCAGCCAATAGGAATATTCGTTTAAATAGGATTGGAGTTTTTCAATCACTTTGTGTGGGTTTGTGTCTGTGCAAACTACGGCTGTGTCGTCAGCAAATTTTGCTAATTTAATACCAGGCCTTCGAGGGATGTCGTTAACAAAAATATTATAAAGCGTGGGAGAGCTGAGCGCCCCTTGAGGCGTAGAACTAAGAATGAATTGAGGGTCAGAGAGGGAATTTCCCACTTTGACAATGAAGGATCTAACATTGAGATAGTCAGCATAAATTTTAATTAGTTGAGCAGGGACACCGTCCCGTATTAATTTATAGATTAGAGCAACATGCCAGACTTTGTCAAAAGCTTTCTGAACATCGAGAAATACGATTCCAGTCACCCCGCCCCTGCCAAGTTTGGCATGAATGAGTTCTGTAACCCGCCACAGCTGATGCTGTGTTGAGTGACCTTCGCGAAACCCGAACTGTTCCGGTATAAACAGGTCATGCGAGTTATAGAAATCTTTCCAGCGGTTGACCAGTACATGTTCATAAACTTTTGAAAGACAAGATAATAAGGAAATAGGTCGGTAGCTTTCCGGAGCATGTAAGTTTTCGCCGTTTTTAGGCAGCGGAACTACAATTGCTCTTTTCCAGCTATCCGGAAAAATATTTAACGAAAGCATGCAATTTATTAAGATTACTAGATATAAAATGAAATTGTGAGGTAGATTTATTAGCATATTGTTAGTAATTTTATCCTCCCCCGGCGCTTTATTTTTTTTAAGGCCTGATATATAACTTTTAATTTCAGTTGGAGTGGTTTCTGGTAGTGTGTTCTGTGACTCCCTCTGTTGGAAGTTATTGACAATATTTTCTAAAGTCTGAGTGGTTCGTGGATAATATATGTCTGTGTGAGGTGAAAATTGGTTTTTCAGACTTTGTGCAATAGCTTCCGCTTTTTCAGTGTTTGTGACAGCCGTACCGTTAGGGCAATTAATTGCCGGAATGTGTGTACGTGTCCTACGAATTTGGGAAGCAGCCTTCCAAATGCTGTTGTTTTGTGTAGTGAGAGATTCAACATAATCATTGAATCGTGATTTACTAAACTCCAAAATAGCAGTTCTAACTTTTCTACTTTGTCGATTAAATTTATTTTTAAAATATGGGGTCCTATAAACCTGCCATTCCCTGCAAGCACGATTTCTTTCTCTGATCATTTCCCGTATGTTTTGCGGTAAGCAGTACATATCAGGTGTTCTATTTTTTGGACGAGAGCAACTATTGAATGCTTCTCTCATGGAGTCTCCAAGCATACTGATAGCTTGCTCGATTTGCGCTTTATTTATAGGGATGATGGGCGGGGTTTCCTTCCGCGCTAGCGAATAGGAATAGTCCAACCAGTTGGTGTTGAGCGACTGAGTCGTGTCCAAATTATAAGATTGTACTGAATATCGCAAAATTATTGGTAAATGATCCGATGATAAATCGTTCACCGTTTGAATGGTGTAGGGAAAAGGAAAATTGCGGGTGATTGCAATGTCTAGCAGGTGCGAGTGTAGCAATGTCTCTGTGATTTCTGATCTGAGGAGAACCGTTTTAGTCAGTGAGGGAGTAGGTCGTGTTTTTCCCGACCTCTGCTGACTACGCAACGTAAACATGAATTTCACGGCGATATCGCCGATTGCTGAGGGAGTGATCTCCCAAGATGCTACCGCTCCCTTTACGGCAAGTAAAGCCGGGGATGCCGGAGTTCCAGTTATTCATCATTATTTGCCTGGTGTAGACTTGCGCTCTCTACCTCCATCAGAGGCGCACGAAAAAATGATAAAAGCGCGTGCTAAGCTCGGAGAATTGGATTGCCGGCTCTTCAAGCTGTTGAAATCTGATGACCCTGATAATGTACTGATGATCAGCAACTTAAGGAAGGAGAAATGCAGCACCATGCAGTTCATGAAGGTATTGGAGGATGCTACTGGCATCTCTTCTTTATTTACTTCGGAGGTATATATACCTCCAAAAACTAGTGCACCGCCTACCGAGATCCATTTAACTTCCCCAAGCGGTGACGTGGCGACATCTGTGAACACAGATATGAGCCAAAGTCAAGCGCAGGCGAAGCGATCTCTGGAGGCGGAGCCTAGTGATTCTGACGAATTTTCGGATTGGTCGACAGTCGGTCTAAAGAAAAAACTCGAAAAAAAGCCAAAACTAAGCAAAAATTCCGATTATGAATCTGATATGGATACTAACGCAGAAAATCCTAAAACTAAAATAGCAAAAAAACTTAATATTCCGCCCTTTTTTATCATTCCACCACCAGCGTGGCATACTATGATATCACAAATTCGCGTTATAGTCGAAAAAAATTTCACATCTGAAATGAAAGGCCGCTTCTTAAAAATAAAAGTTGAAGACCAAAAGGATTACAGAACAGTGCAAAAATACTTTATTGAGCGAAAAGTTCAGTTTAAATCCTTCTTATTAGATGAAGAAAAACCAATTAGAGTGGTCCTGAGAGGACTACCCTCTAATACTAGTTTAGATTGCCTTCAAATTGCTATAAGTCAAGAAGGTTTCAATAATGTAATTATCACCCAACTTTATAGAGGCTCTGTAACTAACAAAAAATACATGCCGTTATTTCTATTAACCATCCCAAAAATGCAGGATAAAGACATCAACGAGATTTTTAACTTAACCGAAATTTACGGGACGCAGGTCAGCGTCGAAAAATATCGGGGTAAGAAAGGGCCGGCGCAGTGCCACAATTGCCAGGGCTTTTTTCATTCTCAAGCCATGTGCAACCTTCGTATGCGCTGCGTTAAATGCGCAGCTGAGCACAAGACGAAGGATTGCAATAAACCTTTCGAAGAGACCTGCACTTGTGCCAATTGCGGCGGTAGCCATCCCGCTAATTTTCGGAGCTGTAAGTTCCCAAAAACTACCGAAAAAATTAAACCTAATGCTAGTAAAAAAAAAAATAATAATAAAACCGTAATTATTACTAAGAATTCGAAAAAATTTGAAAGTAAAATGGCTCACCCAGCCCAATCCTATGCGAGTATTGCTAACGGACGTAGCAGCGCCCCTAAAAAAGTCGATAAAATCCCTCAAAATTTGCCGGTCCCCAGTACCAGTGTAGATTCGGCCACCAGCTTCATTGAGATGCTTTTAGCATTCGAAAAAGCTTATAGTAAAGCTATTTTCCTCAGTGCTTATAAAAAAGCACTCTCGGCACTCCGAGAAGCACACTCGGAAGTTGACCGAATTTTCGTCCTTTTCCAGAGCATCCAAGTATGTTCTGGCATCCAAATTGGTTAGGGTAGAGCCATCTATGGTCTGCTACATCAACCCCAAATTCGAACCACTTTATTTTTGTCTTCATGTTCCCAAATAACAGGAATTTGAACTCTTTTACCATTTGCTTTTGGAATGCAAATGGTCTTCGCCCTAAGGCAAGTGAGTTTAGATATTTTGTTTATAATAACAACTTAGACATCGTCTTGGTCAATGAGACCCATTTGAACCAGGGAGAAACTGTCAAGATTGCAAACTACGATAATTTCTATGTACACAGGCAACGTAGTGGCAATCAGCCTAGAGGAGGCGGCACTGCTGTATACGTCAAAAGGGGGTTCAACGCTACTTTCATTAACGTCCCTCATTCAAATTATGTTGAAACCACCCCTATTATTTTAGATTTTCCCAATATTCCAAAATTATTAATAGCAGCTATGTACATAACTCCTAGGATTGGTACGAACAGAAACCTGCTAGAGCAAGATTTAAACTGGCTCACTAATAATTTTCCAAATTTTATTCTCGCGGGTGATTTTAACGCACATCATCCTTCCTGGAATAGCCGATACACAAACGGTGTCGGCACTATCATCCGAAGGTGGGTAGATCAAAATTTCGGACAAATTATTGTCCCCCCCGAACCCACCTTCCCTAGAAGTAATAGTTTTTTAGACATTGCAAGTAATAGTTTTTTAGACGTACTGGAATATGGGCGAACAGCTTACTGATCTGATGTACCTACTGATTTGTTCATCGGAATTTTCAAGAATCAAAACTGAAGTAACACTCCTTTGAGGATTGGTATTTCTGATACAATCGCTTTCGCTCTTTAAATCAATATCAGTGGCTGACTATTGTGACTTGCTTTTCTGTGAGTTAAAATTGAAAGCATGTGTACTGTTATTGCTGATGGAATTGATTGATAGATTTTCAAGAAACTAATTTATAGACATTTCTTGCAGATTATTGCCCAAAATGCAATTATTTTTTGCATTGTAATAAAAACATTTTAAATTTATGGGCAATTATATTATTTTCATCTAACACATCTATTGTGTTATAAGACCAATAAAATTTCATGGAAAAAGGCTTTTGCCTGGGAAATTTTGGAGAAGTTTTCTACTCTTTCTTGTAACATATTAGATATGTGAACCAATCTTTGTCTCTGCCCTGGATGATGTGCAAGTCAAAGAGCACATAAAGGTAGTGCAAATGAGCCTCATTCTCTTCTGGATTTTTTTTAAATCTTGTGTGATTAGTCAATCTGAACCTTTTTTCTTAACACATGGAAGTATATATATATTAATATTATTGAAAATTACGATTACTCTGAAGACAAACGAGCAGAGATAAAGAGGTGGTAAGAAAAAAACTGCGAATGTAACTTCAAAATCGAAAATTGATTCTTATTTCACTAAAAGGCAAGTTATTCATCTATTAAACAAAATCTTTTATTCATGAATTTTAACCAATCTGCCATTTTTAGAATTTTATTGATTTGTGTGTATAAAAATTTTATATAGTGCTTTAGTTTCTAATTTTAGTTAGAATTAGGTGAAATATGCAAACAGCACCATGCAATTTCCACATTTTCAATCCGTTCTCAGATTGTACTTTTTCTATTACAGTTACTTCATTTGTGCTTTTAGTGCAATAAATAAATGCAAATTACTCAGCATTAGTAATTTATTAAAATTCAGCAACATTTAAACCTTATACAGTGAGTAGCAGATATATGGTCACTCGCTTATAAGATCACTTTTTGTAAGTCCGTACTGACAGAACAGATATGTGTTGAAAATGCACCACCTAATGTGGTCAGTATCAAATGGCTTCTATTGGATATATGGTCATTTTTTGTCTCTCCTTTTATTAGTAAATATCATATTTTTATGCTTTTTCGTTCTGAGAATGTAAAGTGCCGAATAGACGTATCATTCAACTGTTTTCAATTGCTGGTAGATGGTACTTTTCATTTTTAATAACTTTAGAAAAAAGTAGATGGACATACTGAAGGAGGAACATTTTCCTTCTAGTTGGTCTTTTTCTTTGCTGAATCTTCCATGCTTGTGTTAAAAACCACAAGTCCAACTTAGTAAAGAAAAACCAGTTGGCATTTTTATAACAGTAGAACAGAGTTTTGGCCTTTTCCTTTTTAAACAGAACCTTAATGACTGCAATAATATTGCATGGTTGATGCTTGTCCACCCTCGACTTTTTCATGTCAGCAAGAATTTCTAAAGCTCTAGGAATTTCTCCCCCAATTGTCGCATTTGATACCGATTTTTGGAAAACATATCATCACCTTTTGTGACAGAATGAGAATTGTTAAAGGCTGCGAGCATTAAAAAAAAGTTAAATCCATGCAGATAAAAGTCAAATCATTTTTTAGTGTTTTGTACTTTTCATTATGTGTCGTTGTGTGTAAAGTGTTTATTTGTTAATTGTCATTAGTGTATAAAATATGTCAGCAAAATGAAAAATTTGACAATAATGGGAAAAAAGAAATTAACAGAAAACTTTGAAAATTGAATGTATGGAAGCAGCTTTTCTGAAGACTTGTGGAATAGGGAGAACGACACTGAATAACGTATTAGGATTCAAATCTTGTTTAGCAGAAAGATGTAATCAATCAAAAGGTAAGTATCAACATTTTTTTACATTTGGGAATGTTGAGAAAGATTTTTTTCACTTCGATAAAATATGCCATATCCAGAATGTTTTAATATCATGTATTATCATAAAAGAAAAGTCTTTAATTGTTGCAGTTGAACATTCTCATTTCTAACAGAAGCTTAGTAAATCTGCTAATGTTTATAATAGTGTACAAAAAAAAAAAAAAAAAAAAAAAATCGAAGGAATAGGTAAAAATTAAGCAACCTTCTTGATAGAAACAAATCTTGTGATTTTTTTTATTTTGATAAATGTGGGCTGTTTCTTCAATTCACCAGATAAATCTGCTACTTATAGTAACAAGAAATGAAGTTGGTGGGAAAGTAAAAAACATCAATTTGCCTGAATGACAACAAGCATTTAGGAAAAAGAAATTCGGTATTTCTATTGAATTTGGATAAACCAAAAAAAAAAAAAAGCTGCTATAATCGCAAACAACTGTATTGCCCATTGCATGTTTCCCAATTTAAATTCGATTAAATTTGTTATTTTTTTTGCATCCAAACTGAACTAATGATGCACACCCCCTAGATCAAGTGATTATTCAAAATTTTAAGATAAATTATCAAAAGCTGTATTTAAAATACTTCATTGTTGGCACAGATAAGAAAAAAAGAAACTTCGCATAACTGTGTTAGATACTATATGTTACATACAGTTTGGGTATGATATTAAAGAAGACAATTGACGATAGCTTTAGGAATCCTTGGCTTTCAGAGTGTGAAGAATTATCGTTTGAAGAAGATAATGATGATGATGGTGGTGGTGATGATGTAACCCTATTTGAATTTGCACAAATATTATGGAATGCTGTTTGATCAATACAAGATGAACTGACATAAGCAGTTGTTAACAATATGATTGTTATTAACACGTTCGCTGCCACTTACATGAAGATGTGATGGTAGTTAATGTCACACTGTAGAAGTGGGTTTTTCCCAGAAGCCGATTTGCTCTTTATAACAAAGAATCAGTGAAAGAATTTCCTGCGCCAGCAGTGACTGTCTATTAGACATCACCCCACATCACGCACTGGCGCGTGAGTGGCCCCTTAACGTTGCCGTGTGATCGGCAGCGAATGTGTTAATGGGCTTTAACAACAAGTGGTAAAATTTACACCTTTTCTGTTAAGTATCCTCACAAAAAAAGATTACATACTGGATGAAGAAGAAGCCATGTTAAAATATTCTTCATGCATATTGCTATTTATTATTTTAGTTAGAGCAGCTACAACATATGTGCAATACAATAATTTCCAAAAGGATACTGAATAAACTTTTCAAAAGTCAAGGAATTTTAGACAAAATTTTGGAGCTGAAAATAGGGATCAACTTAAACACTAGCTAAAAAAAAAAAAAAAATGCTGATAATCATCAAATGAGCCAATCTTTTAAGTAATCACATATGTGTCTACATTAGTTAGGTGGGGCTAGTTAGAATCTATGCCGTTTGGTGGACCTCCCCACCTAGCTGATAGTCATCATTTCTCTGTGATTGACAGAAAAAGATCAACAGTAACATCCCTGTAGTTATTCTACATCCATTTTCTCTTGGGATAGAGTTCCTTTCAATGCAGGGACATTCTTTCAACATTTTAACCTCCTTTTTAATCAGAGTCAAACTTAAGAATGTTTCTAGATATCTCTTCTAAAAGTCCTACATACAAAGAAGTGTCCTATAAATTGTTTTTATTTTATAGTGATTTCTTTTACTAAGTTTATTATTTTAACTACAAAGAACTACTATATTTTAATAGTTTAAAAAGTTGTTTATCCTTGTAAATAAGAGTTGAATAAATTTTTGTAAGAGTTTTTAAGTATCATTAATTAGATGCAAATAGGTTTTTAGATAGTTTAAACTTCTTCAGTTTTACACAATTATTCAGTTTTAAAACACTGAATAAAAAAAAAGTCTGATTAGAAATGTAAAAAAGAAATGTTTGCTAATTTAATGAAAATTCATTATTATTATTTTTTTTAAATAATAAATTTCAAATTATTTTTTCACTTACTACAAGAAATGTGGTTGGACTTATTCACAAAAATTCAATTTGTTTCAAAATTTGCTTAAGAATTGAGTGGAGATTGACTTATACTACCATTAGAAATGTACTAGTTACTCTTATAATCTTTAAATTTGCCAGTACTGTACATTATTAATCATTTGTACATAAAGTATGAATTTTGTTAATACTAAAAATAATTCTTTCATAAGAATGGAAAATGAACATGCTGATTTAGTGTTCAAGTCAATGATCACCAGAAGGGTAAAACAGCTCTTCCAAAAGGATATCCTTTTTTTGAAGAAAGTGAAAAAAAATGAACTTCTTCATGCTTGTGGTTGGTTGGTTGGTTGATTAGGGTTTTATGGCGCAAAATCCCTTTAGGGACATGCTGCGCCAAGAACAAGGTGAGAACAAAAAGTTCAAAAAAACGTAATACAGCTTAAAATGTAAAAGTTAAAATGTAAAAATAGCATTAAAAGGCTGTCCTAGTATTTGTCATAATTGGAAAGTCAAGTTAGGATTAAAATCTGTCTCCAAATGTCAAAGTTAAAATCAAACAATGTCTAAAAAGAAGCACAAAAATATATAAAAACAATTTAAAAGGGTAAAATCACTGAGGTCTATATTCTTCAAAAGTAACATTTTCATCATCATCACTCGAGTCGTAAGATGCCGACTCCATAGCCTCCTCCACGTACTGATTCATCTGCCTTGGATCTTTGAGATTAGCTGTAGATGGGCTATGACATGATTTTCTCTGTTTATTCTTCACAGTTTGCCACTGTGAAGAACCCCGAATAGTTTTATTCTCTTTTGTTTTCTGGGTAGGTTTTACAGTTAGATTAGTTTTGGGTTTGTGGGAATTTGATGCAGATGAATCAGGTGTTTTTCCATTCTCAGGTTTGGTTATATTTTTTGATTGGCTTGATTTCTGTGCTTGACTAGTCCAATATTCAATTTTCACAGGTTCTGATGACGGTTTCCAAAGCACTAATTTTGGCAACACTCTGGTAACAGCAGTAGCGTGGGCATCACGGGTCTTTTTCTTTATAGGACTAGATGTTTTTTCAGGAGAACTGTTCTTAAAAGGAGCTTCAGTCTGGGTACTAATGTGTCTTACAGGTTTTGTTTGTTGCTTAAGTAAGCTAGAGTAAGAAACTCCAACAGATGGGGTTCTCGATTCTACAATTTTACGAGCTTCAGGGTAAGGAAGGTTTTGGGTTATTTTTATAGTAATGATCTCTTTTTCACGGTTCCAAATAGGACAGGAGCGAGAATATGATGTATGATCACCTTTGCAATTTGCGCAGCGTTCCTGTTTTTCACAAGTTTTACTGTCGTGGCCAACTTCTGCACAATGTGCACAGGTAACAGTGCCACGACATTGGCCATTAGTATTGGTATGGCCATAACGCTGGCATTTAAAACAACGGATCGGATTAGGGATATAAGGTCGGACTGGACAATTAAATAGCCTGCTTTAATTCTAGTAGGTAAAATATGGCTATTGAAGGTTAATATTATATGTTTAGTAGGAATTATCTGACCATTTCTACGGATAGTGATACGGCGGACATCTACGACATTTTGATCCTTTAAGTTAGTTAGAAGTTCTTCTTTTGGGGAAAATAACAGATCTGGTTCAGATATTACACCACGACAAGAATTTAAAGTTGGATGTGCTTTAACAGATACAGAAAAGGTGCCTATTGTATTACTATTGGACAAAAATTGTGACTGGTTGGCTGTAGAAACTTCAACCAGTTAATCCCCAGACTGTAATTTTTTGAGGGAATGGCCATCACCAAGAACAGATTGAAAGGTTTTAGCAATAACAAATGGTGAAGTTTTTTTGAAAGAGCTATCAGAGAGGCTATCATTGCGTTTAATTACGAAAAATCGAGTAAAAGAGGAATTCTTTGACATTTGTTGCTCTCCACATGGGAGAGAGATAGATGAAAGAGAAGTTTTTCCATCCATATTAAGTGAAAAAGGAATTCGGACCCCGGCCGCACCACCCACTCCCGAGCCCAACAAGGGGATGCACATTCGTGCACCAGTGCTAACCAGGGTCTATACGGTCACAAGACAATCCTATGTCAGTCTCCACCCTTAACGAGATGACTAGTAATTGCTCGCTCACTTGATCCCTAAAGCCAGTGACAAAAGTCAGCTGACCAGCCGATTGATGCATACGGGACCAATATGCACCTCCCGTCTACCTGAAGCAGAGGCCAAAGCAGTGTGTTGGTTTCCCTCAACTACCAGGATCCCCCTTTCCAGGGACATGGGTTGCCACGCACGGCCAACACGTGGGTGGTTTACAATTCTCCATGAGTCGATATACAGGATGTATCGGCCCATGCAGAATTGCCCTCACCTCCGAAGAGGAAACCACAATGAGAGTGAAACAAAGAGGAAAGGAAGACCAGAGGAGTAAGAGGAAAAGGAAAGGAGAGAGATCACTCAGGTGCCCCGGGGTTGTGAAGCCCGTGAATACCTAAAGAAGGTATCCCCCTGGGGGGCTTCATGCTTGTGATGTAACAGAAATTGATGAATCGGATAAAAAGAACTGTGCTTCAATAAAATCATTCAGAAACGATGTTAGTTGTATGCAAAACTGTTTGAGAACCAAGCATTTGTGCATGTTCAATCAATGGCATTAAATGTCAAGAAGAGTACAGTAAAACCCCGATAATTCGGATTAATTGGGACCGGTCCCAATCCGGATTATCAAAAATCCGGATTATCCAGAGAATTAGAAAAAAAATGAAATAAAATATAACATACTAACAGAAAATCACCTTTATGTTAAACTTATTGAATATTTGCAGACAGTAATAATGTTTACTTTGCTTAATTATTCTGAAAACATGTCAGAAAAAGTTTTTTAAATTTAGAATACGATGATGAAACAAGTTAATGTTATGGAAATTAGCCAATCGCTTCTCAAACTTGAAAAAAAAATGATCAAACCGATCCGAATTATCTGGAGATCCGGATTATCGGGGTCCGAATTAGCAGGGTTCTACTGTATTTCTCTTTTCCCTATGGCTGTAGTGGTGACAGTTGTGGCAACCCAAACGGCAGGTATAAATATAATAAGGATGGAATCCGAGAACATGTTAAAAAAACTGTAAATAGTACAAAAGTAAAAAATTAGTTAAGACTGCATCCTCTGTTCTAATATTTTTAGAGGTCCCAAAATTTGGCAAAAAGTTTTATATACTTAATTGCTTCATTTTACTGTTTTAATATTAGATTTGATATTTCAATTCGATTTGTTTTATAATCCACTGTAGCTCATGCGTGTCGTAAGAGGCGACTAAAATGGCTCCCAATTCTAAGGTATATGGTACTATGCCGAGGGAATGAGAGGCATCTGGGATAGATGATGTCGTTAACTGTCCCCTCGAGGAACCAGGCAGAACCTCATTGACTATATATCTTGCACCTGTACAGGGAAGCTATGCAGGTGTGGACTTTTTGTTCCTCCCAGTTCTCTGGTCCATTTATGAATAACAAAAATACAAAAAAATATAAAGAAGAAAAAAATATAGGGTTGGTTTCTCCCTTGGGAGGTACCCAGCTTGTGAAATGGCTTCTTTGAATCTGGGTCCTGGCCCCAAGGAGAAAACTATAATCTATTCACTGAAACGAGCGAATGAAATCAAGCAAACGGACATGCAGAAAGGCAATGATAAATTTCCTTTGGCGGGAATGTCAAACAGACAGTCTGAGTTTCTGCTTGTTTTATCTCTGTTCTTGTCTTGCCTTGCTATGCTATAATTGTCCATTTTCTCAAGTGATTTTGTATTCATATACACAAATGGAGAGTGAAACAACTTCTCTGAGTCCAACGAGGAACAGTTTAGAGTAAGGTGGAAAAAAATATGATTTTAAATGTATACAAAACAGTTATTGTATCGAATCCTGAACGTCTGATTTCTGATATTGGAAATGGCCCTGCTCGTATAATGGGAGTAAGTAAAACTTCTGTTTTTCGAGTGATGCAAGAATATAAAATTGTACGTATTAAATTTTCTCAGACGACAACAAAATCACATAAACGTACCTTAGGAGATGTAGACGATTTTCACAGAAATGCGATTAGGAGAAAAGTACACAAATTCTTTTTTAGAAATGAACTGCCCACTGTCGATAAAATTTTGAAAGTTGTAAATGGTGACCCTGATTTGCCAACCTTTAAAAAGGACAACATTTTATAATCTCCTGAAAAAAATGAATTTTATATATTCACAAAGAGGACAGGACAGTAATCTCATTGATAAAAACGAAATAATTGTATGGAGAAGAAAATACTTAAGACAAATCAAATTGTTCAGAAAAGGGCACAAAATATATTATATAGATGAAACTTGGGTGAATGCAGGACATATGGTTAGTAAAGTTTGGAAAGATACTTCTGTAAAGTCTTCTAAGCAAGCATTTTTATCTGGGCTTTCTACGGGATTAAAATCTCCTTCAGGGAAAGGAAAACGGTTGATAATTACCCATATTGGTAATGATTCTGCTTTTGTGCATGGCAGGCTTCACATATTCGAATCCAATAAAAATAAAGATTATCATGAAGACATGAATTCAGAAGGATTTCAATGTGGTTTGCTGATATTTTACCTCGACTCCAAGATAACTGTGTAATCGTAATTCACAATGCTCCTTAATATCATTCTAGAAAATCAGAAAAAATACCAAATAATTCGTGGAAGAAACAGAAAATAATTGATTGGCTTTTAACAAAAAATATTGATTTTGAAGATGACACGTTAAAAGCGGAATTGTTGCAATTATTGAATCAAAATAAATATGACAAATACGCTGTGGATGAATTGGCAAAAAATCAAAATTAAATTGTCCTGTGATTACCCTCCCCCCAACCATTGCGAGCTTAATCCTATCTGTTGATTTTTTAGATATTTCTTTTAATATTTTGGATAATAAAGTAAATTTAGATTTATATGATAAAAGAAACAGTTTTAATTTTTTACAAGAGGTATGCCACACTGGTATTCGAATTTACATAATAAAATTTACATAAATATAATAATTAATTAATTCGGTTTTATAAAATTTGTAGCAATAAAAAATATTTTTATAAGCAGGTTTTTAAGTTTATAGCAAATCTTTTTTTATAATAATAATTATCCAATTAATTTTTTAAAATACTATTTAAAAACTGTTATAAAAAATAATTGGCAACGTTGCGGATTGTTGGCGTAACTTGGAAATTGAAAGCATGCTTCCTGAACATTCTTTATGAAAGTTTTATTCTAAAGTCTATTTCTTTAGAACGAGTTTAACTGGGGGGTTTGAGTTTGAGGGAGGTATGCAGACCTGGATCTTGAAATTATAAGCAATCTGGACTCGGAAGGAGCATTCTAGTTAATTTGTTGTTTTTACAGGCGGAGTTTGAAACAGGTATGACTGTTCATAATTTTAATGTTTTGTTTCAGGTAAGGGAGGAGGCCTACCAAATGCTGCATTCATTTTTAAGATAGTTTTTAAGTTATTGCAGAGATTTTTTACATTGTAAAGGGTTTTTTACTTTTTATATTTTTGGTTATGTTTAAGTAATTTGTTTTTCTGTTTGCTTTGTTTATTAAAAATTTGGCATTTTTTGTTTGTTATGTATTATTTTTGAATGCAGGTTTGGTGCGCGTTCAGAAAGCTGAAACAATTCTATTTTTTAAAGAGGGGGGTGGGGTTAAGTCTCGTCTGTCCTCCCTCTGAAGAGAACAGACTGGTTTTTCTTGCCTATATCTTGTTTATAGTTTTTTAATCGTTTTTCGTTAATTGTTTACCTTTTTGACATACACTCTATCCTTGAGATTTTGAACTTTCATTTCATAATATGAAATATAATTTATAGCATTATATATGAGCTGCTTAAGCGCCAATGGTGCTGCAATTTTTCATGTTGAATTGATACTATATAATTTTGGATAGTAAGCATTTGTAGTTTTTATTATTTTCTTAAATCTTAAGTAATAACGAAAGAAAAACAAAAATCTATCCGTGGTTTCTTTCTGCATAGCAAAACAAATTATATCACCTAAAGTTGATGATCTGATATTGTAAACACTTGGCTTCATTTCAGGAAGCGATGTGGATAAATAAAAACAAACTGTAATCTCCTATTTTAAGTTTCTGTAAAGTAGGCATTTTTGTTAGGCATTATAACTTTCTAAAAACTGATTATATTTTAACAAAAATTTGTTACACATCCTAATGTACTATCATTTGAACTTGCTGAAAATTTGAAAGAAATCTGTCAATTTACATAGGAGATGTATATATTTTTTTCTTTTAAATAGTGACAAAAAGTAAAAGAGTTTGGTTTTTCATTCATTTTCTTTTCTTTCTTTTTTTTTTCGTTGCTTGCAACTCAATGCTTTAAGAGACTAAAAACATTTTAAAAAATTAGAATTTCAATGTTTTCTTGCACAGAAAATGAGAATTAAAATAGAGTTTTGAATCATCATGGCTTTTTAAATAGCCGTTGCGACAAGGTGAGTTTCTGCGAAACTAAATATATGTGGTACATACCAGCCATTACATAATTGATGAATGAAAAGAATATGAATAGTTTTGTTTTTTAAAAATTGTACCACCTATTGTGCATATACATAAGCGCCGTGAGAAAGTGTGTGTGTGGGGAGAGGGGTTGGTAGCCCCAGGCGCAGAAAATTAGGGGGTGTCAAATTGATACTACCACTGACATTTTTTCATATGAAAGGCATGTCACAAGTAAAAATTGAGGGGGGGGGGGGGGGTTTCCAAATTGAAACTTTGCCCTGGGTACAGATTCCTCTTCGCACGCTCCTGTATGTAAATTAAAATAATAAAAAGCACTTCTAAGCAAACTGTCCGGATTGATGACTTTTCACTGTAATTTCTACTCCTCCCCCCCCCCCCCCCCCCCGATTATCTCGCTTGTAGAAGGTCACAGACGAAGTACCCCTTTTATTCTCTGCAGGAAATATTGCAAAGCACTGCGAAATCAGCGGATGGACACCTGTTGATTGCTTTATTATCCCTTTTATTCTCTGCAGGAAGTATTGTAATGCATTGAGAAATCACTGGACGGACACCTGTTGCTTGCTCTATTTTAAGAACAGTTGTCTTTCTCACTTACTTGGTGTCTTTCGCTCCTATTATTTCATTTTGTTATTTATAATTTTATAAATGTATGGTATTTCTAAAATAAACGATTGTTCTTTTAAGAGCCATTTATCGACTGATCTTGTAAAAAGAAAACGGAAGTCATACAGAGCTAAATATAAGTTAGTTGTTGTTTGTTTTGTAGAAAATACAAACAACTGTGCAGCTTCCCGGAAATTCAGTGTTAGCAAAAAATTAGTTCGTGGTTGGAGAGTGAAAAAAAAGCAACTTGCAAGTATTCCAAAAACTAAAATGGCACTACGTCATGGAAAAACAGCAATTCCAGAGTTGGAAAATGCATTGAATCAATGGATTTAAAATAACAGACAAAATGGTTACATTGTATACAGAACAGGGATGTCTAAAAGCGATGAAATTGGCTAAAGAACAATTTAGTGACAAATCTTCAGGTTTCAGGGCATCTTCAGGTTTGTGTACGCGCTTTATGAATCGATATGGATTGTGCCTTCGCAAGCGCACAAAAATTGCCAAAAAATCTTGAGGAGAAGATAATGAGCTTTCAAAAGTACATTATTCAGAAAAGAAAGGAAAGAAATTTTGAACTTTCCCAAATTGAAAATATGGACGAAATGCCAATGACCTTCGATATGCCAGGCGCAAGAACAGTAAATCAAAAAGGTGAAAAAACTATCTTAATTAAAATGACCGGCCATGAAAGACCCATTTTACAGTTATTCTCGCTTGCTTAGCGGATGGTAGTAAGCTGCCGCTGGTAATTATTTTTAAACGAAAGAGTGTACCTAATTCTGAAACTTTTCCCTCTGGTGTAATTATATGTGCACAAGAAAAAGGATGGAATGATGAGGAAGGAATGGTGCACTGGATAAAAAATGTATGGAATAAAAGGCCAGGTGCAATTTTGAAAAAACCTTCTCTTTTGGTGTGGGACATGTTCAGTGCACATCGATGTGAACAAGTGCGCGATCTGGCCAAAAAAATAAAAACTACGCCTGCCGTCATCCCTGGGGAACTAACATCCCTTATACAACCTCTCATTGTCTGTTTAAATAAACCGTTTAAAGACAAAGTGGGGAATTTTGGGGCAAATTGGATGAGTAATACTGATGGACGAAATCAAGAATTTACAAAAGGCAGAAATTTGAAGAAGCCCCAGCATGTCATTTATAGCAAAATGGGTAAAAGATGCGTGGGAAGAGATACCCAATGAAATGATAGTTAAATCTTTCAAAAAATGCTGCATCAGCAATAAACTGGATGGCACAGAAGATGAATAAGTTTGGATGAGTGATGATGGGAGTAATGCCAGTTGTGCAGAGGATTCCACTGACGATATTTACGACGATACGCCAATGACTGTGTCAAAATTTAATGAACTTTTTGGCAAATCGGATTCAGACAATGAATTTGAAACCTTTAAATTTTAATTTGTACATTTTTAAAAATGTATTTTACTATTATTTCACATTAAAATTTCTGTTTTGTGGAAAATTCTGTGCACTTCTTAATTATTTAATTTTTGGGGGGAGGGGAGGATGCGAGAGAGGGAGGGGGTCGACTTATACGCGGATTTTGGATTTTTTCTTATTTTTAATAACATAAATTAGGGGGTCGACTTATACACAAGTATATACGGTAATTAGAATGACCATTCAAAGAATTGATAATTTTGCTGAAGATATCATAGAACAACTACAGACTACGGCTGAAAATTTCAAATATTTTTCTCTGGCAATTAATGAATCAACATACATTTTTTCAACAGTTCAGCTGCATTGCTGTATAAGAGGAATTTCTAAAAATTTTGAAGTAAGTGAAGAACTTGTTGGAATGAGTTCAATGAAGGGAAGAACAACTGAAGCTGATAATTTATCCACCATTTTGTATTTGTGTTCTGCACATAATTTGGATCTGAACAACCTAATAAGAATCACTATTGATGGTGCTCTAGCTATGACTGGAACCGACAACAGCAGGGTGAGTTTGCCGAGAAACCACTTGGGTGATCACGAAAAAGATATTCTCGGATATCATTGCATTATCCACCAAGAACAAATATGTGCAAAAGAACTGGGATTTGACTGCCTTTTGAAGTTAGTGAATGATGCTATTAATTTTATTTAATCACATGGTTTAATCCACAGACAATTTAAAGAAATTTTAGAACATACCAATGCATCACATAGTAATCTCATATATTATTCTGGATACTGTGGGTTAAGCCGTGGAGAGGCATTAAAAACTAAAAAGATTTGCTGATTCGATTGAGAAGTCATATCATCCCTTGAAGAGAAAAGAAAACCAACTACAATGCTAAACGAACAATCTTTCAAGTATGACCTAGCATTTTTAGTTGATGTGATAGCACATCTGAATGAGCTAAACAAAAAATTGATGGGAAAAAACCAATTTGTTAACCAGCCAGCCAATGCAGTATCTGCTTTTAAAGTTAAGATGCAACTATTTTAAAAGCAATCAAGCTCCCAAAACTTCATCAACTTTCCTTATTGAAAAAAAAAAAAAAAAAAAAAAAAAAAATCAAGGAAAAATTTTTAGACAAACAACTGGATTATACAGAACAAATGAAAATGATACTTAGTCTCATAAGCTAGATTTAAAATTATTTGGTGATCTACTTTCAGTTACAGTTGAAGAAGCTCCCAAACATATGTAAATAGAGCTAATTGATTCTCAAACTTCAGACTCATGTAAGTCTAGATTCAGAGACTTAGATATTCTGGAATTTTATAAAATTCTACCTAACAAATTTTTGTGCTTAAAAAATAATGCAAGTAAATGTGCAACCATGTTTGGGAGCACTTACATATGCGAGCAGACATTTTTGATTATGGTTCAAAATAAATCAAAGTTAAGAAATAAATTGACAGATTAACATCTGGAATCTATTTTGAAAACATCCACATCTAGCTTTCAATCAAATATATCAAAAATTGATGTTAAAATTCAATTCCAACCTTCACATTAATATTTCTAAATCTACAATAAATCTACAATAGCAGTTATTTAAAGTGGCTTAACTAATAAGTTGCAGCCACTGGGATATATCTGTGAACAAATCCTTTAAAAGTGAAATGAGGAAAATGACTGGTCATACTGATCATTGGACTCCACAGTTACACAAAAGCTGAAAATATGCAAAAGTTATCTCCTAGTGAAGTAACTAAATGGGTAGCTGATACATGGAATACAGTTTAAAAAAAAGTTCAATTATAATCTGGGTCTATAGAAGCTGGTATAGATAAAAATACTAATGTCAACAAAAATTCAGATGACACAGACTCGGATGTTTCAGAAAAAATATATAATGACCTCCTCTAGAGTTGTTCAATACCGTTAGCGAGGAATCCGATTTTGACGTATCTGACTTAAAATTTTGCTCATTTTTAAATATTGCTGGCATTTTATTATGCATTATTCTGTGATTTTTATTTTTACTAAAAATAGTTAAAAATTCAGGTTTTGTTTTATATTTTTGTTTATTTTTTTAATTGCTGATATGTTATTTAAAATTCAAAGTAAATAAGTATTGTTTTTAATTTTTTTGCTGTTATTAAGGATGCAATGGATAGTAGTTCAACCGAATAACCGAATACCAGTTATTCAGTCAAATATTTGGCCACCGAATAATGAATTTGTTTCTGTCTAAAAACAAAATATAGTATGCACTATATGAAAAACATGCATATGTATTAATTAAAAGAATTTAGTATTTACATTTCTTCGTTATTTAATAAGAAATATAAACATTACTCTAAGTAATTTCATGGCATGAAATGATTTAGAAAAAGGGTTTTAAAATATTATTATTATTATTATTATTAAGGACTGCTGTATCATCATCTATGACTGAGAAGGATTCTGTGGGAAAACTTCATGTGATAGATGCAGGTGGAGATCTTTTCCCAGTTCCGCAATTTCTTGAGACCAAACAAGGTCCTAGAATCATGAATTAGAAAAGGCCCTTCTGCTAAAGATGTTCACTTAATTATAATGACTTTATCCAACAATGAACTTTCAGTAACCGAAACAATTATAAAATCAACTGAAAAAATTATTTCACATACAAGAGAAATTGCTAAATTACAGAAAAAGACATATTATAGAGAAGAGTGAAAAATTATTATGAATTACTATGAAGATACAGAAAATTGAAAAGTAATTCTTGGAGTATGTGGTGTAAAATTTGTACAAACTCTTAGGATATGTGGTGTAGTTTGTACAAAGTAGGTACTAAAATTGGGAGCTAAGTACAGCACAAATTTTGTCAAAAATAATCAGCATTTTAAGCCACCTCAGCCAAAAAAAAAAAAAAAAAATTGTAGATAGGTATTTTAATAAATAGCACATTACGCAGGCTTTGTTTAGAAAAAGCAAATTCTCCATGATACATTATAAAGATGCCCCAATTTATAAAAAACTGATCCAAATTGATGAAAAAGTTTTCCAGAAAATGAAGTAATTAATATGAATTAATTCTGTTATGCTCTTCATGACATTCTGGGAATAGAATTTTCTTTAAAATGCCAGCAGCAAAAGTTAAATGGACTAGATTAGTGCAATACATTTCAAAATTTTATGTCTTCATGCTTTTAAAACATATTCTCATTTCCTGGGAGTATTGTTATTAAACAGTTGAATACTTCTGAATTTATTTCAATTTCAACTGATGGCAGCACTACTAGAAAATGCACTGAGTACAAGATATGTAGTTTCAAGATATATTCCTGAAGTTGAGCATGAAAACAAAGTGTGGCTTATAGGCTTATGTGAAATCGAAAATTTGGTTGCCACAAGTGTAGCTGAAGTAATTAGCTTAATAAAATAGAGGTCACTGACTGGGAAAGCAAACTTGTATGCACTACAGTTGATAGAGCTGCAGTGAATGTTTGAAGAGTGGTTTAGAGAAAATAATACACTATCCATTTTACATTCACTGCTATAATTATATTCTGGACTTAAAAGATTCAATCAAGAATACTACCATAATATCTGACATAATATCTGACCTATTATCTGTGGCGGCGTACAATTTGCAGTCACAATTTTTAGTCCTTATAAAAAAATTTTAGCAGATAATCCTCAAAAGGGCATAATCTGCAGATTACTCATTGTTTTCAACATTCCAATGTAGTATTAATAAATGACTACCCAATTTATTTGATTCCTATATGTAAATGATGATTATAATAAAATAATTTTAAAAAATAATTATTATAAAATACAGTAGACTCCCTCAAATCCGCACAGCTTGGGACCAGAGATTTTGCGGATTTTAGAACTTTGCGGATTTCTGGTCCTTGCTTTGTTTACATTTTTTAAAAAGTAATTTGAATGTAATTAATAATGAAATTAAAAGTATAATGAATGCTTACAATATGCTAAAATATTAAAATAAGTAATAAACAAAATAATAAAAATTTAGATAGTTTTTAAAATGATAAAAATACTAAAAGCAAAGGTCAAATTAATAATCAATAATGTACAATTAAATGTTCATTATAAAGATGAAATGTGTTTTTCCTAAATTATTCAATGAAACTTGCCTCATAAAGGTACATTACTAACTCACATCAAGATCATAAAATAATGAAGCTTTATTTCAGGTTTAGCCAGACTTAATAACTAAAAAAGCTTGATTAATATATAAATATATTTGGTAAGATTGTGATTACCAATAATATCAGTAATATCTTTATTTTTTCAGAAATAAATTATTCTTTCTTCATGAAAAAACATGCATTCAATAACCTTAACAAAAATTACAAATTAAAAAATATATAGAATTGATATAAAACTAAAAAAGTCAAATTTTGCCCCTACATCTGAACTGAATGTTTCATTGTTTACATCTGTAAAATATGTGCGGATTTTAGAGAGTTGCAGATTTTAGGAGTGCGGAATTGAGGGAGTCTACTGTAATTACAATTTTAAAAATACAAATATTTTTTTCATTGAATCTTATATTTAAAACATAGAATATATGTTGAATACAGATAATTCTATAACAATTTCTGTTTTAAATCCTTTTCAACATCATCTGCTTTTTAGCTCACAGGCTATCATAGCCTGAGAGCTTATGTGCCCGTCTGTTCTGTATGTATGTGCGTTCGTGCGTAACACGATAACTCATGATAAAAATATCGGATCCACTTGAAATTTTGCATACAGGTATATCCTGATAAGTTGCTTCCCTGATTAGTTTTTGGAGTTCATTTGATATGTATAAGAGGGGGAACGGGGGGCTCATGCCCCTCCCCTTAATTGATATAAACGAGATTTTCATGCAGAATTAACAGTTTTCGTTCAAAATTTAGATATAGGATCATTCTGATGAGGCGATTCCGTGACTGTTATTAGGTGTTCATTGAATAAGTATAAACAGGGGGAACGGGGGGCTCATGCCCCCCTTAATTGATATAAACGGGATTTTCATGCAGAATTAACACTTTTTGTTCAAAATTTAGATATAGGATCATTCTGATGAGGCGATACCGTGACTGTTATTAGGTGTTCATTGAATATGTATAAACAGGGGGAATGGGGGGCTCATGCCCCTCCCTTAACTTGTATAAATGGATTTTTCAATCAGAATTGTCAGATTTCGTTCAAATCTCTGAATAGTTTTGGAAGTTTAATGGTTAAGTATAAAAGAGGGGAATAACTCCTCTTAAATTATATAAATGCTAAATGGGTTTTTATTAAGATTTATCCGATTTGCTCTGAATTTTGGATATAGATTTTTTAATATGATAAAGCATGTACTTGATAGTTTAGGAGGTTCAATGATTAAGTATAAAAAAGGAGAAAGGGGAGAGCTGTTTCCCCTTCTTAATTTTTTTTTTTTGAACGGTATTAACGAAAATACAAGGCTGTAATGTACAATTAGTATGCTTAGCCTGTGAGCTCAATGACATCAGTTTAACTGGGCAATATTCTTTTTATTTTTAATAACATTCAATTTAAATTTTGCAGTTTTAAATTATATGTCTTCATTTAGACGACATTATAACTTTCCTATCCCTGCAAGATATGAAATGAATTTGTGGCAGATTGGGACGTCCCATGAAAATACTTTTTCATATCCTATGCTATTTCTCACACATTCGAAAGTGATCTGCCACCTCAAAAGACGGTAATAGCTCCTTTCAAATTTACATCAGTTTTACTGATTATGATGACCAATATTAATTAATAATCAATGGGAATCCATCACATATTAATTGAAATAATCATTATTTTATCATAGATACAGCATCAAAAGCTTCAATTTGCAACTCAAATAAATCACTTTGTAGTGTTTGTAATTTAAATTGTTGCAAAGATAATTTTTGCTGTATAAGATAATTATTTCATAGTACTTCAAGTTTCAGCTAAATAATTGTAATTGTAGTTTTTGGATGAGATGAGTTGAGAAATGCTTTGTTCTTCATAGAAACATGCTGCCACAAGACTAAGAAAATATAACATAAAAATCAGAAGCTACTCCTACTAGTACATACACATCAAATTCAAACTAGTTACATGCAACTCTATGAAAGGTCGATGGCAGACAATTGTGTGATAGCGATTTATATTTTTAGTTTATGACTGCTGGTAGAAACTGGATATATGTGGTGAGCTTCAGCATTAAAAACTCAGGAGATAATCCGCACTTAAAATTTTTGAGGTTTTTAAAAACCTCAAGCATTTATGGATTGTATACAAGGAATTAGAGTAAGTTTGGAATAAAAATTATATCTTTTGAAGAACATTAGCATTTTTCATAGAACAAATCCAAAATTGACAAGAGAACTGAGTCATTTGGAAGACCTGAGTATATGTGAAACCAGATGGGCAGACTCTACAGAAAATTCCATTGTAGCAGTAGTCACAAATTATGAGATTGTAATACAGCATTTAACAGATGCAGTGTAAGACCATACAACATGCAAATATACAAGAAATGTAACAGCAGTGGCTAAATGAATTCTAAAGGAACCCAAGTCTTATAATGAAATATTTTACTTACATACCTTCACAGACTTCATTACCTTAATTTCCAAAACTCCAAAATTTTTAGAGTCATCTAACATAAACATTGCTCAATTCACTGATTCAATTAAAAAACTAAAGTTGAAACTTTTGGACATTTAATTTGTTGAAACTGTAAATATTTGGAATAAAGTTCATTATCAAAAATAACAACAACCCTCTCATGTAAAGACTGTAAAATTTAAAAGCACAAAACCAGACTTGCCAAGTCTTCCGATTTTAGCAGGAGACTCCCGATTTTTAATCATTCTCCCGATCTCCTGCTTATCTACTAATTTCTCCCGATTTCTCGCTTTTCTGCAAATTTTTCCCAGTTTTCTACGATGTATGAAAATTTTGTCATCTTTGTTTTCAGTTATTACATAAAATAGAACCAGCCAACCAATTTATCATAACGAAGAAAGCCAGAAAACCATTTCTCTTCAGTGATTGGTTAGTGTGTTTGATGTCACATCGTTAGGAGGTGTGGTTACGGCGCAACTGCCCAATAAACATGAAGTGTCGCGGGTTTCAATAGATAAATAGTATAAGCTATTATTACGTCTGTGTTAGCTGCTATTTTGAATATTGTCGACACGTGGAGAGAAATCACGTTTAATTTTTTATTTCGTGATATGTTTTGCAATTTTTTTATGAATTCGTAAATATGGCATCAAAAAAGAAATATGATACGTCTTATCAGTCTTCGTTTACCGAAGAATTTGAACACATCATGCCGTCATCAGAAGGAAGTTTATACGCCAGATGCACTGTGTGTACTTTTGATTTTAAAAATTTTGCATGGTGGCAGAGCTGATGTTGTAAAGCCTATTGGAACAAAACAGTATCTGGCACAAAAGCAAAAACGATCTAAATTGACTAAAAAACTTTCATTTTCTGTTGATGAAACAGATCAATGTACTATTGAAGCAGAATGCCTTTTTACTTCATTTTTATTGGAGCACAATATACCGCTGAGTGCTTCTGATCACACTTCATCACTTTTTAAAAAAATGTTCCCGGACAGTGTTGTAGCAAAAAAATATGCCTGTGCTAGGACAAAAACAACTTCAATTGTGAAGGAGATGGCTAGTAATAGTAAAGATACTATAATTGACATCTTAAGATTAGTGCCATTTACAGTGTCAACAGACGGTTGCAATAATGCAGATACAAAGATGTACAAATTGCATTTATATTTTTACTAGTTATTTTACCTAACTTTTTGTTTGTTTTTGCCTTGGTGCAGCATGTCACTAATAAATTATTGCACCATAAAATCCCCATCAGTCACAGTTTAAAATAAAATAATATAGTGACTAATTTGTGTGTATTAAATATGTGAATTTTTGAGTAGTGTTTTTCTTCTATCAATTACTTATTATTCCATTGTGTTTTAATGCGAGGTGGGTGGGCGAGGGGCTTAAAAATATTAAAATAATCTCCTGATTTCTATGCAAAAATCTCCTGATTTTTTACTTTTAGAGGTTGGCAAGTCAGCAAAAAATGAAAAATTCTGTATGTAGGGGAGAGCCAGCATACACTGCAAAGACAGTTTAGTAATTAACTTCAAAAGCTTATATGAAAATGTGAAAATGCTTCTATAGCAATTGTAACACATTTCTTTGGTGAGGATCGGCTTGGCAGTTCTATGTGTATGAACTGCATAATTACTCAACACATCATATTTTTCACTGACACTGAAAGATTATGTCAACAAAGAAGTGGAAGAATTTTGTAAAATATTTGGGTTAGGAGCAGACAGAGCTTCAAACCAATAAAATAATTGTATTTAATTATGTCAGAGCATTTCAGATCATCAATTACTCTAACTCCTTGAAAGATTATTAACCAAAACCTTTGATAGATTCAAAATCAAAACAGTCGGAAGCATTGTGAAAATAATATTTGCTATACTCAAAGTAATGCAGAAGGAGAAAGAATTTAAAGTTTGATTAAAAATATACACAATGGTAAATCTACCTCAATGGATCACAAGATGCTGGAGAGTTGGATCATATCAAAAGATCAAATGTTTCGAATGAGGACTTTGGTGGTCTGATTGTAAAAAGACAAACAATTTTAGACCCCCAGGGGGATACCTTCTTCAGGTATTCACGGGTTTCACAACTCCGGGGCACCTGAGTGATCTTTCTCCCTTCCTTTTCCTCTTACTCCTTGTCTTCCTTTTATCTTTGTTTCACTCTCATTGTGGTTTCCTTTTCGGAGGTGAGGGCAATTCTGTATGAGCCGATGTCATCCTGTATATCGACTCATGGGGAATTGTAAACCACCCACGTGTTGGCCATGCGTGGCGACCCGTGTCCCTGGAAAGGGGGATCCTGGCAGTTGAGGGAAACCAACACACTGCTTTGGCCTCTGCTTCAGGTAGACGGGAGGTGCATATTGGTCCCGTATGCATCAATCGGCTGGTCAGCTGACTTTTGTCACTGGCTGTAGGGATCAAGCGAGCGAGCAATTACTAGTCATCTCGTTAAGGGTGGAGACTGACATAGGATTGTCTTGTGACCGTATAGACCCTGGTTAGCACTGGTGCACGAATGTGCATCCCCTTGTTGGGCTCGGGAGTGGGTGGTGCGGCCGGGGTTTGAATTGTTTTTTTTCTATTATGGATGGAAAATCTCTATTTCCTTCTAACTCTCTCCCAACTGGAGAGCAACAAATAGTACAGAATAATTTTACTCGCTTCTTTATAATCAAACGCACAGATAGCCACTCAGATAGTTCTTTTAAGAAAACTTCTCTGTTCCTTATTGCAAAAACTTTCCAGTCTTATCTGGGAGATGGACATTCTCTCAAAAAATTGCAATCCGGAGACTTACTTGTTGAGGTTTCTTCAGCTAAACAGTCACAGCTCCTCTCGAATTGCTCTACAATAGGTACTTTTTCAGTAAATGTTCAGATGCATAAAACTTTAAATACAAGCCGTGGTGTTATTTCTGAGCCAGATCTTTTATACTCTACTAAAGATGAACTGTTACAGAATTTGAAAGATCAAAATATTATAGATGCACGCCGTATCACAATCCGTCGAAATGGACAAGTCCTTCCTACAAAACATGTTATTCTAACATTCAATAGCCCTACTCTACCGACCAGAATTAAAGCTGCTTACCTGAACTGTCATGTCCGTCCTTACATTCCTAACCCTATCCGCTGTTTTAAATGCCAGCGTTATGGGCACACTAAAACTAACTGCCGTGGTTCTCTTACCTGTGCACGCTGTGCAGAAGTCGACCATGATAGCGATTCATGTGAAAAATCGGAACGCTGCATTAACTGCAAGGGTGATCATTCTGCCTACTCCCGTTCCTGTCCTAACTGGATACGGGAAAAAGAAATCCTTGCTGTTAAAATATCTCAAAATCTCCCCTATCCTGAAGCTCGTAAAATAGTTGAATCCAGAACTCCATCTGTTGGAGTTTCCTACTCCAGTTTACTAAGGCAGCAATCAAACTCTGTTAGACACATAAGTACCCAAACAGATTTCTCATATCCTCCAAATAATTCAGCCAGAACACAATCTACCAACACACCTATCAAAGAATCCCGTAATATCTGTCTCCTGAGTAAATGTTCTGGGAATCCTCAATTAGAATTTTGTGCACCATCTTCAGAACCCGTGAAAATATTTGACCTAGAAAAACGGCGACAGAAACTGTTAGCTAAGGAATCAACTAAACTTGAAACTGTGACTGATTCATCTGAAAAAAATACCACCGGTCCATCATCATCTAAATTGAAATCCAATACTGATCGAAATACAAAACCGAGCCAAAAAACTTATATTCAGAAAGTTGGAACTAAGGCTGCTACAGGTCCAAATACTTCACAAACAAACAATAGTCTCAAAAAACAGAATTTAAAACAGAAACTTTGCCCACAAACCCAAAAGAAATCTTCAACACCAACTTCTGCACAGTGGAGGACTGTGGGGAAGGGAGGTAAAAACTCTCTTCTCAGCCCTTTCTTAAAAAATGTGAAGGATCCCAAGCATTTGAAGCAGTATGTGGAGGAAGCAATGGAATCAGAGTCATACAGCAATGACTCTGATGCAGATGATAACAATACAAGATTTGAACCTAATTGACCTCATAGTTTCTATTAATCTGAGTTTTAACCAATGTACCTTATTATATACACTGTTTTTTATTACTTTTCTTGTACAGTTTTTAACGTGTTACATCTTCTCTAGGTTTTCAATTTTATCCTCATACGGATTTTAATTATTTCAAGACATGGCATATCATTATTTTTAATCTTGTTTTTATGAAATTTTCACTCATTCATATCATTGCTTATATTTTGTCTTTTTTTAGCAACTGGTACAGTTTGTAACAGTTTTTATGGTTTTTGGCATCTTTTAAATTGGTTTTATAATATAACTCATTGCTATTTTATTTTTTGGTTTTAAATCACCTGGCTAGTCTTATTTCGACTTTGTCTTGGCACAGCATGTCCCCAAAGGGACCTTGTGCCATAAAAATCCATACAACCAACAACCAACCAAACAATTTTAGTGAAAATTAAGTAATTTATAAATATACTTAAAACATCTTATTTGTTATAAAATCCCTGAGTTTTTTAATGTAATAACAGCTAATTGTTTTAAATGAAGTATGTAAACTGCCACTGTGATCATTTTATTTATATATATGAAAAATGTTTGCTTAATACTCATATTTTTAAAACATTACTTGTAAAGTATTTAAATCTACAGTAGGGATGGGACAAATAGTGATTTGGCTGATTACCAACATTTTTTCAGAATAAAGAAAATAACTTTTAATTTATATGCATATACAATCGAACCCCGTCATAGAGAACAAAATTTTTGGCCCTGCCATTTTCCTATTGTTTTTAATGTTAATTTATCCTTTTATAGTGAACTTCTGAAATCTTAAGAATTGGTTTTAATGAACATTTTTTTTAGTTGACCATGATTTTTTTTTCTTTCTTTCTTTTCCGCAGTGGTGAAAACAGGAGTTCAACTCTAATTTTATAAGAAAATGCATGTCGGCCAGAGTTGGGTTTTTGTCGGCAGAAAGTGGTTTCTGTCGTGCCAGTGGCAGAAAGTGGTTATAACTGATTTTAACCGGCAGAAACTGGCATAAAGACATTCTGTGACATAATCTCTGATTTTTTTTTTTAGTAATATTAAATTTATTAAGTAGTTCATCCTTAAATAACTAGTACTTAAATAATTCAGAATAAATATATGCACACAAATAAAATATTCTGGATAGTTTTAATTAAAAAAAAATTTTGATTTTTGAAAAATTGAGTAATGTAACAGAATTTTTTTTGTTACATATGAATATGTAATTAATGCTTAAACAAATATTTTAAAATCTCAGTTTAAAAACCAAAATAGAAAACTATATGCAATGCTTATTTTAAATAAAGCACTGAAAAGAAAAAAAAATATTTACTCGAAATATTTTTGACCTTTTTTTTTTTTTTTTTTTAAATCTCACTTACAAAACAAATTGCAAAACCTTGCTTGAAAAAAAATGTCTCGCCTTCTGTGTGGTGGTCATCTTTAAGAACAAATACTGTTGAAAATGAAGATTTTGCAAATTTTGCAACTTTTGCATCCTTAATCATGACATTGCCAACAAGTAATGCTAGCCTCGAAAGAATTTTTTCAAACTTTTCTTGCATTCAGAACAAATTAAGAAATAATCTGGGGGCAGAAAGATTAGCAAAATTAATTCTATGTTATGGAATGCTTCGTGGAAAAAATACTAATAGTATATTTGAGAGGTAATTTGTTTTGAAATTGCATTATGTTCTTTATTTAAAAATAATCTGAAAAGTAATTTGTTATTAAATCAGAATTTTTTGTAAATTTATTTTTAAAAGAAATAGAAATTCAACTATAAACAATAATATTAATAATTAAACTTGTACAGTATCAGGTTATTGTAGTGAAAGTTCTGTTTTTCAAGTGAATGAAAATTAGTGTTTTAAATAAGCAAAGTATGTATTTATATGATCATTTTTAACGTTTTGATACTTTGAATAACATTCATAATTTTATGTTTTAATTTTTAGCTCAATGGTTTACATATCAAATGTAAGAGTGAATTATGATTCATTGCTGAGTAAAGTTCTTATTTAGTACTGTTTCTTAGTTTCTGCCAGTTTTTGCCACTTACTGGCAGAAACCAGTTTCTGCCATGCTGGTTTTAACCGGTTTCTACTGCTGGTTTTAACCACCCCGGCAGAAACTTGCCAACCCTGATGTCGGCTAATGAAACATTGTGAAAATAGCGATAAGTCTTTTAATTAAAAAGTAAGAAGTACTGCATTCTTTCTTTTTTTTTTTTTTATGGTAGCCATTCTGAGGTGTGAGCACGCCCACCTGTATGTCATTTTCCATTACACCCATCAAAGTTGTTTAGTAATGTATTTAAAGCTAACATATTTAAAAATAATTCGAAGTACGGCAGCATTGAAAAGAAAGTCTTTTTTGAAGCAAGCAACAATCAAAAGCTTTTTTCCTTAAATTAAATATAACATCTCGAGTTCAGGAGACGATAAAAAAGAAAATTTAAATGATAAAAAAGTAAACTAACAAACAACAACAAAAGTATATAAATAAAAATAAAATGATTTTAAACACGCCAGCACCAACAATAACTATTGTTGATAATCCTAAGCATGGATAAAGAGTAAAGGTTTTAGTACAGTTGAGAATATGGTCAGTCTCGACTTGTTTGGATAATCAGCACTGTACTGTATTTCTATTTGTCTTAATTTTTAGTTAATTTAATTAGCATTGAACCAGTTTATGTAATCGATTTTAGTCAATTTTATTCATTAATGATCATATTTAATAGATTTTAGGTTTTTCCTAATACATAATTATTAAATATACAGGTAGCAGCTAATAATATACACATTTTGTTAACTGTAACATTTTATGAATGGTTTGGATATAATGGGGTTCGACAGAATATATATATATATACAGTATTTAAATTGAAAAAAAAATTAAAATTAAATTTATGTTCTATTATTAATCTTTTTAAAAATTTTAATAATTTAATGTATTTCTTGTTCTTATAACATTTCAAACACCTTGATGCTGCTAATTAAACATCTTTTAATTCATCTACATTATAATGGAATAATTTTAACTATTGGAAGGTAATTCCTATATAAAATAGGAATTCATTTATTATTCTTAAAATGTACTACTTAAATTTATTTTGAATTTATTTATCGAGAAAATATCTTTTGGCTTCTGCAAGCACAATGTACAGTGAACATTTATTTTCTGAAGCAGGCAACATACAATACATGAAACTAAATGGAACAGAATACTTCCTGAAAATGCTGAAAAATTATTATTCTTGCATCATAATTTCAGGCTTTACAATGATAAATGATTTATTTTATTTACTTCATTATACATTTACCATTATTTCTTTACACTATTATTCATATTTCTTTATTTGCTACTTAATAATGATAAATGATTATTTTCTTTCACTGTAAATCATTTTGAAATCATTAAACATGTTTTTTCTGTATATGTGACTTGCCTTTTCTCAGTATGAAAACACTTATTAAATAATCAGTGTGACTTATTTTCACAATTAATCAAATATTTATATATATATTATATCATGAATGTTTATCATATTTTATTTAATAGCTAATTTCATTAGCTAAATATAATAAGACTTCAAGCCTGCAGATTTTAGCAAAACACACTCTAAATAGAAATTAGAAAATTCAGTAAGTGGGTTTTTTAATAAATTTAGTTCAATGTTTACACTGTAGAATTTCAATTATTCAAGACACGTGAAAGAAGGTGCTATATAATAAAAAATAAATCAAGAAAAGTGAAATTACACACACACACACACATATATATATATATACATATGTTCTTTTTTGTTAACATGTGTTTAAACTACAAGTGTTAATAATATATATATATATATATATATATATATATATATATATATATATATATATATATATATATATATATATATATATATATATATATATATATATTTAATTTTATTCCTACAATTCTGAAATTGCTTTGTTCCACTAATGTTATACTTGAAATTCATGAATGAATTGAAAAATTAAATGTAAAATACATTTCGCAGTTTAATAAATGATGTTACACTTGCAAAGCTGCTTATTTAAATGTATAACGTTTGAATATACTTAAATTTTATTATATGCTCTCTTGAACTTAAATAACTTAATAAAATGTAAACATATAAATAAAATAACAATGAGTACAGTGATTACTATTTAGAAAAAAATAATGACTGAAATTTTTTTTTTATTCTTTAATAAATCCTTATGACATATTTATAAAACCCTTTTTATATGTGCATGGAATTTACAGACATTAATGAATATTCAAGCATTTTAGAATGCAAGAGTGTTTTTTCTTTTTTGAATAACAGTTTATACACCTTGAGTTGCAGTATAACATTCTCTAATAAAATCATTTTCTTGAAGTTGAATCTCCAAGATAAGTTTAATCTCTAATTTGGACCACATTTTCTAAAATATTCTTAACTGTTACAAGAAATACAGAAATGCTGTAATTTTTAGTATCCAAATAATTGCGCATTTTGTGTAATTATGAAAGCCGTGTCAGTAAATAAGCATACATGAATTAAATTTTTAAAAAAGGAAAAATTGAAAAAAAAAAAAAAATTGTATTCTAAATTTATTTGTTAAGATATTTTATGATATTCGGCCAATAAGCCTTCAATATTCACCTGACCGAGTATTCCGCAAAAGGACCGAATATCAAATAGTGGCCGAACATTCATTCCATTTCTAATCTACAGTAAGTTTTATGTTAATTAAATGACCACTAACTTGACAATAGTGCCTACTAAAAATAAAGCCTTTACTAGCCACTGATGCAATTATTGAATTTTCACCTTTACACCGTACCTTTCAAGTTCTAATGATATTATCCATTACAAAAAATATTAATATTTATACTTAGAAAAGAAAAAACATTTTCCAAATATATATATATATATTTATTTATTTATCATTTCTAAAAGTTCAAATTTGTTTTTCTAAACAAAATTTAAAAAGAAAAAAAATATATTTGGATCATTTGTCTTATTTTAAAAGCACCCCCCCCCCTCCCGATGATTAGACAGAATCAACTGTAACTGAAACAGTGCATCTACTTGCTTTCAATTTGAGCTTCATCTCAGGTTTGAAATGAACTGCATTTTGGAAGTTTTTGAATAAGGAATGAGAGATGTCATCTCATGTCTTAAAAGAGAGGTGAGGGATGGGAAATTATAATTTAAATCCCTATGGACGCTATCAGTTAGAATTAAAAGTTTGTATATCTCAATGTAAGAAATTAAATTGGCAATCACTACATCAGAGCACTATTCAATTATTTCAAAAGATTTCCATTTAAAAAATAAATAAAATAATCATACAAATTTGAAGTTTGCTTTGAAGGAGGAAACTGGATAGTGTGTAATACAGTCGATATACATAACCAAAGGTACTAAGATCCTCTCAACTTTAAGTTTACAGTAGAGTGTTGATTATCTGGATCCTGATTAACCGGACTGATCAAAGACCATACTTTTTTCTTCAGCTTCTTTCAAAATTTTTGAAATGAAATTTCTTTAGGCGCAAAAGAATAAATTCAGCTTGACATCACGAAAGGTAACTGTGAAATATTCATTGCCCAATTCTGAACTAATAAAATCGCCAACAAATGAAAGAAGTGTTTTTAGATCCTGAGAAGTTTCTTTATAACATGTGAGAGTCCCATGCATTAATTTTTTCACACAAAAAGCCCTCTTTATCTTCAGATTCTCTGAAGGTGGTTGAAAAATTGCTTATTTTGTTCCTTGGTGTCCTCGGAAAAGGAAGCACCTGCTTTGCTCATCTCTCTGCTCCCATTTATATGTGCAATGTATGTACATGTAATAGTTTCTATACATGTAATATAATACATGTAATAGTTTCTATGTGTACTTCTATGCATAACCTTAAATCTCTTTGTAGAACATAAAATATAATACAATCTTCTACACACACCATTTGTAATATGCTAAAATGTGTAACCACTAAATTGGCAGTCCTAATCCTGGAAAAAGTGTGAAGAGAAGTTAGTTAAAAAAAATTGCTATAGAAATTTTTTTAAAGTTCTCTAATTATCTGGATCAGTCTTATCGTTAGATAAATGGTGATCTACTGTATTTGAATAAATTTTCATGATAAAAAACAGAAATTCGAGGATAGGAGGCTGAAAACAGTAAGATTCGAAACTTAAGGATCATTTAGAAATATTTTTATTTAAAAATATAAAATCATTCAACAATGATTTTAAGTATATTTAAGATTATTATCACATGTCCGGGCAATATTGGCAGGCCAGCAGATCAAAGTATAAAATTTTGTTTAAAAGTAAGTACAAGGCATAAAATAGTCATCCAGGGAATTTTTATTTTTTCTAGTAAAAAATTTAGTCAGATTTAAAATGCAATTTTATTTCAAAGTAACTTCTAACTCACCTTCTATGAAAGACATTTCATTAGATGGTTGGTCTAAAAATTTCTTCCACTTTATTTCCAATTGTGCATGCCGCATATACCTCAGCACTCTTACAGCATAGTACTTGTGGGTTAAATTCAAATGGCTGAAATACAAAAGTTTTGTTTATCCAAACAAATATCTGCAAAAAATATATGCATTTCAATTGAACAAAAAAGTCATATTAATTACGGGATATAATACACAGATTATTGTATTTTCAGAAAAATTCCATGATGCAGCAAATTACAAAAAGTCCTTCCAGCAATGCCAGGAGGATGAGATAGCTTTCATATATATATTTATTTTAAATTAAGTTATATTATTCAAACATATGAAGCTCAAATTAGAGGAACCCGATTTTATAAGATTGAATGCTAGTTTTGGTCAATACTGAACATTAATAGGAATTTTTAGAAATTGGTCATCTTTTATTCAATTTGGTTTTATTTTAACTGATTTACAGGGTTGCCAAATTCCACGATATCATGAAGTTGCAGCTGCTGCCATATTTTGTGTATAGCGAACTTTAACTTCTCAATCATCCGATAGATGGCAACACACTGTAACTTTACCTGAAACGCTTACCTGTGTAGCATCAGATACTTGTTCATTCACTTACCTGCCGGCTCTTGTAACGATTGTACAACCGATATCGGTGTGCCACGAATCATGTATATCCATGACTGATTCTGCATTCAAACCTATTTTAATTTTCTGTAAATATTTAGTTTAAATATAATATAATGAAAAGTTAATCTTAGTAGTTTATTTTATTATCAAGTACATTTAATTCTCTCATTGATTAAGTGAGATTTGTGGAAAGGCATGCGAACCGCTTCTCCAAAGTGTATGCCATTTTAAAGCAACATGATGGATGAAACAAACCAATGAGCTTGGTCGAAATCTTAATTCATGTGTATTTGCACACTCACATTGAAATCGATTAACATATACGAGTGCTGTCGCAGGCAAATTAACTTTTAAAAAAATGTCACCCACATTAGCAATTCAAACTGCTATATCTCAGGCGTTTTTTAAGATAAAGACAAAGCAAAAAATACTCCGGAATTCATTATTAAGATAAATACTTTAGAAAAAACCTTTTTTCCATTTCTAATTTTTTTGTTTGTACATCATTATTCATTAAAAAGATTTTTGACAAACTTAAATGGCTGCCATTTTGAAACAAGATGTCGGATGAACTTATCCAGTGAACTCAGTCAAGACATTGGTATGTACTATGTACACACGGAGTTATATCCAAATCAATTTATAAATATGCGTATAATTGCGTGACAAATTTCAGACCGTTTCAAATGTCAAACACACTGGAAATTGAAAGTACTATAACTCAGCCATTTTTCAAAATATAGATGAAATAAAAAATGCTCTGGAATCTTTGTATCAAGGTCAAACAGACTAAAGAAAAATCTTTTTCAATTTCTTACTTTTCTGCACCTAATTTTAAATTTTAATTTTAAAAAAAAAAAATTAAAATTCTGCCATTTTGAAACAAGATGGCAGATGGAATTGGCAAACGAACTTTGTCCAGAGATTGGTATGTACTAAGTACATACCAAATTGGTTTATAAATATGTGTGTTATCACGTGATGTAAATCAGATCATTTCAATATGTGAGCAACACTAGAAATTAAAAGTGCTATAACTCAGCCATTTTTTAAGATACAAACGAAACAAAAGATGCCCTGGAATCTTTGTATCAAGGTCAAATGCATAAAAGAAAAAATTTTTTCAATTTCTCACTTTTTTGTGCCTAACTTTAAATTTTAAATAAAAAAAAAATTAAATGACTGAGATTTTGAAACAAAATGGCAGATGGAACTGGCTAACGAACTCGGTCCAGGCCTCATTATGTACTATGTACACACCAAGTTACATCCAAATTTGTTGATAAATACGTGTGTTATCCTTCTTTCACAATAACTGTACTTATTTTTACTTTTTTTTTTTCAATTAATACATATTTGGAGTTTGTGACAAATATTTCTATTAAGATTTGTAAATCTGGCAACAAGTTTACTGTTGTTTATCTTCTTGTTTACATATATGTGCAGTTTGTTCTTAACACATGGTATTGATAAACTTCGTTCTTGATCCTTTCTCACTCAAAAAAAAATTAGTATATTTTGATACATTTCAGTAGAAGAACTTCTTAAAAACAGATTCATGCAATAAGGTAAGAATTATTTTATTATTTCAATTTTTTATGATTTTTTTTTTTTTTTTTTCTGAGGTGGGGGAAAGTGGTGGTATAGTTAGGCTTAGCTCAATGTTATATGATGATTCAGTTTTAGACTGTAGATGTGATTAATTTTTAAAAATGGGCTGTAATAAAAGTATTAATCTAAAAAAATAGGCTTTATTTATAAATTTTAATCTTAATATGATAATACAATTAAATTAAAAGTTATTTTTTACATATTTAATCATGATTTAGAATATTTTTTAATATCATTAGAATAAATTTAATTTTTTTTTTCAATTTAGATAATTTTAATGTGTGACTGTTCACTGACATGTAATTTTTTTTCCAGCTTAAGTATGCCTAGAAACTACATAAAAAAGACTAGTGGTCCAAAGTATACATAAAATAATCTTCAGATGGCTATAGCAGAAGTTAAAAATGGAGCATTGGTTTATTCTACATCCAAGAAAAATGGTATTCATGAACAAACTTTAAGGAGGTGGATTGTTAAAAGTCCATCACATCAAGGACTTGGCCGATCGCCTTTTCTTAGCCGGGAAGAAGAGAAATGCATCGTTGAAGCTGTGAAATTTCTGTCAAAATGTGGATTTTCATTCGACAGAAAAGATATTCTGAATGTTGTTGAAACATACTTGCTAAGAAATAAGGAGCTCAGGAATCTCTTTCCTAATGGAAAGCCAGGAATCGAGTGGGTGAGAGGATTTGAAAAAAGATGGAAAGGAGAAATTGGAAAAAGAAAGCCAGAACTTTTAACGAAAGCCAGAGCTAAAGATATGTGCAAAGAAACAGCAAATGCTTTCTTTAACATATATGAAAATGCACTGCTTAGCAATGGTTTGCTAAAGGAGCCAGGAAGGATTTTCAATTTGGATGAAACAGGGTTGTCTACTGATCCCAGATCAAGCAAGATTTTTGTCCAGAAGGAAAGCCGAACAGCTTACTTAAAGTCTGCTGACTGTGGTAATGCCATGTATACAGTATTATTTTGCATATCTGCTGCTGGTGAATATTTACCTCCTTTTGTTGTCTACAAAGGACAGAACTTATATCAATCCTGGATGACTGGAGGGCCACAAGGAACTCTTTACGGGTGCACAGAGTCTGGTTGGATGCAGGATTTTTTGTTTGAAACATGGATGAAGTTTTTTATTGATTTCGTCGAAAACTTTAAAAAGCCGGTATTGTTAATATATGATGGCCATGGAAGTCATCTACCATATAATTCCATTAAGCTAGCCATGGATAATGGTATTATTTTACTATGCCTCCCACCTAATAGCAGCCAGGCACTTCAACCACTAGATGTTCGAGTTTTCTCAGCAATGAAAAATGCGTGGAGGGACGTATTAAAATCTTGGTATCGAGAGAGCAGGTTGCAAAATGTTTCCAAAGCAACCTTTCCATTTCTTCTAAAGAAATTATTTGAAAAAATGAAGGCAACAAATGCTGTAAATGCATTTAGAGGGACTGGCCTTTATCATCTCAATAGAAACACCATTCAACATTGTATAATTCCTACAGAAAAGAATCCAACAGTTGCAGCTACAAATTAGAGCTCGGTATCTTCTAAAGTTTCTGCTCTACTAGATTCACCTATGAAAGATTTGAAAGAGGCAATTCTGTTGACAGTATCTCCCACACCATCTTCAAACACGGTTCTAGCTATGGATAATCTAAGAAAAAAAAAGGGTACAAAGCAAATCTGGGGAAATTTTAACTCAAGAGAATGTTTTAAAAAGATTAGAAATGGAAGAAGACAGAAAAAAAAAAAATGCAATTTAGGCCAGTTTCCTAAACGAAAAGACCAAAAAAGGTCTGATATAAAAATAAAAAGTCACCAGTCCTACTACTCCTCTCGATACCAGAAAAATCAATCAAGGTTCATGGCTTGAGGTAAAATACAATTCCAAAAGAAATATGATGTGCTCATTTATCAGGCAAGTTGTTGAGAAAAATGGCGATCTATATCATGTTAAATATCTTACTAAGTCTAAATTTATTATATTCTCAGAATTACATGATGAAGATAATGTAGAAGTTAGCAGCATTATTCACATTTAAACGAACCAAGATTTGACAGTCGTGAACATTATTTTTTTAATCAGTAATTATAATAAAAACTATGTAAGAAATTTTATGTAAATTGGATACATTGAATATAGATTTGAATGTAAATCTCATAGTGTTTCCTTTATTTCACAGTTAAATTTTGAAGAAATAATAAATAAAAACATATTATACCCCCACCATGGGGGAAAGTGGTGGTATCAAAACATGCCTATTTTAAAATGAATCTACAAGAAATTTTCTTGGCAAAACTTTATATAAACACAATATTTCTAACCTATATAAGTCTAATGTATATAATATCTACTAAAAATCTAGTGCTTAAAACTTACAGTTACAAGGCTTTTTCCAAAAAAACCTTGATTTTACCACCACTTTCCCCCCACCTGACCCTATCTTGACTACAACAGTTAAATTATTTTTAGAAAACATAGATAATTAAAAATATGGGGGTACTTCAAAGTCATTAGCAAGAATATCAAAAATACACAATGGTAAGTGTTTATCTTCTGGATTAGAATTTTTTACAAATGCTACAACACGAATAAAAGAAAAATGTTCATATCATTCCAATTAACATTGTAAATATTTCTAGAGGAAATAGGGTTCTAGTGATGATAATGAATATTTACATGCTCAAGAAGTTAAAGTTACATTAAAATTTCTGTCACAGTTAAAGTCAATAAAACTTTGGAACTGGTTTAAACAAGAAAATAAAGTACTTTACAATTTCAGTAAAGACAATAATGTAATCCAGTCACCTAAAAATCCAGAAAATCTATAAATGCTATAGAAGTTAGACTTCCTGAATTTTTCGAAAAATTTGTGTTATGCATGGGTCATGAATTTGCTAAAATTTGCTCAGTTTCAAATTTGTAGAAAATATCTTAATAGTATAAATTGGTGCAGTGAAAAATAAATTATAATAGTTTCTGTTTTGGTAAAAAAACAAATATTTAATAAAAATGGAAATTTATCTGCCAGTAATTTTATACTAATCGATAGTTTGGAAGCCAGAGTTGTGAAATGTTACGTACATGAATATTAAAAAAACAGCCAAGGCGATTAAAATAATTTAGAATCAAAATAATGTATTTGTGATATAAAAAAATTACCAACTTAACATAATGAATAACACCAAAAACACTGGTGATAATTTATAATTAAAATAATACACTTTGAAAAAATCCACACAGAGGTCACAGGGGTGAAGAATGTGTTGGATCCAGCAATAGGATCAAGGGAAATTTTACAGAAAAATATACAATTTATTTTGGTTTTAACAATGAAATATATAATTCCCTGCAATAAAACATTTTTCACTACAAATAAAAGGATCTGTATGGCATCTTTCACAAAACCGCTCTTAGTTGGTTGGTTGGTTATATGGGGTTTTATGGCGCAAGGTCCCTTTGGGGACATGCTGCGCCAAGACAAAGACAAATTTAGAGTAATAAGTTATGAATTAAAATGCAAAATAAAACAATGTGTATGTGATAGAAAAATAAAACAAGCCAAGACCATAGTTGTAGAAACACTAAAATCATAAGACTGTAACAGCTAGTAATAATAGTTAAAATAGGAACAATGTATAAGATGAGATACAAAAGTTACATAAAAGCAAGATCTAAAATATACATAAAATCAGTGAAGGTAAAATAAAAACTCAATATATAGCAAGTTAAAATCTGTATGATCAATGAAGTAATAAAAAACATGAGATATACACAATGCGATTTCTTTTCTTTTTTTTTTTTAAATATAGAAGGTTAAAAAACAATGTTAGTTCAGTAGGCATATATTCTTCCAACATCACATTGTCATCATCGGCATCCAAGTCATTACTACATGACTCGGATTCCATGGCCTCTTCCACATACTATTGCAACTGTTTGGGATCCTTCACATTTTTAATGAATGAGCTGAGAGAATTTTTCTTTCCTCTCCCCACAGCTTTCCACTGTGGAGAGGCTGGACTTGAGGTTTTCTTTTTATCTGGTTGTACAGGGGTTTTTTTCAGACTCTGTTTTTGAAAAATATTGGATTTCTGTTGTATTTTGGTGTTTGTGGCAGCTTTGGACTTAGTTTGGGGTTCAGATGATTTTTTGGATTGAACTGCTAGATTCTATCGTCGTTTCTCAAGATCAATTATTTTAACAGGTTCAGAGGATGGTAGCCGGCGTTCTAGTTGCGGATTCCCAGAACATTTGGTTGGAAGACAGATATCACAGGATTCTTTGATTGGGGTGTTTGTTGATTGTGTTTTGGCTGAATTATTTGATGACATAGACATGTCAGTCTGGGTGCTGATGTGTCTTACAGTTTTTAAAGGTTGTTTGATTAAACTTGAGTAGGAAACTCCAACTGATGGTATTCGGGATTCAACAATTTTGCAGGCTTCCAGATATGAGAGTTTTTGGGTGATTTTAACTGCCATGATTTCTTTTTCGCGAATCCAGTTTGGACAAGAGCGGGAGTAAGCTGTATGGTCACCTTTGCAGTTAACGCAGCATTCAGCATTTTCACATGTTTTATCGTCATGGTCTACTTCTGAACATCGTGCACATGTTTTAGTGCCACGACAGTTAGTATTTGTATGTCCATAGCGATGACATTTAAACATCGTAAGGGGTTAGGAATATATGGTCGGACGGGGCAGCTTAGGTAAGCAGCTTTAATTCTAGTAGGTAGATTAGGGCTATTGAAAGTCAGAATGATGTGCTTTGTGGGAAGCACTTTTTCATTACGACGAATTGTTATACGTCTTACATCTATGATATCTTGATCTTTTAAGTTTTCTAAAAGTTCTTCTTTTGTAGAAAATAAAAGTTCTGGTTAATATATTACTCCACGACTAGTGTTTAAAGTTTTATGCACTTGAATAGAAACAGAAAAAGGACCTATTTGAAATAAGTTGTGACTGTTTGTATGAAGAGATCTCAACAAGTAAATCCCCGGATTGCAATTTCTTGAGTGAATGACTATCCCCCAAAACAGACTGAAATGTTTTAGCAATAACAAATGGTGAAGTTCTTTTGAAGGAACAATCAGATTGGCTATCAAGGCATTTGATGACAAAAAAAATGTGAGAATGCAGATTTCTGAACTGTTTGTTGCTCTCCACTTGGGAGAGAGTTAGAAGGAAATAGAGATTTTCCATCCATAGTTGAAAAAATACAATTCGGACCCCGGCTGCACCACCCACTCCCGAGCCCAACAAGGGGATGCACATTCGTGCACCAAAGCTAACCAGGGTCTATACGGTCACAAGACAATCCTATGTCAGTGTCCACCCTTAACGAGATGACTAGTAGGGGAAGGTGGGGCACGTTGGGACATGGCCCACCTTGGGACATCTCAATTTTCAGGCTTCATTTTGCAGCCACGAACTAGTACTCATAGGTGATAATAGATGGCACTACAGTCTACTCTTCCATGTGCTTTGGAATCTCTGGTGTTTGCAGGTAATAAATAATACAATTTTATTTGTTTTGAATGAGGCTGAGTAACATTAATGTGTGTTTTGTAGAATAACTTTCTCATAAAAGAAATGAAATAATATAAGTGTGAGCATGTTGTGATGAAAAAACATGGATTTATTGTTATTTTAATGGTAAAAAAAAGACTGTAATGCTAACCCTAACAATGTAAGAGTTTTGAATATATAATGTGTGAGATGGGGAAGGTTGGGACACTCAGTTGCGGGGCACCTTGGGACATGTCCCAAGGTGTTAAAAAGACCAAATGCAACTTTAAAAAGCAAAAAAAGTACACAGAAAGTTGGAATTTTCCTCGAGCAGCGAAGATGAAGAAATTGCTCTAGCAGAATTGGTAAAAATTATCCCTGGAAGGAAACCAAATGAAATTGACTTGTGTGATGACAGTAGTGATGAATTTAATTGTCCAAATGATACTGACTTTTCTACAGATTGCAAGCCTGCTCAAAACAGCTCCAGAAGGTTACAGGCTAAACGAAAACTCTGTGTGGGAGAGTATGCATTGGTAAAATTTGCAGGAAAACAAATTTTGTTGCATTTGTCGGTCATGTTGAAAATGTTGAAGACACCGGTGAGTACGAGATGTCCTTTTTGAGAAGACGAGAACAAGAGTGGAAATTTTTTTATCCCAATAAAGTGGACAGATCTTTTGTGGATCAAGGAGATATTATTTTAAAACTTGGCACTCCAAAAGAGACAATATTGCAAAGATATGGTCTATTAGAGTTTGAAGAACATCAGTTTGTTCAGATCAAGTACTAGATCTGTTGATAAAAATGTGTTGCAATTCAAATCATAAAAATGTTTCAATGTTAAATGTATTTAATTTTCAACTAAAGATTTATAAATAAATCATTTTTCATTAATTTAATGTAAAATTTTGTATGTATTTCTTTTTTAAACTAGTGTCCCAACCTGCCCCACCGTGTGGGGCAGGTTGGGACATTTTAAATGTTTTTTTGTTTTATTTTTATTATTTCCTTCGGTGAGATATTAGTTTGGTATTAAGTTTATTTGAAGCACAAATGTTTATAATACATGTATAAGTTGTTTTTGGAAAAAATTAACCATTAATAAAAATTAGAAAAAATATTTATTGAAAAATGTCCCAAGGTGCCCCACCTTCCCCTACTTGCTTGCTCACTTGATCCCTAAAGCCAGTGACAAAAGTCAGCTGACCAGCCGATTGGTACATACAAGACCAATATGCACCGCCTGTCTACCTGAAGCAGAGGCCAAAGCAGTGTGTTGGTTTCCCTCAACTGCCAGGATCCCCCTTTCCAGGGTCACGGGTCGCCATGCACAGCCAACACGTTGGTGGTTTACAATTCTCCACGAGTCGATATATAGGATGATACCGGCTCATACAGAATTGCCCTCACCTCTGAAAAGGAAACCACAACGAGAGTGAAACAAAGATGAAAGGAAGACAAGAGAAGTAAGAGGAAATAGAAAAGAGAAAGATCACTCGGGTGCCCCGGGGTTGTGAAGCCCGTGAACACCTAAAGAAGAAAACCGTTCTTAGAATAATATATACTGTACATACTCTTGCCTAAACTGAGATATTTTGGGGGAAAAAAAAAATCTATACCTACTAATTACCATAAAATACCCTTAATCTACCCCCACCCCCCCAAAACGTGACAGAAAATATTCAGAGGGGGCAGTTACATGGAATTTTCCCATGATCTTTTCACAAAATTTACTTTTTTTTTCCAAGATACTTGCAGGAATTTTGGCGATAATTGCCAAAATTTGAGGGATTTTAGAAGCAATATTTGGTGAAATTTGAAGAGTTTTACGCAATGTTTGACGAAATTTGTTGTTTATTAGTAATACTGGTCAAAGTTTCAAGATTTATTAACAAAAATCACATTTTTCCACAATTTTTTGATGAAATTCACGTTTTTCCTGTGCCTTTCTTTTGTGATATTTTGATTAAATGTGCAGTTTTCTGTGATTCTTAAACGAGTTCACGTTTTTCGGTTGTTTTTTCTTAGCAAAGTTAGAACTTTTTGACGAAATTCATTTTTTTTTCTTTTTTAGAATTTTTAACGCAATTTGACTTTTTCTGTTATCTTTTGATGAGGTTCACATTTTTGCGGCATTTTTTGATGAAATTCACTTTTTTTTCGATTGTTTGACTCAATCTGCATTTTTACAGCAATTTTCTGATGACATTCGCACTTTTTATCGCAATCCCATGATGAAATTTGTGCTTTTTTCTTGATTCTTTGACTGTGTTTACTTTGTAAGTCTGACATACTCACATTTTTTTCCAACAATCTTTTGACAAAATGTGTACTTTTTCTAGAAATTCACAATTTTCCCAAGATCTTTTGACATAATTCTCATTTCTTAGAGATTTTTATTTTACATAATTCGCGTTTTTCAGAGATCCTAAATAGGTTTTATTCAGATCTGACATAATTTGAGTTTCTTCCCTTGCAATCTTTTGATGGAATGTTCATTTTTTGGCTATCCTTCAATGAAATTCACAAATTTTTCTTATCATTTGAAGAAATTAGTCGGATTTTTTTCCCCACGATTCTTTTTTGACGAAATTCACATTTTTCAGTGATCACCACATAAAAATTTCCTTTTTTTTTTCTAGTTAGTCTTTGACGTATTTTCCATTTTTTTTTTTTTTTTTTTTTTTTTGTGATCTTTTGATGTAATTTACATTTTTTTAGCGGTTTTTAAGGGGGGAGGTGTTTTTCCAGGAGTTTTAGAAAATTTCAATTTCATTATAAAGCTAGGGGAGAGTGTTTAATCAGGAAGGGCAGATTAACAGTATACAGAATATATGTAAATCTATAACGTATCGTAAAATTTAGGGGACAATGATGGGAGTAAAAACATTTTCTGCATCCCTGAAAGGTTGAAGAATAGCGAAAGAAGCTCTTTGAAAAATTGACTGAGATGGAAACATAATGGTACGCAATCACTGAATTTCAAAATGTTTATGTAAATCAATTTTTAAAAAAATTTCTCATTTTCTTTTTTATTTCAAGAGTTTTTCAAATACTTTTTTTTTTTTTGGGGGGGGGGGGCTGACAGCGGCCCCCTATAACATCAATTATACATATCCTCCAAATATAATGATCAAAGGATCTCTCCATATGAAGGAAACTTTTATATTATACATATGAAGTATTGTAACAAATCTGGCATGTATGTATTCAATCAAATCCATTATAACCCCTTTCAGCCATGCATGAACTTATTTTAATTCGATGAACAGCGAAAATAATTTTGTTGACATTTCGCACAGTCGTAAACTCAGCTAGGCAGAAGAATGAATAAATAATGGGTTTCTACATGACAAAATAATAAGCCATCTAATACATTTAAATTTATTAGCAATATATCATGTAACAGTCTTCATACCAATTCACCTCAAAAAAAATTAAAAATGTAACCCACCATCTGCAATTTGTCTGAAAGTTTTAAAAAACATAATAATAATAAAGTTAGAAAAGCACAAGAAATTTTAAATTGATGTGACTTATATCCTTTTATTTAACATGACCTTGATTGAGGGTGTATACCAAAAAAATGTATCGCCTTGTTGTGGAAGTTATGGGTGTACTTTAAGCTACAGAATTTAATTTCTTGGCTTCTACTCAAGATAGAAAGCTGAAAATTTTGCCACTTATACTTCTTTATATGAGGAATTATAAAAAAATATATATATTTTTATATTGAGAGTTACCATATTTTGTATGAAAATTCTCAACGATCAATTGTAAAAAAATGCTTCCTCTAACCTGAACCTTTATTATTATTATAAAATAATCCATACACCACGTTCATACTTGCCAACATGTCAATTTTGAAATCCTTACAATTTTTATGATAGACTCTTATATGCTTAAAAATGCATAACAAATGCATATGCAATGAAAAAAATGTAATATTTTCATAACAATATTTTCTAAGCTACAGCTCCCAGGGAGATCTTCTTCAGGTATTCATGGACTTCACAACCCCGGGCACCTGAGTGATCTTTCTCTTTTCTCTTACTCCTCTTGTCTTCCTTTCTTCTTTCTTTCACTCTCATTGTGGTTTCCACTTTGGAGGTAAGGGCAATTCTGCATGAGCCGATGTCACCGTCTATATCGACTCATGGAGAATTATAACCATCCACCTGTTGGCTGTGTGTGGTGACCCGTGTCCCTGGAAAGGGGGATCCTGGGAGTTGAGGGAAACCAACACACTGCTTTGGCCTCTGCTTCAAGTAGACGGGAGGCGCATAATGGTCCCATACGCACAAATCAAGTGATAGAGCAACTACTAGTCATTTCGTTAAGGGTGGAGACTGACATAGGGTTGTCTCGTGACTGTATGGGCCCTGGTTAGCACTGTTGCGTGAATGTGCATCCCCTTGTTGGGCTCGGTAGTAGGTGGTGCGACCGGGATCTGAATTTTTTTTTTTTTTACATGAATGGAAAAACTTAATTTCCTTCATTTCTCACTCTAGTGGAGAGCAACAAACTTTACAGACTTCTTCATTCACTCGCTTTATTATCATTAAACATACTGATAGCCACTCTGATAGCTTCTTTAAAAAAATTTCACCTTTTCCTATTGCTAAAACATTACAGTCTGTTTTGGGAGATGGACATTCTCTCAAAAAACTACAATCTGGGTATTTGCTAGCTGAGGTTTCTGCAGTTAAACAATCACAACTTCTCTCTAATTGTTCTACAATAGGCACCATTTTTGTTTCTGTACAAACTCATAAAACTTTAAATGTGTGCCGCAGTGTAATATCTGAACCTGACCTTTTAGAAAATTTTAAAGCCCAAAATATATTGATGTACGCAGTATCACTATCCATAGAAATAAGCAGATAATTTCCACTAAACATATTATTCTGACATTCTATAGCCCTACGTTACCAACGAGAATTAAAGCTGACTATCTAATCTGTCTAGTCAGATCCTATATACCAAATTCTCTCCGTTGTTTTAAATGCCAGCTTTACGGTCATACCAACACTACCTGTCGTGGATCTGTTACCTCTGCACATTGCACAGAAGTCAGCCATGACAACAAAACTTGTGAAAGGACCGAATGCTGGGCAAACTGCAAAGGTAATCACACGTCATATTCTCGCACTTGCCCTAATTGGAACCGGGAAAAAGAAATTCTTACTCTTAAAATTATTCAGAATTTATCTTACCCAGATGCCTGCAAATTTCTTGAAACAAGAACTCCATCTGTTGGAATTTCCTACTCTAGTATACTTAAGCAGCAATCGACATTCGTAAGACACATAAGTAACCAAACTGATTCCACATCTCTACCCAATAATTGAACTTAAACACAATCCACCAGCACTACAATTAAAGAATCCCGTGACATCAGTCTTGGATCTAAATGTTATATGGGTTCTCCTTATTGGAACATTGGCTTCCATCCTCAGAACCTGTTAAAATAATTGACTAAGAAAAATGGCTTCAGAAATCTTCAATCCAATCTAAGGGAACATCAGAAACTCATAGTGAGACTTAGGCTGCTACATCTACATGTAATTCTCAAACGAAGACAAAAATTGTTAAGAGTACTAAAATACCACAGAAATCTGAACTTAAAAAATTGCACACAATAACTCCTGTCTCTCCACAGTGGAAAACTGTGGGGAAGTGGAAGAACAAATCGGATCCAAGATCCTATATCAGAAATGTGGAGGATCCTAAACAAATGCAACACTATGTAGGGGAGAACATGGAATCCGACAGCAATGATTCAGATTCTGATGAAAATACAATGGTAAAAGAATATGTGCCTAGTTGACCATATTTTGTTTTTTATTAATCTTTGTTTAATTAAATTAGATTTTAAATTAATTTTTCATGTTTTGTCTTATTACTTTATTTATTGTTGGATTTCAGCTATGATTTTTCTAAACCCTAGTGACTGGTTTTAATTACATTTTAATGTTATGTATCATTACTTTGCATTTTCTAATTATTTCATGTCTATAACATTCTTTTAATGTGAATTTTACTTTTTTTAATTTTGGAAATGATTAGCTTGATTTTCGAAAGATTCAGGACAGGTTGGTTGTATAAATTTTTATGGCACAAGGTCCCTCCAAGGACATGCTGTGCCAAGAAAAAGGTAAAGAGGAAAACAGTTAATTTATGAAAGACATTAGTTAAATAAATTAAAATGATAAAAACAATGAGATGATACTAGTAATCAGCAAAAAATTTGTACCACTCAAATGAGATTAAAATACAAAGCTAAAAGATAAGAAGCATAGCTAGTTAAAATCTAACAAACAGTAAAATAAGAGACATTAGCATGAAGCATTAAAAGCCAAAAATTGCACAAAATCTAATATATTTAAAAACACAGAGTAATAGAAATCAATGTAACAATCATTTAGGATCATACTCTTCTAGTATAATATTGTCATCAGCATCCGAGTTATTACTGTATGACTCAGATTCCATAGCTTCTGCTTCATAATGCTGCATCTGTTTAGGATCCTTTACATTACGAATACATGCACTGAAATGATTTCTTCCTCCCCCTCCCGACAGTCTTCCACTGTGGAGAGGCTGGAGTAGAGGTTTTCTTTTTTAAATTTTATTCTATCTTCTTTTTGTCGTTAGCATCAGACTCATTACTGTATGACTTTGATTCCATAGCTTCTGCCACATAATGCTGCATCTGTTTAGGATCCTTTACATTGTGAATATATGACCTAAGGTCAAATTTCTTCCACTGTGGAGAAGATGGAATAGAGGTTTTCTTTTTTCCTGACTGTGCACAAGACTTTCGTATTGAATTCTGTTTTCGAAGAGTATCGGACATGTGTGGTATTTTTGTACTTGTAACTGATTTCGTCTTAGTCTGGGATTCAGATGACTTTTTCGATAGAACTGGTGATTTGGATGATTCCTTAGATTGAGCTAATAATTTCTGCCGGTGTTTTTCTAGATTTATTATTTTAACGGGGTCTGAAGATGGTGGCCAAATTTCTAATTGTGGGTTCCCAGAACATTTAGTAGGAAGACATATCACGAGATTCTTTGATTGGGGTATTGGTTGATTGAGTTTTAATGAATGAATGATTGAGTTTTAATTCTTATGAATTTCCAGGTGGACAAGAGGAGTCTGAGTGCTAATGTGTCAACAAATTTTAATTGTTGTCTGAGTAAACAAGAGTAAGATACTCCGATAGACGGGGTTCTAGATTCAATGAGTTTGCAAGCTTCAGAATAGGAAATTTTCTGAGTTATTTTAATAGGAAGTATTTTTATTTCACGCATCCAGTTTGGACAAAAACAGGAATATGCTTGATGGTCACCTTTACAATTTACACACTGTTCAGGATTATTTCAGTTTTTACTATTATAGCCAACTTCAGCACAACATGCGCAGGTTTCAGAGCCACGACATGTTGTGTTTGTGTGGCCATAATATTGGCATTTAAAACAACAGAGGGGGTTAGTGATATAAGGTTGGACAGGACAACTTAAGTAAGCAGCTTTAATTCTGGATGGCAAATTTGGGCTATAGAAAGTAAGAATTATGTACTTTGTGGGAAGTACTTATTCAGTTCGACGGATTGTGATTCGATATGCATCTATAACATTTTGATCTTTTAAGTTTTCTAGAAGTTCTTCCCTTGCAGAATATAAAAGTTCAGGTTCAGATACAACTCCACGAGTTGTATTTAATGTGCTTGAACTGAAAATGTACCATGCATTTGAATTTGATAGAAGTTTTGACTGTCCGGCTGAAGTGACTTCAACCAGTAAATCGCCAGACTGAAGTTTTTTTAGAGAGTGGGTATCACCCAAAGCAGAGTGGAAAGTTTCAAAAATAAGAAACAGTGAGTTTTTTTGAAAGAGCTATTAGAGAGACTTCAGTACATTTGATTATGAAAAATTTCGTGAATGAAATGTTCTGTACAATTTGTTGCTCTCCACATGGGAGAGGTATAGATAGAATTGAAGAATTAACATCAGTATTTTTTTAAATAACAATTCAGAACCCAGGCGCACAATCCACTACCAAGCCCAGCAGGAGGTGCACATTTGTGCACCAGTGCTAACCAAGGCTTATACGGTCACAAGACAATCCTATTTATCACAAGTCTCTACCCTTAACGAGATGACTAGTAATTGCTCGCTCATTCGATCCCTAAGGCCAGTGACCAAAGTGACCAGTGACCAGCCGATTGGTGCATAAGGCACCAATTTAAACCTCCCATCTATCTGAAGCAGAGACCAAAGCAATGTGTTGGTTTTCCTCAACTGCCAGGATCCCCCTTTCCAGGGATATGAGTCATCATGCACAGCAAACACGTGAGCGTTTTACAATTCTCCATGAGCCGATATACAGGATGATATCGGCTCATACAGAATTGCCCTCGCCTCAGAAGAGGAAACCACAATGAGAATGAAACAAAAATGAAAGGAAGACAAGAGGAAGGACGAAAAAAAAGTTATTATTTTATTTTATTTTTATTATTTTATTTTAACAGTTGAAAATAGTCTGCAGATGCCCTCAAGAGTCTGTGACGTGCATCGCATCGATTCTGCTCCTGGGTATATAAATGAATGTAAATTGTTAATATGCTAATACTTTTAGAGAGCAGAGGGGAATGTTGCACCTTGGGACAGTTTTCACACTTTAATTTTTTACTTCGATGATTATAACCAGATTTAAATTTTGAAGGCAGCATTTCAACACACCAACATTTATCTCTCTAATATATTTTCAGAAATTCAGGCAGTTTGAAAATAAAAAATTGCCACTGACTTAAAGTAAGGAAGGCAAATTGTCCCAAGGTACTACAGGGTGTTGTGGGCTACCCCATGGATAAAAGTAAGTAATATCTCAAAAAAAAAATATATATATATATATATATCTTTTTTTTTAATTTCTAAAAAAATTCTTCACAACTTTTTTGTAAAGTTATCTTTATTTTTCCTGTACATTAAATACATTATATGGAAGATTGTTCTGTTTGCTGCTTATTGGGAAGACATTTTCTGGATATTTGAAGAGGTAAATATTTATTCTTTTGTAAAATTTCTTTCTTAAAAAGCAGAAAAATGTTTTTAAAATTTTATTTTTTTAATTTTCTTTATTTTTTACCTGAGATAATAAAATAATTAAATAAATGATTACATAAATAAATTTTTTTAATTTCTGGCAACTTTTGTAGTATTTAGAGATGTGACTAATGTAACATGTGATGAATGTAACTAATGTATTTGTTATGTTTGTCATATTATTTAAAATGCTTTGAAATATAATTATCCTTAATTTTTACAGAATTTTAAGATATACTGCAAGTATTATGAGTAAAGTAAATCACTTAATTATCTTTTAGTCAGAAATTAAAATGGCAAGAACAAGTGAGCAGAAAGAAAGAGCCGTGCTTGTCAATCTAAAGCACAGAAGCTTGAAGATAAAATCAAATCCAAAAATGGAATGAGAGTTTTAAGACTAAAAAGGAGAGGGGATAAAAAAAAAATTTTTTTAAAGGAGCTGAAGCAGCTAAATTGAGAATGCAAAAGATGACAGAAAAAAGAAAGTTAGTCTTTTATGAGTAAACTGCCCAATACCAGTACAAATCCGTATTCAAGGCCTGAAACATTTTGAAAAGCAGTAAGAAGAATGAAGAAGTCTTTGCCATCTAGTCCAAGAAAAAAGCAAACAGTTGTGGAGAAATTACCTTCTGATTTTGGGCTCATAATTCTACCTTCTAAGCCTGAAAAAAAGATGTTACAGAATGTGTGAAAGCCTTTTATTATAGAGATGATATTTCCAGGCAGCTACCAGGAAAAAAAAGATGCCAAATCTTAAAAATTTTGGAACTAATAAACGAGTACTCTTGCAGAAATGACTTTTAATGTATAATTTAAAAGATGCATTTCATCTATTCAAAATAGATAACCCTGAAATTGAAATAGGACTCAAAATTTTGTGAACTTTGTCCCTTAGAAGTTGAATTAGTTGGTTCTAAAGATCAACAAGTTTGTTGCCCATATTGTGAAAATTTTGATTTTATGTTGAAAGTATGCAAATGGAAAAGGAATAACATTAAAAATGTAAATGATTTAATAGAATTAACTGTTTGTGACAAAAATTATGCAAAATGTATGAGACAAAATTGAAAAAATTGTCCATCACGAATCAAAAGCTTCATTGAAAATGAATTAGATATATAAATGAAGAAATTTGTGTAAATCAGTGGGAAAAAGGAATACTGGAAGAAATTACTTTTAATTCTAAAAATTTCACTGAAGAAATGATTGTTCAAACAATGAATATTTTCAAACATATTTATAATGTCTCCAGGCAAGCTAAAGAACTAAGAAAGCAAAAAGATGGTTTACAACCAGGCCAAATGTTAATGCAAATTAATTTTTCTCAGAATTACCAAATTAAGCACCAACATGAAGTTATAGCTGCCCATTAGAAGACAGATCAGGATTTATTTGTTACAATATACACTGCTGTTGTGTGCTTTAGACGAGCTGAGGAGAATGATCTAGAAACCAAATCCTATGCAGTAATATCCGACAGCAATCAACATACTTCTTCAGTTGTAAATATATTTAACTAACAAATTATTTAAGAAATTCTAGAAAACCATAAATTTCAAGTCAAAAAAGCAATCATTCGGTCAAATGGTGCATCAGCCCATTTCAAGAACCGCTATAGTATGGCTCGATTTGTTCTGTAAACAATCAAAACTTATTTGGGTTCAAAAATCTTCTAAATATTCTTGAATTTTCTTTTTAAAAATTTTATTACATACTTAGAATTATAGAATAAAGAAATATTGAATTCAAATTATTTACATACTATGTACAAAATGTATAATATGTACAAAATATAAATGCTTTTACCTTGATAATTTTTGATCATCATACTAAAAACTGGAAAGATGATCCTTTATGCATTTCTGCGTGCCTTTTCATAAAATTAACATAATTCTTCAATAAAACTCAAGACACGCACGACAAACAAAAAATATAAACATTCTCTCTAAAAAAAATTCTTTTACATTCCATCAAAAATTGATGCCAACTTTTTTATCTAAACTTTTAACTCATCTCGTAAGATAAAAAATATAAAAAGCAAAGCAGACGAAAAAACAGCTTCGCTTCCATAGCAACGAGTCGCGTCTTATAAATAAATTAAATATCACAATTGCAAATATGCAAACGATTTTCTGTGAATAAACTGGGATAACTTAATTTATCAATTCCTAACATACTCCCACCTTTAATTTAGGCGGAAGCCAAATTAAACTTAAGATCACTTTTGATCAAATTAAGCCCTAATTCAAAATAAAAAATATGCAAATAAATAAAGATAATAACTAAACAATAATAAAATAATAATGAAACATTTAGAGTTCTAGAAAAGTCAATTCAGGGTTTTAGAAAAGTCATTTCAGAGTTCTAGAAAAAGTCATTTCAGAAGTCTCTGTACTACTCTACCACTTCTAGTTTTACTGTTACTCACAGTCTGGATTACAGGGTCATCAGGACTTGATATTCTCTAATGAGTACAGCTTACGAAGTGGACGCACCAAGGTCCCTGAACTTGTTTTAACTTCAGCCACTCTAGCTGCTCCATCTCGACTTGGGAAAATCTTTACAATTTTTCCTATAGGCCAATAAAGTCTCTTTTGGTTTAGTTCTATCAAGACTACTTCACCTAGTCTGACAGCTTGTCCTTTCTGTTTTGATTTTTGGACCAATTCAGCTAAATATTCTTTTCTAAATCTATTTCTAAGTTGTTGCCGAATATTTTGACAGTGTTTATATCTAGATTGAAGTTTCTTTGAATCTATTGCATCTAAATCAGGAACACCTATTTCTTCAATGTCTTGCAAAAATGATGATGGAGTCAAAGGTATAAATTTATCTGTTTCTTCAAAAATATAGGTTAGAGGCCTTTTATTTACTGTTGCTTCGACATCACATAGAACAGTCATGAGTTCTTCAAAAGTTAAAGTTGAAGTGCCGAGTGTTCTGATCAAGGGAATTTTAACACATCTAATCAGACGCTCCCACCAAGCTGCTGCTGGAGGGATGAACTTCCATTTAATAGGAGACAGTTCTTTTGAAGAAACTATTGCATTCCAATCCAATGATTTTAAAAGGTTATTGGTTCCTCTAAAATTTGAGCCATTATCAGAGTATATAGTAGTCGGCCTTCCTCTCCTGCATATAAATCTTCGAAGTGACTGAATGAATCCTTCCGCTGAGAGACTGGATACAAGTTCCAAATGTATTGCCCTATATACTGCACATGTAAAAAGTACAACCCAAACTTTGGATCTTTGCTTTACGAAAAGAGGGCCAAAAAGATCAGCTCCAACAACTTCAAAAACTTTGGAATCTCTGACTCGATCTAGAGGTAGGTGGATTGGAGGTGTAGTATATGGCTTTGTAGAGTATCTTTTGCATCTGTAACACTTAGACAATTGACTTCTAATGATGCGTCTAGAAGAAATTATCCAATATTTTTCTCTCAAAATGGATCCAACTGTTTGAAGTCCAGCATGACAATTCTTTAAATGACATTCTTGAATCAGACAATTCACTACATGATGTTTCGATGGTAATAAAATTGGATATCTGAAAGAAAACTCGTCATCTCGCTCTAATATCTTTGTTTTTACTCTTAACAAACCTTCTTGATCTTTCATAACCTTTAATCCTTTTATTGCATCAGTAGTATTACCAAAACTTTTAGATTGTATTATTGACCAGAGCGACCTTTCCGCATCTTCTTTTTCTTCAATTGACAATTCTGATGGAAAACATATATTTCTGTTTCTGCACTTCATTATGAATCTCTTCACCCAACATACGACATTAATAAATCTACCAAATTTTGAAATTCTACTATATATCATAAATTCATGTGAATTAGAACATAAAAGAGTAGGTACTGAAGTTTTCTTCTTTTCCATCATTACTAATTCTTCGTTGGGGCTTGTTTCTGAATGTGGCCAATTTTCTTCTGATAACTTCAACCATTCTGGTCCCTCCCACCATCTCATCTTCAGCAGCTGTTTAGGATTACATCCGCGAGAAGGTAGATCAGCAGGGTTGAGATGACCAGGTACGAAGTTCCATTGTTGAGATTCGGAAAATTTACAAATTTCTCTAACTCTATTGCCTACAAACGTTCCCCATTGATCATTTCTTCGAATCCAAGCGAGAACGGTCGAAGAGTCGGTCCAATACTTTACTGGTATGGAAATACAATTAAAGGCTTTCAAAACAAATTTAGTCAACCTTATTCCTAAAATACAAGCAAGAAGCTCTAAACGTGGTATGGTTACATTTTTCTTTGGTGCAAGACGAGACTTAGCTCCTAAAAGTTGTACAAAGACTGCGTCTTTATCTTCACAACGTAAGAAAACTGCTGTTGCATAAGCTCTGGTACTTGCATCACAAAATGTATGAATAGACCATTTTTCTTTACAACCATAGCCTACACGTCTATTTATCTTCACGTCATTTAAATACTTGAGTTCGCTATACCATTTTTGAAAATTATTCCGGATTTCTTCTGGAAGTGGAGCATCCCAATCTAATTTCGTTGACCAGGCGTCTTGAATTGTCAGTTTGGCTGGCAACAATGCTGGGGCTAAAAATCCTATTGGATCGAAGATCCCCTGGGTTACAGCTAATATCTTTCTTTTCGACAGATTTTCTATCTCATCACTAAATTTATGAGCGATCTTCAAACTATCTTCCATTGTGTCCCACTTCAACCCTAAAACCGGAACTATCGTTGTTACATTTTTGCTGAGCACCTTCTTTTCGTTAAGGAAACTGCTGTCTTCACTTTTAATTGGTCCGAATTCCCACATTCTTAATTCCATTTTCGCATCAGCCATGATTTCTGTAGATTTTGAAATAAAATTTTCTAGTTCAGGCACATTGTCGACTGAAGTAACGCAGTTATCTATATAGTATGATTTCATAAGCTTCTCAGCTATCTGTTTGTTTTCTTCATCAACATTACTCAAATGATATCTTATAACTGCACCTAGCAAAAATGGGCTACAAGTTGCTCCAAAAACTACTCTATTGTGTTGATAAACTTGAAATTCGTCAGGACTCTTCCACCATAAAAATCGCAAGAAATGCCGATCTGATTCTTTGACTTCAATTTGAAGAAATGCTCTTCTTATATCGGCTACTACCCCAATAGCTTTCTCACGAAATCTTATTAACACTGCAGGAATTTGTTCGATGAGGTCTGGTCCTTTAAAGAGGCAATCATTTAAAGAAGGAGACCTCCCTACCTTACACGATGCATCAAAAACTGGTCGAACACTTGTAGTAAGACTATCTGGTTTGATGACGGGATGATGAGGTAAAAAATGTCCTGGAATCTTGAGTGCTTCATCTGGTACTTTACTTATAACGCCTTCTTCTTCCCATTCATAGAAAACTTTAGCATATTCTTCAAACATTTTCATTGATTTTAATTTCTTTGTTGAATTTATCAATCTTCGTTCAGCTATGTGTCTATTTGAGGGAATCTCACATTTGCCGTTAATTCAAGGAAGACCTACAATATAGCGACCTTCTATATTTCTATCAACTTCTTTTATAAAATTATCATGAGCGAGTTCTTCTTCTTCTGCTTTAGACAAAGTTTGACAGGGATCTGTTATACCAATTGTCTCTAACTTCCATAATTCTGGAATCTTCATATCTTTTAAAGCTAGGTTCGTGATAAACATATTTCCATAATTTAGGCAAGACTGTGATGTACTTTCTAAACGACCACAAAGTGTCCATCCAAACTTTGTCTCTATTGCTGTAAGACCGCTCTTTAACTGTTTTACTCGACCTGTAAGAAGTTGTCCGTAGTAATCGCTTCCAATCAAAATTTCAATTTTTGGACTTCCTGCTCCTAAATCTGTGATCCATAGTTTATTTTGTTTAAGCTCTTTAATTACTGATTCTTTTGGTATCCGAGGAATATAGTTACAAATTATATCTTGATCCAAAAGTTCTAAGACTTCTTTCGTTTGTTTCTGTCTATCAGAAGAACTTAACTCAACTTGGAATTTATTGTGAGATTTAGCTTCTGTTTGCGTACCACCAAACAAAGTGTGTACAATAGCTTCAGAAGAAATGGGATGTAAACCTAACTCTTCAGCTGTACCTTTTAAAATATAGCTCTTTTGCGACCCACAATCAAGTAACGCTCGTACTTTCTTTGTTATTCGACCTTTAATAACTATTTCTAAAGTCATAAGGGCTACTTCAGCAGAACACTGCTTACTTGCTATGGTGCTTTGAATAACTTCTGGGGTCTTAACTGTATTTCCTGGTTCTTTACACATTGAAATTTCAGGGCATAATAACTCGGTATGGGGTTTAGAACAAACGTGGCAACGAATAAAAACTTTGCAAACTTTAGCGTGGTGACCAAAACGAAGACATTTTAAACAGCAATTTTTATTCTTAATTTTGGCCTTCCGTTCATTAAAGGAAAGAGATCTAGCCCTAACACAGTCCTTGCTTTCATGAGATTTACTGCAAAATAAACAAAGGCGTTCTTTTGCGCTAAATAGCCCTGCCGCAGTAGGTATTTTACTTTCTGCTTTTCTTAACTTTTCTTTAGGTTTGTCTTTAAAGCCCAGCTCTATAAAACTCGATTTGGCTAATTTGAATCTTTCCTCGTTTGCAACTTCTTGTTTCAGAAATTCCATCAAACTTACTATATTTGCTTTTGTTGACAATGCATTATTATTACTAACAGTGTTTGATGTGATTGAAATATTATATCGCTGCCATGCTTTTAATACATCTTCCGATAAGCTAGATTCTATCATGGGATAGAGCCACGCCGAATTGCTTTCTAAACTTAAACCCATTGATTCTAACGATCTTAAATATGCCTCGACTTTCGTGAATAAATCTGATAAGGGAAGTTTATCTTTGCCGTGCGCCTGTACATTAGCTACAATCAATTTTAGGAATTCTCTAACGTACACTTCTATTAGTAAATCTTTATTTCCAAAACGCTCTTGAAATGCCTCGACAGCTTTGGAGTAATTAACTGCGGTCATTGGATAGCTCTCTAACAAACGCCTGGCACTGGTTCCAGGTTCTACCGATTGGATAAGATACTGAAATTTGTCACTATTATCCAAATCTATGTCTTCATGAATTTTCTGAAACTGAGACCAAAATGAAAGATAATTTATTAACTGCGAATCGAATGGCTTAATATTTAGTTTAGGTAATTTATAATGCTTTGATTTGGAATAACCGTGATCTGTGCTTTTTTCACTATCATCTTGATTACGTTTATTTGTACCCAATGCTTCGCTAACTTTACGCTTAATGGTAATAAATTGATCTGAATAACTTTCATTTTCCACTACTTCATTTTCAATAGCCTCTTCATCGCATTTATCATCATCTAACATGAGTTCAATTATAGCTTCATCAATAGCTTTAATTTCATGAATCAAATTTTCTAATTTACTAAAACCGTCTAAAATTTTGTCCTTATCTAATGACTCGCTGTTAATTTCTTCATTCAAAACATTTAAAGTTCTGGTAAATGACGAACGTAGTGGTGTACGCTTTTTCTTTAGCTTATTCATCTTAGAAAAATTAAGTAGTAATGCACAGCTTATGAAAACACTATACGCTATAAAAACAATTCAATATCTCAACAGTATTATTCAAATGTCCCTGTTCGGGCGCCAGATTTGTTCTGTAAACAATCAAAACTTATTTGGGTTCAAAAATCTTCTAAATATTCTTGAATTTTCTTTTTAAAAATTTTATTACATACTTAGAATTATAGAATAAAGAAATATTGAATTCAAATTATTTACATACTATGTACAAAATGTATAATATGTACAAAATATAAATGCTTTTACCTTGATAATTTTTGATCATCATACTAAAAACTGGAAAGATGATCCTTTATGCATTTCTGCGTGCCTTTTCATAAAATTAACATAATTCTTCAATAAAACTCAAGACACGCACGACAAACAAAAAATATAAACATTCTCTCTAAAAAAAATTCTTTTACATTCCATCAAAAATTGATGCCAACTTTTTTATCTAAACTTTTAACTCATCTCGTAAGATAAAAAATATAAAAAGCAAAGCAGACGAAAAAACAGCTTCGCTTCCATAGCAACGAGTCGCGTCTTATAAATAAATTAAATATCACAATTGCAAATATGCAAACGATTTTCTGTGAATAAACTGGGATAACTTAATTTATCAATTCCTAACACTAATATTGTCAAATTCAGTGTTCTCTGAAGGAATTTTACTGCTTCATACCATACCATGGCAAAGGTCCCCATGATGAAGTTGGTGCTGTTTTAAAACGTCATATATGGAAAAAGGTATTGCAAAGACAAAAAATTGTTAAAAACGCTGAAGAATTTTTTAATGAAGTGAACACTGCAGACATTAATATTAAATGCATTTTTGTAGATGAGCAAGGAATTATTCGAGAAGTGGAAGAAATTGAAAAGAATTTTGATAAAATAAATGAACTAAAAGGGATTAAGTCTTGTCACAGCATCAAGAAAACTGGTTCATTAAAGATCAATCAGTATATTAATACTGGTGATGACATTCCATTTAAAAGAACACATCAACCTCATTAATTCAAATAAAACAGATTCTGTTCAATTCTGCTGAACTAGAAAAATACCACAGTGTGTATTATGATGATAACTGGTACATTGGAAGAATAACTGCCGATGAAAATGCATCAGATATGCACAAGATTAAATTTTTGCATGACACTGATTATGGTTTCAAATGGCCAACGTGTGAAGACATTCAAATGGTTAAAAGAAAATTTATTTTATCAGGCCCTATTGAATTAAGTGGTAACCTGCTTTTTCATATTAATTATGAAACAAGGAAAGAAATAGTTTCATTGTATAAAAAATACAAAAAAGGACATCCCATTTGTTACTTTAGTCACACTACTGGAATAAAAATATTGTTAAAAAATAATGCTTACTGATTATTAATCAAAATAAAACAGGTATTTTTTAAAACCTTATATTCATATGTATTTCTAAAATTAATTACAGATTTTTTCATTCACAAAATTTAGAAAAATTTAAAATTAAAATTAAGTTATCTTTTAGTAGATACAAAGTTGTTAACTTAGTCACACAGAACAAATTAATTTTAATTAATTAAAATATTTAATTTTAAACAGTTTTTCTGTATACATATGATAAACTGACTAGCATTACATAATATCTAAGGTCATACATCTTCATGAGAGTGATTTATGCAAATTATTACAAACCACACATTTGTTACAATGTCCCAAGGTATAATCATCATATAGTTTAAATAAAATCAAAATGATGGTAAATCTAGAAACACTATCATTATTTTTTCATAGCCAAAACATTTTAAAATATTTTCTTTTATATAAAAAAAATAAGGTGCAATAAACTTCTTGTAAAAATACATAGTTAAAAAATGAAATTTGAATGGAGGAAAATATTTACTTTGGACTAGTGAAATTATCTTTTTTTTCTCCAAGTAGTTTATTTAATGCTTCTGATGTTGTCTATTACTATAATGAGATCAGTTGGTTATAGGTCACTGTTAGACATAAACAAAAGTTCATTTTTGCTAAAAATTTTTTAGAAGTAGTCAACATCCCAAGGTACAACACTGTCCCCTAATATATTAATTATAACATTGATAATATACAGGGTGGTCATAAAAAAAACTTTGCCGATATATCACTCTAGTGGCTGATCCGTTCAACCGATCGAGTTGAGATTTCAGATATAGTTAGTCACAGATATGAGCTCAGTATTCTGTGAACGACAACAAATTGGCACTCATGGTTACAATTATAGCTACAGAAACTCTAAATTTTCGAATGACAATGTCCATTATTTTTTTTCGCAAAATCTTCAGTGCATACAAAATTCTTAAAGAGCATTGGAACGGTACATGTATTGCAATAAACTGACGCGTTATGCTCGCACAAAAATAGCCCGCCAACACCATCGGCAAATTCATGGTCCATTAAACCCGCAAGCTCTTTGTGATTTAGTAATGATATTCGAAGAAACTCTCTTCACCTGTCATAGAAGGCAATCCGGACGACCAACTGTTCCTGAGAATACTGTTATGGAAGTGCATCACATAGTGACCACAGGACACATGTAAGCTATAAGAGGTGCATCTCATCTATTTGATATACTGAAATTGTTGGACATTACATTAGTAATATCCAATCTATAAGCAGAGTTTAATTCACACAGTGAAAGGTTAAACATAAGCTGACCTTCCGACATAGTCTAACACAAACACGGTTGATTTAAAGTAATGCTATTATAAATTAGAAACTGTATTAAAGTATTAATCTATTGATTAAACCTGTAAAAAATATGTAGTGGGGGAAAAGTAAAGACAGCAAATTAAATTAAACAAAGATATTTATTTAAAAGCAAAGATAAAAATATATCTATGTATAGTCAACAATTTAATATAGATTTATATAAAAATATAATTAAAATCTCATTTAAATATTATCAATTAATTTCTTCACTTCAATGACAATAGTTGACTTAAACCATTTAATTGCATTAACAATATATAACTTAAGCAGAGGGCATTTCATAATAATAAAGTATATTTACCCCGGAGCTCAAACTGAAAAACTTAATTTTTAATCAATGTTAAATAAAATAAAACTATGTGAGAAAACATGGCAACCTGAAAGATTTAATTTGTAAATACCTCCGCTGTCAAAAAGGCACGTCACCAGCGAAACCAAAACATCATCCACGATATCGTCAGAAAAACAAGTCCAACATCCACTTCCTTCGGAGTCGTACGAAAACACCGGGCTTGACAAATGACAGAGAAACCATCTTAAAACTGGACCACATCTTTAGGATGTCAAAAGGGATATCAGTTCTTATTGTTGAATTACATAGGCATTTCCCAATGAGTCATTCCAGCAAAGATTAAAGCATGTCACGGCTTTTGACTTGACAAACAAGCTCCAAGAAAAAGAGGGAAAACTGTCTTTAAAAGTCTATAGTCTACCAGCGACTTGTTTAATTTAAAAAATCAGAAAACATGAGTTTCACCAGGTATTAAACGAACTAGATTAAAAATATGAAGTCTCCCAAACAGCATTTCAATAACAAGCTCCTCGAACACATCTTGACTGAAGGAGAATGCAGGGGCGTGCCAGCAGTATTCGGCGCCTGTGTACAGAACTGCACCCCCCCCCCCCATCCAATCGCCTGTAAAAATAAAACTTTATCCCCCCCAAAGAAAAACTATGAATATTTATAAATGCATAGTTGTTATTCTTTTGGAGTTTTTTGAACCGGTAAAATTATTTAATAAAATATATCTTGTTTCTTTACAGTTCCTACTTTATTTCATTAAATAAATAAATTTCTGTTTCCAAACATGCTGAAATTACTTGAAAAATAAAGAAGGATGGCAGCTTTGTAAATAAAATTCGTAACACAGTAAAACCTGTGCAAATGAAAGCACTCTCTATCAGAATCCTGCGTTAAGGTAAAATTCCCTTGTCCCGGAGAAAATGATTTAATGCAATAACAATAGATTGCATCTAAAAGAAAGAAGTCTGTTTTTACTTTGCATGTATTGGCGATGGCTAAGAAAATCTACCGCACATAGGGATCTGAAAATTTTGATAAGGATCGATGATGGTAGATGCACCGTGCACCTGACACTCATTTTTTTAAATTACCCGAAATATTAATTAAAAACCATTAATGATCATCGCAAAATGGCGATCTTTTATTCCTCAATGAGATCATGTTTGTATGCTTCCCCAAGCAGTCCTTCCCATTGACCAAAAGCGTAACGTTTTGATTTTTTCTGCATTTTCAAATTGGGATATAGTGAGATCCCTGTAGAATTACAAATAAATAAATAAATAATAAGAAAGAAAGAAAGAAAAACGATTTTAATGGTATTTTTAATTACTATTTCAAAAGAGCTTTTTATTTGGCAGAGATTAGCATCAGTTTTCAAGTTTTCCATTTCTCTGAAATTTCAAATGTAAATAAATAAATAAACACCAAAATCTAAACTGTTGATACATTCATGGTATTTTTCAGGTTCGAATAATATATCTGGTGTGAAAATATTATTATTTACTATTCAAAAATTTTTTTGAAGTCATTTTAAGGATTTGCCAAACCTATTTTTTCTCTCAGCGCAAAGTATCTCAAAATATAGTTTCTCATTTTAGAAATATGTAATTTGAATATCATTTCGCATTAACAAATAAAAAAAGATGTTTGAGGGATTGTGCGCATTTCCATTATTTACTTTATCAAAACATTGTTTATTTTATCTTTTTTTTTTTTTTTTTTTTTTTTTTTTAAGGGGGGGGGGCAAAATTGAAAGTTTTATATCTAAATGTCAGAAAATAAATACAAATTGACGGGTTAGCTTGAAAAATCAGACCGGAACATGAATAGCACCACCGGTATGCTTTACTGAATGCAGTGAGAAATCAACTTGCGCTTCGATTGGATGGATTTTCATTTAAAAGGGGAAAATCATACAAATTCAAGATTATACACTGCTAACAACATAATGTTCGTTTGAAAATATTTTTATTCAAAATCATAAAGTCAAATCAACATGCTGCTGAAAACATTGCCCTCCCCATACCCCATCTCTACATTCGTTTAGAAAAAATAACATTCAATATTTGACTTTAGAATATTTAAGGTTATTGTAATTGACCTAGGTGATCCAAGGCGGTTGGTTAGTAGGACACAAAGTGCACGGGATTTTAAAACACTTTTTTCATAAATCTATATTTTTTCATTCATATTAATAGCCATCTTTGTAGTTTCTAATTTATTTATGTCTAAATTGAACTTTTTTTATGTTTTGCCATTTTAGTCTCTCTAACGTCTACGGTTATGTGTAATGCTAATAAGTGCTTATATTTCAAAAATTCAATTTTATGTTCGGAAATGAAATGCACAAATCTTACAATCATTACAATAATTTATGCAGTATTTGAATAGAAACGAGTGTAAGCAGGGAGTGCAGAGAAAGGCTCCCCCTTTAACCTTCGAAAAAATTAGAAAATTTGGACATCTATGCCAAATTTAGTCTATCTTCATCAACTCTCCCTCTTTTTCGCTATCATGGTAATTACACAGTACTAGATAGGTTAAAGATAGATAAAAGGTATTTATTTTGCTCAGAAATCTATGGTGTGAAAAAAAATAATAATTTTGTTCAATACATAATAGTTTCCACAGAAATGATCATTAATAGAAGTGCTGAACAAAATTATTGCTTTGGCCACTTAAAGTAAACTTTGCTCTTTAAGTGCGAAAACCAGTGCTAAACGTACGGCACGGAATGATAACAGCTTCACAAACAGCTGATGCTCCATTTTTTAACAGTTAAAATTTGTTCCATAGCTGACGCCAGTATCTCCAATCAAAAACCTGTACACTGAACAGAACTGAGAACACTAACATACAAAAGGCTATACAAATGTAATGAACGTTATCAACTTTTTGGCAATTTCTGGACCCCCGCTACCCCTTACGATATCATACGTTATCATTCCTCAATAACATTCTCTTTTCTTTATTGGTAAACATAGTATGCATTTTACTATGCATAAATGAAGGATTTTTTTTTTAAATATTTGCATCTCAATTGAAATCTTTTGGCGCCTGTGTGTGCCACACACTTTGCACACTGGGTCGGAACGCCCCTGGGAGAATGTCAACTGCAATTGAGGTCAACGAACTCTCGATATATATACGATACAGTCACACAGAAAAGGATTCTACGCATGCATCACCAGCTCCCCCTACTGCCGGTTCTCACAGTACACTTCCGGTCATGCGTAGTAGTATCACTAACGACTGTGGTCAAATAAAGCTGCTTATGCCATCTATTAAGGATCACTTGTACTAAAGCAGTTTCCGGCTAAATATGAGAAAAGCTAGCGAGCCAGAAGCAAAACAAAGATGCCGTGAGCTGAAATACTCATCTATTATAAATAAAAGTATGAGGAATTGAAAGACTGAATTTTAGAATATAAATAACGGAAAAGTTCATTTATATTAGAAATAAAAGGCAAGTAAAACAGGTTATATAAAGCTCTTCCAGACTTAGCTTATTTCCACAAGCGTGTACAGTGATGAGACCACAGAGCATATATTCTGACAGAAATCAATGGTCCTAAAGTTACTGCGCTCTCTAATCCGCATGTTTCCTTACCGGTACCAGGGCGCCCAGATATTGGAAGTAAGAGACTATCAACAACGTATAGACTTTATTAATGAATTTCTTATCCAATATGATGGAGATAAGGACTGGCCTATTCGCATATTATGGACAGACGAGGCACATTTCACCTTAACTGGTAATCTCAACGTCAATACCAAAAATTGTCTGGACTGGGCAGACATGAATCCAAAAAATGTGGCATACTGGCATCATCTCCATCTGAGACTGTGATCCTAAGTCGTTCGAAGAGTTCTTGAAGTACCTATATTGTGGCAAGATGGAAGTGCCATCATACGCCAACACGCTCCATTTGTATGAGACATCTGAGAAGTATGATATTCAAGAATTGAAGCCCTTTTGTTCAAATTTTCTCTTGGAAAATTTAACCGTTGAAAAGTTTAGTGACTTTGTTACCATTGCTGATAAGTAAGATGATTCTAAGCTGTGTTTTGCCACTCAACATTTTTTCTTCAAAAATTTGAGTGAAATAATTGAAATCATGATGTCAAATTTACTGTGTAGTGCTGAATTGCAGGTACAATTATTCTCGGGCAATACTTCTTTGAGGAAGCGACACCAACGGGATTTTAACTTCCTTTAACAGGCTTCCGCTATGCTGCAAAATTGTGTCATACCAGAATTGTTGCAGAGAAATGCATTGAATGACTTCATTTGATGCAAGATGGTGCACTATCACATAGAGCGAAGTCTGTTAGCATAATCCTGGAACATCTCATGCCATTTTCCATTTCAGTGGCCTCTGCGATCCCCCGATTTCACTCCTATGGATTTCTGGTTCTGGGGATACTTTGCCCGATTTGAAAGGTTCTAACAAATGTGAGATTGCAAACATCCTTCATGCGATGTACAATTTGGCTGTATCGTCCATAGTAACACACATGCAATGTGTAATTTCCTGTGATGGCACCCATGTGGAAAATGTGTAATCAAAATAAAAGTTTTCTTTTCTCTGATCTGTGTTGTAATCAGTGATTGGTGTACTGACTCTGTGTCATCTGCGTGCACCCCAATCATGTTTTTTTATGGGGGGGGGGGGGGGGAAATTTGTTAGTTTTCATTACGAAAGACGTAATGAATCGGAGTTTAGAATAGCAAAGTGCAATAATACAGTGGAAAGCGTTTTCATGCCAGTTTTATAAACCCCCCAAATTAAGTTATGTTAACTATTGTAAATAAAGAAGAAGTTAATTTAATATATACTTGAATTAAATGTAAATACTTTAAACAAAAATAAAGATAATGTATTTAAAATATACACATCCTTTTATTAGAGCACAATATATATATAACAGAAACAGATTTAATCAATATTATAATAAAACAACAATATTAAATCTATTAAAATCTCAAATAAAATAATTTAGCATTTATCTATAGAGATTATTTATAGAGGAGAATATCAGAATGGAAAAACTCACGACATGATTGCTTATTTGCATATTTCCATTCAAAACATCCCAGGACTTGACGATGCAAATATTTAACCAATGTCAGGAAAAACAATGATGAAGAAACGTTTTTACCTTGAACTACATCTAACACGTAGAATACACACACTCCAGTCATCAGCTTAAATTCAAGGACATTGTCACAGAAGCCTCCAAAAGGATTTACACAAGAATAAGTCTTTCCATGAGCGTTTGCCGGTAGATAATTCCAACAGGGAAAGGGGTTTACACTTGATGTCCCTCTTCCTGAAAAACTTTATTTAATCTGCCGCTAAAACATTTAAATTCAAAAAGCACTATGTCATCATATTACACCAGGAGACTTTTGTTCAAGTTCTTTAAACTATCAAGATGACTCACATTAAAAAGTCCCTCAAAGAGGAAGACGAATTTAAAAGTAGAAGTTTAGCTGAACAAAAACCATCTTAAATATTTACTACAGATACTAAACATCTGACCAAAACTTTACTCAAAACATCAGAACAGACGAACCAATGACAGCAAAAGAAAAGCGTGAATGAACACAGATAAGAACCTGCCCACTATTCTATTTATATCTTACCAGCAGTCTTAAACAAACTTCCATGCATGACAGCTCATCCTTCTATCGGCTTCCAAAACATCATATGCAAAACTGAAGATGACGTGGATTGCGATGCGATCTACGATTACAACGCCATCTGTTATCCTTCTATGAGTTATTCAAATTAACAGATTGTGTTTGACCGGGAAGTACGTTTAGGAGTTCAATATGTTGCCGGTGTTCATTATGAACAGACAGGCAGAATTAGAAACAAATTTCTTTAAATTTATTAAATATAAAATTACACTTTATGGGAAATGACTGCTGTTTGAAAAGGTAAGTTAAATTTATTCAGTTACTTTAATAAAGTTATTTTGAATAATTTATTGAAATGACTTTTGTTTTTACAGGTAACATAACAGCTATGGTAAGTTAAGTAGAGCTAATTAACATATGAAAATATTTAATGTAGATATTTAAGAAATGAATTTACAGATATTTAGTTTGATAATATTATAAATTAGTGCAAGGGTGATAAGAAAAAGGTCCTACTATTCCTAACAGGATTCACAGAGCTGTTTTTTGTGCGTGCATAACACGTCCGTTTCTTGTGATATACAAGGTGTCCCAAAAGGTCGTTTACAAACTTAACATGCTGGTCTGTCATATCATGATGCACAATATTAAATAGGAAACGAAGGGTCCCAAACGTCTTCCAAAGGAGATATGCACCATTAAAGTTTAGGGTCCAAAAATTCAAATGATTATAAAAAACAGAAAAATTGGTCGATTCTCTTGCGGTTTTCACTAAAACTATTCTTTATGTCAGTATTTTCTTCAAAAATAAATTATAAAGATAAATTTCAAAAAATGTCGATAGAGGGCGCTTTAGACTTTGGAGTAATGGTAAACTCGTTTTTACCATTATTTTTTGTATCTCATTAAATTTTTTTAGAAGCTTAGACATAAACTTAAATTTTGAGCTCAAAATCTAAATGGTTGGAAGTGGTTAAGTAGCGCAAATTGAATTGCGGGGGGAGGTTCAAATTTCAAATGATTATAAAAAAGGGAAAAATAGGTCAATTGATTTGCAATTTTCACTAAAATTATTCTTTATGTCAGTATTATCTTGAAAATAATTTATAAAGATAAAATTCAAAAAATGCCGATAGAGGGCGCTTTAGACTTTGAAGTAACGTACAACTATTTTTTCCGTTATTTCTTGCATCTCATAAATTTTTTTTAGAAGCTTAGACATAAACTTACATTTTGAGATAAAAATCTGAATCATTGGGAGTGATTAAGTAGCGCAAACTGAACTGTGTTCAATGCGGGTGTGGAGGTTCGAATTTCAAATGATTATAAAAAACGGAAAAATTGGTCGGTTTTCGCTAAAACTATTCTTTATATCAATATTTTCTTGAAAATAAATTTTACAGACATCTTTCAAAAAATTCTGTCAGAGGGCGCCTTAAACTTTATAGTAACCAACAACTATTTTTAACCGTCATTTTTGTATCTAATAAAATGCTTGTAAAAGTTCAAACTTAAATTTTGTTCTCAAAATCTGCATCTTTGTGAGTAATTAAGCGGCCAAAAATTGAACTGCGTTCGAGGGGTGGGGAAATTAACATTTCAACTCCTTAACACAGTTCAGTTTGCGCTTCTTAACCCCTCGTATCGATTTAGATTTTGAGCACAAAATTTAAGTCTAAACTTTTGCAAGCATTTAATTAGATTAAAAAAAAAAAGGTTTAAAATAATTGTTGGTTATTCTAAAGTTTAAGGCGCCCCCTATCGGATTTTTTTAAATTTATTTTCAAGGAAGTATTGACATAAAGAATAATTTTAGCGAAAACCGACCAATTTTTCCGTTTTTTATAATCATTTGAAATTTGAACCTCCCCACCCCCATTGAATACAGTTCAGTTTGCGCTACTTTACTACTCCGAACGATTCAGATGTTCATCTAAAAATTTAAGTTTATGTCTAAGCTTCTAAAAAAATGTATGAGATGCAAAAAATAATGGTAAAAACTAGTTTATCGTTACTCCAAAGTCTGAAGCGCCCTCTATCGACATTTTTTGAAATTAATCTTTATAATTTATTTTCAAGAAAATACTGACATAAAGAATAGTTTTAGTGAAAACCGCAAGAGAATCGACCAATTTTTCTGTTTTTTATAATCATTTGAATTTTTGGACCCTAAACTTTAATGGCGCATATCTCCTTTGGAAGACGTTTGGGACCCTTAGTTCCCTATTTAATATTGTTCATCATGATATGACTAACCAACATGTTAAGTTTGTAAACGACCTTTTGGGACACCCTGTATGTATGGTTTGAATTCTCTTTAAGGTTTTTGCATGCACTGAGCATTTTGTGATGAAAAAAAAATGTGTTTTGCCATTAGAAAATTTTGAGTTTTTGTAACTATACTATAACCATAACCGTGAGCACCATTTTGTTGCCGCTGACAAAATCTCGTGCTCATACATCTAAATAGCTATATCTGAAAACTCAACTTGATTGGTTGAACGGACTGGCCGCTAGAGCTCCATGTAACGGCAAAGTTTTTTTATGACCACCTGTATTTAGTTACTCTGAAATGTAAATAAACTGAGCTGATGATTTTTTAATGTCATCTTTGACTGACAATCCTTAATTTTCTTTCCAGTCATGAAGATACTGGAATTTGAAATTGTGGCACATACATTATCAACCTGCAATCTTTGTTAGACTATATATCTAGCCAATACTAGACTTTTGTGCCTTACAGCTTTGTTTATATTGTTGTCAAATACCTCTTTGTTTGTAAGGAGGTACAGGACACACTTTGAAATTTACAATTTCTTTAATTATAATACAGTTTTTGCATGTTATGTTTCGATATTGTGCAGAGAGGTTAAAAAGAATTTCATCTTGCACTTTCTGAATTAAAATTTTTGTTTTTCTGCCAAAAAAAGTTTATTTTCATACTTTTCTAATAAGTATCCCATTCCACCTTACTCTCCAATACATCTGATTCATGCCAGAATGAAGGATCACTGAGTATAAGAATTCCACTTAAAATTTTGATTAAGACCTGAAAACCACACATTTTTATTTTACTTAACATGAAACCTGATAAAGTATAAATATAATAAACAATAATTACCTGTCCCTGTGATAAATTATGTGTTCAAGCTCATCAATAACAATATCACATCCTAATGCATGGTTACAAGAAATGTCTTTAAAGTGTAAAAATGCCTCACTAGACATATTTTCATAGTGATAGTATTCAGCTGATAACTCTGACAGTTTTTTTGACACATTTCTCTTGATGTCAATTCGGAAACGAAATTCCAAATGCCAATCAGTATCAGGTGCAACATATAATTTTGCTAATTCTGGCCACCTAATATAAAAGAAGCTAAACGTTAATTAAACAGAAAATTATTAGTAACAAATTTAAAAACAAACTAAAGCTGCAGCAAACAATGTTAACTAAAAATACAGAGATTTACATTTTTTTCAAACAGCTTTAAATAAATAAATAAATAAATAAATAAGACTAATTTTGAACCCCCACACTCCTTTTGATATCATTCGTAATTCCTCGAACCTCACCCACACTACCCTGGAAATAATATTGTTATCAAAGTGGAATTTCTTTTTACTCTTAGAATTTATTATTATTATTATTATTATTATTATTATTTGAGTCATGCACAAAATTGGTTACATTTATTTCTTGCATGCATTATTGATTCAAATGAAGAGAAGTCAATAAAATATTACTTTACATCAAATAACACTTAAAAGAAATAGGTACTAAAGTAGAATCCTGTTATAGCGAACCCAGTTTATAATGAACCCCCGAATATAGCGAACGAAAATTTTGGTCCCGCCGTTTTCCTAGTGTATTTAATGCTATTTTACCCTTTTATAGCGAATCTCCAGAATCTTAAGAATCGGTCATAATGAACTTTTTTTCTAGTCAACCATGATTTTTTTTCTTTTCTGCTGATGTGAAAAAAGGTTTTTGACTCTAATTTTGTAAGAAAATGCATGTCGGCTAATAAAACATGGTGCAAATTAACTATGTATCTTTATTAAAGAGTAGTAAGACCTGCATTCTTTCTCTTTTATGGTAGCGATTCTGCAGGTGTGATCACGCCCACCCATCAGTTATTTTCCATTACTCCTGTCATAGCAAATCAGTAACACATTTTAGCTAACTTATTTAACTAATGTATTTAAGAATAATTCGAGACATGACAGCATTGAAAAGAACATCTTTAAAGCAAGCAATAATCAAAAGCTTTTTTCCTTAATCTATACTCTCTGGAGTTCACAAGGTCATGAAAAAAGGGAAAATTTAAATGAAAAAATAGTAACCAAACAAAATAAAAATAAAACGATTTTTACGCTTAAATAATTAGTGTTATTCATCCTAAGTCTGGATAAAATATAAAGATTTTAGCATAGTCAGGATCATTCTTTAAATTGTCTGCTCATTTATCCGAACTAGGATTTACTATTACTCGAATGTTTAGATAATCGGCGCTTTACTGTATTTCTATTTGTCTTTCTTTTTAGTTAATTTATTTAGTATTGTGCCAGTTTAATATTATCAATTTTAGTCAACTTAATTCATTAATGAACATATCTAAATGAATTTACGTTTTTTTTTCTTAATACATGATTATTGAACATATAGGTATCAGGTAATTATATACACATTTTGTAAACTCTAACATTTTTTAACGGTTCGGATACAGCGAACAAAAACTTAGGTCCCTTGAAGTTTGTAATAACAGGGTTCGACTGTAAAAGTATATTATAATAGCTTTTTGTTATATAGTCCATGCAACAATAATAAAACAGGGCTTGAAAATTCTAAAAATTTTAAGGTTCCCAGCTGGGAACCTACTCCTACATGAAAAATATAGGTTCCCAGATGAAAAGTATAAGTTCCCGAAAAAATTTATGCATGAGTATTTTAACAACATTTTTCGTTTATCAAGATTTTTTAAAAGAAATTTACTGTTTTTTGCCGATTCTTTGACTACATCTGCCGTTTTTATTTATTTTTTATGAGATTTGCCGCTTTGGTGTTTTTTTAATGAAATTTGCGCTGTTTTGCACGATTTTTTAACAAATTTTGGAGAAATGTGTTATTTTTTCATTATTTTTGGATGAAATTTGCCATTTTTTTTTCAAAATTTTTTGTTTTTCATGATTTTTAACAAAATTTGCTGATTTTTGTGATTTCTAAATGTAATTTGCCGTTTTTCATGATTTTTTGATGAAATTTGCCATTTTTTTCACGATTTTTGACGAAATCTGACATTTTATTGTGATGTTTTAACAAAGCCTGTCGCTTTTCAAAAGAATCTCTATGAAATTTGCCTTTTTTGCAATTTTTTATTGAAATTTGCGTTGTTTCATGCGATCTTTCAACGAAATCTGTTACCTTTTAGATATTTTTAGATGAAATTTGTCATTTTTTTGCAATAATTTAACAAAATTTGTTGGTTTTCATGATTTTTTAATGAAATGTGCCGCTTTTTCGCAATTTCTAAACGAAATTTGTCTTTTTTTCGGGACTTAATGAGAAATTTGCCGTTTTTGCGATTCATTGAAATTCGGGCTTTTCCCGTAATATTTCGATTAAATTATGCATCCCCCGGGCCGCTTAAGAGCTATTTTTTTGCTGATCTTTTGCTTCATTTTCGCATTATAATGCATCTGCAGCATTGCTAGCGGACATGGCGAAAGGTTAGATACCCGGCCGGGAACCTTAGTGGTAAAATATGCATTCCCAGAAAGGATTTCTGGGTTCCCTAGGAAAGCTATTTTTCGAGCCCTGATAAAGTCTTGTTGCACTTGCCCCCGACCGAAGGAGGGATTGGACATAGATAGAAATTCTTATCAACAAAAAAGTTGACAATATTCTTTCTTATTCAGGATATGTTCTTCAAATATGTTTCAGGATATGTTACATTCTTTCTTCTTCTTAATTTAAACACAAGTTTCTTTTCAAATATACTTTATATATAAATACACATATAAAAAACAATAGGAATGAAAACGGGGTATTCCATACTTAATAAAGAAATAATTTTATAATAATTTAGTGATTTTACTATTTATCTTTTTTTTTTGTAAAAATGGAAAATATACTGTTTTGAACCAAAGACCATGTTACAATTAAAAGAGAAAATTTTTATTGGATTAAAAATGATATTGATAAAAAAAGACACCTCCCCCCCTCTCCCCAAGCCATATCTTACAATATCGATATCATGTCCCAAACCCTCCTCATCACCCTAAAATGATAATGTTTATATATGCACAACCCCTTAACTGCATATTCAATGTGAAAGAATGTTCCGACTTATACAAACTACCTGCACTGACAATCAGTGACGATACTTCTCTCAGCAAAATTAATGACAATAACATCTGGCCTGTCATGCAGATATACAGAATAAGCCACAAGTAACAGAAGTCAATTTTATCAATGGGTAGATAGAAGATACACTATTATTTTAAACTCCATCATCAGACCTGTATATACATGCACACACGCTGTGTGCAATAAATTTTAAGCGAAATTCAGAACTTGGCAGGAAATTTTAGGAAAGACATTTTATTTTCGTATTTTTTTTTAATATCAAATTATTTCCCCAACATCATGTAAGATGTTTTTGTTTTTGTTTATACTGTTAGCAGTTAGCACACAATTAAATACAGGGAACGACTTAAGAATTTTCAGAAGATTTAAGGCATTTGATATTGCAAATTTTAAAAATTCATCAGTCAGAAAATTCAGACACCAAAAATTGCAAATTTTGACAAACAAAAATCAATTTTGTCAACTGGTCACCAGAAAAACACAAATTTAGTCAAAGGACCGTGGAAAATGCAAACTATCATTAAAGAGCTTCCAAAAAAAAAAAAAAAAAAAAACATTAATTTTGTCAAAGGATTAAAAAAAGAAAAAAAAAAAAAAAAAGCAATGTTTGCCAAAAGATCCCAAGAAAAATATGAATTTCATCAAAGAGCCTCGAACATAATGCGATTTCAGTGAAGAATCTCCTAAATAAATGCATTTCAACTAAAAAAATGCACACTTTGACAATAGACCATGCAAAAACAAGAAATCCTGACAAAGGACCACACAAAAAATGCTAAGTTTGTCAAAAACATCAAAAAAAGACGAATTTTGTCCATATTAAAGTAATGTAACATGTAATTTTATTAGACATTAAATTAATTTGCAGAAAGTTTTTGATCCAATATTTACGTGCACAGAAAGTTTTTGATCCTATACAAGTCTGTCAATCATATTGATTGACAAAGTTATACAGTCTGTTGGAAAAATTTTATTTGTACATAACTTTACCAATTGGTATGATTGAGTTTAAAATAATAGTATATTAACAGTATATCAGTGATTAATCATCCGAGATTTCATGTAACGTTTGTGTTGTAATTTAAAAAAAAACTTATACATGTGGTACAAATAATAAGATTCATTTCACAACAGTATGTTTGCATCTATTCCATATGAATGTATGTATAAAATCATTATGCATGCATATTATTATTTTCATTATATGTTTCATGTTTGAGTCAAAGAATTTTAAAGGAGTAATTGTATATTTAAAAGTATGCCACGTTTCCGCGTAATTTGAAACCACTCAAATATTTAATGCTTAATTCGGAGGAATAGATTATATTACAATAAACTCAATTATTAATGCTTAATGGTTTCATAAATATGGATGCAAATTTGCTAGCTAACTATTTTATGAAATTAATTGCTACTATTTTATGTAGTTAATTGAAAAAAAAAACTATTTCAATATTTTTTTAAAAAAATAGGTAATAATGAATGATTTGGTCGAAGCATATTAGGGTCATGTTTATATGATAAATTTAAGAATGTATGGAATGATATGTAGTAAGCAAAATTTTATAATCTATGGAACTCGTGACAATGCAATATAAAGATGCTATATTGTATTTCATACCTATTTGGCCATGCTAACAAGGTAAGTTTATTTATGCATTAAATATTATCTAAATAATGTAAAATTCTTTATAATGCGCAACTTTGCGTTTTTAGGTTTGAGTTATAAAGATCTATTGTACTAATACATTGAATCCATTAAAATAAAATTACATTTGAGCATATTTCTTCTTCCATAGTTTATTACTTTTCGCAATACAGTTGAAGATTTTTGATACAGATGATAATCGACACAAATCTATGTATGAGAGGCAGTCACAATTTAAAATGTAATCAATTACGTCAAATGGAAGACAATCCAAATTTCTCATTATAAAAGCAATTGCAAATATTTCGCTGAAATTATACGAAATATTTAATGATTTCAATCATTTTTTCGATAACGCTGATGGTAAAACTTCTACTGAAAAGTAGCATTTATTAAAACAAATACATCACTATTGAAACTTTACAAAGTTTTGTTTTGATTATGCAGATAAACAAACTGCTGTGATATTTTTCATAGCAAAAGGTAGAAACTGCTTTACGGCGATTGGTCGGCTTCATAATAGTGGCGACATGAGAGTGGCGACATGGGGGGTGTTCAGCTTTTACGCGCGCTGAGCGCGCAGACATGGAGTGGGTTCCTATCGCGGACGGGATATCCGTTCACTAGTCGCTACTGTGCTACCGGTACTGTAACTATGCGCTCAATAACAGGTGGAGAACAGATCACGGATGTAATTTTGTGGTGCCAATTATAAAGATAATCTGTTACAAATGAACTAAAGCCCGCTGGCCGAATGGTCAGAGCGCTGAGCTTGCAACCAGACGATACGGGTTCGAGACCTTGGCGAGCCAAAACTCGGTTTATGTTTTTTTTTTTTTTTTTTTTTTTTAATTACTGGTTGTTTTTTATTAATAAATAAGACATTTTTATTAAAGATAAATTTTATATTAATAACACAGAAGCCCATGTATTTTCTATTTTAATAATAAAATACTTATTTAAATACGAGAAAATGAGATTTTTGCGGAGAGAGTTTTATATTTGAACCCTTCTAATATTCTAAATATCGTTCCAAAGGGATTTATATATATATTAAGCAAATGGATAAAAAAAAAAGTATTCTGCGAAAATATCCGTATACGCATAAAATAATTTCTTAATGTTCTCTTTTTTTTTTAAAAAAAATTTAGAAGTAAGTTTTTATTGAGATTAGGATGCAAATATAATGCATACGTCGATGTTTTACCGTGTTAAAATCAAAATGGAAAATATTATAAAAGCAAAATGTAAAAGATATACATTTTTTAACTAAAAATATCTGCACACATATTTTTTAAAGAGGTGAAATATTTGGTCTTTGCCTTCTAGTTTTGAATTGACTAAGTAGTAGAAAGTGAAAGTATAATTAGAATGTTTATAATTTTTCTATTGAAAATATAAATTAGTGTTTTGCTTATACTAACATAATTTCGGATGTCGTTTGTTTCTTAAATTTTATGATATATTTTGGCCTGTTATCCACACGGTATTAAAATATACAATCATTAAATAAGAAATATTCCGAAAAATTGTCTAACTAACAGTGTAAATTTCATTGAAATCCATCCAGTATTATAGATTACAAATGGCGTTGCAAAGGTTAGAAAAAAACCGGTTTAAACCTGGGAATAACCGGGTTTTTTAGAAATAAGCCGGGTTTTTTGGGAATAAACCTGGTTTATTGGAAATAAATCCAAGAATAAACCGACTTTTTGCAACTCTAATTACAAATCAATCTTGTAATATGTGTATACAGGGTCATCGCTAAGCTTTTTTATTGGTGGGGAAAAAGACTTTAAATTGCCAAGTCAAATTTTCATATTTGCCAACTCGTTTTATATTTGCCAACTCGTTTTATATTTGCCAACTCGTTTGCTAAGTTAACGCATTTAGAAAATGTAATGCAATTCTTATTTGTAAAAAAAAATTAATAATATTCCCAATTAGAGTTGTAACTTTTGCAAATTCTATCAAAAATAGGAAATGTATTGCAGTTTTTATTAAAATTTTAATTAAATTTGACATAAAAGTTTTAAATTTGAGAAGTGTAAAAACATTTGCGAATGTTTGGAGGGAGGTGGGTGGCTCCCCCCTGAGTGGGTATCTCAACCTTGGTTTATTAAAAGCATTCTATTTAATACGAAAAGTATGAAGCAACTGATAAATGATTTTTAAATAAATAAAAAGAAAATTATTAAAAAATTTAAAAATGCATGAGTCAACCAACCAACTTTGCCTACAAACAAAGTGCAACCAATAACAGATAAGCACAAAATGCACAATCACGTTATCAAATCGCCCAGCAGTTTTTTTTTTCTTTTGCGTGGCGCGCATCAGTTTTGAGCAGGATTGGATGTCTTATTTTTAGGTCACGTGATACTTTCCCGGAATACTTTTAATTTTATTTGAGTGGTCACAGGTATGTATTTCTGTTACGAGAATCATGTTTTGAAAATGAAAGGTTGATGAAGAATGTTTTGAAAGGATAAAGGGATATAGTATTTGTATTTACCAATTCTGAACCATAAAAATAATGCAATAATTGAATAACTTTAAAATTCTCTTCTTCGATAGCACCTACTCCAAGCAGAATCTTCTGAACGCGCGCGGGCAAAAAAAGTGTCTTTTGAACACGCCCATGGATTACGCATGTCATTTTTACTTACCCATCATACGTAGTATAGGGTAAGTCTTGCAATCATTTTGAAAATCGAAAAAAAAATTTTGACGGATTTACACGTTTTAGATAGTGGAGATTCCGAAAAACATTTTTAGAAAAAAAAATTTTGCCGTCCGTCTGTCTGTCTGTCTGTCTGTAAACGCTCTATCTCCCGAACAAATTCAGATAGAGAGTTGAAATTTTGTATGTAGCTGGTATGTAAGAATGGGACGAACCCTATTTAATATCAGCAACCTCGATTACCCGGAACTATTTTTTTCGGACTCTCGAAAAATTCGTTCTGATGAAAGGTATATAAAAATTTTCGAATTCTTTTTTTCTAAGGAATGGACGTAAAAGGCAATAAAATAATACACATTTTGCACATAGAATGAAGTCGATCGGATTATTAGTTGCCGAGATATTTGTAATCTTGTTTTCTACATTCTTCGATTTTTCATGACCCTGTATTTCATTCAAATTTCAATTCAGAAGTATATTTTAATTGGAAATGAGACGCTTAATCCGACGCAGTTAATTGTTAGTTAATAGAATTATTATTTTTGGAGTTATAAGGATGTTTCTTTTACGCAGTTCGGTATTACTTGAGTAGTTTGGCGTTTTATATAATTTTTCGAAATTGGTACATCAGCATTTCTTTAATATAGCATTACTATGTATATTAACAATATTTAAATTTTGTTTATGAATTGCAATGCATTGTATAAATAGTTTCACATGTTTTATTTTCATATACATATCCATGATGGGTAAGTATTACGGTGGCCCCCAACGACTAGTTTACTCAGGCAGGGGTTTTGGCATATTCACAGTATCCGCAAAGAAACTCTTCGGGAGGGTTGAATTCTGATTGGGATTGGCCGACGCGTTTTCACGTAACTTGGCGATAATTATACATGGCGTAGCGAGAGACGCTTCCGTCGAGTTTGATTTCCTTCGGAGCCGAGTACAAAGTAAAAATTTGAGTTTAAAAACTTTTAAAGAGTACAGCTTTCAGTAAGACACGTTCCATCCAATGCAATGCTACAAGAGAAAAATTACTTTGTACTCGGTTCGGAAGGAAATCAAACTCCTCGACGGAAGCATCTATCGCTTGTCAAGTATAATTATCGCCAAGTTACGTGAAAACGCGTCGGCCAATCCCTATCAGAATTCAACCCTCTCGAAGAGTTTCTTTGCGGATACTGTGAATATGCGCGTTTTTGTCCTACACTGGACGCATTCAGCGATAACGCGCGCGCTCAGGAGCCAGGAACATGCAATGGGTTCTTATCTAAGGAGAGTGCGTTCTGTGCTACAGATACTGCAATTGTGCGTTCATTAACAGGTGGAGAACAAAGCACGGATTTGATTAATTACGGTGCTATTGTTGAACTATGTGCTCACGAGCAAACGAGCACCTGCCGTTAAGTGTTTTTTATAATTTTATTATTTGGAAACTTCTACAAATTCTGTTTTTAAGTAGTTTATATTTTAATGTCTGATATGTAGGTTGTTTTATTTTAGATCGTATTTCTATTAAATGTTTATTTCCTATTCAAACTGCATTTATTACTCTGCCTTGCTACACATTTATGTAGTATGCTTTACAATTTAATTTCAACAGGTTATGTTGCCCAGGAGGCTATTTTATTTTGAATTAGTAAAATTTATTTAACAGTTCAAATTCATTTTTGTGAAGAAGTGTGATTTAACATATGAAACATATTTGAACAGCAAACGAATTTTACGATGTTATATAACAGTAATTATGATGTTTGGAAATTTAAAATGGAAATGCTGTTGACTGATAAAGGATTATGGGATGTTATTACATCAGAACAACCTACTGAAGCGGGAGCTGATAGTGATGTTTGGATTAATGCAAACAAGTCTGCTTAAGCGAAAATTGCTTTAAGTGTTGAAGATAATCAATTAATGCATATCAAGCATGAGGAAACAGCAAAAGGTATGTGGAATTCTTTACGTAAAGTTTATGAACAAAAGCATTTAAATACAAAACTTTTCTTGCAAAGAAAGTTATACAGTATGAGATATGATGAAACCTTAAACATGAAAGATTATATTCAAAATATATTAGAAGTAGTTGATCAACTAAGAGGTCTAGGTAAAATAATCCCAGATGATGATATTATTATCGCAATTTTACTATGCGGTATTCCAGAGAGTTATGATTATGATTCCTTAATTACAAGTTTAGAAGCTCGTTCTTCTGAGGAATTATCATTAGAATACGTAAAAAGTAAACTTATTGCAACGTATGAGCGTCGCTTAGAAACATCTAAATTAAATGATGAAACGGCAATGAAAACATTTAAAGAATCAAAGAAAAAGGAAAATTTTAGGGTTAACTCTGAAAACAAATCGAAACAGCTTTGCTATTACTATAAACGACCAGGACATATTAAAAAATTTTGTTATTTATGGAAAGCTCAGCAGCATAAAACAAGAGATCATAAAGTTAAAATGATTACAGATAGTGAGGAAATTAAAACGGAAAATGAAAATTTTCAATGTCTTAAAGCTTCTAATAAATTCTCTAATGTTAATTGGTATATTGATTCTGCTGCGACAACTCACATGACAAATGATAAAAATATTTATTGCACTGAAATAAAGCCAAAACGAGGCCAAGTACAAGTTGCTAGTGGTCAATTACTCGATATTAAAGGCATTGGTGATTGTTTAATTAAATACAGAGGAACAGGCAATGAAGTTAGAAATATAAGACTTTGTGATGTCGTATATGTTCCAGATCTTGACAGCAGTTTATTATCAGTGGAACGACTTCATGAAAACGACTGTTTTGTACATTTTGGAAACAGGAAATGTACAATAATGAAAAACGACCAAGTTATAATTGATGGAAAATTAGAAAATGGTCTGTACAAATTAAACTGCAATGAAATTGCTAATAAAGTTTTTGAAGAATCGCATATCAATTGTATTCATATGTGGCATAGAATATTTGGACATCGTGATCTTCGAGCAATTAAGGAATTACAAGATAATCAATTAGTCCATGGTTTAAAAATGAAGGACTGTAAACAGAAAATGAAATGTTTATGTTGTACTAAGGTTAAAATAGTTCAGAATGCTTATCCTAAGAGAAGTGAACATCGAGCATCAAAAGTTGCGGATTTATTCCATGCTGATATTTGTGGACATTTTCAAAACGAGACTCCCACAGGAAAGCGCTATTTATTAATACTTATAGATGACAAGTCAAGATATTTAACTGTTTATTTACTGAAACAGAAAAGCGAAGCAGCTACAAAAATTGAAGAATTTTTCTGTTATGTGAAAACTAAATTTGAATGTACGCCAAAGTTTTTAAGATGTGACAGAGGATGGGAATTTGTGAATGGAAGACTTCGAAATTTCATGATTAAGGAAGGAATTAAATATCAGTTATCAGTACCACATTCTCCTCAACAGAACGGAGTTGCGGAAAGAAGGAATCGTTATTTGACTGAAATGGCAAAATACATGCTGGAAGATTCAAAGTTAGATAAAAAGTTTTGGGGAGCAGCGATAATGACATCGAGCTACCCGCAAAATCGTTTACCCACAAATGCTTGCAAGAAAACACCTTTTGAAATATGGCATGGGTATAAACCAACAGTAAAGCACTTGAAGATTTTTGGTTGCAAAGTTGTATATTATATTGCACCTGTATTGAGAAGAAAATTGGACAACAGAGGTAAATAAGGAATTTTTCTTGGTTATACAGAAGAATCTAAAGGTTATACTATTCTTGATAAAGAGACAAACAAAGTAATTATTTCAAGACATGTAATTTGTCTCAATGATGGAGAAAATGAAATATTAACTAATGCTCATGAAACAAGCGACTGTAATAAACACAAGAAAATTACCTTAAACTTATATGATGAGCATGAAGCAAAACCTTTAGAGGAAGATAAAGATTTAGAAGAAAACGAAAATGTAATAGTAAGACGTTCAGAACGTTCCAACAAAGGTGTACCTCCTGTAAGATATATTACAGCTTATAAAACATCTGTTAAAAGTGTCGACGAACCTATACCATGGACTGAAATGAAAAAGTTACCTGAAGGTGAACAAAATTAATGGATTAAAGCTGCAGACGACGAAATTAAATCAATCGAAGAAAGAAATGTTTGGGAACTTACAGATTTACCTCAAAACCGAAATGCAATTAGTACTAAATGGGTTTTTAAACTTAAACAAGATCAAACCGGAAACGTTTCACGTTACAAAGCTCGACTTGTTGCTAAGGGATTTACTCAAAAGCCATGAGAAGATTTTAAAGAAACATATGCTCCTATTGCAAACAATGTAACATTTCGAGTACTCTTAACTGTGGCAAGTGCCAAGAATATGAATATTAATCATTTAGATGTAAAAACAGCTTTTTTAAATGCTGATATAGATGAAGAATTATATATACGACAACCAGAAGGATACATTATTAAAGGTAAAGAAGGTAAGGTTTACAGATTAAAGAAAGGTTTATATGGCTTAAAACAATCCGCCAAAACTTGGAATGATAAGGTAAATTTAATTTTAACATTAAATTTCTATGTACGTAGTAAAGTGGATCAGTGTCTCTACATCAGAAAAGAAGAAAATGGTTGGAGTTATATTCTTTTGCATGTTGATGATATACTTATTTGTACATTAGATTAAGAAACTGAAATTAATGTAATGCAAATATTTAAAGGATCGTTTGATATATCTGTTTTAGGACAAGTGTCGTATTATTTAGGAGTTCAAGTTGAACGACTGGAAGATGGGTGTTTTCTAATAAACCAGAAAATAAAAATTGATCAACTTATCAAGAAATATGGAATTAAGTGAAGCTAAAAATCAAATATCCCTATGAATCCAGAATTTTTGAAAAATGAAGATTCATCAAGAAAATTAGAAATATCAAGTGCAGAGAAACAATCGGATCTCTTTTATACATTTCTAATACCTCAAGACCAGATATTTCAATAACAGTTGGAATCTTATCAAGACGAGTTAGTAAACCAACTGAAAATGACTGGAATGCAGTTAAACAAGTTATGAGATATCTTAAAGGAGCATCCGAGTTTAAATTGAAATTTGGGAAAGATCTATCCCCGTTTGAAATTTTTGTTGATGGTGATTGGGGTGGAAATATTTCAGATCGAAAGTCTACAACCGGATTTATAATTATTCTAGGAAATTCACCTGTAATATGGTCAAGTAGAAAACAACACTCAGTTTCACTGTCCTCTACTGAAGCTGTATTTATTGCTGTGTCTGCAAAGAGGGACTAGCGTCTAGCGACAGCAGGATTCCTAATGGTAGGACTTAGAATAAAATCTGCAAATCTTGAACTTTCAGATTTATCCCTAAAGAGGGATATTTTCCTCTTTTAGACTATTGCATTGTGCTGCCATCTATTAATAGAAAATTAAAGCCTTTGTACTTACAGTTATTTAAGATTATTACTACATTGAATACTGTGACAGACAAAACTGAAATAAATTATCAATGGCGTTTAAGTTAATATTGCTCTTAATTCAACTATTTCTTGAGTTTATGTAATAATTATATTTTAATATTTACAAATCACATCCATACTTTCATGTATAATAAGCTAAACAAAAACATGCTAATTTATTATTTCATATTTATCATATAAATTACAATTTAAATTAAAATAATCAACATAAAAATGATTCCGCCCCCCCCCCCCCAAAAAAAGTGTCACAACATCTTAGGATAGTAATCAGGCATTCCCAGAAACGGTTTTCTTATGGACTGATGAAAACTCTTACTTTAAGTTTTGGCATTTAAATTATTTATAGAGTTTATATTGTTCTCTATTAAAGCGATTCTTGAATTTATGTGGTAATTACATTGAGGAATTTTCAAAATATAGCTACAGTTTTATAACAACATAAACTAAGTATGCTAATTTATTATTATATATATTTTATGATATATATTGAATTGAAATAATTGGCATAAGTAATTTACCCCCCCCCCCCACGAAAAAAAAAAACTTTCATTACAGTTTATTTTAAAAGTGTAAACAAGCAAAATATTCCCAGAAATTCTTTTCGTAGCAAAACTTTAAAATTCTTCGACTTTCTAATCAGTGTCAATAAATATTAAGTAACAGATTTCATTTCAGAAGCAATCTTAAAGATAATAAAAAAACCAAAAGCTGGTTATCGCTGGTTATGATAGAAAAACCTTGATTATCTCATTTTCAATAACCCGCATTATCAGATCTCTATCGATAATTTCCCTAAGCATTTGAGGAAAGAGGGGAAAATATACCTCTTTAGGGATTAATCCCAAGTTTCAAGCTTTGCAGATTTTATTCTAAGTCCTACCATTAGGAATCCTGCTGTCGGTAGACGCTAGTCAAAGAGGGTGTGTGGTTAGCACAATTATTGTGTGAAATTGAGGATACATAGAAAAAGCAATTTACGATTTATGAAGACAACCAAGGATGTATAGCCCTGATTAAAAACGAACGAATCAGTCAAAGATCCAAACACATTGATGTTCGTTACTGTTTTATACGTGAGCTCTATAAAGATGGTGTGTTTGATATAAAGTACTGTGAATCTCATAACAAGACTGCAGATATGTTTACAAAGCCATTGAGAAAAATTAAATTTAATAAAATGTGCGATAAAATTATTTTTAATGCGGCAGCTGTTGGGAAATAATTATTAATAATGTTGGTGGCAACACCAAATTTGTATTGCTGGTTTGGCAACGTTATGTTGTTGTTATTTAAGAACAAGAAAAATACGATGTAAGCTGCGTTAGCGGTGTTTTAGATTCAACGTAAAAAAAGTTACTCTAGAAAGTTTTTTTCTATTCTAAATTGTTCTTCTGTTGTAAATAAACATTTTCTTTCTTAGTCACTTAGCTCTTACTTTAAAAACTTAACATGGTAGCAGAGCGTGGTTTCGAATCGAGCTTGTGACTAAGAACAATAGAAGTAACGTAAAAACGGAAAAAAATTGTAAAAATCTAATCGCTTAAAAAAAAAAAATAAAAAAATAAAAAAAAAAAAAGTAAAAATGACGAATATGTTTGAAGATGTTTCGCAAGTTGAAAAAATTCGTGACTCAAGTTCATTCCCGCTTTGGAAATTTCAAGTAAGCATAATATTAAAATCTAATTCCTTGTTCGAAGTAGTAAATGGAACTAAAAATAAAGAAAGCCTAGCGGCGGATGCCAAATTGGCGTGGGAAAAGAAAGATGCTAAAGCTCAACAAATAATTGTAACAACTATAGATAAAAAAGTGATGATGCATATTATAAATTGCGAAAATTCTCATGAGATGTATAAGAAATTATGTAATATTTTTGAAAGAGATACGGAACAACAAATATGTAACTTGCTACAGGATTTTTTCAACTACAGTTTTAGTGCAGAAATTGGTATCGCTACACATATAAGCAGATTAGAAAACATTGCTTTTAAACTAAAAGCCCTTAATAAACAAATTGATGATGAAGTGGTTATTTCTAAAATTTTATCCACACTTCCAGAACAATATAAGCATTTTAGAACTGCATGGGACTCTACTAATACTGAAGAAAAAACCCTAGAAAATTTAACAGCAAGATTATTGAATGAAGAGTTGTGTACAAGAGGTGCAAATAAAAATGAAGAACCAGTTGCTTTCAAAATATTGGGAAAAAGATGCTTCAAATGCAACAATGCAGATCATTTAGCAAGATCATGTGGTAAAGCTAAGTACCCTGTAAAAAGTGTTAAAGTACAGAGATGTTTTAAATGTGATAGCAAATTTCACTTGGCTAAAGACTGTAATAAAGTAAAAATAATCGTCCCCGATGCGGCATCTGTAAAAAGGATCATTCAGAAAAAGACTGTTATTTTCGTAAAAATGGAAAACCAGCTGTTTCCTTTCTTGCTCAAGAATCTAGTAAAACAAGTTTTGTTAGTAAATTCGTAGTAGATTCAGGATCCTCTTCTCATATGGTAAATAATAAAATAATGCTGAAAAATCCTGTGAAGATTTCTACTGAAATTGGATTAGCAAAGAAATCTGAAATAATGAAAGCTGAATATTTTGGAAAAATTGAAGCTGAAACTTGCACATTAAAAAATGTACTCTATGTTCTGCAGCTGAGTAAAAATCTATTGTCTGTTAATGCGATTACAGAAGATAATGGAGAAGTAAAATTTGTAGAAGATAGAGTAGAAATTTCAAGAGATGGAAAAATTGTTTTGGAAGGATATAAAAACAACAAGGGACTCTATGAAATTGATTTAAATCAACAAAATAAAGCCTTGATTTGTGAGAAGAAAAATTCGACATTGTGGCATCGAAAACTTGGACACTTGAGTAGCAAAAATGTAAAATTATTGTTGAAAAGTTCAAGTGGTATAGATTTAAAAGTTGAAGACATAAAAATGTTAGAAGAAGATCTGTGTGAAATTTGTCTTAAAGCGAAGCAGACTAGATTTCCATTAAAATCTATAAAAACAAGAGCAACTAGACCATTGGAGCTGATCCATACCGATATTTGTGGCCCAATAGAAGTGAGTACATGGGACAGTAAAAGGTATTTCTTAACATGTTTGGACGATTATACTCATTTTGTCATGGTTTTTCTATTAGAAAATAAGTTTGAAGTTGCAGACATTCTTAAACAGTATATTGAAGAAGTCGAAGCTAAGTGGTCACTCCGTGCCTCTTAACGCTGTGACAATGGAGGAGAATATGTTTCTCATAAGTTAGTAAACTGGTGCAAAAATAAAGGGATTGTTTTAGATTATAGCATCCCACATACGCCACAACTTAATGGAAAAGCAGAACGGTTGAATCGGACACTCTTTGAAAAAATCAGAGCTCTAATATTTGATTCCGGACTCTAAAAAGAAATGTGGGGTGAAGCATTGCGAACTGCAGCCTATCTCCTAAACAGACGTCCAACAGAATCTATTAGTGTTACACCTGCTGAAATGTGGTTCCAAAAGAAACCAGATTTATCAAGATTGCAAATATTTGGCAGTGTGGCTTATGCTAAAGTACTTGGTCGGCTGAAGAAATTGGATAGAAGAAGTAATAAACTAATCTTTGTCGGATATGCTGAAAATGGCTACAGATTATGGGATCTCAAAACTAAGAAAATACAAATTTCAAGAGATGTGATATTTCTTGAGCCTATAGTTAATGAACCAAATGATTTGATAAATACTTTAATTTTCAAGATTAAAGTAGTGAAGATGAGGAGAATCTTAACGACATGAAACAGACTACATCAGAAGATCAAAACGTTGAAGAACTTGGACGAGGCAAAAGAACAAAAGCACCTCCTGTTTATCTTAATGACTATGCTCTGTTGACATATGAAGAAGCCATTAGTGGAGATGATAAAGAATTGTGGAAAGAAGCAATAGAAGAGGAAAAGAAATCCCTAGAAAAAAAATGAAACTTGGAAAGTAGTTGACAGAAATGCAGCAAAGAATAAAAAGATATTAAGTAACAAATGGATATTTAAAATTAAAGATAATGGAAAATACAAAGCACGTTTGGTTGTGAGAGGTTTTGAACAAAAATATGGTTGTGATTATGAAAAAACTTATAGTCCAGTTGTAAGCATTACTCCTTTCAGAATTATTTTTGGACTAGCATTGAAGAAACAATATAAAATGATGAAATTTGACATTAAAGCAGCATTTTTGTATGGCAAATTGGATGAAGAAATTTATATGAACATGCCAGAAGGATATGATGAAAAATATAAGATATGTAAACGTCAAAGATCATTGTACGGTTTAAAACAAGCATCTGTATAGTGGAACAAAAGATTAACAGATTTTTTGAAAGAAAGTGGTTTTGTACAGATTAAATCTGAACAGTGCATTTTCATAACTGAAGACAAAAGCATAATATTAGCTATTTATGTTGATGATGGAATTTTAATTGGGTGTGATCATGCAAGATTAACAGATTTTCTTGAGAAGTTAAAAAAGGAATTTGATGTAACCTATGAAGAACCACATTCATTTCTGGGTATGAATTTAGAATTAAAAGATGACACGGTGAAAATTCATCAAGATTGGTTGGCTAGTTGGTTGATTTGGGTTTAATGGCGCAAAATCCCTTAAGGGACATGCTGCGCCAAAACAAAGACTAAAAGTACACATGTGAAAAAGAGAAAATGTCAAAATATCTGGATGGGGTTTCCCATCCAGATATAGTCAAGCAAATAGGTTAAGAAAAATAAAATACTTAAAATATTACAATGCAGCTAATTAGAATGTCATTAAAGGGCATCCAAACGAAGATAGAGAAAAGATTATATATGAAAATAAAAACCTGCATGTTTTAAAAAGTTAAAGAGTGCCCCATGAGGTGTTTCCCCTATGAGGTTTGTCAAGATTGGTGATGATGAGTTAAAATACATTCTGTACAAGTGCCGGAGCCCCGGACAGTCAGTTAAAAGATGATGAATGGTCAGATGATCAAAATGGCAATGAGGACACATGGGTGCATCCTCTCTAAGTAATAGATGATTATCAGTGATCCTAGAGTGACCTATTTTCAGACGAGTCAGAAAAACATCTGTTTTCATGGGGTAGATTGGAGGCCAGATCATTATTGTAGGTTTGATATGGTGCAATTTATTATTATGTTCTAAATCCCAACTCTCTTGCCATTTATTTTGAATAAAATGATTAATAATTAGTTTAACGTCTGAGAATGGTATTTTATGATGCAATGAATTAAGTGCAAGTTTTGCCGCCTCATCTGCTTTCTCGTTTCCAGGTATACCCATGTGTCCAGGTACCCAACAAAATAAAATATTATAATCACGTCTTGTCAAATTATTATAAAAGTCTAAGATGGATGAGACATACGGATGCTTTTTAAAAGATTTAATTGCGTCAATAGAACTATTTGAGTCAGTATAGATGATGGAGGATGTTTTATGATGATGAGATATGTGTACCATGGCCCTTTCTATTGCAATTAATTCGGCAGTAATATAGATGTAGAAGGATGAAGTCGATAACTGAGAGTCATACCATCACAATATATACCACAGCCAACAGTATTTCCATTCTTTGAGCCATCTGTATAAATGTCTAAGTGATTGCTATAAATATCTCGATGTGCAGCAAATAGGCATTTAAAGATCACAGGGGTTAGAGTCTTTTTTTTCATAGCCTTTAAAAGGATGAAGGATTGCGATAGCAGGTGGATTCCAAGGAGGGTAGATATGCAATGGACATGTACTCACCTCAATATTATTCAGAGGGCCATTACTGATTATGCTTCTCATTCTTACACCAAAAGAAGGCACACAAGATGGGCGATTCTGATATAGAATATCATTGTCAGAGTTTAAAATATATGTATGAAGTGGATGACTAGGATGTGAAAGGACACGGTAAAACAACTCCAGAGAAAGTTTTTCACGAGTATAATGTAATGAAGGTTCATTACAGTCAACATATAAGCTTAAAACAGGTGATGTACGAAATGCACCAGAGCAAACACGAAGTGCGCTATGGTGCACTGTGTCAAGTTTCTTAAGAACAGACTTACAAGTAGAGCTGTAGACCTGGCAGGCATAGTGAAAAAAAAATCATCAAGAACTATATTCAAAACAAGTATTAGAAAGATTTCGAATGTTGGACGCAAAGACAACAAATACACCTTTATTACAGAATGGAACAGTAAATTATATTCAAGAAAAAGAAAATGTGTTTCCATATCGAGAAGCTATTGGTAGTCTTCTTTATTTATCATGTAGAACAAGACCAGATTTGTCCTTCGCTGTTGCTTATGAAAGTTGCCATGTGGAAAACCCATCTAACTGTGATATTTCTAATCTCAAAAGAACTTTAAGATATTTAAAAGGAAACAAGGACTTGGGTGTAATGTATACAACAAGTGGTAGTGATACAGAACTGATTGCCTATTGTGATGCAGACTATGCAGGTGATCCTGATACTCGTATAAGTACCACTGGATATGTAATATACTTTTGTGGAGGCCCAGTAAGTTGGAGCTCAAGAAAACAGCCTATAGTAGCAACGTCAAGTACTGAAGCAGAATATATTGCAGCGGCTGAATGTTGTAAAGAACTTGTTTATCTCAAAACTTTAATTGAGGAAATTACAAATGATAAGATTTCTATAACTTCAAATATAGATAATCAAAGTGCTATAAATATAATTAAAAATGGGGTTGTAAGTAAACGAAGTAAACATATTGATGTAAGATTTTACTTTGTAAAAGAGAAAGTTGATGAGGGTTTAATTAATATAAAATATTGCCCAACTGATATTCAAATTGCTGATATATTTACTAAAGCATTGGGACCAAACAAGTTTGAAAAATTTAAAGCTAAATTGGTAATGTAATATGTTTGTTTGAATTTAAAATTTACTGTGTTTGTATATATGTATATATCTACTTTACTTAAATTTATTAGCCTATTTTGTAAGTGTAAAAATATATCTTTCGGTTAGAATGTAATACTTTATCCTATCAAAAACATGAATGTGAAAGAATGCCAAGTTCGTTAAAGGTTTTGCTAATAAAAGAAGTGAGATCTAACTGCAAACCAAGTTCTTTCGAAGATTCTTAAGTTTTAACTCCTGTCATGCATAATATTCTTCAATTGCTTAAAATGATTTGGTATGTTACTTGTTATTCAATAGAGCGACTTGGCTAGTTTTCTCTTATTCAAATTTCTCTATTTAATTGATCAGAACTTAAAGTTGATCACTTAATTAATTTATCAATACCTTAACTTCAATGTACTTATTCGAACACTCGATTGACTAGATCTTTTCCAATCAGATTCTAGATTAAATTATACTCTGACTGAAACATTAAAGTTGGTGGCTGAAAACTTGCCAAGTCGCTCTATTGAATAACAAGTAACATACCAAATCATTTTAAGCAATTGAAGAATATTATGCATGACAGGAGCTAAAATTTAAGAACCTTCGAAAGGACTTGGTTTGCAGTTAGATCTCACTTCTTTTATTAGCAAAACCTTTAACGAACTTGGCATTCTTTCACATTCATGTTTTTGATAGAATATCATTATTTTTTTTTGTAAAATCACTTCTTTTATTAGCGAAACCTTTTACGAACTTGGCATTTTTTCACATTCATGTTTTTGATAGGATATCATTATTTTTTGTCAAATCACTTCTTTTATTAGCGAAACCTTTAACAAACTTAGCATTTTTTCACATTCATGTTTTTGATAGGATATCATTTTTTCTTTTTTTGTCAAATAAATAGGTATTTGTTTCTTTTTTGAAATAAATAGGCTTAATATTAAATTAGGTTTATTTAATATTAATTAATCTTACAGCTTTTTCTTGCGTTTATTCACTGTTTTTTTTTTTTCAATCAAATTAAAAAATTTTAACATTAGGACTGCTTATGTTCCTTTAAATTCCACTAATAAGGATGATTCTTTTATGTGATTGGGTACTACTTGATTATCTCGTCGACCAAAAATGATTGTCGCCAACTAAACGATATATCGCGAAATTGACATCAAAAGTGATGCTAATTTGGCGCTATTTCTGGTATTTCGCCAAATTCTCATAGACTCCCATTGTAATCTGGCAATTTATCCAATACTTTTATTAGAGCAAGGACTGTCGCCATCATTTTGACATCTTTTTTTTTTTTTTTTTTTTTTTTTTTTTTTTTTTTTTTTAATCGGTTCGCTAACTTCCCAATATTGCTTAAATATTGCTATTTAGAAAGTTTTTAGAACGCTTTTCGTGCATTTTTAACCTTCTAAATTTTGTATTTGTTAACAAATGTTCTTAGTGATCATTTATATCTTATAAGTAATGAACATGGCAAATTTGATGTTTCTAGGCCCTTAACATACACACATTTTACTCTTTTAACTCTTTTGGATTAGTGGCATCGACATAAGATATAGCCTACATTGGAGCAAGGACTGTCACCATCATTTTGATATCATTACTTTTAAGATCGGTTTGTTGTTTGCTGAGATTGCTTAAAAATCCCAATTTAAAACATTTTTAGAACGCTTTTCGCGCATTTTCATCCTTTTTGAATACCGTATTTTTTAGCAAATGTCCTTAGAGTTCATTTATATTTTATATATAATTAACATGCCAAACTTTATGTTTCTAAGTCCTTCAGTATTACAAAAGTTGTATTTTTAGAATGTTTTTTGCTTCTCCACCCTCTTATGGTTAATGGTATACTCATAAAATATAGCCTATGTTTGAACCGGGGCGAATACCACCATTTTGGTACTATTGATTTTGAAATCGGTTCATAGTTTCGCAAATTAGCTTTGATACTCGCAAAAAGTGACGCCAACTTGGCACTATTTCTGATATTTTGCAAAATTCCCATAAACTCTAAAAAGCCAAACTTTATAATTCCAGTCCCTTAACATACAGACAAAGCATTTTTAGAACGTTTTTTGCTCTTTTATTCACTTTGGGTTACTGGCACCGACATAAGATATAGCCCATGTTGGAGCAAGGACTGTCATCATCATTTTGATATCATTACTTTTAAGATCGGTTTGTTGTTTGCTGAGATTGCTTAAAATCGCTATTTAGAACGTTTTCAGAATGTTCTTCGCGGATTTCCACCCCTTTTAAATTTGGTATTTTTTAGCAAATGTTATTAGTGAACATTTATATCTTATAAATAATTAGCATGCTAAATTTTGTGCTTCTAGGCCCTTCAGTAAAACAAAAATCCCATTTTTATAGTGTTTTTTACTTCTGAAGCCCTTTTTGGTTAGTGGAACAGACATAAAATATAGTCTATGTTTTAACCGGGGCGAATACCATCATTTTGGTACCATTACTTTTGAAATCGGTTTGGTAGTTTCAGAGATTAGCCCCGATACTCGCCAAAAGTAACGCCAATTTGGCACTATTTCTGGTATTTTGTGAAATTCTCATTGTAAACTCCCATTGTAATCCAATATTTATCGCCTAACCAACCATTAATATTTAATTAATGGTGATTTCTGATTTTTTTCGTATTTATAGATCCAATAACCTACCTCCACACCAAATTTCAACTTCCTAAGTCACCTGGAAGTAGTCAAACATTTCTATGAGTGAGTCAGTGGTAAAAACAGTTATTTTCAGACGTCAATTTCTCGTGAAAAGTAAAATATTTTTTAAAAAATTTATAGGATTCGGAAATTAGAAGATGGTCTTACACGACACGAAAAATTGCAATTGTGTAGGTCAAATAGAATTTAAGTTATTGAGGGGTCAAAAGTGTCCCGAAATAGTTCGGGTAATATAACCCACTGCCGGTTGTCGCCTTTTACTTTGTGAACTTGGCTGACACACTGCCGTGTGTCTAGATATCTGTAAATGTGGTATAATTTAAAACTAGAATAACTTTAAGGGAGTGCTTTTAACTGTATTATTAATAATTAAGGGAGTGTGTTGGAAAATAATTATTAATAATGTTGGTGGCAACACCAAATTTGTATTGCTGGTTTGGCAACGTTATGTTGTTGTTACTTAAGAACAAGAAAAATACGATGTAAGCTGCGTCTCAGTACTTGCCCACCAACCAACCAACCAACGATGTAAGCTGCGTTAGTGGTGCTTTAGATTCGACGTAAAAAATGTTACTCTAGAAAGTTTTTTTCTATTCTAAATTGTTCTTCTATTGTAAATAAACATTTTCTTTCTTAGTCACGTAGCTCTTACTTTAAAAACTTAATAGCAGCTTGAGGAGATGTTTTGAACTATGTGTTCACGAGCAACCTGCCGTTAAGTGTTTATTATAATTTTATTATTTGACAACTTCTACAAATTCTGTTTTTAAGTAGTTTATATTTTAATGTCTGATATGTAGGTTGCTTTATTTTAAATCGTATTTCTATTAAATGTTTATTTCCTATTCAAACTGCGTTTATTACTCTGCCTTGCTACACATTTATGTAGTATGCTTTGCAATTTAATTCAACAGCTATAAGGAAAAGGCATGTTTACAAACAAACGCTTCCTTCAACCAGTCTACCAATTATATTTTTGCTTTAGCGATCATTACAGGAATCATCACGGCGACGTTAACCAATCATACAACAGAGCTTTTAATCGCTGACAAATCAGACCAATCTGATCGCCTTGATTTCTTGTATAAAATAAAAGTTTTAAATGTTTGTAAAATAGGAGGAAATTATTGTGGATCCACAGTAATTTTGGCCACAGTGTGGTTAGCTGCCCTTTCCTTATTAGTCCAAGAGCCGACCGCACAAAACCCTAAGTCATCGGCCACAAGAAAAATTCCTTTATTTTAAGGAAGAGTAGTAATAGGTGAATCTAATCATCCATGTCTGGAGGAAGCGGATTGGTGCATAATCCAAAAATTAATACCACTAGTGGTTGACTCGTAGACTTAGCATTATGTTTTTCTACATCCAATTTTCAATGTTTCAATACTTTTAATTGTATGGCAAACACAATGTTAAACGTTCGAGTGAACCACTAGTGGTATCAATTTTCGAGTTATGCACCACTTCGCTGCCGGCAGACATGGATGATTAGATTCCCCTATTACGTACTACACAGTAAAAAAAAAGTCCTGAAATGGGTAAAAAAAAAACCCAATTTGGGTTGAAAGATTGTTGGGTAGGGGTAACCCAAATTGGGTTAATACCAAATTGGGTCATGATCCATGCCTGTTTTGGTTATCACTGTTTATTCATTTTGGGCACTGTTAAATACCCATTTTGGGTTGAAAGATTGTTGGGTATGGGGTAACCCAAATTGGGTTAATACCAAATTGGGTCATGATCCATGCCTGTTTTGGTTATCACTGCGTATCTATTTTGGGCACTGTTAAATACCCATTTTGGGTTGAAAGATTGCTGGGTATGGGGTAACCCAAATTGGGTTAATACCAAATTGGGTCATGATCCATGCCTGTTTTGGTTATCACTGCGTATCCATTTTGGGCACTGTTAAATACCCATTTTGGGTATTTTAAGACCCAATCTGGATGCTAGTGAGAATCCATTTTAGGCAGAGTTTAATACCCAATTTGGATACATTAAAACCCATTCTGGACATCGCTGAGAATCTATTTTAGGCAGTGTTTAATACCTAATTCAGACATCTTAAGACCCATTCTGGACACCACTGAGAATCCAATGTAGGCATTGTTCAAGACCGAATTTGGGTATCTTAAGACCCATTCTTGATACCACCAAGAAACCATTTTAGGCAGAATTCAATACCCAATTTGGATATTTTAAGACCTATTCTGGACCTATTCTGGAATAATAAGCCTTTTTAGGCACTGTTTAATACCCAATTTGGATGCTTTAAAACCCATTCTGGATACAATCACCAATTCATTTTGGAGATTATTTCATACCCATTTTGTCTATGCCAACAGCTGTTTTCCACAATTTTAAATGTCTTTTAGGGCACATTAGTACTCAACAATCAATTTAGATAAATTTAAATATCTTTCTTCGCACACTTATCTATAATTTTGAACATTGCACAATCATCTCAAGCGTTTGAACTTTCTATATATACTTATTGATTTTATTAAAGCATTACTTTCAAATTCTAAAGTTAAAATATTACTTCAAAAAATTATTCATATTTAAAGACAATAGCTGAATATCAGTTATTGATAGATGATTATATAATATTATTGGGATAACAATAATAAATAATTTCTTCAGCAACTTTTGGAATTTTCTGTCAGATTTGGAACTTTTCTGGTATACAAAAGCTTGATTTGTAACAAATTTAGGACATTTTTATGAGTTAAACTATTAAATTAAATATGTTATGCTATCAAATTTTATTGCTTTGTCATTAACTTTATTTTTTTTTATTTTTATTTTTTTTTTTTTGGGGGGGGGGGGTCTGTCAAATTCTTAGAATATTATTCTCACTGCAAGCAATAAACTTAACAGTAGGAAAACTGATTAGAGCCATTTTGAATATCAAAAGCATAACTTATGTATTGCATTCTTGGTTGTGATATTTTATATGTGAATATAATTAGGTATTTTGTCATTATCCATACTTAAAATAGAATCTAGTTAATCGAGCATTATAACACTGGAGTTCATTATCGTTTATTCTAATGTTATCTTCGAATAATTATGTTAGACAATGAAGCGGCTGCACAATCATCTTATCGAGGTGAGAGGGCTGAAATTACAAGATTACTTAAAACAAGATTTACATATTAAAATGCAACTGGTCTGCAAATTCATATCTTCATGGATAGATCCTACAAAATTGTTTCTAGTGGTTGACTGATAATTTTACCATTAGACTTCCCTGCTTCCAGTCCTCCATATTTTTATAACTTTGAGTGCAAGAAAACACAAAGGTAAATCTATCAACCGTTAAATTGGGTCTGCAAGTGGCTTCCAAGATACGGCTTGACAGAGCAGTTGCATTTTAATATGCTTATCAAATTCTGTCTAATTTTGGAATGTCAACTCTCAAATTGAGAGATGGTCTGTACAGTCGCCACTTGGTATATGTTTTATTCGTGCTGACAATTACATTAAATCATCAACTGCATTTTTCGTATGTAGGGGTTAAAATGAAACTTTCCAGTAGATAAAACATCTTGATCTTTCTAGTGTTAAGAACCAAGCATGCAATAAAATCAGCACACAGAGCAATGTTACTATATTTCAAATCCAGGTATAAGTAAAGTGCAAGAACTTTTTTAATTTGTAAATAAAATGAGATTAATTATGCTCATTTGACAATTAATAATTCACCATTTTTTTTCTTTCATCATCAATATTTTTGTCACAACTGAATGAATGAAAAAATTAAATATCCATTTCTTAAAAAAAGAAAGAAAAAATAGTGATCTCTTAAACAGAATAATAAGCAATTGAACTAAGACATTGTTATTTGAAAACAGGTTGTTCAGGATTCATTTATCTCTATTACTGTGTTTCAGAAATGAAATTTGTTTTGATGGAGCCAATATACTTTTTGAATTTATAGATTCAATAATTTTGTGACAAGAATAGTACAACAAAGCTAAAACAAACTTTCTTATGCAAAACAACTTAAATTTTTTATGCTTACTATCTTCTGAAAATTAGTGAATATGATTATTTTTTCTTTATTGCAGTATGCAATTAAAGAAAGAAACTACATGATGGCTGTATTTTTAATGAAATAGGAATCTAACTTAATTTTTGCTGCAATAAGCTTTTTATTTAATTTTTTTCAAATAATATCTTATTCTGCACTTGTTGAACAGTGGAGAGAGATGTTCAGCATATGACCTTTTGATCAGATCAGCATTCAAAACTACAAATCAATGAAGCTTAACTTCAGAAATCTTTAATTTGGGATGTCTGAAGAGGCAAACTATTTTCTCCTGCTGACTTGATTGCCACTAGAAATGTCAAAACTAAATTTAACTATTTCATCACTTCTCTTCATAGATGATCTAAAGTTTATAATTGTATACTTATGTCAAAGAGCCATCACCAAGATTTTTTATTGATGGGGGAGAGAATCCTAAATTGCCAACTCAAATTTCAAAATGTGCCAATTTACCACAATTAGAAAATGCAATATATAATATGTAGAATATTCTCAATTAGTCTTGTAATTTTTGCTGTCTATCAAAAATAGAAAATAAATTAGTTTTTATTAAAGTTCGAAACAAATTTGTAAACTAAGTTTGTAAATTTGCCGAGTGTAACAATAGTCAGGAATGTTTGGGGAGAGAGACTTCCACCTTAGTTATGTCCTTGTATGTTGAATAACTTCATACTTTTAGGTGTAATCGCTAATTTAGCTGATTTTATGTATATATATATCCTTTTAATTCAGAAATCATTTAGTAAATCCAATTAGTTCCGGCTACACAACTTTTGTTACGCATACACTGACATGAAGTATGGTACACAACAAATCAAGATATAGCTGAAAATATTGTAATCATCTACAAAAAAGGGGGTACATACATACAAAAAAGAATCCAGCAATTTTATTTCATAAGAAACATACAATAGAATTATAAATTCAATTGCTTCAGCAGACCAACTACTGCTCGACATTTTTGCAACATTTTTGGGTTAAATTTATCCTTCAACAATACTCTGCTTAAGCAAGAAGGATGGCCTACTTTCTGCAGGAAATTGGATGTTAAAAATCCAATATGTTGCCAGGAGTCAAAACATAGCTTTCGTTATATCATTCGTCGTGAATACAGGAATGCCATCCACATAGCAGTACAAGCATAAATTTTCTTCATTCCCAATTCCTATTAACCTGAGTGGATCAGTTTTTTAAGGCATTGTGCTTTCAATGGTAGTGTTTTCCTACAAAATCGAAAAAAGTCAGTTTTAACATCTTATTACTGTTAATTAGTATAAAAAAAAAGTGATAACTACAGTAGGAGATCTTTACAAACCTAAAAATAAAGATTTGCAAGATCATTTCGCACATAATAAAATTTACCTTGTAAGCAAGACAAAACATGTTAAACACAATATGAAATTTTAAAATGTATGAGTCGCAGAAAAAAAATTAATTAAAATAAAATAAACTGGAGAACTTATTTCACTAAGATGTGATTGGTTACCAGTAAAAAATCCAAATGTTGTGTATAGTTATTGCACCTTAAAATTATTTCATAATAATAGTCAGGTTTTTTTTTATTTAAAATGTGAATTAAAGTCGAAAAGATTAAATCTCAAATTTAGTCTCTTAGAAAAGTCATTTTTCACAAGTAAGAGTTTTTTGAAATGCAAATTTCACTCTACATATCACTTTACTTAAAAAGGTGAAATACATGATGGCTTCTGAGACTTTTAAACCACACATGTGCTGAATTTCAAGGAGGAAAGATGACATGTATTTTACTTCTTAAGCAAACTGATCTGTTTTTAATTTATATGTTTGAAAAAAAAAAAAAAGATGTAAAAGAAATTGCTAATAATGAATTTTTAAAGATTTGATCACCTCAAACATCTGTAACACATATTTGACATTTTCTTTAGTCCTTTTTCCTGACTGTAATATATTTGAAAGCTTCTGTAGAATCTTTATGGTTATAAAATCTAAAAAAGAAACAAAATATCAAAGTATAGCAGGGTTGAACAGTATTTACTGCCTGATGGTTTTTACCATCTTTGGAAAAACATGTTTTTTTTTATTAGGTTTCTTACCACTTTTGAAAAAACTATTGATTTGACTGTTTTTGTCACTTTAATCAAAATCTCTCTCAATTTTTTATTTTTTCCAGGTAGGATAGTTTTCAAGCTATTTAAGAGGCTATTTGAGTCAGGCGGAAACACCTGTTTGCTAATGTTAATCCAATGGTGGAAATTTTTGAAGATATCTTGCTTGCATTTCTTTTTTTTTTTTTTTTTTTTTTTTTTTTTTTTTGCATTGGATAGCTGAGATTGATCTATACATCAGCCCTTTTTTACTTTTTGTTTACAGGAATTTTATGAGGATGCTTTTATTTCCAAAAGCGGTTTCGAAATTTAAATGTCCAAAAAACAAAATCGAAAAATTAAAAAAAGGGCCAATATATAGATCAATCTCGACTATCCAATGCAAAAAAAATTGTTTAAAAATATTGAAATGCAAGCAAGATATCTTCAAAAATTTCCGCCATTGCATTAACATTAGCGAACGAGTGTTTTCGCCGGACTCAAGTACTCTTAATATCACTACAGTAAACTCTGAGGCGGAATCGCTCGGGACAGAGAAAATTTTTCGTAGAAGACAACATTCCGCCTTAGACAAATTTCACTCTATGTATATGGGTTCACAAGGACTTGAAAATGTTTCCGAGTTGGACAGATTTCAGCCTTACACAGAGTCAGGCTTAGATTTTACTGTATTTCCATTTAGCAATGCTCACCAGTTTTAGTTTCTGATTAAGTCAGGGGTTGATCCAGGAAAAATTTGGGGCCTAATATGGTCCCCTTCATAAAAATCACTTTAATAAAACAGGCCCCCTTTACAAAATTCTTCTTAATAAGATGGGCCCCTTCACAAAATTACATTTCATAAAAACATACTCTACATTAATTACTTTTATTTTGTTAGGTTTTAAATGTGCATTTTGTAAACAAAACAAGTTCACTAGAAAGCAAAATTTTAGCAGAGACTTAAAAGTAATTGTTAATACTTCAAATTTGAGTAATTGGATTTCATTATAAAATGTATTTTTCACAAATATAAAATATTTCACAAAAATAACTTTAATTTTTACAAAATGGGCCAAGAAAGAAATCTTGCATCGATTCCTGTAAGTAAAAAAATACTACACAAAAATGGTGATTTTTAAGGAATAATCATTAAATCTAAAACTTGTAACTATTATGAGAATGCACATTACATTTATTTTAATGGAGAATAATTTTTATTTGAATAAAAGAAAAAAAGTACACTTTCATGATGCTTAAAAATTGAAACATTTTAATCAAACACTTACAAATATTAATCATTACATAATGTAGTTTTGTACAAATGCCAGTACAGTTTACCAAAATATGTCCCTGTAGCTAAGTCCTGCATGGTTCAGGTTATACCAGACTTGCAAATTCCATCCACTGTAACCTTAGGTTAAATTTTTTTTTTTTTTTTTTTTTTTTTTTTTTGGGGGGGGGGGGGCGGTAAAAAGCAACCCTTAAGTAAAGTAAATTTCTGACTACTTCCCCTCCTCCCACCCTTTCCTACCTTTTTTTTTTCTTATTGGAATCTTAAATCTTTGCCAGCTTGGCTTACAAGTGCAGGTATATTTCGAAGTTAAGTACTAATTTCACAAACAAAAAGTACATTAAGTTAGAGTTAAAACCCAGTTTAACAATTTTATCTGGACACTTTTGAAGAGTTTTGTTTTCAATCATATTTTATTAAAACCATGTTGTGATTATTTCATTATATGAGCCACACATTATTTTGAATTCTGACTTTTATTAAAAATTTTATTCAACCAATGATGCGTTTTGATTGTCTTAGTGGCAGATTAATAAAGATAAGATTTTTTTTCTTTTTTTTTTTTGGGGGGGGGGGGGGGGTTGGAAGGGTTAAATAAAAATAATTTATTCTGCTACATTGGAGTCTTTTTATACTGCGAAAACTAGGTGCTAACCTTTCTCTTCACACTAACATTTTTGTTCTTACTTTTATTTGGAAAAAGCTTTTAGTTTCGTTTGAAGATCTTCTACAATCAATTTGGTTTTAGCATTATATTTGCCGCGTCATACTTCCGCTTTATTGCCGCTATCGATCGTATGCTACACTAACTTTAAGAAGTCTACTCTATTTTCTTACATTTCCAACTTTGATTCATCGAAAATTCATTCATTTTATCTTGCTTCACTATAAAAGGTTTATTTTTACTATCAGAAATAATTGCCCCTCATTTTATTTCAGATAATGACTCACAATACTGGATATTCTTTAAGAGTCTTAGTTGGTGGTTTTATAATGTAAACACATCGCGAAAGAAACGCAAAATATCAAGTGCATTGAAAGCTAAATGTTTTCTATTTACATCCTTTATCTTCTTGCTTAGTAAAAGCCTGTGTCCCGAATCAAATTAGATGGACTAAATATTTTATTCAAAATAAGTTTTGTTTTCAGCGTATTAAATTTGTTTCAATTTAAAATTCATATTATTTTTATTCCATAAGTCAAGCAGCAAAATGATCGTACGATCTGCTCTTGCGGCTTGCCGTAATGATTCTATACTATATTATTAATTCCCCCCCCCCCCCCCTTTTTTTTTTTTTTTTTTGGCAAGAGGAATATTTTGCAAGAGCAATTTTGCTATTGGAAGTCTCTTTTAATTATAAAAATGATCCTACGAATGTATCAACCAATTTGCGTTGCTAAGTGCAGAAAAAACTACTGAGTTGTAAAAAAAGAAAAACCAAATTTTTTTTACCATCACTGTTAGAAAGAAAAAAAATCCATATTTCCTATGTAAGTTGACAAATTTCTTTCAAATTTTCAGCAAGTTGAAATGATAATAAGTTAGGCAGTGTAATAATTTTTTGTTAAAATATAACCAGTTTTTAGAAAATTACAATGCCTGCCAAAAATTTCCACTATACAGAAACTGCGAAGAAATAGTTGTTTTTATATACCTTGCTAAGTGAAATCGGAAATCTACTGTTGTTTACTCAGATTATCAAAACTTTGGATGGATAATGTTTTGCTGTGCAGAAAGGAACCATGACTAGATTCTTTTTTATTTATTTTTTCCCTTTTTAATTAAGAGGTGATTTTGAGGCACAATTTTGAGTAAAAAAAAATATTTTTTGAAATTTACAGCAATTTTTCTGAAAGGTTGCAACAGTCTCGGGGGAGGGGGCATCCACTCTCGGCACAATGGGTTTTTTTTGTTTTGTTTTTTTCTCGCAATCCTTTGACAAAATTTAGAGTTTTTAACGCGATTTTGATAAAATTTGCTTTTTTTTCGACGTAATTTGTGATTTTTTAAAAAGAAATAGTATTTGTTTCGTGAACTATGGATGAAATTTGCGATTTTTTTACGATAGTTTGATCCCGTTTTTTCCTCGATTCTTTGACGATATTAGAAATTTTTCTTTGAACGATTAAGTATTTGTCGAATATCGCGATGGATTTTATATTCAAATTTTCGGGATTATAAACTTTTTAATTTTTGGATAATTATTGCCTTATTTTTTCAGAAAAATTGGAACAGAATCGCTCCTTAACTAAAGATACTTTTATAAAAAGTTGTATTTAGCTTTCATAAACAAAAAAATCTCAAATTTACTTTTTACTTCAGATAACTTCCTTTTTTACTTTTTTTTTCTATTAAAATATCTGTTTTAATATTAGCATTTTTTTGTATTGAAAATGCGCTCTTGACATACACCATGCCCCCCCCCTTTTTTTTTGGGGGGGGGGGAGTAAAAAAGGGGAAGCAGTTTTATTAATTTTTTTTTTACATAAACTGAAAATAATCTGAAATCCGGAATCGCCGAGATCCGGGGGATTCCGGATTTTGGACTTTGTACTTATAAGCAAATCAGTCGAGTTCTGTTAAAACCTAAATATTAAACTTAAACTCTTTCTTTCAGTGGTCTTTGTCGAAAAATGGAAAACACTATTTGATTAGTTACTTATTTGATACTACTTATTTGATTAGCCACTTTCATAGTTAGAGCATCACTGCATTTATAAGTTAAAAACAATTAAAAAAAATTATCTGAAAGTAGTTTTAATTTGAGGACAGTCTTAACAGAAATGCAAGTACGACAAAGTAAAAATAAATTTTCAAACGGAGCCGTTAAAAAAATAAAGGATCCGGGGCCAGCTAATAAAAAAAAAAAATCCACATTAGTAATTTTATTTAATAACTTTGTTTGAAAATAATAAAATTGAGATTTTTCTGTCAATCAGTTGTTTTAATTTTTGAAAACAAGGAGCAAAATTAAGTGTCTGAAAGATTTTACGGATGCAAAGTAAGCAAAATAAGTGTATATACTACGCTGTCCTGATTTTATTGCTATTCGAAGAGAAATCATACAAAAAGTACTGTAAAATAGCAGGACACTCCCTTGTTCTTCCCCACTGAGAGGCTTTTTCTGAATAACAAAAAACTTCCCCCACACTCACCTGAAATTGACGTTTCCCCTTCTCCCTCCCCTTTATTATGTACACAAAATATAAACCATTTAAAACTCTTTAATTTAAATTATTTTATTTTATTTAAAATCTTTAATAAAATAAATAAAAAACAAGTGATTCAATAGCTGCTTAAAGGGAAAAAACTGTTTCTTTTCTTTTGATTCTTACCTCATTAAGTCAAAAATCTTTCAAAGTCTTTTTTCTTCTTCTTTAATTGTTGCTTCATCTCGCTATAACAATGAAAAATCGATTATGTAATTCTCCCCCCCCCCCCATCCATGATAGAATATCCCTCTGCTCTTCTACCTAACATATAAAATTTGAAAAATTTAAAACTCTTATTATTATTGTCTTATTTGTAAATCTTTAGTAATTGATCAGTCATCTAATAAACTCCCCCCCCCCCCCCTTGTCAAGAAAATATACTACTTTTCCTCTCAGTTTCTACTAATTTGTAAAAAATCATGTTATTTAAAAGGTAAACAACTGTTAGGTTTTTTTTTTTTTTTTTTCAAAAAATAAATAACAATACGGTAGGAAAAAAAGTGTAAGCTTGGCTTGTATAAGGAAAAGGAAAGGAAGGTGGGACTGGGGGAAATATTAAATTCTAGAAAGGGAAATTAATATGATTATTTTATATTGTTACTGCAAAGTGTGAGGGGAGAGGGTAAAGGGGGAGAAGAAAATACTTTTTTAGGGATGGGGGAAGTTCGATTATTTATAATTACATTAATGTGCCCCCTTTTTTTTCATCGTGCCCTTTTATGGCAAAGTGCGCCCTGCCTGCTGTTGATCCTAGAGTGAACTCTGGTGATATATTTAATTTTGAAAATGAATCTTCGTTGACACACCTAGTGAATAAATTTTTTCATTTCTTACTTTATAGAAAATAAGTTATGAATTTCATAAGAGCCTTTTTTATATGTGCATGGAACTTGTAGATATTAATAAATATTCGAGAGCGTTTTAGAATAAGGCAGTGTTTTTATATCTTGAATTGTAATATATCATTCTCTAATGTTGACATTTCCCGTACAATTAAATCTCCAACTTGGGCAGCATTTTCTAGAATATCACTAACAGGGCCCGACTTAGAAGCCCTGGGGCAAACATTATTAGGGGGCGCCCTTATATCTTAAAATTGTCAATTATACTCAAGTGACTAAAATTAAAATATAAACCTATTGTATATGTATGCATAAATTTCGCACCAAGTATTGATTTCAGTATTCATATTTCACATCTTTATACATAATGACAGAAGATAGATAATTTTAACTATTAATTTTTTTATGATGTAACTATTACTTTAACAAATGTTTAAGGGAACGTGGGGCTCGGAAACAAAGGGGTTAAGAGAAAAAAAAGACCATTTAAAATTGAAAAAAAAAAGAATTTTGGTAATATTTTGTTATTTTATATCATTTGGCCCTCTTTTAACAAGAAACTTTTTTCTCCTTGGGGGGCCCCTCAAGCCGGGGGGCCCGGGGCAACTGCCCCGCATGCCCCTGCCTTAGTCAGGCCCTGTCATTAACTTTTATAGAAAATACAGAAAGAATGAAATTCTTTAAATCCGAAATTTATTTGGCTAGATATCTTTCACTATTCGGTGAGATTTTAGCAGTATTCGGCAAGATACCTAAAACATTCGGCTACAGGTATTCGGTCAACAAGCCTTCAATATTCGGCCAACCGAATATTCGACAAAAGGGCCGAATACCGAATAGTGGCCGAATATTCGTCCCATCCCTAACATAAAGTAAATTAAAAATGTTAAATATGTTCGCGTGCAGTCAAATAATGTTGCAGCGAATTTAAATCTACATTATAGTGGATCACGTGTAAATAAAAATTAAACATTTGTTAGGGCGAAAATTAGAGAACTAAAATTAAGATAAAGTATCAAACAAATAAATACCTGAATAAATCCAGTGACGGTTAAGTAACTCGAGGTTGTCTATGCGATCTCCAGAAAAACATGGCGCTGGCGCGTGCCGTGCAGCTTCGTTGCCATTTTTCAAAATCAAAATGAACTGGGAGCAGCGGCGGCCCAAATCAGGTGCCATAGAGTCAAATTAGTAGTACCGAGGATCTATTTAGAAATGCGTTTGCTGAAGGACCTGTTTTGGGTTGGATTTTATGACATTTGGGGATACTGAGACCCTTAATGTGCCTGAAATTCATAATAGGTGTATTAAAACCCAAATTAGAAATAGGAAAGCTATTATGGGTGTTATTTGATTTTGGGTAACATCCTGAAATAGGTTTCATTTTTTACTGTGTACACTTCCAAAAAATAAAGGAATTTTTCTTGAGCTCGATGACTTAGGGTTTTGTGCGGTCGGCAATTGGACTATATTTATAAAAATAATTTGTTGCGAATGAAGGTGAGCTCGATGGCCGAACGGTTAGAGCATTGAGTTTGCAATGAGACGATATGGGTTCGAATCCTTCGCGGGCCAAAAGTCGGTTTATGATTTTCCTTTTTATTATTATTGGTTGCTTTATATTAATATGTAAGACATTTTTATTAAAGATAAATTTTATATAATAATACAGAAGCACATGTATTTCTATTATAATAATAAAATACTTATTTAAATACGAGAAAATGAGATGTTTTGCGGAGAATGTTTTATATTTGAACCCTTTTAATATTCTAAATATCGTTCCAAAGTGATTTATATATGTATTAAGTAAATGAAAAAATATTTTCTGCGAAAATATCCGTATACGCGTAAAATAATTTCATAATGTGTTTTTTTTTTTTTTTTTCAATTTATTAAAAGTTTTTATTGAGATTAGGGCGCAAATATAATGCATGCCTGGATATTGTACTGTATTAAAATCAAAATGGAAAATATTATAAAAGCAAAATGGAAAAGATATGCATTTTTTTAACTAAAAATATCTGCACACATATTTTTTAAAGAGGTGAAATATTTGCCTTCCAGTTTTGTAATGAATAAAGTATGATTATTATGTTTGTAATTTTTCTATTGAAAGTATGGATATATTCATACTTTCATTCAATAGAAAAATTATAAGTAGTTATTAGCAAAACACTTATAAGTGTTTTGCTTATACTAACATGATTTCGGATGTCGTTTGTTTCTCATATTTTATGATATATTTTGGCCTGTTATCCACACGGTATTAAAATATACAATCATCAAATAAGAAATATACATATATACTAAAACTTTTTCTAACAAATTGTATAACTAACAGTGCAAATTTCATTGAAATCCATCCAGTATTGTAGATTAGAAATCAATCTTGTAATGGTTATCTCAATCTTGATTTATTAACAGCATTCTGTTTAATACGAAAAATATAAAGCAACTGATAAATCATTTTTAAATAAATAAAAAGAAAATTATTAAAAAATCTAAATCACCAATTGTTAAATTGTATCAGTCAACCTACCAAACAAAGCCCAATCAATAACAGATAAGCACAAAACGCACAATCACGTGATCAAATCGCCCAGCAGTTTTCTATTTTGCGTCGCGAGCGCGAGCTTTGACCAGGGTTGATGTTCATATTTTAAATGCTAATCGGGCTTAACAGGATGAAATAGGTCACGTGATACTTTTCCGAAATATTTTAGATTTTATTTGAGTGACCACAGGTAGATATTTCTCTTACGAGAATCATGTTTTGGAAGGATAAAGGGATATAGTATTTGTATTTACAAATTTTGAACCATAAAAATAATGCAATAATTGAATAACTTTAAAGTTCCCTTCTTCGATAACACCCACTCCATGCACAATTATCTGAGCACGCGCGTGCAAAAATGGTGTCTCTTGAACACACACACTGTTAAAAATCTGCAACTTTTGTTCCACAATCACTCCACCACTAGTTACTTTAGAACAAAAGTTGCAAATTTTTAATAGTGAAGTTATAAGGAAAGGGCAGTTGACTTCACTGTGGGCCGAATAACTGTGGATATGCAAGAAATACCTGTCTGTTCTGTACGACTCTTAGGCTGGGGTTACAGTGCCTCGCTATTTTTAAATCTTACGCTCGAGTGTAAAATGGGCGTTTCTGTGATCGATCGTAACTTCGCATACGATGTCTCAGCATAAGGCTTCTTGCAGTTAGCCCACCAGAGGATGTAATTACTTTTGTTGTGGTAGGTACTAGCACTTAAATACCATAATACCGTTTAAACTTTGTGTACTTCGTAAATCTCTAAGTTGATTTTAACCCTTTGACGGTTAAAGCACTTCTATTCATAAAATACTAAAATGATTGAATGACACCGGAATTTAAAAACAAATTTATTTCATAATATGTAAATGTTTTTTTTTTACGTTCTTTGTAAAATTAAAATTTTCATTTAAAAATTCCGGTGTCAGTATGGCATTTCGCAATTCAAATTAAGTGGTATTCTGGGCGCGTATACGCGCTTATAACCACGAAAGGGTTAAGTAAGGCCCCGTAATCCTAGCCCTAATGTGCATATGAATTAGAGCGATTTCATTGTCCAGCATTCTACAGACCTATAAGGAAAGGACATGTTTATAAACAAACAATTTCGTCGACCAATCTACCACTATATTTTTGTCATTACAATCATTGTAGGATTCATCTTGGCGACGTAAACCAATCATATCATACCTCTCGAACACCGACCAATCAAATCGCTCTACTCATCTGCATATTAGGAGCAGGCCCGTAGCCAGGATTTTCTTTTGGAGGGGGCTTAATCTTGGAATTTTTTCCGATCTAACAACAGTAATTTGCATAATTTAAAGCGTAAATAAAAAATTAACTAGTCTTAACTTAAGATATATTTCTACAGTAAATACTTGAAAACATGCCCAAAATTTCGTATTTTTTCGATTTCTATCCCAATTTGCGGCTTTCAAAAGCACTTACAGTTTCAAAAAAAGTTCAGAAACTGGATGCGTTTTTTGAGGAAAATTTGAAGCGAATATAAAAAAGCACAACTAACAATGTTCGAAATGAGCCTCGTGTATCATATGAGAAAAACATTAATAAAAAATATTGAAATGCAAACAAGTAATTTGAATAGATTTAAAACACAGGATGAATATTAGCATACGAATGTTTCGAAATATGAGCGCAGGGTCTTAAAATGATTAATCCGTAGATAAAATGAATTACACATATTTTTTACAAAGAAAAAAAGCAATTGTTACAGATATATGTAATTCTAAAAATTACATTAATTTTTAGCATTGTCTGATTAGAATTTGAATAATTATAAATGCATTATTCTTGGTGCAATAAGTTTACTAGTGCTACAGAAGCAACAATCTTCGTGCTTTCTTCTCAGCTACGAGGCCCATTATCATTACTTTATCAGGATCTACTATGAAGTCCCAATGAATGGAAATCATTACAAGGCTACTAAACCCAGTCTCTCATCGACCATAACACTTCAATCATCTATTTAATTGTTTTTATTGTCGAAAAAGACTCTCCAACACTGGCTAGTTGTTATCAGGGTTGTAGCTAAGACTGTTTGCAAGTGCTTCATTGTATTGTAATATGTTGTACAGTGCTCTAAAAATTTTGGGACCTCTGTGTTTGTGTCAACATTAGCAATCTCTCACGCCGCAATTCATATTCAGCTTTCACTTGTGAGATTGTCACTTTACATGACATAGTGACATTGTCAATCTACCTCCCCTGCCGGCAAAATCAGTCTCCTCCTGGCAACCCTTGCCGACGAGGCAAGCGCCCTCAATAGCGTAGTCGAATTTCACTTAGCTTGGAGCGATCACCCGTTAAACACGTATCACAGCCAGCTCTGCTCTTTTCTCCTAGCGTGTCATGTAACAATTTAGTTTGTTAATAGTTAAATGTTTTTGTATATATATAACTGAGTAATGTTTGATTAACTATTACATTGGTGACCGCGGGAGCTTCACGCACAAATCCGATGTTTTAATGGGAAAAATGTTCTTCAACGGCAGGACCACGTGCTACGCGCGATGCAAGAAGGTAAGATGCATGTTTCATTTCTCCTCTGGTTTGGTTACGAATCGTACCCAATGCTAAATTAATATCTTTTATTCAAAATTTATTTGTTTAAATATTAATTTGTATTTTATATAATTTAACATTTTGGGGGCAGTATGCCGGACGACATAAGCAATAGCTCGAATAACGTCCAAGTTGCCAAATTAGGTGTTAAATTACCGCCTCTGTGGAAAACAAATATCAAATTATGGTTTGCTCAAGCCGAAAGCAATTTCGATCTATCAGGAATTACTGTCGATGCGACGAAACATAATAACATTGTCACAGAGATCGATCCGGAAACATTGTCTGCAGTGTCCGACATTTTATTAGACCCTCCATCTAATGATAAGTACAAAACGCTAAAGGATAGGTTAATACAAGAATTTTCGGAATCTGAAAATAAAGAAATAAAAAAAAAATTGCTTTCAGAATTACAGTTAGGAGATGAAAAGCCCTCCCACTTACTAAGAAAGATGCAACAGCTTGCCAAAAATTCAATTACGGACTATTTAAAAAAAATTATCGTTTCAGAGGCTTCCAGCTGATATACAGAGTATTTTGGCAGTAAGTTCCGAATCGTAGGAAAACCTTGCTAAAATGGCCGACACAATTGCCGAAGTACGTTCCGACTCAAGCGGTGTGTACGCGATCGGCGAAAGCTCGCACGGTAAATCGGCGCTTGCTGCCGACTCGCCGCTTAACGAAATATCCGCCCTCCGCGCAGATTGCGGCGTTGAGTCAGAAAGTTGAAAGATTGTCGCGGTCGCGTTCACGTTCGAGAAATCAATCACGTGGGCGATATTTCAAATCGCCGCATCGGCATTCCAAATCTGACGAATTTTGTTATTATCATCAAACCTACGGCAAAAAAAGCGCGCAAATGTCAGGAGCCCTGTAAATATATAAAAGAACAATCGGAAAACCAAAGTCGGCTATCGACATACAAATGTCGGCGACTTCAATGCCGATAGCCCTTAAATCGTGTCGCCTATATGTTTTTGATGAGAAATCACATTTCAAATTCCTCGTTGATTCCGGATCTGATGTTTCGTGTATCCCTTCCCCTAAAAATGCTAAAAACTTACAGCCAGATTCATTGCAACTGTTTGCCGCAAATAATACTAAAATATCAACATTCGGCACAAAATTACTTAATGTGGACTTCGGGTTAAGGCGTAGTTTCGATTTGAAATTCTTAATAGCAAATGTACCAATGCCGATTATTAGAGCTGATTTTCTAGAAAATTTTGGCCTTCAAATTGACCTTAAACGTTGTAGGCTTATTGATAGTGTAACAAAACTTTCACAAATTGGGACATTTGCCCAACAGTCTGAAAACTCTGTCAAACTTATTTCCGGCAATTCAGAATACCATAAACTTTTAGCGGAATATCCCAATCTTACTAAAATTAATTCTAAACATGAACCAGTGCCACATAATACTGTACACTATATCGAAACCACTGGACCACCAGTTCATAGTAAGCCGAGGCGATTAAATCCCAAACTATACAAATCGGTTAAAAAAGAATTTCAATATATGATTGATCAGGACATGTGTAGACCCTCTAAATCGCCTTGGTCTTCGCCAATACATGTGGTTACAAAAAGTTGTGGTAGCATCTGCCCTGTGGGAGATTATAGAAAATTAAATGCATGCACTACACCAGACAGGTATCCGATTCCCCGTATTCAAGATTTTTCAAATGCTCTCCATGGAAACGAATATTTTCTAAAATTGATATTGTTAGAGCTTATTTTCATATCCCTGTACATCCTGACCACATACCAGAAACAGCAATCATTACACCGTTTGGTACTTTCGAATTCCCTTTTTTAAATTTTGGATTATGTAATGTTGCACAAACGTTCCAAATATTCATGAATGAAATTCTGGGAGATTTACCCTTTTGTTTTGTCTATTTAGATGATGTGCTCTTTTTTAGCCAAGATGAGGCCGAACATAAAGACCATTTACGTATACTATTTGAAAGACTAAATGCATATGGATTACAATTATTGCCTCAAAATGCTTATTTGGGGTTACAGAAATTTCCTTTTTAGGCCACCTTGTTTCACACTATGGCACAAAACCCCTCCCTGATAAGGTTGCACCCATATTAAATTATCCACAATCTCAAACTATCAAAGATCTCCAACAATTCCTTGGATTTTTTAATTTTTTTCGTCGGTTTCTGCCAAACGTTGCAAAATATCAAACTGTCCTTAGTAACTATTTAAAAGGTGCTAAGAAAAATGACAAAATGAAAATTGAGTGTTCGGTTGAGGCTGACAGAGAATTTTAAAATGTAAAGAATTAATTGTAAATGCAATCCCTTTGGCTCATCCAAAACCAGATGCTAACCTAGTTTTGCAAGGAGATGCTTCAGATTTTGCAATTGGTGGAGCTTTATCACAATTAGTTGAAAATGAACTGCAACCCCTTGGAGTTTTTCCCCGCAAAATTTCCCCAGCTGAACGTGCTTACAGTGCATACGATAGAGAGCTACTTGCAGCATATGCTGGTATAAAACATTTTCGCCACATACTTGAAGCGAGAAGTTTCACACTTTTTACTGATCACAAGCCCTTAACATTTGCTTTCCAGCAGCGCACTGATAAACATTCGCCAAGGCAGTCTAGACAACTGGACTTTATATCTCGGTTCACAACCGATATACAACATATAAAAGGATAGGAAAATGTCACTGCAGACACTATTTCTAGAATCGCTTCAATCGCTATGCGAAATCCTATTGACGTTGATGAAATTTCACAATTACAAATAAATGACCCTGAATTGCAAAATTTACTTGATAAACCGCAAAGTTTGGAACTAAAAAAAGTAACTACTAAGAATGTATTTATTAAAAATTCAACACATTGCTCAATGGTGCACAAAACAAGAATGTATTTTTATTTTATTTTAATTGTACAAGTTCATATTAAAATTCTTGTTTTGTTTTATTTTAATTGTACAAGTTCATATTAAAATTCTTGTTTTGTGCACCATTGAGCAATGTGTTGTATTTTCAACAAATACATTCTTAGTAGTTAAATTTTATGGTGAAATTGTCCAGTATATATTTATAAAAAATGTAGCCTCACCTGATCATACAACTCCTATATATATTGATTTTTTTACTGGCATTGCCAGACCATACATTCCTATCTCTCTACGAAAGCAAATTTTTTCCCAATTACATATTTTGTCTTATCCTGGAATCAGGAGTACAACTCGGTTTGTGAGAACTAGATTTATTTGGCCCTCGATTAGCAAAGACTGTGCAACTTGGGCAAGACAATTTATTCCTTGCCAGAAAGCTAAGGTGAATAGGCATACTAAATCCCCATTGGGTTCATTTCCTAACCAATCTAAAAGATTTGATCATGTTCATCTTGACCTTGTTGGCCCTCTTCAACCTTCCCAGGCTAACTCCTACTATCTCATCATGATAGACAGATTCACAAGGTGGCCAGAAGCTGTGGCTATTCCAGATATTAATGCTTACACAGTAGCTATAGTTTTCTACAACCAGTGGATTACCGGATCGGTTGCCCTTCCCATATCACAACAGACCAAGGAAGGCAATTCGAAAGTCTACTTTTACAAAATCTGGCCCATTTCTTAGGAATAAAACGTATTAGATCTTCCCCATACCACCCACAAGCGAACGGCTTGATCGAAGAATTTAACCGCCCACTGAAAGCCGCCTTGAAAGCACATAGCACTGACCAGTGGACTGTATCATTGCCCACCATTTTACTTGGTTTCCGCTCGGTGTTCAAAGAGGACATCCAGGCGACAGCAGCAGATCTTGTCTATGGCACAACTCTTCGGCTTCCTGGTGAATTTTTTGTCTCCACTGAAACTGATGCATCACCGCAGCAGCTTGTTGAATATCTAAAGCAGCATTTTAAGGGCATTCGTCCAACACCTGCATCCAGACATGGGACTAAATCTATTTTTATTCATCCACATCTAAAAGACTGCTCTCTTGTGTTTGTCAGATATGACGGAGTGAAAAAACCCTTATAAAATCCTTATGATGGCCTAATTAAGGTGAGAGAGAAACTTGAAAAAACTTTCATAATAGACTTCAATGGACGTAAATCCACAATTTCCATCGACAGGATTAAGCCAGCGTTTTTAGAATCTGACATTCCCACTCCTAATGTACTAAACTCTGTACCAACACCAACAAAGCCCACCCTTACTTGGTCGGGACGAACTATGCGTTTCCCGGCCGGTTAAAAGAATGATGTGTAATATTCCGGAGGGAGTGTGTGTGTTAGGGAATCAGCATTATTTATTCATTATTTTTGCTCAAAATCACGCGATCAGCAATGAACAGTGTAAAAAAGAAAAGAGAAAAAAAAGCATTGAGTGAAACTGACATTTTAATATTTTGTTTTATATGCATGTTCGTTTGTGATTGTCTGGTGTTAAAAAGAAATTGAGAAAAACCAAGTTTTGATGTATTTTGTGGCAACACCTTTTTTTCGTATTCGAAGATAGAAAAATTAAAAATGTTGTTAGTTTTTTCATTCACATTTTATTGTTTTAGATTTAGTGTTTTCCTCACCGAAGGTATTGTGATTTTGTTGCAGCAATATGAGTACAAAGGTACTAATCAGTGTTGGGCACGTTCACAAAATAAACGAACTAACTCAAACTCACGTTCAATTTCTGAAAAGTGATTTAAATTCACGTTCAAACTCAAAAATTTTTAAACGAACGCGTTCAAATCACGCTCATTTGTAAAAGTGAACAAAGTTCACTAAAAAATACACTTTTTTTTTTTTTTTTTTTTTTTTTTTTTTTTTTTTTTTTTTTAATGTTTGGATATTATTGTCCAAATTTACAAAATTTTGTGAACTAATCATTTGATTATTCGATATGTAAGATAGAGATATGCACGGACAGAAATTTCCAGGCCCGATCCATAGAAAAAAAAATGTCTGGCCCGATATTAAAATAAAAATTTCAGCCCGAGCCCAGCCCGGCTCGTAGAGAAAATTTAGCGGCCCGATATAATAGCTAAAAACAAGGTCCGACCCGGCCCGACATAATAGCTAAAAACAAGGCCCGAGCTTGGCCCGGCCCGGGAAAAAAGTTGAAATTTCGCACCGAACCCGCCCCGACCCCGAGTACATTTCTACTAGAGATTGATATTTACCCTTACGGAAAAGTTCTGGCGAAAAAAACTTACCTTAGTCTGTTTATAGTCTCCATTTATGCAGAAGTGCCGTAGGCTGCGATGTTTATACTTTTAATGAACCTTTGTTAGTTGTATGTAAATGTTTCAGCTATCATTAGTATTATTAATCTATCTTCCATGTTATGGAGACATAAAATCTAAAAAATGATGTATGGTAAAAGTAAAATCTAAAATGAAACCGCATTGGAAAGAAAAAATACGTTTCTTTTTTAGCAGGTGTAAATGTTTAATATATTTTTTCTACCGTATTATTGTATTCATTTTGCATGGATGAACAGTTTAAAAGAACTTTAAAAGAAATTTTCAGTTTTCAGTTTAAAAGAAAATTCCGTCATAGGCAGTTTATTCCATATGTTTATTCCACATGTTCTCTATGTGTCAAAATTTTGCGTTGTTAAGCAGTAAACTTTGAGAACCATCTTAAGGTACTCCTATATTTCCAAAGATTGCCTTAACAAAAGTTCATTATCGCTGTTAATATTTTTATAAAACACATAAAGACCTACACATCTGAAAGCATTTCTGTACATTTCTGGCTCGGCTCGACTATGTAGGAAAAAAAGGGCAGGCACGAGCTTGCAGAAAATAAATAAATAAATAAATAAGAAAAAACAGACACCATGTCCGATGCGCGATGTTTGTCTGTATGGTGGACGTATTATATTTCTGTACTGATGCTGTCAAACAAGCATCGGTTCGTGACGCACATTTATACTTATTCTCGTAAAAGACAAATTCATAAAAAGTATTTAATATTTTATCGGCTTCACTTAGATTTTGATATCGGGTCGGCAAGCCCGCTAATGTATATATATTTTTGGATGTATATGCCCGGATGGCCCGTTCAATTTTTTGGCTACCCCACTTATTTGAAAATTCAGCTTCGCTTCGCCAATTACGGAATCGTGTAGATCCTTATGAAAGCCCCCCTTCCAGGGGAATCTCCCTAATTTCAACAGGCACTTTAAATATATTAGAGGATTCAAATACAACCCACACCTATTTGACCTTGTAAAAATATCATGTAGGTGTTGATAGAGTCCGGTCCTCCCAGAGAGCTGAATATAAGTGGAAACCAGGGTTAACTACTTATATGTATTTTTTAGATAGCTTTCTAACAACACTGAAAACCATTTTTATTTAAAAAGTGTAAACTTTATATTCAAATAATGTTTGGAAATTTATTAAAAGCAATTTTTTCATATGAGTTAATAACCTAAGATTTCATGCCTTTAGAATTCTATCGATGGTGATGGGCATCGATGGTCATTTAAATCTGGCAGTGTGAAATTGAATATTGAAGTATTAACATGTATAAAATGGAAGAAAGTTTTCGGATTGCAACATCCAACTAGTTTTTATCTTTTAAGCGTAGATTCATATTTTTCATAAGTCACTCATTCTTGAGAGAAAAGATTTAACTCTTCCAAAATACTTAAAAAAAATTCAATTTTAAAAGTGAAAAAATGTATCTTATTAACCGACTTCAAAGAGGAGGTTATGATTTCGACCTGTATGTATTTGTTGTTCACGCATAACTTTTGCAAATATGAACCGATTTTGATAATTCTTTTTTTGTTTGAAAGCGTATGAGGCCATTGTGGTCCCATTCGAATTTCATAAAAATCTGATTATTAGAACTTTAAAAAAAAAAACTTTAAATTTCAAATTCATTTTGAAGCAATCGACCAATTAGAAGTGTTCATTTTGCATGCTTTTATGTTACACTTACATAGATACACGATCTTTTCATTGTTAAAAGTTTGAAGTTTTTGCTGCGTCGTCACTCCACCGCTTTTATGGAATATCTCTATTTTGACCAATGAGAATTCACCATAATATAATGAAGTAATCATTTTCTATAAAAGCGATGGATTGACGATAAAGTAAAAGTTTCAAATTTTTAACAGTATTCATAGTGCAAAATCTTAACTGGATGAGGGCCAGGATTCACATAAATTTTGCGCTGTTTGCGAAAGGAGATTTATTAACAAGAAAATTTATTTAAAACATTGAAAAATTTGCTAAAATTCAGACTTTTGATTCGTTAATCTGGTTTCGCTAACAGCGGAAATTCTACCTGGATTCCGGACAAGTTCTCTTATGCAAGAAACCGGAAATATAGCATCTAGGGGATATAGTGTGGAAATCGGCTATCTCAGGGCGTGTTCAGAGCGCGAAACTTTAAAATATAGGGCTAAAACCACAGTCCGGTGAAATCCAAGCGCATTATTGGCCATTGAGCCGCGTCCTTTTCAGAGAATAATCTCTTAGCGGTAGGGGAAATGTCGCCTTACTCCTTTTTCCGAGAAAAAATCGTAGCGGCAATTTCGAAGTAAATCTGATCTGTTTTCATTTATAACCAAAATTTTTCACTCTCGTTCTATAAAATGTCATCAAAATATCTTAACTGAGTTAATTTCGATGGTTTATCGTAAATAAGAACAGACGGTAACAATCGCTTGAAAATTACATTACCCCTCCTTCTTTTTCAAATGGAGAAACAAATTCGTGACACCCTTTCCACACGACCAATGAGGTGTCTGGATTTTACTTTTACTTGACTGTGAATTTGGCCCTCCATTTCAAAATTTCGCGTTCAGAGCAACTTACAAAAGTAACCATTGTTACCGACCGATTGTAGGGCAGTACGAAAGCAAATTGTGGCATCAATGAAAACTATTCTGTTGAATTGTCGCTGACGTCACACTTCGCTTTGATTTTCATTTCGTACTTGTCTACAATCGGTAAGTGGTCGGTAAGTAACCGGTAAGTTGTGCTGAACACGCCCTCTGTAACACTTAAAAAAGCGCTAAAATGTTCTATTCTTTAAATGTGCAACAATGCTAATGAAATTTAAAGATAGAAGCGACATCTGCAGGACATTTTCTAAAAATGCAAGAATTATTGCTAGTCTAGATAATGTATCACACAAATGCCGCAGATGTCGCTGTGATCGACACTTTGGAATTCAATAGCATCGTTGCACATTTAAAGGATACAAATTTTTAGCACTGCTTGCATTGCAAAAAATTGAGCCCTTATGCTACATCATCACTCCATCGCTTTTATAGGAAACGATTACTTCGCGCTCTGTTATGGAGCATTCTCATTGGTCAAAACAAAGAAATTCTATAAAAGCGATGGAGTAACGATGCAGCAAAAGGGTCAAATTTTTTACAGTGTCGATAGCAGATTTTCACTTCATGTATTCCAGATTCTCTCCCTCGAACAATGAAAAGTTCTCCAAAATGAAGGCTTATGACTGGTCAATCTTGTTTTGCTTAACAGCGAAAAATCCTTCGGGATCCTAACCACTATTGCAGAGATGCTAGTTTTTTCCCAAAGTACGAAATCTTAGCTGGAACAATTCTCGTATCCACCAAAGTGAAAGATCCACATCGATCCAGACATGAGAATTCGATATCGAAAAGCTGAAAATTCATCTCTAAAGAGCCTTACACGTTAAAGCAAGAGTGTCTGTGTATCAGGGTGCTTGTTATGCCGGATTCACAAAGTGATTAAAGTACATTGCTATGTGCTAGATTTACATTTGGACAAATTTAAATGACGAAAAATTTTGATAAGCTTACCATTAAAGTTAAGCTAGTTAATTTCTTTCACCCATAAAACAAACTCGTTCAGGCGACTACCGCCAAGTTCTGAAATAAAAATTCTTAAATTTTCTGTACTTTGGAAAACCGCGTTTATCAAAGAATATTCTTAACTTCAAATATTGCTACTTTCATATAGAAATATGTTGAATCATGGTGTGATTTTGATAATATCTTCCTTTTTAGTTTTTATGACTGAGAAGAGTATTTTAATACATACGAACATTTAGAATTCTTTGCTATACATTGAATCATAGAAGCAACTTGACGCGCTCTGATTGTGTACGCGTACTTTAAACTGTAAAAAATCTGACCCTTTTGCTGCATCGTCACTACCCTGCTTTTATAGAATATCTCACTTTTGATCCATGAGAATGCTCCATAATAGACTGAAGCAATTGTTTTTTATATTAGCAGTGGAGGGACGATGCAGCAAAAGGGTCAAATTTTTAACAGTGTACCCTGTTTAAAATGTCTTGAAAAATTACCTCTGTTTTTAAAGACTATCTATTTTCTGCCCAATGAAAACGCTCCATAGACGTTTTTAGATCGCTCTCATTAGTCAGAAAATAGATAGCTTTAAAAACAAAGGTAATTTTTCACAATAATTTTAACGTATACGGATGGATTGTCAGCTTTTCAACGCCCAATTACGAAGTCTGTAGATTTCAATGTGGACCTTAAGGCACTACACTAGTCTCAGAAAAAGACCCTAATGTTAATTTTAATATATTTACATGATTTTTTTTAGAATAGGATAGCCGAGAATGATCTACAACCGGCCTAGTTTTTACTTCTTCGATTTTGCTTATGTATGTTTTATATAATGATAGTTTCAATTTCAGAACCGTTTAAACCGATTTTGAAATTTAAAGTATTTTTTTTTTTTTAAATCTGAAACCAAAATTGAAAAAGTAAAAACTAGGCCGGTTGTGGAATATTTTCAGCTATCCTATGCAAAAAAAAATCACGTAAAATTTTTAAAATTTGAGCGAGATATGTGAAAAGAACGCCCCTATAGACTTCACATTATCATCCGGGTCAGTTTCTGTGCCTAGTGTGTGGCTTTAAAGTTTGCTGGATGCGATAAATTTCCGAAATGTTAAAGCTTAAATGGACAAGTTCTCGGATCCACTAAAGCAGAAATAGACATCGATACCAATCGACACCTTAAGTTGTTGAAAAGATGAAAATCCTTTAGTATATATTTTCCTCCGGAGGAAAAAAATTATCTCTACATATCAATGCAAAATAAGATATGTGTAACAAAATTATCTTTAGATTCAGATTAGGTTACCGGATTAGACACCAGAATGATTTCAGATTTTGTTCATGTAGGATTCCTCGATGTGAATATGGCGACACATGGAGCACAGTATACGATTGATTGAAAAGATTCTGGACAAAAATGAGTCATCAAGGGGGTTCTTGTGGCCGAGTGGTTAAGACACCACGCTACTAATCTCTTGAGAGCGTAGGAGATTGTAGGTTCGAATCCCACTGACTCCGTTGCACACACTCTTTATGTGTAGCTCCCGGTTGTACTTTTCTTGTGTCGTAATATTTCTAAGTGCTATCTTGTCCTTGTATGTCCATGAATTTGTAAAATAATATGGATTATGCAATTTATGTCTGTGTAGAAATAAAGGATCATTCGGCGTACAATCGAATGCTACCAGGATATCATCATCAAATTTTATAATAGAAAATGCCTAGCATTGCGATACATTGTTAAAAATTTAACTTTTGCTGCATCATCACTCCATCCCTCTTATGGAATATCTCATGCATACACTGTAAAAAAATTACCCTTTTGCTGCATCTTCACACCCCCGCTTTTATAAAATATTTGTCTTTTGACCCATGAGAATGCTCCATGATAGGCTGAAATAATCGTTTTCCATAAAAGCGGTAGAGTGACGATGCAGCAAAAGGGTGAAATTTATAAATGTTTAGTTGGGACAAAAGCGTCCATGAAAAAGTATTTGGGCATCGAATGCTGTCACTCTCTTATAGATGCAGCCAAGTACAGGTTATGATTTTCGGATTCCTCGTCGAATCATTACCGCTCATTTCCGATGCCTTTACTGCATTTATAGGAATTAGATTGTTGTTGTTTATCTATTGAATCATAGAGCGATTTTTGTTAAAATCTTTCTTTTTGCTTTTTCTGACTGAAGGGGGAGTACTTTTGACTACACTAGAAAAGCATTTTACTATTCATTGATACGTGGAGTCATTTTGCTGTTTACTCATATATGGAAGCCCTTTGCCGCGCGCTTATGTGTAAGGACACTTTACTTGAGGCATTGTCACCTTTCGATAACCACTTCCGATGTCCGTACGATTAGATGTTGACTTTAAGATTTCATGAATGCGGTAGCTTTTCGTCGTGCCAGATCTGAAGAAGTTACCACATCCAGAAAACCTAAAGATTCACAACGATACTAACCGATATTGTAAGTGTCTTTTGAAAAGTTGACAATCAAACAGTGACAAGTAAAGCGAATACATGAGAACTCAGCAAAGTGCGTTCATTAGTAATGCTTTGCAAAGAGCCATCATATATCAGTACACATAATTATGTATTACGGTATAAATAACTAAAAAGTAGGAAATAAATTTAACTTTTTCAAAAAAATGTATAACCGACTCCAAAGAAAAGCGCTAAAAAGAATTAAATAATTCTATAAAATTCTCTAATGACAAATCGTTATCCAATAACCACACATTGACTATCATGTACCGGTATAAAACGGTTAAATCTAATATATAGAATTTAATATCCACCAAACATAGATTTTCCAGAGAATATTTTTTACAAGAGATTAATTTACATATTTTTGATTTAATTTTTGAATATATACATATAAAAAGTAATGAATTACTTTTTGAAGTTGGTGCCAAACTATCTTAAGTATAGTAAGAATTCTGGATATATTATGTCTAGTACCGTAAATCAAATGGGGAAATCATTATCGATTATGATTGTTTGGCACCAATTTCAAAAAGTAATTCATTAGTTTTTATATGTATATATTCAAAAATTAAATCAAAAATATGTAAATTAATCTCTTGTAAAAAATATTCTCTGGAAAATCTATGTTTGGTGGATATTAAATTCTATATATTAGATTTAACCGTTTTATACCGGTACATGATAGTCAATGTGTGGTTATTGGATAACGATTTGTCATTAGAGAATTTTATAGAATTATTTAATTCTTTTTAGCGCTTTTCTTTGGAGTCGGTTATACATTTTTTTGAAAAAGTTAAATTTATTTACTTTTAGTAGATGTAACTAAATTCTAAATTAATTTAAAGTTGCTATAAAATTTATACAAATTAATTTATTTATGCATTTGAAAGACATATACATCAATTCTATGAAGGATGTATATACTTTTATATACATACATGTATCAGATGTATATACTTTGTGAGTTTACCCCCCTCCCCCCAACCGAACATACACAATTAACCAACACATTTAAAAGCTGAGAAGATTTGGCATAAAAACATCATGTAAAATATTAATGTATGTATAATGTAGAAAGCAAGGTAAAGTATAAACAGCAAAAGATGTTTCCCATTTAACTGGTTCAAAGCTACAAACAAGGAATCTCTATTTGACAATAGCAGCTCCAAGAAGCGGAAGAGGGGGGGGGGGGGGGTCATAAGGATCATGACCCCCCTCTCCCTCCCTCCAGAATGAAGAAAAATTTTAAAAGATATTTTAAAAATGAAATACATATTAAATGTTTTCAAATTCACCATTTCCTCAATAACGAGATACATTCCGATTCTTTAAATCTCCACTTATATCCAAAGTACCTAATTTCTAACATATCCATAAATTCATTTATTTTTAAATCTCATATGCAAAACATTTGCAAATGCAATTAATAAGAAATATGATTCATTCAAGTTTTCCATTTTTCGATAAAGACAAAGCCTTTTTCAGGAAATTTCATTAATATATGGGGTTTGAATTCCAGGCAAGACAGACATTCGACAGACAATTGCTCCCTTATGATATTTTTGTAACTGTCAAGTCCTAAAAGTTGCTTTAAAATAAGCATTTCCTGAAATAATTCTACATCTTTATAAGAAAATTTAAAAATTTTAAATTTCATGGTAATGCCATCGTTTTGTATTTACGAATGTATATAACTTTTCCAAAATATCTGAAAAGTAGCTACATTGGATATATAAACAATCTCCAATGTAAAAATTACTCGTTAAAAAATGTGACCTCTTCCCCCAATAAAGGAGCCATGCCCTCCCTCCTCCCCCCCGTCGGGATCCCGGAGCCATGACCACCACACACGTACTGCAAAACAATACGTGCATTACGGCTACTGCTCTTTTTCTTGAACATTATCTGTTCTTTTATACATAACATGGTAGCTCCCAGTTCTATTCAAAAATAATTTACAGAGAAAGCGCAAAACTTTTCCAAAACAGTGTAGTTAGATTATTATCTTTGAGATGGGAGGGAACCTGATTTATATACGTAGTTTCCTAGAATTTAAGCGTAGGGGAAAAATCGGAAAAGATCGTACAGAGAGGCTTTCGTTAGTTCCAAGGACAGTCTATACAAAAGAGGAGCAGTTGCTTTATCACAGAATGCAATGTACAATACAGTATCTTTTCCTTTTTTTTCTCGCTTCAGTCATGTAAATATCGAGAACTCCATAGTTCTAGACCAAAATCCATCACATATCTGACATGTGTTTTGCTGTTTGTCACTTACATGACTTTGAGTCTGTGCCCCCCCCCCTACACACACATACGCACATTTAAATACTGGTATGGAAAACTAAATGTTGCATTTTATTCGCATTTTTATTTATCATCTATAACACTAGTACACTTTTAAATAATCTTTCAAGAAATAGTCGTCTTTTCACTATAAAATATTTCTAGGGGGGTCCAGTACCCCCCTTCCTACGCCCATGTCTCTACCCAAAACAAAAAGTTTGCATTCCAGAAATTTAAATAAAATCAGTAGTATATAATGAACCCTTTTTTTTTTTTTTTTTTTTTTTTTTTTTTTTTTTTTTTTTTTTTACAGTGTTGATAAAATTATTATGCATATCTAATATTTTTCTTAATATCGTAAATAGGGTAAGTCGATTGAACATTTCTTTAAATTGTCTAAATTACTGTCAAGTATTATGAATATCAGGGTTCAATTCAATGTTCACTTTCAATCACATTCAATCACTTAGATTTTTGTTTACTTGGATTGCGATCGTGGTTTTGTATACCACATTTCTTTACTATTTCTTATAATTTGTTCCGACTTTTTTCAAACAACTTGCATAAAAAAAAAAAAAAAAATCCCCGGGGGAAAAATGTGAATGCGCATTTCATCATTTCATAGCATACACATCTTGCCATTTTTTGACTTTTTGGTGTTTTCTTTTAACACATTCCAATCCAAAACATTCGAAAATGCTCATAATTTCGGTTTGTTTGTTCGTCTGTTCGTACTCCAACTATGCCGAATATACTCGTATTGTCCTGTAATTTTATAAATTCCTGACTTTTAATGCAGGATTGTTAATGAAAATAGAATGCATAGCATTTATAGCTTTTTTTTTTTTTTTTTTTTTTTGCAGATACTGGCCAAAAGTGTTGTGTTATATTGCGGACAGTGGAAATTTTTTTTTCAAACATCGTGTAATGATGTTCCCCCTTTCAAGCGTAATGAAATTGTTATGCGTTCCTTATTGAACTAAAACAATCTTCTATACAATTTATGATTCAAAACATTTATTATTCATTTATGCAATGTCACATAAGAGAATTCCATTGCATACCAGCTTCGGACAAAAGCGACATTCTCTAAAAACAAATTTAAAGTAATGAATGAGTGCACGGTAATAAATATATATAACAATTAATGATAGGTATATAAAAATATATTACTAATAAACACATATGCATACTTACATATATGTATATCCATAGGCGTAACCAGCCTTTTGAACGGGGGGGGGGGGGGGTGCCCAAACTTTTTAACCTGAACATGTTGGGTACAAACAATATCTTATGTAGTAAAACCTAATAAAACGGAATCCCATAAAACTATCGAATTTCCGTTTTAGACAGATTTTTATTTGCGGACGATATAATTATGTGCTACTTATTTTAAAAAGGACCCAACGCAGTTTTTCATTGCGTGAAGAAGGATGAGAATTTGCTCAAAACTAAACCTAATGGATAAGAAAAAAATATATAAACATAGATAAAACATGGTAGATATAAAACAAAGATATTCGTAAACAAAAGTCTGTAATCATCACAAGTTTTCATTTAAAACTGCAATGAAATACTAAAATACATAAATACGACTTTAGTCCCCCCCCCCCCGTCATTTTGATCAAAGTAGCATTAAAATAACTTAAACTTGTAGTACGCAATTTAAACTGGAAAATAATTCTTTTAATATTTTCTACAAATGAATAAATAAAATGTTCCGGTTAAAAAAAAAAAAAGAGCCTGTACGAATGTTAAAATATGGCCACAGAAAACGAAATTAAACAACGTTTTTAAGTTCGAGCCCGCCCGAGCCCGAAAGATTTTTTGTCACCAGAGCCCAATACCAAAAATATACAAAATAAAATTGTATGGTATTTAAAAATTGTTTCAAAAGTAATATCTCACTTTTAAAAACTTCTTACATAGATATAATTTTTAAATGAAAATTTAAATTCAATCCTATCAAAATCCGTATAAAATAAAAATGTACTTCACACCTAAAAGGATTTTTTCCACCTTTAACAAGCTAACTGGATGGACACCTTTGTGTTTAACGAATAAATGCATGAAATGATTAAAAATTGAAATACTAAAATAAATAAACAAGCATTCAGTTACCCACAACATTTTGATAAAAAAGAATTGAAATGATTTGAAAAGGAATAGGTACGCAATTTTAAGTGAAAAAAGTTCTTTCAATCTTTTCTACGCATGAATAAATAAAATTTTTCGGCTTAAAAAAAAATTGAGCACGGGCCCAGGGCCTTAGCTAGAAGTGAACATAAGGGGGGGGGGACTCAATTTTTTTTTCTCTCTCTCTGACACAGAAAGATAAATTAGTGCATATTCGCATTCTAAATACTATGTTTCTTATTAAACTACTGTAATAACTTCACTTTATGCTAAGAAAAGTATATGATGATAAAAATTTTGAGTGTACAACTAGTGCAAAATTAAAAATCGTGTTAGCGTCATATGTACAAATAGGATGAAGAACTTTGAAACACTTATTTTAGATACAAATTAGTAATTTTGCAAAACTGTGAAAGGGTCTCAAAACTAAATTAGATTTTTGAAAAGAATTTCATTTGTATTTTCGGAATAGAAATTCATTTAGTGACCTTGGAATCTTTTGTAGGAAGGGGGCTCAAAATATTTTATGGGGGGCTGAGCCGCCCATAGCGTCCCCTTAGCTACGGCCTTGCCGGGCCCGGGCTCGGGCTGAGCCCGTCTCATCATCATCTCTATTTCACATCTGTATTTCCTTTCATTTTTTTTTTCTTTTTTTTTTTTTTTTTTGCTCCTATCTAGACTTTAGCATACAAAAGCAAATATATAAATAGTTTCTATCCGTGTCGAGAATTTACGCTAATTTTTTTTATAGAATTGCCTAAACGTTCATGAAAAAGAACAGCGTTAAAATTTTTTTTCCAAAAACAAAAGACATCAAATTGGGATTATAAAACCAACTTTTTCACTTACTGTGATTAATACAGATTCTAATAAATACTCTAGTTTTAAAAAAACATGAACAAAATAATTTTTTAAAAAATAAAAAATAAAAGAATCTGGATTTCTTCTTTTATCACATTTTAAAACATAGACTGTTAGTTTTGATAATTGAACTAACTGTGCTTTCATTTTTTTTCTTTTTTCTTTTATAAATTTTGATTTTTTAAAATAATCAATCTTGGATCTGTGCGAGCGGGGGGGGGGGGGGGGGGAGGGGCGGTGCCCGGGCACCCAGGGCACCCCCCCTATGGTTACGCGCATGGGTATCTGTGTGTGTATAACTTTTAAAAAACCCATAAATACATGAATACAACTTTTTTTTCTATTACCTTGCATTACAATTACAATATATGTATGTGGGTAGGTTTCGGTGCAGTAATTTGTAATTCTTATTATTGGTATTATATATATATATATATATATATACACTATCTACCAAAAAGTATTTGTACACTTTCAGTTTTTGACATTTTGTCAAATATTTAAAAATATACTGGTCGGATTCTTCTGGAACTTCAGAAATATAAAGATTATGTTTCACTTTATATTTATTTACATTCATTTGTTAAGCGGGGAATTAGGGGGCCGGCAAAAAAACAAAGAATAATAGAAATATTTGGGATCGCCCTGTACATGAAAATGCACGAAACGACTTATCGCTTTAGAATACAAATATATGAATACAGTAGAATATGTACACTAATTTTTGTGAGAATAGCATGTATATTTATGGCGATAGAGCGATTTTTTTGAAAAATTCAAAAAATTCTGGTATGTTTTTTGTTTATATCATGCTGGGCTTTTGACCAAATTTAACGCAAATTTCAGAAAAATTGGCAAAATGCAGTAGAAAAAATGTAGCGCAAATGGAATATAAATATATTAAATATTTTATGAAATATGAGTAGTTTTATGAAATAATTTTTATCTGCGCATGCGCGAACGATAAAAACAATTCTTTTACATCATTTAATAGTCAATTCTATGGAGTAACTTATAAAAAAAATCCAATGAAATATCGTGAAAATTCAAAAAGATATCATTATTATAAGTAAGCTGTTTTTACATTGCTCTCTAAAAACGGCTGAATGATAAGGGATTCTCCAGAAATTGACATTTTTTATTGACTGACTTTTAGGAAAAAATTAGTATTTAATGTACACAATATCTAATACAATATTTCTGTTAATAAGTATCTTGACATCTGTGATGGAAAAGAATAAAAGCCCTTTTCCTTTTCTATCACAGGTGTAAAGATACTTATTAGCAGCAATATTGTATTCATTAAATAGTACTAATTTTTTCCTAAAAGTCAGTTAATAATAAAGAATACTGCCCAGTTAAACTGAAGGCATTGAGCTCACAGGCTACAAATACTAATTGCACATTAAAGCTTTATATTTTCAAGGGTTAATTCCGTTCGAAAAAAAAAATTAAGAAGGGGAAACAGCTCTCCCCTTTTCTCTTTTTTTATACTTAATCATTGAACCTCCTATACTATCAAAGACATGCTTTATCATATAAAAAATCTATATCCAAAATTCAGAGCAAATTAGATAATTCTTAATAAAAACCCATTTAGCATTTATATAATTTAAAAAGAGTTATCCCCCTCTTTTATACTTAACCATTAAACTTCCAAAACTATTCAGAGATTTGAACGAAATCTGAAAATTCTGCTTGAAAAACCCATTTATATAAATTAAGGGGGGGACATTAGAACCCCTGTTCCCCTTATTTATACTTATTCAATGAACACCTAATAACAGTCACGGAATCGCCTCATCAGAATGATCCTAATCTAAATTTTGAACGAAAATTAATTCTGCATGAAAATCCCATTTATATCAACTAACGGGGGGGGGGGGGGCATTAGAGCCCCTGTTCCCCCTATTTATACTTATTCAATGAACACCTAATAACAGTCACGGAATCGCCTCATCAGAATGATCCTAATCTAAATTTTGAACGAAAACTTAATTCTGCATGAAAATCCCATTTATATCAACTAACGGGGGGGGGGGGGCATTAGAACCCCTGTTCCCCCTATTTATACTTATTCAATGAACACCTAATAACAGTCACGGAATCGCCTCATCAGAATGATCCTAATCTAAATTTTGAACGAAAACTTAATTCTGCATGAAAATCCCATTTATATCAACTAACGGGGGGGGGGGGCATTAGAACCCCTGTTCCCCCTATTTATACTTATTCAATGAACAACTAATAACAGTCACTGAATCGCCTCATCAGAATGATCCTAATCTAAATTTTGAACGAAAACTTAATTCTGCATGAAAATCCCATTTATATCAACTAACGGGGGGGGGGCATTAGAACCCCTGTTCCCCCTATTTATACTTATTCAATGAACACCTAATAACAGTCACGGAATCGCCTCATCAGAATGATCCTAATCTAAATTTTGAAAACTTAATTCTGCATGAAAATCCCATTTATATCAACTAACGGGAGGGGGCATTAGAACCCCTGTTCCCCCTATTTATACTTAATCAATGAACACCTAATAACAGTCACGGAATCGCCTCATCAGAATGATCCTAATCTAAATTTTGAAAACTTAATTCTGCATGAAAATCCCATCTATATCAACTAACGGGGGGCATGAGCCCCCCGTTCCCCCTCTTATACATATCGAATGAACTCCAAAAACTAATCAGGGAAGCGCCTTGTCAGGATATACCTACATACAAAATTTCAAGTGGATCGGATATTTTTATCATGAGTTATCGCGTTACGTACATACGAACATACATACAGAACGGACGGGCACATAAGCTCTCAGACTATGATAGCCTGTGAGCTAAAAAATGTCAATTTGTGGAGAATCCCTTATCATTCAGCCGTTTTTAGAGAGCAATGTAAAAACAGCTTACTTATAATAATGATATCTTTTTGAATTTTCACGATATTTGATTAGATTTTTTTTATTAGTTACTCCATAGAATTGACTACTAAATGATGTAAAAGAATTGTTTTTATCGTTCGCGCATGCGCAGATAAAAATTATTTCATAAAACTACTCATATTTCATAAAGTATTAAATATATTTATATTCCAATTGCGCTATATATTTTTTAATAGATTTTGCCAATTTTTCTGAAATTTGCGTTAAATTTGGTCAAAAACCCTCTATGATATAAACAAAAAACATACCAGAATTTTTTGAATTTTTCAAAAAAAATCGCTCTATCGCCATAAATATACATGCTATTCTCACAAAAATTAGTGTACATATTCTACTGTATTCATATATTTTTATTCTAAAGCGATAAGTCGTTTCGTGCATTTTCATGTACAGGGCGATCCCAAATATTTCTATTATTCTTTGTTTTTTTGCCGGCCCCCTAATTACCCGCTTAACAATCGAATGTAAATAAATATAAAGTGAAACATAATCTTTATATTTCTGAAGTTCAAGAAGAATCCGACCAGTATATTTTTAAATATTTGACAAAATGTCAAAAACTGAAAGTGTACAAATACTTTTTGGTAGATAGTGTATATATATATATATATATATATATATATATATATATATATATATATATATATATATATATATAAGACCATTTATAGTAAACAATATTAACCATTTGAAATTAACCATTGAATTTAATAACTTATAGCATATTCATTGAATATGGAAGGAAAAAAGAACAATATGAATACAAATGGAATTTGTAGAACCAAAGCAGAATCTTCAGGTCCCAAATACTTTGGAACATATATATATTAATTAGAGACATAATAGAGATTATCGTTCTCGAGGCACAAAGGGTTTATTTGTCCTAAAATTTATTAAATTGCAATTATATTTTTTCATTTGTCGAACAAATACGATCGATTATGTATATAAGAATGGATCCAGCCCTCTATTTAGAGAAAAGTCGTAGCACTTTTTATTTATTTAATTTATTGTAATTTATTATTATTAATATTATTATTAATATTATTATTATTATTTTGTGTATGTGTGTATGTGGATGGATAACATCTCTTAATAAACAATTTTTTTATTAAAAGCTCTTCGCATAGCTAAAATATGGCTACTTTTCTTACGTTATTTTCATTCGTGAGTGAAAAGAAACTGCATTGACAATGTAATAAAAAGAATATTGTCCGGTTAAACTGATGGCATAGAGCTCACAGGCTACGCTCACTAATTGTATTTTACAGTTTTATGTAATAATGCCCTTTGAAAAATAAATTAAGGGAGAAATAGCCCCCCGCACTTTTCCTTTTTCTATACGTAATCATTGAACCCCAAAACTAATCAAGGATGGGCCTTATCATATAATAAACCTGCATCCAAAATTCAGAGCAAGTTGAATAATTCTGTATAAAAACCCATTTATGCTATTTAAGAAATGTTGTCCCCGTTCCCTCATTTATACATAAACATTAAACCTCCAATCTGTTCAGAAATTCAACTTATCTGAAAGAACCTGCATCCAAAATTTCAAGCCTGCTTAAAACTCTATTTAGCTAACTTAATGGGGAGGTAATAGTAATCACCCGTAATCCTTTTATACTTAACAAAAGAGCACCACAACTAATGAGGGAGGCTTCTTACCCCTATGAACCTGTATTCCAAAACTGAAAAAAAAATCGGTTAATTCTGTATGCAAAAACCATTTACCTAAATTATGTGGGTAGTTCCCTTTATTCCTACGCCCACTTTTATAATTATACGATGAATACACGATACTAATCATGGTAGTGCCTCATTAGAATGATCCTATTCCTAAGATTTGAACAAAATCTGATAATTCTGCATGAAAAACCCATTTTTATATATTAAGGGGAGGGGCATTAGCCCCCTCTCCTCTTCTTATGTTTATCGAATGAACTCTCAAAACTAATCAGGGAAGCGCTTTATACTGAAAAGCTTATGTCCAAAATTTCAAGTATGTCGGATATATTTATCATGAGTTATCGCGTTACGTACGTACGCACGTACATTACATACAAACAGAACGGATGGGCACATACGCATACGCTATCAGACTTTGATAGCATGTAAGCTTAAAAACATACAATTTACACATTTTATTCGGCAAACAAACATTAAGGAATTTCCCATTCTGTTATAAAAACAACAAATCAATTTAAAAAAAAAAAAGCATTTTAAGCCAAGTTTTATGATTTAAACATTACAGAAATGCCGTCATAAGAGAGCATTGGCTGCCGCATTTACAATTGCAGCCGAAATACAATTTTAAACCAAAAATTTTACAAAGATTTCCCATGAGATTCTCTCTCTTTATTGAAATACAAAAACCGTTATTTCAATCGCATGACTACTGAATAAATGCAAATGCAAATATCTTGCATCTAACAAGGAAGGTCTCCATTGGGGGCATACTCAGAATTTTTTGAAAAAAATACGAATTAAACTACTCATGTAGGTAATAAAGGATCAGTGAAAATTAGCGGCGGAATTACATTATTAGATATGTAAAAAAATAAAATAGTTTGGAATAATTGGCGTGAAAAGCTGAAAGCGACGCGGAATTCGGCGAGCAATGCATTTCCTCGCCAAAAGCAGGCGATTTTAACGAATCTGAAAGTTGATTTTAATTGACTTCACTGTTAAAAATCTGCAGCATTTACTGCAACGTCACTCCACTACTTTTATAGAATATCTCTCTTCTGACCAATGAGAATGCTCCATAGCACGGTGAATTGACCGTTTCCTATAAAAGCGGTGGAGTGACGCTGCAGAAAATGGTACAGATTTTTAGCGGTGTCGTAGCTTGTGCAATATTGCATTTTGTTGCAACGCACTCCACCGCTTGTATATAATATCTCTATTCCAACCAATGAGAAAGCCCCCCCAGGGGGATACCTTCTTTAGGTATTCACGGGCTTCACAACCCCGGGGCACCTGAGTGATCTTTCTCCTTTCCTTTTCCTCTTACTCCTATTGTCTTCCTTTCATCTTTGTTTCACTCTCATTGTGGTTTCCTCTCCGGAGGTGAGGGCAATTCTGTATGGGCCGATGTCATCCTGTATATCGACTCATGGAGAATTGTAAACCACCCACGTGTTGGCCGTGCGTGGCGACCCGTGTCCCTGGAAAGGGGGATCCTGGTAGTTGAGGGAAACCAACACACTGCTTTGGCCTCTGCTTCAGGTAGACGGGAGGTGCATATTGGTCCCGTATGCATCAATCGGCTGGTCAGCTGGCTTTTGTCACTGGCTTTAGGGATCAAGTGATCGAGCAAATACTAGTCATCTCGTTAAGGGTGGAGACTGACATAGGTTTGTCTTGTGACCGTATGGGCCCTGGTTAGCACTGGTGCACGAATGTGCATCCCCTTGTTGGGCTCGGTAGTGGGTGGTGCGGCCGGGGTCTGAATTTTATTATTTTTAACATGGATGGGAAAACTTCATTTCCTTCTATGTCTCTCCCCAGTGGAGAGCACCAAACTGTTCCGACTTCTTCCTTCACACGCTTTTTTATTGTTAAACGCACTGATAGCCACTCTGATAGTTCCTTTGGCAAAACGTCACCATTTCTCATAGCAAAAACTTTCCAGTCTGCCTTAGGGGATGGTCATACTCTCAAAAAATTAAAATCTGGGGATTTACTAGTGGAGGTTTCTACAACTAAACAATCACAGATTCTTTCAAATAGCTCTACAATAGGCCCTTTTTCTGTTTCTGTTCAGGTGCATAAAACTCTAAATACAAGCCGAGGGTTATTTCTGAACCAGATCTTTTATTCTCTACGAAAGATGAACTCTTAGAAAACCTAAAAGACCAAAATGTTATAGATGCACGTCGTATCACGATCCGTCGGAATGGCCAAGTCCTTCCTACAAAGCATGTCATTCTCACTTTCAATAGCCCTACTTTACCAACAAGAATTAAAGCTGCTTACCTAAATTGTCCTGTCAGACCGTACATTCCTAACCCTCTCCGTTGTTTTAAATGTCAGCGATACGGCCACACTAAAACTAACTGTCGCGGTTCCCTTACCTGTGCACGCTGTGCAGAAATTGACCACGACAGCAATTCATGTGAAAAATCAGAACGCTGCATAAATTGCAAGGGTAATCATACAGCTTTCTCTCGCTCTTGCGCAAACTGGATCCGTGAAAAAGAAATTCTGACTGTAAAAATAATGCAAAATCTTTCCTACCCAGAAGCTCGTAAAATTGTAGAAGCCAGAACCCCGTCTGTCGGCGTATCTTATTCAAGCCTATTGAAACAGCAGTCTAAATCTGTAAGACATATTAGCACCCAGACTGACTTTTCTATGTCATCGAAAAAGTCAGCCAAAACACAATCAATAAACACCCCAATCAAAGAATCCCGTCATATCTGTTTACCTTCGTCAGAACCTGTTACTATTTTACACACATCTACTCACACACAAAAATCTGCTCAATTTAAAAATCAGAAATCTCAAGCTCAATCTAAGGGATTATCCAAACCTCTAAATGAAACTAAGGCCGTTACCTCACAAAAAAATGACCCGAACTCATCTGCATTAAGCTCTAAAAAACCCAACTCTAGTCAAATAGTGAAAACTGGTGTTCAGAAAGAAGGGACCAAGGCTGGGATCCAAACTGCTACAAAATCAAAAACATTACAGAAATCACATATGCTTAAAAAACAAACTGAAACCATAAAAACCCCAACTCCAGCAACCCCACGGCGGAAGACTATTGTTAAAAGATTGCAAAATGCATCGCTCAGCCCATGCAAAAGAAATTTTAAAGATCCCAGGCAACTGCAGCATTATGTCCAAGAAGCTATGGAATCCGAGTCTTACGACAGTGGCTCGGATTCCGAGGAAAATACTATGTTTGAAGAGTATGTGCCTGGTTAAAGTTGTAATTATTGTTTTCTGTAGTACTTTTCCAATTTGGTTATCGTGTCACTATCTTACTGTTTTAGAATTTTTAACTAGTTTTAGAATTTTATCTTTTTTACAATTTTAAATATGTTTGTCTGGTTTTAATTGATTTTTAATTTCATGAATCACCGCATTGTTTTTATCAACTTAACTCATATCTACAATGGTTTTTTAATGCAACTTTCACCTTTTACATTTTGTTTTGAAATTTAATATTATTTCTACAATAAACTAATGTTTTAGCATTTTACTATTTTTGCCTTCTTATATTTACCTGCACATATCCAGATGGGAAGCGCCCCATCCGGATATTTTGACGTTGTCTTTTTTTCCTCATTTTTACAATTTTGTCTTTGGTTTGGCGCAGCATGTCCCTCAAGGGATTTTGTGCCATTAAAACCTATACAAACAACAACAACCAATGAGAAAGCTCCATTTCCCGGCCAAGTAACCGTTTTCTATACTAGCAAGGGAGTGCGTTGCAACAAAATGCAGAAGATTTTTAACAGTGTATTTTTCAATTTGGAACAATTTTAATCAATTTAAATTGTGTTTTAAATGATAAAATATATTAATTTCATTTTGTTCTAAGTACATATAAACGTATATGACAAAATTACACTTAAAGTAAAGTAAAAATGCAAAACTAAAATTACTTAAACTAAACTTATTTAAATAAATTGAACATAGAAAGTTTTTCTTTAAAAAGTATTCGAAGCGTAAAAGCGTATTTTTCAAAATTTCGTTTTTTCGCCAACCGGAGATAAATCTCCAAATAAACGAAATTTTTATTATTTTTTTACGGACGTTATAAGGAGGTTCCGCTGAAATTTTTTTAATAAACATATATAACTATATGAGAAGAACATTCTGTAATTTTTTCAGATTTTTCTGAGTATGCCCGTATGGAGACCTTCCTTGTAAGATTAAAATTGACTTCATAGATGTGTCAAAATTTATGTACTTATGATTTGAGTACAAGAAAAAATTTAGAAAGATTCGCATCCTTAATCAAGGGAGAAATTTAAAAAAAATTAATATATATTTCCTTTTTAAAATGTTCCTTAAAATATTTCTTTGTTCAGAGCAGGGGGGAGACTCAAAGTTCGTAATTCTTGTGACCCTTCACTTTATCAAATTAAAAGTAAGAAATTAATGCTTGCTTTGTTCGAATTTTGTACTTGAGTATGAGTAAGAGACTTTCATCTTTCGTTGCAAAATGCCATTTTTCATAACATATTTCACAAATTACGTAATATAACATTATTATATATAGTTAAAATTACAATTAATATAAAAAATAAACATAAGAGATACATTCTGAGTTTGTAGACATCCTACCCCCGCCCCCTCAGGGTTCGTAACTCTTGTGACTTGTGAGTGACCCTTCAATTAATCAGATTAAAATTAAGAAATTAATGCTTGCTTACAAAATTTTATTATGAGGCAATGACAGATTTTGAGATAACTTTTAAAGCTCCCCCCCCCCTTCGCAGCGCACCGGAAAAAAAGCGCACTTTTTTATAAATCACATATTTAGATAAGTCTGATAATAAAATAATTTAATAATACACTTGGTTGATCTTAGAATATAAACACTAGATTGAGATGATTTTTTGAAATTTGAACGTCCTTGCTCGCTTGTTACTGATATTGGGGCGGAGGGAAGACGGTTTTTAAAAGTTATCTCAAAACTGTCATTTCTTCAATGGAAAAAAATTGTAAGGTACGAAGAATTAGAATATAAACACTAGGTACTTAAATGTATTTTTTAAATTTAGTTTCACTTGTTCTTCTGTGGGGGGGAGGGAGTATCTACGATTATATTTATTTTTTAATGTTATTTATAATTTTAATTATATATAAAACTTTATATATTATATCATTTTTATTATTATTTTTATTATAAAATTAAATATTAATATTTATTATATTTTATAGTATATTTATATAATATGTAATATAACATATAATAATTAATATATTAATATAATGTAATAATAATTGTAAATAAATAATAATATAATAAATAAATTATTAAAAAAAATAATAATTAATAATAAATAAATATAAATTAAATATAAAATTAAATATAAATGAAATAAAAAATAAATAAATACAATAAATAAATATAATTAAATATAATTAAATATTGAAAATTATACTCATTAATAAAAATTTATTTAAAAAATGATAATATTTTACTAACTTATAGTAATATATACTTATACATTTTTAAAATTCAGTCTCCATTGTTCTTCGGTAGAGAGTGGGGGAGGGTCTATAAGCTCCGATTTTATCACGGCTTTAGATGATAACCTTTTGTCGGGACGTTTTCTAGAGTCTAAAAGCGTGGAAAAAGCGACCGAAAAATAAAGAGCACAAAAATTCTTGTTTATGAGCATAATTTTCATATTTTATTTTATTTATTTATACAGTTATTTTTATTATGTCCGATAAATTCTTGTATGATTTTGCCCGATAATTAATAAAGTATTACCATTTTGAAAGTTAATTCTTGTTAATGAAACTAATTTTTAATATTTAATTTTATTTATTTATACATTTATTTTAATTAACTTACTAAAAGTTAATAAAATATTGTCATTTTTTAAATATTTTTTTGTTAATGAGTGTAATTTTTAATGTTTTATTATATTTATTTATATATTCATTTTTAATTTAATTTATATTTAATGTTACGCATTATTAATTTATTATTTGTTTATTATTATGTTATATATTAATACTAGGACTTCCCTCAGAGGGATTAGTCTGAGCGATATTGCTGAGAATACACATTTAATAACTTGCGATAACTAAAGAAAATGAGATGTTACCTTTAATTGGTCATTCATTGTGATAAAATATAATGATGAAAATAAGCATATCGAATCGTAGAACTACAAAATCTTGTTGCATATACTATTTTTATAAAAGAAAAGCAAACCATACATGGATATAAAATTGGAAATATGCAAAATGTTAAAAGTAATACAGAAAATAAAACACCAAATTTTCCCATATTGGAAATATAGCTCTTTGAAATGATGTCATGAGCATAAACAGAAGCTTCGCACCGATTTGAGAAACTATAAATAACATAAACTATTATGTTTGAAGAGAAATGGAGTGTATTTTATATGGTGTGAAATCCGTCCGAATAGTTTATAATGTTGAATATCTGTTTTCCACGGATGCAATGAGGTTGTCGATAAGAGTTAAGGAATCCTTTTTTAAAAATTTGTCCTAAACGAGCACTTACATCTTGTAAGTTACTGTGATGCCAAAGTTATAGTTTCTGACCCCAACAGTATCCTAGAAATTGCAATATTCTCAATAAATTGGGTTTAAAACATTTTCTAGAAAAAAAAAATGTTTAATATGTGAAATTAAATTGTCGAATGTTTTAGAAATCGTTCATAACGAGAATATTATATCTTAAAAGTTGCCACCAAAAAAAAAAAAAAAAAAAAAAAAAGATTTTAAATTTTTAGTCATATCAACATCAAAGAATTCTTAATTTTAGAACTTTTTTTGCTCGTGCATTGATGGTGATTATTGTTCCTACGCAAAATATAGTATATTTTGCAGGAAAGATGGTTACCAACATTTTTTGCCCACATTATTTTTTAAATCGGCTAGGTACTCCCAATGCTAACGAAAAACACACAAACGTTAATGCTTTATAGCATAGAAATACAGAATCAAAAGCTATTTATCTCCTATTATATACACATGACATAAATTATCTAATTAGTGCTAGCAGATGAATTTTTAAATATACATAGATCAATATAATGCTTCATTTTTCTTTTATTAGTATTTCTTAGTATTCATTTTTCATTTATTTGTATTATTCAGTAAAAAACTCACTTTCTTAAGCCCGAATTACGTCAAACTTTTTATAAAAGCGCTTAAGTCCATATAACAGCGAAGTATTGTGAAGAGTATTAAATACAAGGTAGTAAGACACTTAGCCAAACGCAGGTAATAAATCGCCAAATATTATCCTTTTCGCCCTCTCTCAAAATGCATTTTTTTTTTCGTATATTTAAAAAACACGATTTTGAGTCATCTTATTTAAAATTCAAATAAATAAATGAGAGGAAGCAATAATAGCATAAGTCAAAACATTCATAAGTCAACATCAAGGAATTGTATCGTAGTTACACATGTGGAAAAAAGCTGCTTTCGGCCAAAAATCGTTGTCTTCACTAAATTTGAATCCGATTAAAAAAAGTACCGTGATTAATTAAAATGTTATAGGCAGAGCTGCCAAGTCTCCGGCATTTTGGGTACCGGTATTTTAATACAGAAAATGTTTTATTAAATTGGAACATTCTGCAGATTTAAAAAATAACTTTTCCTATAAGAAAATTCTGCTATGCAATAAGCAAGGGTTTGGCATCGCTATATAGGAATATTTCGTAATCTACTTTTTAACCTTAAAAAAAGCAACGACCATTTTTCGGGTACAAAAAGTATTGCTAATTGTTCCATTTTGCATACAAGGTACTGATTGTAATATTGATACATCTATGGTGATAAATTTCCAATAATTTTTCACATCTCATTTATTTCATTAAAAATATATATCTTTTATTCATTTAGTTTAAAATAAATGGTTTTTAACTAATTTCATAATACTTTTGAAATATCACTTTTCATTGAAATATTCATACTTAATCCATAACGTACATAATATATGACTGTTATTACATAAGTCACCTTTTTATTATCATAAAAATTATGTTTTTACTGATTTTTATTAACTCAATAGTAAAAATTTTGTGTTTTGAGCAATAGATGTCCGCATTTCCTATTATTTATTTATTTTAACAAAATTCTTTGTATTTAGAAGAATTTTTATTTAAATAGGAAATCCAGATGTCGCTGTTAATAAAGAAGAAAGTTACAAAAAAAGGTACAAAACGAGTAGACACATACTATCAAATAGGGAAAAACGACGAATCCCAAAAAGACGTCGTATGAAATATCATCTTTTAAAGCAAAAAAACGAGGTCTGATTATCGAGCCTACTGATTACAAAATGTGCATTACATTAAAAAAAAATGCTGCAAATATTGATTATTTTTTTTTTTTTGTGCAGTTTTGGCTTCGAAAGGTGCGCTATGTTGCAAAAAGATATAAGCACCTATGAAAACACACCTGGTAAACTTTCGTGCTCAGTTTTACAAATAAATATGGCACATATATGCCCTATATACACCGAGGTACCTAATTGGTGCCAAAATGGCGTTTAGTTGCCTAACATGCTGGTTATCATATAAATGTTATAATAAATTGTTTGTTCTAAAAAAATTATCATTTATTGATTGTTATATCTTTTTTAATAACAGAAAATGTTTCATTTATTCCTTTTTTTTCATTTTGAAATAAATAAATAATGTGTTCTTATAGCATGCTATATGCATCTGGTAATCAAAACGATGTTTTCGCCTAATTGGCATAAAAAATCTCGCCAAACCCGGTGCTTATATCTCTAGTATATTATCTCAAGTATTTTATTTATGTATACTATAATTGTTTTTACATACCACTTACTTCTTCTGGTATATAGAAATAGGTAAGTGGCTTCTTTATGCAGTATAAATTGTATAAAACTTTAAAAAATAGCCCCGTTGCCCCTTTGTGGATCGAATTAAAAAAAAATCAATGTCTAATTTCAGTATTGCTCCCAGGTATGCATACATACTCCATATTTCAAAGTTGTATGCCAACAGGAAACGGATGAAAAATGGGAAAAAATGTCACATATGCACCAGGGTACATAATTGGCGTCAAAATGGCATTATTTTACCTGAGATGGTAATCCGGCTTTATTTATTTATTATTTGTTTATTTACTCATAAAATGTTTATTTACTTTCACTTCCTTCTTTTAATTATATAAAATATTTCTTTTTATAGTTACTAGGGGCGGGCCCCGCCCCCCTGCTCGCTATGCTCGCCAACCCTCCGCGTAATCGCTTCGCGATTCCAAATTATTGGCTAACCCTGCTTGCTGCGCTCGCCGTTACCCCATGGTATGAATAAGCAGTTGCAGACCTTTTAAATGATGTGTCACACGACTGGTGTTGTAAAGAAATTAAAAATGTGCCCCCCGGGGGGAAGAGTGGGAGGCGACACAAAAGACATCCATAATATGAATAAGCAGCTGCAGACCTCTCAAATGATATGTCACACGACTGGTGTTGTAAAGAAATTAAAAATGTGCCCCCCTGGGGGGCAGAGTGGGGGTGACACACAAGACATCCATAAAATGAATAAACAGTTGCAGACCTTTCAAATCTTGTGTAACACGACTGGTGTTGTAAAGAAATTAAAAATGTGTCCCCCCTGGGGAGCAGAATGGGGGATAACACACAAGACATCCATTATATGAATAAGCAGTTGCAAACCTCTCAAATGATGTATCAAACGACTGGTGTTGTAAAGAAATTAAAAATTTGGCGAAATATTACATTTATCGCCAAGTTGGCGTCACTTTTGACAACTAATTTTGGTCGCCAAATTTGGCGATATACCGCCAAGTTGGCGATAAACTTGGCGATTGTTGGCGATGGTAACTTTTCCTCTCTTTATGGTAACCCATACGGCGATGCATAGACTGAGCCCTTTCCTGATTGGTCTATTCGACTCATGGAAGGAGTGGACTACCCGGATTCGTTAGTTCCGGAAATCTTCCACATCAGCATCATTCCAGGAGTCATTCCTTTTAAGGCTAGTTTTTTTTTACTATAGAAGGATTAATTATTATTGTTATTTTATTTACTGTAAGTTCTTTTTGAAAATAGAAAATAATTTAAAAATGTGTATGTAAGCGTTATTTGAAAAGGGAGTTTTCGCCAAATGGGCTTTGAAAAAAATTGCGCCAAATCTGATTCGCTTGTGGTATCCGTGCCGAAAAATTAGTGACCAGAATTGACTTCCATACACAAACAAAATATAAGTTAAAAGAAAACATGCAATGAAAATAAATATAAAGGGAAAATGATGTCATAAAAGAAACTTTTTATTTAAAAACGCAATTGTTTCTAACTTTCACACGCGAAATATGTAAAACATTCTTTTAGCGATCAAAAAGTGCTGTTAAGAGATTATCACAAAATCTCAAAATCAAAGTTTTTATGACATTTTTTAATATAAAAAAATAACAGTTTTATTTTCCTGCATGATTAAATTTTAAAATGTTTTATTGCATTCAATATTTCTGAGTGCGAAAATGATTACTATTTACTCCATGTACTGATTCGGTTATTTACGAAAATGTCCAGCCGGTGAAAATCACGCGCACCAAATTTCTGTGACGTATGCACATAAATTGTGCTTTTTTATCAGTTTTTTTAATATAACTTTTAAACTATTTGGAATTAATTTTTAAAAGTAGGTGCATTCACCAGATTACCTTCATAGGTACCTATTGGTAGAAACAGAATCAAAATCCGACAAGTACTTCTTGAGATTTGCTTGACGAAAGAATTTTTTTGAATTTTAATATCGTTACGTATCTCTGAGTATAAAGACTTCGCTTCGCTCAGACAATTATATATACATGTATAAATATAAATATACAAATATAATATAAATTATAATAAAATATTAATATGTTATTTTATAATAATAATAAAAATAACAATTATTTAATATATAAATTATTATATATAATTAAAATTATAAGTAATGAAATTATAAATAATAGAAAAAAATAAATATAAGAGATAAATCCGGAGTTTGTAGACACCCTTCTACACACACAACCACACCCCACCCCACAGAAGAACAAGGGATTCAGGGAAAATAAATTAAAGTACCTAGTGTTTATATTCTAATTCTCTGCACCTTACAATTTTTTTCCCCTCATTGAGGCAATGACAGTTTTGAGAACTTTTAAAGACCCCTCTCCCCATCTCAGTCCCGATCGAGCAAGGACGCTGAAGTTTCAAAAAATCATCTCAATCTAGTGTTTATATTCTAAGATCTATATATTATTATCAAATTTATCTGAATATGTGATTTGCAAAAAGGTGCGCTTTTTTTCCGGCCAAACATCAATTTTAACTATGAAAAGCATTTTTAATGGAATAAACAATTCACACGTATTGAGATAGATAATGTCCATGAAGTAGTACCTTTCATTAATCCTTTGTAATCGTGTTAGACATAAAAAAAAGTGGGCGTATTAATATTAATTATATTTATGCATACAGATTTTTTAGGCATATTGATTTTAAAAAGGCAAATAATTAAGAAATCATTGTATACAAGATGATTTGTGATGCTGAAATTTAAAGCCAAAAAATTTTTTACTGGGGAAAAAAATCTTTGTAATTTAAGCAAAATTTGCATGAAAAAAAAAATAAATTAATAAAAATGAAAAGATTGTTTTACGTTTAAAGGTGGAGCAAGGGCTGTCACCATGACTATTAACAAATTGATCGATTGAAAGTGTTTTGACCACCCTTGTCGTATAAAGTAATTTAAGTGAAAGTGAATGCCGGCGCTGCGATTGTTATATGATTATTGTTGTTATCTTAAAAGGTTCTTAAAAACAGCAGTGGGCTTTTTCTTTCTTTTTTTATTCCAGCCTTTTAAAAAGGCATAGTAAGAAACTTACCAATTACTTGTAGCCTTTCAGCCTGCTCAACAAAGCTCATATAACACGTGTATCTACTCTAGGGGGTTGGCGCCTTGAATTGTAAACCGTATATAATTGTTCTTATATAAGATAACAGGACTGGACCACCGGACCAGGAAATTACTTCTTCCTATCCTTGTGCACAGTGTGGGATTTTCTTTCATGAGACCGGCGACAAAGATATTACCTTATCTATTCTGAACATTTTCTTGTTTCTTAAAAAGAGACCTTTAAGGCCCAAACACATTTGACCACTTCTTGAAGTGCGATGTCGGTTCGTTTGTTATGGCGTCGGTGTTTTTGATCTTAATGAGTTTTGCAGGAATGGGATGGTTGTCCGGCAAAAGAAAAATACTTTCCGTCAAGTAGGGGGGATTGCTTGTCCCCTGAATATTTTGTTAATTTCCCTTGTTTCTATTATGAAGAAACCGCAAATGGATCTTGTACAAAAGACTTCTTCGCTTTTTACAAGAATTCAGTTTAAAGAAAGAGTAATGCAATCTGAACAGAGCCTTAAAATAACAATTTTGGGAAAGTTTTCGATTCCAAATATAAGTGTTTGTGATGTGATTATCAGGATTTTGTATTTCTGTTATATAAAAATTTAAAAAGAGAAAGGTGGATATCCCATGAAAAATTATGGCATGCTTTTCATTCATAAAAAATTCATTGAACTGTGAGAATTTGATCCCGATTTATTAAAATTTAAAATTAGCGTATTTTCATATGAAAAAAAAATGACTGCAGTGAAACAAAAGTTATAAAATGTATAAATTTTTTGAAATATTTATTTTATACAAAAAATCAAAATTGTAGTCAAAATTGCTTCACGCACTTAAAAGAAGGGGGGGGGGAGGTGGAGAGGGGAGATTTTTTATTAAATTCGAAATAAAAAGTACAATCGTGAAAAAAAAAATAAAACAAATTACGGAAAACTCCGAACGATTAAGCAGACGGGCGCGACTGGGTTTGAACCCAGATCTTCCAATCTACCAGTCTGAAACATAGTTGTGCGTGCTCAAACTTTTTTTGACAATGCAAACAACTCGACTTTCAAAAGATCTAGCTATGACTCGCAAGAATTATCCTACTCCTACCCAACTCGCAAAAAGAATATTAGGTAGATTTCGTATGAAATACTAGGTATTGAGATCTCTCCCCTGTTGAAATTTCTGAAAATCTATCTATACATCACTTTTTTATGGACACGACAATTTTTAGAATTCTACTCAAATCTCTTCCAAACAGATGCATAAAATCTCGGTTAAGTTCGTTAATGGGAAAAATCAAAGTAAGGGGTGGGAATGGATGAAACCCGAAAAAACTCATGACTTTTAAATTTTATGCAGTAATTTATAAATATTTGAATATTATACACTTTTTTTCCTATAAAAACATAACATTGGTAGTAGACGTAGATGCCTAAATATAGCTAGATATATTATATGTAGTATAAAAATTACTCATCGTAAGTGGCCAAAATAAATAAATAAATGAATAAATAGACACCAAGAAAACGAAGAATGAAAAATTTGCTTTCTGAACACCCCGTGGAAGACTTACGGCCGGAGCCTCATTCTTTTCGGTCTGGAACAGGGCCATTCTTTTTTCTGAACATTCGGGAAAGACGGGCCTAGTTGCTATTCTTTCCAGACCATATTCAGGCCTTTTATCCAGAAGCACCTTGCCGGGTCATATTATTTTTTCCGTGCCGAACCTGAATTAGTATTTTTTCCCCTAGTTTCACGGGCATATATTTTCTAAGGATCAGACTCGACCCGCCCCGAGTCCATGTAGATCTCTAAACGGCATTTGAATGGAAACTAGTTGGATGTGCCATTCCCAAAACTTTATTCAATCTCATACATACATTTTAATATTTAAAAAAAATAGTTACTCATTTTAATGCTTTAATAATTTTACAATAACAATTCAATATCATACCAACTTTGATTTTTATCTTAAATTTCTACTTCAGTCAATTAATCGGAATAAAAACGAATTTCCGTCTCTGCACGAGCCGATAAACAATAGAATGATAGCCAGTTTTTTTTTTTTTCAAATTATGGGAGGACCTACTTGCCTCACCAAAAAATAATCATATACAAAAATTTAGTTCAGTTCTAGAACTAACTACTAGAACGTAAACTTTTAGGTGGTGCAATATTGAAAATGGCATAAAATTCGCTATTGCAGTGCCCCCTTTTGGCGGATTTTTTTTTTGAAATTCAGGGAGGACCAATTAGTCATAGTCATACACTCACACAAAAAATTTGGTTCAATTCGATGCATAACTTCATATACTTTTGGTCGGTACAATATTGAAAATGGCACAAACACGCGATTGCACTCTCTGGATGTCTGTGTGCATACCCTTCGAGAAAATGCTGGTCTGAATGTTGTGCTTTAGTAATTGCTCCTTTTTGCTAGTTTGGAACTTAGTATTAATTTTACAGAAGAGGAGGGGCTAACTTACTTTATAGCAATAGCGATAGACAAAAAACAGACACAAGAGGGAGATCTTATAATGGTTCCGTTTAATTTTTTAAATACAAAAACTCTAAAAAATACTTATTACAGTTTCCCTTTCATGCTTATGTTTTTCATTTAAAAAGGGGGGTCGTGGGCTGCGTAAATAGGCATATTTATTCCAAATCTATACTGGTGAACCTAAAAAAAAAAAAAAAAAAAAAAAAAAACACTTAGGAAAAATTTATTGTAGACAGATTCTTTATTAAGAAATTCGCCGTCTTTTACAAATGCGTAATGATTTTTTTTTTTTTTTTTTTTTTTTTTTTTACACGGATTATTCTATCCATTTGGCACCGATCTGGAAATTGTTTCGTTTGAGACAGTATTTCGTCATATACAGATTTTTGTAGCACCTTTTATAATACTGTATCTCTCATCCCCTAGCATTGTATATGAACTATTCTTTAAAGAAAAGTTTAATTGTTGAATCATGGTAATTTAAAATTAGAATAAACTATGGCTATAGCAGAATCGATCGGTATCTTGAAAATTTTCCGTAGAAGACAATATTCCGTCTTAGACAAATTCTACTCTGTCTGCGGATTTGCAAGAACTTGAAAATCTTTCCGATTTAGACATATTTCCGCCTTACACAATCCACCTTTTACAGAGAGTTTATTGTATATATCTATTTTCGGCGAAATTGTGTACAGCCCAGGTCCGGTTCGGCGCGACCCGAGTCTGCAGAAGAAGTAAGACTAGGATACTACCCAGAGAAGTGATATCCAGACTTAACCCGTCCTGAGGCTCGTGTAGGCCTCTAAATGGCATTTGAAAGAGGGAAAAAGTGTACTAAGGTCTGGAAAAATTTTAAATAAATTATGAAAAAATTGAACGGAAATTTGAACGTAAATTTCGTTCAAACTCGTCTATTTTTTGAGTTTCCGTTCAGTTCAAACTCGTTTATAAAATAGTGAACGAAGTTCAGTTCAACGTTCACAAATAGTGAGCGAAACTCGTGATTTTTCGTTCAGTGAGCGCGTTCATACCCAACACTGGTACTAATTGTGAGTAATATTTTCTATTAAAATTTAAAGTTTATCAAAAGGTATTTAATTGTAAAATTAGAGTCGATAAGAATTACTATCGAGTTACGTATAGTATATTGTCCATACATAAATTAGTGGCGTCCGAGACGAGGACCGAGTTTAAACAAATATACCTATCATATTTATTTTAAAAGTGTTAATAAAGTTTAAATGAAATAAAGATTCCCAAGATGTTTAAATCGGTTAAAGGTTTTAAAAGAGAAGTTTAATCTTTTTGGCTGAGCATTAGGTGAGAAAGTGTCGTCAACGGCTACACTTGTGACGCTTAAGGATCTAATTTTGAATTGTAAAGAACATAAAGGTGATCCAGAATTTGTACAAAACGTTTTAGAAAATGCCGTTTCAGAAAGAAAGGAAAAAGAAAAACTCGAAGTGCAAGCAAAGAAAGAAGCTGAAGCACTGGCACTGAATGCGGAATTAGAAGCAAAGGAATTACAAGCAAAGATTGAATGCGAAAAGTTAAAATTGGCACATGAATTAGAATTGGTGAAACTTCAATTACCAGTAAACAGCCAAAGTGAAATTTTTAATCCAGTTATTGATACTTATGCAATGAGAAGAAAGTTTACATTACCAAAATTAGAGTTCAGAAAGTTTGGCGGCGAAATCATAGACTGGTTACCGTTTTGGCGTCAATTTAGACAAATTGATCAAGATTCAGAAATTGTGCCAGAAGATAAATTTCAATATCTCGTGCAAGCAACAATTACCGGCTCCCGTGCAAGAGAAGTGGTAGAGAGTTTTCCGCCAAGTTGTGATAACTATGCCAAAGCAATTTAGAGTTTAAAAACCCGTTTTGGCAGAGAAGATATATTAGTAGAAGTCTATGTGAGAGAATTACTCAAATTGATAATATCAGTACAAACGAAGGGAAAATTCTCGTTGACATCCTTATATAAGTTGGAATCATATTTACGAGCTTTAGATACCTTAGGTGTTACCACTAATAAGTGCGCATCGATCTTATATCTACTAGTAGAATCCTGTTTCCCAGCAGAATTTCTAAAGGCATGGAAATCGTTCGAACTGAGAAAACGGAGGCGCAGGACAGATTAAATAGTCTTATGCAGTTTTTGAGAACTGAAGTAGAAAGTGAAGAGAGGGTGTCACTTGCAGTAGCTGGTTTTGGTTTAAGTAAGAATGAATATCGTAAATATGTCACCAAAAAGAATCAGATTAATTTTGAACATACAAATAATAAAATTTCGACAGCGGCAGGTCTATTGACTACCTCCTCCGTAACAGAGAAAAAAGGAGCCTGCATTTTTTGCCAGGGAAAACATGCAAGTTCGGAATGCTTTTCTGATAGAAAATTAAGCCTGACAGAAATACAAAAAATCGCCAAGTAGAAGAGATGCTGTTTCGTATGTTTAATAGCAGAACATACCGCTAAAAGATGCCGCACGATGGTAAAATGCATTATTTGTAATAAAAGCCATGTGCCATTACTGTGCGATCAACGTAAATCGTCCGGTAAAGATACTCAAGAAGGAGCTGAAGTGAAAATTTAAAAAGATGAATTGAATATGACAAATGTTAGTAAGAAAAGCGCCCATAATTTAGTCTTAAAATTTTGAACAGTGATTTTCTCACCTGGGTCTAACTCATTTAATGTTTTTGATGATTTATCATAATAATGTTTTTGAATTTGTTGTCGCCTTAACAAGTTAGCGTTTACATTGCCAAATATTTCTGTATTAAGCATTTTATTACTTACAGGTAATTTAGTTCTGAGTCGCCTGCCGAATATCATTTGGGCTGGCGATAAGCCTAAGCCTGAAATAGGAGTGTTCCTATAATCAAGTAACCCTATTGCAGGTGTTCGGTTGTCCTCAAAGGCTTTTTTGAAAATAGCTTTACTAATGCCAACTGCCGTTTCTACCATGCCATTGCTTTGTGGATAACTTGGACTCGTAAAGGGAATTTCTATGCCCCATTCCTTGCAAAACTTTCTAAATTTCTAACTATTAAAAGGCTGGTTGTCACAAATTATTGTTTCAAGGATACCAAATCTAGAAAAATAATTTCTAATTTAAATATAATTTCCTCACTTGTTTTCTGATCAACTTTTACTATCTCTATCCACTTTGAAAAATAATCTACTACTACAAGGTAACCAGTGTTATGAAAGTACATAAGATCAATACCAATTTTTTCGAAAGGCTTATTTGGGATATCATGAGGTTTAAGTGGCTCTTTCATTTGTGTCTTTTGAAATTTTTCACATACTCTACATTTACTAATTAAATCTTCAATGTCTCGAGTGATGCCTGGCCAGTACATTATTTCTCGAGCTCTGCTTTTACATTTTGTTATTCCTAAATGGGATTCATGAATGAGAAATAACATGTCCTGTCTGAGCGCATTTGGAACCACAATTTTGTCCTCTAAAAATTCTAATCCATCAGCAACATATATGCTATTTCTAACTTTATAATAACAGAGTAGATTTTTAGGAACTGAATTTTTACTTTTAGGCCACCCTTCCTTAAAAAAATTGGACACTAACTGAAGTTCTTCATCTTCAGCAGTTAATTTTTGAAACTGTTTGAATTTGTTTTCACTCATTGGCAAAAGTTTTGCAACAGAGTGAACAACATTTAACATTTCAGGGTCACCCACCCACCCGTTCACCCACATCTTTTAAAGTTGCTCTTGATAAAGTATCAGCAAGGTACATTTTACTACCTGGAATATATTTTATGGTAAAATCATATTTAAGTAATTTAAGCAACATACGTTGCAAACGAGTGGTAATTTTACCAATGGGTTTGCGCACAATTGAGGTTAAAGGTTTATGATCACTTTCAACTAATACTTTGTGACCATACAACAAATTATGATATTTTTCAAATGCAAATACAATTGCGAGCAACTCTTTTTCAATTTGAGCATAATTTGTTTCACCTCGCTCAAACTTCTAGAAGCGAATGACACTGGGTGTCTCTCTTGTAAGAGACAAGCACCTAGTCCATATTGTGAACTGTCACATTGAAGAGTTATAGGTAATGAAGGGTAGAATACTTTTAAAATAGGGACTGAATTTATTAGTTTTTTTTTATATTTTCAAAGCTGGTTTCTTGTTCATGGTTCCACTGGAACTCTACACTAGTTTTGAACAATTCTCTCATTGGGGCTGTTACAGCTGATACATTGGGTAAAAATTTAATAAGAAAATTAACTATACCCAATAGTCTTTTGATATCACGTTTACACGATGGCCTTTCAAGCTCATTAATTGCCTTTACATGACTAGGATCAGCTTTTATCCCATATTTAGTAATAATTAAACCCATATACTTAACTTCATTCACTCTAAATTGAAATTTGTCAGGATTAAATTTTATGTTACTTGACTGTGCCCTCTCTAAAACTTTCAAAAGAATTTGGTCATGTTCCTGTTTAGTTCTACCGCTTATAATCAAATCATCGAAATATATTTCAACACCTTGTATATCACCAAATAATTTAAAATTAGTTTTTTGGAATAGCTCAGGTGCTGAGCAGATTCCGAAAGGTAATCTATTGAACAATAACGGCCATAAGGAGAATTAAAAGTACACAATTTTGAGCTAGCTTCATCTAACACTATTTGCCAGAATCGCTCTTTTAATTCAAGTACTGAAAAATACTGTTTTCCTTCAAGTTTGCTAATGATTTCATCAGCCGAAGGAATAACATAGTGCTCCCTTTTAATGGCTTTATCTAGACACACGGCAGTGTGTCAGCCAAGTTCACAAAGTAAAAGGCGACACAACGGCCGTGGGTTATATTACCCGAACCATTTCGGGCCACTTTTGACCCCTCAATAACTTAAATTTTATTTGACCTATACACTTGCATTTTTTTGTGTCGTGTAAGACCATCTTCTACTTTCCGAATCCTAAAATTTTTTTAAAAAATCTTTTACCGTTCACGAAAAATTGACGTCTGAAAACCACTGTTTTTACCACTGACTCACTGACTCACTCATATAAATGTTTGACTATTTCCAGGTGACTTACAAGGAAGGTCTCCATTGGGGGCATACTCAGAATTTTTTGAAAAAAATACGAATTAAACTACTCATGTAGGTAATAAAGGATCAGTGAAAATTAGCGGCGGAATTACATTATTAGATATGTAAAAAAATAAAATAGTTTGGAATAATTGGCGTGAAAAGCTGAAAGCGACGCGGGATTTGGCAAGCAGTGCATTTCCTCGCCAAAAGCAGACGATTTTAACGAATCTGAAAATTGATTTTAATTGACTTCATTGTTAAAAATCTGCAGCATTTACTGCAACGTCACTCCACTACTTTTATAGAATATCTCTCTTCTGACCAATGAGAATGCTCCATAGCATGGCGAATTGACCGTGTCATACACTGTTAAAAATGTGCTGCATTTTGTTGCAACGCACTCCAACGCTTGTATATATATCTCTATTTCAACCAATGAGAAAGCTCCATTTCACGGCCAAGTAACCGTTTTCTATACAATCAAGGGAGTGCGTTGCAACAAAATGCAGCAGATTTTAACAGTGTATTTTTCAATTTGGAACAATTTTAATCAATTTAAATTGTGTTTTAAATGATAAAATATATTAATTTCATTTTGTTATAAGTACATATAAACGTATATGACAAAATTACACTTAAAGTAAAGTAAAAATGCAAAACTAAAATTACTTAAACTAAACTTATTTAAATAAATTGAACATAGAAAGTTTTTTCTTTAAAAGTATTCGAAGCGTAAAAGCGTATTTTTCAAAATTTCGTTTTTTCGCCAACCGGAGATAAACCGCCAAATAAACGAAATTTTTATTATTTTTTTACGGACGTTATAAGGAGGTTCCGCCGAAATTTTTTTATAAACATATATAACTATATGAGAAGAACATTCTGTAATTTTTTCAGATTTTTCTGAGTATGCCCGTATGGAGACCTTCCTTGTTAGGAAGTTGAAATTTGGTGTGGAGGTAGGTTATTGGATCTATAAAAAGGAAAAAAATCAGAAATCACCATTAATTAAACATTAATGGTTGGTTAGAAGATAAATTATTGGATTACAATGGAAGTTTATGGGAATTTCGCGAAATATCAGAAATAGTGCCAAGTTGGCGACACTTTTGTAGAGTATTGGGGCTATTCTCTAAAACCACCGGACCAATTTCAAAATTAATGATACCAAAACGATGGTATTCACCCCGGTTCAAACATGGGCTATATTTTATGCGTATACCATTAACCAAAAGAGGGTGAAGAAGCAAAAAACATTCTAAAAATGCAACTTTTGTGTTACTGTAGGACCTAGAAATATAAGATTTGGCATGTTAATTATTTATAAGATATAAATGATCTCTAAGGGCATTTGCTAAAAAATACGGAATTCAAAAGGGCTGAAAATGCGCGAAAAGCGTTCTAAAAATGTTCTAAATTGGGATTTTTAAGCAATCTCAGCAAACAACAAACCGATCTTAAAAGTAATGATATCAAAATGATGGTGATAGTCCTTGCTCCATTATAGGCTATATCTTATGTCGATTCTACTAATCCAAAGGGGTAAAAAAGCAAAAAGCGTTCTAAAAATGTGATGTCTGTATACAGACATCGCATTTTTAGAACGCTTTAAGGGCCTAATGTTAAGGGCCTAAAAACATAAAATTTGGCATGTTGATTAATTATAAGATATAAATGATCACTAAGAACATTTGTTAACGAATACAAAATTTAAAAGGGGTAAACATGGCGAAAAGCATTCTAAAAACTTTCTAAATAGCAATATTTAAGCAATCTTGGGTAGTTAGCGAACCGATTTAAAGAAAAAAAGATGCCGAAATGATGGCGACAGTCCTTGGTCTAACAAAATTATTGGATAAATTACCAGATTACAATGGGAATCTATGGGAATTTGGCGAAATACCAGAAATAGCGCCATATTAGCATCACTTTTGGTGCGTAATTCTTGTCGTCACTATATTGATATTTCGCCAAGTTGGCTACAAACGTTTTTGGTCGACGAAATAAGCAAGTAGTACCCAATCACGTAAAAGAAACATCCTTATTAGTTGAATTTAAAGGAACATAAGCAGTCCTAATGTTAAATTTTTTTAATTTGACTGAAAAAAGCAGTTAATAAATGCAGGAAAAAGCTGAAAGATTAATTAATATTAAATAAAACTAATTTAACTTATTTATTTCAAAAAGGAAACAAATACCTACTTATTTGACAAAAAACAATGATATCCTATCAAAAACATGAATGTGAAAATATGCCAAGTTCGTTAAAGGTTTCGCTAATAAAAGAAGTGAGATCTAACTGCAAACCAAGTTCTTTCGGAGCTCCTTAAATCATAGCTTCTGTCACGCATAATATTATTCAATTGCTTAAAATGATTTGTTATGTTACTTGTTATTCAATAGAGCGACTTGGCAAGTTTTCAGCTGCCAACTTCAATCTTTGAGTCGGAGTACAATTTAATCTAGAATCTTATTGGCAAAGATCTAGTCAATCGAGTGTTCGAATAAGTATATTGAAGTTAAGGTATTGATAAGTTAAGGAAGGGATCAACTTTAATTTCTGATCAACTAAATAAAAAAAAATTGAATAAGAGAAAACTTGCTAAGTCGCTCAATTGAATAACAAGTAACATAACAAATCATTTTAAGCAATTGAATAATATTATGCGTGATAGGAGCTATAATTTAAGGAGCTTCGAAAGAACTTGGTTTGCAGTTAGATCTCACTTCTTTTATTAGCGAAACCTTTAACGAACTTGGCATCTTTTCACATTCATGTTTTTGATAGGATTTAAGTTTCTTGGATCAAGACAAATTCTCAACTTGCCATTTGGCTTTTCAACCACTACAAGGCAACTGACCCAGTCTGTCGGTTCATTTACAGGGGATATAATGTCTAATTTTGTTAATTCATTAAGAGTTTCGCCTAACTCTTTATGCAGGGACTGTAGTACCCTTCATGGTGGATTTATAATAGGTTTGAGATCATTTTTCACTTCAATGTGATGCAGCTTGCCAGGAAATTTACCTAAACCCTCAAAAACATTTTTAAACTTGCTAATTACATTTAATTTAGAATCTAAATTAACTTCATCAATTAATTGTATCAGCTGTAACTCTTGGCATGCCTGTAAACCCAATAAAAGCTTAGCCTTAACATCCACAACAACAAAATTTAACTTTAAATTAGTACATTTATCTGTATTACATGTTAGCATAACACACCCTTCAGGTTTAAGTTTGTGATTACCATATGATAATAAAACAATACCAGTTGGGATCAAATTACTTTTAAGCTTTGAATTAAAAGTTTGAAAAACTGACAGAGGTAGAATATTAACTTGAGCCCCTGTGTCCAATTTAAAATTTACCTGCTGATCTCCAACTGTTACTGTTTCATACCATTCTTTATCAGAATTTACAGTATCAACATTAATCACAACATTATCAATATATAAACAATTAATTTCAGTATTTACCTCATTACTTTTTGAAAATTGTTTACCTCATTAACTTTTTGAAAATTATTTCTATGTTGGCTTACCTTGTTTGAATTCTTGCAAACAGCTGCAAAGTGATTTTTTTTTTACATAGATTACACAATTTATTGTAAGCTGGACACTGTCCTTTGGAATGTTTTTTTCCCACACGATTTACATTCAAACGTTTGTTTATAGTTCGTGTTTTTTCTCTTTTGATGTACCGCGTTTACATCACTGAATTTGGGTTCATTTATTGTCCTCATCTACTCCCTACTGACTTCACAGGCTCTAATGCTGTCTACGGCTTTCTTCAATGTTAGATCCGACTCCCGGAGTAGCCTTTCCTGCAGGCCCTTGTCTCTTATTCCAAGTACGATGCGATCCCTCAAAAGGCTGGATTCTTGGTCGCCGAAACCACAGGAGGAGGCTAACGTCTTTAGCTTTGTCAGATACGCATCTACAGCTTGACCATCTTTTTGTGAACGGGAGAAAAATTTAAAGCGTTCGAATACTTCATTACTTTGTGGCAAGCAGTGGTTTTCGAATTTCTTAATTACGTCGTCAAATTTGTCTTTGCTTTCACCCACTTCGAAATGAAAAGTATCAAATACGTTAATAAGTTTCTGAATGAGTTTGGAGAGGTTTTTTCTGATAAACCGGATTTAACGCATGTTGCGTGGCATGAGATTGATACTGGTTTGAAAGCACCTGTTGCTAGTAAACCATATCGTTATGACAAAGTTAAACAAATTATAATTGATTATCATATTCAGAAAATGCTAGCGGACGATATTATAATGCCAATTCAGTCTCCTTTCGCATCGCCAGTAGTGTTATGTCGTAAGAATAATGAGAAAAGTTTAGATGATCCAGAGGCATATAGATTTGCAGTAGATTATAGGAAGTTAAATTCAATAACGCAATACCCTCAGTATTCTATTCCAGTAATTGATGACTTTTTGGCTAACATAACAAGTACGAATTATATGTCAACGTTAGATCTTACGTCAGGTTATTTTCAGATTGCAATGAAGCCGGAGGACGTACCTAAAACTGCGTTTATTACTCGGGACGGTTGTTTCGCCTTTAAGAGAATGAGTTTCGGTTTATCGGGGGCACCGGCAACGTTCCAGAAGGCCATGAATAATATCCTTAAACCTTTGCTTGGTAAGGGTGTCCTGGTCTACCTGGACGATATAATTATAATGGCAGCTACTTTTGCAGAGCATTTAAGATTATTGAGGGAAGTGTTTACGTTGTTAAGAGATGCTGGGTTAACAGTTAAGTTGGAAAAATGTAAATTTTTGGAAAAGAGATTAAGTATTTAGGAGTAAAAATTACGCGTGAAGGTATTAATATAGATAATGAGAAAATTGAGACAATTACGCCAATGAATCCCCCCAAAAATAGTAAGAAAGTGGCGACGTTTTTAGGGATGGTGGCTTGGTTCGCCAAGTTCATTCCACGTTTTTCAGAGTTATGTGAACCATTCTATAATTTTAAAAGGAAAAGGGTGAAGTTTACATGGTCATCGGCGGCTCAGAGATCGTTTGAGTTATTAAAAGAGGCAGTAGTTTCCCCTCCTATTTTGGCTCAACCCGATTATTCGTCTCAATTTGAAGTTTATTGCGATGCGAGTGCAGTGGGGGTTGGAGCTATGTTAGCACAGAAAGGTCGACCGATAGCGTTTGCTTCTAGGATTTTAAATGCAGCTGAAAGGAATTATTCGATTACAGAAAGGGAGTGTCTTGCAATAATTTGGGCTTTGAATAAATTTCGTTGTTTTTTCACTAATATACCGGTTAAAGTCATTACGGATCATTCAGCTTTGACAAAGTTAACTAATGGAAAGGGTTTGTCGTCTCGTATCGTCAGATGGTGTTTAAAGTTGACAGAGTATAATGTTGTTATAAAACATAGGGCTGGCAAGGAAAATGCGGTAGCGGACGCTTTGTCTCGAAACCCGCATGGTGGTTTAGAGATCACGGAGGAAGTCAAGTGTTGTGGTTTGTCTTCATTGGTGTTAAGGTCACGAGAGCAGTTAATAAGGGAACAGAAATAAGATGAGGAGTTTGGTAGTTTATATCGTTATTTGGAAAATCTGATGATGTCCCGAGCTCAAATGTGCCTATGTTTGAGAAATGGTCCCAATCTTTTAAGCTTATCGATGGTCTTTTTTATTCTAAAATTGTAAATTCACGTGGTGAATTAAGAGTTTTTATTCCGTTCTAGTCTTCGTAAGGCCATCTTGAAAGAATTTCATGATAATCCATTAGCAGGTCACTTAGGAATCAGGAAAACTTATGCTCGAATTTGTGAGTCCTGCTATTTCTCTAAAATACGGGAAGCAGTGCGCGCTTATGTCTCCAACTGTAGCACATGCCAACGTTATAATTATAAAAATGTAAGTCCAGCTGGCAAATTAATTCCTATTAAAGTAAATTTTCCTGATGAATGTGTAGGTGTAGATTTAATCGGTCCTTATCCATTGTCTAATCCTAAAAGATATAGATTTGTACTAGTTATAGTTGATTATTTTAGTAAATGGGTAGAGTTAGTCCCCCTCAGGAAGGCTTCTGCACCTGCAGTTGCCGATGCATTTTTCGATAATTATATTTCTAAATATGGTGCACCAATTAGGGTAGTTAGCGATCATGGCCTTTGTTTTATTTCTGATATATTTAAAGCTCTGTGTGAAAAGCTGTAGATTGATCATTCTTTTACTGTTCCGTATCGTCCACAGTCTAATATGGCTGAACGTGTAAATCGTACATTAATTCAAATGATTTCTTCTTATGTTGGTTCGCATCATTCAAATTGGGACCAGTTTCTGCAGCATTTTGCGTATGCACTTCGTACGGCAGTTCACGAGTCGAAAACGCCGGCTGATTTATTTTTGGGTAGAAAGGTGATTACTCCATTTCAGAGGTTAGTTATGTTATCGGACGCAGAAAGCCAGTTTATGTGTCAGGACATTGAGCGTTTAGTTAAGGAGGCTCAAGTTCAGATGGGAAAAGCGCAGGAAAAGCAAGCTCAGTATTATAATATGCGTAAAAGGGAATTGGAAGTTAAGGTTGGAGATTTTGTGTTAGTAGAAAAGCATTGGTTAAGTTCAAGTCGTCAAAAGAGGGTAGCTAAGTTTGGTCCAAAGTTTGTGGGTCCGTTTGAAGTTCTGGAAGTTCGGAATAATAATTTGGTTGTTAATGTCAATGATGAAAAAATGACAGTTAATTTGGATCAGGTTCGAGTTTATAAGTTTAGAGAAAATGGTAGTGAAAGTTCTCATGTGTCGAGAGGTGTTTCGCAATATTCCCGATCCAATGAGTGTCCCGAGTCCAGCACTTCTTCATCTAATTCTTTTCACCAATATTCAAAAAGAAAATCTGATCAAACAGCTCCAAAAACTGTTATTGAAAGTAGAAAGTCTATTAAACCGAGAGAAAAGTATGATACTAAAAATAAAAGAGCAGTGTCAAATACGTCGGATTCAGTGTGCCAAAAAAGGCAAAAGATCATAAACTGTCCCGTTCCTCCACTTATTAGACAGTAACCTCAAAAACATAAGTTATCCAATAGTTCAACGTCTTCAGTACTTAATCCTCGAAAAAAACTTCATATGGACACTCGTCAAACTGAGAAAAGAACTTTTAAATCGGACTTTTTGCCAAATAAGAGACAGCATAGATCCGGAAAGAAACGTGGCCTAGGATCTTCAGTAACTTCAGGTGCGTCTAGAAAGAGGAGAGAGCATTCAGAGTACCAGCATCAGCAATTTGAATCTCGCCATGGAGTGACCCCAGCGAACCGATCAGAGCGGAAACGTCGAGTGGAATCTAGAAGTGTTCCACGGCATCCATTCAGGACCAGGCTGCAGGCACGACAGTCAACTGTGGCGTCACCGTACAGTTCCGATGACGAAAGATCCTTCGTGCAAGGTTTTTGGGACAAGAGGAAAAAGCCATCCTGTAGTATGAAGCCGGCTGCATATTTTAGATGTGTATATTGCTGGGACGATTACTGTTTCTAAACCAATAGGAGACCGTCATTATCACGGTCAAGTACACGCCCACACAGTTTGATTGACAGGAACTCGTGGACAATTGATCCTGTGTGTTTATTATTTATTTGTACTCGGATTGTTTGAATTTGTACTCGGTAATTAAAAATTAAAGGTACGAAAGAATTTTTTTTTCAAAATGACTGAATTTTATTTACTTCAATTAGAAATTATATTTCCTCTGATCCTGAAATAAATAAATAAATAAATAAATAAAAATTAAAGTAAGAATTTTGCTTATACGGATATTTTCGCAGAATACTTTTTTTCCCATTTGTTTAATATATATATAAATCATTTTGGAACGATATTTAGAATATTAAAAGGGTTTGAAATATTTTTTTAATGTCTTATTTATTAATAAAATACAGCCTCCAATAATTTAAAAAAAAAAAATCACCAACGGACTCTCGGCCCGCGATGGACTCGAACCCATATCCTCCGGTTTCAAGCTCGACGCTCTAACCATTCAGCCAGTCAGCTCACTTTCATCGGCAACAGATTATCGTTATAATTAGCACCGTCAATTGTCCACGAGTTCCTGTCAATCAAACTGTGTGGGCGTGTACTTGACCGTGATAATGAAGCTCTCCTATTGGTTTAGAAACAGTAATCGTCCCAGCAATATACACATCTGAAATATGCAAGCCGGCTAGCAGCGAATCATCTCTATAATTGGGTGATCATGTTCTTTATTAAATTTCTATTAGAGTGCATATATGTGGTAGCAATGTGAAGGAATGAAAAGCAGATAGACTGTTTTGTATTTTTGGCCATTTTTTTGGAAATTTTTTGACGGACTCATGAATGGTGCTTAATTGTGTTCAAAATTGTTACTTTTATGTATGTTTGAAATTTTGGTCTTAACTGCTTTTAAAAATTCTGGATCTATTGTTAAGTTGTTATGTTAGTTGTTAAAATGTTATTATATTGTTATATTGTTCATGTGTTATAAAATGTATGTTAATGTACAGCTCATATTCAAAATATTAGAATAATTGAGAAAAAGTAATAAGAAAAAATTATTTGTCATTTATTTATTTTTTATACTAAGTAAATGCAATTAAATTTCTTATAAATTAAATCTGGAATGTTTAGATAAGATTTTAACATTTATAAAATATAAAATACAGCACAATAAATTAGGTATACAGCTTCCTTAAACACACCAGAATATTAGAATAAAATTTAGATTGGTTCAAAATATTAGAATATTTTATTTTACGCAACAATATTACCTTATGAATATGAAGTAAATGGTAGTTAATATTTTGTAGCATCCCCTTTAGCTTTTATAACAGCGTACAATCGATCTTGCATACTATATACAAGGTGTTTACAAACATTTCTATCAATATTAGCCCAAATAGACTTTATACGTTCCACTAACTCAGTTTTACTTGAAGGAGGATTTTCTTGAAGTTTTTTCTTCATTATACACCATAAGTTTTCGATGGGATTAAGATCTGGTGAATTTGGTGGTCAAGGAAGTACCTTAATGTTGCGTTGGCGGAACCAATTCTTAGTTGACACCGAGGTATGCGGGGAAGCTAAATCTTGTTGAAAGATGAAATCATCTTCAAATAAATCTTCTGATGATGGAATCATGTAATATTCTAAAATTTCTTGATATATCAGAGAGTTAACCTTTTCGTAGATGATGCATAACTTTCCAGGTCCTTCTGCACTCATACAACCCCAAACCATGACACTAGCAGCAAATTTTACGGAACGTTTAAGGCATTCTTTATCAAATGCTTCTTGCTTCGTTCTCCAAACTCGAATACCTTGATTACCATATGAAACACAAAACATACTTTCATCACTAAATAATATATTTTTCCAATCTTCATTGCTCCATAAACGTCTTGATTTACACCAATTCAATCTTATACGCTTTTGTCTTGCAGTCATGAGAGGTTTTGTTTTCGGTACACGAGATTCAAATTTAAATTTATGGAGACGTCTTAATGTTGTCGATGTAGAAACTTCAACTCCTACTTTCCATTTTCGGTGCAAGAATCGCACACTTTTAAAACGGTTATTCTTAACTATACGCTTCAGTTTCCTGTCATCTCTAGCAGATGTTTTTGGTTTTCGGCCACCATTTCGGCGATTATTTTGAAATTTTCCAATTTTTGAATATTGTGTTAGTATTTTACTAACGCTCGATTGCGAACAATGTAAATAATTCGCTATAAAACATTGATTTTTACCGTGCCGATACAAATCAACCATACGAAGTTTAGTAGATTCAGGAATATCACTCACACGGCCCATTTTAAGACGAAAAACAAACAAACTGCAAAAAAGAATACTGATTTTAAATAAAATAGTCTGAATTTAATCAATGATGCCACCAGTTAAGAATTGGTAATAATTAAAGGAGAATTAATGTGAAATATTCTAATATTTTGAACCACTTGAATAAATATTCTAATATTTTGACTTTTCAAAATATTTTTTTTTGCAATTAATCTTTTCAAAAATGATATTAAATTTAAGATAACAAGTAAGTTTAATCAACAATAAGTTCTTAAAAAATATATCGTTTGCATATTTTCATTAAAAGACATTAAATTACCAAACGATATTTTCAATTTCTAAAAAAAAGGTAATTATTCTAATATTTTGAATATGAGCTGTATGTTTAATTTTCAGAAAGGTATAGATAGTAATTTGGGTTATTTTGTACACGCGCCACGAATCAGGCGGGCACGTGTTTTGTGGTCAAGAAGTCCTTGACACGCGTTTCTATTTCTTGTACTAACATTTAATGAATTAACTTTCTTCTTATCGTTCGGAGTTTATGCGTTGCGTTTGTACTTGAGTTGGTAGTGGTTTCCGCAAGTTGCGAAGTTTTATGTTACATTTGAATATGAAATTGTATTGTATTAAAATTGAATGGTAATGTGATTTTCTTGCAGGGAAGTATACCTGTGTTATATATTGATACTGCTATTTTTCTTTTAGTTAATACAGATGAAGAGTTACATGTGATGACGTCACTGTGTTAAATTTGATGTTTTAGATTATTGCATAAGCACAGCTATGTGAAACTGTACGTATGTTACCCCAAATATTGTTAAAGTGGAGCTAGTTCTGACGAATTTTTGGGAGTTAGTTCATTGGCTTATGAGTATTAGGTATTACGTAGTAGCACGGAATTATTGTAGCATAGAGTTATTTTTGTTGGTTGGTTGGTTGGTTGGTTGGCAAGTACTGAGACGTAATAGAGTTATTATAGTATGAAGTAAATTTAATTTTAGATGAGTTCTGAATTTTGCTGAGGAAAATTTTTGCGCATTGGGTTTTTTGGACTTGGTGCAAATTCTAGTATTAAGAAAGTTTTATGGAGAAATTTTTGGTAAAGTTACAGTTGTATTTCAGTATTGAGGAAAATTTCGTAAGTTTAGTGTTTTGATGAATTTTAGCACTCCCAGTGGAGTGGGTTATTCTTAAAAAGAAGTAGTTGGTTTTGGAAGTTTTATAAGTTTTGAAAGTTTTATGGAGGTTATTTTTAAGATAGGAGGATGATTGGATTGAATATGTGAATATTTGATGCAAACTGATGTTTTTGTAGTGGTGGGTTAAAGTTAATATTTTAAAAGTTATGTTTCGGTGCCAAATTTCACCCATCACTTTGTCTTGTACGGTTTGAAATTTATAACAAGAAAAAGTCCAGGGCATGCATTTTGCCCAATCCTTTTTCTCTGTAGAGTCCGGGGGGGGGGTTGTGAGGGAGTGACCTTTGTAATAAAGGCACTCTAGCATTTTTGAGATCGTGACGTCAATGATTTAACATGTGTAAGAGTGAAAGCGACATCTATCCTCTCTTTTACTTTAACTTTCTAGAGCGTGTGTATCTTTCTCGGAGTCTACAGTTATGTTAGAAGTAATATGTAAATTTGTAGTATCTCAGTTTGCAGCATATAAAAGCTTGGAGTTTGAGGTGGTGTGTGTCTAGCGGCGTTAGCCGACTAGTGGTGTCTCGCGGCGTTAGCCGACTAGTGGTGTCTCGCGGCGTTAGCCAGCTAGTGGTGACTAGAAGCTAGCTAGGTGGTGACGACAAGCAGTGGGATTGATCTAGAGCGAGTGATATCAAGTATTATCGACCCTTCAATGAGTTGACAAGGAGTTTTGGAAGGCGAGTCGAGAAGTTTGCCGTTGGTAAGAGTTAATATTGATTACGTTGAATAGTTCAAAGTTAATAAAGAGTATATGTACAGCCACGGGCTGTCTAATAAAGTTTTATCTAGCAGTCTAGTGGATGTTTAAGTGAGAAGCAATCTGAATTGCCCCGATTGAGTTAGTTCCGGAGCTGTGAGTATAAGTTTAATCCTTCAGTATTTTTACCAGTTATTAAAATTTAAGAACTGCTCCACTGCCCTTCAGCCCTAACCATTTAAATAAACTGTTTTTATCTTATGTTCTGAGTTATGTCTCCATTCCACCCCCACGCTGAGTGTCCAACCGTTACAGAGTGTCTGTGCGTCGAGATTGTTTCAACCCGATTCTTTGCGGAAGAAAATTGTTCCAACAGTACCTTGTTGACTCATACATGAAAGTGGAAGGAAACAGACTGTCGTACCTGAGAAACAATCAGAAAAAATTACGTGTGGAAACTTATATGGGACTTGCCGATCACATTTTCAGGTTAGGTCAGGATGCTGGAATGAGAGCTGGCATTCCCGTCATTCTACCTTCAACATTCATTAGAAGCCCGAGGTGCATGCAGCAGAATTATCAAGATTCCATGGCCATTGTTCGAGATTTTGGTAAGCCAGATCTTTTTTTGACATTCACTTGTAACCCAAAATGGCCAGAAATAAGTGAACAATTACTCCCAGGACAGAAGTCTCATGATCGTCCCGACATCGTTGCAAGAGTTTTTGACATAAAGAAGACTGCTCTGCTGAAAGACCTTACGAAGAATAATGTTTTGGGCATCACAGTTGCAGATATACATGTCATAGAGTTCCAGAAGAGTGGATTGCCTCATATGAACCTGCTGTTGATTTTAGCTGAAGAAGATAAAGTAAGAGATGCAGAGTGCATAGACTCATTGGTGTGCGCAGAACTACCAGATATCACCGTCGATCCAGTGCTGAATGAAATTGTCAAGTCTTCAATGATCCATGGTCCTTGTAGAGCCATGAACAGGAATTCGCCCTGCATTGTCGAAGGTGTTTGCTCTAAGGGGTTCCCGAAAGAGTTCCAGGTAGAAACTAGAGAGAACTTAGAAGGTTATCCCCTTTACAGAAGAAGAGACAATGGCAATTTTATAATGATCAAGAACAATGTTATCGACAACCGATGGGTTGTTCCTTATAATCCCTACCTGACCAAGAAGTACAACGCCCACATTAACGTTGAAGTGTGCAGCTCAATAAAATCTGTCAAGTATCTGTTTAAGTATGTATACAAGGGCCACGATGCAGCTACAGTTGTTATTGAAGAAACAGGTGACAACGGTTGGTTGGTTGGTTGATTGGAGTTTAATGGCACAAAGTCCCATTACGGACATGCTGCGCCAAACAAGGATGAAAAGATTAAAAAGTGAAAATAAAGAGTGTGATTTTATAACAAAGATAAAAAAGCTATCTGGATGGGTATTCCATCCAGATATGGTCAAAGAAGTGAAGAACGACAGCGAAGAGTACAAACCAGTAAAGCACAAAAAGTAATTCTCATAAAAAGTAGGTATCTGGATGGGAATTCCATCCAGAATGTCAACTTATGTAAACAGGTAAGATCTAAATTTCAAAATAAAATCCGGAGTGTTTTAAAAAAGTAAAAAGTGCCCCATGGGGTGTTTCCCCAATGAGGTTTGTCAAAGTGGGTGATGAAGTATTAAAATATATCCTGTACAAGTGCCGGAGTCCCGGGCAGTCCGTTAAGATATGATGGATGGTCAGAGTATCAAAATGACAATGAGGACACATGGGTGCATCCTCCCTGAATAACAAATGTTTATGAGTGATCCTAGAATGTCCAATTCTCAGACGAGTAAGAAGAACGTCAATTTTCCTTGGATAAATCGCAGGCCAGGTCTCAACTGTAGGTTTAATATGATGCAACTTATTATTGTATTCTAAATTCCAGCTTTCTTGCCATTTATTATGAATAAAATGTTTTATAATTAGTTTAATATCTGAGAATGGTATTTTATGATGTAATGGATTACGAGCAGATTTTGCCGCCTCATCAGCTTTTTCATTACCAGGGATGCTCATGTGTCCAGGTACCCAGCAAAATAAAATATTATAACCACGTCTAGTCAAATTAGTATAAAAATCTAGGATAGCTGAGACATAAGAATGTTTTTTAAAAGATTTTAAAGCATCAATAGCACTATTTGAGTCAGTATAGATGATGAAAGAAGTGATATGATGATGAGAGACGTGAACCATGGCCCTCTCTATTGCAATTAATTCGGCTGTAAAAACGGAGATAGAAGGATGAAGCCGATAACTAAGGGTAACACCATCACAATAAACTCCACAACCAACAATATTACCATTCTTAGAACCATCTGTATATATGTCCATGTGATTACTAAAATTAGCACGGTGTGCGGCAAATAATTGTTTAAAAGCAATAGCGGCTAAATTCTTTCTCTCATAACCTTTAAAAGGATGGAGAGTTGTAATAACAGGCGGGTTCCAAGGGGGATACATATGCAATGGACAGGTGCTCACCTCAACATTATTTAAAGGGCTATTGTTGATTATACTTCTCATTCTTATACCAAAAGAGGGGATGCAGGATGGGCGATGCTGATAAAGAATATCATTGTCTGTGCTTAAAATATATGTATGAAGAGGATGACCAGGATATGAAAGGACACGGTAAAACAATTCCAATGAAAGTTTTTCACGAATATAGTGTAATGAAGATTCATTACAGTCAACATATAAGCTTACAACTGGAGAGGTACGAAATGCACCACAGCACACACGAAGTGCGCTATGGTGCACAGTGTCAAGTTTCTTAAGAACAGACTTGCAAGCGGAACCGTAGACCTGGCAGGCATAGTCAATTTTTGCACGGATCACAGAACGATAGATCTTAAGAAGAGAACCACGGTCCGCTCCCCAAGAAGTATTAGAAAGGAATTTAAGTAAATTGAGGGATTTTTCGCATTTCGTCCTTAAATGTAAAATATGGGGTAAAAAGGTAAGTTTCTTGTCAAAAAATAGACCAAGATAACGAACATTGTCCACAACCGGAATTTGAGTAGAACCAATAAAAATTTCAGGATCTGGATGCAGATCCCTACGTCTACAAAAATGCACACAAGATGTTTTGTCATGAGATATAATAAAACCATTTTTATTAGTCCAATTCAGGATGCGGTTGATAGCAATTTGCAACTGTCTTTCTATAAAACGAATATCCTGTCCCATACACATAATTCGAAAGTCGTCAACATATAAATCTCCTTTTACTGAAGGAGGAAGTTGATTGAGAATGTCATTTATTTTAATAGCAAAGAGGGTGACACTCAGGACACTGCCCTGGGGAACACCCTCTTCTTGTACATAAAAACTAGACAATGAACCACTAATTCGAACTTGAAATAGTCGAGTGGCAAGAAAGTTTTTAATAAAAATTGGAAGGTTGCCGCGAAAGCCCAGGTTAAAAAGATCGAGAAGAATCCCATAACGCCATGTTCTGTCATAAGCTTTTGCCATGTCAAAAAATACTGACACCAAATGGTTGCGTTTTAGAAAGGCAGTCCTGATGTGATTTTCCAAATGGATTAAATTATCAATAGTTGATCTACCACGTCGGAATCCACTCTGAAAAGCAGCAAGATAATTGTTTGTTTCTAAAATATGCACGAGGCGGCAGTTAACCATTTTCTCAAGAAGTTTGCAAAGGCTACTAGAGAGTGCGATAGGTCTGTAATTATTGGGGTTGCCAGCATCTTTTCCTGGTTTAGGAAAAGGAATAACGATTGCTCTGCACCAAGCATGTGGAAAATTTTGTTCCAACCAAATCCTATTGTAAAAAGAAAGGAGGTTATCTAAAGAGAGTGGTGACAGGTGCTTCAGCATAATGTAGGTAATCCCATCATGACCCGGGGCTGACAAGTGACTATCACTCAAACACTTGTTCAGTTCTGAGATAGTAAACGGCTGATTGTAGGGAAAAGAGTTACGAGAGTTAAAATTAATCCTGGTCATTTCAGTTCGTCTTTTGTAAGTTAAAAAGGGTTCCGGATAAGAATCTGAGTTTGAAATGGATGCTAGGGTTTTTCCTATTGTCTCAGCTATGTTCTTAGGAGAGGTGATGGTTTGTCCATTGTGATTTAAAATTGAAATATGACTTTCTGAATATATTCCCATGCATTTTTTTACTTTAAGCCAAAGTTCTTTACTTGAAGTGTTTGAGTTAATGCTAGATACATAATTAATCCAAGATTCCCGTTGACTTTTGCGTCGCACTCTTCTAGCTTCAGCCTTTGCTTTTTTAAATGCCATATAGTTAGTATTATTTGGGTACCTCCGGAAGAGACCCCAAGCTTTTTGTTGCTTTTTCTTTGCATTTTGGCAATCACTATTCCACCAAGGCTTCCTGTGCTTATGAGTAAAAGATGTTTTAGGAATGCTAGAATCGGCAGCACTGATAATACATTCAGTTATATTATCAAGTGCATTGTCAATATTTCCATCTATCATATTAGCTGTGATGTTTGCAAGTGCAGTAAATGCTGGCCAATTGGCTCTCTCATAAATATAACGGTAGATAAAATTGGAAGAATCCTTATCAGGAGCAGTCAGTGTTATAAAAATCGGAAAGTGGTCACTGCCGTGTAGGTCATTAGATACCCAGAAGTTCCAGAAAGGATAGAGCAGTGGAGAGCTAATAGTAAGGTCTATTGCATGAAAGGTACGGGTAGGTTCATGAAAGTAAGTGTGATCTCCATTATTGAGCAGGCATAAGCCGTTGTCAGAAATAAATTTTTCTATGATATCACCACGCCGATTAGAATCCCTGTTTCCCCAAAGTTGGCTATGTGCATTAAAATCTCCAACAATGATGATAGGAGTGGGGAGTTGGAAAAGTAGAGAATCCAGATCTGCAGATTGAATATTTTGATTTGGAGGTAAATAAATAGTGCAAATTGTTATAAGTTGTTTAATATGTACACGGACTGCAACAGCTTGGAGATTAGTATTTAAAGAGATATAAGAATGGGGTACATTATTGGAGATGAAAAGAGCCACACCACCGATGCCCCTTCCATTAGCTGTCAAATTTTTTCGGTACGTTGAATAGCTGCGTAATTTAGCTTTGTCATTCGGCTTTAGATGAGTTTCCTGTAGAGCTAAGACTAATGGGTGATGGTCAGAGAGGATATTACGGATTTCGTCATGTTTATTGTAATACCCACGGCAGTTCCACGAGATAATATTAGTCATGAATGGGGTTAAATGTGAATATCTATGTCATTTTCTTCAGAGACAGTAGACATGCTACTATCTCCATCGTCCAATTCTGCATCCGGTTCAGGATGGAGATCTACGGCATCGTCATCCTCCATAGAGACCTGTTTTGTATTGTTATTCTTAGGTGTTTTATTCTTTTTCTTTTTTGAAATACTTTCATTATGTGATATAGCAGATTTAAGTATAGGAATTTTATGTTTTTCTACATCAGATCTATGGTTCGATTTTAAAGGTGCTGTTTTAGTAATATTTTAAGGGCTTCTTTTATGGAGTGGAGGTTTAGGATACAAAGACTGCGATGATTTTGAAGAGCTATTTTGTGGTGAGTTAGGAGAAATGGTATTCAGCGATTTTGAGGAGATAGATTTGGTTGATATATTTATCTTACTAGACTTACTATTCTCTTTTTGTTGGCAATTTGTTTCAGCGAAGGATTCTGTTTGTGTTGAAGAAGTTTGATAAGTCTTTTGGGCAGTTTTAGATAAAGCGGCAGCATAGGATAAACCAACTTTAGGTGACCTGGATTCAACTATTTTCTTTGCTTCCGGATATGATATATTGTCTTTAGTCCTTATTGTTTGTATTTCTTTTTCTTTTTTCCACATTTCACAGGTTTTTGAGTATGATGGATGATCTCCTTTACAATTTACACAGTGAGCGGCAGCACTACAATTGTCACTTTCATGATCAACTGTACCGCACCGACCACAGACAAGTTTACCCCGGCAATTTGTTTTTGAGTGCCCAAAGCGTTGGCATTTAAAACAACGCAGTGGGTTTGGGATATAAGGTCTTACAGAACATGACAAGTATCCGGCTTTTATATATTTAGGCAGATTAGGTGAGTTAAAGGTAAGTATTATGTGCTTGGTAGGTATCTGAATTTGGTTGGCAGGTATTTGTTCATCTCGGCGATAGATTTTTATTCGTCTGGCAGCTATGACATTTTGTTCTTTTAAATTATCTATTATTTCATCTTCAGTAACATGCAAGAGATCGGGTTCAGATATTACACCACGAGAAGAGTTCAGGGTTCTATGTGGGCTAACTGAGACAGGGATATTTGCAAAAAATGTACATTTTTTCAAGTTATTGGCTTGTTTGCTATTGTTAACTTCAATAAGTAGGTCTCCAGATCGGATCTTTTTTATGGTCTTTGGTTCACCTATTAAACTTTGGATGGATTTTTGAATTAAAAATGGGGAGGTTTTGTCAAAGCTGCCTTCCTTCCTTTTAACAATGAAGAATCTTTCAGTACATAGATCAGCATTTTGATTAGAGGTGAAATCCTCAACTCTTTCTGCCCAAGATTTCATTTGTTCAACATTAAGATTCACGTCCGACTGCAAGCCAGAACCGGATGCAGTTTGATTAGCATTTAGTTGTGGGGCTTCCACTTCGCATGTCTTATTTCCTTTAGTTGTATCCATGATTGAGAGAGAGATTAAATAAAACGCCAGGCATCGGGCCTGGTCACCGACCCTTCTTCTTACCGTTACGTCTGGTGCAGGTCTCAAAAGGGCGAAAACTATTTTCAACAGACCCCCACGTTTTTCGAACATTGGGTTAAACTCGATAGCATCTCCGAAGCTCTAGTTCTTTTCCAGGGAGAATGGGTAGCCGTAGGTAAGCCTTTACAGCTCTGTCCAACCTACAGCCGGCCCTTACATCGAAAGGCACCAGTCTTCTGGTGTTACTCCTAACAATCACCATGCAAGCATGGCGCCCCCCGTACTTGGAACCGAAGCTCGGAGATGCCCTGCACCCTGGGACTCGATATCATCCTAAAGAGGATGAAACGAGTCGATGAGGTTAGAAGAAACCTCAACACCCAGGGTGTCTCACGTGTATAAAAAAAACGACTATTGTAAAAAAAGTAATATACGAGGGAGCTTAAAAAAACTTGGTATATTTTTTGTCTTTTTGGGCATTTTTAATTTTTTTTCTTTTTTTTTTCTTTTTTTTTCAACAAAAGAACGAAAACAAAGTTAGTAAAAACAGAGAACTATGTAAACAAACAAGTTAGTGAAAACAACAAAGTTAGTAGAACAAAGAACTATGTGAACAAAAAGTTAGTAAAAAAACCAAACAAGAACAAAGAGGGATAACAAACTGAAAAGAGAAGATTAAAAAGTGTGAAACAAAGAAAAAAGGATAGACAACTAAAAAAGAGAAGAAAAAGGAAAGGAGAAAGATCGCTCGGGAACCCGGGGTCGCGAAACCCGTAAATACCTAAAGAAGGTATTCCCCTGGGGGACAGGTGACAACGGTCTTCATTGGGACGAGATCAAGATGTTCCTGAATGCGAGATACGTTTCAGCACCAGAAGCAATATGGAGACTCTTTGAAAAGAAGATGCACGCCAAGTCGCATGCCATAATTAGACTGCCTGTACATTTGGAAAATCTTCAGCCCGTATATTTTATTGACTCTGAAGAAAGGGCTGCTCTGGAAAGGGCCAGGCAGAGTAACACTATGCTGACCGGATGGTTTGAACTGAACAGGACATGCCCAGAAGCTAACCATTATCTGTTCGTCGAGATTCCGAAGCATTTCACCTGGAGGAACAATGGATGGCACACTCGCTTGCGACTTGGAGATGCCGTCATTCCAAGAATGTATTCTGTCAGTCCTAAAGATAGTGAACGTTTCCATCTGAGATTGCTGCTGTGTCACATCAAGGGAGCAAGGAGTTTTGCCGACTTGAGGACATATGAAAATGTGGAGTATGCAACATTTAAGGAAGCCTGTCGAGCAAGAAATCTGCTAGAAGATGATCAAGAGTGGAAAAACTGTATGACTGAAGCATCAGCTTTTCAAATGCCATGCCAGCTGAGACAACTGTTCTCTTTCATCTGTGTATTTTGCAACCCTTCAGATCCTGATGCTCTATGGGAGGAATTCAAAGACTTACTCTCGGAAGATTTTGCAAGGTCCTACTCTGTGGAAGACAGCTTCAATCTGACACTCGCAAGTATAGAAGAACTACTGAAAATGCACAATGTTTCTCTTGCTGCTCTCGGTCTACCTCAACCGACACGGAACGTTGAGGATATCACCCTAAGCACCGCTGCATATGACGTAGATTTTGAAAGAGAGAGAGCAGAAGAAATGAAGAACATGTTGAATCCAGAGCAGAAAATTGTTTACGAATCTGTGTTACAAGCAGTACAAGAAGAACATACTACCTGCCCAAAAACATTTTGCGTCAATACCTTTGCCGGAGCTGGGAAAACATTTCTTTTCAAGACAATCCTGCATGCTGTTCGTGGATTGGGTCACATTGCTATTCCTATTGCGTGGACAGGTATTGCAGCTGTCCTGATGACTGGTGGAAGAACTGTGCACTCCACCTTCAAGTTACCCATCCCAGTCTTAGAAAATTCATCATGTCGTGTCAGAGAAGACAGTGAAGAAGGAAGAAATTTGAAAAACGCTAGCATTTTAATTTGGGATGAGTGCACAATGACTCCATATCATGCTTTGGAAGCCGTAGATGGGAAAAAGGAAAAGATGTTTTATTTGGTGGGAAGACTGTACTTTTAGGAGGTGACTGGAGGCAGACGCTACCTGTGACACTTCATGGAAATCGAGCTTCTGCAAATGAAAACTGCCTGAAGAATAAGTTTGTGGCAACATTTTATGCAGTTCTCTCTCAACAGGAACATGAGATTAAATCCAGAAGAACAAGAATTTTCGGAATGGCTTCTGCAACTGGGAGATAGACGTCTTCAAAACGATAGTGGATTAGGAGATGACATTGTAGAATTACCAGCTAGATGTGTTGTCAATCAATCCTTGGTTGAAGAGATATTTGGTGCCAACAATTTTGATTTGGAGGACTTGGCAAGTAAAGCTATTCTGTGTCCCAAGAATGACGAAGCTTTGAAACTCAATGAAGAAATTTTATCAAAGTTTCCTGGCAGGACATCCTCTCTGTTCAATCGACTCAGTTACTTGTGAGGAGGAAGAAGAGCAAGATACCTACCAGTTGGATTTCATACACAGTTTGACACGTTCAGGAATGCCGCCTTATTGTCTGAATTTGAAAGCCGGTGTCATTGTTATGCTTCTCAGGAATCTGAATCCATCAATGGGACTGTGTAATGGAACACGTTTGATCATCAGAAACATTATGAGAAATGTTTTAGACTGTCAAGTTGTCTCGGGAGAACATGCTGGATCAAGAGTTTTTATTCCAAGAGTAGAGCTTTCACCTTCAGATGCAAACTTGCCATTTCAGATGAGGCGAAGACAGTTTCTCATTAGACTCTCATTTTGCATGACAACTAACAAGTCACAGGGACAGACATTGAAGAAAGTTGGAATTTAGTTGCCACAGCCAGTTTTCAGCCATGGAATGTTGTACGTCTTATTTTCAAGATGTACGTCAATGAATGATGTTCGCATTTGTGTCAAGGATACTAAGAAGCAAGGCCGTTTAATTGAAAGCTCTACAAAAGTTTTTATCCAGAATGTAGTCTACAGAGAAGTTCTTCAATGAAACTAGACAAGGTGAAGATCGGTAATTTTTATATAGTGTATATATTTCTATTCTATGTATATATTTTTGTATATATATATTTTTTTATATATTTCCAAGACTTGCTTATTAAATGAATTTTTTTGCTTATTATATACTGCTTAATATCGAGGTTCGTTTGGAAAAAGTGGCCCAGCTAGAGGGCGTAGCTCGCTTATAATATAAAAATCATACTTCAATAATCTGAGCTAACATCACGGCATGCATCATGATTACAAGTAGCAAATACAAGTTCCCGCAAGCACACAACCAATATAAGAATATCAACATTACAGTGTTGCCATTCAGTACAACAAAACTTGGTTATAAATAAGTGTTGCCACAAATATACATATATTACAAGCATAAGCGGAGATATTCAACCTGTTACATAGGGTCCATGGTTAGAAGAATTAAAGGAAAGTGGCATCATGTTAAGCGATGTGAGTCAATGTTGTGGTGCCATAGAAGTTTTAATCGGAGCTAATATTATGGGGAAAATGTTAACTGGACAAAGAAAGATGTTGTCTTCTGGTTTAGTTGCAGTGGAAACGTATCTTGGATGGACATTAATGGGAAAAGTACCATGTGAAAAGGCATGTTCATCCGAAAACTTGGCGATGACAGTAACATCGATATTTGTGAAAGAAGCATATATTTCAAACCCATGGAGGCTTGATTTATCCAGAATTACAGATCCTATAGAGAAGAAGTCAAAAGAAGAGATAATCGCCAAACTAAGGAACATTTCTTAGAAACAGTACAGGTAAACGATGAAATGCGTTACGAAGTTTGCCTTCCTTGGGGTGATGACAGAGCAACACTTACAGATAACTTTAATTTAGCAATGAAACGTTCAGAAAACATCACCTCCAAGTTAATCGCCAAGAACATATTTCAATAATACGAAAATGTCTTTAAAGATTGGGTGAACGAAAGAATTATAGAAGAAGTTCCTTCTTGCGAAACGAAATTGTACGGTATGTACGGTATATTAATGTACGGTATATTAAACATCAAACTGCTCTTAGTAACTATTTAAAAGGTGCTAAGAAAAATGACAAAACAAAAATTGAGTGGTCGGTTGAGGCTGACAGAGAATTTAAAAAATATAAAGAACTAATTGTAAATGCTACCCTTTTGGCTCATCCAAAACCAGATGCTAACCTAGTTTTGCAAGTAGATGCTTCAGATTTTGCAATTGGTGGAGCTTTATCACAATTAGTTGAAAATAAACTGCAAACCCTTGAGGTTTTTTCCCGCAAACTTTCCCGAGCTGAACAGGCTTACAGTGCATACGATACAGAGCTACTTGCAGTATATGCTGGTATAAAACATTTTCGCCACATGCTTGAAGCGAGATGTTTCACACTTTTTACGGATCACAAGCCCTTAACATTTGCTGTCCAGCAGCACACTGATAAACATTCGCCAAGGCAGTCTAGACAACTGGACTTTATATCTCAGTTCACAACCCATATCCAACATATAAAAGGAAGTTTGGAACTAAAAAAAGTAACCTTACCTGGTCATACAACTCCTATATATTGTGATTTTTCTACTGGCATTGCCAGACCTTACATTCCTATCTCTTTACGAAAACAGAATTTTTTCCCAATTACATATATTATCTCATCCTGAGGAGTACAACTCGTTCGGTGAGAACTAGATTTATTTGGCCCTCGATTAACAAAGACTGTGCAACTTGGGCAAGACAATGTATTCCTTGCCAGAAAGCTAAGTTGAACAGGCATACTAAATCCCCATTGGGTTCATTCCCTAACCAATCTAAGAGATTTGATCATGTTCATCTTGACCTTGTTGGCCCTCTTCCACCTTCCCAGAGTAACTCCTACTGTCTCACCATGATAGACAGATTCACAAGATGGCCAGAAGCTGTGGCTATTCCATATATTAGTGCTCACACAGTAGCTACAGTTTTCTACAACCAGTAGATTATACCTGGTTCGGTTGTCATTCCCATATCACAACAGACCAAGGAAGGCAATTCGAAAGTCTACTTTTACAAAATCTGGCCCATTTCTTAGGAATAAAACGTATTAGATCTTCACCATACCACCCACAAGCGAACCGCTTGATCGAAGAATTTCACCGGCCACTGAAAGCCACATTGAAAGCACATAGCACTGACCAGCGGACTGTAACATTGCCTACCATCTTACTTGGTTTCCGCTCTGTGTTCAAAGAGGACATCCAGGCGACAGCAGCAGATCTTGTCTATGGCACAACTCTTCGGATTCCTGGTGAATTTTTTGTCCTCACTGAAACTGATGCATCACCGCAGCAGCTTGTTGGGGAGTACACAGGTGATTGCCAAGAAGCGTCAAACACGAATGAAACCAACGTTTTAGGTCACATTTAGAAGAAGGATTTCGACATGTTAAAGATCAATTTAAGTTGGTTACAAGAATTCGATACAGAAAATATCATTAAACGCAGTATATTATCAGCTGTGCATAAAATATTTGATCCATTTGGTTTTACGTCACCAGTCACGATTTGTCCGAAAATAATGTTGCAAAGAGCCTGGAAATTAGGTTTCAAATGGGATGAAGAGATAACTGGTGAGTTACGTAAAGAATTTTTACTGTGGTTCAAAGAATTATCAGATTTGAAAGATATGGAGATTCCAAGATACATGAAAATGACTCCAGGAAACACAGAAGCGTGTTCTATTCACACATTTGTAGATGGAAGTAAAGATGCTTACGCGACAGTTATATTCCTGAGAATAGAAATTGAAAGCCAAGTCGACTTAGTTTTCATAGCAGCCAAATCAAGAGTTGCACCTTAGAAGAATTTCACGATACCCGCCGTGATACCCGTCACGATACTGAAGAATTTCAGTTGCCGCCAATAATTCTCCAAAGAATGGAATTATTGGCGGCAACTATGGGAGCTCGTTTAATGCCAACTATTGTAGATAATCTCGGTTGGGAAAAGATGAAGAAGTATTACTGGAGCGATTCATCTACAGTACTCGCTTGAGCTCAAGCCATATGGTAGGCTTCCCCACCTAAATGAATCTACAGTACTCGCTTGGATATCCAGAGATGACAATTGGTCAGTATTTGTACGAAATCGAGTTCTAGAGATCAGAAGACTAAGCAGTCCTTCATCATGGATGTATGTGCCAAGTGATCAAAATCCTGAAGACCTGCCAACTCGCGGTTGTAAAGAAGGATAGCTAGCTGCCAGAAGATGGTGGGAGGGTCCAGCTTGGTTGAGAGATTCAACAGAGTTTGGAAAACATCCGATCTCTACTGACCAAGACTATGATGAAGACGAAATTCGGAAGGAACGAATTAAGTCAGTTTCCATGATAACGAATTCTGGTGTTAAACAAGATAGCTAGTATTACAGATATTTCTCGAGTTATGTAAAAATCATACGGATGGTTGCATGGATATTACGTTTTTATGCATAACGGCAAAAGTGCCAAAGTGAAAAGAGAAGGAGAACTGACGTCATATGAATTTAAGGAAGCTGAATTGAAGACTCTACGCATGATTCAGAAAGAAGCATTTTTTGCCGAGAATGATAACAGATTGCGTATTTTACAGACATGGAAATATGAACAAGATATAATTAGACTACGCACCAAAATAACGTACAGAAAAGACAGTGAAGATTTCCTGAAACCTATAGTCCTGCCAGTAAAGCATGAAGTTGTAAAACGGCTCATTATGGAGAGCTAGTGCGCCACTACCGGAAAATAGAATAAAAGATGCTAACGGGTGTCAGATTACGGGTGTAGACATGGAAGGTCCGTTATACTTGAAGAAAATTCAAAAAAGTTGGATACTTATATTTTCCTGTGCAATATACAGAGCAGTGCACTTAGAGTTAGTGACCGCTGCTTCGACAGAGGCATTTTTAATGGGACTAAGACGATTCATAGCACGGAGAGGAAGATGTGCTGTCATTTATTCCGATAACGGCACAAACTTCACTGGATCAGCTAATTTATTGAGAAGCCTAGACTGGTCACGAATACAAAAATACAGTTCTGTCAATGCCATTGATTGGAAATTTAATCCACCAACCGCAGCGTGGTGGGGCGGCTTTTGGGAAAGACTTATCAGAATAATGAAAGATCTCCTGAAATAAGTATTAGGTCATGCTTACCTCACCTATGAAGAAATGAACACAATTTTGACAGATATGGAAAGTGTAATAAATGCAAGACCGTTAACATACCTTTCGGAAGACGCAACTGTGAAACCTATCTCCTTATCTATGTTTCTACAAAGTATAGAACAATGCAATCTCCCAGACCTGGATATTGTGGAACAAAAATCATTAAGTAAGAGATTGAAATATCGGCAGTCATTGCAAAAAGAGTTAAAAGATCGCTTCGGGTCCGAATATTTAGGTGCATTAATTGAACGAGCAAAGAACAAACACCAAGAGCAAATTATAGCTGTCGGTGATGTTGTATTGATCGGATCAGATAACAAAAAGCGAATTGATTGGCCTTTAGGTCGAATCACAGAACTTATTACCTGGTAGAGACAAGAAAGTTCGACTCGTAAGAGTTCAAACATCACAACAATGAGCTTTTACGACCTGTACAAAGAATATATCCACTAGAGATAGCTTCGCCTACTGACTGTCCGAGACCAAAGATTGCCCACAACCCAGTGAAAATACTAAACAAAGCTACAATTTTGGATGCATCCTCAAGCAAGGAATCGCCTAGACGCAGCAGAGCTGGAAGGCTCCTGAAAATTCCTGAAAGACTGATTTTATAACAAGTGACTTTGATCAACTCCTCTAAGTTTAGAATTAGTTCTGATTATACAAAGTAATCAGAAGGTGGGAGGATGTTAGGGAATCAGCATTATTTATTCATTATTTTTGCTCAAAACCACGCGATCAGCAATGAACAGTGTAAAAAAGAAAAAGAGAAAAAAAGGCATTGAGTTAAATTGGCATTTTAATATTTTGGGATTGTCTGGTGTTAAAAAGAAATTGAGAAAAACCAAGTTTTGATGTATTTTGTGGCAACAGCCTTTTTTCTTGTATTCAAAGATAGAAAAATTAAAAATGTTGTTAGTTTTTTTCATATATGTTTTATTTTTTTAAATTTAGTGTTTTTCTCACCGTAGGTGTTGTGATTTTGTGGCAGCAATATGAGTACAAAGGTATTAATTGTGAGTAATATTTTCTATTGAAATTTAAAATTTATCAAAAGATATTTAATCGTAAAATTAGAGTCGATAACATTTACTATCGTGTTACATATAGTATATTGTCCATACAGTGTGGCTGCACGCGCCAAATCTAGCTCCCCTGCCGGCAAAATCAGGCTCCTCCTGGCAACCCTTGCCGACGAGGCAAGCGCCCTCAATAGCGTAGTCGAATTTGACTTAGCTTGGAGCGATCACCCGTTAAACACGTATCTCAGTCAGCTCTGCTTTCTTACTCTCCGAGCGTGTCATGTAACAATTTAATTTGTAAATAATTAATAAATGTTTTTGTATATATATATAACTGGGTCATGTTTGACTAACTATTATAAATCCAATAGACACAGTATGCAGCTTTTGGTATTTTCCCCAAATTTGATTTTCTGGATATGGCAAATATTGAAACTCTCAAAATGAAAAACGATTTTTATAGAAAAGTGCCTAGGTTAAAAGCTCCAAAAATTTTATTGAGTCATTCAGAATATTTAAATTTTATGTGTCATATTATATAAAACAATATTATTTGAAAAGTACTTGATTAAGGAAAAAAAATCAAGCACATAATTTGTGGGCGCAGGACCAAGGCCCCGGAAGCCCGTGCATTAATCAGGCCCTGATAATGAATGTTTTATTCGTTGACTCCGTTAAAGATGGATTTCTAAAGAATATGAAAATGAAACATTTTTCTAAATTCTGCGTCCGGGCAGTGCGTTCAAAAGATTTTGGAAATGCTGAATTGTACTCAAAACCCGGAAATAGTAACGTACTGTGGTTTGATAAATTTAATAATTACTAAATTTATTCCCTGTAGTATAAGGTCATATGAAGAATTAAATATTAGTCTGGTTACAAAAAATACTCTGCAGAGATTCCAAAATATGTAGTTGACAGTCCAAGATCATTTATTTTGCACTGCATGAAACGAATGTGTTTAGCGAAAACTATTCAGCCAAGTGATGTGACATTTATTCCAAGTCCTGGAATTTGTTTTAAATGCGTAGTCAGACACATGCAAACTCTTTTTACCAAGTTGATTTTGGTAATGAATTTATTATGCCTTCTTGTGAATGCTACAATTGGCAAACTACGAAGTTGTTTTGCAAACATTTTTTTTTTGCTGTGTTCCAATGCACAGTCATAACATGGGACAATCTATCGATCAAATTCAAGAACAGCCCTTAGTTGGAGAAGGCAGTATCTTACCCCCCCCCCCCCCCAAAAAAAAATAGTACACAAATTGCAAATGATTTATACGAAGAATATGATGTTACATGTAGTACTGAAGAATCCACAACACCAAATGAAAAAGCTAATAATGAGGAAACTGATAAACAATCAGCAACTGTTGAGGACCAAGCAAAATCTGTAGCTGTTGAAGGTGCCAAAGTCAGAGATATGATAGCTCAAATTCGGACACTATTATTTGAAATAAGTGACTAATCTGAAATTAAGCAGTCTGCTTGAACCAGCCTTGAAATACGCTTCCACAAAACAAATTCAAGAAAAAAGTCTCATTGTTACTCAAAACAGGGAAGAGAGGCTAAGCAAGAAACGAAAAAGGAATAACAGGGATAAAAATGCAACAAACAAGAAAAGCTTAACACTTCCACTACGGAAAAAACGAATGACAAATTACAATTACAAACTGTTGAATCCGAAATCAAATTCGAAATGTATACAAACCAGTAATGTAATTGTAGAAGGCACTTTCGATGTTCCTGGAAATAAATTTGGATGTGATTGAGTACTGATATACCACTCTTGTAAGGTCCTGACTTGACAGAATGCCAAGCCGATTCCATTAAGACTTTGGGGAGAACAGCCTATGAGGCCGAGATTGCTTCTACGTATTCATGGAAATGATATTAAATATTGTTTTCTATTTTTTTGTTCTGAGTAAAATCTTATTTTAAATTAAATAGATTCTGCACATTCTATCAATTATGTATATATTTCCTCTTACATTTTTGTAAATATTTAAAAAAAGCACGGTGTTTTTTTTGTTTTTTTTTTACATTTATGGCCAAAACGCAGTTTTAACGATTGCTTGGCATCTGACTTGGCGGCTATACAAGAAATTCGCCAATTCTAACAACCTAAATATTCAGGGCACACGTATATCATATTCTCACTGGGATTTACTTGACGCCAAAATGGCATTATTTTGCCGGATATGGTAACCCTGATATTGTTTATTTTTTGATAAACTGTTTATTTACCTTAATTTTTCTTTTTTCAAATTATATAAAATATTTTTTTTTCTAGTTATTAGTTTTTAAAATTCAATATATATATATAAATTGTTTTATTTTATTTTATTTATTTATTTATTTATTTATTTATTTATTTATTTTTTTTTTTTGAATAATAGAAAATAATTTAAAAACGTATATTTAACCAATATTCGAAAATGAGGTTTTCGCCAAATTGACGTTGGAAAAAAATTGTACAAAACCTTGTACGTATATGATATCTGCGCCATATTCATATCCAATGCATGCAAATAATATAAATAAATAATGTACACAATAATGCAAAAATAATTTTAAAAAATTGCTAATCTGGCAAGTTTTAAAATCACGCCATGCAACCGTTAAACCTAAAAAAATTAAGTTACGCTATATTGCGAGGAAAAAAGTTATTAAGTTTAATAATCATACCTTTAAATCATCTTTTTTATTATATTTGTCTTTTTAAACTCATTTTAGTGTAACAGAATTACAATGTAATATTTAAAAACAGATAATTCAATTACAGAAACAAAAAGGTATTTGCCAAAAAAAAAATCGACATATCTGGGATGTTTAATAAACAAACTCATCTCGAGATGGTACGAACTTCCCCATTTTCGACATGGACTCGCTCTTTTTGCCCATGCGCAGTTCTATCCAGGTTTTTATCAAACGTGGTTCATCAGTATTCCGCTCGGTTTTAAATTTCTTCATATTATTATTATTATTAAATATTTAAATCTGACTAGCCCTTCAATGACAAACACCCTCTCTATGAAGCAGGATCATTCCATTTTTTAGCAGGTGGGGAAAGGTAGGAGGGAATGATCGCGGCATGCGGTTGCGGTACGCATTTTTGCCGATCCCACCGAAGCTAGCATAGGGAAGAAAACACGAGCTTCTGATTGGTTGAATAAATTAAAGAGCAATCGTTGTTTGCAAATAAATTGTTCTGAATGCGTGTGTACGTATTAGGAGTATGTATGGATATATCATATCATGTGTTCCGTTCCGGAAGTGTTTGGCTCCACTTGGCGAGCGCTTGTAAAAAAAAGGACAGTGAAGCTGTTGATCGTCAAAGCATCAGCACGTACTCATATAATTAATCATCCATACATCTCTTAAGCTATGGAAATTATTTTAAGTATTATTATTGCAAATTAGTTCACCATTCGTGGTTTCGTGTGTTTATGTGTTGTGTGTAATTGTTAATGTGAAATTAAAAACTTTAAAAAGAATATCAAGAATTCAGTCCACTCTATCGACATCCTGCTAAAATAATAATAATAATTAAAAGGAATGGCAATTAATAAAAAATGTAATATAGAACAAAAGTACTTGTAAATATCGCGTAATTGACGCTGTAAAAAAGAAATTCGATTATTGTTTGTAAATAAATTGTTAAGAATGTGGATGTGCGTTTTAGGGGCATATATGTGCATATGATGTTAAAATAATAAAAAGAAATTATTATTATTTTAACATGATTATTATTATTACCGAAATTACTATTATTTTAACTATTTTGATTACTTTCTAAAAGTTATAGAGAACAAATGAGAAACACCAAGATTAACTTTAATTATAAATTCCAGAAAATATTTCTTTATCAATGAATGTGTAAAATGAGAAGGAAATTTGCCAAAATCTTCTCTCGAATCATTTTCAAACAGAAATTGATGATTAAATAAGCGTAAACTCAAAAATGATTCTGAGCAAAGTGCTCTCGAAATTATTCAACCAATCAGAAGCTTGTATTTCCTACCCTATGCTAGCTTCGGTGGGATCGGCAAAAATGCTTGCGGTACGAAGGGAATGAATGTAGTAGGATTTGTTTTGATCTATTGGTGTGGGAAAAAAAAAAAAAAAACACACAGTTTGATTACATAGCTTCTGAACAATAGCATCTGCTAATTTCATACATTTCCGAACAAAAATAAATTAAAACTTATGACATAAAGTTGCCCTTTCGGATATGAAAACAGCCTTAAAAATGAAAAGAAACTCAAAATATGAAGTCGAATATGGGGACATTGAAAAATTGGGTGCTAGCGAAGCACCTGTTTACTTTTAACTAAAATATACAATAAGATATATTTAAATCGTCTATTGCATAATCGAATCCACTATTTAGATCTGACAAAAAATGGGGGGGGGGGGGGATCAAGATAAGACTCATTTGAGACATAATAGAAAAATGTCTCATTAAAATGCCTAAAAAGATAAAGTATTAATTTTTAGTTTAGACATTTAAAAGTAATATGTATTATAAGATAACTTAGAAAGAAAGCCTGCGTATTGAGTCTGATGGCTGTTTAAATGTTTTAGTGCATGACAACTTTTGTAAATCTGCTTTCCATTTTAAGAAGAATATTTTCAGTAGTCTAAAAAGTTGATAAATATGGTTTGGTTTATTTTGTGTCGGTCGATTATCTACTCTAGAGATATGGGCCCTGGGGGGAAGCCCTTCGTGGGGCTCTTTCTAAGGGAACCTAACCTGTATTTACGCAAGGTTCGAAGAAAATCACGGAAACTCCGAATGGTTAGGCCGACGACCGCGATTGGGTTCGAACGCAGCACCTGCCGTCTACCAATTGAGAGGTCAGAACCTCTCGGCCACGCTATGTATTTCTATTCAGTTTATTTTACTGTCGCCTTTTTTTTTTTTTTTTTTTTTTTTTTTTTTATCTGGCCGTTTCAGAGGAGAAGTGTCAAATGAAAATACACAATACTTCTTGAAACATGTAAAGACTCTACTGCTAAATTAAAATCATTCCAGGAATTCTTTGTAAAAAACTTTATTTCAGAAAAAGATAATTGTTCGTGCAGTGTTCTAACAGAGAAATTAGATATTTCAGTTCGCAAATTTTTTTAATTATTTTGAATAGCAATCTGAAAGCATATTATATTTATGAAACTAAACCATATATTTATTTATAGTACTAGTAATCAAAAGATTGCTTATTAAGATTTTCAAAGCATCATTGTTTCACTAAGTGGATAATTTTATTAATGGTTCATAAAACATAGCTTTTAATAAAAATGTTTACATTTTACATGATTTCAATTTTCTATATAACTGATTGTAATTATTTAATTTAAATTATTTTTAAAAGAAGTTATAATACTTATATATCAAACTACTTTTTTCAATATATATGCATGTAACGACAAGTGATAAATGTTAGGCTGGGAAAAAAAGTTACCAGGGGCAAAATAGCTTTAAGCTTCAGAATTAAAGTTAAAAATATTAATTGGGAACTTTAAACTTTTGAATTTTAATTTTAAATTAAAGTTTTAGAAAGGGGTTAGTTTTTATCCTTTCATGCATGTATGTGCAATAGGAAAATATATCTTTAAAAAAACCTGGTTTAAACAAAAAAACAACAACAACAACAACAAAACAAAAAAACAGGTTTTAAGGAGGGTTTACCAACTCTGTTGTAAAGATAGAAAAAGGTGAAAAATCCTGAAGGGGATGGGAAGTCTAGTTTTTTTCTTTTGAATTTTTCCATAAATTAGTACTTCATAATTATTACTTAGGATGTATCTGCTTACAAAATAAAATCAAAACAATTCGAAAGCTCGTAAATAAAGTTCGACGATTATTAATTTATCTACCTTTTTTAGAGGGGAGGGAAGGCACAAATGACACAATTTTAAGATAGTTTAACCCTTTCAGGGGCAAGGTATTTCTGCTCCGAAAATGTTCAAATAATCGATTCACACCACAATTTAAGAACAGATTTATTTAAAAATAATCAAGTGCTGTTTTTCGCGAATATTATAAAATCAAAATTGTACTAAAATTATACTGGTGCCAGTTCGAAATTGGAACAGTAATATTATGTGTTTGCAGACTTCAAACACCGCCCCTGAAAGGGTTAAAGTTAAAGAATTATGAAATCTAATGCAAAAAATTTCAGTAATATGGCTTTAGATATGTTACTTACTTTTATTTTTCGCCAATTTTAAGATTGTTTAAACTTAAAGAATTATGAAACCGAATATGAAAAAATTTTAGTAATTTGCGTTACGTTACTTTTACGATATGTTACTTTTATTTAAAAAAAAAAAAAAAAAAAAAAAAAAAAAAAAAAAAAAAAATCTTGCTCCAATTTCATTTCTGCAATTTTGATAAGGAAATACTATCACTGCAGTGAAACTAGATAAAATTAGTGAGATTTAAATTTTAAAAATTCGATTTCAATTTAACAACAAAAGAAGACTATCTTCTTTTATTTAATAACCAAATAATAAATAAAACTTAAAGCAAAAATGACATGTTCAATGTTCCGCTATTATATTTTAATTTCAAGTTGTATTGTTTAGAAGCTATGTAATCAAACTGTGTTTTTTTTCTTTTTTTTCACATCAATAGATTAAAACAAATCCTACTACATTCATTCCCTTCGTACCACAACCGCACGCCGCGGCCGCGATCACTCCCTCCTGCCTTTCCCCACCTGCTAAAAAATGGAATGATCCTGCCTCATAGAGAGGGTGTTTGTCATTGAAGGGCTAGTTTTAATCTGTAATCTTTTTTGGCGTAGATGCACAGATGTCATATACGCACCAGATTTGACGCGATTTGTTTTTAAGCAAATTTAGCAAAATTTTCCTTTTTGAATACCAGTTCAATATACATTTTAAATTTATTTTCCATTTTTAAAAAAAAGAAATGACAAATTTAAAAAAAAAACCTAACTATAGAGTAAAACAATTAGTAGGGGAGAGTGGGGATACTTGAGCATAGGGGATACTTGAGCCACCCCTATTATCTCTACAGTTGGTTAATTTTTCTTTCTAAAACTGCCAATATGTTAACACATTTATAGTTCTGAACATGTAAAAAAGAAATCACACATCTTGGTACCATTTTGAAAGTATAGTGATCAATAGTTGTCTTTTCCCTATCTGAAGTAAATTTTCGGGTACATGTTTTTTTTGTTTTTTTGTAATCAAAGTTTTGTTTAAAGTTGCAACTATATACATAAATTTAATAAGCATAATTTCAATTGTATTTTGAATCTAAAATAGTTCTAATAGCTGCATGCTTTATTTAGTAAAACTCTGGGAAACAAAACTAGTGGTAGTGGGGATACTTGAGCCAGTGAGAGTGGGGATACTTGAGCCAAGTCTCAACCCTCCCCACTAGAAATTAAACATAGGAGAAACAAACAAAAAATAAAATTCCTTCCTTATATTCACTAATAGATTTTTTTCTGGATAAAAGAGAGAATAATTTTTCATTTTATTTTATTTTTCTTAAAAAAATAACGACTTAAAAATGTTTAAAAATGTATATTTTTTAAATGAAAATATCCATTTTAATTTTCATTTTGACTAGCAAAATAGCCTGTCTAGATAAATGTAAACATAGTTTTCAATCTAACTTTTATTAAATTAAAATAACTTTTTAAAATTGTTTTACAGGCTGTAATCTCTAATACTTTAATTAGTTAGGTCCAACATATTAAAATGTTTATTTTTTAATACAACATATTAAGATTAATATCTTATATTGAAATCGTAACCTCTGTTGCTGTAATTTTTTTTAACTAAGAAAATTGAAGAAAAATTAGTAAAAAGAGCGCACAAAAAACAAGAAAAGCAATAAAAATCCCAGTTCAAACTTACCTGCATGGAGCCAAAGAATAAGACAAAATCTTTTCCTGTGAAATCAAAAAAGTGTTTGAAATAGTAGAATGATACATCTGGCTTAAATTCCGACAGCTATTAAATTAAAAGCATGAGTTCGACATTATCATTAGAGGAAAATTCTGCCAATGATGGTGATGATGTGAAAAGAAAACCTTCTATTGATGGTTGGTTACTAATAAAATATGCCAGAAAGAAAACTAAAAATATTTGTTGGATAAGCACTTAATATTTTGAAAATGAAATTTGCCCGAAGAATAGCAGATTCCAAATTTAAATGGCTCTGAACTGAGGGAGTTTCTACCATCGTTATAACTCAAGTTGAAATTATCATTTGACAACCAGTTCTAGCTACAAAAAATGATCGTATTACTAACTTTGTTTTCTCAATTGGTTTGGAAGGACTTTATGTTTCATAATTTATCATTCTGTAAAATGTTTGTGCAAAAATAAAGCGAAAAAAATTACTTTTGTAGGTATTTTTCCGTAGTGGCTCAAGTATCCCTTCACCATGGCTCAAGTATCCCTCCCATGGGGATACTTGAGCCACCATGTAAAACAAAAAATAAACATTTTTTATACATAGAAAAATAGTTCAAAATTAGTTGAAAGTGGTTTTCAGTTGAAGAAAAAATATCAAATTTTCATTTTCACTATTTTATTTTATTATAAGAAATTATAAAAAATTAAAAAAAAAATAAAATTCAAAAAATGGCTCAAGTATCCCCATATTCCCCTATAATTTAAAAAAAGTAAACAAGCAATTTGTTAATAAATAAATAAATACCAATAGATAAATACCATACCAATAAATAAATACCAATACCCTGTCGGAGAAAAAACGCCATTTCGGCAATAAGTAAGTGTCCCAATGCGTATAAAATATCTGTACCCTCTTTTTAGCCTCCGATACTATTTCTTTCAGACAAGCTAAAAAGTGTCGTGTCAAAAATTGTGGCCCACTTTTACTTACCAATCATACGTAGTATAGAGTAAATCTTGCAATCGTTTTGAAAATCGAAAAAATTTTTTTTGACGGATTTGCACGTTTCAGATACTGGAGATTCCGAAAAACATATTTTTAAAAAAATGCCGTCCGTCTGTCTGTTTGCCTATAAACGCTTTATCTCACGAACAAATGGAGATAGAGACTTAAAGTTTTGTATGTACTTAGTAAGTAAGAATAGGAGGAAGCCTGTTTAATATCAGTAAACTCGATTATCCGGAACTATTTTTTTCGAACTCTAGAAAAATTCGTTCTGATGAAATGTATATAAAAATTTTCGATATTTTTTATTTTAAGGAAAGGACTAAAAGGCAATAAAATAACACAAATTTTGCATCAAGAACGATGTCGATCGGATTAATAATTGCCGAGGTATTTGTAATCCTGTTTTCCACATTCTTTGATTTTTCATGACCCTGTATTTTCTTCAAATTTCAACTCAAAGATATGTTTTAATTGGAAATGAGACGCTTAATCTGACGCAGTACACTGTTAGTTAATATGATTATTGTTTTTGGAGTTATAAGGATGTTTCTTTTACGCAATCCGCTACTACTTGTGTAGTTTGGTATTTTACATAATTTATCGAAATGGGTTCATCAGCAATTCATTAACGGAGCATTATTATGTATATTAAGAATATTTAAATATACGTTTAAATTTTGTTTTGGAATTGCAATGCATTTTATAAATAGTTTTCACATATTTTATTTTCACATATTATGTAATGTATACGCATGATGGGTAAGTATTACGGTGACCCCCAATGAGTAGTTTCGTAATCTGGCCGTTAAAACGAGACATTCATACAGTTTTATTGTTAAATGCATTTCTTTTTCTCAGAATCTATAAAAAAGTGTTTAAACTAAAGAAAAATCCGTTTTGATGAATCTAGTCAATGAAGAAGTAGCACGTCAAATTGTATCTCTTTAATATTCCGCAATTCCAATGTCTCAGAGAGAAATTGCTAATCAAATGGGTATTTCACGCCGTTCTGTTTGCTATTATATTGATAAACACAAGAAAAATGAAGTTAGTTCATTGCATTCTAAACGGGGTCGCCCTTCTAAAAGACTTCTATCGATTTTTTTTTCTAATGGGAGGCGAAACTGAATTCTGCTATGGCAGAATCTACATTCAACTTGTTTGTTTCTTTTTTTTCCATACTTTAAAAAATGAAAATTTGCTTTACTCTACTGGTTTTTAATTTATACGGCACAGATGCCATATACGCACCATATTTGCACGAGTGTAACAAAATACCGATTTTATGCCTCATTTGGTAACCCGGTATTGTATCTGTCGAACGATATTTGTTTAAGTTGATATTGATGGCAACAATACTTTCTTGGTTACTATAGTTACTAAGGTATTTATGTTATGTTTATTCTTTACTCTATGTTTTGTTTTTCGACATTGCGCTATGTTTTATTTCAAGTTTCAAATAAATATTGTGATTTTAATATTAAGAGTAGAAGAAATAATTATTTCAAATCTTCAAAATATACACTCGTCCGCGACAGTTTTGGGCGACGAGAAGAAAAATGTAAGTTATCTTTATGATAAAATTAATTATATAATGTTTCAACTGTTAAGTGAGATATGAAATTCTATTCATTGACTTTGAATTATATTTTACTTTGTGATACGTTGCATTAGTTTTTCAATATTAATTTCGAATTTATTTTGATAATGGATCCTAATCAATTTAAAGAATTTGTCAGCATTTCAAGCGCAACAAAAAGAATTTTTGGAAAAACTTTTTCCCGTATCAGTTTCAAAGGCAAAGGAAATTAATAGGTCAAATACGCAAACAATAACTCTGGTTTTGCTTCAAACATTTGAAAATTTTGATTCTAAAAAGGAATCATTTAAATATTATCGACTACGTTTTGAAAACTTTCTTGAAATGAAGAAAATTAGTTTAAACAGCGAATTAAGTGCTCAGTTATTTCTAAATTCGATAGACGCATATCTAATTACAATATGTCAGCCACTTTGGTTTCACCCAAAACTCCACCTGGCGCAGCATGTCCCTAAAGGGACCTTGCGCCAAAAAATCTATACAACCAACCAACCAATCAAAGGTCATAGTCTCAGATAACGCGAGCATTTTTGTAAACGACGAATTCCAATTATATTGTACTAAAAGTGGAATTTTTCACAAGCTAACTGCTCCAGGTCACCCAGTCACAAACGGATTAGCTGAACGAAATGTGCAAACTCTCAAAAATTGCCTGAAAGCAATGTCCCCTGAACCAATATCAATGCACAAAAAGGTAAGACAAATATTATTCCGATATAGAGCAACTCCACTGTCCAATAATCAAACACCAGTGGAACTGTATCTGAAACGAAATATACGAATTCAACTTGATGCTTTACGTCCAATGAAACATCTTCAAAACAAAGAATTCCAATTAAATGCAGAAATTTAAGCGTAGGAGATAGAGTGCAAGCGAGATGCTATGCCAGAAATAGAGAATTGTGGAAGTTTGGTACTGTGCTTCAAAAATTCGGTAAATTACATTATCAAATAGAATTAGATGATGGACACATATTCAAGCGCCACATTGATCAACTGAGAAAAATGGAGATTCCGAAAAAGACTGTCACATTCAATACAAATTCTAAAACCGATGAGTATAAGAATAAAATTGATGAAAATGAATCTTCTAAACCCCTATGGGTAGCAATACCTCGAACTCGAACCAGTCTCCAACAACCTGACGCAGATCAGCAGAGACCACCAACGCCAATTAGACGTGATATTCAGCTACGACGATCCACTCGCCAACGTAAAACTCCATCATACTTGCACGACTTTGTTGTGCATTAACAGGCATTATAACTTGTGTACGTTCCATTTTAAGTCTGGGATTGTATCTTTCAAACAATATGTGTTTAAGTTGATACTGATGGCAACAATACTTTCTTGGTTACTATAGTTACTAAGGTATTTATGTTATGTTTATTCTATGTTTTGTTTTCCGACATTGCGCTATGTTTTATTTCAAGTTTCAAATGAATATTGTGATTTTAATATTAAGAAAAGAAGAAATAATTATTTCGAATCTTCAAAGTATACACTCGGCCACGACATCCGATCATTGTTGTTTATCTATACTAATATTATAAAGAGAAAAGATTTGATTGTTTGTTTGTTTGAATTGAATAGGCTCCGAAACTACTTGACGGTTTTGAAAAATTCTTTCACCGTTGGAAAGCTACACTATTTCCGGTGAACATAGGCTAATTTTTAATTGATTTATTAAAATATTTTCCTTAATAATTCAAAATTTCATTATTTTTCATACAGAATCAATTAAAATTTTTCCGATAAAAAATAACCATTTTCTTTCCCGTTGCCAAGAAAATCTATCTATGGAACAATAATTTCTTTATTAATTTTTAGTTAATTTGCAATTAATTTTTAGTATCCACGTGAAAAATTAAAATAAAAAAAATTCAAAGGAAAATAAATATGACGTCATTTATTATATTATCGGAAATTTTGTTTGCACAGATATCATATACACACCGAGGTAACTAATGGACACTAAATTGATGTCATTTTCCCTGGCATGGCAACCCGACTATTGTTATTTAATTATTAATAAAATGTTTTTTTATTTCCTTTCTCTTCTTTAAAATTATGTAAATTGTTTTGTTCTATACTTATTATTTAAATACTAATTGTTATTATCTTTTAAATAATAGAAAATAATTTAAATATATATATGAAACTGGTATTCGAAAACGATGTTTCCGACAAATTAGTGTAAAAAATTATCGCGCCGACCTCGACGCGTACATGACAACTGCGCTGTTTTGTTTATGTATTAAGGATACTTTTAGATCATAAATCCGATTACAGGAAATTAGTCAGATTATTTAATTAGAAGTTATTAATTTTTTTTTTTATTATGAAACAGACGAAAAAAAGAAAATTAAGTATTGCTGCCCTACTGGAGAATTAACCTTGATGTTATTTGATTTTATGCTTGATGTTATTTTAAAAAACTATCGAAATGTCGAATTTTTAATTATTTGTTTACTTTTTTTGTTTATATTATTGCAAACATTTTTCCATTTTTATACACGCATCACCTTGGCGTGATTTTTTTTATGATGCCAATTTGGAGAACACTGCGTTTTCAAATATCAATTACATTTATATTACTTTTATTTATTTTCTAATATTTTAAAAAAGAAATAATAATAATAAACTAAGTCGATAAATAACTATGGAACAAAACAATTTATATATTTTTAAAAGAGAAAAGAAAAATAATGAAATAGTTTACTCAAAAATAATCAACTATTACCGGATTACCACGTGAGATATAAAATCGCAATTTGCTGCAATCGCGTCAACGGGATCCGTAGATGACACCTGCATTTAAATATTATTGGCAATATTATTGTTTATACAATTTGTTTATATTATTTGGTATTACTTGATAATCCCATCGACCAAAAAACTATCGCCAAAGTATAAGGTTAAATGTCAATGGATGATCGTAAATGTTACATTCATTTCACATTAAATTTGTTATACGTAATTGTTACGTCATCAACCAACTTTAATTCGATGTTTATTTGTATTTCTATTGACATTTTAGTAATTTATTGATTCTTTGGTTATTTAAAATAAAAATTATGTCCATTTGTATAATTTGGCGAAATTGATCGACGGAATAATCAAGTAGTACCCATTATTTGTTTATATTCTATCTGGATATTTAAATTGATAGAATTAGCGTACTTAACGGGCCCCCGCCAAGTCATACACCAAGCAGTCGTTAAATCTGTGTTTTAGTCTTACTATTATATTTTTTTCACCTGCAGTTATTTCACTATCACCAAAAAAGCAATATTTTCAATGTGTCGGAAAAATTATTATGATGAAAAAATATTTGCAATTAATTTACGATTCATTACAATTTTAAAAAAATGTAAGTGAAATAAATATACTTTACAATTGGTTAAGAAAAAAAATTACATGAAATCTCAACTGAAAATTTTGCTTTTCATAATTACGTAGCAGTTTTAATTAACGATAAGCCCTATCAACAGAACTTTGTCAAATATTAAACTATTAGACACTACTTCATTACCCCGTCGAACAAAAAACTATCGTCAAGCTATAAGATTAAATGCCAATAATGGATGATTGTAAATTTCACATTTATTTGAGGACAAACATGAAATAAGTCTGGTACATTTGTATTATCATTTCCAGCACTCCTAATGTTTGACATTAAAAATCATAATGGAATAAATTACAAAAGGTAGAAAGATTTTATAAGATGCAAACTAAAGCTTTATTTTTCTACAAAATTTAATCATCAATATTATTCTGATTTAACGGCTACATGTTTGCAACTGTTTTATAAAAGGAAGAGCAGTGAAACTGACGTAATTTTAATGTTATTCAAATAATACAGCTTTAAAACACACTTTTTATGCTTCATTGTTCTAATAAATATATAAGTGAAACATCCTTCTTTGTCTGCCACCCCCACGGGGGGCACCCCAAATTATGTCAATATGCATCATTTGGCTGTTAGTTTGGCGATTTGTATAATTTGGCGAAATTGGTCGACGAGATAACAGAGTAGTACCGAGAATAAATATGAATTAAGTCTGGTACATTTATAACAATATCGTTACAAGCACTACTAATGTTTGAGGCCAAAAATCATAATGGAATCGATTACAGAAGGTAGAAAGATTTTATTGGATTAAGGTTTATTTTTCTGCAAAATTTAGTCAGCAAGATTATCCCAAATTCAACGGCTACATGTATACAACTGTTTTATAAAATGAAGAGGCTATGAAACTGATGTAATTTTAATGTTATTCAAATAATATAGATTTAAAACACACTTTTTATGCTTCGTTGTTCTAATAATTATATAAGTTAAACCCTCTTCTTTATCTGTCAATAATTCTTTACATTTTTTACTCTATGTATTCTTGCTTGAACAGATTAAGGTAGATAGGAAACTACAGTAGACCTGCTAGAAGAGGATGTTTATTAAAAAATGTAACATGAAATGACATTGTATGTAGGCTACCAGAACTAGACATAGTGCAAGTTCAGATGTCGAGATTTTAAGAACTAAGAAATGATAATGTACAATCCGAAAGTTAATAGAGTTTGATAATCAATCTCACTAATCATTGCAATGCCCTCTAATGTAATAGTGTGATGACTCGAGAACATTTTGATTCCTGTTGTCATAACGGTCTCATGTTCATACGAAACTCTACTATAAATGATAAAATAAAAGAGATGGTGCTTAATTGCCCACATTTTCGCCAAGACTTACAATAGTACAATATTGCAATGGCGTTGGATTGACTTTCAGCAATACGGAAGGACATTCCAGGGTGGTCTATACTGCTTTAAAATAAAATTTTTAAATCATCATTTTCTTTGAATCAAGGTTCGTTTGGGAATATGGACCAGCGAAGCGGGCATAGCCTGCTAGTTTATTAATAAACTGTTTATTTACTTAAAATACGAGTAAATACTAAACGAGTAAAGTAAATAATAATATTTTATTTACTGTTATAAATCGATATAAATTGTTTTGTTCAATTGTTATTAATTAAGCTTTTGTAATTTATTATTATTTCCATTTTAAAATAACAGAGAATAATTAAAAAAGATATAAGTAATTGATATTTGATAACGAAGTTTTTGCCAAACTGTAGTCAGAAAAAAATCGCGCCAATGTGGTGTGTATATGACATCTGTGCCATTTATGCATATAGAGTTGTATAATTACGAATTCATCCTCATACTTGAAACATATTGTCCTTCTTGTCTTTCATACAAGCTTTTATCTTAAATATATTAGGACAGTAAATAAACACAACCTTCTCTCAGGCGACATCTATGCAGGCGACATAGCTTTATTCTTAATTTCAGTGTAAGAGTGTTGCCACAAGATACAAGTATAATATCTAACATGCCCCTTTTTCAGTGGCGTAGCTAGCGGGAGACGGAGGGGGCGGTCCGTCCCGGATGTCACCCTCTAAGTGGTGACACCCAATCTTTATTTGCAAATAAAAATATAATCTTATGGCATAGTCCATGTCAATTCAGGCAGCCAAAGAAAAAATCTTACCTTCATGGTCTCAGAAGTTCTTTGATTGAACATATGTTAAAATTCAGGAAAAAATAAAACTCCCGTATTTTTTTGTTTTCCCCAAAAGAATTTCTGGACCGAGATACAGGGTGCCAAAGATGGCATCCCGAGCACCTTTTTCCATTTGCGATTTTCGAAAAAAAGTTTAAAGTGCTCTATCTCTGAAACGATACAAGATATTTCGTTGCAGTTTATTTTATTTTAAAGATAATATTTTTTTTGCTTAAAAAGATATACTCCATTTTGAAATATATATTTAATTATTTTTACAGGAGCCTTCTAAAAAAAATTTTTTTTAATCAAAAATAATTTTTTTCTCAAAAATACCAATCTTAAAAATTTTGACTTTTTTACTGTTAGTCAATACCATTGAGTACTACCTTCACTGCATAATTAATTCAATCATATCCCATGATAGGTGATGATTCTAGGTTGAATGGGGATTATGTTCTTTTTAAGATGGATTCATATTACTTCCATATTACTGAATTTAATATATAGAAACATAATAAATTTTGTATTCATGCCAGTTTTCCCAAGAGTGTAACACTTATTGCACCAAGATCTAAATATTTATAAAACTAGTCATATGCACGAATGCACCTCATTTACTACGACTGACGTATGATTTCTAACTTGTTTAGGATATGAAATAGGCTACATATGACACAAATAAACAAAAATTGAGAGACTTTTACTGGAACTGTTAACATGCAGCTCCTGTAAAATTCTGTAAATTCTTGAAATATTTCTAAAACTTGTTAAACTCAAAAGTGGAAGTTCTCCTTTACAGAGCAGGTAGTGCTCAATGGTATTGACTAACAGTAAAAAAAAAATCAAAGTTTTTAAAATTGGCATTTTTGAGAAAAAAATTATTTTTTATTAAAAAAATTTTTTTAGAATGCTGCTGTAAAAAAAAAAAAAAAAAAAAAAAAAAAAAAAAAATACATATTTCAAAATGTAGTATATCTTTTTAACCAGAAAATATTATCTTTAAAATAAAATAAACTGCAACGAAATATCTTGCATCGTTTCTGAGATAGAGCACTTTTAAACTTTTTTTTCGAAAATCGCAAATGGGAAAAGGTGCTCGGGATGCCATCTTTGGCGCCTTGTATCTCAGTCTAGAATTTTTTTGGGGAAAACAAAAAAATACGGGAGTTTTATTTTTTCCTGAATTTTAACATATGTTCAATCAAAGAACTTTTGAGACTATGAAGGTAACCCCCCTGCCTGAATCGGCATGGATTCGACCCAATAAGATTTTGGATAGGAATTCTGAAATAAAATGAAAATTTTAGCGCACGACGCAATAGAGTTAGTTTTCTTTTCTTTGAGAATGTGAAATTTTGTATAGAATGGTATATCTAAATAAAACATCCTCCTTCGAATAAAAACCTACCTATCCAACGAGTGCGTAGCAAAAGCAAATTTTAAAAGAAAGATTTTTTTTCTACATTATAGACACCAAATAGGCCTATGCGGCCTATGGGTTGAGTGATGTGTCGCCCCTGTGGGGTTTTTTTATGCAGGAGGACAAAAGGTAAATAAGGAATGGTATGGTCATTTAATATAAAAACGTAGAATTGTGATCGAAAAAATATGACGGGACGGAAGGGGAAGGATGACACTATGATGACTGGGGGTGACACCATTTACATCCGCCCCGGGTGTCACCCATCCTAGCTACGCCACTGCCCTTTTTACAAAAAACATAAAAGTATTTAAACATATTCGTTTATGTTTAAATTTAGAAACAAGTAAAAATTATTTACCTTTAGAGTCCAAAAGAGACATTAAGTTAAGTTAGCTTTAAAGTTCTAGGGCTAAATTATTTGAAATTAATGAAAAGCTTAAGAGTCTCTATATCGAATAGGTTTAACAATATTTCTTTTTGATCTTCTTAGAACTGGAGATGTTGTTTGAGTATTAACAGTTGAGGAGTCATCTGGATTATTTCTATTGTTGATATTGGAATCAGGCTCTGCAATATTGTCAATTGGATAAAGATCTTCGACTTTTCTGTTGTTCTTGTCTTCTTGAGAATGATCGAGTTTAAAATGATATCTATTTCTTCTGTACAGTCCTCCATCTCTTCCTTTAATTAAGTATGATCTAGGTTGAGGACCTACTTGAACAATGGTACCTTGCTTCCAAGGACTTTTCATTTTATACCGGAAACACTTTTACGTTGTTGGATAATTTTGGCAGATTTGTTGCTTGTCTGTTGGCATATTTATTTTGAACAACTTGCCTCTTTTTCAAAGATTTAGAAGCTTCTTTTATTTCAAATTTCGGTGTTAATCATGCAGGATGAGCTGGTAAAAAAGATTGAAATCTATAATCCAGTAGTACTACGTAAATATCTTTTCCAACTTCTTCAGTTTTTCTGAGAGAATTTTTAATTGTTTGTACCGCTCTTTCAACTTGGCCATTAGCTCTTGGAAAATGAGTACCCAAAAATGCTATGCAAAATTTTCCATTCTTTAAAAAATTTCTTCACTTCGTAAGAGTCGAAGGGTGGACCACCGTCACTGACAAGTTCTTCAGGTATTCCATGAGTACAAAAAATGGATTTCATGACAGGTATAATAGCTTGAGCTGTTGTGCTTTTCAGGGGTTTCAGGGATTTGGTATTACATTCACTTGAGATCCGGAGTCCAACTTGAATACCACTTGATTATTGTTGACTATAAGCTTTTGAAACCAGACAGAATCCAAATCTTCCGAATTTATTTGATGAAGTGATTTTAATTCACCAATATAAACAACATCAGAATCATTTTCCTCAATAGTGTTCACTCTTTTCGAATTACGAATTTTGTTTACCTTTGTCTTACACACTATTGCCCAGTGATTAATGCCATTACATCGCTTGCATTTTGTACCATATGCAGGGCATTTCCTCGGCTCATGATAATTTCCATAGCATCTACAATTCTTCTTTTGATCACCATTAGTTTTATGTTGAGAAAATTTAGGCGGCGTCGATCGATTTTTTACTTGCTTGATGGCATTTAAAGATTTATTCTCAGCATTCATTTCAGAAACTTGAGCTTTGCTGTGCTCAGCTGCTTTACATTCACTTACAATATCTGTAAGGGTTTTTTCTTTTCTACTAGTTTCTCGTATTAATCTTTCTTGCAGTGGCTTATCCCAAAGACCTTGAATTATTTTATCCCTAAGCATTCTATCTTGTAAAGCACCATAATTGCATTCAACTACGAAGTCTTGAATAATAATCAGAAAAATACTCTCCACTTGCCTGTTTAATTTCTAAAAACTTGAAAGATGCGTACACTTCATTTTGATAATCCTTGAAATATTTATCAAATTCATCTAAAATCTGTATTAAACTAACTTGATCGGTGTCACCGGCCGGTTGAAGATCAAATGCACGTAACTGCTTTTTCAGTTCTTCTCCATCTCCACATACATGACGAAATAGTGCGGTTTTTGTTTTTTCAGGTTCAAAGCTATATTTTAAAGCTTCCAAATAATCTAAAAAATCAGCCTTCCAGTATCGCCATGCTTCTGATGGATTCGCACTTGATACAAACGGCGAAATCGTCGGCAAACTGTTAGCCATTTTCATTTAATTTCCAATTTCTGAAGACTTGACATCCGGCGAAAAAATTCGTATTCTACGATAAATTTTCCCGTCAAGACACGTGAGTAATCTTAAAAGCTTCTGATACCATGAAACATATTGTCCTTCTTGTCTTTCATACAAGCTTTTATCTATACTAGCAGGGGAGACCGAGCTTAGCTCGGTCAAAATTAACTTTGTGTTCAACTCGATATAGTATTTCACTGTATCATTAACTCTGTATTATTACTGTAAAACATGTTTATAATAGTATTATTTAGAAAAACAATCAATAGGAAAACTATGTTTTTATGCGCATGTTTATAAATTTTACTTTATTTTAAAATTTACAACGAAAGGACATAGATCTAAATCACTTTTTTAGCTCGACTCTGATTGGTTTAACCATGCATCTCGAATCCTCTTAAGAATGTATAAAAAAATTCTTTACATTCTGAAAGACAATATTTTTTGCTAGATATAGCCAAATTTGGAGGCACTCTTTCATTTGGCTCCAAATACGTGTTTCGGTTTTCGTAATTTTTATAGTCGATTTTATGGCCATATGTCGCCAATATTTTGTAAAAAATCACCAAGTTATTGGCTTTTGCCATATTCTGGTTACCCTGACCCGTATTACCCAAAATGAGCCATTAATCAAATTTGATCAAGCATGTGACATAGCTCAATCGTCTTCAGGTAATCAAAAACAGTAGAATATAAAATTGAATCAAAATTGTTTAAGCCATATTTTAGGTAAAATTAGCTTGGCAGCATTCAGCAATGAAGCGAAATGACCCACTAATATAATTTTGTTTAACATGCGATTCAGCCCAATAGTCTTCTCGTGACAAAAAACGTTTTGTTTCAAAATTTAGGTAAAATTGATTGAGTCGTTGTTATATATAATTAGAATGACCCTAGCTCATTAAGACCCAAAATGACCCACTAATCGAATTTTCGCGAGCATGTGTCCAACCCAGATGGTTTTCTCTTGCTCAAAAACGATATAATACAAAGTATGGTCCAAATGGTGAGTACCATTTTCTATATAAAATTAGCATGACCCATCATGACCAACAAATGACCCTTATAATCGAAATCTCTCGAACGTGTGGCCTAGCTCATTAGTTTTAGCATGCAGAAAAACATTAGATACAAAATTTAGATAAAATCTATTGAGCCGTTTTTTAGATATAGTTAGTTTGACCCTGACCCCTTATGATCCAAAATGACCCATTGATCGAATTTTCTCAAATATCTGTCATAACCCTATGATTTTCTTGTGCCCGAAAACGATAAAATACAAAATTTAGTCAAAATTGCGCGAAACGTTGTCTAGATAAAATTAGAATGACCCAAAAGTGGCCCACTAATCGAAATTTCTCGAACATGTGACCTATCCCAATGATTTTCTCATGCCAAAAATATGTTGTATACAAAATTTCGTTAAAATCGACTTACCCATTCTTCAGATATAGCTTGACCTTGACCCATTAAGACCCACAAATGACCCTTATAATCGAAAGCTCTCGAATATGTGACTTAATCCATTAGTTTTCTGGTTTTTAAAAATTGTTACATACAGAATTTCGTTAATATTGATCCTGCCGTTCTTTAATTATATATAGCTTGACCCAGACCCTTTATGATCCAAAATGACCCATTAATCGAAATTTTTCGAACATGTAACCTAGTCCAATGATTTTATCATGCCAAAAAAATGTTGCATACAAAATTTCATTAAAATCGATCCACCTGTTCTTTAGATATAGTTTGATCATGACCCATTATGACCCATCATGACCCACAAATGACCCTCATAGTCGAAATCTCTCAAACATGTGATTTAGCCCATTAGTTTTCTCATGTCAAAAAACTGTCACATACAAAATTTCGTTATAATCCATCTCGACGTTCTTTAAATATAAATAGCTTGACCCAGACTCTTAATGACCCAAAATGACCCATTAATCGAAATTTTTCGATCATGTAACCTAGTCCAATGATTTTATCGTGTCAAAAAAATTTTGTATACAAAATTTCGTTAAAATCGATCCACCTGTTCTTTAGATATAGGTTGACCATGACCCATTATGACCCATCATGACCCACAAATGACCCTCATAGTCGAAATCTCTCAAACATGTGATTTAGCCCATTAGTTTTCTCATGTCAAAAAACTGTCACATACAAAATTTCGTTATAATCCATCACGCCATTCTTTAAATATAAATAGCTTGACCCGGACTCTTAATGACCCAAAATGACCCATTAATCGAAATTTTTCGAACATGTAACCTAGTCCAATGATTTTATCGTGCCAAAAAAATGTTGCATACAAAATTTCGTTAAAATCGATCCACCTGTTCTTTAGATATAGGTTGACCATGACCCATTATGACCCACAAATGACCCTCATAGTCGAAATCTCTCAAACATGTGATTTAGCCCATTAGTTTTCTCATGTCAAAAAACTGTTACATACAAAATTTCGTTATAATCCATCACGCAGTTCTTTAAATATAAATAGCTTGACCCAGACTCTTAATGACCCAATATGACCCATTGAAATTTTTTCTCCAACATGTAACCTAGCCCAATGTTTTTCTCGTGCCCGAAAACCATAGAATGCAATTTTTAGTCAAAATTGCGTGAGAAAATCGCTAGATAAAAATAGCATGACCCACAATGACCCCAAGAATGACCCACTTACCGAATTTTCTCGAACATGTTACCTAACCCAATGGTCTTCTTGTAATCCAAAACGATACAATATAAAATTTGGTCAAAATCGTTAGAGCCGTTTTTTAGATAAAAATGGCTTGACCCATAATGACCCCAAAATGACCCACTAATCGAAATTTTTCGAACATGTGACCCAGCCCAATAGTTTTCTCGTGCCAAAAAACGATTGGATACAAAATTGCCTTAAAATCCATCCAGCCGTTCTCTAGATATAAATAGCTTGATCCTGACCCATTGTGACCCAAAATGACCCAGTAATCGAATTTTCCCGAACATGGGACCTAGCCCAATGGTCTTCTCGTGCCCGAAAATGGTAAAATCCAAATTTTTGCGAAAATCGTTAGAGCAGTTTTTGAGATAAAATTTACCCCCCCCCCCCCCCCCCCACACACACACACAATTTTTGCTCGCATTATAGTATAAGATTAATAAAATAACAAATCGCTCTGTGTGTGTGTGTGTGTGTGTGTCTGCAATAGTTAGCAAAAACTACGGTACGTACGAAGCTCAAAATTTTTCTGAGAGTAGCCCAATATCTCTCCTGATGCACCTGACGCTCAGGATTTCAAAATTCTATTTATTAACTGAGTAATTAATTAAATTCCAAACCTCACTCTCATAAAAAATCGCTTTTTTTAGCTTTTTGACCTTTCATTCTCTTATAGTTGGTTGGTTGCATAAAATTTTCGCAGAAATAATTTAAAAAACTGGGACTGACCTTTAAAATTCATAGACTGGCAAACTGTCAGTTTAAATGAGGATTTTTTTTTTTATCACAGCTGCTGTACGCCATGGAGGAAGAATATAGGTGGTCGCGAAGTAAACCGAAAAAAAAAAAAAAGGTTTGCAATATGAAACCATTTATCGCTGAAATTTTAATGTCTCAAAATAAAGCACGAGGAAGGAATTTTGTATTAATAAGACGGATTGGAAGAAATGAATTATAGCTGAAGCATATTTTACGAAGAAATAGTAATTTTTTTAAATGGTTTTTTCTATTATATTATTTATTAAAATAAATGTTTGCTTTTAAAATAATTGAAATTGGAAAATTAAAAATAATTAAACGTCAAAACAAAATTAAATAAAATATTTAAAACGTATGATTTGAAGTAAAAAATTGTAGTACTAAAACTTTTCTCTTTTTTTTCAGAAATTTTTAATACTTTATAACGTAGATGAAAAATGTTTATGATTTAACAACATATTAATAATTCCATTTCAATATATAAAATATAGTGATGAAAAGATTTTTAAAATCCTGCATGAACACTTAAATAATAATATTAATCTAAAATCTAGATTTCAGAGTGCAGACGATTTTAATACATTAACGAAAGAATGTTGATTTTTCAAGCAAAGTGTTAAATGATGCTTCTATATTGATATTTCAAAGTCATATGATAAAAATAATCAAATAATTCTTGCCTATGATTGATCTAATTGCATCTTTCATGCATTCTGATCGTGTATTACAGGCAATAATGGCACAAAACGTTATTTTTAAATGAAATTTTAGTCATCTATTCAATAACAGTTTAAAAGGTAAAAAACAAAAACAAAGAAATACTGGTTTAAACCAGTTTGAATTGATCGGAGTTTCAAAGCATATGGTTTTGTTGGTGCTTATTTGGACTTAATGTAGCGGATTTTAGAATTACATTTTTTGCGTCACTCCAAGACATTATACTGCCACTCTATTAATTTCTTTTTACTATATGGTTGTACGCATGTTTTTGGCATTTCGAACATTAGAATGTATGAGTCATTAGCTGTGTTGCAATAAAAAAACATTACACAACACTTTTCTATGAGTTTATTTTTTTTAATATTCATTAAATTTAAATGTGTTCTATTCAATTTTAAATTGTAATATGACTTTAATTTTTGAAACAAATTTTTTAAAACAAAAATAAAATAGCTGTTTGGCGTACAATTGTTTGTATCCGCAAACGATTCATTCACCCTAATAAATTATCAAATAGCAAAGTAATTTATCTATCAGAAATAGCCATAAAAAGAATAGTAGCAAAACTGATTATAACCTTAATGTTTAGACTAATTTAAACATAACCCGATCCCAACCATTTTTCCAGAGAACTATAACCCGATCCCAGCAAGACAAAATACTTTCCATGGTCATAAACCCGACTCAAACCTAAAAAACTCCGTTTGAAAAATCCTGAACTTTGACCCAAACCACATCTAAATCTGACCAAAGTATTCGAAAGAACCATAACCGGATTCGAGTAAGACAAAATAATTTCCGTGGACATGAACCCGATACGAACCTGAAACTCTCATTCAAAAAAAAAAAAAAAAAAAAAAAAAAAAAAAAAAAAAAACCTGAAATTTGAATCTAACCAAATCTGAATCTGACAAAACTATTTCAAAGAAACGCAACCGTATCCAAACAAGACAAAATATTTCCATGGACATGAACACAATCCGAACCCCAAAAATTTCTTTGAAAAAATAGCGAACTGAACGAAATCTGAACTTGGCAAAAATATTCCAGTGAAGCATGTCCTTATTCGAACAAGACAGAATTATTTCCGTGAACATGCAATAAGACCCGAACTCAACAGTTATATTTGAAGAAAAAACCCGAAATCTGAATTGAACCAAATCTGGACTTGACAAAAATATTCCAAAGAACTATAACCCAATACCCAATCCAAGCAAGACGAAATAATTTCTATGGACATAAACACAACTCGAACCTAAAAAATTCGATTTGAAAAAAACTGAAATTTTACCCGAACCACAATTAAATTCGACCAAAATATTCGAAAGAATCGTAACTGGGATTCGAGTATGACAAAATAATTTCCGTGGACATGAACGAGATCCGAACCTAAAAATTCTATTTGAAAAAATACCTGAAATTTGAATCGAACCAAATCGGAACCTGATAAAAAATATTCCAAAGAATCGTAAACGGATCTGAATATGACAAAAAATTTCAATTCACATGAACCGAATCTGAACCTAAAAAATTTCTTTGAAAAAATCTCGAAATCTGAACTGAACCAAATCTGAACTTGAAAAAAAATATTCCACTGAAGCATGTTCTTATTCGAACAAGGCAGCATAATTTCCGTGAACACGCAAGAAAACCCGAACCCAAAAATTCCATTTGAAGAAAAAAACCGAAATCTGAATTGAAACAAATCTGTTCCCGACAAAAATATTCCAAAGAACCATAACTGTATCCGAGCAAGGCAAAATAATTTCCATGGACATGAATACGACCCGAACATTAAAACTCAATATCAAAAAATACCTATAATCTGAACCGAACGAAATCTAAACCCGACAAAATTGTTCTAATGAATCATAACCAGATCCGAACAAGACAAAATAATTTCCATGGACCTGAAACCAACATATGGTTTGGTAACATTTAGGTTGCAATTACATTACGGTAAGTCTTTGATTATATTTAATTTCCCGCTAGGTTACAGTTAGGTCACGGTTAAGTTAAAGTTAAATTGCATTTATGCTAGTTTAAGCTCCTTGGGTTAGAATAAGGATATCTATATTAATAAAATAACAAATCGCTCTGTCTGTGTGTGTGTGTGTGCGATAGTTAGCGAAAACTACGGGACGTACGAAGCTCAAAATTTTTCTGAGAGTAGCCCAATATCTCTCCTGATGCACCTGACGCTCAGAATTTCAAAATTCTATTTATTAACTGAGTAATTAATTAAATTCCAAACCTCACTCTCATAAAAAATCGCTTTTTTTAGCTTTTTTCACTTTAATTCTCTTATGGTTGGTTGGTTGCATGAAATTTTCGCAGAAATTTTAAAAACTCTGACTGACCTTTAAAATTCATAGACTGGCAAACTGTCAGTTTAAATGAGGATTTTTTTTATCACAGCTGCTGTATGCCATGGAGGAAAAATATAGGTGGTGGCGAGGTAAACCGAAAAAAAGGTTTGCAATATGAAACCATTTATCGCTGAAATTTTAATGTCTCAAAATAAAGCACGAGGAAGGAATTTTGTATTAATAAGAAGAATTGGAAGAAATGAATTACAGCTGAAGCATATTTTACGAAGTAATAGTAATTTTTTAAATGGTTTTTTCTATTATATTATTTATTAAAATAAATGTTTGCTGTTAAAATAATTGAAATTGGAAAATTAAAAATAATTAAATGTCAAAACTAAATTAAATAAAATATTGAAAACATATGATTTGAAGTAAAAAATTGTATTACTAAAAGTTTTCTCTTTTTTTCAGAAATTTTTAATACTTTATGATGTAGATGAAAAATGTTTATGATTTAACAACATATTAATAATTCCATGTCAATATATAAAATATAGTGATGAAAAGATTCTTTTAAAATCATGCATGAACACTTTAATAATAATATTAATCTAAAATCTAGATTTCAGAGTGCAGACGATTTTAAGACATTAACGAAAGAATGTTGATTTTTCAAGCAAAGTCTTAAATGATGCTTCTATATTGATATTTCAAAGTCATATAATAAAAATAATCAAATAATTCTTGCCTATGATTGATCTAATTGTATCTTTCATGCATTCTGATCGTGTATTACAGGCAATAATGGCACAAAACGTTACTTTTTTCAACGAAGTTTTAGCCATCTATTCAATGACAGTTTAAAAGGTAAAAAACAAAAACAAAGAAATACTGGTTTAAACCAGTTTGAATTGATCGGAGTTTCAAAGCACATGGTTTTGTTGGTGCTTATTTGGACTTAATGTAGCGATTTTAGAGTTACATTTTTTGTGTCACCCAAGACATTATACTGCCACTCTATTAATTTCTTTTTACTATATGGTTGTACGCATATTTTTGGCATTTCGAACATTAAAATGTATGAGTCATTAGCTGTGTTGCATTAAAAAATATTACACAACTCTTTTCTATGAGTTTATTTTTTTAATCATTGATTAAATTTAAATGTGTTCTATTCAATTTAAAATTGTAATATGGCTTTAATTTGTTTTTAAAACAAAATTAAAATATAGCTGTTTGGCGTATAATTGTTTGTATCCGCAAATGATTAATTCATCATAATAAATTATCAAATAGCAAAGTTAAGTATCTATCAGAAATAGCCATAAAAAGAATAGTAGCAAAACTGATTTTAACCTTAATGTTTAGACTAATTTAAACATAACCCGATCCCAACCAGAAAAAAAAACAGACCACACTCTGATCCGTGATGCACAAAATTTCCGTGAGTATAAACCCGACCCTGACCTAAAAATGCTGTTTGGAAAAAACTATGGATTTGATAACTGACCCGAACCAAATCTGAATCGAGCAAAAATGTTCAAGTGAAGCATAACCCAATTCAAACAAGGAAAAATAATTTTTGTGGGCATGAAACCTGACCCGAACCTAAATATTTTCTTAAAAAAAGCCCGAAATATGGCTCGAAAGAAATCTGAAACCGATAAAAATATTCCAGAGAACTATAACCCGATCCCAGCAAGACAAAATACTTTCCATGGTCATAAACCCGACTCAAACCTGAAAAACGCCGTTTGAAAAATCCTGAACTTTGACCCAAACCACACCTAAATCTGACCAAAGTATTCGAAAGAACCATAACCGGATTCGAGTAAGACAAAATAATTTCCGTGGACATGAACCCGATACGAACCTAAAACTCCCATTCAAAAAGATACCTGAAATTTGAATCTAACCAAATCTGAATCTGACAAAACTATTTCAAAGAAACGCAACCGGATCCAAACAAGACAAAATATTTTCATGGACATGAACACAATCCGAACCCAAAAAATTTCTTTGAAAAAATCGCAAACTGAACGAAATCTGAACTTGACAAAAATATTCCAGTGAAGCATGTCCTTATTCGAACAAGACAGAATTATTTCCGGGAACATGCAATAAGACCCGAACTAAACAGTTATATTTGAAGAAAAAACCCGAAATCTGAATTGAACCAAATCTGGACCTGACAAAAATATTCCAAAGAACTATAACCCAATCCAAGCAAGACGAAATAATTTCTATGGACATAAACCCAACTCGAACCTAAAAAATTCTATTTGAAAAAAACTGAAATTTGACCCAAACCACATCTAAATTCGACCAAAATATTCGAAAGAATCATAACTGGATTCGAGTATGACAAAATAATTTCCGCGGACATGAACGAGATCCGAACCTAAAAATTCTGTTTGAAAAAATACCTGAAATTTGAATTGAACCAAATCGGAACCTGATAAAAAAGATTCCAAAGAATCGTAACCGGATATGAATAAGACAAAAAATTTCCATTCACATGAACCGAATCTGAACCTAAAAAATTTCTTTGAAATAATCACGAAATCTGAACTTGAAAAAAAAATATTCCAGTGAAGCATGTTCTTTTTCGAACAAGGCAGCATAATTTCCTTGAACACGCAAGAAAACCCGAACCCAAAAATTCCATTTGAAGAAAAAGCCGAAATCTGAATTTAAACAAATCTGTTCCCGACAAAAATATTCCAAAGAACCATAACTGTATCCGAGCAAGGCAAAATAATTTCCATGGACATGAATACGATCCGAACATTAAAACTCAATATCAAAAAATACCTATAATCTGAACCGAACGAAATCTGAACCCGACAAAAATGTTCTAATGAATCATAACCAAATCCGAACAAGACAAAATAATTTCCATGGACATGAAACCAATATATGGTTTGGTAAATTTAGGTTTCAATTACACTACGGTAAGTCTTTGATTATATTTAATTTCCCGTTTGGTTACAGTTAGGTCACGGTTAAGTTAAAGTTAAGTTACAGTTAAATTGCATTTATGCTATGGTTAGAAAAAGGATATGTTACAATAAAGTGAAGGCTAGGTTACATTTATGTTATATTTAATTTACGGTAAGGTACGGTTAAGTCAAAGTTAGGTTACAGGCAGGTTATGGTTACGGTACAAAAGTTTACGGTTAGGAATTTATCCATAGAGTGAACATTACGCATGATTTGTTTAAAAATAACACTTACCTTTGTTAAAATGGCTCTGAAATCATAATACTACATACCAACATTTTAGCTACGAGCGAATATCGATTTCATTCATGGTATAGTCGGATTTAAGAGCGATATAATTAGTTTGAAATTCAAAAATATTTCACTTGGGATTTCTATGTGAAAAAAAATGATTAGTTACGTAACTTAACAGTGATTTTTGATAAATAGCAACACTTTAACACGAAAATCACGCAGTCGTTGGATACATATTCCCCCCCCCCCCCCCGCGTTTCTCATCGCTCATTTTGAGTATTTTTAGAGCTTAACGTTAGCTGTTTTTTAAACCGATTTTTCACACAGTCAGTGGCTAAGTATTTCAGACAATGCATTTCTGCATGTTTCGAGTTAATGATAAAATCATACAAATTTCAAGTTCGTTTAATATTGTTAATACGGACCCGGGCAACGCCGGGCGGGTCAGCTAGTGTTACAATAAAGTGAAGGCTAGGTTACATTTATGTTATATTTAATTTACGGTAAGGTACTGTTAAGTCAAAGTTAGGTTACAGGCAGTTTATGGTTACGGTACAAAAGTTTACGGTTAGGAATTTATCCGTAGAGTGAACATACGCATGATTTGATTAAAAATAACACTTACTTTTGTTAAATGGCTCTGAAATTATAATATTACATACCAACATTTTATCTACCAGCGAGTATCGATTTCATTCATAGTAGGGGAGACCGGGGCACATTGGTACATATTACAAAAAATTGTCTTTTTTATGATGAATATCCAATTTTTTTGAAATTTCAAACCATTTACTTGAAGAGTGTTTTCTATTGTTGCAGTGTCATGAATAATTTTGAAAAATTTTGGTATGTTAAAGTCAGTAACATGTAGTTTAGGAAATAATGATTTTTGTACCAATGTACCCCATGATGGGGTAGATTGGTACAAGGATGGGGTACTTTGGTACATTGACAAGAAATATACATAGTGAACTTAATTCTTTTATTAATAACAGTAATTAGGATACAAAAAAGGAAATATACTTAAAAATACATGAATAATATATAGAAACCACAAGAAAAAAACATAGGAAAATGAATAGTTGTAGAATTTTATACAATTAGTGGACATAGTATTCACTTAACTCAACAGGAAAAGATAATAAGGTTGCAGCTCTAGCAGTACCGCCATTAAATGTAGGCTGTGGAAGGATAAAACATATGTCTGAAATATCAATTATGCTACTATCAACCTCTTCAGGAAAATAAAATTTTGAGCAGTCAGCTTTCTTTTTTAAATACTTTACGGAGAACTCCGATTCTGTATTCTTAATTTCAATTTGGCCAACATAATAAATAAAGCTCTTCTTTCCAGCAAATTTTACTAATACATAATCACTAACTGAGATATTGGATCTACCAGACTCATATATTTTAGGTGGGATAAGTTGGTATTCTTCTTCATGAGGGCCGTCACTGATGCTATCTTCTGAGCTATGGAGACTATAATTGAAGTCATCTGTTTCGCTCTCTGTTTCTGAAACATGTGCAGGTAGTTTTGGAGCTTGTTTTATACGCTTAGCAGAATTTTCAGTTAACCCTTTTGGTTTTATCTTTTTTGACCTTCTCAAAGCTTCCTCCACTAGCCTGTTCTTCTCGGGAGTTGAAGTCAGTATTCTTGACTTTCCTTTTCTTTGCCTACGTGCATTATTTGACTTACATCTTACAGCTTTTGGGTATGGGCGCACACTTTCTGGTGTAACAGGTTGTTCACAATTTTGCAAATAGCTAGTTGAAGATGATCCTGGATTCTGTGTGTTCATTTCATTATTGGTTAAACTTAGAGAGGTAACTGCATTGGTTAAGGTTGAAGAAAATTCTGTTTGACATAGGCTTATATCACTTGAAGTACTAGGTTCTGGCTGATCAGTTACATAGGAGCTGAAAAAATCGTCATCTGTAAAAATGTTTCGATTAACTGGCCAAATTCCTGTTTTTCGGAATGATGATGTTATATTTTTTAGGCTGAATGCTGCCATATAAGCTGTGTTTGCCAATTGAGCAATGTTATATATTGAGATGGTCTTTCCTGGATGGGACAAGTGCCAGTCATTAAATGCTGTCTTTAGATGTACTTTCAATGGTCCATAAAGCCCAACGTCTAGAGGTTGCAGTCGATGGGTGCAGTGCGGTGGAAATGTGACAAAATGAATCCCATTTTCTCTGCAGAAATCTATTACTTCCAGTGATGCATGAGACTCATGATTATCCAGTAGGATTAAAATTGGATCATCCTTTGTTGCTCTTGTAAATTTTTGCACATGCTTCATAACTTGCAAAAAAAGTTGTCCATTCATATAACCACTTGGAGCAGCAAGACCTAAACTACCTATTGGAGCTCCATCCAAGAAAGCTTCCTTGTTCCGCACCCTTGGAAACACAAATGCAGGAGGAATGGTGTTCCCAGTTGCACTGATAATTGCACAAAAAGTAACCAATTCTCCCCTTTCTGCTGATACTGCTTGATCCACTTGTTTCGTTCCAATTTCTGCTAAAACCTTAGGTGTTGGTAGCACTGTGTGAATTCCTGTTTCATCAATATTGTAAAGCCTTTCTGCACGAATGTTATATGTAGTCAAAGCTTCTTCAAAATTGTTAAAAAATTCAGTGACATTAGTGCGATTAAATGCTGTGGCCCGTGAAAGACTTGTATTTTCTGGTTTTCTTAAACTCAAATTTGGATGTCGCTTCATAAATTCTAGCATCCATTCTTCACCGGCAATTTTATTACTAAGCCATTTTTCTGGCATATGCCTTTTTAAATTAGCACCAAGTTTTTTTGCATAATCATAGGCAAAAACTCTGATTTGTTTATATGATAATCCATACTGAATTTTTGAACTTTTTACTAGATACTCTACTAGCATGTCTTCTTGTTCTTTTGTAAACACTTGCTTGACAGTGTACTTTGAGCTAAACTGATACTTGGCTACTTCAACTTTATGTTCATTTTCTGGATTATCGACACTTGCTGTATGTATATTTGGATGAGATTCTTTGTACTTTTTCCCTCTGTTTGCCAGTGTCATTACTTTTAGTCCATATATTCGAGCTGTTGTTTGTATTTTGCTGCCATTAAGGACATCAGATACAGCTTTTGCCATAGTCTCCTCACAAATTTCTGTGCGATTAGTTTTTTTCTTGTAATTCCTCATGGTAACTGCAAAGAAATCGAAATATTTAAGAAATAAATAATGTGTGCAGCCTATTAAAAAAAAAAAAGAAGATGTATACACTTATTTAATTGTGTCTAGTAAATATACTGCATCTGTACAGAAACTACAGTACACTTGCTTTAACCCTTAAAAGCATAGTGTAGCATATCTGCAACATGTACAAAAATGTATTTTGGAGTCATCTGGTGGAGTTTTTATTAACTAATCTATGTTTATTAACCTGCTACATTAAGTTTTCAGAAGGATCATTGAACCTTTCCTCCAATAAATGGCAGTATTGATGGTTGTTTTTATTAAATTTGGCGGAAAGTGACATAGAACATCTGATGTTCTCAATTCTTGGATGTCTTGCCTATACATAACAATACATATTCTGTACATATTATACATCATATTCTGCAAAAAATACATCTTTGAATTTTTTCATTATTTTTTCCTGTGTAATAAACATTCCTTGGAACCACATATCATTTTTTAAAATAAAATAAAAAATCATGCATTTAAGGATTAACATACTTTGAACAAGAATGTTATACTAATTTACACTCTGCTATTATGGGGCAGATTGGTACATGTACCAATGTGCCCCAATAGGACTGTACCAAACTGCCCCAGAAGCAGATTTTTTGAAAAAGTGTCATGGCTGACATTTATTGTTTACACTGTAGTTCAAGACTGTGTGAAAATAAATGTCATTAACATAGGTTATAATGTGCTATTATACTTAAAGTGATAGATTAAATGGAATTTTCACCATACTGTTACAAATAGACTTCCAAAAGATTACAAAATTGCAGTAAAACAGATAAAGTTACCATTTCCAAGAAACTGTAAATCCAATCCCAGCAAACTTTCACCTGAAGAAAGTCTTCACTGTTGCCAACTTTTAGGAGAGAAATTAAAAACTTTTAAATAAATCAACTAAAAATATATACATTGTACCAATGTACCCCATGTACCAATGTGCCCCGGTCTCCCCTATAGTCGGCTTTAAGAGTGATATAATTAGTTTGAAATTCAAAATATTTCACTTGGGATTTCTATGTGAAAAAAAAATAATTAGTTACGTGACTTAACAGTGATTTTTGATAAATACTAGCAAAAGCCATGCTTTGTTTGGATTCGCGAAGCATTATTTTATAAAACAGATATTTGAAAGTACAAATATTTTTTAATATTATTTTTGCATCTTTATTAAACAAAAACGATATTTTATGTTTTGGCGCATTTTAATTTTTTATTTATGATGTAAGACTGGCATAATAAAATATTTTCGAAGCAAACTTTTACAAAATATTTTTAAATTTTCAACTAAAAGCTCTTTTAAAGATGTTTTTACAATTTCCAGTAACCACTGGTGTTTTTACTTTCTTCTATCTTTACAAGAAGAAAGTATTGGATTCATGAAAATTTTCGACTTCCGGTTTTCGACGGATTTATACGTTTTAGAAGGTCCTGAACACGTTTTGACTATTTTTAGAAAATGTCTGTCTGTGAGTCTGTCAGTCTGTCTGTCTGTCTGTATGTCTGTCTGTATGTGACAAAAAATTTGTGGGCGCTCTATCTCAAGAACTAATGCTCGAAATTTCATAAAATTTTATATTCAGTTAGACCTTGATATGGATTAGTGCCTATTGGTTTTTGGTGTAAATTGGCCTGCAGGTGGCGCTGCTATACTACGTTTTTCATGATTTTCAAGATTGCTATATCTCAAGAACTAATGCACAGAATTTCACCAAATTTCAGATTCTGTGACCCCTTGATATACATAGACGCTGATTAAGTTTTGGTGTAAATTTGCCAGCAGGTGGCGCTGCTATGCCACGTTTTTCATGATTTTAATGATTGCTATATCTCAATAACTAATGCACAAAATTTCCCCAAACTTCAGATTCTGTGAGACCTTGATATACATAGACGTTGATTAAGTTTTGGTGTAAATTGGCCAGCAGGTGGCGCTGCTATGCCACGTCTTTCATTATTTTCATGATAGCTATATCTCAAGAACTAATGCACAAAATTTCACCAAACTTCAGATTCCGCAATAACTTGAGATACATTGCCACTGATAAGGTTTTGGTGTAAACTGCCCAATAGGTGGCGCTGCTATGCTACATTTTGCATGATTTTTGCGATAGCTATATCTCAAGAACTAATGCAAAGAACTTCATCAAATTTCAGGTTCTGTTACATTAGAATATATAACATAATTAGACGCTGATTACATTTTGGTATAAACCTCACAGCAGGTGGCGCTGCTATGCTACGTTTTTCATCATTTTTACGATAGCTATATCTCAAGAACTAATGCAGAGAACTTCATGAAATTTCAGGTTCTGGTACACTATAATTATATAACATAATTAGACGATGATTACATTTTGGTATAAATCTCACAACAGGTGGCGCTGCTATGCTATGTTTTTCATGATTTTCACGTATATGGTTATTGTTATTATTATGTTCTTTAAATAGATATAATTATTTGCACTTTTTAAATGGTTTAATTGGCGTGATTTAAATAGAAGAAAGTTTTGTGATGGCCACAACATACTAGTTTAAAGTTGTTTGAAATATGCATGTTTCCAATCTTTGTAATTAACATCAAATAATCTTTGGTAGCTATTTTAGAATAATATATTTGAAGAGAGCTTGAAGAAAGTTACTTCATCAAAATCCTATTTTCTGGAAAAACATTTAAAATCTGCTCTCGTTGATACTATGAATTTTTAATTGTAAAACTTTTTTTTCTAATTTCTTCGTTTTTATACATGTTAACGTATCAGAATTTTTGATATGGTAGAATTTTTCGTAAGGAAAAATTCTGTTGAATGCTTAATTTTGAAGGATTTTCACTCTCGACAACGTTACGTACGTTTTTAAGCCAACTGGTGTCTATATATCCTAAATATCTATAACTGCTTCATCTAATGTTAAACCTTGGGATTTATGAATCGTAACAGCAAAAGCTAACTGCAGAAGAAATTCTTTCCTTGAGCAATTTATGCTTCCATTTTTCTAGAATTTAATTATTGGGGGAATTGGTACGCACCAATTCTTATAAGTTAAATTATTGTAGTATTCAAATTTATCCATGATTATTCGCGATATCTGGTCTGGTGGCTTGTGATTTTCTTTATTACATACAACAAAGTCTAAAGTCCCGTTCACTAAATCTTGTTCGGTCCACAAATAAGAACGTAACATTACTTTAGATCCAAATGATAAAGTAAGAAATGGTTAAAGTCAATTTGTCGTTTCTGAATCGGCCAACTTTGCTTTAGTACATTTATAAAGAGCTTGAATCGAGGCAACAACTTCACGCTTCAATTCTTTTAATTTTTCATTTATATAACAAATTTAACAATTAATTTTATTTGTTTACAATTCTTTTGTTGCCACTTTACAAAAAAAAAAAAAAAAAAAAAAAAAAAAAAAAAAAAAAAAAAAAAAATTCCACAATACAATTTTTTTAAATGTTTAAGTGTCATCTGTGCAAACGATTTTGCTGAATAATGAAAACATATTTTATTTATTAAATTAATCACGATTCTATCTATTGTTACTTACTCCATGATTTACATTTGTTTCTGAAAATATACGCGTTTCATTTTTATTTATTCGCTAAAATGCGTCCGTATTGGAAATGCATGTAAAATAAATTAATTAAAATAATAAATTTTTTAACGTTCTACTGTAAAAAAAATTATATTCTGCAAATCTACAGATCATAATTTATTTTTGTGTTTAATTTGAAGTTAAAATATTGAATAGTTTTTTTGTAAAGCGTACGACAAATTGTAATTTGAGTGGCCTAGTAGAGGATTCGCTTCGCTCATCCTAATCAACACTTTAACACGAAAATCACGCAGTCGTTGGATACATATTCCCTCCCGCGTTTCTCATCGCTCTTTTTGAGTATTTTTAGAGCTTAACATTGGCTGTTTTTTAAACCGATTTTTCACACAGTCACTACTACGTATTTCAGACAATGGATTTCTGCATGCTTCGAGTTAATGATAAAATCATACAAATTTCAAGTTCGTTTAATATTGTTAATACGGACCCGGGCAACGCTGGGCGGGTCAGCTAGTCTTATATATATTAGGACAATAAATAAACACAACCTTCTCTCAGGCGACATAGCTTTATTCTTAATTTCAGTGCAAGAGTGTTGCCACAAGATACAAGTATAATATCTAATAATACTCCCCAACCCTTTTGGTAATACTTAGTTATCCCGTCGACCAATTTCGCCAAATTAAAGTAATTGAATAAACTTTTATTTTAAATAACGAAAGAACAAATAAATTAATTTTCGCAAATTACTACAGTTATATACATTTATAACTTCTAAAGCAATTTAATAAGAATAAATACAAAACATTGCTTTACCGGCACAAGCGTACATGGATTAGTTACAACCAGAGAGATGCGATATTTTAAATATAAAAAGAACTGCCGCTACGGCTTTAAGTTTTAAACTAACAGTTACAAAGAGTTGCCATTACATATAAATAATAATAATATATTAATGTACTTTCCCTTAAAAAATGCTTGAATGTCCAGATATTTATAAGTCTAGACGAAAAGGTTTCTTCCAAGTGCATGGTGTGTTACGACGAACATTTGTATCCGTTTTTCTTTCATGTTCAACAGCTGGTGTGCTATTTGTGGTATCCACCGGCTGTTTTTCTGCTTCTTTGGTGGTTGATATTTTCTGTTTACCTACACTAGCATCAGTTTCAGAGATATCAGAATTATCTGCGACTGTAGAAGTTTTCTTCTCGGTGATGGTAGAAGTATTATTCTCCACAGGGCAAGTTTCTGCTGGCCTGTCATCTGCATCAATGTTTTTAAGAATGTCAACATTACTATGACAACTCTGACTGACTAAATTATCAAGATTTGTAGACTCATGGTCATCTTTACTGTACTCATGACGAAGCTGATCAACATGTGCAAGATACATCTTGTTGTTGATGTTGACAACCCAAGTTTTATTACCTTGTGGTCTAACTATGGATGGACATCTATGGAACTGAAGCTGTTGAATAAGGATGACTTTTTTGTTTATCTCATTCCAGTTTCATCGAAAAGGGCTACTGAGTAAAGAGCCAGCTCAAACTTCAAACATTCACGGAGCTCGTCGTAGGATCTCTTCATGATACAAAATCTTTAAAACAGCAGCAATGGATCTACAGGTACAGTAACATCATGCACTGTCATGTGAATGTTCACTGTTTGAAGAGAAAGAACTCGTTCGGCACATGAATTTTTCATCTAGGGAAAATTGCCACAGACCTTTTTTACCATTATAGTTGCACCAACGTTTAGTGCATCATAGCAGTGTATTTTTTCCACATCACCTGTAACCCCTGTTGCAATGGACATAATCACTTGTATACTTTGGAAAGGATTGTGGACATAAAACCACTCTGATACTCTGTTTACGTTTTCTTTGTCCCATGTTATTCGAGATTCCCGTGCATCCACATGTTGTTCTCCACTTGCAAATGAAACATCACAGAACTTTTCAATTCCTTCAAAAATGTTGATTGCACTTACTAACCCAGCAACAAACTTTCTTAAAGCACTTTTTTTTTGTGCTCCTTCCACGCACAAAGCCTCCTTGCATCTTTGAGAACTTCATGAGTGATTGTTCACTGTTCAATTACCATATCACTTGAAGTCCCACAAAAGTTTTTATCAGACCTTTTAACCCCTTGGGTACGAGCGACCACTATAGATGCCGGCACCGATTGTACTCAGATCCCGCGATACTACCATTCATGCCGGCGCTGTTTGTACTCACATCCCGTGAGACTACCATTCATGCCGATCAAACGGAACGTTTTGTTTTTCACAGTTAGCATATAAAAAATTTATCCTAATTCTATTTGAATGTATATTAAGGAAGGAGACTTCTCCTTCAAACTAGGAAAGCTAATGAAAACATTTTTTTTTTTTAATCCACGCGAATTTAATTTTTTATGGAAATACTACAATGGGAAAAAGATTATTTTTTCATCACGTCTTTGTGTTTCATAAATCTTTTTAAGCGTCTAGTAAAACTTTATTTTTCTTTATTAGAAAAAATTCTACTAAAACTTGAGAGGGAAAATTTTGCGGTTAAAGAATACGATAACGTAAGTAAGCATATTAGTAAGAATATGCACGTTTACGAATGACAACATGAACATCTGATTCATGGCTTTATTTTTCGCGCTTTTATCTTGATCAGAAATACTATTTAGTTGCAAAAATCGACGTCATCAACATTTTTTTCTTTCTTTTAAATGGAAAGATGTATCTTTTTTTATCTTTTTATTTTATTTCAGAAGTGCTTCGCAGTTAAAAAAAAAAATAAGAAGAAGAAAGAAAGAAAAGTGTTACACACTGATTGTGAAGCTGATACGCTGATAATATATTCTCAGCGCCACTAAATTAAGAATATTTTTCTGCGTTCCTCTTTTGATTTTACTTTACACGCTTGTTTAAATTAATTCGTTTTAAATTGATAATAAATATTTACTCGATATCTTTTATTAAATTCTGACTATTTTAAAGACTATGCGCATACATTAGCATGCATATTTTGAATCAAAAATCCGTTTTAGCTGTTATAATTGAATATGTTCCATACATTATTTGATGTTCAGTTATATAAATTTTTTCAATTTCAAAAATACTTTCAACATTAATGGCATTTTTATCAGTATATTTAAAATTACTATTTAATTTCATTCACTATTAATTACTTTTAATTTCATAACTTCATTTATAGTTTTAAATATTTAATACATAAGATATAACTAAAGATATTTTAACACCAATAAATTCTTTGATGAATGTATTTTAATTTATTATTCAAGTTAACTCATTATTATTAAACAATCCTTATCTATCAAATTACTTATGTGATGCTATAAGTGATATATTAAAATAAAATGGCTAAAAACAACTTTTGTTTAATATATCACTTGTAGCATAACATAAGTAATTTGATATTTTAAAGTGATGATTCATATTATACATAATTTTATTTAATATTTCATTTTATAATATATTATTATATATATATCTATATCTAGCTATAATGAACAAATTCAGCGAAATGCATATTTTATTTTAAAGTATAGTTTTATTAACTTTTCATTTATTACTATGCAATACTTTTTATTTGATAAATATTTTATGATTTATTATATTTTTATATATAATTTTTGAATTTTCAGAAATGCTTTTAAAGAAACATTTCAAGTTTTTTTTTTTTATGTATGTTTCTATAATAAGCAATAAACACTAACATGCAGAAGTTTTCACACGTTTTATTTAATTAGTCTTATTTGTTAATAAAACAGCTTCATTAAAACGCTTATTTTTTTTAAAGAAATGTCTTAAAAATTATTTAGAAGCAAAACTATTGCTGTTTTAACAAAAATATTTTTTTAATTAGGAAAATATTTCGTTTGTTGCTATATTAAACTTACATAAGTGATCTGCGATCATACTGTACTATTTTGAGGGCTAAATAATTTGTTAAAATGTTTATTACGTATATTTAAAAAGTCATTTTTATATAAAAATATCGTTGAAAATAACTCATTTTTTGTGTGAATATACATAGTAACAACCTACTCCATGCATGTAAATTTCAAAAGGTTACATGGAAAAATGAATTTTTTACAATTTTTTAAAGAACACATTACACGAGTTAGGCTTAACTGCGCAAAATGCTTCGGCCCTGAAGATCAGAGCTGCTAGAGCGTACCAACTTAATGCTGGAATCTGTCGTAAGTTAAGAAGCTGCGCCAGCTGGTGGCAGGGGTGCAAATGAATGCGCGGGTTTGACGTCATATATGCGCAGATGTTTATTATCTCCGCATCTCTTGCGCATATTTTCTGAATTTTCACTCAATCATGACAGATTAATCAAGTCTACGAGATATATTGCAAAATATTTTTGTTACAGTTTGTATCGATAAAATCATGTACATTTAAAAAAATAGTCACAATATCATTCTAATTTCGGGAGAAAAAGCACTAATTAGTACTCATAAGTACCATATAATGCTACGAAAAATATTGACTTTTAGCCTAAAATTAAAATAACAATGCGACTTTTTTTAAATACCCAGATTTTTTTTATTAAAAATATATGTATTTAAAAAAAGTCGCATTGTTATTTTAATTTTAGCTTAAAAGTTAATATTTTTCGTAGCATTATATGGTACTTATGAGTACTAATTAATATTTTTTCTCCCGAAATTAAAATGATATTGTGACTATTTTTTAAAATGTACATGATTTTATCGATACAAACTGTAACAAAAATATTTTGCAATATATCTCGTAGACTTAATTAATCTGTCATGATTGAGAAAATAGCTTGAAATTTGTGATTGATTTTTTAATATGAAGTCTCGAAATAGCTTTGTCTGTTTAAAAAAAAAGAAAAAAAAAGAGAGAAAGAGAGAGTGTGTAATCTACAATTTTAAGAAAATCATTGTCTAGAACGTTAAATATTTAAACAAATAAATTAACAATATTTCTTTGTTTAACAAAACAACATTTAATACATACATTTAAAATTATTCCGAATATACGTATAATGAAATAGGTTTTTAAATTAAAAGAATGAAATGTTTGCAAGTTAAATAATAAAAGTCGATACGACCAAGAAAACATTGGATTTTTATCGTCTGCAATTGATAATTAAAAATGGAGCTAAAGTTAAATATTTTATTTAGTATTAAATTCTATACATTTCTAAACATTGCTAAACATTATATTATCATAGGAAATGCTAAGGTGTATACAATTTTGTATAACTTAGCTCATCAAGATTTAGTAAAATGTGACACTACTTCAAAATTCTGCATTTATATAATCTACTTACTAAATTATATGAGTCATCTTTCATTATATTAAAAACATAATTAAAATCGAACATATTTTAATCAGCGATATTTGTATCGCATAGTTAAAGGATATTTCATCTTAGTATATTTTATGTTAATATTTAATCGTACTACACTTATTTATTCTATATTTATTTACAATATTTCAAACCTAAAACTTATTCTATGTAATATTTTAAAGTAGTTGGTTGGTTGGTTGGTTGGCAAGTACTGAGACGTATGCTACTACCCGTTAGGGAGGCTTTTGTCTCGAAACTCCAGGGTAACCACAAAACTAATCAGCCAGGGTCAAATCATGTACGACACAGGCAGACGAAAGAAGAAAAAAACAACAATAATGGGCCCACACAGGCTGTCAGCTAGAGCGGTCAAAAAAGATGGGGAAGAGCCACACGTGAAAAGCGGATTAGGGCCGCAACACCATGAGGGGATGAGAGAGCCACAGAAATGATCTCGCTGTAATATTTTAAAGTAACATTTAATTGAAACAAAACAGTTTTGTTGCCATTCACACAAAAGAAACTGCAATCTACTTAATAATCCTCTGGTTATGCACCCCTGCCGCTAGGTAGCGTATACCTTGGCCCCGCCTTTAATCTTGCGGACACCCCTTCCATAGGAGTTGGAACGTTTGAAATATATGCAGTTTTGCTGAAGATGAAATCGAATTTCCCCGCTCCGTCCTCAGATAAAGCGCTTCGAAATGCGCGCACCGTCGCGAACGGGTTAATAGTGAGAAAGTCAGAAGTAAATCTTTTTAAGATGTCCTTATTCATTGAATTTTCCAATTTTTCCGTGTCTTGTGTGAACAACTGGGCACTTTTAGCGTGTACGTTTTCATATTTGCCAACTTGTTTCATATTTTTACCAAGTTACCACACTTAGAAAATGTATTACAGTTCTTATTTGTAAAAAATTCAATAATATTCCCAATTAGAGTTGTAACTTTTGCAACTTCTATTTAAAAATAGGAAATATATTGCAGCTTTTATTAAAATTTCAATGAAATTTGCCAAGTGTAATAACATTTGGGAATGTTTTTTGGGGGGGAGGCTCCCCCTGTCCCCCCCTGACAGTGTATTAGTATGTACATTGTTGTTTCTCATACTTTCTGAAAAGAAGATTGTTTTTTATTAAGAATTCTGCAAATTACAAGTGAAAAACTTGGCAAAATCTCGGGCCGTTTTTATAAACACCTTAATTTTCCTACGAGTATACATGCTATCCGCATAAAAATGAACACGATTTATTATCATAAGCCACTAAATCATAAAATTCAGTTTGAACGTTTTTACTATATTAGTTTTAACTGAGTTATTTACAAGATATTCAATATTTTTTAATTTGTTGACGGTCCCCTATTAGATTTTGGAAAAAAATCTTCTCCGAAATATATGACCTGTACTATTTTGTTTATACAACTGGAGTTTCGAAGTCATTCCTTATGTATATTTTCAGTTATTTAACAAAATGTCTAAAATCGCAAGTGCCAAGATTTTTTTTTGCTTTGACTGTACATAAAATATTTGATTTTTTTCAACATATAAAAACTGTTATAACTCAGAAACTATTGGTCGTATTATCTTGGTTCTAGTTTCATTCGATTCAGCTTTAAAAAATACATTGGAAATGATATACGACTGGCTCATATAGCTTAATATACAGGGTGTCCGAAAAGTCTGGAAATGGTCGAATAACTCGAGAAATACATATGAGATTGAAAAACGAAAATATACGTGTTAAATATTTTTAAATAAGCTACTCAGTGATACCAAATTTGACCTTCGCAACCGACCCCCTGGGGGTCAGAGGGGGTCCAACTTTGAAATCTTAAATTATAACCCCTATTTTTTATTGCAGATTAGGATTCTACGGACAAAAATACGTAACTTTTGTATTTGATATTTATTTCGAATCCTCGTTTATCACAGTGTAATTGAGCATATTAAATCGATACATATTTCGCTTTTCCCAATCAGGTTTTGCCTGATTGGCCAGAATGTTTGACGTCAAATTCCTCGTCTTTTGCAGGAATAGCGTTTCTTGAAAATCACCCGTGGCGATTATTTCGATAATGCTACGCTGTTAAAAATTTGATTCATTTGCTGTAGCGTCACTCCACAGCTTTTATAGAATATTTCTTTTATGACCAATGAGAATGCTCCATAACACAGTAAAGTAACCGTTTTCTATAAAACGCTACTTTGCGGAGTGACGCTACAGCAAATAATTAAAAAAAACATACACCCACATCAGCCGCATTTAAAACCATTTACCGGGTAAAGTAAAAATCCAAATAGAAAACTAAATTAACATATTTCAATGAATTTTTGTAGAGAAATTTGACTCATTTGCTACAGCGTCACTCCACCGCTTTTATAGAAAACGGTTACTTTATTGTGTTACGGAGCATTCTCATTGGTCATAAAAGAGATATTCTATAATAGAAGCTAGCTGTGGAGTAAATATATATAATATATAATAAATATATAATAATAAATAATAAATATATAATAATAAATAATAAATATATAATAAATATATAATAATATATAATAATAGCTGTGGAGTGACGATACAGCAAATGGGTCAAATTTTTAACAGTGAATATATCGCCGCGGGTGATTTTCAAGAAATCACTATTCCTGCAAAAGACGAGGAATTTGACGTCAAAATTCTGGCCAATCAGGCAAAACCTGGTTGGGAAAAGCGACATCAAATACAAAAGTTACGTATTTTTATCCGTAGAATCCGAATCTGCAATAAAAAATGGGAGTTATAATTTAAGATTTGGACCCCCCTCTGATCCCCAGGGGGTCGGTTCTGAAGGTCAAATTTGGTATCACTGAGTAACTTATTTAAAAATATTTAACACGTATATTTTCGTTTTTCAATCTCTTATGTATTTCTCGAGTTATTCGACCGTTTCCAGACTTTTCGGACACCCTGTATATTTTGCCCCCTTTTACCCCCAAATGCCCCCCAAAGGGGGGAAGCGTACAGCAGAATGTCGGGGACTTTTAAGATATCGTTTAAAATGACATGACAAAACTTTCTGTGACAAAAAACCTTTATTAAAAAATTTTCCGAAGAAAAACCCTTTTTTGGCTAAAGTTACTGGACTAATTATCTTTATAATTAGCATTGTAATTAATGAAATCTGTGATCTGTTCTCAACCTGTTACTGAGCGCACAGTTTCAGTACCTGTAGCGAGTACTGAACGAATATCTCGTCCGCAAAAAGAACCCACTCCATCTCTCTGCCTCCTGAGCTCGCGAGCGTAGCCCATAATGGCGAAGCACAGGTTTCAAGCCGTCTGCCAACCAACCTTTTTTTCTGCGCGCCATGTACACTACATAAACATATTTATCTCATGGGATGTATGAGATGAAGAGAAAGATAAATATTTTTTTTTCTTCTTCTTCCTGCCGATAACACTCATATTTATCCGTGCTGCTACTATGATTTTAAATTAAAATTAGCTTCAGATCGCGTAATATAGCAAAAAGTGTTTTTCTAGTTGAGAAAAGAATACCCAAGTAATAACTTTACTTGCGTTATTCTTTCTAAGTGGCTACGAAAGCAATTGTTTCACACATTGGTCCTAAGGAAGGGGAACAAAACAAATCAGTTTTCTGTTAGTTAATCTATCAATTATTTTTAAAGGTGCATTAGCATTATTGGTACATCTTGTTTACAAGCGTTCGTTCTCGGAATGCTTTTTTTGAATTGGCCAAAAGGTCATCGAAATGCAACGAAGTCCAACGACTTTGCATATATCAAGGGCGATTCTCCCAAAAGTGAACCATACCTTCAAAAAATAAAAAATAATTTTTTTTTATTTATTTATGACTAATTAAAGTACTATATTGTCTGAAGTATTTAATTTATGTATATTTTTTTTATATGGTTTATTTTTAGATGTATAAAAGATCAAAACTGATGTTTACAATACTAATTATTTTCTAGAAATAAAAATACAGCAGTTTTATTCAGTATTTGAATTGTCAAAGTAGCTGCAGGTATATTTCAATTTAATGTAATAGGAAATTATTTTCATTTGATTTCTTTCCAAATGTAGTTTGAGACACCTTAACAGGGTTCCCAGGGTCATGGAAAGTCATGGAATTTCAAAGTATATTTCAAAATATATAGGAAAAGTCAGGAATTTTACAAATATTTTTTAAAAAGTCTCTGAGGAAAAAATAAAAATGATGTAAAAGTCATCTAATAGTCTCGGGGCGAAAAATCACAAAATTCATCAAACAATTGCAAGGTGAATAAGAATTAGAAATTTGAAGAATAATTGCAGAAAAAACATTAGTTTTGACAAAGGATTGTGAAAATAAGTAGAAAATTTCATTGTTTTTCTGTTTGGTTAAAGAAATTTTGAAATTTGGCCAGGGAATTTAAGATTTGGTCATGGGAAAATCATGGAATTTGCTCTTCATGTTTTGCTGGAAACTCTGTTTAAAAGAGATGTCCCATGCATCACATTAAAGCTGCCATAAGTTTCACTCCAAGTAGTAATATTTATTTTAGATGGAAGTATAGGGCAAAATTAGGAAATTTCATCAGCGGCCACTGACCAGTAAGACTAATTTTTTAAGTGGCCACTTTGTTATTTAAAAATGCTAAATAGTTATCATTTCTATAAGTATTAATTTAAAACAGAATAGTCCAAGTAAATATGTTAATAAAATGTATTGGAACCTAAAAAAGTAGAATCTTTAATGAAATGTAAGTAAATTTTATTCTCATTGTATTCTCTCCTTGTACTAAAGTGGCCAGAAGGTGGCCACTGATAGGCAATTTTTCACTGGCCACTTTTTCTCGTATACTGGCCCTGTGGCCGGTGGCTAGTGCTAATTTTGCCCTTTAGATGGAAGCCATTTCTAATTTACTTCATACTTTAAAAAAGAAAAAGATTCATTGTTCATTGTCTGTTTTAAAGTCTAACATTTTCTAACTATCATGAACTTTTTTTATATGGTACCATCAAGTTTGATGGGTTCCATTTAGTTTATATCAAAGATAATGGGATGATTTCCATAATCTGCTATGATTGCCAAATTAGCTTGTTTTTGTGATGTCTCCCAGAGTTGCAACCTCCAGAATACATTACATATTAGTGGCAGTGAAAATAAGTAAAAGAATACATAAAATTTCAATTTGTTTCCTAATAAACTTTTTAAAGGAATATATTTCATAAAAAAATCACTTATCCAAATGATTAAAAAAGAGCATTTGATGGTAAAAGGAAACAAAGCTGTTTCTTTCTTTTTTTAAAATCCTGGGAGGGAGGGGGGGGGGATCCCACCCTGCAAGATTGTTATGATTTCACCTACCTCAAAAAATAAGTGATTTTTTAGGTGAAGTTGTAATTATGTAAATACGTAGCACCTACAGTTGTCATTCAGTCCGTCCACATGAGAACACAAAAACTGAATCTGAATTTGATAATATGCATAATCTTTATTCAAGGATTTATCAGTTTTATTTAAAAATGCTGAACTTTCAATTATATCCTGTAGTGATGCATTCTGCAGGCAGTATGGGCATTTTATTTCAATACATCCTTTCCCACAATGCTGGCAATTTATTATGCTATCTGGTGTTGCACTGACATATGGAATTTTTTGCTGACGAAAAATCCTGCATTTTCAATCTTGAAGTCTACATGCTTCATTTTTTGAATGCTTTCATAGGATTTTCTTGCAGTACTTTCATGGTTACTACCCCATTTTGTAGCTGCTGTTGCAAATTTCATTTTTTTAGGATAAACAATTTGCTTTATTAAGCTCACTGGTGGCTTTACTACTGATGCAGCACAAACTCTCTTCATTACAGAAGCAGTTATACGACCTAAAAATAAGATCTTTAAAAAAAGACAATGTATATCACATATTAGAATCATAAGTAAAAATATGTTAGCAGGAGCAATGCATGTAAAATAATATCACTTTAAGGTGAAAGATTGGCAGGAGAGTGAAGGGGGGGGGGGGGGGTAGGTGTCGTGTCTGGCACTTTAATCCTTTTAAGACAAATGATCAATATTCAGAATCCTTCATTCTTGCCACCAGTTACTTTTAAATGTTAAGTGCGATTCAATTGCAGAAAATTTTCCTTTTTGAAAAACTGGTGATAAAAGATAAAATTTGGCAACGGGCTCTTGTCAAGAAGGAGTTAATAATTGGAAATATTGCTTGATACTTGATTAACCCCTTCACCACAAGCAACTTTTACAAAAAATTTTATTACTGTTTTTTTTTTTAAACAAATTTTAGCCTAATTGAATAGGGAAAAATATGCAAAAAAACAGAACAAAATTTACAGGAAAAAAAAAAAAAAAAAATGGTGGGAATAATCAAGGATTTTCAACATATTATGTGTTACATACATCTGGGTTATTCTCTACAATACTACAAATTTGGCCAAGCAGTCTGACTTGAATGTTACATAGGTAAATTTTCATAAAAATTGGATAAATTGCTAGTAATTGGTCAATTGTTAAAGATTTTAATAGCAGCAGAAATCGATATAAAATTTCAAACAAAAGTACATACTCCCCATTCACTTTATCATTAACTCATAACAATAAATGTGAGGGAATGATGAAATTAAGATTTTTTACTAATTGTCATGATAAATGCAAAATTATGGAAAAAAATCAAACTGATTCCTTAAAGAAGAACACACAAATATATAATGTATAATAAAATTAAAAATTTTGAAAATTGCTAAAAATTTAGAATTCTGCGTGATGGGATGACTGCTGATAAAAATACTCCCTGATTTTTTGATCGAAAAAAAATTTCTAGAAAATTAACAAAAACTTACGCCACCAATTTATGTTCCTGGACTGACAAGTACTCAAATTAGCTTCCTCTCTGTGAAGAATGCTAGACTGCTGCTCATCTTTAGTGATAGGATATTTGCGATAATAGTAATGTGTGAGGGAATGATGGTCTAACATGGGGAAACATAATTGATTGAGTAGACTACATAATTTTAGTAAAAAATATTTTTATTATTTTTTGTAAGGTACCAATTAAGAACTTTATTTTGCTTAGGGTGTTTTTAATTATTTTTATTTTTGAATGGAAAAAAATCAGGCAGTAAAGTATGGTACAATGATGGTAACTTGTGGGAAAATTCCAACATCTGTGGGGAAAATAGAACTGTGTGGGAAAAAGATGAAACTTGAGGTTTTGTGGGAAATTGAGAATTTCCTGTTCCACTCTCATGAACATGCTTTTTCCTTTTCTTTCTGCAAAACTTTTTAGAAAACCCTTTTTTTCGACTTGTTTTTCATAACTCCTGGCTAATTGCATCGTAACTATTTCGCTGAATATTGCTGTTGCGTTCTATTGACTCTTGAAGCAGTAATGCAACTAAACTTCTCTAAGTTAATAGATCAGATTCAACCACATGACCACAAAGTAGAGAAACCGGGGGGATTTTTCGAAAAGGGGAAAAAGAATCAGTCAGTTGGAACTATTCTATTCGGTTTTCAGTTTCGATCGCTCGCTTGCTTCAGAAAAGTGTAAAATGAAAACAGTTTTTTAGTTTAAGATTTTAGTTCAAATTTTTCTAGAATGTGTATAGTGTAGAATCTCAAAAGTTACATTTTAGTGTTTTATAGCTATAGATTTGGATAAAGCAGAAGACTCTAATGTCAGACAAGGGCGCCCATATGATCAATTTTAGGGGCGGGGGGGGGGGGGGGACTGAGAAAAATCACAATTTCCCCCACAAAGCTATCATATATTTTTGTAAATATTTAAAGTACTTTGCTTTTTTTCGCGACTTTTGAGTTCCCCCACCCCCGATTTTTTGGGGAAAATACGCTTTTTTCGCGATCCTTTTAAGAAATATGTGCTTGTTTCTACGAGTTTTTGATCAAATTTATATTTCTTTCACAATTTTCTGACAAAAATTGTGATTTTTTGATGATTTTTGAAAAGAATTAACGTTTTTTCGTGATACTTTGCCGAAAATAGTGCTTTTTCTCACGATTTTCGATTTTTTTCTTTGCTTTTTGAACGAAATCAGAGATCTTTTTTGCGATTCTTTGACAAAATTAGATCTTTTCGAGATTCTTTGACGAAATTTTGTTTTTTCTGCAATCCTTTGAGGAATTGTGCGTTTCTCATGCTCTTATTTGGCAACAATTGCGTTTATCTGCATTTTTTTAGCAAAAAAATAATCATTATTATTACCTTAAGAATTTATTTTTATATTATGTTTATGTTTATTAAATTACTTATGTTCTTCGATTGATTGAAAGATTTTAGTTTTGAAGAACCAAAATGAAAAGTAGTATAAAATATATTTTGATGATTTGCCAATAGAGGGCAGCACTGCTGAATTTAACAGTGTGGGGAAAATTGAGCCCACAAAGGAAATTTTGAGGAAAAAATTGAGCTCATGTGGGAAATTTTGAGGGAAAATTTCAGTGACGAGGTTACCATCACTGGTATGGTAGTATGAGTTGGGGAGAGGTGAGGGAATGGTATTTGCATGATATATCTTACATTTTTAAATATTAAATTTGTTTATTTTTAAATTTTACTCCCTGTCCCTAATAAACTTTAGACCTTCTAATAAAAGTATAAATAAATAAAAATAAAATGAAATTTAGAGCATTTATATGGCTGGGAAGCACTTTTTGCACTATTGCAGAGAATAACCCACCTGAGACCCATCCTGAAGGTGTTAAAAAGAAATGATAAATTAGTAGAAATTGAATTTGAATCAAGACCGAAACAAAAAGTAAATATCAAAATTTGTGGGTCACTGAATTAATGAAACATACTTTAGGTTAAACCTTGCTTAGTGTTTTTTTTTTTTCAGCTTCTTAAATTTTCAAAATAATGCTGTCACATAAGGAAAGAAAATTAAGATTGAGCCCCTCCCAAAGGTAAGGCTCCTATATATCGGCCTGAATCACGCCTCCATTAAGTTTCCAAAATGGTTGCCTGATTTGGTGTCTTATCGCGCAGATGGTGAGGCGAGTAAATTTAGTTACTCAATTTTTTTTTCGGGAAATATAAGAATAAGGCATTTAAATGTGTCGTATATGAAAGGGTAAAATAATAACATGTAGTTATGCTTTTGTATAATGCTATATTAGAATTATAAAATTATTTCCATCAATTTATGTTTATTCATATGTTTCACATGCTTATTTAAGAAAGAAAATATAAATGGAACTAACTTTAAATTTGATTTAATGTGAGTACACATACAGTTGGCAAAAAAAGTATTTGTACACTTCATTTTTTTAAATTATAATGAAATTAAACAAAAGATTTAAGCAAAAAATACTGTTATACATTAATTTAATACATTACAATATTATAGAAGCAAAAACAAAATTAAACGAATCGATTTTTTGCATTATAATAAACAAATATACAAAAATATAATGCAAAAAAAGTATTTGTACATTATATTAATGTAATATAAATAATGAAAATTTAGTAAAATGATACAAATTAATATTTTGTGCGAATTCATTTAGCGTTTATGACTACTTCTAGATGGTGTGACATTGATTCCACCAACTTTTTTGTATCGGTCTGGTTAATGTTATTCCATGACACAATAAGAGCTTCTTTAAAACTTTTTTACCAATACATATTTTTTTTCGGATTTTTGCATCCAATAGCATCTGCAAATTTTCTATTGGATTCAAGTCTAGAGATTTTAGAAGAGTTACCAGTTGTCTTGGAGTATTGTCGTAAGCATGTGCTGGTGATCACAGCAGTATGCTTTGGTCGTTATTCTGCAGAAAGTGAAAAGCTTCCTCTATGCGTAATTTCTTGGCACAGTTTTCCCCCAGGGGAATACCTTCTTTAGGTATTTACGGGTTTCGCGACCCCGGGTTCCCGAGCGATCTTTCTCCTTTCCTTTTTTCTTCTCTTTTTTAGTTGTCTATCCAGTTCTCTTTGTTTCACACTTTTTAATCTTCTCTTTTCAGTTTGTTATCCCTCTGTGTTCTTTTTTGGTTTTTTTACTAACTTTTTGTTGACATAGTTCTTTGTTCTACTAACTTTGTCGTTTTCACTAACTTGTTTGTTTACATAGTTCTCTATTTTTACTCACTTTGTTTTCGTTCTTTCGTTTGAAAAAAAAAAAAAAATTCAAAAAGACAAAAAATATACCAGGTTTTTTTTAAGCTCCCTCCGTAATTACTTTTTTATATACAATAGTGGTTTTTTATATTCACGTGAGACACTCTGGGTGTTGAGGTTTTTTTTTTTAAACCTCATCGACTCGTTTCCTCTTTTTTAGGAAGATCTCGAGTCCCAGGGTGCAGGGCATCTCTGATCTCTGGTTCTGAGTACGGGGGGCGCCATGCTTGCATGGTGGTTGTTAGGAGGGGCTATATGCTACCAGAAGACTGGATCCTTTCGACGTAAGGGCCGGCTGTAGGTTGGACAGAGCTGTAAAGGCTTACCTACGGCTACCCATTTTCCTTGGAAAAGAACCGGAGCTTCGGAGATGCTATCGAGTTTAATCCAATGTTCGAAAAACGTGGAAGTTTGTTGGGAATAGTTTTCACCCTTTTGAGACCTGCGCCTAAAGTAAGGGAAAGAAGAAGGGTCGGTGACCAGGCCCGATGCCTGGCGTTTTATTTACTCTCTCTCTCAATCATGGATACAACTAAAGGAAATAAGACATGCGAAATGGAGGCCCCACACCAAAAAGAAAAAAATGATATGATAAGCTGCGACTCTATTACGACCAATAAAGTGCAACAAGAAAAATCATGGGCAGACAGAGTTGAGGATTTTACTTCCGATACGGCATGTAAAAGCACCAACTCTAATGCCAGTGAAAGATTTTTTGTAGTAAAACGTCAAGAGGGAACTTTTGACAAAACATCCCCCTTTCTAATTAATAAAGCTATTCAAGGGTTAGTTGGTGAACCAAAAACTATAAAAAAAATCCGTACAGGTGAACTATTAATCGAAGTATACAATGATCAACAAGCCAACAAATTGAAAAAATGTACACACTTTGCTAACATTGCTGTCACTGTATCTCCGCACAGAACACTAAATACATGTCGTGGAGTGATCTCCGAGTCAGACCTCCTATATGTCACTGAAGCTGAACTCTTGGAAAACCTGAAAGATCAAAATGTTATTCAAGCTAGAAGAATAAAAATTTACCGACGTGATGAACAGATACCACCAAATCAAACTCAGATACCCACCAAGCACATTATACTTACTTTTAATACACCTACACTACCTAAATACATAAAAGCTGGTTATTTGTCATGTTCTGTAAGACCTTATATTCCAAACCCATTGCGCTGTTTTAAATGTCAACGCTTTGGGCACTCCAAAATTCAATGCCGAGGTAAACTCACTTGTGGTCGGTGCGGCACTATTGACCATGAAAGTACTCAATGCCAGGCACCACCTTCTTGTGTAAATTGCAAAAAAGATCACCCATCCTATGCTAAATCCTGTGAACAATGGAGAAAAGAAAAAGAAATACAGACAATACGTACGAAAGAAAATATATCATACCCTGAAGCAAGGAAATAGTAGATTCTAGAACACCCAAAGTTGGTGTATCATATTCTGCTGCTGTATCTAAAACAACTAATAAAACTTATCAAACAGTTGCAACTCAGACTGATCTTTCTACAGATACCAAATCCCAAACGAAGCAAAAAGAAACCATCCTCTCTAGTAATTCTGGAAAATCTTCAAAATCGACACAATCGCCTTCAACTAAAATATTAAATCCTGTTGCTTCCAATTCACTACAAAATGCCTCTCAAACCCTTATTCCTAAACCACCTCTTCATAAAAGAACCACTCAAAATATATCAAGATCAGCACCCTCAAAACCAAACAATAGATCTGAAACTCCTGAAAATAAAGCAAAAAAGAAAAAAACTATAACACCTAAAAAAGAAAATCATCAAAAACAGACAAATAAGATAGATGAAACATGCATGGATGATGATGCTATAACCATTCATCCTGAACGAGATGCAGAATTAGACGATGGAGATAGTAGCATGTCTACTACCTCCGAACAAAATGACATAGATACATATATCTAATACCCTCATTTATGACTAATATTATCTCATGGAACTGCCGTGGCTTTCATAATAAATACGACGAAATCCGAAACATTCTTCATGACAATCAACCCATATGTTTAGCTTTACAGGAGACCCATCTTAAGCCTACTGACAAAGCAAAATTGCGCACTTACACTGTATATAGAAAAGATTTTTCTGGCAATGATAGAGCTACTGGTGGAGTGGCTCTTATCATCTCCAATAATTTACCTCAAACTCATATCAGTCTAAATACAAATTTGCAAGCTGTTGCAGTCCGTATACATTCAAACCGTCTAATAACAATATGTACACTCTACTTACCACCAAGTCAATCTATTCAGTCTTCAGACCTCGACAATCTCCTTCTCCAACTCCCCACTCCGTTTATCATTCTGGGAGATTTCAATGCACATAGTCAAATGTGGGGCAACCAAGACTCTAATCACCGTGGCGAAGTAGTAGAAAAACTGATCTCTGACAATGGTCTATGCCTGCTCAATAATGGCGACCATACTTATTTTCATGAACCTACCCGCACTTTCCATGCTATTGACCTTATAATCTGCTCCCCATCTATCTACCCTCATTGGAACTTTTGGGTATCAAACGCTTTGCACGGCAGTGACCATTTTCCTACTTTCATCACACGGACTACTCCTAACATGGACTCTAATAATTACTCTAAACGTTATATTTATGACAGAGCCAACTGGCCAACTTTCACGGACCTTGCTAAAATAACAAATGATATGATAAATGGTGACATTGACGATGCGCTTGATAATATCACCCAGTGTATTATCAATGCTGCAGACATGAGTATTCCAAAATCACTTTCTATACCACGACACAGGAAACCATGGTGGAACCCTACTAACAATAATTATATTGCTTTCAAAAAAGCAAGGGCGGATGCTAGAAGGGTGCGACGTAAGAGCCAGCGTGAATCCTGGATGCAATATGTCTCCAAAATTGACTCCAATACATCAAGTAAAGTGCTTTGGAAAAAAGTAAAAAACTGTATGGGACTGTATTCAGAAAACCATATCCCAATCCTAAATACAAATGGACAAACTATAGCATCTCCTAAAAATATTGCTGAAACAATAGCGAGTACACTGGCATCCAACTCTAACTCAGACTCATACCCTGAACCCTTCTTATCTTACAAAAGACAAATGGAATCTACCAGCATAAATTTTAATTCACGACAGTCCTTTGACTATAATTTACCATTCACTAAACCAGAGCTCTTAAGATGTTTGCAAAATAGCCGTTTATCTGCTCCAGGACACGATGGCATTACTTACACCATGATAAAATACCTTTGTACTACTTCTCTCAATAATTTACTAACTTTCTACAATAGAATTTGGACTGAGCATACTTTCCCTAAAGCTTGGTGTAAAGCTATTATCATTCCTTTCCCGAAACCAGGTAAAGATTCCAGTGACCCAAATAATTACAGGCCTATCGCACTCTCTAGCAACGTTTGTAAACTCTTGGAAAAAATGGTTAATTGCCGCCTTGTTCATGTTCTTGAATCAAATAATTGCCTTGCTGCATTTCAAAGCGGATTTCGTCGGGGTAGATCTACTATTGATAATCTCATTCTTTTAGAAACTCATATACGGACTGCTTTTCTAAAACGCAACCATCTGGTGACAGTATTTTTCGATATGATGAAAGCTTATGATAAAACCTGGAGGTATGGCATCCTTCGTGATCTTTTTAACTTGGACTTTCGTGGTAATCTACCCATTTTTATTAAGAATTTCCTTGCGGTTCGAATATTTCAAGTTCGAATTGGGGGGATTCTCTCCAGCTTTTATGTACAAGAAGAGGGTGTACCCCAGGGCAGTGTCCTGAGTGTCACCCTCTTCGCTATCAAGATTAATGACATACTGAACCAATTGCCCCCAAGTGTACAGGGTACACTTTATGTTGACGATTTTAAAATTTCATGTAAAGGACAAGATATGCGTTTTATCGAGAGACAATTACAAATTGCTATCAACCGTATTATCGAATGGACAAACAGAAATGGCTTTATTATATCCCAAGACAAAACCTCTTGTGTGCACTTCTGTAGACGCAGGGATCTGCATCCTGATCCTGAGATTTTTATTGGAACTTATCAAATAGCTATTGTTGACAGTGTCCGCTTTTTGGGCCTACATTTTGACAAAAAACTCACTTTCCTGCCTCATGTTTTGCAGTTACGCAAAAAGTGTGAGCGATCACTTAATTTAATAAAGGTGCTCTCAAACACATCTTGGGGAGCAGACCGTACCTCTCTCCTGAAAATTTATCGATCCATAATCCGCTCTAAAATTGACTATGCCTGTCAGATCTATGGTTCTGCACGTAATTCTGTTCTTAAAAAATTAGACACTGTGCATCATAGCTCACTCCGCTTTTGTTCTGGTGCATTTCGTACATCTCCAGTTTTAAGCCTATATGTTGAGTGTAATGAACCAGCATTACACCATATTCGCGAAAAGCTTTCATTGGACCTGTACTATCGTATTCTTTCACATCATGGCCATCCACTTCATACGTATATTTTAAATTCTGACAATGATATTCTTTATCAACATCGTCCATCTTGCATCCCTTCATTTGGTGTCAGAATAAGGAGCACTGTTAGAAATAGCCATTTAAACAATATTGAGGTAAGCTCATGTTCATTACACAAGTTCCCTCCTTGGATAATTTCTAGCATTACCACCCTCCATCCCTTTAAAGGGTATGACAAAAAGAATCTTACACCTGTTATCTTTCAAAATTTGTTTGCTGCACATCGTTCCAGTTTCAGAAATCATACAGATATTTACACTGATGGTTCTAAGAGTAGTAGAGTTGTTGGATGTGGTGTTTTCTTTGATAACACCAGTTTCAGCTACCGGCTTCATCCTTCAACTTCGGTATTTACAGCCGAGTTGATTGCGATCGAGAGAGCCATGTTGCACATATCTCACCATCATAAGACTTCATTCATCATTTATACAGACTCAAATAGTGCTATTGACGCAATAAAATCATCTAATAAACATCCTTATGTTTCAGCAATCTTGGAACTTTATAATAATTTGACAAATCGAGGTTATAGTATCTTATTTTGCTGGGTACCTGGACATGTGGGTATATTTGGAAATGAAAAAGCGGACAAGGCAGCAAAACTTGCCCTTAGCCCTTTAAATCATAAGATTCCATTCTCAGACGTTAAACTAATTATAAAACAGTACATTTATAATAAATGGCAGGAAAATTGGAATTTAGAATACTATAATAAACTGCACCACATCAAACCAACGATCATAACCTGGCCTCCTAACTTTCCAAGAAAAACAGATGTTCTTCTGACCCGTCTGAGAATTGGACATTCTAGGATCACTCATAAACATTTGTTATTTAGGGAGGAAGCACCCATGTGTCCTCATTGTCATTTTGATTGCCTAACTATCCATCATCTTTTAACTGACTGTCCGGGCCTCCGGCACTTGTATAGAATATATTTTAACTCATCATCACCTATTTTGACAAACCTCATTGGGGAAATACCTCATGGGGCACTTTTTGCTTTTTTAAAACATGCAGGATTTTATTTTGAAATATGAATTTTTTTTATCTCTACTTCTGTTCCTATGACTTGACCTTGTTTCTATGACTTTGAAGTGTTAACGACATTTGGATAGGAACCCTATCCAAATGAGTCTTCTTACTGTTTTAACTTTACCTTTTATTCTACGCTGTAATATTATTTTAAATTAAAAATTTTTTACACTATATCTGGATGGGGTGCCCCATCCAGACATCCTGATCTTGTTCCTCTTAGATTTTCGTTTTTTTTGTCTTTGTTTTGGCGCAGCATGTCCCTCAAGGGATTTTGTGCCACTAAACCCTATACAACCAACCAACCAATCTTGGCACAGTTTAATAATTTATGGTGCGACACATCAATGTATGTTAAACCTATTTTTCCATTGTCAATAAATTTTAAATGTCTTGTTCCATTAGAAGCTATGCACCCCAAAAGTATAATATTCCCCCCAACATGCTTGATAGTTTGAAGTATACGTTTTGGATCTAGAACAGTTTTATTTTTACGCCAATTTTTTCGAATGCTTGATGGTAAGAAAATTCCGAATTTTCCCTCATCAGAAAAAATTACTGTTTTCCAAAAATCCAATGATTTACTTCTGTATGCGAAAGCAAATACTATGCGTTTTCGCCTATTTGTTTCGCTGATGAATGGATTTTTCCTTGAGGTTCTTCCTTTTAAATCTGCATTGAGAAGAATATTTTTTAGTGTTTGAGGTATTACTCTGATGCGAGAAGATGTCGCAAGGTCTCCAGCAAATTTTTGAACCGAACGCATAGGATTTTTTTAAAGCTTTTTAAACAACACTCCTTTTTTCCCTCATTTTTAGTTTGCTAAGAAGTCCTGGTTTTCATTGAATTTCGATGCTTTTAATTTATTCATAGTTTCTCACTATACATCCAATAGTTGTAAATGGTAATTTAATAGCTTTTACAAATTCTTGTTGCGAATTTAAATTTTTATTATGCTCAATCATAGGATTTCATATATCTAGAGGTGCCTCTCTAGTATTAGGTTCTATACTCAATTATTTCAAGAGCAAATTAGATTAAATGTCAGACAAATATAATATGAACTCAAAAATTATTAACAGCTTCTGTAAAAGTAGTCCTTTGAAATATAAACACTATAAAACACAGTACATATCAGGATGGAGAAATGTACAAATACTTTTTTTGCAAGAAATTTTTAAACTTTTCCTGTTAGAAAATTATTTTACATCTTTATCGAAATTTTCTGTTGTGTAATTTAAAACGCGCGGTAAACAGTCTGTATTAAAACTATTTTTGATAAAATATCTGTTTTTATTTAGTTAAAAATTAAAAATTTTAGAGTGTACAAATACTTTTTTTGCCAACTGTATATATATATTCACATGTATTAGACTGATTTTATTCCTTTTTTATTTTTACTGTGAAATTATGATAAATATTTTTCAAATAAAAAAGCTTCAAATGCTAATATTCTATGCTAAAAGTTAGTAAATTAAGAACACAGTTTTTATGAATTAATCGCATATAAAATAATTTCTAATTAAAAATTTTAAAAAGGAAATAATAAAAAAGGAAGAATGAAATCTTTCCGCGTTTCCGGTTTCTTTTAATTTCATCTTAACTCGCCTTACTCCCCCTACATCCTAAAAGTTTCAATCAAATGCGTCAGATTTGTAGAACATTTTTTATTTACATTCTTGCTTATTTATTACTTTATTGCAGCAATGAATAATCAATAATTTAAATCTTCATCTTCCGAAATTACCGATTCTCCCCCCCCCCCCCCCCGCTTTCCCTTAAAAAAAAAAGCATTCAACATATAAAATAATTAAACACCACTCTTTCTTTCTTTCTTTCTTTTTATTTATTTTTTTTTTTCCTGTTGTATTTGGAATTTTATAGTAATTGTAGATAAATATAAATTGTTAAGTCAAACGCCTTTCCCCCACGCCAATAAATAACTAAATAAATAAATAAAGTAAAATAAAATAACAATAAAAAAAAAAATCACCTCCCCCATTTTTAGCTTAAAAATTAAAAAAATTTTAAACTTATAATTTTTTCTAATGCTTTTGTTATTTTTTTAAACAATAAATTTATAATTATAAAATCCCATCTCCCTCTGAATTTTCAGCTTTTTCCTTTTTAACTCCTCCCCCCCATCACCACTTTTTTTTCTCCCGCAAAAGTATAATATCTTTTTCAATTCCGAGTAAAAATATCTCTATTCTTTACTTTAAGTGGCAATCAAATGCTTAACACTTGTAAAACATATTTTTTAACTTTCCTGCTTATTCATTACTTTATTGCAACGATAAATAATCAATTATTCAAATGTCCACCTTCCGAAATTACCGATTTCACCCCCTCCCCCCCAAAACTGAGCATTTAAAATTTGAAATAAATAAACAATACTTATTTTTTATTTTTCTGTTCTATTTGGAATTATAATTGTAATAATTTGTAATTGTAGATAAATAATAAATTCTTAAGTCAAACTCCTTCCAACCCACTCCAAATAAATAAATAAATAAATAAAAAAAAAATAAAATATCCCACATCCCTCGTTTTTAGCTTACAAAATTTAAAATCTTTAAAACTTATGATTTTTTCTAATGTTTTTGTTATTTTTTTAACAATAAATTTATAATTATGAAATCCTACCTCCCTCTGAACTTTTGGCTTTTTTCATTTTATTCCCTCCCTCCTCCTTTTCTCACGCAATGATTTTTTCTAATGTTTTTGTTATTTTTTTAACAATAAATTTATAATTATGAAATCCTACCTCCCTCTGAACTTTTGGCTTTTTTCATTTTATTCCCTCCCCCCTCCTTTTCTCACGCAAAAGTATAATATTTTTTTCAATTTCGATTTGAAATATCTCTATTCTTTTTAAATATTAAATGAATCCAACCATTTAAATCAATCTCATACTCTAAAACAAAAATAAAATAAATAAATGAATTAGGCGAAATTTCCATAAATAACGGAACGGGGGAATTCTTGTCTTTTCTCACTCGTCTGGTATAAAAAAGCGGCTTCGATGAACCGGTTTGTTGTATACAAGTGATTAGGTTGGCGCGATATTTGGCAAAGTTCTCCAGTCCAGATCTATTCTTTTAAGTATTTATACACAAATTATTCCCCTTATTTTCATTTATATGGAATTTAAATACTCTAAATCCATTCCTGAACAGGTTAGAATAATTTTCTGCTAAACAACCGTCCATTTTTAATGATTTTGTAGCTATAAAGTCATTCAACCGTTTCTCGACCCATAGGAATCAATGGGAAACAAGATGCTTGACGATTCAGCCTGAGTTAAAGGAGCCCTACCCAAAGGACTAATCTGACTACAGACCCGATAGATTCATGTTTGGCATTAAGCCAAGCATGACTCTTTTTCCTCAAGGAAAAAGAAATTATGTAATTTGATTTGCTAGTAGTCAACTACTAAAAAATCAAAAAATAAGCTATTTCAGAACTCTTCAATGGAAAATTAAAACAATAAATGGTATTACTTGGTTATCTTGTCGACCAAATTACTGTAGCCAAATTCTAAAATTAAATGCCAATAATGGTTGATTGCAAATGTCACATTTACTTGATATTAAACATTATGCACGTGTTTGTTACTCCATCAAGTGTTTTTTAATTTGTATTTTTATTAATTTTCTTTTAATATACTTGTTCTTACGTTATTTAAAAGAAAAATTTCGTCAATTTGGCTAATAGTTTGACTATTTGTATAATTTGGCGAAATTGGTCGACAGGATAAGCAAGTAGTACCCAATGAACATATATCGATATAAAGTAAAAATAATAATCATGACTTATTAGCAGCTTTAATGAATATACAAGTATGAAAAAATTTTTTACTTCTTAAAAGTTTTGTTAAAGAATAAGAAATGTACACTAGACTCCTAATAATAATAATAATAATAAAAAGAAATCTTAAACAACAATTATGGATGATAATTATCCAATTTTCCTTTTTATTTATTATTATTATTACTTGCATAATAAATACTATCCAAAGTATTAAAGTTAATAATTTTATTTTGTACAGTAAACTTAATTTTACTGTAACTTAACTTTCAGCTTAATTTTAGCTTGTAAAGAGTATCAAAATTACAAATTGTTTTTCACAGGGAGGTTACCCCTCCTCATCCCATGCATCTGAATTAATGATGAAAAATCTTTTCAGGAAATCATGAGAGAAAAAGAAAAATTACTTAACCCTTCAATGATGAGGTGGGTGTTTAAGTCCAAAATTTCATTTCTTGTGCACTTTACAAAATTTAACTAATTAAAATAAGAAAATTTGGGTAAAATGGGTTTTAATCCACTTCTTGGTGGCGTTTTTTTTTTTTTTTTGCTCTTCTTGACAACCCTCGGAGACATTTCGCTCCTCGGCTTGCGCATGCTCTGTTCGTTCTTTCTTTTCTAGTTTTCTTATCGGACAAGAGAGGAGAAACATTTAAAAGTTTGAAGTCTCGCGCCTTGAAATTAATTAAATTTCTTGTGTCTCATCAGGGGCCTCGCTAAGGGGGGGGGGGGGACAGGGGGGGGAGCCTCCCCCCCCAAACATTCACAAATGTTGTTACACTTGGCAAATTTAATTAAAACTTTAATAAAAATTGTAGTACATTTTCTTTTTTTGATAGAATTTGCAAAAGTTACAACGCTAATCGGGAATATTATTAAACTTTTTACATATAAAAACTGTATTACATTTTCTAAGTGTGGTAACTTGGCAAAATTATGAAACGAGTTGGCAAATATGAAAATTTGACTTGGCAATTTAAGGTCTTCTCCCCCACCAATAAAAAGTCTTAGCGATGGCCCTGTGTCTCATTAGAGGCCGTTGGATTTCGAAGTGTAACATCGAGTGAGTGAACTTTTTGGGAGGAATATAAGAGTGATATTTTTAAATTAGAAACTTTTGTTTTGTATTTAAAAGGAAGTATTTTCTACATTTCTATTGTTTTTTTATTGTAGAGACCGTGCTTTGTAGTTGTTTTAGGCCTTGCTTTAGTATTTTAGATGTTTTGAATCTTAATGTTATTTAGTTTCATATTAAATATAAAAGAAAAACATTATTTGACTTCAAAGCTTAGTATATTTCTTTAGAAAATCTATTTTTAATTTCTTTTTTATTTAATAAAAGGCTGGTTTTGTTTTTAAAAGAAGGTATGTGTACAATTACAATTTCTTTGTTCCTTGAACGGAATTGTTTTGCATGTTTTGATGTTATACATGTTTTAAGGAAATTTAAAGCCGGGGGGGTTAAGGGGGGGTGCAGCCCCCCTGAGAAAGAATTTTTTTTCTTCAAAAGTTTTGTATAGCGTAGTGTCTCCTGGACTTAAATCCTGCTCCGGGAGACAAAACGCAAAAGCACGCTAACATGGCGATATTTTGGAAACACGCCAAGAAGGGGGTTAAAACTCAGTGGTGCCGAAAATTTAATGAGAGCTTTGCATTATTTACTTGCATGAAAACAATTAAAATAATATCTAAGTGTACATACATATGCAAGTGCACAGTACATCTAGTAATACAAATTTGCAAAATTTCATAATTTAACCGTTTTAGTGCTAAGCAATTTTTGCAAGAATGCACGAAAATTGCGGTACATATTTTGATTTCTTTAAAGGAAAAAATAATGTTGTCATATAAAACACTGTTATTTAGACAAATATCAATCAATTTTAATAATTCTTTTTGTATTATAAAGAACTCGCAGCGCAAAAGCGCTGCGCCGCGGTTTTCGAGATAAACTATTGCAGCGCTTTTGCGCCGCGTAGCAGTCAAACGGTTAAATTACTCTGGCTGGTCTGCAAGATTTCAAACCTCACCAATTAAGGGTTAATTGCATGCCCTTCGAGCAGTATCCATTGTGTAATATCTTTATATTAAAAATAATGATAGATAAATAAGACATCAAATGGGAAAAACAGGCATTTTAAAAATAAATAAATTATTACAGAATATAGTTTATAAAGGAGTACTTACCTTTCCAACAACAACGAGCCACATATTGATTTTATAAACAAATACTTCATGCACCCAGCCACAAGCAAACTGCTTATATGCTTGCAGACTTTTATAAGCATTAAAGTCTTCATGCATGTAGTGTGAAGTTTTATTGACTAAATAATCACCGATGCACATAAATTGCACTTTGGAAATTCATCAATACTTGTTACAGCCATTTTTCACAATGTCACATGATGTGCACTGCTCTATTGACGATGACTTATAACCGGGCTTTCATGTCAAGCACACAAGTCAGATGTTAGTGTTCAATAAATAAATAAATAAATAACATTTTTCAGAATGCTTTGAAGGAACATTAGAAGATGACAATTTATCATCTGAAACAGAGGAATTTTCATGTAGGGCAAAAACAGCCAAATGAAGTAAGCTCAATACAGCATCTCTTTTGTTGCTTTTATGAGCTGCATGTCTTTGACAAGCCTTACACTTTTTTTGCTTTAAGATTACATTTGAATTAGAAGTTGAAGATTGCATAATAGTCTTATCAATTTCAACTTTAACCGGTGAAGCACAGGTCTCAAGCCATCTGCCAACGGCATTTTTTTTTTCTGCACGCCATATACACTACATATTTATCTCATGGAATATATAAGATGAAGAGAGAGAGAAACATTTTTTTTCTTCTTCTTTCTGCTGATAACACGCATATTTATCTATGCTGCTACTATGATTTTAAACTAAAATTATTTTGGGATCGGGTAATATAGCAAAAAGTGTTTAGCTAATTGAGAGAAGCATACCTAAGTAACAACTTTACTTGCATTATTCTTTCTAAATGGCTACAAAAGCAATTTTTTCACATATTGGTTCTAGGGAAGGGGAACAAACAAATAATCAGTTTTCTGTTAATTAATCTATCAATTATTTTACAAGCGTTTGTTCTCAGAATAAATTTTTTTATTTTTTATTTGGCCAAACGGTCATCGAAATGCAACAAAGTCAAACGACTTTGCATATATTAAGAACGATTCTCCCAAAAGTGAACCATAGCTTTAAAAATAAAATTTTTAAAGGTATTTTTCTTTAGAAAATACAGAGAATAAAGAAGAATATTAGATATAAAGAAGAATATAAGAATTTGTAAAAGAAATTTTTTTATTTATGACTAATTAAAGTACATTGTCTGAAGTATTTAATTTATGTATATTATATATTTTTTATATGGTTTATTTTTATATGTATAAAGAGATCAAAACGGATGTTTACAATACTAAAAATCGCATGCACATATACTTCGTTAATCTCTACAAATAAAAATAGAGCATTTTTATTCAATTTTTGAATTGTCAAAATAGCTGCAGTAAACTATAGTAAAATAAAATGAATCAATTAATTACAGATATATCAGTACACATCAGTAGTAATAAAAACTTTGTTTTATCATAAAGAATACATCAAATAAAATTCACATTCGGGATCAAAATAATACATTAATTTTATTTTATAATTAAACATTCTATCATGAAAAAAATATGTATACATATTTTTTGCATTATAATATTTAAATAACAGTATCATTATTTAATAAATATAAAGTTTCAAATAAATTTCAAAAATACTAAAAACTGAAAAATTTTAAACTTCAATTATAAAATTTCTATGTTATTATTTTATAAAATATATCAAATATAACATTTCTCCATACAAATAGGAAACAATAGAAAAAAAAATTTATAGAGATACAGATTTAACAATGCTTTAACACTTTCAAAAAATAGAAAAGAAAAAAAAGTAAGAATCATTATCATACTTACAATAATACAGGTGAATAATATTTTTTACACACTATCATGTTATAAAATCATTGATCCTCATTAATAATCAAAATTCGATTTTTGAAATCTTTACTTTCAAGTACACATCAATATAATTCAAATCAAATATCTGAAACAATATACATATATAGGATGAAGCAATAAAAGTAAAAAAAAAAAAAAAAAAAAAAGCTAAATATTTTTATTTTATTTTATTTTGCTATATCATTAAGAATTTGTTTAAAAAAAAATTATAAATAAGCAGAGCAAAAATTTTAAAAACAGTAGTGGTGATTTTCAGAAAATTCTAATCGCCAAGAATTTTTTTGTATCAATCTGTGGGTTTCAGTGCGCAATATTTATAAACTCCGGTGGGTTCCAAATAATTAATAATATTCACTAAAAAAAGCAGTGCTAGAATTGTTCTCCTTTTGAATTTGGTGCAAATTAAGGAAAGGCACGAAAAGAGAACTGCACCGGGGCCAAAGGTTGAATTTCGCGCCCCCCACCCCCAACTTTTCTTGTGATAGGCCAAAAGGTGAAGTTGGTAAATTAACCACAAAATTTGGTTTCCCCCTAAATTTCTGTGCCCGGGGACTGCTCCCTTTCGCACGGCGCTGAAATTAAGCACCATACTAAGTAAAATGTACATCGGAAAGAATATTCCAATTTCCATTTCTCATCCCGAGAATCATACTTCAGGAGAGAATTTGAAATACTAACAAGTCTGAATCGGACAGATTCCAAAACTATCTTTTGTTTCATGCATGTTCATGTTTCAAAAAGTTTCTACACTTTTTAATACTTAAATGTATAGTTTAATTTCTAGCTAAAAAAGTTCTGTAGTTGTAATATTCTGTAGTTACAACAACAAAGTGTTTAGCACCCCCCCCCCCCTGCCCCTCTCCACACACATGCACATGCATACACAGTGTTGAATTCAGGCACTTTTCTCCAGAGAGGAGGGAGTATTATAGATTACTGGGAATGGGGAAATCTCACATTTTAACCATCGAATACAGAGAATTTCACATCTTCTGGGGGGGGGGGGCACAGGGACACTACATGCATTCAACACTGCACAGACGCATGTGCTTTCATATTTCATACATTATTTGCAAATTTTAAAGTAATTGTGTCCTACACAAAAAAAGAAAAAAAAAGTGCAATATTAATATCTATCAACATTAGAGGTCTGAATGTGCCCGAACCTGATTCGCTGGAATGGTTTTGAATTTTCTAACTTGCTGGGTCAGGCCAGCAAAAAATTGAATGGGCCAGACAAATAAAAAAATTTATTGCATCTGATTTAGGCAAAAACTATAAAATATGAGCTATTTTCATTGAATATGCCTTTAATCTACCAAGAATAAGTTTAAATGTGTGTCACAAGGCGATACTAGTTTGACAGCATCAAAACAGAATGTCTGCAAACTACTTTTCAACTATTAAAATTTAGAAAAAAAAAAAGTTTTCAAGAAATTATTTGCTATGGCCACTGTAATGTGATCCGCACCGCATGCGACTGACGAGGCTCAGATCCAAGTTAAACTGTAATAATCATCGAGGACGGTTCTGTCCCGAATTTTCTGAAAAATTAAGGCAATCATTTTCAAACATTAAAAAAAAATTGTCATAAATCTGAAAATTCGAACATAAAATGTATCGCGAATTTTGGCAAATGATCACCAGCTAAAAAAAAAAAAATGTTAATTTTCGAAGAAGATTTAATTTCGCCTTAGATCTCGGGAAAAACTCATATTTTGTGATAGGATTGCGAAAAAACAGCAAATTTTGTAAGCAGATCATGGGAAAACGACAAATTTTGTTAACAGATCGCAGAAAAAAGAAAAATTTCGTAAACAGATCGCGCAAAAAAGACATTTTGTCAAAAAATCCCCAAAAAGCGCAAATTTTGTTACAAAAATCATGGAAAACCCAGCAAATTTTGTCAAAAGATCGCGGTAAAACAACAATCTTCGCCAAAAGATTCCAAAAAATAAGGCAAATTTTGTAAACAGATCATAATTTTGTGAAAAGATCTCGAAAAAATGCAAAGTTTGTCATGGGATAGCGAAAAAAAATGCAACTTTTGTCAAAGGATTGTGGAAAAAAGGGCGAATTCCGACAAGAGATCATGAAAAAACGAAAATTTTTGTAAACAGATCGCGATCAAAAGGCAAATTTCATCAAAAGATAGCAAGAAAAATAAAAATTTCATCAAAAGATCGCGGAAAAGTGCACATTTTTCCCAGGTATCGTGAGGAAAAAAAAAACCCGTTAATTTCGTCAATGAACGTAAAGAATCAGAATTGGGAGAAAATGAAATGTAATTTAGCCATTGTTTTTCGGATATGCTTTTCTCGTGAGGTCCGGAGCACGTATTTCAGAGCTCTGGTAAATTCCGAAAAATATTTAGTTGTTCATTAAAAACAGAGAAGAAACTTATCTGAGCTCTAATGAGTTCCACTGCAAATTAAGCATTTTTTATGTACATATGCATATATATTAAGATAATATTAATAATAGATTATTCTAAAATTTTCGCTTATTTTAAAATCAATTAAGTAGAAAGCAAAAATGAAAAAATATTAGTGGTAACAAATCGCATATAGATTCTTTCAGTAATAAGAAAAGAAAAAAAGCAACATATATACAACACTTATATGATACAAACTATAAATAAATATGTACAAAAACACATAATATGATATTAACCATAAGAAAAATATGCTAATTATTAATTAAATGTTAACATTATGCACGTACAATATATATACATATATATACACAAAATATAAATACACATGTAATATGATATAAACTATACGAAAAATATGTTAATTATTAATTAAATGTTAATATTATGTATATACAATACACAGGGTGTACCAGAAGTAATGGGACAAATATTAAGGGGGGGGGGGGAGGGGACATCACATGGATTCAGTTTTACATAGCAACCCATGGTCGGAAACATTTTCCTGTTACATTAGGACGACACAAAACATGGACACGAATAAGAGGAGAAAACATGTTTGTTATCCTTAATACACCAAAAAACTAAGAAAAAAGAACATTAAAGGGACAACAATCATCATCAAAACAGGTGTTCAAAATTACGATACCGGGCCATGATGCACAGAGGGCATCTCCGGCGCATCAATGATCTAATGACTCGAAAACAACGAACCAAACCAAGAATGTCTCGAACTTCCCCAACAGCTGCCACGATGCGTGTAACAAGATCCACAGCATTTCCCAGTATTGTCTCAGTATTTTTGCAGCACTAAGAATAATAAACATGTTTTCTTTCCCTATTTGCATCCTTTCTTTCTTGTGTTATTATGTCATCATAACCAGGCCAGGAGAGTGTTTCTGGTCATGGGTTGTTATGCAAAACTGAATCCTTGTGATGTACCCTACCTACCTCCCTTTAAAGTTTGTCCCAATATTTCTGGGACACCCTGTATATATATATATATACTAGATATAAATATACAAAGCTTACTGAATATTCTTTGAACTCTTTACTGTAAACTAAGTAAAAATTTAAACCGAATTTTATTTTTGTAGGGAAGATGAAGATGCTGCCCATTTACGAGCTTTTCGTGCTGCATTTTTTTCTTTTTGTTGATGTTTGTATTCTGTATTTAAATGGTGCAAATGTATGAAAGTTCTTGTGCATACATAACATTTTATAACATTCTTATGAAGCTGTGGAAATTTCTCTTGTATGTGTCTGCACAAAGTTTCTGTCACTTTTTTACCATGAAAAATCTCAAAAATTACTTCCATCTGTTTTATTGTCTCGAACCACTTCTCAGTTGGCTTAATCAATCCATCACGAGATAATTTTTCTATCCATCCACAAGATGTTGACACTGATGGATTAATTTTACTGGTAGCCTAAAATTGGATCGTATTTTTGGCATTTATGTGCTTCATAGCCTGCAATGAAACGAAAGCCTTCTAACGGGCAATCAACAGAAAGCTCATTAGGCTGGTCAGTAAGATTCTGAGGCGTCCCCGGTAGTGTGTTAAATTCCTCAGTATCCTTAACATCTGAGGAAATGTGTCTAGTTTCTGCATCTTCTTCCAAAATTTTCAATAAGTTTTCGGTATCTAAAACACCCCCCAAAAAAAACATTTCGTTGGTTAAATACATTTCAGATGAATCTGAAGAATCAGCATTTCTGACCAGCATTGAAGATGAATTTTGGATAATATGCAAAGCATTTTTTCCTAATAAAAACAATTTCAAGCGGTGTTTTACTTCCGTAGGAGACGGTTCTGTTTTTCATGTAATTGTACAGGCTCTTTAAAGATCTAATGCTGAATAAAAATCCTTTCTGGAAAGGAACTAAGCCTTTACTTTTTCCAACACGTATCTTCATGCACTCTAACAATTTCTAGCAAGTTTATTTACAACATTTAATTGCATGTCTGGATACAATCCAAATCCACTCCGAAGTATATTAGAATCAACAGGTACCATTGAATTAAATACATCAAAGGTATCATTGACTAGCTGATAAATTCAGCTGCTTTAGAATCATGCAGCACATAATCTAGAGCTTTTGCTGTATGATTCGATAACAGTTGGGCTGCCATGCTTACATATTGTTTATCCTGCCCTGTTACTTCAATATGCTGGTGGGACAAATTAGGGCACATTTTAGTTTCTCCGCGATCTTCGGCTAACAGCTTTTTTAAAATTTCTTTATTAATTCTTGTTTCATTAGACAGAGTTATGCCGTTATCTAAAATGTGATTTCTCAGTAACTTTAAGAGATGCCTCACAACAGCAAATACCCAAATAGATCTTTCTTTATCAAAAGGATTTTCAAAAGAAGTATTTTCATGCGTCACGCTTAATTCTTTCCAAAGGCCAATATTTTCTGGCCCCATGTCGGAGACCATACCTACAACTCCATAGGAAATATTTCCAAGAGCCATAATGATACAGTATATTTTTTGTGATATTTCTGTCAAAATCATAATGAACTAGGTGGAACCCGTCAAAACTTGACGGCAACAATATGAAAGCACCAAAGAAAAGAAGAAATTTTTAAAGATTAGTGCATTAATGTGAAATAATGACAAACATGTACAATGTAATATTTAATTTTTTTTTTCATATATAAAAAATCAAATTCATGAAATAAATAAATAATAAAAAAAAAATACTGTCACTGTTGCACTCAGTTCCATATACCCAGGAGGTCGAGTGCCATACTCACTAACCCTTTTATTTTTTCAGCAGGCATGCTTCTATAAAGTTGACAATTTTTCAAAAATATGGAAATAATCACAAATAATAGCAAATTTTGTCAACATATTAAAAAAAAGGTAAATTTCATCAAAATACCCAGGGTTCATACAGTCTCCTTAGAAATGAAAACGTTCCCAAGTAGTACTTAGAACTACTTGGATAAGCAAAATACTCCTTAGAAACTCTTTAAATTTTAGTATTGTGGTTTTTTACTCAAGCGATATTGCTACCGGGAAAAAAAAATTGCGATCGTAAAACGCACGGTAAATCCTTTATGCAGGTCATTCATCAGAAGTACAGCAGTGATTGGTTGGGATCATACTAATAGCCATCAAAGTGATTTACTTTTCACGATCATAAGGGAGAGAAAAGTGAAAAGAATAATCCAGACACACCTCTAAGCTTCTAATTTCGAAAAGTGATTACATTGTATAATTCCTTCACAGCTAGATATACAACTTTGATTTCTTCTTCATAATACTATTCATTATCCTCAATTTTGCTAATAACGGTAGATTCAGGGGTCGAATTTCCAAAAATTTTAAGCATCCTCTTCCGAAAATTTGAAATTGGTTTATCATTTATTGTTGCCAACTTGTACGGTTTTGCGCGTGGAAAAAACAATCGCGGGGAAATGCAAATTTCGTGAAAGAATTGCCGAAAAAGCACACATTTCGTCAATATTTCGCTAAAAAACGACGATTTTGTCAATGTTTTGTCAATGAACTTTGTCAAAATATCACTGAAAAACGCGAATTTCCTGTGCGGATCACAGTTAAAACGGCAATTTCACCAAATATCGCAGATAAAAAACTAATTTCGTCTGAAGACCATGGAAAAACGTCGATTTTGTCTAAAGATTGCGGATATAATGGAGATTTCATTAAAAAAAAGATCGTGGGAAAAAACGGCGATTTCATCAAAAGATCACGGAAAAAATGCCGAATTCATCAAAAGATTGTGGGGATAAAACGCCGTTTTCAAGAAAAAGTCGTTTAAAAATGCAAATTTTGTCTAAAAATCGTCGAAAAAAGGTCGATTTCGACAAAAGATCACAATAAATCGCCAATTTTGCTGAAGTATCGCAGATAAATCTCTGATTTCATCTGAAGATCAGAGGAAAGTGCATCTGAAGATCGCAGATACCCCCCCTCTCACAGAGGGGGGGGGTGTAACTCGCAGGATCCCTATGAAATTGGGGCTAAGCAAGTGCATGCCACATAAATAACAACAAAAGTGGCAAGTCCTTAAAATTTTTTGGACTCCTTGGATTTTTTCTTCCCAACTCTGTATGAACCCTGATACCCCCCCCCCTCCCCCCCCACACACACACACACAAAAAAAAAACCACTCAGAAATTTTGTTAATAGATAGAAAAAAGAAACAGCAAATTTCATTGATAAATCACAAAAAAAAAAACCCAGAAAATTTCTCCAAAAGATCGATAAAAAAATTGTAAAATTTGTTGCAAGTGAAAAAAAAAATTGTCCAGGTATTCCAAATAAAACAAATTTGGTCAAAGTACTGCAAAAAAAATCAACATTTTTTCAAAAGTCTTGAAAAATGGCAAATTTGTAAACATTATGTGAAAAAAAATCCAAAATATTGTGAGAAAACAACAAATTTCATCAAAGGATGGAAAAAAAACACACATTTCGTCAAATAATCAAGAAAAAAAGGTAAATTTCACAAAAATAGCGAAAAAACGACAAATTTCTCAAAAACATTGAAAAAAAAAAAAAAAAAAAAAAAGACAAATTTAAAAAAAGAAAATCACGAAAAAAGGATAAATTAGATAATACAACAAATTACATCCAAAGATCGCAAGAAAAAAGAACAAATTTCATCGAAAGACCTCGAGAAAACAAATTTTGGCCTGGTATCATAAAAGACATGAAATTCGCCAAAAGATAGCAAAAATACATAAAATTTGTCTAGGTATCTCAAAAAACACAAATTTTGGTAAATAGATTGTGAGAAGATAACAAATTTTGTCAAAAGATGGTATAAAAGGCACATTTCATCTAAATTTTGCAAAAAAAGTGAAAAAACGACAAAAAGATACTAAAAAAATGTCAAATTCTGCAAAAAAAAAAAAAAAAAAAAAAAACATGAAAAAAGGATAAATTTGATAAAACGGCAAATTACATTGCATTTACATAAGCTGAATATATGAAAATCTATGCATCAATCTATTAAATACACCTAACATAAAGTTACAGTTGCTAATATACATATGAGCATTGTACCCCCATAAAAACAACAAAAAACATTACTATATGCAGAATATGCTAACTTAAAAGAACCAAATTTAAGGGGTTTTCTCAAACATTTCAAATGTTACTTTTTATTTTCTAAAAGATTAAATTTTACATATATATAAAAAAATACTAATTTTCAAGCATGCCTACTGAAAAAAATGCCGGTTTCCCCCTTGAGATACCAAGAAATACAAAATTTGAATATACCATTATATTTCAGAAAATTAATATTTTATTTGCCTTAATTTTACATTTAAACACTTGAATATATAAAAGAAATGTTAATAAACTGAAATAGTGGTATTCAAAACACTTAAATCCTTGGTATCTATAAACCACGAGGCATATTTCCGAAATTAGCAAAAACATTTGAAAAAAAAGTACTAAATGAAAAAGAAAACTAAAATAATAATTAAAAAAAAAAAATCAACAAAAATTTTTTCTTTAAGTATTTAATGAAAACGAAAAAAAAATACATACACAATACATATATACTCAGATATTTCTGTGTCCATTTCGATGTTATGAAAAAACATTGGAATTTTATGCAGTACATCAGCAATAATCCATGTATAAGATTTGTTGGGAAATTAAAAATTTTTGTCACACATATTTACAAGCAGGCCATCCGAAAAAGCGAGACATGTATGAATGAAAATGGATTACTAAAAAAAATTACTTTATTGTAGACAACAATGAATCTCTTAAAATTCTTCGATTTATTTTAACCTCTGATTTGAATACACACAAACATGCATCCAGCCAATACACTGATGCACATAAGTTGCATGTATAAACGCACTGGATGCATTAAAACCCTTGCACAACATAAGCCCCAAAATTTGTTACACATTTTTACAATTGAAGCATTTGAATACACACAAACATGCATCAAGCCAATGCACTGATGCACATAAGTTGCATGTATAAACACACTGGATGCATTAAAACCCTTGCACAACATAAGCCCCCAAATTTGTTATGCACTTTTATAATTGAAGCATATCAGACATGTGCAAGGCTAAAAGCACTTGACACATGAAAACCTTGCGATCTATTTGAACCTTTGAATTGAGTACACACAAACATGAATCAAGCCAATTCACTGATGGATGTATAAATGCACTGGACGCATGAAAACCCTTGCACAACACAAACCCCCAAATTTGTTACACATTTTTATAATTGAAGCATAGGCAGACATGTGTAAGGCTAAACGCACTGGACGCATGAAAACCATTGCACAACATGAGCCCCCAAATTAGTTACACATTCTTATAATTGAAGCATAGGCAGACATGCACAAGGCTAAATGCACTTGACACATGAAAACCCTGCAATCTATTTGAACCTTTGAATTGAGTACACATAAACATGCATTAAGCCAATGCACTGATGCACGTAATAAGTTGCATGTATAAACGCACTGGATGCATGAAAACCCTTGCACAACATAAGCCCCCGAAATTTGTTACGCATTTTTATAATTGAAGCATAGGCAGACATGCGCAAGGCTAAACACACTTGACGCATGAAAACCCTGGGATCTATTTGAACCTTTGAATTGAATACACATAAACATGCATCAAGTCAATGCACTGATGCACGTAATAAGTTGCATGTATAAAGCAAGCATGTAATAGTTGTTTATTATAGGACCTCCTTGTATACTGCATTCAGTGTTCAATGCCGTTTGGTAGTATTTGAATCTTTAAGTTCTTAAATGAACGCACCCGAGACATAGCTACATATGACTGACCATGGCTAAAAACAGGCTGGGGTAAATAAATACCAACACAATCTAAAGTTTGTCCCTGTGCTTTATTGATAATCATACAAAAAGCCAGACGTATGGGAAATTGGTGTCTTTTAAACGAGAAAGGGAGTGATGTGTCTGATGGTGATAGGTCGATTCTATTAATCAAAGCTCTTTGACCTTTTTTTTCACCAGTGATAATTTCTAAATCTAAACAATTGTCATACAAATTATTCACAATAAATCTCGTCCCATTTAAAAGACCCTGGGTAGCATTTAGGTTTCTTAACAGCATTACAATTGCACCGACTTTTAATGTGAGATTATGTGGAGGCAAACCACTTAACTCTAAACTATTTAGAAATTCTGCAGGAAATTGAAGAATTTGGCTTTCATCATCAGTTATGAGATTATTTACGCTAGCATATGTTCTTTCTGTGCCAGGTATAAGATGTAGAACTTTAGAATTTATTTCATTACAATGCTCATTTTGGGGGGCAAGAATAGCAAATCTAGAAAAATTAACAACATTATCTGGCAAAACAAAATGTTTGCCAAAAATTTCAGATACGATATCATCTTTTACAATAATTTCTAATGGTAAATCAATAAATAACAGAAGAACCATATGATGGATAACTTCCATATCCAATTTTAAGCAAAAACTTAGAAAACTAATTCATCTGACCTTGCTCGCATATTTTTAAATAACTGAAAATTTTTGAAATATGACCAAAGAGGTGAAAATTTGATGCAGTTTTGAGTTATTGTTTGTCGTGAGGCATGTGGAACTATTGGCAATACTTGTGTAAAATCCCCTCCAAGAACGATTACTTTCCCACCAAAAACAATATTATTGGACATTATATCTTGCAGTAGTCTATTAACAGTCATTAATGCATAAACATTTGCCATAGGTGCTTCATCCCAAATTATCGGTCTTGCTGCTTTAATTTCGGAAGCAGCTTTGCTATTAATTTTTAAAGACGATATTGAAGTTTCATGCAGAATCAAAGGTAACTTAATCTTACTATGTACTGTGCGAACATTTGGTAAGAGCATAGCAGCAATGCCAGTCCATGCAACAGAGATAATTTCTATACCTAAATCGAAGCATTTTTGTATAAGGCACTGGTATACAAATGTCTTCCCAGTACCACCTGGACCATCTATGAAATAGGCATTACTTTTATTTGTATTATTTTCTTGGATTACTTTAGTGATTTCATTAATGATTAAAAGTTGTTCATCGTTAGCTTGCTGAATTATTAAATTATAGTCAAGATTTGGATTTTTAGAGAAATTGGTGATGTGATCAGTTGTTAAGAAATCATTAATAACTGGCAAGTTGAAAGTTGAAAGAGAAAAACCATGTAATTTAAGTGTTTCATTAATATCCCTGAGATTAAAATGATAAGCTTTATTCGGCTCATGAAACTGCATATAATCTTCACTAAGATAATCTTTAAAAGTTTCCCATAATTGAGTAGCATTTGACAGTTGTTGAAAAATAGTAATGAAAGAAAATAATTGTCTTAATTGAAATGGCATTTGAAGAACTGATGCTTCATGCAAACAACGCAACCACTCGGTATCGTTCTGAAGTAATCGACGTTGCATAGCAGCTTCTTTTAAAGAAGAAAAACATCATCATGAACTTTTTATCCAAATACACTTAGTTTTATCCCAAGTATAATGAAGAGGTGTTTCTGGATAAATAAAAGGGCTTTTTGTAACTGGATCCTTATTTAAATTAAACCATGCAATAAGTTGTGTGCTTTTTAATTCTGACCTAAGTAAAGCTTCCACGGCTTTATCAGATATTAGAATAAACATTTATGTACCTATGAGATGGTGGAGCACCATCATTAGATTCAAAAACAGATGCAACCTCTGAGCATGTTGGTTCGTTGTAACAGCGAGGATCTGATAGTGGTTCATGATAAAAGCGCATAACAAAATCAACTGGCACTCTGTTTTCTTTTAAAGCTAGCTCACGTTCTTCAGATATTTTTTGATGCATCGTTTTATAGCACTTAACATATGGATTACATTTAATTAAATTAAGGTTTATTAAATTGAGAATGTCCTCTCTAATAGAACTATTCTCTAATCTAATTTCGTTTGCTTCTAAAAAGTCTAAAATATATAATTGACCATAAGAAGCATGGGTCGAATCATCTGGATACAAAGGGGAAATTTTGTGGTGTACTGAACCTAGAATTTTGAAACAATAAGGACCGTAACCAGGAGGTAACTTTATATTGGCACCAAATGACATAAAGGATAAAGCATTATTATATTGCCTAAAATTTTTGGACATGTCACTATTTCCGGCGAATAGATCTTTTATGTCATCAATAATTTGAAATTTGGGCAGTTTGAACTTTTTGTTAGAACAACACAAATTAAATGAGCCGTTTGAATTCTTTTCTGATAAAAAATACAATGCATTACAATAAGTACATGTGTTGTCTAAATTATCTAAGTTGGACAGAGATAAATTTGAAATGTCAGAAACAGCGCACCTATACTGAATTTTATATGGCTTTAAAACTGACTCTACCTTTTTTCTATCTGCCTCTAACTTTTTCCTATTAGCATAACATATTTTATTTTGCTCCTTCCTTTTCTGTTTTTTGGAAGGAGATGACTCAACCAGTTTTTGTTTTTGTCTTTTATTAATAATACCGTATAGTGACCTTCATGTCCATTTCCATCATACAATAAATTTACTTCTATTTTGCCTCTAGCATTTACACCCAAATTTATGACATTACCGTTTTGTGCATTAACAATTGTGACAAAAATATTAAAAATTGCAGTTGTGGCATGTAATTCTAAGTGCCCACCACACGTACGGTTTTTTGACATAATCGTAATGTAATCCTCAACCTGATTAATAAGTGTGCCATAAGAAAGATCACCTACAATAAACAGATGATAAACATCCCATTTGTCAACAATGTGTTTTACAGTGGCATGGCGAATGCGAGGGTGATGATCTTCTGTATCATACAGGAACACAGATAGTGAACTGAATAAGCAATTGCCGTCAGATTCATTTTCGCGAAGATTGTAAGATGCTAGATCCATAACTACATAAAAATGGACACAGAAAATAAATCATTAAGGATAAATATGATAAATAACTTACTATTACAGGACAAGTAGTAACACCGTGAGAAGTGTATGCTTATAGCATGAGAGATAGTTTATCTTCATTTAGGGACCCGATATCATCTACAAACTCTGAACTCTCATTGGAGCACAGCGTCCTGCACTCTAACTCCCGACTCAGTGCAAGCGCTCTAACAATGATACATGGAGTAAAAGTTGATACTCTGTGCGATAATGTGCTTGTGTTTCTCTCTCTATCTACGGCGAATCGTTCTCATCAATGAATCGCCTGGTACTCACTGGAAGGCTTGCTCGTGCATGCATAGAGGCCAGTTTTAAATATGCTGACTTTTTTTCCTTATCATTTTAATATATAGATTGGCTGTTTCCATTTGCAAAGGAGACTTCTTGCCATCAAAACCTGTACATTTTTAAAAGGTCCAAGTACCTTGTCATCTAACTGATCATAGGCAAGTCTACTGTCATATTGAATGAAACATAACTAGATACACATCATAACATGATAAAAATTGAACTTTCTGCCCTTCCACAAAAGGTCCCCCCCACCAAATTCTTGGCATACAACACATTTTCGACCACTAATTTTTTGTCTTTTGTGTTGAGTAAAATTGTCTGGGAAGGCAATCACTCATTTTCTAGTAGAAATAGTTGGCAATTAAATAGACAATGTAAGCATTATTATTAAATAGTGTCAAATAGGAAAGAAAATAAATATTTCCACCATTTAGTTGATTTCCTGGACATGGTATAATATTTCCCATGTTGATCTGCCAAACCAACTAGAAGGGAGAGTAAGTTTTTCAGCTCCTTTACATCTATTGATTATGCAAAGTTCATTCTTGACATTTGTCAAAAACATAAGAATTTGCTTTTTATAAAACTATGCAGTGCAAAATAAATTTGAATACATAATGAGTTTATAAGTTTTGGATTGGTGATCTTCTTTTAATAATTTTTTTATTCAGGATGGCATTGTTTTCCCTGTTTGGCATAACTATACTACATGCTCCCAGCCCTTTTTTATTCAAATCGATCATGAGCTACACAAAACTTCTTAGTACAGGTAGTGTTTAGTTTTATTAAACATTCTGTTAGGTGGAGCCCTTCGTCATATCCCAATCCTTTCCCAGACCTTTTCATTTGTTTCTACTGTATACATCAAAATTTAATGTGTATCCTAATTAAGATGTGTACAGCATCCATATCTTTATCCTTCTCTTATCGGCTTTAAAGGCATATATTGTACGATTTCTAGTTTACCTTTAAATTTTATTAGTGCTTCATCAATGGATAAATTTTAAAATGATTCACAAATTTTGTTTTTATATCTGATATAAATGGTTCTAATTTTTGGATCTAAGAGAAATCTTTATTTTCTTTACTTTTTTCAGTATCTCGATCTGATATGTGAAAAAATGTTTAATTTTTACAAATCTGTTTCTTGTCCACTCTAGGATGACTCATAAACATCTTTTATTAAAAGAGGATGCACCCATGTGTCCACACTGTCATTTTGATTATCTTACCATCCATCATATTCTGACGAACTGTCCTGGTCTCCGAAACTTTTATAGATTCTATTTTAATACCTCATCACCATTACTGGCAAACCTCATTGGGAAAACACCTCATGGGGCACTCTTTGCTTTTTTAAAACATGCAGGCTTATTTTATGATTTAGGATCTCTAAACTTTAACACTCCTTTTTGGCATACTGGATGGAAACCCCATCCAGATGCCTTTCTTCTATCTCTCTTATTTTAAAAATTTTGTTTGTTTAATACCTTGTTTTTTATAAATTTTGTCTTTGTTTGGCACAGCATATCCCTAAAGGGATTTTGCGCCATTAAACCCTACACAACCAACCAACCTGTTTCTTGTCATTAATCTTTTTATTTGTTCGTTCCCTAAGCTAGGATCGTCTGACCAATAATCTGAAAAACAGGGTACGATGTTGATGCTCATTATCAAGAAAACTGTAAAATATGCCCATAATTCCTGTACAGTTTCAATAGGATTCCATTCTTTATCAACAGATCCAAGTTTGCTTGCACAAATTTCAGCATATTTGTTTGTATTTCTTCTCACTGAATCCAAAACTTCATCCATTAGAAATAACTTTAAATAATCTAATGGTGTGGAATCCACAGGTAAGTTATGCACTGGTCCGGTAAAATGATTACTCTTAGAGTTTAATATTTCGATTTCATATTATTTCACTCCATTCAACTACTGTGTCTTTGTTGTCTCGCATGATGTTTGCATTATCTTCAATAATTGAAGAATCAAAATTACTTTCATTTTCTATCACTGTACATTCTTCCCATCTATCATGTTCCTCTTTTAAATCATTCATCACAATTATCAGTATCATGAAACAGAATTGTATCATTTTTATCTTGGACCAATGAATGATGTTTTGAAGTGCCTACAGAAGTTGTCATAGTTCTGTTTATCTTCCATCGACAGTCATCAATCAAATAAATCTTCATGTATAGAGAGTTCAGCAGTAATAAGTAGAATTTCAAAGAAATTCCAAGCATTTGGATGGTCAAATCAAGCTAAGGTGTAAAGATGAGACATTATATATATATACAATAAATCATAAAAATAAATAAGAATTATTGAAAGGAATTGAGAAAAAAAGAATGTTAAAAAAATGGAAGATTTCGAAAAAAGAGCAAAAGAAAATCAAAGGGATAAGACAAGCCACTTGATCGTCCAATCAGAAGAAAGAGAAAGCAAACAATGAAATTTGAGGGTACAGGGCCATCGAAACATGAATGTTGGAGAAGGAGAAAGGCAAGGAATGTAGTGGGGGTAAACAGGGGGTAATATATATAGAAAATAAATAAATAATTTCAAATGAAATGTGGATAAATTCTAGAACCAAAGGCGGGAACGAGATGTTGATGGAAATTTAAGAGAATATTAGGATAGATTTTAAAAATGAGAGAAAAAATATAAACAATTTTAGAATTAAAAACTGCAACTGTGCATTTAGGGTGGTTCATGCCTTCGTCTTCTGGAAGGTGGGGCAAAACTCTAAAAAGGGTGACAAGCAGCCTTTTATTACCAACAGAATTAATAATATTATATGGTTTTATTAACAGTTTTTACACAATTTTATATTAAATGCATCCCTCAAATCTGCACCTTATCTACCAACATGCTCTTGAAAATTTGACAAAAAAAATTTTCTTTTTTAGTTATATATCAATTTTATATATTTCTTAGTTTATAACTTTTGTTATTATTACTAAATTTATAGTTTTTCTTGAAGAAAAAAAAAAATTCTGAAAAAATTCAAGATACTGCTAATTAATCACAATCTTCTTACCAAATAGATTTATGTTTTAATAAAGTTTGTTTGGTTATTAATTCTGGCTAAACCTGAAATAAAACTTCCTTATTTAATGATTTTGTTGTGAATTAGTAATGTACCATTATGAGGCAAATTTCACTGAATAATTTAGTAAAAATACATAAACACACATTGATTATTAACTTGATTTTTGCTTTTAATATTTTAGTCATTTTAAAAATTATATAATTTTATATAATTTTAGTTTATTACTTATTTTAATATTTATTTTTGTAAATATTCATTATAATTTTGTTTGCATTATTAATTACATTCAAATTGCTGTTTTAAAAAATACTAACAAAGTGATGATCAGAAATCCACAAATTTCTAAAATCTGCACAACCTCTGGTCCCAAGCTGTGCGGATTTAAGGGAGTCTACTGTATATGTGAAAAATTAAATGCATTTACTTATGAAATAATTCCCAGTAAAGTACTAAATTTTAAAAAATATGAAGCATTATGATACAAAAATACAATTAATAAATAAGAATTCATTGGTACCACTGGTTAAAGGTCCCCGAGAATATAAAATCAATTGATTCTCTATTATCCACTCGATGGTGGGAGGTATCATATCTAACCAAGACACTCATTGTAGTCCTTTTTAGGTAACAGCTTTTACATAATTTTTATATTAAATATATGTGAAAAATTAAAGGCAATTACTTGTTACAAAAATTCAATTAATAACTAAGAAGTTTTCAGTACTGCTGATTAAGGGTTCTCAAGAATGTAAAATCAATTGACTCTCTATTATCCACTCGAGGGCGGGGGTATCATGTCTAGCCAGGACAATCACTGTGGCCCTTTTTAGGTAATAATTTTTATATGAAATTAATGTGAAGAATTAATTATAATTATTTATTAGAAAGAAAATAAATATTGCATAAAAAAGTAAAAATTTAAAAGCATTTATTGGAAAAATCAAAGTAAATTAAAAAATATATTAAAAAAAAAAAAGGAAATAAAATATATATTGATGTGAAATAGTTATATTAATCCCTTCGGAACGGGAGCCTTTTACGAAACTTTTAATGTTTTGTCACCAGTATAAAAAAACAGAAATTGTTAAATTTTAAATCGAGAAAATGCTCCAATTGAATAAGGCAAATTTTTCAGTAAGCCTTTTGCGGCACATATATGTGTCACTCGTCCCCAAGGGGTTAAAGTAAAGAATTTAATAAGCAGGAAAATTAAAAAGTACCAAGTTGTTGGAAAATAATTCTTAGTATGTCTAGTATTATACTTTAGTAAATCAGTGCCGAGCATCATATATAAGTGTTGTATTTAAAAAAAATTGAAAGCAATAAACTATCATGGATTAAAACATCATATATAAATGTATATTATTATTAATACTCTTTCCATCATCAAGAAAAGTTGAAATTGTGAACTATTAAAACTAAAGAATTTAATAAATATGAAATTTTAAATTTATATATTGAAAAAAAATTAATTGCCTGCCAATTGGAAACTATATTTACAAAAAAAAAAATTCATGAAAACTATAATAAGAAAATTTAAAAGTAGTATTGGAATAGATTTACTAATGAAATAGATTTTAAAAAAATCTTAAAAATTCTTTACAGATTCTTGTGATAAGAATACCACTTGTGGTCCCTACCACAATATGGCACACCTGTGATGGCCATTTGCCCCTGTACTTGTGCATAATACATATGAGACTTTTTCAAACTGCCATCTGCATCCAAATAAAAAATAGTATCAGCAGTATATATTTCAGAAGGATTTAATTCTCTGAATTTGTAGGGGCACTTTACCTCAACAACTCCTTTCCCACAGCAGTTGCATAATACAACAGCATTAGGAGAAGTCGCGAGGTAAGGATCAGCGTTTGAAATGAAGAGGCCTGTTACTTCAATTCGCAAATTGAAATGGTTTGATGCAATTTCAGAAAAATATGCATCAAGAGCCATTTTTTCATTCTCTCTTCCCCATCTTACAGCAGGAGTTTGCAATTCTTTTGATGCTGTAAGGAAATGTGTTGCAAACTTCTCATCTCTCTTCTTGTTTTTGAAAATGCGACCAAAACCAAAATGAGAATTACTTTGCCCTCTTGTTAAAATTTCAATCCTTGAAAAGTCAGTACTTTGAAATGCAGCAAGTAAATCTGTATTACAGAAAATAATCTGCTTTTCAAAGACTGAAATCATATTGGGAAAAAATCTTTCTCTGGCATTTTCCTTATCGGATTCGCTCCCACAGTATTAACATTCTAGTTTCTTCATATGACTAGTATGAATTCTAAATAGAAGAATATTACGCTTTTTTCTTGTAATGGTGACTCCTCCAGGGGAATACCTTCTTTAGGTATTTACGGGTTTCGCGACCCCGGGTTCCCGAGCGATCTTTCTCCTTTCCTTTTTTCTTCTCTTTTTTAGTTGTCTATCCTTTTCTCTTTGTTTCACACTTTTTAATCTTCTCTTTTCAGTTTGTTATCCCTCTGTGTTCTTTTTTGGTTTTTTTACTAACTTTTTGTTCACATAGTTCTTTGTTCTACTAACTTTGTCTTTTTCACTAACTTGTTTGTTTACATAGTTCTCTATTTTTACTCACTTTGTTTTCGTTCTTTCGTTTGAAAAAAAAAAAAAAAAATTCAAAAAGACAAAAAATATACCAGGTTTTTTTTAAGCTCCCTCCGCAATTACTTTTTTATATACAATAGTGGTTTTTTATATTCACGTGAGACACTCTGGGTGTTGAGGTTTTTTTTTTTTTAAACCTCATCGACTCGTTTCCTCCTTTTTAGGAAGATCTCGAGTCCCAGGGTGCAGGGCATCTCTGATCTCTGGTTCTGAGTACGGGGGGCGCCATGCTTGCATGGTGGTTGTTAGTAGGGGCTATATGCTACCAGAAGACTGGATCCTTTCGACGTAAGGGCCGGCTGTAGGTTGGACAGAGCTGTAAAGGCTTACCTACGGCTACCCATTTTCCTTGGAAAAGAACCAGAGCTTCGGAGATGCTATCGAGTTTAATCCAATGTTCGAAAAACGTGGAAGTTTGTTGGGAATAGTTTTCACCCTTTTGAGACCTGTGCCTAAAGTAAGGGAAAGAAGAAGGGTCGGTGACCAGGCCCGATGCCTGGCGTTTTATTTACTCTCTCTCTCTCAATCATGGATACAACTAAAGGAAATAAGACATGCGAAGTGGAGGCCCCACACCAAAAAGAAAAAATGATATGATGAGCTGCGACGCTATTACGACCAATAAAGTGCAAGAAAAATCATGGGCAGACAGAGTTGAGGATTTTACTTCCGATACGGCATGTAAAAACACCAACTCTAATGCCAGTGAAAGATTTTTTGTAGTAAAACGTCAAGAGGGAACTTTTGACAAAACATCCCCCTTTCTAATTAATAAAGCTATTCAAGGGTTAGTTGGTGAACCAAAAACTATAAAAAAAATCCGTACAGGTGAACTATTAATCGAAGTATACAATGATCAACAAGCCAACAAATTGAAAAAATGTACACACTTTGCTAACATTGCTGTCACTGTATCTCCGCACAGAACATTAAATACATGTCGTGGAGTGATCTCCGAGTCAGACCTCCTATATGTCACTGAAGCTGAACTCTTGGAAAACCTGAAAGATCAAAATGTTATTCAAGCTAGAAGAATAAAAATTTACCGACGTGATGAACAGATACCACCAAATCAAACTCAGATACCCACCAAGCACATTATACTTACTTTTAATACACCTACACTACCTAAATACATAAAAGCTGGTTATTTGTCATGTTCTGTAAGACCTTATATTCCCAACCCATTGCGCTGTTTTAAATGTCAACGCTTTGGGCACTCCAAAATTCAATGCCGAGGTAAACTCACTTGTGGTCGGTGCGGCACTATTGACCATGAAAGTACTCAATGCCAGGCACCACCTTCTTGTGTAAATTGCAAAAAAGATCATCCATCATATGCTAAATCCTGTGAACAATGGAGAAAAGAAAAAGAAATACAGACAATACGTACGAAAGAAAATATATCATACCCTGAAGCAAGGAAAATAGTAGATTCTAGAACACCCAAAGTTGGTGTATCATATTCTGCTGCTGTATCTAAAACAACTAATAAAACTTATCAAACAGTTGCAACTCAGACTGATTTTTCTACAGATACCAAATCCCAAACGAAGCAAAAAGAAACCATCCTCTCTAGTAATTCTGGAAAATCTTCAAAATCGACACAATCGCCTTCAACTAAAATATTAAATCCTGTTGCTTCCAATTCACTACAAAATGCCTCTCAAAAGACATCGCATACCCTTATTCCTAAACCACCTCTTCATAAAAGAACCACTCAAAATATATCAAGATCAGCACCCTCAAAACCAAACAATAGATCTGAAACTCCTGAAATCAAAGCAAAAAAGAAAAAAACTATAACACCTAAAAAGGAAAATCATCAAAAACAGACAAATAAGATAGACGAAACATGCATGGATGATGATGCTATAACCATTCATCCTGAACGAGATGCAGAATTAGACGATGGAGATAGTAGCATGTCTACTACCTCCGAACAAAATGACTTAGATACATATATCTAATACCCTCATTTATGACTACTATTATCTCATGGAACTGCCGTGGCTTTTATAATAAATACGACGAAATCCGAAACATTCTTCATGACAATCAACCCATATGTTTAGCTTTACAGGAGACCCATCTTAAGCCTACTGACAAAGCAAAATTGCACACTTACACTGTATATAGAAAAGATTTTTCTGGCAATGATAGAGCTACTGGTGGAGTGGCTCTTATCATCTCCAATAATTTACCTCAAAATCATATCAGTCTAAATACAAATTTGCAAGCTGTTGCAGTCCGTATACATTCAAACCGTCTAATAACAATATGTACACTCTACTTACCACCAAGTCAATCTATTCAGTCTTCACACCTCGACAATCTCCTTCTCCAACTCCCCACTCTGTATATCATTCTGGGAGATTTCAATGCACATAGCCAAATGTAGGGCAACCAAGACTCTAATCACCGTGGCGAAGTAATAGAAAAACTGATCTCTGACAATGGTCTATGCCTGCTCAATAATGGCGACCATACTTATTTTCATGAACCTACCCGCACTTTCCATGCTATTGACCTTATAATCTGCTCCCCATCTATCTACCCTCGTTGGAACTTTTGGGTATCAAACGCTTTGCATGGCAGTGACCATTTTCCTACTTTCATCACATGAACTACTCCTAACATGGACTCTAATAATTACTCTAAACGTTATATTTATGACAGAGCCAACTGGCCAACTTTCACAGACCTTGCTAAAAAACAAATGATATGATAGATGGTGACATTGACGATGCGCTTGATAATATCACCCAGTGTATTATCAATGCTGCAGACATGAGTATTCCAAAATCACTTTCCTATACCACGACACAGGAAACCATGGTGGAATGATGAATGCAAAAAGGCAAAGAAAAATCAACAGAAAGCTTGGGCATTTTCAGACGTTACCCTACTAACAATAATTATATTGCTTTCAAAAAAGCAAGGGCGGATGCTAGAAGGGTGCGACGTAAGAGCCAGCGTGAATCATGGATGCAATATGTCTCCAAAATTGACTCCAATACATCAAGTAAAGTGCTTTGGAAAAAAGTGAAAAACTGTATGGGACTGTATTCAGAAAACCATACCCCAATCCTAAATACAAATGGACAAACTATAGCATCTCCTAAAAATATTGCTGAAACAATAGCGAGTAAACTGGCATCCAACTCTAACTCAGACTCATATCCTGAGCCCTTCTTATCTTACAAAAGACAAATGGAATCTACCACCATAAATTTTAATTCACGACAGTCCTTTGACTATAATTTACCATTCACTAAACCAGAGCTCTTAAGATGTTTGCAAAATAGCCGTTTATCTGCTCCAGGACACGATGGCATTACACCATGATAAAATACCTTTCTACTACTTCTCTCAATTTACTAACTTTCTACAATAGAATTTGGACTGAGCATACTTTCCCTAAAGCTTGGTGTAAAGCTATTATCATTCCTTTCCCGAAACCAGGTAAAGATTCCAGTGACCCAAATAACTACAGGCCTATCGCACTCTCTAGCAGCGTTTGTAAACTCTTGGAAAAAATGGTTAATTGCCGCCTTGTTCATGTTCTTGAATCAAATAATTGCCTTGCTGCATTTCAAAGCGGATTTCGTCGGGGTAGATCTACTATTGATAACCTCATTCTTTTAGAAACTCATATACGGACTGCTTTTCTAAAACGCAACCATCTGGTGACAGTATTTTTCGATATGATGAAAGCTTATGATAAAACCTGGAGGTATGGCATCCTTCGTGATCTTTTTAACTTGGACTTTCGTGGTAATCTACCCATTTTTATTAAGAATTTCCTTGCGGTTCGAATATTTCAAGTTAGAATTGGGGAGATTCTCTCCAGCTTTTATGTACAAGAAGAGGGTGTACCCCAGGGCAGTGTCCTGAGTGTCACCCTCTTCGCTATCAAGATTAATGACATACTGAACCAATTGCCCCCAAGTGTACAGGGTACACTTTATGTTGACGATTTTAAAATTTCATGTAAAGGACAAGATATGCGTTTTATCGAGAGACAATTACAAATTGCTATCAACCGTATTATCGAATGGACAAACAGAAATGGCTTTATTATATCCCAAGACAAAACCTCTTGTGTGCACTTCTGTAGACGCAGGGATCTGCATCCTGATCCTGAGATTTTTATTGGAACTTATCAAATAGCTATTGTTGACAGTGTCCGCTTTTTGGGCCTACATTTTGACAAAAAATTCACTTTCCTGCCTCATGTTTTGCAGTTACGCAAAAAGTGTGAGCGATCACTTAATTTAATAAAGGTGCTCTCAAACACATCTTGGGGAGCAGACTGTACCTCTCTCCTGAAAATTTATCGATCCATAATCCGCTCTAAAATTGACTATGCCTGCCAGATCTATGGTTCTGCACGTAATTCTGTTCTTAAAAAATTAGACACTGTGCACCATAGCGCACTCCGCTTTTGTTCTGGTGCATTTCGTACATCTCCAGTTTTAAGCCTATATGTTGAGTGTAATGAACCAGCATTACACCATATTCGCGAAAAGCTTTCATTGGACCTGTACTATCGTATTCTTTCACATCATGGCCATCCACTTCATACGTATATTTTAAATTCTGACAATGATATTCTTTATCAACATCGTCCATCTTGCATCCCTTCTTTTGGTGTCAGAATAAGGAGCACTGTTAGAAATAGCCATTTAAACAATATTGAGGTAAGCTCATGTTCATTACACAAGTTCCCTCCTTGGATAATTTCTAGCATTACCACCCTCCATCCCTTTAAAGGGTATGACAAAAAGAATCTTATGCCTGTTATCTTTCAAAATTTGTTTGCTGCACATCGTTCCAGTTTCAGAAATCATACAGATATTTACACTGATGGTTCTAAGAATAGTAGAGTTGTTGGATGTGGTGTTTTCTTTGATAACACCAATTTCAGCTACTGGCTTCATCCTTCAACTTCGATATTTACAGCCGAGTTGATTGCGATCAAGAGAGCCATGTTGCACATATCTCACCATCATAAGACTTCATTCATCATTTATACAGACTCAAATAGTGCTATTGACGCAATAAAATCATCCAATAAACATCCTTATGTTTCAGCAATCTTGGAACTTTATAATAATTTGACAAATCGAGGTTATAGTATCTTATTTTGCTGGGTACCTGGACACGTGGGTATATTTGGAAATGAAAAAGCGGACAAGGCAGCAAAACTTGCCCTTAGCCCTTTAAATCATAAGATTCCATTCTCAGACGTTAAACTAATTATAAATATTTCTTCTGTATAAATCGCCATGTAATCCCTTCTATCGCTTCATATACTTTATAAAATTTATGTCCAGAATACAAAACTAACGTTTTGTCTCACTGGCTATGCATAATTTTCACTTTGTTTATCTCCTGCATAATCACGTTTAGCAGTAACGTAAAGGTGTCATCAGCACTGCCTGATGAGTAAAATGCAAAGAAAGCAGTATTAGAAACAGTGGATTTCAATCACCTTAACTGCTCTTTAGTAATCGATGAAACCACCCTTGGTGGAATAACTGAGGTTTTTTTAGACTTTACTTCCATCTTAGATACGGAAAGATCAATATCTTTAAAAATAGGTGCTGGTTTCACCTACAAAAAATAAAATGTACCAGAAAATTTTCTGTAATAAAAATATTTATTGATACAGTATTACAGAAAAGTAACACAGGCAGCTGTCAAAAAAAAGAGTTCTAGCTTTATTCATAAACAGTGGTTGGTTGGTTGATTGGGGTTTTATGGCACAAAGTCCCTTTTGGGACATGCTGCACCAAGACTATCAAAATAGGAAACTAATCAAGAATAAGTGATGAAATGCATAATTAAAACCAATCAAACAGTCTACAGTCCTTAGTTAAAATGCATAAAATTACCGATAAAATTTTTTAAAATATAGACAATCCACAATAAATATATATGCACATTAAAAAGTAAGAGGTAAAATAAATAAGGCAAGTGATAAACATAAGGTGCAATTAAAAAGTAAGAATAAAGCAGCAATTTTTTTTTTAAACAACAAAGCATGATATGATGCACAAGTCATATAAAAAATAATTTTAACAAACACAGAAATTAAAAAATGTAAAGTTAATCAGGAATGAATTCGTCAAAAACAATATTCTCTTCTGTACTCGAGTCGTCAGATTCTTCCATAGTGTCTGCCACATAATTTTGTAGTAGTTTGGGATCTTTAAAATTTGTAATAGACAGGTTCTGGTTCAATTTGCGATGTTTTTTTGTAAAAGTCTGCCACTGCTGGGAACCTCGGATGGGAACCCTCTCTTTTGCCTTTTGGATCGGTTTCATTTTTTGAACAGTATTGGGTTTCTGTAGATAAGAAGCGGAATGATCAAGAGTTTTTTTATTAGGTGTAACTGCCTTAGTCTTTTGATTAGCAACAGGTTTTGGGAGATTAGAAACAGAAGGATCAGAATTATTATTATTAGATATAGTTGCCTTATTTTTAGTTTGGATTTCAGTTGTCTTCTTAAGTTGAGCAGAAGATTTAATTATTACGATGATTAGATGAACGATAATTATTATTTTTCAAAAATAAAACCCTCTGTTTATCTGTAACTTATTAAAATATTTCATTCATTTTACATTTAATCCTGGATTTTTGTAACAAATAAATTAAATCAATTGAAGATTTAAAAATATAAATAAAATTCATACAATGATATTTTAAACACCCTAAACACTTCGATTACATTCAAATTAGATCAAAGTAAATCTTTGACTTCCACCAATCTTAGATGTTCTACCAATTAATGTCTTGTACTTTGCATACAGCCTTGGCCAAAAGTATTTGCCACCTTATAAAATTACAATAAACTTGAAAAATACTTGAAGTTTGAATTGAATAAAAAAAACATATGTTTAAAATACATTTATTGATCAAGTTACATTAATATTTTGTATTGAAACCCTTTGCTTTAATTACTGCTCTGATTCTTTTGGGTAATGAGGAAACTAACATTTTACATTCTTCAGGCGTTATAGCATTCCACTCCTGTATTAAACAATTCTTTAAAGTTTCTTTGGAAGTAATTGAATGTTCCCTTATTTTGCGCTTTAAAATCGACCATAAATGTTCTATTGGATTGAGGTCCGGTGACTGAGGGGGCCAACTTAGAAGTTCTATGCCATTTTTCTCAAACCAACTCATGGTGGCTCTGGATGTGTGGCAAGGCGCGTTATCCTGTTGGAAACGGACTCCATCTAGGTTAGTATCACCGAACATCATGTCTAAAGAGGGTTCCAATGCTGTTTCCATCACTTCGATATATTTTTTCGAATCCATTCGGCCTTCACACACGACCATTTTTCCTATTCCTGACGCAGACATGCAGCCCCACACCATAATACTGCCTCCGCCGTGTTTTACAGTAGGCACCACACACTCCGGCTTGAATTCTTCGCCAATTCTGCGTCTTACGTAGGTGGCACCTGCAGTACCAAATACCTGAAATGTAATAAAATAATAAGTTTAAAAAAAATAAGTCTAAAAATAAAGCACTGACATTAATATGTCTCAAACATGATTAAATAATGTTATGATTGTTCAAATAACATGTGTACTTCAAACTTTGATTCATCCGACCACACGATACTGGACCAATCTTCCTCGGTATAATGTTGGTGTTCTAAACACCACTGCAAACGTAACTTTTTGTTCTTCTCAGACAACCACGGCTTCTTTCTTGCCTTGCAACCTTTGAGTCCTACATCTAGGAGTCTTCTTCTTGTAGTTCTAGCAGAAATCTTTTTTCCCAACGTCTCACTTAATTCGGCAGCCAATTCAGAAGATGTTTTCTTACGATTTTTCAAAGAGTTTCGTATTAAATGGCGGTCTTCTCTATCAGATGTAACCCTTTTCCTTCCACTTCGTTTCATGTTTTCGTGACTTTTGGTCTTCTTGTAGCGGTTCAGGGTATATCTCACAGTACTATGAGGACATTTCATGATCCTCGCAATTTCACTTTTATTTTTGCCTTCTTCAGCTAACACTTGAATTTTTAAACGTTCTTCTTTACTCAATTCACGGCACTTGGGCATTTTTCTAGTCTTTATGAACTGCCTAAAGGAAAGCAACAACAATTTTACAATAATATACCGACACTTGTACACACTGCGATAGATCGTGGTAAACTGACACATTTGAAAAATTTCATTTACCTGGGAATAGAGTCACTTCTATTGTGTTTATGGTTTTATGATATGATGTGTTGTTTTGATTGGCTCATTTTAACCTCTACAGGTGTCTTAGTTAACAATAGACTCAGTGCAGTTCAACAGATAAGAGATTTCTAAGAATTAATAGGATGGCAAATACTTTTGGCCAAGGCTGTATATCGTACCATTTTATGAACAATACTCATAAACATAATACAAAATCTGCAATACAGATATTATTTCGATTAATTTTTAACAAAATCTAAGATTTTAGGGTATTTAAAGTATCATATTGTGTGAATCTTATTTTATTATTCAATTGGTTTAACTTATTTGTTACAAAAAATTAACATTAAATGTAGAATGGTTGGTTGTTTGAATGAATTTTTGTGGCACAAGGTCCCTTTAGGGACATGCTGCGCCAAGACGAGGTCATCAAAAGAAAACAAAAATAACTTTACAAGACAGAGTAAAAATATCTAATAGGAAGATAAAATCATTTAATATGACAAAAGTAAATACTTAACAGGCAAAATTAATAATATCTTCAATAAAAATTATTAAGTAGTTACTAAAAGATGAACAAAGCATAACAAATTGTATGAAAGACAAGTTTAGACATAGTGAATTTCAGGTTAAAATCTCTTCAAAAACAGTGTTATCTGCATCTGAGTCGCAAGATTCTAGTTCTATGCATTCTTCCACATACAGTTGGCAAAAAAAGTATTTGTACACTTCATTTTTTAAAATTATAATGAAATTAAACAAAAGATTTAAGCAAAAAATACTGTAATACATTAATTTAACGCATTATAATATTATAGAAGCAAAAACAAAATTAAACGAATCGATTTTTTACATTATAATAAACAAATATACAAAAATATAATGCAAAAAAAGTATTTGTACACTATATTAACGTAATATAATTAATGAAAATTTAGTAAAATGATACAAATTAATATTTTGTGCGAATTCATTTAGCGTTTATGACTACTTCTAGATGGTGTGACATGGATTCCATCAACTTTTTTGTATCGGTCTGGTTAATGTTATTCCATGACACAATAAGAGCTTCTTTAAAACTGTTTTTTACCAATACATATTTTTTTTTTCGGATTTTTGCATCCAATAGCATCTGCAAATTTTCTATTGGATTCAAGTCTAGAGATTTTAGAAGAATTACCAGTCGTCTTGGAGTATTGTCGTAAGCATGTGCTGATGATTACAGCAGTATGCTTTGGTCTTTATCCTGCAGAAAGTGAAAAGCTTCCTCTATGCATAATTTCTTGGCACAGTTTAATAAATTATGGCGCGACACATCAATGTATGTTAAACCTGTCTTTCCAAAGTCAATAAATTTTAAATGTCCTGCTCCATTAGAAGCTATGCACCCCAAAATTATAATATTCCCCCCAACATGCTTGATAGTTTGAGGTATACATTTTGGATCTAGAACAGTTTTATTTTTACGCCAATTTTTTCGAATGCTTGATGGTAAGAAAATTTCGAATTTTCCCTCATGAGAAAAAATTACTGTTTTCCAAAAATCCAATGATTTACTTCTGTATGCGAAAGCGAATAGTATGCGTTTTCGCCTATTTGTTTCCCTGATGAATGGATTTTTCCTTGAGGTTCTTCCTTTTAAATCTGCATTGAGAAGAATATTTTTTATTGTTTGAGGTATTACTCTGATGCGAGAAGATGTCGCAAGGTCTCCAGCAAATTTTTGAACCGAACGCATAGGATTTTTTAAAGCTTTTTTAACAACACTCTTTTTTTCCCTCATTGTTAGTTTGCTAAGAAGTCCTGGTTTTCATTGAATTTCGATGCTTTTAATTTATTCATAGTTTCTCACTATACATCCAATAGTTGTAAATGGTAATTTAATAGCTTTTACAAATTCTTGTTGCGAATTTAAATTTTTATTATGCTCAATCATAGGATTTCATATCTAGAGGTGCCTCTCTAGTATTAGGTTCTATACTCAATTATTTCAAGAGCAAATTAGATTAAATGTCAGACAAATATAATATGAACTCAAAAATTATTATCAGCTTCTGTAAAAGTAGTCCTTTGAACCATAAACACTATAAAACACAGTACATATCAGGATGGAGAAATGTACAAATACTTTTTTTGCAAGAAATTTTTAAACTTTTCCTATTAGAAAATTATTTTACATCTTTATCGAAATTTTCTGTTGTGTAATTTAAAACGCACGATAAACAGACTGTATTAAAACTATTTTTGACAAAATATCTGTTTTTATTTAGTTAAAAATTAAAAATTTTAGAGTGTACAAATACTTTTTTTGCCAACTGTAGGTTTGCAGCTGTTTCGATCCTTTAATAATGAGCTATGAAATGGGGCGTGTTCAGCACAACTTACCGGTCACTTACCGATTGTAGACAAGTACGAAATGAAAATCAAGGCAAAGTGTGACGTCAGCTACAATTCAACAGGATAGTTTTCATTGGCACCACAATTCGCTTTCATACTGCCCTACAATCGGTCGGTAACATTGGTTACTTTGGTAAGTTGCGCTGAACACGCACATGGTTTTCTGTTTTTTTCCTTCACAGTTTTAACTGTGAGGAAGCCTGAGTTGAGAATTTCTTTCTCTCTTTTTGTAAATTGGTTTTTTAATTGTTTCTGAGTTTGACTAATATTATTATTTTTCTGCAGATTGGATGTAGTTAAAAAAGGTTTTTTTTTTTTTTTTTTTTTTTTCAGTTTTATGTTAAAATGGCTTTTTTAATTGACTTGAAGATTTCTGCGATTGAATACATAAATAATCTATTTTTACAGGTTTAGATTAAATGTAGAATGAGTTGAATGAAGTATCTTAAGATTGTCTTTCTTTGGGCTTAAATAATGTAGGAAATTGGTTTTTTTTTTTTTTTTTTAAATTTGTTCTGCAAATTAGATTTTTGTACATATATATTAATTAAATTGAAATAAAGTAATCAAATACACTGCAGAGCTCTTACATTTTCAATAAAGAAAGAATTATCGTTTTAGTAAAACTTGCATTCCATTCACATTTTTTTTTCAGTGCAGGCAGAAGGTATTCCAGCAACAATTGCAAATTGTATTTTATACAAGGCACCAACATGGCTGCATACTCTCCTAAACTGGAAGATAACAACATTTTAAGAATTGAAATTAAAATCATTCCTCTAATAAAAAAAACTTGATCTCGGATTTCCAATAGAATAAGAAATAAAAATTTCTTTACTATAATTTTTAATCAAGAGTATCATCTTTCATTATAAAACAATGAAATAAAATTAGCACTGGAATCATACAAAAACATTTACTTAGCCGCCTATACATGTGCAATGGGCAGATTTAATTTCATCATTTTCTATGATGACCCATGATTGATTTGGTTTATTTTTGACCCTCATGGATGGCATGACAAATGTAGACATCAGTTTTACGTTAGGCAAAATCTGTGGCACATATATCAATACTTCCTGTACCTTTCCTATAATATACCGTTCAATTAATTAACATAGAGATAAATTTTAAGATTTTTTTTTGTTGTTGTTAAGAAGATCAATAATGATGAAGGATATATATCTGAGATCTGAAGAGATTTCTTGTATTATACTTTTAAACTACAAATTCTTTATAAAAAATAAATTTAAATGGGAGAAAATAATTATATTCCAAATTCAGTGCTGAAAAACTAAGAGCAAAAGAAAATCTACAGTCATTATTTTCTGCCCTAGTGATAAAAATTTTTGAGTATAACAACATTGCTTCATTCACAATAAATATAACTATTAAATCTAAAATTGTTAATTTTATTTTCCATTAAAGGTGTTATGCATAAATATATCCAGCTGAAGTTACAGACTTTAAATTACTTTTAAACTGGCCTTTAAAATTAGATTTTTAACCCGTCAGTAGTCGCATGTCGGTCTTTTCGCCGCCCGTATAACTTATCTTCTCCTAACTTATATCACATTACAAATTACAAATACAACGGAGATCTACCATGTAGCTGATTTTGAAGCTCTCTCGACCACTTTAGTGAAGTAACAGGACATCTCTGCTTTTCTTTCAGGTACATTTTAGAAACAAAGTTGAAATTGGCGAAAAAGTCTACGTAAAAATCACTAATGTCAGTTCATTTTTACTTTTTCCAACTACTCCAGATCTCATGAATAAAATGCATAATATAAGAAAACTGCGAATTTATATCTTCGTTGTAATGTTATTTACGTATATTAGGTGAAAAATATTTCTTATTTTGCATATTTGGTATGCGGGGCCAGTGGCGAAAAGACCGAGCGCGACTAATGACGTTGTGAAAAAAGTCGCGACTACTCGCGGGTTAAAGGGAATTATACAGTTGGCAAAAAAAGTATTTGTACACTTCATTTTTTTAAATTATAATGAAATTAAACAAAAGATTTAAGCTAAAAATACTGTAATACATTAATTTAATGCATTATAATATTATAGAAACAAAAACAAAATTAAACGAATCGATTTTTTACATTATAATAAACAAATATGCAAAAATATAATGCAAAAAAAGTATTTGTACACTATATTAATGTAATATAATTAATGAAAATTTAGTAAAATGATACAAACTAATCTTTTGTGCGAATTCATTTAGCGTTTATGACTACTTCTAGATGGTGTGACATAGATTCCACCAACTTTTTTGTAACGGTCTGGTTAATGTTATTCCATGACACAATAAGAGCTTCTTTAAAACTTTTTTTTAGTAATACATATTTTTTTTTTCGGATTTTTGCATCCAATAGCATCTGCAAATTTTCTATTGGATTAGAGTCTAGAGATTTTAGAGAAGTTACCAATCGTCTTCGAGTATTGTCGTAAGCATGTGCTGGTGATCACAGCAGAATGCTTTGTTCGTTATCCTGCAGAAAGTGAAAAGCTTCCTCTATGCATAATTTCTTAGCACAGTTTAATAAATTATGGCGCGACACATCAATGAATGTTAAACCTGTCCTTCCATTGTCAACAAATTTTAAATGTCCTGCTCCATTAGAAGCTATACACCCCAAAAGTATAATATTCCCCCCAACATGCTTGATAGTTTGAAGTATACGTTTTGGATCTAGAACAGATTTATTTTTACACCAATTTTTTCAAATGCTTGATGGTAAGAAAATTCCGAATTTTCCCTCATCAGAAAAAATTACTGTTTTCCAAAAATCCAATGATTTATTTCTGTATGCGAAAGCGAATACTATGCGTTTTCACCTATTTGTTTCGCTGATGAATGGATTTTTCCTTGAGGTTCTTCCTTTTAAATCTGCATTGAGAAGAATATTTTTTATTGTTTGAGGTATTACTCTGATGCGAGAAGATGTCGCAAGGTCTCCAGCAAATTTTTGAACCGAACGCATAGGATTTTTTAAAGCTTTTTTAACAACACTCCCTTTTTCCCCCATTGTTAGTTTGAAGAGAAGTCCTGGTTTTTGTTGAATTTCGATGCATCTAATTTATTCATAGTTTCTCACTATGCATCCAATAGTGTAGATGGTAATTTAATAGCTTTTACAAATTCTTGTTGCGAGTTTCAATTTTTATTATGCTCAATAATAGGATTTCATATATCTAGAGGTGCCTCTCTAGTTTTAGGTTCTATTCTCAATTACTTCAAGAGCAAATTAAATTAAATGTCAGAAAAATATAATATGAAGTTAAAAATTATTAACAGCTTCTGTATAAGTAGTCCTTTGAACCATAAACACTATAAAACACAGTACATATCAGGATGGAGAAATGTACAAATACTTTTTTTGCAAGAAATTTTTTAACTTTTCCTATTAGAAAATTATTTTACATCTTTATCGAAATTTTCTGTTGTGTAGTTTAAAACGCACGGTAAACAGACTGTATTAAAACTGTTTTTGACAAAATATCTGTTTTTATTTAGTTAAAAATTAAAAATTTTAAGGTGTACAAATACTTTTTTTGCCAACTGTATGCACAAGTTGGAAAAGGCTGGATTTAGTGGCATATTTACAAATACTTTAATGACAGGCACATAATATACATTTACAACAAAGTGAAACTTAATCAACATATCTGTATACATAAAAGAAGGGTTGGCATTTCAAACAAAATAAAAATGTGTAGCAGGATGCTCAGCATCAAGAATCCAATGAAAATGCAGACGTCAAAATTATATACAGTTTGGAAAAGGCTGGATTTAGTGGCATATTTACAAATATTTTAATGATACATACATAATGTACAATGAAAATACAAACTCTAGAGAAATTAGATAAATAGAAGTACAGTGTCTAATTAGAGACATTTACAAAAATGAATTTAATCACAGACACATAATATATACATCTGAAGGGAATCAAAAAATATTTATGCGAACAAGAATTATTATAGAAGTAATAATGAGGTGTTATAAAAAATTTAACATTTGTAACTATATAAAAATAAAGCCTGATTTAAAATAAAAAGAAAAAAGAAACATCATACTTATATTAAATGTACTTTACACTGTGCTTTATTTAAAAGCAGATGCAGAACTGTAAACCAGCTTTAGATTGTAAATGGTTTTGTATGCCTTTGCATCTGGTTACTAAATAAAATTTTACATTTCTTTCTTTTAAATTGCAACAATTTGGCATCTCAATTTGTTTACAACTGTCAATCACAATAATACTGATATGATCATCTCTAATCACAATTTCATTTTTGATCCATTGATCTTTGTTGTGCTACCACAGTCTTTCAGTCTCTCTACAAAGTCTATATATGCCTGTTGTTGATCACTTTAAGCCATCTTTGTCTAAATATTCATTTAAAAATGTTATGTTCTGTGGCAAATTTGGTTTGTTTGGATCTTCAACTGTTTTTGCACATTCAACACAAACATCACAAAGTTTTTGCTTAAGGATCCCATTTAATGTTGCACCAGCTAAATAATACACATCATTTTCTTCATCAATTGTGAGAGGTTTACAAAGAACATTAGGGTTCATATTTGGTGTTTCAGCCACACAGTTCATAATATTATCCAAACTTGTTGAGAATGAAGTATTTGATGTTGAGGCTATATTTTGATCAATTTCAGAAACATCATTTTCCTTATCAGCAAGATCAAATAAGTGAAAATCATTGTCAGGAGTATAATTTGTTCCTTTTAAATCAGCAAAAATTGCGATACACAAATCAATTTAATAGCTATTCTTGCTTTTAGGGCAGTTGGTTTTGTGCCTGCTTTTCTTCGAACTTGAGAACACATTCTCAAGTGCATCCTGAGAGAGTCGTCCAGACATGAAAAATTTGAAACCAGCCTCAAAAGCTTATTCTGCTAACTTGGTGACATTCTGTGTAGACATAATTATGCCTGTTTGTACAGGTTTCCAGCTCTTTCCAAACTGTGTATGTTGTATAACATCAATAACATCTTACAAATACTGAAACTTTCTTTCCTTGTTATTTATCGTAATGGCTCTCCCTCAAGGGATTTTGTGCCACTAAACCTTATACAACCAACCAAAGATCTGGAGGTCATTATTGAAAATCAGTCACAAATAAGCCTTATCCAAAAAGCTGTTGCCAGACATTTTGCGTTAAGTGTTCCAACACAGCCTTTTCAATAGCACCAGCAGTTGTTGTACAAAAGAACTGAACTGCCATCGCTACATTCATTTTTTGACGATTGTCTGGGAATAGATGCTCCTTACTTAAATGGTATAACGTACCTGTGCCACGATTCATCTCTTTTTCCCACAAATACTTAATACATCCTGAGGAGACTTGTCTGCTTACAAACCCTTCTCTTTCACAAACAAACTGAGGCAAAATGAATGATGAAGAAAGAATAGCAGAATGCATGTTTTTAATTAAATGCGGAACATCTGCAATCACATAAAGTGTGTCTGAGCCTTCAAAAATAAATGATGTCTGCCTTTCAAATCTCTTCACACCAACATTTAATTCCTTCCACATTGCCTTGTTGCAGCTGCCCATATCAGATAGACTGCTTTAAGAACAAGCCTAATACCCTGACTAGCAACAATGCATCTGGACCTTAAATCGTACATGTCATGACCAGATGTTGAATCATGTTTGATTACTTGTTTCCACTTTGTTTTTAATCCCCTGGCTAAACAACTGTGTAGTGTTTTCCAGGACCATTTTTGGAACCTAGGGTTACGCCACCAATAAATTGTTTTTCTGAAGTATCGAAATCCTTCACAGGCGAAATTTTTATTTCGTCCACCATCAATGCACACCATTTATCAATTTCAGACATGCATGAAACTTAATTTTTCATGGCGTGTATGATGGAGTGAAGGATTCCAAAATCGACATTAATGCATTGCATTCTTCTATTTAGCGTGCTGTATGCTGGGGGTGGATAGCCTGTGCTCCTCAAGTACTTATAACCGATTTTGCCAAGTGCAAAACATAATTTCAGAGAATTTTTAATGCCTTTGTTAGACCAATGATCTTAATTAACCCGTTCGCGAGGGAGCATGCATTTTGAAGTGTGCATCTGAGGACTGAGAGACTGAATCCTTAACATAAGTAAAATATACAGCAATAATGTGTCCTGGCACTAAAATACACAAAATGATAAAAATGAAATGGGGGGGGGGAGGGAAGAAGAGAGTTCATGTGACAATAAGGGAGCTCAAAATTATGTTCCGAAAATGCTTAACTAAAACTTAACAGCTTCTAAAAGATAGTATTTGTAGAGTTGCTTAAAAAATCTTATGCTCTGTGAATCTATCATCCTAATTATAACTCAATTTTTTTTTTTTTTTTTTTTTAATTAAAAAATAAAAATGGAATATACAATTTAACTATTAATAACTTTAAAAATTCTATAAATAAATATGACAAGTATATGTTTCACACCATTTGTCTTCTGCATTAAATATTTGCCCATTTAATTTGAAGAAAAAAAAAGAAAGAATTTTAGCATTTGGGGCTTCTTTTCTTCTGGGGCCCCTATACTTCAGCCTACTGAACCTAATAGATAATCTACTAAACTTAATATGTGATTTTGATAAAAAAACAGCTTATAGGAAAATGAAATCGACAATTTTAATAAACTCAAAAATAGACAAAAAATGCTACTTTTAAAAGTTTTTTCTAAACTTATAAGCTTCCATTTGATTTTCATTTTTTTTTTTTTTTTTTTTTCAAAGTGAAAATAAAGATCTTAATTAGTGATAAAATGATGGAATGTTTTATATAACCATGTGTTACATTTTTATTCCTTGTTCTTTGTTATGCTTCTAGATATTTGCAGAATGTTGTGCTGCCATACAGATATGCAGAGGAGGACTTAAATCTCTAACTCTATTAATCTGTGTTGTTCGTTTTAAAAAGAAATGAATTTGATTGAAAATATACACATTTTTACTTTCTTCAATAGAAGAATAAAAGTATTGAAATTTCTTTTGGTTTTCGGGGGATTTACACGTTTCTCACGTTAGAAGTCAGATTCCAAAAATAATGTTCTTACAAAATGTGTCCATGTGTTTGTATGTCTGTGTGTCACCATTCTACCTTCAAAAAGTGTATGAAGATATGCATAGAATTGAACCAAATTTTTTGTGAATATTTTGGCTGTGGCAAGCAAGATTCTCGTTCAATTTTGAAGTATTCCGCCAGAAGAGGGCACTGCAATAAAAAATTTTGCTCCATATTCAATATTGTACTGACTAAAAGTGTATGAAGTTATAAAATGTATGATAAAAATATTATATGCTTAAATAATTCAGAAAGGAGATAGTCTTTGAAGCAAGGATAAAAATAAAAGTTCAATGTTGCATGCCCCCCAGGGGAACACCTTCTTTAGGTATTTATGGGTTTCGCAACTTCGGGATCCCGAGTGATATTTCTCCTTTCCATTTTTCTTCTCTTTTTTAGTTGTCTATCCTTTCTCCTTTGTTTCACACTTTTTAGTCTCCTTTTTTCAGTTTGTTATCCCTCTTTGTTCTTGTTTGATATTTTTACTAACTTTTTTGTTCACTTATTCTTTGTTTTACTGACTTTGTTCTCGTTCTTTCGTTAAAGAAAAAAAAAATAATTCATAAAAGACAAAATTAAGTTCCCTCTCAAATTACTTTTATTATAGTAGTGGATTTTTTTTATTCACATGAGACACTCTGGGTGTTGAGGTTTCTTTTAACCTCATCGCCTCGTTTCATCCTTTTTAGAATAATATCGAGTCCCAGGGACAGGGCATCTCCGAGCTCCGGTTCCGAGTACGGGGGGGCACCATGCTTGCATGGTGGTTTTTAGGAGTAACCCCAGAAGACTGGTTCCTTTCGTCGTTTGGGCTGGCTGTAGGTTGGACAGAGCTGTAAAGGCTTACCTACGGCTACCCATTCTTCCTGGGAAAGAACTGGAGCTTTGAAGATGCTATCGAGTTTAACCCAATGTTCGAAAAACGTGGGGGTCTGTTGAAAATAGTTTTTACCCTTTTGAGACCTGCACCAGAAGTAACGGTAAGAAGAAGGGTCGGTGACCAGGCCCGATGCCTGGCGTTTTATAAATTCTCTATCTAATATGGTGACAAATCGGGGAAATAAGACATGCGATGTGGTAGCCCCACAAGCCCTCATTGCTTCAAGCTCAGGCCTGCCAGTAGACTAAAATGACGGCCAAATTAATTCTTGGGCCGATAGATCAGATGATTCATGTTCTGAAAGATTTTTTTGTAGTCAAAAGACAAGAAGGCACATTTGACAAAACTTCCCTGTCTTTGGTTCACAAATCCATTCAAGGATTGATTGGTGAGCCAAAAACAATAAAAAAAAATACGATCTGGTGAACTCTTAATTAAGGTACACAATAGCACTCAAGCTCTAAATTTAAAGAAATGTACACACTTTGCCAATATCATTTATCTCAATAAGTCTCCATAGAACTTTGAACACATTTTGTGGGGTAATATCTGAATCAGATCTTTTGCATGTTGCTGATGAGGAAATAGTAGAAAATTTGAAAGAGCAGAATGTCTTAGAAGCTAGGCGAATAATAATCTACCATACAGACGAAAATATTCCAACCAGTCGAATTCAGATTCCAACTAAACACATAATTCTTACTTTCAACTTCCCCCAGGGGAATACCTTCTTTAGGTATTTACGGGTTTCGCGACCCCGGATTCCCGAGCGATCTTTCTCCTTTCCTTTTTTCTTCTCTATTTTAGTTGTCTATCCTTTTCTCTTTGTTTCACACTTTTTAATCTTCTCTTTTCAGTTTGTTATCCCTCTTTGTTCTTGTTTTTTTTACTAACTCTTTGTTCTTGTTTGTTTTCTTACTAACTCTTTGTTCTTGTTTGGGATTTTTAGATTAACTTTTTGTTCACATTGTTCTTTGTTCTACTAACTTTGTTGCTGTTCTCTTGTTTAAAAAAAAAAAAAATGAAAAAAAAATTTAAAATGACAAAAGACAAAAAATACACCATTTTTTTTTTAAAGCTCCCTCTGATATAACTTCTATATAGGCAATAGTGGTTTTTTTTATTCACGTGAGACACCCTGGGTGTTGAGGTTTCTTTTAACCTCATCGACTCGTCTCTTCCTTTTAAGGTTGATATCGAGTCCCAGGGTGCAGGGCATCTCTGAGCTCTGGTTCCAAGTACGGGGGGCGCCATGCTTTATGGTGGGTTGTTAGGAACAACACTGGAGGACTGGTGCCTTTCGACGTAAGGGCCGGCTGTAGGTTGGACAGAGCTGTAAAGGCTTACCTACGGCTACCCACTCTCCCTGGAAAAGAGCCGGAGCTTCGGAGATGCTATCGAGTTTAACCCAATGTTCGAAAAACGTGGGGGTCTGTTGAAAATAGTTTTCGCCCTTTTGAGACCTGCACCAGACGTAACGGTAAGAAGAAGGGTCAGTGACCAGGCCCGATGCCTGGCGTTTTTTATCTTTCCTCTCTCATTATGGATACAACTTTAGGAAGCAAGACATGCGAAGTGGTAGCCCCACAACCCACTTCCTGATTCAAGTGTTCTTTCTTTAGTCAACAACCACTCTGAGACTATCAATCCTCAGAATATCTCTACTTCCTGGGCTGATAGGTCCGAGAACATCATTTCTTCCAAGTTCGAAGATAAAATCCATATAACGATGATGGTAAATGTAAAGATAGTCCCCAATCTAATAGGGATAATGCTCGTTTTTTTGTTGTGAAATGCAATGATGGTAATTTTGCCCTTAAATCACCATTTCTTATTCAGAAAGCTATACAAGGACTTGTTGGCGAACCCAAATCCATTAAAAAATTGAGATCCAGTGACTTACTTATTGAAGTTAAAAACTCAACCCAAGCTGAAAATCTAAAGAAATGTAAATTTTTTGCTAATATACCAGTTTCTGTCTCAGCTCATAACTTTCTAAATAGTTCACAAGGTGTCATTTCTGAACAGGATCTTATATTTGTACCCGAATCAGAAATACTTGAAAATCTTAAAGAACAGCATGTTACACAAGTCCGAAGAATAACAATTAAAAGAGAAGATAAAATCATCCCAACTAAACATATAATTCTTACTTTTGACATACCAAACTTGCCTACCAATATAAAAGCTGGATATTTAAATTGCCCTGTCAGACCTTATATTCCAAACCCTTTACGCTGTTTTAAGTGCCAGAAATTTGGCCATTCCAAGACTAACTGTCGTGGAACACTCACTTGCGCTCGATGTGGAGAAAAAGGACATGATAATGAAGGCTGTGCAGCTCCTGTTCAATGTATAAACTGTCAGAAAAATCACCCGTCATATTCTAAATCATGTGAAATTTGGAAACTTGAAAAAGAAATCCAAACTGTGCGGACAAAACAGAACATTTCATATCCAGAAGCTAAAAAAATAGTGAAATCCAGAAAACCAAGTGTCGGTATAACTTACTCTGCTGCTTTAACCTTTGCTCCTTGTTTCACTCTCATTGTGGTTTCCTTTTCGGAGGTGAGGGCAATTCTGCATGAGCCTATACATCCTGTATATCGACTCATGGGGAATTGTAAACCACCCACGTGTTGGCGTGCGTGGCGACCCGAGTCCCTGGAAAGGGGGATCCTGGCAGTTGAGGGAAACCAACACACTGCTTTGGCCTCTGCTTCAGGTAGACGGGAGGTGCATTTGGTCCCGTATGCATCAATCGGCTGGTCAGCTGACTTTTGTCACTGGCTTTAGGGATCAAGTGATCGAGCAACTACTAGTCATCTCGTTAAGGGTGGAGACTGACATAGGGTTGTCTTGTGACTGTATGGGCCCTGGTTAGCACTGGTGCACGAATGTGCATCCCCTTGTAGGGCTCGGGAGAGGGTGGTGCGGCCGGGGTCTGAATTTTATTCTTTTAAATATGGATGGAAACACTTCTTTTCCTTCTACTTCTCTCCCTAGCGGAGAGCAACAAACTGTACTGTCTTCGAAGAATACTCGCTTTTTCATTGTGAAACGTACTGATAGCCACTCTGATTGCTCGTTTAAAAAAACTTCACCATTTCTCATAGCAAAAACTTTCCAGTCTGTTTTAGGAGATGGTCACACTCTCAAAAAACTACAATCTGGTGATTTGCTGGTTGAGGTTTCTACAACCAAACAATCACAATTTCTCTCAAACTGCATTACAATAGGCACATTTTCTGTTTCTGTACAAGCACATAAAACCTTAAATACAAGCCGTGGAGTAATATCTGAACCAGATCTTTTATACTCCACCAACGATGAAATTTTAGAAAATTTAAAAGACCAAAATATCATAGATGTACGCCGTATCACCATCCGTAAAAATGAGCAGGTAATTCCCACTAAACATATTATTCTGACCTTCAATAGCACTACTCTACCACCTAGAATTAATGCAGGATATCTAAACTGTAAAGTCAGACCCTATATACCAAACCCTACCCGCTGTTTTAAATGCCAGCGTTTTCTTCATACTAAAACAAATTGTCGTGGATCCCTTACCTGTGCACGTTGTGCAGAAGTGGGCCATGACAATAATTTATGTGAAAAATCCGAACGCTGCGCTAACTGCAAAGGAAATCATACAGCATATTCCCGCAAGTGCCCTAACTGGAACCGTGAAAAAGAAATAGTTACCATAAAAATTACTCAAAACTTATCTTATCCAGAAGCCCGCAAACTTGTTGAAAATAGAACCCCATCTGTTGGAATTACCTACTCCAGCTTACTCAGGAGGCAATCAACAGCCGTAAGACACACGGCTACACAAACTGATGTAACATATCCGCAAGATGATTCAACCGTAACGCAATCTACTAACACCACATCCCTTGAACCAGTAAAAATAACTGACTTGGAGAAGAAACAACAGAAAATTACAGCTCTATCCAATAAGTCTACTCAACCCCAAAATAAAACAAAAGCTGCCACGAATACCATAATACCACAGAAACCTGATATCCCCAGAAAACAGAACCAAAAAAAACCCGCTCTACAAACGACTAAACAGAAAACCTCAACTCCAGTTTCTCTACAGTGGAAGACTGTGGGGAAGGGGAAGCAAAAATCTGGTATCAGTTCAGTAATGAAAAACATTAAAGATCCAAAACAACTGAAGCGTTACGCGGATGAAGTTATGGATGCCGAGTTATACTGCAGTGACTTGGATGCTGATGAAAATATTATATTCGAAGAATATGTGTCTGACCAAACTGTCTCTCCAAAATCAGTACACTCTAAACTTCCCCAAATTCCACTAGATAAAAAGAACACAAAAATTGCTATCAAAAATTCATCTTTAAAACAAAGTCATAGATCAGATTCTGCAAAACATAATCTTCAAACTATTAAATCCACTACAGTATCTGAAACTCCTGCAAAAAGGAATAAAATACAAAAAAATGAGACAAATCTAGGCAAAGATGATAAAATAAATCAAATAATTGTGGAGGATGAATACACTATGGAAATTCATGCTGAACCGGATGCTGAATTGGACGATGGAGATAGTATGTCTACTACCTCCGAACAAAATGACATAGATACATTTATCTAACTTTCTTTTTTATGACTAATATTATATCGTGGAACTGCCGTGGATATCACAATAAACACGACGAAATCCGTTATATTCTCTCGGACCATCAACCATTAATCTTTGCCCTACAGGAAACTCATCTAAAGCCCACTGACAAAGCAAAATTACGCAGCTATACAACCTACCGGAAAGATATGACAGCTAATGAAAGGGCCATTGGTGGTGTGGCTGTTTTTATTTCCAATAATTTACCCCATTCTCCTATTTCTTTAAATACTAACCTTCAAACTGTCGCAGTCCGTGTACACATTAAACAACTCATAACAATATGCACCATTTATTTACCTCCAAATCAAAATATTCAACCAGCAGATCTGGATTCTCTTCTTCTCCAACTCCCCATGCCTTTAATTATGGTAGGAGATTTTAATGCCCATAGCCAACTGTGGGGTAACTCTGATAATAACCGACGTGGAGATATAATAGAGAAATTAATTTCTGACAATGGCTTATGCCTACTTAATAATGGTGATTATACTTATTTTCATGAACCGAGCCATACTTTCCATGCCATAGACCTTTCCATTTGTTCCCCATCACTTTATCCGTTATGGAACTTCGGGGTTTCAGACGACTTGCATGGCAGTGACCACTTCCCTATTTTTACTGCATTGACTGGTCCTGATGGTGGTTCTAATAACTATCCAAAAAGGTATGTATATGACAGAGCTATACTGCTCTTGCAAATATTACAGATAACATGATAGCTGATGATATTGACAAAGCACTTGATAATATAACATAATGTATTATCAGTGCAGCTGATGCTAGCATTCCAAAAACTTCTTCCTCTCTTAAACACAGAAAATCATGGTGGAATAGTGACTGCCAGGCGGCAAAAAAGAAACAACAAAAAGCTTGGGGTCTTTTTCGGAGGTACCCAAATAACAATAACTACATATTATATAAAAAAGCAAAAGCTGAAGCTAGAAGAGTGCGACGTAAAAGCCAACGTGAATCCTGGGTTAACTATGTATCAAGCATAAACTCAAATACCTCCAGTAAAGAACTGTGGGCTAAAGTGAAAAAATGTATGGGCATTTACTCTGAAAATCACATTTCTATTTTAAAACATAACGGTCAAACTATCACCTCTCCTAAGAACATAGCCGAGACTATAGGGTCTACCCTAGCTTCTATTTCAAAATCAGACGCATATCCAGAACTTTTTTTATCATACAAAAGACGAACTGAAAAGACCAGGATTGATTTTAATTCTCATAACTCTTTTTCATATAATGTACCATTTACAATGTCAGAACTTTTAAAATGTTTGCAAGATAGTCGCTTATCTGCCCCAGGTCACGATGGCATCACCTATATCATGATCAAGCATTTGTCTGCACCCTCTCTTGACGCTCTGCTTTCTTTTTATAATAGAATTTGGATGGAACAGATTTTTCCTCGAGCGTGGTGTAGAGCTATTGTGATTCCTTTTCCTAAACCTGGAAAAGATGCTTCCAATCCAAGTAATTATAGGCCTATCGCACTCTCTAGCAACCTTTGTAAATTACTTGAAAATATGGTCATTTGCCGCCTCGTGTATGTTTTAGAGACTAACCATATGCTAACTGCTTTTCAAAGTGGTTTCAGACGTGGTAGGTCAACTATCGATAACTTACTCCATCTTGAACATTATATTCGAACAGCCTTTCTCAAACGCAACCATTTGGTGTCAGTTTTCTTTGACATGGCGAGAGCCTATGACAGAACATGGCGATACGGAATTCTCAGAGATCTTTTTAACATGCACTTCCGCGGGAACCTGCCAATTTTTATCAAAAATTTTCTTGCCATTCGACTTTTTCAAGTCCGAATTGGGGGCACTTTGTCTAGCTTTTATGAACAAGAGGAGGGTGTACCCCAGGGAAGTGTCCTGAGTGTCACCCTCTTTGCTATTAAAATAAATGACATCCTTAAGCAGCTTCCTCCCTCAGTGAAAGGAGATTTATATGTAGATGACTTCCGTATCATGTGTATGGGACAGGATATTTGTTTTATTGAAAGACAGTTGCAAATTGCAATCACTCATATTATTAATTGGACTAATAAAAATGGTTTTATTATATCTCATGACAAAACTTCTTGTGTGCATTTTTGTAGACGTAGGGATCTGCATCCAGATCCTGAAATTTTTATTGGTTCAACCCAAATACCTGTTGCGGACAGTGTTCGCTATTTGGGTTTAATTTTTGACAAGAAACTTACTTTTTTACCTCATATTTTAAACTTACGGACGAAATGTGAAAAATCACTGAATATACTTAAAGTACTTTCTAACACTTCTTGGGGAGCAGACCGTACTTCTCTTATTAAAATATACAGGGCTGTGATCCGGTCAAAGATCGACTATGCCTGCCAGGTCTATGGCTCAGCTAGAAAATCTGTTCTTGAAAAACTTGACACAGTACACCATAGCGCACTTCGTGTTTGCTCTGGTGCATTTCGTACATCACCTGTTTTAAGCTTATATGTTGACTGTAATGAACCTTCATTACATTATACCCGTGAAAAACTTTCTTTGGGGTTGTTTTACCGTCTCCTTTCACATCCTAGTCATCCACTTCATACATACATTTTAAACTCTGACAATGATATTCTTTATCAAAATCGTCCATCTTGCGTCCCGTCTTTTGGAGTCAGAATGAGAACCATAATCAGCAATAGCCCTTTGAATAATATTGGGGTGAGCACATATCCATTGCATATGTATCCTCCCTGGAATCCACCTGTTATCACAACCCTCCATCCCTTCAAAGGTTATGACAGAAAGAACTTAGCCCCTACAGCCTTTAAACAATTATTTGCTGCACATCGTGCAATTTTTAGCGATCACTTGGACATTTATACGGATGGATCAAAAAATCGTAATATTGTAGGTTGTGGTATATACTGTGATAGTATGACCCTTAGTTATCGACTTCACCCTTCTACATCTATATTTACAGCCGAATTGATTGCAATTGAGAGAGCCATGGCGCACATTTCTAATCATCAAAATACCTCCTTCATAATTTATACTGACTCAAATAGCTCTATTGACGCATTAAAATCTTTTAAAAAGCATTCTTATGTCTCAGACATCCTGGACTTTTATACTAAATTGACTAGACGTGGCTACAAAATTTTATTTTGCTGGGTTCCTGGACACATGGGCATTCCTGGTAATGAAAAAGCTGATCAAGCGGCAAAACTTGCCTGTAATCCATTGCATCATAAAATCCCATTCTCAGACGTTAAACTAATTATAAAACATTTTATTCATAATAAATGGCAAGAGAGCTGGAATTTCGAGAACAATAATAAGTTGCATTGTATCAAACCAACTATCATGACCTGGCCTCCGAACTATCCAAGAAAAACTGACGTTCTTCTGACTCGTCTGAGAATTGGACACTCTAGAATGACTCATAAACATCTTTTACTACGGGAGGATGCACCCATGTGTCCACACTGCCATTTTGATTATCAAACCATTCGTCATATTCTGATGGACTGTCCGGGCCTCCGACACTTGTATCGCTTCTATTTTAATTCATCATCACCAGTCTTGACGAACCTCATTGGGGAAACACCTCATGGGGCACTCTTTGCTTTTTTAAAACATGCGGGCTTTTATTTTATGATTTAGGATTTCACTATTTTTTTATCTTTGACATTCTTTTTTGGCATTCTGGATGGAAACCCCATCCAAATGCCTTCTTGAAATTAACAATTCTGCATTTCACTATCTTTAATTTTATTCTTGTTTTATCACACTTTTATGACTATATTTACCTCATCCAGATAGCTTTTTGTTTTTAAATATTCGTTTAATTCCATGTTTTTTATATATTTTGTCTTTGTTTGGCGCAGCATGTCCCTGAAGGGATTTTGCGCCATTAAACCCTATCAACCAACCAACCAACCCTCCATGGCAGCCTCCTAATATGACCACTCTCCATCCACTCAAAGGATTTGATAAAAGGAATTTGCCTCCTGCTGTTTTCCAACAATTATTTGCTGTTCATCGAGCAAACTACAGTTCTTACACTGATATATACACAGATCGCTCCAAAAGAGGAGATACTGTTGGATGTGGGGTTTTTTGTGATAACACTTCTTTGAGTTATCGTGTTCATCCATCCACTTCTATATTTGCTGCTGAATTGATTGCAATACACAGAGCAATGTTTCACATCTCTCATCATCGTAATAGATCCTTCATTATCTATACTGACTCTAGTAGTTCTATTGAGGCCATTAAATCATTTAATAAGCATCCATTTGTCACTTCCATCCTTGAGCTTTATAATAATTTGACAACACGTGGCTATAGTATTTTATTCTGCTGGGTACCGGGACATATGGGTATTCCTGGAAATGAAAAAGCTGATGAAGCAGCAAAACATGCTCTTATTCCATTAAACTATAAAATTCCATTCTCAGACGTCAAACTACTCATAAAATACTTCATTTATAATAAGTGACAAGATAGTTGGAATCTGGAGTACAATAATAAACTACACCATGTTAAACCTATCATCACAACCTGACCTCCGAACTATCCAAGGAAAACAGATGTCATTCTAACTCGTCTGAGAATTGGACATTCCAGGATCACTCATAAACATCTTTTACTTCGAGAGGACGCACCTATGTGCTCATATTGTCATTTTGTTCAGTTAACCATTCATCACATTTTGACTGACTGTTCTGGTTTGCGACACTTATATAGAGTTTATTTTAAGACTTCTTCACCTAATTTGACAAACCTCATTGGGGATACACCTCATGGGGCACTCTTTACTTTTTTAAAACATGCCGGATTTTATTTTGAATTATAACTTCTTTCGTTTGTTTACAACTTTCATTTATATGTTCTTTGACATTTGGATGCGATTCCTACCCTGTCCTTGTTTTTTATTGATTTAGAACTTAAACTTTACCTTTCCTAACTTTGACTACATCTGGATGGGGTACCCCATCCAGATTGCTTTTTTCATTGTTTATTTTCACTCTTTTATTTTCCTAGTTAACTTGTTTTTGGCGCAGCATGTCCCTTAAGGGATTTTGCGCCATAAAACCCTATATAACCAACCAACTTGACCATTGCTTCACCTGTCCTTTTGCATGCGTAATGAGTTTCTTTTAGTTTCTCTTCTAGTATATATACTTTGATAATAGCTTAGATCCTTGTCTTAATGTTTCAGTATAAATGATTATGTTCGTTGCTCTTCTGTTTAATAGTTATGTTTAGGTTTATAGTTCTGTTTAATTTACGTGCCTATCAGTGTGCCGTTCTTCAGTTTTTGTTAATTGTTTTATTAACCGAACTTATTTAAGAGACCGCCTTTGCAGTATTTCGTCACCTTCTTCTCCCGATGTTCAAGATAGCTGGCAGGTGTTAGGAAGTGGTTTTTAATGCTGGACTTAAGTCAGCCACCTGCTTCGTCTCTGTTTGTTTTTGAGGAATGAATTGTGACGATAGTGATGTTTATTTTAAATGAAGTTTCTCCAGGAATGTCCTTACCGTGTTTGTGGATAGATAAGCTAAAATATGCTTCGGATCATCAGCTCATTACCTCACAGTTGTTTTCCCATGAAGTCTGTTTATATTTAGTTTTCCATTTTAATTGTTTAATAGATATAAATGCTTTTGTTAATTATATTGCTTTTATCTTTATTTTCTTTTAAATAAAAATTAGTTTGTTTTTAACTTATTTGTATTTATTTCATCAACATACAGTATTTTAGTTATTTAATTTTCTAGACTTTAACTTTTTACAGGTTTAGCGACTAAAAGCAAAAGCTTCCATTGTGCTAATTAATTTTAATCTCTGCTAATCTTTAATATTCAAAATTTAAATCCGTCATATACTAATATCTGCAGCATTGATAACACATTCGGTAATATTATCAAGCGCATTGTCGATGTCACCCTCTATCATATCGCTTGTTATATTAGCATTGGTGAAAGTTGGCCAATTCGCCTATCATAGATATAACATTTAAAACAATTATTAGAATTAGAGCGGAGTAGTCAGAGTGATAAAAGTAGGGAAATGAACGCTGCCATGCAGGCTATTAGAAACCCAGATGTTCCAATATGGATAAATGGAAGGGGAGCCAATAATGAGATCTATAGCATGAAAGGTGCGCGATGGTTCATGGAAATGCGTATGATCACCATTATTGAGTAGGCATAAGCCATTGTCAGAAATTAGTTTTTCTATTGTATCACCGCGTTGATTACTGTCAGAATTACCTCACAGTTGGCTATGAGCATTAAAATCACAGAGCATGATAAAAGGAGAGGGGAGTTGGAGAATGAGATTATCAAGATCTGCTGAATGAATGAACGGGTTTGGTGGTAAGTATATAGTATAGATAGTAATAAGTCGGTTAAGTTTATATGTGCACGGATTGCAACAGCTTGTAAGTTAGTATTCAAATTAATTTGTGAATGAGTTACACTGCGAGACATAAAGAGTGCCACTCCACCAGTGGCGCTGTCACTACCAGTAAAATCTTTTCTGTATGTTGCATAGTTGCGTAATTTCGCTTTGTCGTTAAGTTTAAAAAAAATGAGTTTCCTGAAGAGCCAAGCAGAGTGGTTGATGGTCTGACAGAATATCACGGATTTCATCATATTTGTTGCGATAGTCGCGGCAGTTCCACGATATAATATTGCTCATGAGAGAGGTTATTTTATAGTTTTAGTCAGGCACAGATTCTTCAATACAATATTTTCATCAGCATCCGAGTCACTGCAGTATAATTTGGCATCCATAGCCTCATCCGCGTAATGCTTCAGTTGTTTTGGAACTTTAATGTTTTTTATAACTGAACTGATGCCAGATTTTTGCCTCCCCTTCCCTACAGTCTTCCATTGTAGAGAGCCTGCAGTTAAGGTTTTCTTTTTAGTCGTTTGTAAAGGGGTTTTATTTAGATTGTGTTTTCTGGGAGTATCTCGTTTCTGTGTTATTTTGGTATTCGTGGAAGATTTTGGCTTAATTTGGGGTTGAGATGACTTATTGGATACAGTTGTCAATTTCTGTTGTTTATTTTCTAGATCAATTATTTCAACTGGTTCAGAGGATGGGGTATTGGTTGATTGCGTTACAGTCGATTTACCTTGTGGAGCGATGTGTCTTACAGCTGTTGATTGCTTCTTGTGTAAGCTGGAGTAGGTAATTCCGACAGATGGGGTTCTATTTTCAACTAGTTTACGGGCATCAGGATAAGACAAATTCTGGATAATTTTTATAGTAACTATTTCTTTTTCACGGTTCCAGTTACGGCATTTGCGGGAATATGCTGTATTGTTTCTTTTGCAGTTAATGCAGCATTCGGATTTTTCACATGAGGTATTGTCATGGCCTACCTCTGCACAACGTGTACAGGTGAGAGATCCACGACAGTTTGTTTTAGTATGTCCGTAACGCTAGCATTTAAAGCAACGGATTGGGTTTGGTATATATGGTCGGACTCGACAGCTTAGATATCCTGCTTTAATTCTAGGTGGTAAAGTAGTGCTATTGAAGGTTAGAATAATATGTTTAGTTGGAATTATCTGCTCGTTTTTACGAACGTGGTGATACGGCGTTTGGTGATACGGCGTACATCTATGATATTTTGGTCTTTTAAATTTTCTAATGGTTCATCTTTGGTGGAGTATAAAAGATCAGGTTCAGATAGTACTCCGCGGCTAGTATTTAAAGTTCTATGTACTTGTACGGAGACAGAAAAAGTGCCTATTGTAGTGCAATTAGAGAGATGTTGTGATTGTTTGGCAGTAGAAACCTCAACCAGCAAATCGCCAGATTGTAATTTTTTGAGAGAATGACCATCTCCCAAGACAGACTGGAAAGTTTTAGCTATTAGAAATGGGGAAATTTTTTTTAAAGGAGCAATCAGTACGTTTCACAATAAAAAAGCGAGTAAATGAAGAAGACAGTGCAGTTTGTTGTTCTCCACTAGGGTGAGAGAAAGAAGGAGATGAAGTGTTTCCATCCATATTGAAAAATAATAAAATTCAGACCCCGGCCGCACCACCCTCTCCCGAACCCTACAAGGGGATGCACATTCGTGCACCAGTGCTAACCAGGGCCCATACGGTCACAAGACAACAATATGTCAGTCTCCACCCTTAACGAGATGACTAGTAGTTGCTCGCTCACATGATCCCTAAAGCCAGTGACTAAAGTCAGCTTACTAGCCGATTGATGCATACGGGACCAATATGCACCTCCCGTCTACCTGAAGCAGAGGCCAAAGCAGTGTGTTGGTTTCCCTCAACTGCCAGGATCCCCCTTTCCAGGGACACGGGTCGCCACGCACGGCCAACACGTGGGTGGTTTACAATTCTCCATGAGTCGATATGCAGGATGACATCGGCTCATGCAGAATTGCCCTCACCTCCGAAGAGGAAACCACAATGAGAGTGAAACAAAGATGAAAGGAAGATAAGAGGAGTAAGAGGAAAAGGAAAGGAGAAAGATCACTCAGGTGCCCCGGGGTTGTGAAGCCTGTGAATACCTGAAGAAGGTATCCCCCTGGGGGAATGTAGAAGAGGTGATGGACATTGATAAGGATGCACCAGTTGTTATAGATATGTAATCAAATACAAGATATAAATCAGATATGTATATGTACATATATCATCATCATCAACAAACGTTTTCGATCCACTGCTTGATGTAGGTCTTCACCAGATTTTTCCAATGCTTACTGTCTAGTGCTTTTGTCATCCAATTTACACTGGCTATTTATGTAAATATATATATACATATAAAGATGTGACAACTCTAAGATGACTTGAAATTAAAAAAAAAAACAAATTGCATTTGATGAATTAAAAAGTAAAAATAAAATGCTCAAAAAATCATAAAAAAACAATTATTTTCTGTTATTCAATCAATTGCATTTGACGTTGAAAATTCATTAATCGATAAAATGTTTCACTAGTTAAAAGAATATCAGAAATAGAAATTCATTTCTTAAGAGTCCAGTTGGGCATATTGACATTTAAATAAAATATGTAACAATCTTTAAAAAAAAATTTATTCCATGGCAAAATATGTGAATAGTATTAAAGTAATAAAAATACTCCTGTATCTTAAACCAGACACAAAGAGGTTAAATCGAATACCATAACCAGAGATCGATGCAGTATTATTTTTTTTTTCCCTCTTCGGGGTTTATTTTGTGAAAAGCAAAAGTTACTTTTGTTAAAAATATAAATTTTGTAATGGAAAATGAAATCCATTTACTGTATTCGAATCAAAATTTTATTATTAATAAATTCTTTAAGTCTTTCTGTTAAAGTTTTCCTTTCTAGTGAACTCGTTTTCTATGCAATTTACACATTTAAATCTAATAAAACAAAAATAATCAACAAACAGTCTGTTTTCATGAAATGGAATTTTGTGCAGGGAATTATCTATTACAATAAATTTTGTGAAAGGGCCTGTTTTATTAAAAGGTATTATGTGAAGGAGCCTGTTTTATTAAAAGAAAATATGTAAAATCTGTTTTGTTAAATAGATTTTTTTGAAGTCGCCTAAACTAAACCCCACATCTTCCTAAATTGATCCTGGATAACATACGTTAAAACTAAAAGCAGTAAATTTATAGAACAATGGATGAATCCTTATTGAATGCGACACAGATAACATTTTAAAATATTTATACAAAATAACTACAGATGCTATGAAAAAATGCCAAAAACCTAAATAATATTTTTAACGCTTTCGCTGTATAGATCACAATTCCGAAATACACAAATTCTGTGGCTACCTTGATTTTTAATATTTGAAAAATATTCTACTTCTTATTTCTTAAACTGTTTTTATTGCAGAATCAGCATGCTGCAGGAAATCAATTCTTACATTGTATTGTAGTACAACGCTTTTAAGTAGATTGATTGTGAAGAGGCCTGTTTTCTGAAAGGGAAATATGTGAACTGGTCTGTTTTGTTAAATAGATTTTTTTTTTTTTTTTGGAGGGGCCCAAAGTAAACCCCACTTCTTATCTGAATCGATCTCGGATAACACAACTTAAAAATTAAAAACGGGAAATTTGGACAGCAATAAATGACTCTTTATTAAATGCGACACAAATAAGATTTTAAAATATTCATACAAAAATAACTACAAGTTTAAGCTGAGTAAAAATGCCACTGAAGTAAATAATATTACAATGCTGTCGCTGAATAGATCACAATTCTAAATTACACATGTTCTATGAATACCATGATTTAAATTGTTTAAAAAATATTCTACATCTTGGATTGTTATTACTGCACAAAAATGAATGCTGTATAACAACAATCCTTACGTTGTATTGTAAGACAAAACGCTTTTAAGTGGAATGGTTGTAAAGAGGACTGTTTTCTTAAAATTAATTATGTAAACTGGTCTGTTTTGTTAAATAAATTTTTATGAAGGGGCCCAAAATAAACCCCACTTCTTACTTTAATCGGTCACCAGATAACATAACTAAAATTAAAAGCATAAAATTAATAAAAGTAAGTAATATTTACAATGCTTTTGCTTTATAAATCACAATTCCAAATTAAGCAAGTTCTGTGGATACCATGATTTATAATTGTTTAAAAAATATTCTACTTCTTCGACTGTTTTATTGCAGGAAAGGCATGTTGCATGAAATCAATCCTTACATTGTATTGTAGTACAACGCTTTTAAGCAGATTGAATGTCTTCTCTAACTGTTTTGTGACTTCTGCATCGACAATAGCTATAGGGAATTCCAAGGTTCCATCTAAAATGCAAAAATACCTTTCATTTACAATGGTATCTACTTCGCAGCAGTGGTACTCCATAATTTTGTATTTTCTGTCTTCTGAGACACATCACAGATCATGGTTATCACGGATAACTTTTCAAAAACACACTGCCAGTGAAAAAGAACTTTTTTGCAAACTGTGCATTTTCCTTCAACGCACATCTGTAAATAATGAGAAAAATAAATAATTACAGAAAAGTCTATTCAATTATATGTTAAGGGCTGTGCAAATATAGCATTATCAACTGTTTAACCATTAGTGTCTAGAGTCCCTTTTTAGGGACGATAGCACTTTTCACACCAGTAAATAGGAAGGTAAACACTATTTTTCATGAAACAAATTCCTCAATAAATTAAGATAAAAGTTATTCTTCTTTTTAAAGTGGTGAGAAACCCAAAATTTTATTTTTTAATGAAGAAAATAATTTGGGCATTAATGGGTTAATAAATTCTTCCAATATGTTTCCCCCAAGGGGATACCTTCTTTAGGTATTCACGGGCTTTACAACCCGGGGGCACCTGAGTGATCTTTCTCCTTTCTTTTTCCTCTTACTCCTCTTATCTTCCTTTCATCTTTGTTTCACTCTCATTGTGGTTTCCTCTTCGGAGGTGAGGGCAATTCTGTATGAGCCGATGTCATCCTGCATATCGACTCATGGAGAATTGTAAACCACCCACGTGTTGGCCGTGCGTGGCGACCCGTGTCCCTGGAAAGGGGGATCCTGGCAGTTGAGGGAAACCAACACACTGCTTTGGCCTCTGCTTCAGGTAGCCGGGCGGAGCATATTAGTCCCGTATGTACCAATCGGCTGGTCAGCTGACTTTTGTCACTGGCTTTAGGGATCAAGTGATCGAGCAACTACTAGTCATCTCGTTATGGGTGGAGGCTGACATAGGTTTCTCTTGTGACCGTATGGGCCCTGGTTAGCACTGGTGCACGAATGTGCATCCCCTTGTTGGGCTCGGTAGTGGGTGGTGCTGCCGGGATCTGAATTTTATTATTTATATCATGGATGGAAAAATTTCATTTCCTTCTTTCTCTCTCCCTAGTGGAGAGCAACAAACTGTACAGGCTTCTTCCTTCACTCGTTTTGTTATCATTAAACATACTGATAGTTACTCAGATTGCTCCTTCAAAAAACTTCACCTTTTCTCATTGCTAAAACATTTCAGTCTGTCTTGGGAGATGGTCATTCTCTCATAAAACTACAATCTGGAGATTGGCTACAGAAACCTCAACTAGCAAAACAATCACAACTTCACTCTAATTGCTCCATAATAGGCACCTTTTCTGTTTCTGTACAAACTCATAAAACATTAAATACAAGCCGTGGTGTAATAACCGAACCTGACCTTTTTTACTTCACCAAAGATGAACTTCTAGAAAATTTAAAAGACCAAAATATCATTGATGTATACCGTATCACCATCCGTAGAAATCAGCAGATAATTCCTACTGAACACATCATTCTAACTTTCAATAGTCCAACATTGCCAACAAGAATTAAAGCTGGCTATCTAAACTGCCCAGTCCGGCCATATATACCAAACTCTCTCCAATGTTTTAAATGCCAGCATTATGGCCATACCAATACCAATGGCCAATGTCGTGGCAATGTTACTTGTGCACATTGTGCAGAAGTTGGCCACGACAGTAAAACTTGTGAAAATTCTCAACACTGTGCAAATTGCAAGGGTGACCATACATCGTACTCTCGCTCCTGTCCTATATGGACCAGTGAAAAAGAAATTCGTACACTAAAAATTACTCAGAATTTATCTTACTCCGATGCCCGTAAAGTTGTTGAATCCAGAACCCCATCTGTTGGTGTTTCCTACTCAAGTTTACTTAAGCAGCAATTAAAACCCGTAAGACATATAAGCACTCGGACAGAACCATGTAATCGACCCAGTACCCCAAAGAATAAAACCCGAGATGTCAATTGTTCAATTAAATGTTCTGCAAGTCCGAAATTAGAACGCTGGTTACCTACTTCAGAATCTGTTACTATTCTAAAGTCAATTGAATTCCAAACCAAAAATAAGGCAACTATATCCAATAAAAAAAATCCTGATTCTTCAGCTTCGAATCTCCTGAAACCTGTTACTAATCAAAATACTAATGCAGTTACACCAAATAAAAGAGTTACACCCATTAAAAAAACTGTTGAACATTCTGCTTCGAATACCAAAAGACAAATTCTTTTCAGACTGTGAACCCAAACCTAAAGACAAAAGAAAATAAGGCTCTTCGTAATTCTCACCAATGCAAACTGTTACAAAAAAAACAGTGAAAATCAAATCATGACCCATCTGTTGCTTATTTGAAAGATCCTAAAAAGCTAAACAACTATGTGGAAGAAGCTATGGAAGAATCATATGAGTCAAGTGACGACGAAGGGAACATTGTTTATGAGGAATATGTGCCTGACTGATCTTACCACTTATCTTTTTAATTTCTGTGTTTTTTAAATGTTGTCAACAAATGTTAATTATTTCAATTCAATTTAAATTAATTGATAAATAATCAAGATCTTTTAGTTTAATGAAAAAGGAAAAGTACAACTTATAATGTTTTCAAGAAAACTATTGTTAAATAAATATTCAAAGTGTTTTATTCTACCAAATAACAGTAATAATAACGATAAATACAACTTGTAATAATCTTATGAAAAATGTTAAATATGTAAAAGCTCCTTCTTCTATAACAGCATTTGAATACAAAAAGCTTATAGAAGCTTAAAAGAACAATGATGTCATGAAACAACATGAAGTACTGAGCAGCAATCTATCCAAATATTATAAATAATTAAAATCGTGAAAAAATTTAAATTTCTCCCGAAATTTATGAAATATTCTGACATAAGTTTTTTCCCCCTCGCAATTAAAGGGCTACTTCAGTCCAATGAATAGACCTGTACACTAATGCTAATCCTACGGAAGAAATTTATAAAAAAGTCAATTTTCTCTATCAATTTTTTTTTCTGTCTTCTTTTTCCATTGGTTAGCTGATTTTGATCTGAATGCAAGCTGTTTTTACTTTTTCAATTTTGATTGCAGATATATTTTTATTTGGTGCTTTCGCTTTCAAAACTGATTCCGAAAAAAAAGAGCAACCTCGTAAAAAAAAAAAAAATAATTTAAGCATGGTAAAATGACACTGAGACACCTTTATAAATTTCAAAATCAAAGTCTTTTATTTTAATGGAAAAGAAAAAAAGAAGGCCACTTATAATATTTCTTTGAAAACCCTCGTGAAAAAATTGATAAGTGGTCAAAGTCTTTTATTTGACCGAATAACAATTACAATAATATTAAATACAACTTGTAATAGTTTTATAAAAACTGTTGTTAAATACTAAAAGCTCATTTTTCTATAAATAAATTTAAATAAAATTTTAAAGAACAATGATATCATGAAATAAACGAAAGTACTAAGTAGCAATCTATCTAAATATAATAAATACCGTATTTTCGGGTGTATAGTAGGGCGGAGCGTAAAAACTTTTTTTCGAAATTCTTTTCTCCCTAGCGGGGAAAAGTTGTGTAGTGGTATCACTAACATACTCACAACAATCAATACCAACACACTGCTTTGGCCTCTGCTTCAGGTAGACGGGAGGTGCATATTGGTCACGTATGCATCAATCGGCTGGTCAGCTGACTTTTGTCACTGGCTTTAGGGATTAAGTGATCGAGCAACTACTAGTCATCTCGTTAAGGGTGGAGACTGACATAGGGTTGTCTTGTGACCGTATGGGCCCTGGTTAGCACTGGTGCACGAATGTGCATCCCCTTGTAGGGCTCGGGAGAGGGTGGTGCGGCCGGGGTCTGAATTCTATTTTTTTAAATATGGATGGAACTACTTCTATTCATTCTAATCCTCTCCCTTGTGGAGAGCAACAAATAGTACAGACTTCTTTAATTACTCGTTTTTTTGTCATTAAACGTACCGATAGTCTCTCTAATAACTCCTTTAAAAATACTTCACCATTTCTAATTGCAAAAACATTCCAGTCTGTTTTAGGGGATGCCCCCAGGGGGATACCTTCTTTAGGTATTCACGGGCTTCACAACCCCGGGGCACCTGAGTGATCTTTCTCCTTTCCTTTTCCTCTTACTTCTCTGGTCTTCCTTTCCCCTTTGTTTCACTCTCATTGTGGTTTCCTCTTCGGAGGTGAGGGCAATTCTGCATGAGCCGATACATCCTGTATATCGACTCATGGAGAATTGTAAACCACCCACGTGTTGGCCGTGCGTGGCGACCCGTGTCCCTGGAAAGGGGGATCCTGGCAGTTGAGGGAAACCAACACACTGCTTTGGCCTCTGCTTCAGGTAGACGGGAGGTGCATTTGGTCCCGTATGCATCAATCGGCTGGTCAGCTGGCTTTTGTCACTGGCTTTAGGGATCAAGTGATCGAGCAACTACTAGTCATCTCGTTAAGGGTGGAGACTGACATAGGGTTGTCTTGTGACCGTATGGGCCCTGGTTAGCACTGGTGCACGAATGTGCATCCCCTTGTAGGGCTCGGGAGTGGGTGGTGCGGCCGGGGTCTGAATTTTATTTTATCTACTATGGATGGAAATACTTCACTTCCTCCTTCTCTCTCTTGTAGAGAGCAACAAATGTCACAGAATTCTGCTTTCACTCGATATTTCATAATTAAACGCACTGATAGCCACTCTGATAGTTCCTTTGGAAAAACATCGCCATTTCTCATTGCAAAAACGTTCCAGTCTGTCTTAGGGGATGGCCACACTCTCAAAAAATTACAATCAGGAGATTTACTAGTAAAAGTATCTACAGCTAAACAATCGCAGTTTCTCACTAATTGCTCTACAATTGGCACATTTTCCGTTTCTGTACAAATACATAAATCTCTAAATACAAGCCGAGGTGTCATCTCTGAACCAGACCTATTATTCTCTACAAAAGATGAACTCTTAGAAAATTTAAAAGATCAAAATGTCCTTGATGCACGTCGTATCACTATCCGTCGGAATGGACAAATCCTTCCTACAAAGCATGTCATTCTCACTTTCAATAGTCCTACTTTACCAACTAGAATCAAAGCCGCTTACCTGAATTGTCCTGTCAGACCTTACATTCCTAACCCTCTCCGTTGCTTTAAATGCCAACGTTACGGCCATACTAATGGTACATGTCGTGGATCTCTTACCTGCGCACGTTGTGCAGAAGTGGGCCATGACAATAAAGATTGTAAAAAAACCGAACGTTGTGCAAACTGTAAGGGAGATCATACTGCATATTCCCGTACTTGTCCTAATTGGAACCGAGAAAAAGAAATTATCACAGTTAAAATTACTCAAAATTTGTCTTATCCTGAAGCTCGCAAACTTGTAGAAACCAGAACCCCATCTGTCGGAATTTCTTACTCCAGCTTACTTAAAAACCAATCAAAATCTGTTAGACATGTAAGCACCCAAACTGATTCCTCATATCCACCTAATAGATCTACTAAATCACAATCAACTAGCACACCAATTAAAGAAACACGTGATGTCTGTCTCCCTACTAAATTGTCTGGAACCCCTAAATTAGAACGCTGGCTACCATCCACAGAACCGGTTAAAATAATTGGTTTAGAAAAAAGAGAACAGAAATTAAATTCTCCATCCAAAAAATCATCTGATCCCCAAACTAATATCAAAGCTGGAACCTGTACAAAAATATCGCCTAAGTCCAACACGGTCCGACCCAACTCTAGTCAAATAGTGAAAACTGGTGTTCAGAAAGAAGGAACCAAGGCTGGGATCCAAACTGCTACAAAATCAAAAACATTACAAAAATCACATATTCTTAAAAAACAATCAGATACCATAAAAACCCCAACTCCAGTAACCCCACGGCGGAAGACTGTCGTTAAAAGATTGCAAAATTCATCGCTCAGCCCATGCAAAAGAAATTTTAAAGATCCCAGACAACTGCAGCATTATGTCCAAGAAGCTATGGAATCAGAGTCTTACGGCAGTGGCTCGGATTCAGACGAAAACACACATTTTGAAGAGTATGTGCCTGGTTAAATTGGTTTTTTTATTGGTCTTTGTTTTAGTTGTATTTTAGGTTTTCTGTAGTACTTTTCCAATTTAGTCATCGTGTCATTATCTTGCTGTTTTAGAATTTTAACTAATTTTAGCTTTTTATTTTTTTACAACTTTAAATATATTTGTCAGGTTTTGATTGGTTTTTAAAAAACAATTACTGCACTATTTTTACTTTATTTAATTGCACCTTGTGTTTAACACCTGCCTTATTGTTTCTTTCTCTTTTTTAATTTTTGTGTACTTTAAAGTTGTGTTTATATATTTATTGTGGATTGTCTATATTTTAACAAATTTTATGCATTTTAACTGAGGACTTTAGACTTTGTGATTGGTTTTAACTATGCATTTTATCCCTTTTTCTTAATTATTTTTCCTATTTTGACTTGGTCTTGGCGCAGCATGTCCCTAAAGGATGATCGGGTCTTTAACAAGAACCGTCTAAAACAAAATAAAATTTAGCAGTTTATAATAGTGCAACTTCGGTGACCTAAGAGAGTAAGTATTGGTGACATTGTGACAGTGTAGTTTAAGACATTCATTAAAGAAACTGTTTTTCAGTGAAATAATACTAACGTTTATTAACGAAAATATAAATGCAAGTTAAAATAAAAACATGTATAAATCCAGGTGAAAAATATAACAGGCATAACGTAAACAGAAACAAGCTCAGTTCCAGATTTATATTAAAGTTATTCTATGTCATGAAATAATATTCAAGTTTAAATAAAATATGTATAAACTTAGATGAAAAATATAACTGGTAAAATGTAAACAGAAAAATAAGTTCAATTCCGTATTTAAATTAAAACCATTTTATATAATGAAATAATATTACTTATTAAATGGCATGGCATGGCATATAACAATATTAGGATAGCACTGAAAACAAAACGGACTCACTTATGGATAAGAGCTATCGACGTACTGGAGAAATTCCAATGATACGGCACACCAACTGTTTCGATGAAAAGTCTTGAAAACATGTAGAATTTTAACTGAAGATAATAATGTCCACAAATGAATATGAAAAACTTAATTAAAAACACAAATGGATTATGACTGCTGGTAAAATGACAAACGGGCGAAGTTGAATAACCATTTTCACAATTAAATGTCCAGCAACGGATTTGGCGTAATTAAACAACTAGATGTTAACTTTAAAACTTTAAAACTGGATGAATTTAAAATACATTTCTGAAACTATATCATATTGACTTTAACATCAACTATCTTGAAACATAACATCGCTTCAAAATCCCCGCACAACATATCTCAGCCGGTTTAAATAGCAGCGGCAATTCGAAACTGGATACGCCCCTCCGAGTTGAGCAAGCGAGCTCCTGACTTGCGATGGAAGAAATGCAAGACAGCCACTTACGAGTTGCGATCCGCGATGCTTGCGGATTGCGATCGAACGGAACGATAAAACCAGGATGAACACACCCATCAGCGACGATCGGAAAAACAAAAGATAAGCGATTGATTTGAACATGTAAACAAAAGATCGGAAGATTGGAAAATGCCGGCAAAGAAGAAAAATGGAAGTTGGAACAAAATATAAGATAGTAAGCCATGCCATTTTACAATATTACGATATATATATAATTAGAATTATGTATTTTAGAGTGTTAAGGAAGGAAAAATGGCTGACAAAGGGATTTTGCGCCATTAAACCCCAATCAACCAACCAACTGTTTTAGGGGATTGTCATTCTATTAAAAAATTACAATCCATAGATTTACTAATTGAGGTTTCCACAGCTAAACAATCGCAACTTCTCTCCAATTGCTCTACAATAGGCACTTTTTCCGTGTCTGTACAAAAACATAAAACTCTAAATACAAGTCGTGGTGTCATATCTGAACCTGATCTCTTATTCTCTACCAAAGATGAACTGTTAGAAAATTTAAAAAGCCAAAATGTCATAGATGTATATGCCGTATTACTATCCGTCACAATGTACAAGTACTACCTACAAAACATATTATTTTAATATTCAATAGCCCTACACTGCGTAAAAAATGTAGAAGGACACTAGACTTTTTACTAATAAAAGCACAACTGATTAAGTTACTGCAAATATCTTTATTTGCCTAACAATTTATAACTAAATGAGTATAAATTCATAATAATCCAAAATAAATTAAGAAGATAATTTGTTTTTCATAATATAGTTTCTGTTGCTTACATGAAACTCTGTAAAAAAAGTAAAAGGACACATAAGTATTTTATATGAAAATTAAAATATTAAAAAGAAGTTTTCTTTCCGTTTGCCTTTATCACTTGAAAGACTCTGTTTGGCATTGAATTGTACAGTGCTTGTATTTCACTTTGGCAAAAATTGTCCCAAACATCAATAAGTGCATTCTGAAGCTCGACAACAGATTCGTATTGTTTTTCTCCACTGTATACGCGACGAACTAATGTCGCCCATATATTTTCAACAATGTTAAGGTCAGGGCTTTTAGCTGGCCATGGCAAAACGCGGATATTATTTGTGTGGAACCAATTTTTAACGCCAGTAGCGGTGTGAATCGCTGCTCCATCTTGTTGAAAAATCCAATCTTCTCCACCTAATTCTGAACCATAAGGAAGAAGTTCAGATTCCAACAACTGGATGTAATCTTCATGGTTCTGTTTACCATGCAAAATGACTAGACTCGTTTTCCACCATATCCAACTGCTAGCCAGACCATCAAACTCCCCCCTCCCATATGTCCAGTGGAATACAATTCTTCCTCATTCTTGGTACAATGCCAATAGTATTGATATCCATCAGGACCATCCAAATTGAACTTTTTCTCATCTGAGAAAATGACAGAAGTCCATTCCATGGGCCAATATAAGCGATTGGCTATATGCATTTTTGTCCATTTTGGATGATGTTGTCTCTTCTTGAAAATAAAGACTTTAGACTTTTTTATATAGTTATATACAATTTGGCGTGACACATGCGCTAGATTTGCTCGTGTTCGGACCTTCGAAATTGTGGAATCTTTTTTTTATCAACTCTCGGATAATGTTTCTTTCATCATGAGGCGTCAGTGTTTTAGGTCTTCCTGTCTTTTTTTTAGTACCGTGATGCTCTGGATGTCTAAGATAGTTGGATATTGCAGTTTTACTAACATTAAGCAACTTACCAATCTCTCTGATGCTTTTACCCTCTTTTCTAAATGCTATGGCTTGGCCTTTTTGAAAATTATTTAAAGGTATTCCTTTCGGCATTCTAAAAGAACAAACAAACAAAAAAATCAACCTAAAAATAACGATATATTTTTTTCTTTGATGAAAACAATAAAACAATAATGCTTACTTACATTATCTATAGCAGAAGAGTCCAAAAAATTCAATTTTCCACAGCTGTCCTTCTACTTTTTTTACTGTGAAATTTTTAGATAAGTTCATTTTTCTATAAATTAATTGTGGTAGCAATTAATTTTTCATTTCACAACAAAAGAATGCATATAAAATTATGCCCTTAAAAAAATCAGACCGTAAATATAAATCACAATTAAGTTAATTAAAAAATTCGAGTGTCCTTCTACTTTTTTTTACAGAGTGTACTCTACCAACTAAAATTAAAGCTGGATATTTAAGCTGTCCAGTTCGATCATATATACCAAACCCTCTCCTCTACTCTAAATGCCAACGTTACGGCCATACTAACGGTACGTGTCGTAGATCCCTTACCTGCGCTCGTTGTGCAGAAGTCGGCCACGACAATAAAACCTGTGAAAAACCCGAACGTTGCGCAAACTGTAAAGGTGATCATACAGCTTATTCTCGCACTTGTCCTAATTGGAGCCGTGAAAAAGAAATAATTACGATAAAAATTACTCACAATTTGTCTTACTCCAATGCCCGCAAACTTGTTGAATCCAGAACACCATCCATTGGAATTTCCTATTCCAGTTTACTTAAGAACCAATCAAAATCCGTAAGACATATAAGCACTCAGACAGAATCATGTAATCTACCCATTACCCCAAAGAAAAAAACATGTGATATCAGCTGTTCAATTGGATGTTCTGCAGGTCCAAAAATTGGAGCGCTGGTTGCCTTCTTCAGAGCCTGTTACTATTCTGAAGTCAACTCAACTCCAGGCTAAAAATAAGGCAACTATATCCAATAAAAAAAGCTTCTTCAGCTTCTAATCTCCCGAAACCTGTTACTAATCAAAATACTAATGCAGCTACACCCATTAAAAAAAACGTTGATCAATCTGCTTCTAATAACCAAAAGACAAATTCTTTTCAGACTGTGAAACCGATCCAAAAGGCAAAGGAGAGGGTTCACATCCGAGGTTCCCATCAGTGGCAGACTGTTACAAAAAAAACGCCGCAAGTCATACCAGAACCTGTCTATTAAAAATTTTAAAGATCCCAAACTGCTACAAAACTATGTGGAAGATGCTATGGAAGAATCTGACGACTCGAGTACAGAAGAGAATATTGTTTTTGACGAATTCATCCCGAATTAACTTCACATTTTTTAAATATCTGACTTGTGCATCATCTCATTTGCTTTTTTTAAAAACAATTACTGCATTATTTTTGCTTTTTTTAATTGCACCTTGTGTTTAACACTTGCCGTGTTGTTTTTACCTCTTACTTTTTAAAGTTTTTTGTTCTTTAAAATTGCGTTTATATGATTATTGTGCATCGTCTATAATTTAATATATTTTTCTGTATTTTTATGCATTTTTAACAAAGGACTGTAGAGCTTTAATTGGTCTTAATTACACATATTTTCACTTGCTCTTAACTTTTTTCTATTTTGACTTGGTCGTGGCACAGCATGTTCCTAAAGGGATTTTGCGCCATTAAACCTTACTCAACCAACCAACCAACCACAACAATCAATAAATAGCTTCCGGTTCCACTTTTGGGTCGAAATATGCAATTTCAGCCGAAAATGTTGTAAATTTTCACATTTCAGCAATATTTTTAATTTCAGATTTTTTCTTCGCCCTAGAGCGGACAAGTTGATAGAGTACATAAAAAACATAAGTCCAAAATATTAATGTAAATAAAAAATATCTTCCAGTTCCACTTTGGAGTTTAATTATCGAACTTTTATCAAAAATGATGCAATTTTGCACATTTTAGTGATTTTTTTTTTTAGTTTTAGATTTTCTATTCCCACTGGTACGGAAAAGTTTGAGAAATATAATAGAAACATAGGGGAAAACTTTAGAATAATCAATAAATATCTTCCAGTTCCCTTTCGGCATCTAAAAATGTCGAAGTCGCCAAAAATTATATAAATGTTCTCTTCTCAGGGATTTTTGTCTCACCAATTTTCACTTCTCACTTGCACGGAAAATTCGAAAAATCATATGACAAACTTAAATATAAAAATTTAAAGTAATTAAATATCTTCTGGTTTGACATTTATTACTTAAACTGGCAAATACATGGCATTATTGCACAAAAAAATCATAGAAAAATTGAATCAAAAGCGCTGTGAGGGAAATTCCTCTTAGTTCAACTTTCTGTTCGTTTACTGTAGGTTTAATACTCTGCTTGTGATAGGTTCGTAATGAAGATATTCCATTTTACTACATTCCTCTATATTTTATTGAAAAATAATACATCTGAAAGTTTTACAAAATTTTTATTTTTAATATTGTGTTGAACTAATAGTGTGCATGGAAAATATTACACAGAACTATCACAATTAAGTCGCAGTACACGGAATTTGTCTCATCCTATTATTTGGGATCCTATAGAATTAAGAAATGGCGTTCCACCAACTTATGAAGCTGTAATGTACTTTTTTGTTAGTGAGAAATGAATCGAAATATAATTAAAAATCGGACCTACCTTTGGGGTGATAGCGGATTATGGGCTGAAATGGTTGAAGCAATTTGGCATGCTTCCTCAGTTCCAACGGTTTCTAGGCAAAGAATAATCTAAATGATAGGTTCATATAATGATAAATACAAGAGTATAAAGAAGTTTCACGCTAAAGAACAGACGAAGTCAAAATTGAAAATTTTCCTATTGGAAGGGGAAAAACAACTGTTTGAAAATTTTTCTTACAAGTGTACATGTCTAGAAAAATATAAATGCCCACATGATATAAAAATTCCAGAATTGGAAAACAGTTTCTTGAGAATCAAAGAACTTCCAGGAAACTCAGGGTGGCGAGCGACCAAGAAAACTGGGAAAAGTCAGGGAATTTTGTATGTCTGGAAAAGTCAGGAAATTTGCTGATTCTGTGTTTATTGTCAGGGAATTTTTTGTTTAAATGAAAAAAAATATGTTGCATCTGAAAAATCAGAATTCGGATGAAAATTTAAATATATTTTTTCGAGTGATATAAAAAAAACCCCAATAGTTAAATACGTTTTCCATTCGATTTCCGTAAAATGTACCCTATGGTGCAAACCGAATACTTTCAAACGAAACGCGAAGCCCCTTTGCATCTATTTTTCCCTGCCACACGCCATAGTCATAACAACTCCTTACCACAGAGACCTGAAAGACACCTTACCATCGCTTAGTCCTCCGATTGGCTCCCCCAGGGGGATACCTTCTTTAGGTATCATGGGCTTCACAACCCCAGGCACCTGAATGATCTTTCTCCTTTTGTTTTCCTCTTACTCTTCTGGTCTTCCTTTCCTCTTTGTTTCACTCTCGTTGTGGTTTGCTTTTCTGAGGTGAGGGCAATTCTGCATGGGCCGATACATCCTGTTTGTCGACTCATGGAGAATTGTAAACCACCCACGTGTTGGCCGTGCGTGGCGACCCGTGTTCCTGGAAAGAGGGATCCTGGCAGTTGAGGGAAACCAACACACTGCTTTGGCCTCTGCTTCGGGTAGACGGGAGGTGCATATTGGTCCCGTATGCATCAATCGGCTGGTCAGCTGGCTTTTGTCACTGGCTTTAGGGTCCCCCAGGGGGATACCTTCTTTAGGTATTCACGGGCTTCACAACCCCGGGGCACCTGAGTGGTCTTTCTCCTTTCTTTTTCCTCTTACTCCTCTTATCTTCCTTTCATCTTTGTTTCACTCTCATTGTGGTTTCCTCTTCGGAGGTGAGGGCAATTCTGTATGAGCCGATGTCATCCTGCATATCGACTCATGGAGAATTGTAAACCACCCACGTGTTGGCCGTGCGTGGCGACCCGTGTCCCTGGAAAGGGGGATCCTGGCAGTTGAGGGAAACCAACACATTGCTTTGGCCTCTGCTTCAGGTAGACGGGAGGTGCATTCATCCCGTATGCATCAATCAGCTGGTCAGCTGGCTTTGGTCACTGGCTCTAGGGATCAAGTGATCGAGCAACTACTAGTCATCTCGTTAAGGGTGGAGACTGACATAGGGTTGTCTTGTGACCGTATGGGCCTTCATTAGCACTGTTGCACGAATGTGCATCCCCTTGTAGGGCTCGGGAGAGGGTGGTGCGGCCGGGGTCTGAATTTTATTATTTTTAAATATGGATGGAAACACTTCTTTTCCTTCTACTTCTCTCCCTAGTGGAGAGCAACAAACTGTACTGTCTTTCTCATTTACTCGCTTTTTCATCGTGAAACGTACTGATAGTCACCCTGACTGCTCCTTTAAAAAAACATCTCTTATAGCTAAAACTTTTCAGTCTGTCTTGGGAGATGGTCATTCTCTCAAAAAATTACAATCTGGCGATTTGCTGGTTGAAGTTTCTACAGCCAAACAATCACAATATCTCTCTAATTGCACTACAATAGGCACTTTTTCTATTTCCGTACAAGTACATAGAACCTTAAATGCAAGCCGCGGAGTAATATCAGAACCTGATCTTTTATACTCAACCAAAGATGAACTTTTAGAAAATTTAAAAGACCAAAATGTCATAGACATACGCCGTATTACTATCTGTAAAAACGAGCAGATAATTCCCACTAAACATATTATTCTAACCTTCAATAGCACTACTTTACCACCTAGAATTACAGCAGGATATCTAAACTGTAAAGTCAGACCCTATATACCAAATCCCACCTGCTGTTTTAAATGTCAGCGTTACGGTCATACTAAAACAAACTGTCGTGGATCTCTCACCTGTGCATGTTGTGCAGAGGTCGGCCATGAAAATACCTCATGTGAAAAATCCGAATGCTGCGTTAACTGTAAAGGAAATCATACAGCATACTCCCGCAAGTGCCCTAACTGGAACCGTGAAAAAGAAATTGTTACTATAAAAATCACTCAGAATTTATCTTACCCCCAGGGGGATACCTTCTTTAGGTATTCACGGGCTTCACAACCCCGGGGCACCTGAGTGATCTTTCTCCTTTCCTTTTCCTCTTACTCCTCTGGTCTTCCTTTCCTCTTTGTTTCACTCTCATTGTGGTTTCCTCCTCGGAGGTGAGGGCAATTCTGTATGAGCCGATGTCATCCTGCATATCGACTCATGGAGAATTGTAAACCACCAACGTGTTGGCCGTGCGTGGCGACCCGTGTCCCTGGAAAGGGGGATCCTGGTAGTTGAGGGAAACCAACACACTGCTTTGGCCTCTGCTTCAGGTAGACGGGAGGTGCATTCGGTCCCGTATGCATCAATCGGCTGGTCAGCTGGCTTTTGTCACTGGCTCTAGGGATCAAGTGATCGAGCAACTACTAGTCATCTCGTTAAGGGTGGAGACTGACATAGGGTTGTCTTGTGACCGTATGGGCCCTGGTTAGCACTGGTGCACGAATGTGCATCCCCTTGTAGGGCTCGGGAGAGGGTGGTGCGGCCGGGGCTGAAGCTTTTTATTTCTAAATATGGATGGAATCACTTCTTTTCCTTCTACTTCTCTCCCTAGTGGAGAGCAACAAACTGCACAGACTGTATCATTCACTCGTTTTTTCATCATGAAACGTACTGATAGCGTACCTGATAATTCATTTAAAAAGACTTCACCATTTCTCATTGCAAAGACATTCCAGTCAGTGCTGGGGGATGGCCATTCTATCAAAAAACTGCAATCTGGGGATCTATTAGTTGAGGTTTCTACAGCTAAACAGTCACAAATTCTTTCTAATTGCTCTACAATAGGTACCTTTTCCGTTTCTGTACAAGTACATAAAACTCTAAATACAAGTCGTGGTGTGATATCTGAACCTGATCTGTTATACTCTACTAAAACTGAACTTCTAGAAAATTTAAAAGACCAAAATGTCGTAGATGTACGCTGTATCACTATTCGTCGCAATGAAGAAATACTACCTACTAAACATATTATTTTAACCTTCAATAGTCCCAATTTACCAGCTAGAATTAAAGCTGGCTATCTAAGCTGTCCAGTTCGACCATACATACCAAACCCTATCAGATGTTTCAAATGCCAGCGTTATGGCCATACTAATACTAATGGCCAATGTCGTGGATCTCTTACCTGCGCACGTTGCGCGGAAGTTCGTCACGACAATAAAACATGTGAAAATTCCGTACGCTGTGCAAACTGTAAAGGCGATCATACAGCATATTCCCATAAGTGCCCTAACTGGAACCGTGAAAAGGAAATAATTACTATAAAAATTACTCAAAATTTGTCTTATCCTGATGCCCGTAAACTAGTTGAAAATAGAACCCCATCTGTCGGAATTACCTACTCTAGCTTACTCAAGAAGCAATCAACAGCCGTAAGACACATAAGTACACAAACTGATTCCCAATTTCCATCCAGTAAATCAACTGCAACACAATCAACCAGTACTCATGTTAAAGAATCGACCAACACCCCATCCTCTGAACCAGTAAAAATTGACATAGAGAAGAAACAACAGAAACCGACAGCTCTATCCAATAAGTCATCTCAACCCCAAACTAAGACTAAACCTGCCATGAATACCAATATTCCACAGAAACCTGATGCTCCCAGAAAACATAATTTAAAAAAACCGCCTATACAAACCTTTAAAAAGAAAACCTCAACTCCAGCCTCTCCACAATGGAAGACTGCTGGAAAGGGGAAGCGAATTTCTGGCATCAGCTCAATCATAAGAAACATTAAAGATCCAAAACAGCTCCAGCAGTACGCGGACGAGGCTATGGAATCCGAGCCCTATAGCAATGACTCGGATGTTGACGAAAATACTGTATTTGAAGAATTTGTACCTGATAACTTAGATACGCAACAATCCACTTCTGCCAATTCTTCACAAACTGCCTCTCCAAGATCATTACATTCTAATACTTCCAAAATACCATCTCATAACAGGAACGCACAAATTACAACTAAAACTTCTTTAGAGCAAAATATTTCAAAAACTAAATCTACTATATCTGCAATACCCCCACCAAAAAAGAACAAAATCTCAAAAAATCAGACAAATTCACAGAAAAAAGACAAAAAAAATCAAAGAATGGAGGATGACGATGCTATGGACCTTCATCCCGAACCGGATGAAATACTGGACGACGGAGACAGTAGCATGTCTACTGTTTCTGATCAAAATGACATTGATACTCATATTTAACACTCGTAATTATGAATAATATCATCTCATGGAACTGCCGTGGTTATCTTAATAAACATGATGAAATCCGGGACATTCTCTCTGACCATCAACCACTCTGCTTAGCTCTGCAGGAAACCCATTTAAAACCAAACAACAAAGCAAAATTACGTAATTATGCTGCTTACAGGAAAGACTTCACTGGTAGTGATAGGGCCACTGGAGGAGTGGCTCTCTTCATATCTCGCAAGTTACCTCATTCTTTTATCGGTTTAAATACTAATTTACAAGCTGTTGCTGTCCGAGTCCATATAAATAGACTTATAACAATATGCACAATTTACTTACCACCAAACCAGTCCATTCCATCAGCACATCTGGAAAATCTCATTCTCCAACTCCCCACTCCATTTATTATTGTTGGAGATTTTAATGCTCATAACCAACTCTGGGGCAGTTCTGATAACAATCAACGTGGAGAAATAATAGAGAAATTAATTTCTGACAATGGCCTGTGCCTTCTCAATAATGGTGATCATACCTACTTTCATGAACCGACACGCACTTTTCATGCAATTGATCTTACTATATGCTCCCCATCTATCTATCCATTTTGGAATTTTTGGATCTCAAATGACCTACACGGCAGTGATCATTTTCCAACTTTTATTTCATTGACTACTCCTAGTGTGGATTCCATTAATTGTACTAAAAGGTATGTGTATGACAGAGCCAATTGGCCAACTTTCACTGCACTTGCGAACATCACAAATAACATGATAGAGGGTGACATTGACAAAGCACTTGATAATATAACTCATTGTATTATCAATGCTGCTGATGCTAGCATCCCTAAAACTTCATCTGCTCATAAAAACAGAAAATCTTGGTGGAATATTGATTGCCAAATAGCAAAGAAAAAACAACAAAAAGCTTGGGGTATTTTTCGAAGGTACCCAAACAATACTAATTATATTGCTTTTAAGAAAGCATAGACGAATAAGACGCAAAAGCCAACGTGAATCCTGGATAAAGTATGTTTCAAGTATAAACTCTAACACATCCAGTAAAGAGCTTTGGAAAAAGGTGAAAAACTGCATGGGCCTGTACTCTGAATACCATATTTCAATTTTAAAACTGAACGGTCAAACTATCACTTCTACTAAAAACATAGCTGAGACAATAGGGAATACCCTTGCTTCTACTTCAAATTCAGACTCTTATCCAGAACCATTTTTATCTTATAAAAGAAAAACTGAGAGGACCAGTATTAATTTTAATAGTAATCATTCATTTTCCTACAACAAACCCTTTATTAAATCAGAGCTTTTAAAATGCTTACATGACAGTCGTTTATCTGCTCCTGGGCACGATGGCATCACTTATGTCATGCTCAAGCACCTCTCTCCACCTTCTCTTAACAATCTACTTTCTTTTTTTAACAGAATTTGGACAGAACACGTTTTTCCTAATGCTTGGTGCAGAGCAATCGTTATTCCTTTTCCTAAACCAGGAAAAGATGCTACTGATCCTAATAATTACAGGCCTATTGCCCTTTCAAGCTGCCTCTGCAAACTTCTCGAAAAGATGGTCAATTGCCGCCTCATACATGTTTTAGAAACGAACAACAGCCTTGCTGCTTTTCAGAGTGGTTTCCGACGTGGTAGATCTACTATCGATAATTTAATCCATCTTGAACATTACATAAGGACAGCATTTCTTAAACGCAGGCATCTGGTCTCAGTATTTTTTGACATGGCGAAGGCCTATGACAGAACATGGCGTTATGGAATACTCCGCGACCTTTTTAACTTGGACTTTCGTGGGAATCTTCCTATTTTTATCAAAAATTTCCTTGCAGTGCGAATTTTCTAAGTTCGTATCGCAGGAACTCTTTCTAATTTTTATGTACAAGAAGAGGGTGTGCCCCAGGGCAGTGTCCTGAGTGTCACCCTCTTTGCTATTAAAATAAATGATATTCTCAATCAGCTTCCTCCTTCAGTGAAAGGAGATTTATATGTTGACGACTTCCGGATTATGTGTATGGGAGAGGATATACGTTTTATTGAAAGACAATTGCAAATTGCTATTAGAAATATTCTTAATTGGACTAATAAAAATGGTTTTGTTATCTCTCATGACAAAACTTCTTGTGTGCATTTTTGTAGACGTAGAGATCTGCATCCAGACCCTGAAATTTTTATCGGATCAACTCAAATTCCTGTTGTAGACAATGTCCGCTATTTAGGCCTCTATTTTGACAATAAACTTACGTTCTTACCTCATGTTTTACAATTAAGGGCAAAATGTGAAAAATCACTAAACTTACTTAGGGTACTGTCTAATACTTCATGGGGAGCAGACCGTACTTCTCTTCTAAAGATTTATCGTGCTGCAATCCGTGCTAAAATTGACTATGCCTGCCAGGTCTACGGTTCTGCTTGCAAGTCTGTTCTTAAGAAACTTGACACAGTGCACCAAAACGCACTTCGTGTTTGCTCTGGTGCATTTCGTACTTCACCTGTTTTAAGCTTATATGTTGACTGTAATGAACCTTCATTACATTATACTCGTGAAAAACAGTCTCTGGAGTTGTTTTACCGTGTCCTTTCACATCCTAGTCATCCACTTCATACATATATTTTAAACTCCGACAACGATATTCTATATCAGAATCGCCCATCTTGTGTGCCTTCTTTTGGTGTAAGAATGAGAAGCATAATCAGTAATGGCCCTCTGAATAATATTGAGGTGAGTACATGTCCATTGCATATCTATCCTCCTTGGAATCCACCTGCTATCACAATCCTTCATCCTTTTAAAGGCTATGAAAAAAAGAATCTAACCCCTGTGATCTTTAAATGCCTTTTTGCTGCACATCGAGATATTTATAGCAATTACTTAGACATTTATACAGATGGCTCAAAGAACGGAAATACTGTTGGCTGTGGTATATATTGTGATGGTATGACTCTCAGTTATAAACTTCATCCTTCTACATCTATATTTACTGCCGAATTAATTGCAATAGAGAGGGCCATGTTATACATATCTCATCATCATAACACATCTTTCATCATCTATACTGACTCAAATAGTTCTATTGACGCAATTAAATCTTTTAAAAAGCATCCGTATATCTCATCCATCTTAGACTTTTATAATAATTTGACAAGACGTGGTTATAATATTTTATTTTGTTGGGTACCTGGACACATGGGTATACCTGGAAACGAGAAAGCAGATGAGGCGGCAAAACTTGCACTTAATCCTTTGCATCACAAAATACCATTCTCAGACGTTAAACTAATTATTAATCATTTTATTCAAAATAAATGGCAAGAGAGTTGGGATTTAGAACATAATAATAAATTGCACCGTATCAAACTACAATAATGATCTGGCCTCCAATCTACCCCAGGAAAACAGATGTTCTTCTGACTCGTCTGAGAATAGGTCACTCTAGAATCACTCATAATCATCTATTACTCAGAGAGGATGCACCCATGTGTCCTCATTGCCATTTTGATCATCTGACCATTCATCATCTTTTAACTGACTGTCCGGGGCTCCGGCACTTGTACAGACTGTATTCTAATTCATCATCACCAATCTTGACAAACCTCATTGGGGAAACACCTCATGGGGCACTCTTTGACTTTTTGAAACATGCAGGTTTTTATTTTCATATATAATCTTTTCTCTATCTTGGTTTGGAAGCCCTTTAATGACATTCAGATTAGCTGCATTGTAATATTTTAAGTATTTTATTTTCTTAACCTATTTGCTTAATTATATCTGGATGGGAAACCCCATCCAGATATTTTGACATTTTCTCTTTTTCACATTTGTATTTTTAGTCTTTGGTTTGGCGCAGCATGTCCCTTAAGGGATTTTGTGCCATTAAACCCAAATCAATCAACCAACCAACCAACCAGAATTTATCTTATCCTGATGCCCGTAAACTAGTTGAAAATAGAACCCCATCTGTCGGAATTACCTACTCCAGCTTACTGAAGAAGCAATTAACATCCGTAAGACACATGGCGACACAAACTGATGTCTCTTATCCACAATCCAATAAGTCATCTCAACCGCAAACTAAGACAAATGCCACAATTACGAAAATAGCACAGAAACCTGATATTCCCAGAAAACAGAATCTAAAAAAACCCCCTATACAAACAACTAAAAAAACCTCAACTCCAGCATCTCTACAATGGAAGACTGTGGGTAGGGGGAAGAAAAGCTCTGGCATCAGCTCAATTATAAAAAATATTAAAGATCCAAAGCAGTTGCAGCATTACGTGGATGAGGAAATGGAATCCGACTCCTGTAGCAATGATTCGAATGATGAAAATATTGTATTTGAAGAATTTGTGCCTGATAACTTAGATACACAACAATCCATTTCTGCCAATTCTTCACAAACTGCCTCTCCAAGATCATTACATCCTAATACTCCAAAATACCATCTCATAACAGGAACGCACAAATTACAACTAAAACTTCTTTAAAGCAAAATATTTCAAAAACTAAATCTATTATATCTGCAATACCCCCACCAAAAAAGAACAAAATCTCAAAAAGTCAGACAAATTCACAGAAAAAAGACAAAAAAAATCAAAGTATGGAGGATGACGATGCTATAGACCTTCATCCCGAACCGGATGAAATACTGGACGACGGAGACAGTAGCATGTCTACTGTTTTTGATCAAAATGACGTAGATACTCATATTTAACTCTCGTATTTATGAATAATATCATCTCATGGAACTGCCGTAGTTATCTTAATAAACATGACGAAATCCGGGACATCCTCTCTGACCATCAACCCCTCTGCTTAGCTCTACAGGAAACCCATCTACAGTGGTGGCCAAAAGTGTGGACATTTTTTGAAAGTTTCATGTTTTTCAACTTTGTGTGCTGGTAGAATATATTAATTTTGACTTAAATACAAATGTTTATATATCAAATTGAAGGCAATTTAATGTAGAATTTAATAACAAAAACAGTATTACAATATCTGTATTACAAAAAAAGTTATGCAACTAATAGTAAGATCTATCTTAGATTTGCATTTTTTTAAAGTGATACTTACACAATCAATACTTCGTAGGATAACCCTTATTTTTTAAGACAGCTTCACAACGTCTTTTCATCGAGTAAACGAGTGTTTGCAATTCATGTTTCGTAATCACATGGTGCCAAGAATCAATTATAGATTCAATAAGTTGTCTTTTATTGGATGGACGTTTTTCTCGTACAAGAATTTTCAAACGTCGCCACAAATTTTCAATTGGATTGAGATCAGGGCTGTTTCCTGGCCATGGTAATATATCTATGCCTTTATTTTGAAACCATGCTTTGCATACTTTTGCTGTGTGGCATGGAGCTGAATCCTGCTGAAAAATAAATGGTGCTTTGTTGGGGAAGAGATCCCTGATGGAAGGTATCAATTTTGGTTCCAGGACAGTTTCTATGTATTTTTTGCCATTCAGGATGCCATCAATCACTTGAATTCGGCCTACACCATCTGCAGACATACATGCCCAAATCATGACACTTGTCGGGTTTTTTGTAGTTGCTTCAATGCAATCAGGATGAAGTGCTTCACCTACTCTACGTCTCACGTATTTTCTACCATCACTACCAAAGAGCGATATTTTAGTCTCATCGCTCCAGATTACTTGCCTCCATTGATTTTCTGACCATTTAATGTATTTTTTTGCCCACTTAACTCGTTTTTCGCGTTGCTTTTGATTTAAATATGGTTTTTTCCTTGGAATTCTAGCTTGAAGTCCAAATCCTGATAATCTTCTTCTTATCGTTCTTGAACTTACTGCAATACCTGCTGCATTCATTTCACATCTAATGGCGTCTGATGATTTTTTTCTATCTTGAAGGCATAGCCGTTTAATTTTTCTATCGGCAGTAGCATTTGTGCATTTTTTTCTGCCTGATTTGGCCTTATTTTCCACTGATTTCGTTTTTTCATAACGTAAACAGAACTTTCGTACACCAGAACAAGTCACTGAACCGCCAACTTGTCTTGCAATTTCAGCATAAGAGAGGCCATTTTCTCTCAATATGACAATTCGGCTTCTTTTTGTAAGTGTCCAGTCAGTTCTTCTTGTTGGTGACATTGTTTAAAATTAGTTTAATTAAAAAAAAGCACTTAAACTATTCAAAAACAGCAATACTCTATTTAATTGCACTAGTATGCGTCATTCCATAAAATATTTCCACAATAATAACTCCTTTACTATCCAAATAACCTAAACTATAGTTACAGACATTTGATTGGTCCTCAGAACAGTGTTTGTGATTGGCCAGTACGCTTTTATTAGAAAAACCGTCATTATTCAAAACGATTTGTGTTTGTTTGTTCTACTTAAATGAGCATAACTTTTTTTGTAATACAGATATTGTAATACTGTTTTTGTTATTAAATTCTACATTAAATTGCCTTCAATTTGATATATAAACATTTGTATTTAAGTCAAAATTAATATATTCTACCAGCACACAAAGTTGAAAAACATGAAACTTTCAAAAAATGTCCACACTTTTGGCCACCACTGTAAAACCAAAAAAAAAAGCAAAATTGCGCAATTACGCTACTTACAGGAAAGACTTCATTGGTAGTGATAGGGCCACTGGAGGAGTGGCTCTCTTCATTTCTCGCACATTACCTCATTCGCTTATCAGTTTAAATACTAATTTACAAACTGTTGCTGTCCGTGTCCATATAAACCGTCTTATAACAATATGTACAATTTACTTACCACCAAACCAGTCCATTCAGTCTGCACACCTACATAATCTCGTTCTCCAACTCCCCACTCCATTTATCATCGTTGGAGATTTTAATGCTCATAACCAACTCTGGGGCAGTTCTGATAACAATCAACGTGGAGAAATAATAGAAAAATTAATTTCTGACAATGGCTTATGCCTACTCAATAATGGTGATCATACCTACTTCCATGAACCTACACGCACTTTTCATGCAATTGATCTTACTATATGCTCCCCGTCAATCTATCCATTTTGGAACTTTTGGATCTCAAATGATCTACACGGTAGTGATCACTTTCCTACGTTTATATCATTGACTACTCCAAGTGCGGATTCCAATAATTATACTAAAAGGTATGTTTATGACAGAGCCAATTGGCCAACTTTCACAGCACTTGCGAACATCACAAATAACATGATAGAGAGTGACATTGACAAAGGACTTGATAATATAACTCGTTGTATTATCAATGCTGCTGATGCTAGCATCCCTAAAACTTCATATGTTCATAAAAACAGAAAATCTTGGTGGAATAGTGATTGCCAATTAGCAAAGAAAAAACAACAAAAAGCTTGGGGTATATTTCGAAGGTACCCCAACAACACTAATTATATAGCATTTAAAAAAGCAAAGGCAGAGGCTTGACGAATAAGACACAAAAGCCAGCGTGAATCCTGGATTAAGTATGTATCAAGCATAAATTCTAACACATCCAGTAAAGAGCTTTGGAAAAGGGTGAAAAACTGCATGGGTCTGTATTCTGAAAGCCATATTTCAATTTTAAAACTGAACGGTCAAACCATCACTTCTACCAAAAACATAGCTGAGACAATACAATAGGGAATACCCTAGCTTCCATTTCAAATTCAGATTCATATCCTGAACCTTTTTTATCTTATAAAAGACAGACTGAAAAGATCAGTATTAATTTTAATAGTAATAATTCATTTTCATACAACAAACCATTTATTTTATCAGAACTTTTAAAATGCTTGCATGACAGTCGTTTATCTGCTCCTGGACATGATGGCATCACTTATGTCATGCTCAAGCACCTCTCTCCACTTTCTCTTAATAATCTGCTTTCTTTTTTTAACAGAATGTGGACAGAACACATTTTCCCTAATGCTTGGTGCAGAGGCATCGTTATTCCTTTTCCTAAACCTGGAAAAGATGCTACTGATCCTAATAATTACAGGCCTATTGCCCATTCAAGCTGCCTTTGCAAACTTCTCTAAAGGATGGTTATTTGCCGCCTCATACATGTTTTAGAAACAAACAACTGCCTTGCCGCTTTTCAAAGTGGTTTCCGACGTGGTAGATCTACTATCGATAATTTAATCCATCTTGAACATTACATAAGAACAGCTTTTCTTAAACGCAGGCATTTGGTCTCAGTATTTTTTGACATGGCAAAAGCCTATAACAGAACATGGCGTTATGGAATACTCCGCGACCTTTTTAACTTGGACTTGCGTGGGAATCTTCCTATCTTTATCAAAAACTTCCTTGCAATGCGAATTTTCCAAGTTCGTATTGGGGGAACTCTTTCTAGTTTTTATGTACAAGAAGAGGGTGTTCCCCAGGGCAGTGTCCTGAGTGTCACCCTCTTTGCTATTAAAATAAATGATATTCTCACTCAAGTACCCCCTTGTGTGAAGGGAGATTTATATGTTGACGACTTCCATATTATGTGTTTGGGAGAGGATATACGTTTTATCGAAAGACAATTGCAAATTGCTATTAGAAGTATTCTTAATTGGACTAATAAAAATGGCTTTGTTATATCTCATGACAAAACTTCCTGTGTGCATTTTTGTAGACGTAGGGATCTGCATCCAGACCCTGAAATTTTTATCGGATCAACCCAAATTCCTGTTGTGGACAATGTTCGATATCTAGGGCTGATTTTTGACAAAAAACTAACCTTCTTACCACATATTTTACAATTACGGACAAGATGTGAAAAATCGCTTAATTTACTTAGGGTACTTTCTAATACTTCATGGGGAGCAGACAGAACCTCTCTTCTAAAGATTTATCGTGCTATGATCCGTGCAAAAATTGACTATGCCTGCCAGGTCTACGGTTCTGCTTGTAAGTCTGTTCTTAATAAACTTGACACAGTGCACCATAGCGCACTTCGTGTTTGCTCTGGTGCATTTCATACTTCACCTGTTTTAAGCTTATATGTTGACTGTAATGAACCTTCATTACATTATACTCATGAAAAACTTTCTCTGCAGTTGTTTTACCGTATCCTTTCACATCTTAGTCATCCACTTCATACTTATATTTTAAACTCTGACAATGATACTCTTTATCAGAATCGCCCATCTTGTGTGCCTTCTTTTGGTGTAAGAATGAGAAGCATAATCGACGGCAGCCCTTTGAATAATATTGAGGTGGGCACTTGTCCATTGCACATCTACCCTCCTTGGAACCCACCTGCTATCGAAACCCTTCATCCTTTTAAAGGTTATGAAAAAAAGAATCTAGCCCCTGTGGTCTTTAAACGCTTATTTGCTGCACATCGTGATATTTTTAGCAACCACTTGGACATCTATACAGATGGCTCAAAGAACGGAAATACAGTTGGCTAAGGTGTATATTGTGATGGTATGACTCTCAGTTATCGACTTCATCCTTCTACATCTGTATTTACTGCCAAATTGGTTGCTATAGAAAGGGCCATGGTACACATACCTCATCATCATAGCACATCCTTTATCATCTATACTGACTCAAATAGTTCTATTGATGCAATTAAATATTTTAAAAAGCATCCATATATCTCATCCATCTTAAACTTTTATAATAATTTGACTAGACGTGGTTATCATATATTATTTTGTTGGGTACCTGGACACATGGGTATACCTGGTAACGAGATAGCAGATGAGGCGGTAAAACTTGCACTTAATTCATTGCATCATAAAATACCATTCTCAGACGTTAAACTAATTATTAACCATTTTATTCAAAATAAGTGGCAAGAGAGTTGGGATTTAGAATACAATAATAAACTGCATCATATCAAACCAACAATAATGATCTGGCCTCCAATCTATCCCAGGAAAACAGATGTTCTTCTGACTTGTTTGAGAATAGGTCACTCTAGAATCGCTCATAAACATCTATTACTTAGGGAAGATACAGCCATGTGTCCTCATTGTCATTTTGATCACCTGACCATTTATCATCTTTTAACTGACTGTCCCGGCCTCCGACACTTGTACAGAATGTATTTTAACTCGTCATCATCAATCTTGACCAACCTCATTGTGGAAACACCTCATGGGGCACTCTTTAACTTTTTGAAACATGCAGGTTTTTATTTTTATATATAATCTTTCTCTATCTTTTTTTGGATACCCTCTAATGGCGTTTGGATGAGATCTATTATAATTTTAAATATTTTATTTTTCTAAACCTATTTGCTTGACTATATCTGGATGGGATACCCCATCCAGATAGTTTGACTACTTTCTATTTTTTACATTTATACTTTTAGACTTTGTGTTGGTGCAGCATGTCCCTAAAGGGATTTTGCGCCATTAAACCCAATTCAACCAACCAACCAACCACTGGCTTTAGGGATCAAGTAAGCGAGCAATTACTAGTCATCTTGTTAAGGGTGGAGACTGACATAGGATTGTCTTGTGACCGTATAGGCCCTGGCTAGCACTGGTGCACGAATGTGCATCTCCTTGTTGGGCTCGGTAGTGGGTGGTGCAGCCGGGGCCGAATTGTTCTTTTCTAACATGGATGGAAAAGCTTCACTTCCTCCTACTTCTCTCCCTCCCGGAGTGCAACAAATTGTGCAGAATTCTTCATTTACTCGTTTTTTTGTAATTAAACGCACCGATAGCCTCTCAGATAGTTCTTTCAAGAGAACCTCACCATTTCTTATTGCAAAACATTCCAGTCTGTTTTTGGCGACGGTCACACTCTTAAAAAACTGCAGTCTGGGGATTTATTGGTTGAGGTTTCTTCAGCCAGCCAATCACAGCTTCTGGACAATTGCACTACAATAGGTACTTTTGCTGTTTCTGTTAAAGCCCATCCAACTCTTAATACTTGTTGCGGTGTAATATCTGAACCAGATCTTTTATATTCCTCAACAGAAGAGCTTCTCTCAAATTTAAAAGAACAAGATGTAATAGATGCATACATGCTACTTTTCCGCGGAAACGCGGAAATCCGCTTTTTTGAGACTGAATTTTATCATTCCTGGGTTCGATGCAAAAATGCATTAAAATTTGAGACCCATTTTTTAGGGGGGGGGGGGGGTAGCGGACAAAATACAACAAAAGCGAACGAACGACGGCTGTCAGTTTGCGTTCTTTTTCCGTTTTCGACAGCGCTTTCTCGTGACCTACGGCGCATATAGACCGCGCATCAAATTCAGGGATGCCGCGAACGCGCTATAGCGCTTAAAATACGCAAAAAATCGGCGACGGGACGCAAAAAAGTGGAGCTTACGCGTCCCGAGAGACGCTTAATTTTTGTCGAAAATTCGCAAAAAAGGCAAATTTTGTTAAAAAATCGCGAAAAAACGAATAATTTCCGAAAAATTTTGCGAGAAAAATGGCTAATTTTGTTACAAAATCCCGATAAAAGGCAGATTTCCTCATAAAATCGCGAAAAAACGACATATTTCGTCCAAAAATAGTGATAAAACGGTAAATTTTGTCATAAGATTCGCGAAAAACGGCAATTTTCATGAAAAAATCGTGATAAAATAGCACATTTCGTCTAAAGATCGCAAAAAAGCGGCACATTTCGTCAAAAGATCGCGAAAAAACGCCACATTTCATCAAAAAATCGCAAAAGAGAAAATTTCGTTAAAAAATTCGCGAAATAACGAATAATTTCCGGCGAATTTCGTCAAAAGATTCGCAAAAAATGGCAAATTTTACAAAATCTTGAACAAAAAGCAGATTTCCTCAAAAAAATCGCGATAAAACGACAAATTTCATCCAAAAATCGTGATAAAACGACAAATTTTGTCAAAAAATTCGCAAAAGCAGCAATTTTATGAAAAAATCGTGATAAAATAGCACATTTTGTCAAAAGATCGTGAAAAACCGGCTCATTTCGTTAAGAGATCGCGAAAAAGCGGCAAATTTCGTCAAAAGATCGCGAAAAAGCGGCAAATTTCGTCAAAAGATCGCGAAAAAACGGGAAATTTCGTCAAAAGATCAGTTTTTCTAAACGAATTTTTGCTAAGTAATATTAATCTGTTAAGACACATAGAGTATTTCATTTTGTTTTAAGATAAGTTCAAAATATTTTAATTCAACAATGGTAATTTATTCTGAACCAAGGAAAGATAAAATAATAAGTTTGAAAATTCTTTAGCTGCATATCACATTTATAATGTTTGCTTGTATATAAGTTTCTTAAGTAACATGCTTAATGGTACATGACAAATGCATGTATTCCATATTTCTATTTCAGGGTACTAAATAAATATTACAGTAAAGCTCACTGTATGCAAATTAAATTGGCATTATTCATAATTATATTTGCATATTTGAATTTGCATGATCAATTACATAAATGTCTTGGCACCCGCGCGGGCGGGGGGGGGGTGCGTGAGGCCTTGAAAGTTCAGCTTTTTTCATTGTAAGCTTGTAGCATGTATGTAGATGCATGCCGCATTACTTTCCGAAAGAATGGACAAGTTATTTGGACAAAACACATAATACTAAACTTCAATAGCCATAATTTACCATCTAGAATTAAAGCTGGATACCTAAGCTGTCCAGTCTGGCCTTATATCCCTAACCCTGTACGATGTTTCAAATGCCAGCGTTTTGGTCATACTAACACTAACTGTCGTGGCATGTTACCTGTCCTCGTTGTGCAGAAGTTGGCCATGATGGTAAATTGTCTGAAAAACCAGAACGCTGTGCGAATTGCAAAGGTAATCGTACGTCATACTCTCGCTCCTGTCCAATTTGGAACCGTGAAAAAGAAATTCTTGCAGTAAAAACCAGTCAAAATCTTTCATACCCAGAAGCTCAAACTTTTTGAAACCAGAACCCCATCTATAGGTCTCTCTTATTCTAGTTTACTCAAGCAGCAATCAAAATCTGTAAGGCATATAAGCACCCAGACAGAATCATCTAAACCACCTAGTACCCCAAAGAAACAAACACGAAATGTAAGTTGCCCTACTAAATGTTCTGCTAGCCCTAAATTAGAGCGTTGGTTACTATCTTCAGAGCCTGTTACAATAGTTCATCAACCTATTCAGCCACAAAAACCGAAAAAGTCCACTGAACCCCAGATAAGAACTAATACATTTGCTACATACACTAAAAAAAATCCTAATCTCTCTGCATCAAATTGCCAGAAACCTAATGCTAGTCAAAAGATTAAAGCAATTACACCCATTAAAAAAACCATTGATCATTCTGCTTCTAACCACCAAAAGACCAATTCTGCTCAAGCTATTAAACCAAACCAAAAGACAAAAGAAAATAATGCGCTTCGTAATTCTCACCAATGGCAAACTGTAACAAAAAAAAACAGTGAAAATCAAATAATGACCCATCTGTTGCTTATTTGAAAGATCCCAAAAAGCTGAAGAACTACGTGGAAGAGGCTATGGAAGAATCATATGAGTCAAGTGAAGACGAAGGGAACATTGTTTATGAGGAGTATGTGCCTGATTGATCTTACCACTTACTTTTTTTAATTTCTGTGTTTTTTCGTTTTACTATTTCTTGTCATGTATCACTACTTTACTGTTCGTATAGATTGTTCAGTTTTTATCCAGTCATATTTTCTTTTTAAAACCATCCTCTTCACTCTTTGATTAGTTTTAAGTATTTTTTACTCACATGTGTTACCAACATTGCATCCTTGTTTTTTTTTAAGCCTGTTTTTATGTCAACTTATACAACTGTTTGTATTTTAACTTTTTACTATCAATTTTTATGGTTTTTAATTGACATAAGTGTTTTTTAGTATGAATTTTAGCTTTTAATTGCATGTTTTATTTACCTATTATTACTGATTTGATTGGTTGTTAACACTATATAGTTATAGATGTGTTTTCATTTTGACATTGTCTTGGCGCAGCATGTCCCAAAGGGGACCTTGCGCCATAAAACTCCAATCAACCAACCATTCCTAATAAATGATTCCGTGACAAAGGCTGAAATATTCTGGACAGTTGAAACTGTTATGACGCACACATCATTACGGACTGCTGGTTGGAATGCATTATTATTTAAAACTATTTTCCTTGATAGTAATATCGCACAAAAAATGCAACTGCAGTGTGACAAAGTGGGATACCTGTTAGCGTATGGAATTGCACCTTTTTTTCAAAAAGAACTGTCAGAAAAGTTAAAAAAATGTGAGTTCTTGGTAGTTGGATTTGACGAATCTCTCAAAGTGGCTCAGAAGCAACAAATGGATATTAATGTTCATTTTTGGGATGAAGAAAAACAAGTGCGCATGCGATGTCTGAATTTGGTTTTCGTAACTCATGCAACAGCACTTGATCTTCTGGAAGCGTTCAAAGATGGAGTAAAAGCTATTGATTTAAAAAAAATTCTACAGATATCGATGTATGGCCCTAATGTCAACCTGAAGTTTTTGAGAGATTTAAAGCTGATTTAAATACGGACTTAGAAGAAAAGAAACTTTTGGATTTAGGTAGCTGTGGACTCCATACACTGTAAGTACTATTTTACAATATTTTATTTCTAACATTCCTGATTAAAGAACTAAATAAATGTAAAAGACATTTATTAACAACCGTATGCACACGTATAATTTAAGAATCGTAAAAACAAATTTTAGGTATATTCGCTATATGATGCGCACCTGTTAATTTCGATCATATTTTTGGTATTAAAGTATTGTGCGTTAAATGCCGGATTTTACAATAGTTAAAATTTTGTTTCAAAAAGATATCATTTTATTCAATATTTTTAGTTATGTTGTTTTCGATTGTATGTTACGCCCAGTATATTACATCCTAATATGTTATATCTTCAGTGTTATGTGGAAAGAGCCTGTAGATGGCGCCTGTAGTGAATCTGTTTTAAATCTGTATGTACCTGTATATATGCGCTCTGGACAGCGATGATGGAAGACGTGTAAATAAAATGCGCTAGTGAAATGATTAAGAGTTTGTGGTCATTATGGTGTTAATGTGTGGAATTAATTATCTCCCCCTTTCTTATGATGTGTTGTGCGAGTATTAACATTGTAATCTTCCGAAAAATGCAGTATAATGCAGAACTATCACTGCTCTATTTCCATCTTGAACTAACTTTGATTTTTTTTCTGGAATTAACCCTTTACTGCATGGTATACCACATCTAGCGCATACCTAAAAACACTAATTTTCATTATGTGGCAAAGATGTTTGTTGTAACGGATAAAGAACAATTCAAAGAATGGAATAACACTTCTTTTGTCCATTTCAAATGGTTACATATTACAAAAAAATATAGAATTCGTTCTTCGGAAGAAAAAAAAAGATAAAGCAATTAAGGCAAATTTTACTTATATTACTTTTACTGAATACTTAAAATATTAATATAAGGAAGGTTGCAAAATGTTAAGCAGATAATGCATGAGAAATAACAAGGAAACAAAATGGTGACTCGCAGGAAGATACGGCATCTAAGCCAAATTTAATTAATCTAAGCCCATTTAATAGCAAAATATAGCAATACAATACTTAAAAATCCTAATTGTGTACATAGTGTGCATGCCATAAAATATCAATTTTTGCTGATCCCCCCCCCCCCCCCCCCCCAATTATTAGACCAATATATAGATTTTAAATAAAAATAGAAACAAACATGCAGTGAAGGATTAAACTGACGTTTATAATATTCATTCTTTTTCCATCTACTGCATGATTGAAAATATTCATTCATAAACTTATTTTATTAGAATCTATTAATTAAAACGAAATAAAATTTGCCATATTTTTAGGTTTGATGTTGAGTAGCAATGATTGTGTTTTTAAATTTCTACTAAAACTCTAACTTACAATTATTGAAAAGGAAAAAAATAATAATTTAATGTTTTCATAAAATCTATTAAATAAATTGGAAAGTAATATGGTTAGATTTGTAATTAAAAGAAAACTTTCCAAGTTTATTCTTACTCTTTGAAACATAGTAGAGCATGTGAATTTTTCAGAAGCAAAAAATATATTGGTTACTAGTTTTTTGAAAGGCATAAAAAAATTGTAGTTTCTACATAGACAGGTTTTTCAAACACTTTTTCTATTTCTGTTTCAGGCACTGTGCATTCAAATCTTCTATGCAAGAAACAGGATGGCAAATTGTGCCTTTTCTAAGGGCATTATACAATTTGTTCAAGGATAGTCCTGCTCGCAGAGCCCCCCCTTTTTTTACGAGTGTCACCAAATCCTCTGTTTTTCCAAAAAAATTCTGTGCTGTGCGGTGGTTGCAAAATGCCAATGTTGCTCAGAGGGCTATTGACCTTATTCCCAATTTAATTTTATTTGTTGATGAAGTTGAAAAAACTAAAACTATTACATCACAAAGTTATGAAATAGTGTTAAAAACTGTTTGTGACCCACTGCTTCCTGCAAAGCTTGAATTTTTCAAGGGTCTAACTTCTGATATTGAGCCCTTCTTAGAAAAATTTCAGAGCGATGAGCCAAGAGTGCCATTTTTATATGAAGAACTATGTGCCTTACTTATGACACAAATCAGTAGATTTGTGAAGCCTGGAGTGATTGAGGAAATCAAATCACTAAAGGATCTAAAAATTCCTGAAAAAAACATTATTTTTGCTGGGGAAATAAATATAGGTATTGCTACAAAAAGTGCAATATCAAAAGCAAACAAAAGATTGAAAAAATGAAAGATTCAGATGTATTGAACTTTAGAGTAAGCTGCAAAAAAGCATTGATAAAATTTGTGAACAAAATGTTAGAAAAATCCCCGATTCACCTACAACTGACAAAGGCTGTCTTGTGCATTGACCCAAATGTTGCAGCAAATCCAAAAATAAGAAAAATTAGGATAGAATCTTTATTAACTATATTGTTGGATAATAATTGGATCCCTAACTCTACTGTTGAGAGTCATGCGAGAATTTAATAATTTGTGTGACAAACCTAATGTTATTCCACTTTTAAAAAATTTACCCCATCCAGAGAGTCTGTTTTTGTCCCCTTTGTTTTTATCTTATTACTCTTTGTTTTGGCGCAGCATGTCCCTCAAGGGATTTTGTGCCACTAAAATCCATACAACCAACCAACCAACCAACTCTTAAAAAATTACAATAGACAAACACGAATTGACAATTTTTGGATGCAGTTAATAACAGAAAGTGATTCATGTGCACATTTATCAAATGTGATTAAACTTGTTTGCATTATGTCCCATGGCAACACAAATTTAGAAAGAGGATTTTCGATAAATTCTGAATGCATAGTTGAAAATATGAGAGAAGAATTGTTGGTGGCTAGGCGAATTGTGTATGATACAATTTTATCCATTGGTGGAATATACAATTTGAAAATAGGAAAACCTCTGGTACATGCTGCCAGGAATTCCTATTCTTTATATTTGGAAGCATCAAAACAAAAGAAAAAACATGAAGAAAAAAAAGTACCTTCGACTAAAAAATAAAAAGCTTGCCGAAATGAATGTAAAGGAACTAGAACGAAAAATGGCAAAAATATTAGAAGAGGCTCAGATTCAGGCAAATCTCCTGAATGAAGAGATTAAGATGCTTTCTAAGATTTAAGAAAAAAATATTAAAATTGTATATAGTGTATATATATATTATGAGAAACTGTATTTTTTATATTTATATTTTAACTAGTTTAATATTAGAATGTATAATTTGTCATGTGAATAAAGTTGTGTCTAGAAAGAAGATTTTTGAGATATACTGTTTGTATATGTAAGTATTATCTTAAATTTTTTAATCCATTTCAGATTTTATTGAGTATTTGTTTATAAGAAACTATATGCACATTATTTTACGATTATTTAAAAGATTAAATTTTATGTTTGGTTTTACAGTATATTAATTTCTAGAGAATTAATATTGCAGGTATAGTTTTTTCTAAGGAGGATATTATTGTGTGGATCATTTGTTGTGTTATTTTATTCATAGTATTTTTTTTTCTACAGTAAAAACAGTATTGAATTTGGACGCGTTATATGTAAAATGTATTTTAACGGTCTAGCCAAATTAAGAAAAAAGGCCAGGGAATTTGTAAATGGAAAATCACTAGCCACCCTGAAACTGTCGATAGATCCAATTTCTATCCTTGGAAATACGGTCCACAACACTTAAACTTAGTAAATGAACGAGCAGGCTCGAAAAAGAATAAAAAAGTTTCAGAAAACAGTATAAAATGAAAAAAACAATCACTACTGCTTCATCGAAGATTGAATTATTTAAATCTTTTAGACTTGTTGATGAACAAGTGTGTACGATCTTAGCGATAAACCTTTAGTGCCATTGCAATCTAACATAAATACTATAAGTATATCACGAAAAACCTGCCGTCCTGCCCTAGCCAGAACTTGAGACACAATGAGAGTGTCCAACCAAGTTGCCCCCCCAGGGGGATACCTTCTTTAGGTATTCACGGGCTTCACAACCCCGGGGCACCTGAGTGATCTTTCTCCTTTCCTTTTCTTCTTACTCCTCTGGTCTTCCTTTCCCCTTTGTTTCACTCTCATTGTGGTTTCCTCTTCGGAGGTGAGGGCAATTCTGCATGAGCCGATACATCCTGTATATCGACTCATGGAGAATTGTAAACCACCCACGTGTTGGCCGTGCGTGGCGACCTGTGTCCCTGGAAAGGGGGATCCTGGCAGTTGAGGGAAACCAACACACTGCTTTAGCCTCTGCTTCAGGTAGACGGGAGGTGCATTTGGTCCCGTATGCATCAATCGGCTGGTCAGCTGGCTTTTGTCACTGGCTTTAGGGATCAAGTGATCGAGCAACTACTAGTCATCTCGTTAAGGGTGGAGACTGACATAGGGTTGTCTTGTGACCGTATGGGCCCTGGTTAGCACTGGTGCACGAATGTGCATCCCCTTGTAGGGCTCGGGAGAGGGTGGTGCGGCCGGGGTCTGAATTTTATTATTTTTTAAATATGGATGGAATCACTTCTTTTCCTTCTACTTCTCTCCCTAGTGGAGAGCAACAAACTGCACTGTCTTCTTCATTTACTCGCTTTTTCATTGTAAAACGTACTGATAGCCACTCTGATTGCTCATTTAAAAAAACTTCCCCATTTCTGATAGCAAAAACTTTCCAGTCTGTTTTGGGAGATGGTCATTCTCTGAAAAAATTACAATCTGGCGATTTGCTTGTTGAGGTTTCTACAACAAAACAATCACAATTTCTCTCAAATTGCACTACAATAGGCACCTTTTCTGTTTCCGTACAAGTACATAGAACTTTAAATACAAGTCGCGGAGTAATATCTGAACCTGATCTTTTATATTCCACCAAAGATGAACTTTTAGAAAATTTAAAAGACCAAAATATCATAGATGTACGCCGTATCACCATCCGTAAAAATGAGCAGATAATTCCTACTAAACATATTATTCTAACTTTCAATAGCACTACTTTACCACCTAGAATTAAGGCAGGATACCTAAGCTGTCGAGTCCGACCATACATACCAAACCCCGTCCGTTGCTTTAAATGCCAGCGTTATGGGCATACTAAAACTAACTGTCGTGGATCTCTCACCTGTGCACGTTGTGCAGAGGTCGGCCATGACAATACCTCATGTGAAAAATCCGAATGCTGCGTTAATTGTAAAGGAAATCATACAGCATATTCCCGCAAGTGCCCTAACTGGAACCGTGAAAAAGAAATAGTTACCATAAAAATCACTCAGAACTTGTCTTATCCTGATGCCCGTAAACTTGTTGAAAATAGAACCTCATCTGTCGGAATTACCTACTCCAGCTTACTCAAGAGACAATTAACATCCGTAAGACACATGGCTACACAAACTGATGTTTCTTATCCACGCGATAAATTTACCGTAACACAATCGACCAGCACATCTTCCTCTGAACCAGCAAAAATAAATGACATAAAGAATCTTCAGATATTAACAGCTCTATCTAATAAGTTATCTCAATCCCAAACAAAAACAAAAGCTACCACGAATACCACCATACCACAGAAACCTGATATCCCCAGAAAACAGAATCTAAAAAACCCCCCAGTACAAACGACTAAAAAGAAAACCTCAACTCCAGTCTCTCTACAACGGAAGACTGTGGGGAAGGTGAAACAAAATTCTGGCATCCGCTCAATTGTAAAAAACATTAAAGATCCTAAACAATTACAACAGTATGTGGACGAGGCTATGGACGAGTCCTATAGCAATGACTCGGATGCTGATGATAATACTGTATTTGAAGAATTTGTACCTAACTAACTCTATAAAATCACCTCTCTCATGACTAATATCATTTCATGGAACTGTCGAGGTTTTTACAATAAATATGACGAAATCCGTAACATCCTTTATGACAATCAACCTTTATGTTTAGCTTTACAAGAAACTCACCTCAAATTAAAAGACAAAGCAAAATTGCGCACCTATACTTCTTATAGAAAAGATTTTTTAGGTTCTGATAGGGCCACTGGTGGAGTGGCTCTTTTTATCTCTAATAAATTACCTCACACTCATATCAATTTAAATACTGGCTTGCAAGCAGTAGCAGTCCGTGTCCATATAAACAAACTTATAACAATATGTACTATTTACTTACCACCTAATCAGCCTATTCAGTCTACACATCTGGATAATCTTATTCTCCAACTACCCATTCCTTTCGTCATTCTTGGTGATTTTAACGCTCACAGTCAAATGTGGGGTAACTCTGATAATAATAATCGTGGTGATATTATAGAAAAACTAATTTCTGACAATGGCTTATGCCTACTCAATAACGGTGATCATACTTACTTCCACGAACCTACCCGCACCTTTCATGCCATAGATCTCGCTATCTGCTCCCCATCCATTTATCCTTATTGGAACTTCTGGGTTTCTAATGACCTTCATGGCAGTGATCATTTCCCTACTTTTATCTCGCTGACTACTCCTCACATGGATTCTAATAATTGTTTTAAACGGTATGTATATGACAGAGCTAATTGGTCAACATTCACAGACAATGCTAAAATAACAAGTGATATGATAGCAGGTGACATTGACGATGCACTTGATAATATCACCCAGTGTATTATCAATGCTGCAGATATTAGTATTCCAAAATCACATTCTATACCGCGGCACAGGAAACCATGGTGGAATGATGAATGCCGAAAGGCAAAGAAAAAGCAACAGAAAGCTTGGGGCATTTTCCGACGCTACCCTAATAATAATAACTATCTCGCTTTCAAAAAAGCAAAGGCTCAAGCCAGAAGAGTGCGCCGTCAAAGCCAACGTGAATCTTGGATTCAATACATCTCCAACATCAACGCCAGTACATCAAGCAAAGAACTTTGGAAGAAAGTGAAAAACTGTATGGGACTGTATTCAGAAAACCGCATCTCTATCTTAAATTACAATGGACAAACAATAGCATCACCCCAAAATATTGCTGAAACAATAGCAAATACACTGGCATCTAATTCTAAATCAGACTCTTATCCAGAACCTTTCTTATCATATAAAAGACAAGCGGAATCTACCAACATAAATTTTAATTCTCGCCATTCCTATGAGTATAATCTACCTTTCACAAAACCTGAACTTCTGCGATGTCTGCAAAATAGTCGTTTATCAGCTCCAGGACACGATGGCATCACTTATACCATGCTAAAATATCTTTCTACCACCTCTCTCAATAACCTTCTCATCTTTTACAATAGAATCTGGATTGAACATTCTTTTCCTAAAGCCTGGTGTAAAGCTATTGTCATTCCATTCCCGAAACCAGGTAAAGATCCCAGTGACCGAAACAATTACAGGCCAATCGCACTCTCTAGTAGCCTTTGCAAACTTTTAGAAATTATGGTTAATTGCCGCCTAGTGCATGTTTTGGAATCTAATAATTCTCTTGCTTCATTCCAAAGCGGATTTCGTCGTGGTAGGTCCACTATTGATAACCTCATCCTTTTAGAAACACATATTCGAAATGCTTTTTTAAAACGCAATCATCTGGTGACTATCTTTTTTGACATGATGAAAGCCTATGATAAAACCTGGAGGTACGGCATACTACGTGATCTTTTTAATCTGAACTTTAGAGGTAACCTACCAATTTTTATTAAGAACTTCCTCGCAGTTCGAATTTTTCAAGTTCGAATTGGGGGGTTTCTTTCAAGTTTCTATGTACAAGAAGAGGGTGTACCACAGGGCAGTGTTCTGAGTGTCACCCTCTTTGCTATCAAGATTAATGACATCCTGAACCAGTTGCCACCAAGCGTTCAAGGTACACTATATGTTGATGATTTTAATATTTTATGTAAAGGACAAGATATGCATTTTATTGAGAGACAACTACAAATCGCTATTAACCGTATTATTCAATGGACAAACAAAAATGGCTTTATTATTTCCCAAGACAAAACCTCATGTGTGCATTTCTGTAGACGAAGGGATTTGCATCCAGATCCTGAAATTTTCATCGGAACTTATCAAATTGCTATTGTTGACAATGTCCGCTTTTTGGGCTTATATTTTGACAAAAAACTCACTTTCTTGCCTCATGTTTTGCAGCTACGAAAAAAATGCGAGCACTCTCTCAATTTAATCAAGGTGCTTTCCAACACATCTTGGGGAGCAGACCGTAGTTCTCTCCTGAAAATTTACCGTTCGATTATCCGCTCTCAAATTGACTATGCCTGCCAAGTCTATGGTTCAGCACGTAATTCCGTTCTTAAAAAAATCGACACTGTGCACCATAGTGCACTTCGCTTTTGCTCTGGTGCTTTTAGAACATCACCGGTTTTAAGCCTATATGTCGAGTGTAATGAACCAGCACTACACCGTATTCGTGAAAAGCTTTCATTGGATTTGTACTATCGTATTCTCTCTCACCGTGGCCATCCTCTTCGTAATTACATTTTAAATACAGACAACGACACTCTCTATCAACATCGACCATCATGCATTCCTTCATTTGGAGCCAGAATGAGGAACATTATTAGCAATACAGTAAACTCCCGCTACAACGATATCCGATACAACAATAACTCCCTGTACTACAATATTATTTAATGGTCCCGGTGAACTTACATATAAACTAATGTTAACCTCCCCTCAATATTACGATATTCTCTAGAACAATAAACCCCTGTAAAACGATTTTTCTTTTAAAATTTCAATGTTATTTTCTCCCTTTATAACGATATTTTGATTTTTGAAAGCTGAGAAAAAATCTTTGTCATTCATCATCTTTGTCATTTTTTCAGTGTGTTTTGTTAACAGAAGACTCACCTTTGACTTTCAACAAATCTCTATAATGTAAGATTGGCTATTGTTTAGATTTAGATGGTGGGGATCATGTAAAGCCTTTCTTGAAAAGGAAGGGAAAAAACATAACCCTTGTCACGGAATATGTGCCAAATCGTTTGATTTGCCATCTTCTCATTGCTAGAGGAAGAGGTAAAGTGAGGTATTTATAAGTGATATTCTAAGAAAAAAGGAGTTCGTTGCTTTTAAAAAGTGTGCAGAGTTGGACGATTTTAGAGTCTTAATGATTTTGAGTTCTAAACGAAAAATTTGATTTTTGATTTCCTTTCTTTCATTAATGTATTATTCTGTAAGACAGCAGAGAGAAAACAACTATCCTTTCGAGATAAAATGAACCATCAACGATATTTATGAGGAAATGAAACAGGTTGATGCAGTTAAAAAATAGGATTATCGAAATCTACAATTAAAATGTTTCCAAAGAAGAAGAAACATATCGAAGTTATAAGTTCAAATACAATTGACGCACAGCGAAAGCGACTGAAAGTTGTCTCAAATGAAAACATTGATGCTACTGTTTTAAAATTGTACCAAGAGGTGAAGGCAACAAATGTTCCAATAAATGGACCCTTGTTATGTGCGCAAGCACGTCAATTTACAGCAATGCTAAGGAACGGAAATTTTAAAATTTGTAACGGTTGGCTAATGCGTTTTAGGATCGTCACGGAATAATTTTCCAGGAAGTTCACGGAAAGAAAAAGTCTGCCCCGATTAATGACGCATTTGAATAGTTAATTAATGCAAAACAAGATGAAAAATATCTTATAAAAAGTATGCTCCAGGAGAAGTTTCCAACGCAGATGATTCTGGACTGTTTTTCCAACTCCTACCCGATTGGACACAGGCGTTCAAAAGTGAAAAGTGTTATGGAGGGAAGAAATCGAAACAGAAACTTACTGTTCTTCGTTGTACAAAATGCACAGGCACAAATAATATCCAAAATGATTTAAGAACCTGAAAAATCTTTCCGTGAAATATAAAGCCAATAAAAAGTCTTGGATAAATTCTAAATTTTTTCTGAATGGCTACAAAAATTACAGAAAGAAGTGAAGTAGAGAAAGAACAAAATCGTCTTGTTGGTAGATAATTGCTGCGCTCATGCCTCATTTCCAAAACTGCAAAATGTAGAAAATATTTTTTTTCCTACCAACTGTTATTCTATTTTACAGACTCGAGATATGGGTATAATTGTGTGTTTTAAGGGATATTACAGAAAACGGTTAGCAAAGTTGATGCTTATACAGTTTGATAATAAAATAAAAGACCCTTTTAAAGCTGTAAATATGAAGAAAGCGTGTGAAAATATTGCTGGAAATTGGTGGGAAGTAACAGAGAAAAACAATCGTAATTAAAGAAACTAAAAAACTTTGTAAAATCACCATAAAATGAAAAATTAAGCAGGACGCGTTTCGAGCTACAACAATAACAGCTCGTCATCAGCTAAACCAACACGTTTCCGTAAGAGCACAGAGTGGAGATCTTATCTCTGTGCCTTTTGCTCGAGTGGAGCAAATCTCCACTCTGTGCCCTTACGGACACGTGTTGGTTTAGCTGATGTATTTAGAATACATTCTTGTTAAAAGATGAATAAACATACCAAAATATTGGATTATTTTCAATAAAAATAGTTTTCTGTATGTGAATATTTCTTTGCTCATTTTCTGAATTTATTTAAATTTATTTTTCATTATTTAACTATTACTATTAACACTCTGCTAACTATTTTCTTCTAAATATAAATACTTAAGTAATATATACCTTAAAGTAAAAAGAAATCCTTATTAAATGTCCAAAATATGTAGGCCCTCGATATACCAATAACCCCTCTACAACAATATATTTATATGGTCCCTAAAATATTGTTGTAACGAGGTTTTACTGTAGTCAACTAAGCAATATCAAGGTGAGCTCATGTTCATTGCATGAGTTTCCTCCTTGGAAAACTCTTAATACCACCACACTCCATCCTTTTAAAGACTATGACAAAAAGAACACTGCACCTGTCATATTTCAACAATTATTTGCAGCCCATTGCTCAAAATTCAGGAATTATACTGATATATACACAGATGGATCAAAGAGTAGCAATGTTGTTGGCTGTGGGATTTTCTGTGATAATACCAATTTTAGTTATCGGCTTCACCCTTCAGTTTCTGTGTTTACGGCAGAGTTGATCGCGATAGAGAGAGCCATGTTGCACATTTCACATCATCATAACACTTCATTCATCTTTTATACGGACTCAAATAGTGCTATTGACGCGATTAAATCATCTAACAAACATCCCTATGTCTCATCCATCCTGAATTTTTATGATAAATTAACAAACCGTGGCTGTAAAATTTTATTTTGCTGGGTACCTGGACACATGGGTATTCCTGGAAATGAAAATGCAGATCAAGCGGCAAAACTTGCTCTTAACCCTTTAGATTATAAGATGCCATTCTCAGACGTTAAACTAATTATAAAACACTTTATCCATCATAACTGGCAAGAAAGTTGGGATACAGAAATTAATAATAAACTGCACCGTATCAAACAAACGATCACTAGCTGGCCTCCAAATTACCCACGGAAAACTGATGTTCTACTGACTCGTCTGAGAATTGGACACACTAGGTTAACTCATAAACATCTTCTATTCCGGGATGATGCACCCATGTGTCCTCATTGTCATTTTGATTGCCTAACCATACATCATCTTTTAACTGACTGTCCGGGCCTCCGGCACTTGTACAGAATATATTTTAACTCATCATCACTTATTTTGACAAACCTCATTGGGGAAATACCTCATGGGGCACTTTTTGCCTTTTTAAAGCATGCAGGATTTTATTTTGAAATTTGAATTTTTTTCACTACTTTTATTCTTATAACTTGGACCTAGTTATCTGGATCTCTATATAGTTGGATCTTTTAAACTTTTATACTTGCCTAGCTATATCTGGATGGGGTACCCCATCCAGACACCCTGATATTGTTCCTTTTGTCTTTGTCTTGGTGCAGCATGTCCCTCAGGGGATTTTGTGCCACAAAACCCTAAACAACCAACCAACCAAGTTGCAGTATCAGTAACAGGCGCACTTTTTGAAGATATAGGAATTGTTACACATGACGACATGCCCAATGTTATAGATAGGCATAACACAAGAAGAGGAAGAAATAAATATCATATGAAATGCCAAGTCCAGAACTAGAGTTTCATATCCACCAATACCTTGAGAAATAGTATTTTGACAGTTGAAAAGATAAGACTTTCAATCTGAGGAATATTGAGGGAACGCTCCATCAACAAAGAGTGCTTGAAGAATACTTGACAATTATAGAAGAACCTGGCTGCGATTACATAGGGCAAGTTTCACTAATAACCTCTTCTGCTATGTTTTCATATGATTTTCCATACTTTCCGCTCCAGCACGAAGAGAAAATTGTTAAGAAAAAAAATCCCTGAGGTGAGAAAATTTACATACTTTTTGGCTACTTTGAAATTTTTAGGGGGAATTTTAAGGGAAACCAGAAAATATTTATTTATTATTTTAAAGTTTTTTACTTATGTTTTTTGCATATTCTTCGAACATTCCCATGCCATCGGGGATAGAAAATCGAAAAATAAAAAAAATGACTAAAATGTGAAAATTTGCATCTTTTTCGACAAATTTCCCATTTTTAGAACCCAAATTGGAACCGGAAGATATTTATTAATTACTCTAAAATTTTAGACTTGTGTTCCTTATGTACTCTTTCAGTTTTTCCGCACTAGGGCGAAGAAAAAATTGAAAATTAAAAATATTACTGAAATGTGAAAAATTACAACAATTTTGGCTAAAATTGCATATTTGGACTCAAAAGTGGAACTGGAAGATATTTATTGATTATTTTGAAATTTTGTGAGTATGCAAGTGATACCACTACACAACTTTTTCACACTAGGGAGAAAAGAATTTCGAAAAAAAGTTTTTTACACTCCGCCCTAGTGAATAGCCTGCACCCTGTGTATAACCCACACTCCTAAATCGAGCAGTGCAGTAAAAAAAGTTTTTGTATAAGCCACGGAGATGAATCGGTGTATAGTCCGCGGTCTATACACCATTTATGAACGTATATTTCGATCAGGGTTTGAAGTCAGAAGCCATTAAAGTATATAAGTGTGTATGAGTCGAGAAATTTTAGACAAAAGAAGAATTTCAAGGTGGAGGGGGGTCGACTTATATGCGAGACCTTAAAAAAAATCTATGAATAAAATATCAGAAAATAGTTTGCTAGCGAATTGGTGCTGCAGCACCCCTTTGTGTTTGTAGAATACAAAATCCAAAATCTGGAACCTTTCCTATCTTGACATTTTTTTAATTTAAGATCATTTTTAGTTTATTTTTAAAAAAATAATCTACCCTGCCCTGTTGAAAAGAACAAAAAAAAGTGCGATTGACGTCATTTCGGAACAATTCAGAAGAGTCTATCTTTTTCGAAACGATTTCGAGAAATCCTCCCTTTTCAGAGTCGTTTCATTACGGAATGAATCATAGGAATTGCTCCTTTTCGGAACGAGTCCGAGGAATCTAACTTTTTCAGAGTTGTTTCATTCGGAACGAGTCCAAAGATTTTGCCGTTTTCAGAGTTTCAGACCAATTCCGTGATTTCGTTCCTTTTTTGAATCGTTCCTTTAGTTCCACTGCTGGAATTGCTCTTTTTGAATCGTTCCTCAACAAATGACACATCTCTACTAAAAAACTGATTTCAGTTAATGTTAAAACGACTTATTCAGCGAAAAGTAAGTTTAAAATAAGTAACATGTTATACTATTGTTTTTACCCTCTCAAATCAAGAGCAAACTGCGTTCGAGCATCATTATTTCTTGCTGCTGGTTAGTGCAGTACTTGGTGATAGTTGCGACAGTTCTTCCAAACCCAGAAATAACTGTATTTAAACAATAATAATAATAATAAAAGCTTTTACAAACATGAGAACTCTCTATATTTCGCGGTATAGCGGAAAAAAAAAATACAAATTTTGATTTTTTTTTTTTTTTTCAAATTTTTTGAGGTTTAAAAATTGTAGAAAAAATATCACTATTTCCAATTTAAAAAAAAAAAAAAACCTTTGTATAACCCGCACCGTGTATAAGTCGCAGCGGCTTTTTCGAAGATTTTTTTCTTGTATAAGTCGCAGACTATACTCCTGAAAATATGGTATGGTAATTAAAATCGTGATAACTTTAAAATTTCTTCAAAATTTATTACATTTTCTGACACATTTTTTTCCCTCTCAATTAAGCAAACTAATAAAATTATGACAATTTTAATTGTAAATAAAATTGTGATAATTTAAAAAATGTCTCCCAAAATTTATGAAATCTTCTCACATACATACCCCCCCCCCCCCTCTTAATCAAATATAAAACGAAACTAAAAACTCACAAGAATAATCGATGAGGAGAAAAAAAGTACAAAAAATGATAGAGAAAGAGTTAATAATGTCTAAATATAATAATTATTTCAGTTTAACACAAATTGATAAATGACCAACGTTTTGTATTTTACCGAAATTTTTTTTTTATATATGTAAAAGCTCATTTTTCTATATATGCATTTAAAATAATTTAAAGGAACGATGATGTAATAAAATAAATTAAAGTACTAAGCAGAAATCTATCTAAATAGGTAGGCGGAAAAAAGTGCACGGAAAAAAGCTCCCCGGAAAAAGCGTCCCCGGAAAAAAGCGTCCGTTTTTATAAATCACATATTTAAATAAGTGTGATGATAGTACACATAGTTAAACTTAGAATATAAACACTAGATTGAGACGGTTTTATGAAATTTGAGCGTCCTTGCTCTCTCGGGACTGGGATGGGCGAAGGTGAGGGGGGGGGGGTTAAAGTTACCTCAAAACCTGTTATTGCCTCAGTGAAAATAAAATTGTAAGATACGAAAAAAACGATAATAAACACTAGGTACTTAAATGATTTTTTTTTTAAATTCAGTCTCCCTTGTTCTGTGGTGGTGGTTGGGGGGGGGGGGGGGGGGAGAGAGAGAGAGGGCGATTGTCTACAAACTCTGAATCTATCTCTTACATTATTTTTTTTTATTATTTATAATTTGATTATTTATAATTTAAAATATACATAATTAATTTATATATTATGATTGTTATTTTTATTATTATTATCAAATTACATATTAATATTTTATTACATTTTATATTATATATTTATACTTATATAATACATATTAATTAATTATTAATATATTAATATAATATATTAATAGTGAATAATTAATAATATAATTAATAAATTAATAATAATAATAAATAATTTATAATAAATAAATAATAAATTAATAATACATAATTAAAAATTAAATTAAATAAAAAAATGTACAAATAAATGTTATTAAATATTAAAAATTATACTCATTAACAAAAATTTATTTAAAAATGATAATAATAATAAATAAAAATGATAAGATTTTATTAACTCATAGTAATATCAACTCATATATATATTTTTCATTCAGCCACCCTTGTTCTCCTGTGGGGCTGGGGGGGGGGGGGGTGAGCTTACAAACTCCAAATCTATCACTGCTTTAGACGATAAAATTTTTTTCGGAATGTTTTCTAAAATTTATGGGAAAAAGTGACTGGAAAAACAAGAGCGCAAAAAGTGATAAGAAAAAGGTGACAAAGAATTGATAAACATTGAACTTGTGGATAAATAAATGATAAAAACTAAAGTGGCAACAAATGACTCATTTATATCATTTTCGTAGAACAGCGGTTCCCAAACTTTGATACGCGTATACGCTTGGGGAAACGTCGCAAGATTGCTGATGGTATATGAAAATAGTATCAGTAATGGCGGATGATATAATTTTTTAAATAAATTCTTGTTAATGTGTAGATTTTTTAATATTTAATTTTATATATTTATACACTTATTTTTATTATGTCCTATAAGTTAATAAAATATTATCATTTTAAATTAATCCTTGTTGATGAAACTGGATTTTTAATATTTAATTTTATTTATTAATACATTTATTTTTATTGATTTACTATGAGTTAATAAAATATTATCATTTTTAAATAAATTTTTGTTAATAAGTATAATTTTTGATATTTAATTACACTTATTTTTAATTTTATATTTAATTTATTTTTATGTATTATTAATTTATTACTTATTTATTATAAATTATTTATTCTGTATTATTATTATATTATATTAATATATTTATTATTATATATTATGTTATACAGCTCATATTCAAAATATTAGAATAATTACCTTTTTTTTTAGAAATTGAAAATATTGTTTGGTAATTTAATGTCTTTTAATGAAAATATGCAAACGATATTTTTATTAAGAACTTATTGCTGATTAAACTTACTTGTTATCTTAAATTTAATATCATTTTTGAAAAGATTAATTGCAAAAAAAATTATTTTGAAAAGTCAAAATATTAGAATATTTATTAAAGGGTAATTCCATGTGTGATTTACACGACATTTGAGAATTTCATTAAGATTTAATTTTGCATTGAAACTAAATTTAAGAATATATTTAAACTTTTATTATTAAATCATAGAAAGGGAGAGTAAATTAATATTTCTGTGTTGTTAATTTTATAAATTAAGCTATTTTTTGATATTTAAAATGTTAAAATGTGTGTTTGTGACTGACACGACAAAAAAGGAAGCTGGTTTATACTTACCTTCACTTATATTTAAAATTCTGCTCTATATTAAATTTCTAAAAATGAAAATTCACATAAACTTGCTAAGAACAGTTCATAAAATAACAAGAAAAATCAAATTTCAGTTAAAAAAATTTTTTTTAACTTTTTATTTTAATTATTCAATTGTGACTTACACGACAAACATTATGTGACTTACACGACATCTGCAAATATCAAAATCAAAACAGATTTATTTTCACACAAATACATTATTTAATAAATTTTTTGGTATTTGGGAAGCTTATACACTTATGCCAAATTTATTTCGCTAAAGTTAAAATTCAATTTACATTTCATAGAGTGATCAAATGTAGGTTCTGGTAGTTTTCTGTTGATTTCTTTAAGATGAATGTAACACTCATCATCTATTTCAGGCCAATAAAACTTTAAATTTTCAGCATTAAAATGCAGAAATTTTACTTTTGCTTCTTCACTTTCTATAATTAATACTTGATCTGCAAAATATTTAACACATTTTTTTCCAGCAAAAGGAACCAAAACCCAATCTCCAGCTTTAATCATATCCTTATCTTCTGCCTTAAACTGTTTTGATTCTGAATTGATTTGTGTTGTGATGGTTTTACCTGTAAGAAAACTAAACTTTATAATTGGTTGCTCAGAGGAAATACGTGAACATTCTATTTCATAGTTATTTGAAGAACGAAAGCAGTGATAGCTTCTAGTGTCTGGAATATTGTGTATATCTCTTCCATCAGGGCACCATAATCTGTCCAAGTTTAACTTTTCAACGTCAATATCCTTTTCATCTACATATATTATATTTATATTCGGGCATATTATTTTAGCACAGTCTGCAAATTCTTTGGCATTTCTTGGATCAATTTAACGGCTGTTTGTACATTCCCTCAATCGTCTCTTTACGGTTCCTCCTAAACCATCAATGGGTCCTTTGCCGTGGGCTGTAGCAGAGAAATGCCAGATTATTTGTACATTTTGAAGTGTAATGTATGATAAGGAATATTTTTGTTTAAAATGTTGACCTGTACCGTCTGATTGATAATGTATGGCAAATATTTTGTGCTCGGGATGATCCTTCTTGAAATTTTCAAGTATGATATTATTAAAATTAGCAACAGCATATTTATCATGTGCCAAATAGTTAGAAACTACAACATATGATTCAAAACAAAGATTCATATTGTCATTTTTGTAATATAAAATTGCAGTGTAGAGAGTACAGCTTTCTGAATTCCAGTGGGCTGATTGTATTTCATCCTGATATTGAAAATTATAGTTTTCACTAAAATCTACAGTCACTCCCAAAATTGAGTATACACTAGGTGTTCGCTTTGAATTTTACCTATAAAAAGCTAAAATTTTGTATGAACGGAATGGAAGTTTTTTAGACGGTACTGCATATAGATTTAAAAAAAAAGATTGCGAAATATCCACAATATTGAGGTAAAATCAGCATAAAAAAATTCCATATATAATATAAGGCGGAAATGTGTGTCACATAATTGAGTATACACTAGAATAAATTAATTCGTAATAACCACTTTTTATTTAAAATGTTTTGCATTTATATTTGTAACGATTCTTGTAGATTGTAATTCTTATTAAGTTCTGCATTGTAATAATTTTCGTGCCAAATTAATCCTAAATGAGCAATCGGAAGGAGACTTCAATAGAAGAGCGGAATTTGGTTATAAAATGGTCAGCTGAAGGCAGATCTCTTCGCGAAATCGCTTCTTTGATTGGCAGAAGTCATGGGTGTATTGAAAACATCATTAAAAAATACCACAGAACTGGAACAGTGGTGAATACACCTGGAAGAGGACGCAAACAAATCCTCAACGATACAGCAAAAAGAACAATTATTCGCAGTGTGAAGAAAAATCCAATGAACAGTGCCCCGAAACTTGCTGCATCTGTAAGTTTAGTCATAAAGAGAAATGTTTCTGCAGAAACTGTGCGCAGGACTCTACGACATGCAGGCTATAATGGTCGTGTACCTAGGCGAAAGCCACTCATCAGCGAAGTTAATCGTAAGAAAAGACTTTTATTTGCTAAAAATCACATCTCTAAGTCCCAAGATTTTTGGAAATCAGTGATCTTTAGTGATGAAAGTAAATTTAACCTTTTTGGATCCGATGGGCGTGACAAAGTTTGGAGGCAACCTCGGACTGAGCTGCATCCTAAGAATACAATACCGACGGTCAAACATGGTGGTGGATCTGTCCTTGTTTGGGATTGCATGGCTACTGGTGGAGTCGGAGAATTTGTGTTTATCGATGGAATTATGGACAAGATGTTATATCTAAACATTCTTAAGAATCATCTTAAAGCTAGCTCCAACAAACTAGATTTGGGATCGAACTTCATCTTCCAGCAGGATAACGATCCTAAACATACGGCTAAAATTGTGAAGTTGTGGCTTCTGTATAACTGTCGCCAGCAACTGCATACTCCCCCACAGTCTCCGGATTTAAATGTAATAGAAAATTTGTGGTCTCATTTGGAGAAAGCGGTCCAAAAGCATCACATTTCAAGTAAGGAGCACTTGAAAACTGTTTTGAAAGAAGAGTGGGCTAAAATTTCAGTGGAAACCACAAAAACTCTTGTAGAATCAATGCCTGCACAAATACGAGCTGTTATTCGAGCAAATGGATATGCTACAAAGTACTAATTCATTGTTACAAAGCATTTAATAAAACTGTATACTCAATTTTGAGATTCTTGTTTTTGCTTTGTACTATCTTTGAAATTTTTTTTATAAAAGCTATTTCAATATTTTGCATTTTTTCTTGCTATGTTGTTAGAGAACTAGACACACTATTATGTATAATATTTTAAAATATTTTCTTACGAATTTGATTGTTTTACACACAAATTTAGAAACGATCAGTTCGTGTATACTCAATTTTGGGAGCGACTGTATATGCATTATTATGGCATCTGATGACAATTGTTTTTTTAAATTTTCAAAATTATCTGCTTGAGATTTTCTTATATATTCATGTTGTAGAAATTGTGGCACTTTCTCTTTTAGTTTATTAAAAATTTCTTACATTGTTCCAGATAATTTTTGCCTTGTAATCTTTCCTTGCTCATCTTTTAGCCACTGCTGATATTGTATCTCATCATCACCGATTTCTTCTTCTTCTGCATGTTCATCAAGAATTAATTCTATTTTCCTTCTACATTTCTCGCATTTCGATAGCATACAATCCTTTTTTTCACTGCTACATACAATTTTATTTATGAAATCTGATGTTCTTTGGGGTAAATCTTTTGTTGCCAGCAGTAATAGTCTTATGTTCTCATGGTAGATGCACAAACATAAATTTCCTGGAGTTTCTGACCGAAGACAAATATGTTTGGGACGAAGCTCACTAAACTTACTTAAGCCTATTTTTTTATTGGGATGTTCTTTCTTAAACAATTCATGTGTTTCCCCTAATGTAAAAAATAAGTAACGCTTCTGAATTTTTTCTTTTCCATTCGATCTGATAATAACAAAATCTTTTCTACCAGGAGCTTGATAAGAAATTGTGTCATTGTTGAAAAAGTCTAACACAGATTGCTTAACTTCATCTGAAATACATCTGTCACTTTGTAAATACCGGAGTTTAGGTTCTTTCAGAATATCTGGCGTAAAGTGCTTTGCTAATGTTTTAACTACTGCTAAACATTTTCTAGGGCTTCGTGGAAGACCTCTTTTAGCTTTTGCAATTGCTTTGCCAAAAGAACAGCGTGTCTTGTATATTTTTGTAGGACTTACCTTTGCAGGAGAAGTTACTTCAGTATTAGTTTTGGTTTTAAGTTTCATTCTATGCTTCCTCTGTTCTTCTCTGCGCTTTCGTTTCAGAAGTTCTTTTTTATCAAATGTCATAGATTTCTTAATGTTTTGCCTCCTTTGTCTTTGCTTTTCAGTTTTTCTTTTAAACTCCTCATATTTTCCACTTTCTTTTAATTTTTCTATTTGCTTTCGTTTTCTTTCAGCAGCTGATCCAGCCATCTCTAAAAAAAAAATCAGAAAATAATTATACTATTTAAAGTGTTTATGCAAAAACATTAGAACTATTTTTAGCTTTTTGTGACTTACACGACATACTTATAAAGCTAAGTTTAAAATACTATAATGCATAGAATTATTTTTAAAAAATTGCCATTTTATTTTAACTTTTAAGAAGAAAGAAAATACAAAAAAGAATTTCAATTGAATCATTGAGTAAATCTGTATGTAAATAAATTCATCTTTTGTGTGACTTACACGACATGTAAACAAACAAACTTTAACCCTAATTTTTTTTAAGTTCTAAAATTAAAATTAAGATTTTGTTATTTTAAAATAAAGAAAAATAGTTAACAAGTAAATGTAAAAAAGTAGAATCACTTACCTTTAATATTTTTCTCCCCAGAACAATTTCTTTTAGGTGAAGAATAGCATAGTAACAGCTCAATCAAAAATGTTCCACAAACTAAGTTCACTGTTGCCACAAGACTCAATATATTGAAGTAAAAATATTGATTTTAAAATTTAATGTATATTTTCTCAAATAGTGCTAATAATTTTATAGTTATTTACAAACAAAAAATCATCACTTAGGTATACATTTACGTGGAAATGACCTAAAGTGGTTCAAAATATTAGAATATTTCACATTAATTCTCCTTTAATTATTACCAATTCTTAACTGGTGGCATCATTGATTAAATTCAGACTATTTTATTTAAAATCAGTATTCTTTTTTGCAGTTTGTTTCTTTTTCGTCTTAAAATGGGCCGTGTGAGTGATATTCCTGAATCTACTAAACATTGTATGATTGATTTGTATTGGCACGATAAAAATCAATGTTTTATAGCGAATTATTTACATTGTTTGCAATCGAGTGTTAGTAAAATACTAAAACAATATTCAAAAATTGGAAAATTTCAAAATAATCGCCGAAATGGTGGCCGAAAACCAAAAACATCTGCTAGAGATGACAGGAAACTGAAGCATATAGTTAAGAAAAACCGTTTTAAAAGTGTGCGATTCTTGCACTGAAAATGGAAAGAAGAAGGAGTTGAAGTTTCTACATCGACAACATTAAGATGTCTCCATAAATTTAAATTTGAATCTCGTGTACCGAAAACAAAACCTCTCATGACTGCAAGACAAAAGCGTATAAGATTGAATTGGTGTAAATCAAGACGTTTATGGAGCAATAAAGATTGGAAAAATATATTATTTAGTGATGAAAGTATGTTTTGTGTTTCATATGATAATCAAGGTATTCGAGTTTGGAGAATGAAGCAAGAAGCATTTGATAAAGAATGCCTTAAACGTTCCGTAAAATTTGCTGCTAGTGTCATGGTTTGGGGTTGTATGAGTGCAGAAGGACCTGGAAAGTTATGCATCGTCTACGAAAAGGTTAACTCTCTGATATATCAAGAAATTTTAGAATATTACATGATTCCATCATCAGAAGATTTATTTGAAGATGATTTCATCTTTCAACAAGATTTAGCGTCCCCGCATACCTCGGTGTCAACTAAGAATTGGTTCCGCCAACGCAACATTAAGGTACTTCCTTGGCCACCAAATTCACCAGATCTTAATCTCATCGAAAACTTATGGTGTATAATGAAGAAAAAACTTCAAGAAAATCCTCCTTCAAGTAAAACTGAGTTAGTGGCACCTATAAAGTCTATTTGGGCTAATATTGATAGAAATGTTTGTAAACACCTTGTATATAGTATGCAAGATCGATTGTACGCTGTTATGAAAGCTAAAGGGGATGCTACAAAATATTAACTACCATTTACTTCATATTCATAAAGTAATATTGTTGCGTAAAATAAAATATTCTAATATTTTGAACCAATCTAAATTTTATTCTAATATTCTGGTGTGTTTAAGGAAGCTGTATATCTAATTTATTGTGCTGTATTTTATATTTTATAAATGTTAAAATCTTATCTAAACATTCCAGATTTAATTTATAAGAAATTTAATTGCATTTACTTAGTATAAAAAATAAATAAATGACAAATAATTTTTTCTTATTACTTTTTCTCAATTATTCTAATATTTTGAATATGAGCTGTATATTATATAAATATAAATATATAAATGTAATATAAAATATAATAAAATATTAATATGTAATTTTATAATAAAAATATACAAATTATAAATAATATTAAAAAAATAAATATAAGAGATATATTCAAAAGTTTGTAGACACGCTCCCCCCCTCCCTCCCCCACTCCACAGGAGAACAAGGGAAACTGAATTTTAAAAAATCATTTAAGTACCTAGTGTTTATTATCTAATTCTTCGTACCTTACGACTTTTTTTCATTAAAGCAATGACAGGTTTTGAGATAACTTTTAAAGCCCTCCCCCCCCCCCCCCCCCTCGTCAATCTGAGTCTCGATAGAGCAAAAACTTAAATTTCATAAAACCATCTCAATTTAGTGTTTATATTCTAAGATTAAGCGTGTGTATTATTATCAGACTTATTTAAATATGTGATTTGTAAAAAGGGATGCTTTTTTCCGGGTACGCTTTTTCCTGGGGCGCTTTTTTCCAGTGCGCTTTTTTCCATGATTCATCTAAATATAATAAATAATTAAAATCGTGATAACTTTAAAATTTCTCCTAAAATTAAGGAAATCTTCTGACATATATATTTTTTCTCTCGCAACTAAGCAAAGTAATAAAATTGTGACAGTTTTAATTTAAATAAAGTTATGATAATTAAAAAATTTTGTCTAAAATTTATGAAATTTTCTCACACGTTTTTTTCCCCATAATCAAGTGTAAAGTAAAAAGAAAAACGATAAAGAATAATCGGCAAGGGGGAAAAAGTACAAAAAGTGATACAGAAAGTGTTAGTAATGTCTAAATATAGTAATTATTTCAGTTTAATGCAAATTAATAGATGAACGATCAAAGTTTTTTATTTTTAAAACTGTCGTTAAATAATTGATAAATTGTCCAAGTCTTTCATTTTACACAATAGCAATAATAAATACAACTTGTATTATTCTTATGAAAACTGTTTTTACGTATGTAAAAGCTCTTTTTTATATACTGCATTTACATAAAATTTAAGAGAACAATCATGTCATGAAATAAAATTGAAGTACTAAGCAGCAATCTATCTAAATATAATAAATAATTATAATCGTGATAACTTTAAAATTTCTGCAAAAAATTATTTAATCTTTCGTCATGAGTTTTTTCCCCCTTTGCTAGGCCCTGACCATGACTAATAGCAGCCCTGGACAAAGGTAAATTAGGGGACTTCCATTCAAACCGTTGCAAGATTATTCACATAGAACTGATGGGGAGTCATGTAAGTAATGTATAGAGAATATTTTTGCACCTTAAATTTTAAATGAAAGAAAATTCTTGGCTCCATCAATTCTAAATTAAGTACCTTAATTAATAAAAATATTCTTTTTTCTTAGTACAGAACATGACTGTTTCATATAATTTTAGAATTTGTTATGTTACTTTAAAATGAATTTAATAACTTCAACTTGTAGATGCGTGTTAACTATTCTAGAATATAGAGGAAAGTTAACCAAGTTCTTTTCTTTCGCATTTTTTTAAATTGTCCTGTACACACTGGTTATTTTCAGTCATTAAAATTTAGATATGATTTAAGTCCATTGCTAATAAAATCTATTAAAATCAAAATATTATTTCTTGCTTAATAGTGGTTGAAATTAGCTTTGTGAAAACATTTGAGCTCTGTGAGTTGAAAATAAAATTTGTTTTTCAGAAACTTTGGTAAATTCTTTTAAAATTATATTTGTATTTTCTATTTGAAAATTTCCAGAATTGAAAAAAAAAAATTTGGGAACTAATGTATGTATTGTAGGGGGATTGCATTCCTGGGATCATAGGCAAAGTCCCGATTTGCTCGTATGATAAAATGGGCCTGTCCCTTGCAAGTAATGAAATATAAAGTAAAAAGAAAAATTCAGAAGAATAAACAATAAAGGAGAAAAGGGAGAGGGGAGGTGATAAAGAAAGGTTATTAACATGGAAATAAAATATCTATTTCAGTTTAACCCGAATTAATTGATAAATGGTCAAAGTATTTTATTGTACCTAATAACAATAGTAATAAATACAAAATCCTTTTGAAAACTGTTGTTAAATATGTAAAAGCTCATTTCTCTTACGAGTTAAAATGAAATTTGAAAGAACAATGATGTTATGAAATAAAATAAAGTACCAAACAACAATCTATCTATATATAATTAATAATTAAAATCGGAATAACTTTAAAATTTCTCCTGAAATTTATAAAATCTTCATACATAAGTTTTTTCTTCGCAATTAAGCAGAGTAATAAAATTATGACAATTTTCATTCGAAATAATTTTATGATAATTTAAAAATTTATCCTAAAATTCACTAAGACTGGGAGCGAACAGCACTAGTTTTTATTACAATAAAACAGCCATCAATCTTACATTTGAAGAGAACTCCTTCCGACAATTCGTGGGACAGGGAAAAAAAGGTTGCTAGTTTTGGCGTTAAATCGCGAATGTATAAATGCATCTTTTAGGGGTTTTTATTACAATTATTATTTTCTGTTTTCGATTCTTCTGTGAATGTTCACTATGTCGTCATCATCTGACAGCGAAGAAGAAGCTATCCTGTTGTATATAGGATCATCTACCCGTGAAAAAAAAAACAGAGAAAATATTGGGTTCACCCATTATTAGAAAAACGAGTAGAAGTCAGTGAATTTATTTATGTGAAGGATTTATTTTCGTACGAAGACCGTTTCTATGAATATTTCCATTTAACAATAATGGAATTCCAAGTAATTCTAAATTTAATTAAACATGACATCACAAAAGAAGATACAACTATCAGGCTGTCAATTTTCGCAACAGAAAGATTGGCAATTACTTTGAAGAAAGTATATTTTTTAATAATATTTATTTTATAGTTAGAAATTTTTTGATAAAAATATATTTCATTTTAAAAAATGTATTTATGCATGCAATGTTCTTATTCCGTGCTTTTCATCTGACATCTATAGTAAGATTTAATGAATTATTAAAAATAATCTACGATTAGTGTTGCTAGATATCTCGAATTCACATTACGTCCCGATTTTCAACTGCTCCATGATCTGGCCTAAGTAACCATTGCGCGAAATGTGAAAATTTTCTTTCGATATCCTTTTATTAATTCACATTCAAACTCATTTATGAGGCTTGAAAAACCTTTTAAGAAACTTAGAATGCATTCCAGTTATTCTCAAGTGTATTTTTCATTTTGATAATAAATATAAATTGTTCACCATGAGGTTGAGTCGGACGAAGGCTAGTAAAAAATCAGGATTGAATCACCATCAGATTTTTTTATTTATTAATTATTATTATTTTTTTTATGGATCAAAACCTGATATAAAAAGTACACAGAATAATTGTTAATATCCTTAGCAAAAATTGTTTTAAGATTAATTTTTTCAAACTATTTTCTAATAGAGGGTAATATTACTCCTAATTATTCTTTCATGACAAAGTTTAGTTAATGCTGTTTGCATAAAAATCTGTTTAAATTGATATTAATAAAAATACATCAACCCAACCACTGACAGAAAAAATATGAAAGACGCAATTTTTATTGTTTTCATAACTCGGAAAAAAAAAAAGACACAAGGTTTTTTTTTTTCCTCTAGTAATTAAGGAAAAAGACTTTAAACTAGGGTGTACCAAATATTCGGAATCTATTCGGTATTCGGCCATGTTCCCGAATATCAAACTATTCGGTTAAGCCGAATGTTCGGCTGGCCGAATATGAAAACATTCGTCCTGTCGAATATTCGGTTTGGGCAAATATTAAAGTATTCGGCCGAATGCAATACTTAACAAAGCTTTTTAAAACACATTTTTAAAAACTTTTCTCAATTTCTACTTTTAACTGTCAATTTATTCATGTATTTAAAATAATTAGAAATAAAATCATATTTAAATAATATAGAATGTTTTTACATTATTTATTTGCTGTTTCTAAAGTTTAGCTTAAGAAAATTAACCATGAGAAGGATTAAAATTATGATTTATTAGGATTCTCCTTAGGAAAAAATGATGTGAGTGCAGATGAAAGTTCCTAAATTATATTTAGTAAATAATCTGTTTCTTGCTTTCCCCAAAAGTCCTTAAACAAAAAAGGAAAACTTTTGAGACTAGTAATAGCTATCAAGGCAGAAAATTTTTTGTTTATGAAACCATAATAATAATCATAATCAACTTATTGAATCATAAATGCATTGTATTTTATCTCACTCTAGACTAAACATGTGTTTTCGTTTGTTGCATTAACAATAAATAAGATACCATAACTATATTTTCAACTCACATGCTTTGATTTCTATAAAATATGATATGATGAGAAGGATGGAAAATGCCACTATTCATAAGAAAAGAACTGAGCTAGACATTCCTTTATTCAAAATTAATTTGAAAGTATTTATACTTTATATTGAAAAAAAACTGCCTTGATTTATTTAAAACGAACAAATATGAGACTGCACAGTTTTTCTTGAACTTTTTTTTCATTATTTCTCTTTGTTTTCAAAATGTTTGTTTTAATTCGTAGAAGAAATGAAATTTAAAATTTTACTAATTGAAAAAGTCTCATAAGTATGCTTCTTCAATAAAAAAGACAGCTTTTTTTCAATACTGAATGTTCTTATAAAAAGTTTTTGTTTATCAAAATATAAGTTTCTCTTATTAAATATTATTTAAAATTGTTTTAAAAAATAACATTTTTATACATTTAAACTTTGAAACATAAAAAGTATTTGGAAAGCCGAATATTCGGTATTCGGCCAATCCCTACTTTAAACAAAAAGCAAGGATCGATAAAGAATATATCAAGGTTTCTTTTTTTTTACTTTCATTGATTACGAAAAAGCTTCAAAATCAGATGAAAGATTTCTTTCTATAACCCCCCCCCCCCCCCAAACAAAAAAGGAAAAAAAAAAAAGATTAACTTTCATATTGAATATTGAAGGCTTAAAAAACCCTGTTAGAAAATTAATATGCATTCCAGTTATTCTCAAATGAATTTTTTCTTCTTTTTCTCATTTTGATAATAAATATACAGCTCATATTCAAAATATTAGAATAATTACCTTTTTTTTAGAAATTGAAAATATCGTTTGGTAATTTAATGTCTTTTAATGAAAATATGCAAACGATATTTTTATTAAGAACTTATTGTTGATTAAACTTACTTGTTATCATAAATTTAATATCATTTTTGAAAAGATTAATTGCAAAAAAAATTATTTTGAAAAGTCAAAATATTAGAATATTTATTCAAGTGGTTCAAAATATTAGAATATTTCACATTAATCCTCCTTTAATTATTACCAATTCTTAACTGGTGGCATCATTGATTAAATTCAGACTATTTTATTTAAAATCAGTATTCTTTTTTGCAGTTTGTTTCTTTTTCGTCTTAAAATGGGCCGTGTGAGTGATATTCCTGAATCTACTAAACTTCGTATGGTTGATTTGTATCGGCACGGTAAAAATCAATGTTTTATAGCGAATTATTTACATTGTTCGCAATCGAGCGTTAGTAAAATACTAACACAATATTCAAAAATTGGAAAATTTCAAAATAATCGCCGAAATGGGGGACGAAAACCAAAAACATCTGCTAGAGATGACAGGAAACTGAAGCGTATAGTTAAGAAAAACCGTTTTAAAAGTGTGCGATTCTTGCACCGGAAATGGAAAGAAGAAGGAGTTGGAGTTTCTACATCGACAACATTAAGACGTCTCCATAAATTTAAATTTGAATCCCGTGTACCGAAAACAAAACCTCTCATGACTGCAAGACAAAAGCGTATAAGATTGAACTGGCGTAAATCAAGACGTTTATGGAGCAATGAAGATTGGAAAAATATATTATTTAGTGATGAAAGTATGTTTTGTGTTTCATAAGGTAATCAAGGTATTTGAGTTTGGAGAATGAAGCAAGAAGCATTTGATAAAGAATGCCTTAAACGTTCCGTAAAATTTGCTGCTAGTGTCATGGTTTGGGGTTGTATGAGTGCAGAAGGACCTGGAAAGTTATGTATCGTCTACGAAAAGGTTAACTCTCTGATATATCAAGAAATTTTAGAATATTACATGATTCCATCATCAGAAGATTTATTTGAAGATGATTTCATCTTTCAACAAGATTTAGCGTCCCCGCATACCTCGGTGTCAACTAAGAATTGGTTCCGCCAACGCAACATTAAGGTACTTCCTTGGCCACCAAATTCACCAGATCTTAATCCCATCGAAAACTTATGGTGTATAATGAAGAAAAAACTTCAAGAAAATCCTCCTTCAAGTAAAACTGAGTTAGTGGCACGTATAAAGTCTATTTGGGCTAATATTGATAGAAATGTTTGTAAACACCTTGTATATAGTATGCAAGATCGATTGTACGCTGTTATGAAAGCTAAAGGGGGATGCTACAAAATATTAACTACCATTTACTTCATATTCATAAGGTAATATTGTTGCGTAAAATAAAATATTCTAATATTTTGAACCAATCTAAATTTTATTCTAATATTCTGGTGTGTTTAAGGAAGCTGTATACCTAATTTACTGTGCTGTATTTTATATTTTATAAATGTTAAAATCTTATCTAAACATTCCAGATTTAATTTATAAAAAAATTAATTGCATTTACTTAGTATAAAAAATAAATAAATGACAAATAATTTTTTCTTATTTCTTTTTCTCAATTATTCTATATTTTGAATATGAGCTGTAAATTGTTCACTTTCAGGTTGAGTCTGTCGAAGGCCAGTAAAAAATCGAATTGAATCACCTTCAGATTCTTTTTTATGAAACAAAACCTGATATAAAAAATACACAGTATAATTGTTAATACTATATAGTAAAAATTGTTTTAAGATTAATTTTTTCAATTTATTTTCTAATAGAAGGTATTACTACTCCTAACTATTCTTTCATGGCCACGTTTAGTGATTGCTGTTTGCATAAAAATCTGATTAAACTGATATTAATAAAAATACATCAACCCAACCACTGGCAGAAATAATATAAAATACGCAATTTTTATTGTTTTTATAACTCTAAAAAAATGCGCGAGGTTTTTTTCCTACTAATTAAGAAAAAAGACTTTAAACAAAAAGCAAGAATCGATAAAGAATATATCAGGGTTTCTTTTTTTTTTACTTTCATTGATCGTGAAAACTTCAAAATCAGATGAAATATTACTTTCTATAACCAACCCCCCCCCCCCCCCCAAACAAAAAAGGGAAAAAAAAAGAATTCACTTTCAAATTGAATATTTATGGCATAAAAAAACCTTGTTAGAATATTATTATGCATTCCAGTTATTCTCAAATAGGTTTTTTTTTCTCTTTTTCCATTTTTATAATAAATATAAAATATTCACTTTGAAGTCGAGTCTACCGAATATCAGTGAAAAATCGAACTTAAATAAGCTTCAAATTCTTTTTATGGAGCTGAACCCGATATAAAAATATTGTACAGTAGTTAATTGTTACTAACATATTAAATTTTTTTTAAATTAAGTTTCTCATTTTTTGAATTTTTTTTTTCCGAATAAAAGTTAATAATAATCCCAATAAATCTTTCATGGCAACTTTGAGTGATTGTTTTATGCATAAAAATCAGTTTAAAATAATAATAATTACAATAAAACATGTACCCAACTCTGGCAGAAATCTACAAAAGCCACAATTTATATTGTTCTTAAAACTCTAAAAGATGCGATTTTTTTTTCCTTATTAATTTTGGAAAAAAGCTTTAAATAGAAAGCAAGGATAGACAAAGAATATATTTACTTTCACTGATCGTGAAAGAGCTTCAAAATCAGACGAAATATTTTTTCTACCACACAAAAACAAAACAATTTTGAAGTGACTTTCAAATTACTGAGTTACATTACTGAGTTTTGAAGGCATAAAATCTCTGTTAGAAAATTAATATACATACATTCCAATTATTCTCAAATAGATTTTTTTTTCTTTTTTTTATTATGAGAATAAATATAAAATGTTGTCTTTGAGGTCAAGTCTGCCAAAGGTCAATAAAATGTCAATGACAATAATGTTAGATATGCAAGAAGAGAAACTTAATAACATCATTTATTGTTAAGTTTATTTTAAAAAGATAATACATTTGGCATGACATATGGTGATGTTATGTATGGACTGGGTTGTTGTGGTGTAAAGGGATTGGGTGTTGAAGTTCTAAATAACGAATTTCTCCTTCTTTCTTCCAACTCTTCCCTCTCCAAATCCACAACTTTTTGAAGCCTTAATTTGGCCTCCAATTGTCTTTCTTCGCTCAGAGAGCTGACTGAGCTTTCTAGCCCTTCAAAAAAAAATTTCAGGGAACTTTTTTTGAAGCTATTTTCATTTTTCTTTTTTAAATATTCGCAGAAGAGGATGTCCTTTTCTTTTGCTGAGAATTTTCTTTTTTTCTGTCGCTTATTTTCTTCTTCAGATTCGGGACATGAAGAATCATCATTCGATAAGTCTATATTTGATTCAGTCCTGAAAATAATTTAATAAATAACTATTACTAAAAATAGCATGAAACATTTAAATTTAAAACAAACAAATAAGTCTGTAACATTGATCATACCTTGAATATGCTACTGTCCCTCAGGAACTCCATGTGCTCCATATATTCCCAAGAAGGTCTTTCTGTTGTAGCTTGTCCTGTTCTTGTTTTTTCCTCTTTTAGACATTTTCTAAAATACTCTCTAAGATTTTGCCACTTTTTTTTAGCTGATGATACTGAAATTAAAAAGATAAATTAAAATTTAAAAAAAATTCTTTCAGGCATAACAGGAGACTCATTCCAAGACTTATCAGGATGGGAAAAAGCACAGTAAGGGAAATTGTTCAAGATGTTTGCACAGCAATATGGAACCGACTGCAGCCCACCTACATGCCTGAGCCATCAACAGAAATGTTGAAAAATTCTGCTGAAGAATAAATACAAGTAATAAAATACAAGTTTTTAAAAACAACTGTAATATAAATAATAACTTTTACACTTCTAAAATTCTCATGCTACAGATCAGCACGGATCGGAATTTCCAGGCCCGGGCTCGTCCCGTAGGAAAGTTGTTTCGCCCTGGCCTGACCCGTTGAAAAAAATATTCTAATTTTGCAGTACTATGGGGCAAACTTCTTTGTCATACTTCTTAAATATAATAAATTAATTCATATTAAATAAATTAAGTTTTAAATTCTTTTATAATTTAAAATTAAATTTAATTTAATTTTACCTTAAATTCTTAAATGTAAAATGCGTTTCTTAAAAAATTAACTTATAATAATACCAAATAACTATTACCCCCCCCCTTCCCCCACCGCCGGTGCTTTTTTATATTAACTTATAATTAGTCAACATAAGCTTTTATTTTTTTTTTAAGTTTAGTTGAACAATAAATATACTTATGCAAATATCCAATTGTATTATTAAGTTAAATATCAAGTATTAAGTTTAATATTTCATATTAATTCGTTAATTAATATAAGGTACCCTGGGGTAATAACGCCACGTTAAGGTTCTACCAGTTTTCACAGCTTAGTTTTAGATTGTATTTTTCAAACAAGTATAGGATTTGATACAGCAACTCATTGACTATCGATATAAAAAAATATAATTTAAGGTATCCGCCTACATTAAAGTGTCTGTATTGGTGAAAATTTTTGAAATTATTTTTATTGGTTTATATAAAAGAACAGTCTTTTACGATTCCAAATCTGTTTTAATTTTATTCCTACTCTTATTAGGAAAGGAGTTATGGCAATTTTAATAAACATAAAAATGGCCATTTTTGTGAAAATTTTCGATGTTTTATATGAAAGAACAATCTTTTACGATTCCGTATCTGTTTTAATTTTATTCCTATGCTTATTAGAAGAGCAGTTTTCATTTATAATTCAAGATATTTAGGAATTTTACCTGTATTTGAACAATTAGGAGTAACAGTTGAACAAAATATGATCACAAACTATTTTAAAATTGATGATGAACGAATAAAAAATTCAAAACGTCACTCGATATCATCTGCAAAACTTACTAGGAAAATGAAAAGACTCACTAAGAAGTTAAAAATGGTTAAATATGAAGTTAAGTATGGGTTAGAATATAAATGTGGTGCATTCTAAGTGTGTGAATTGAATAGATTAGATTTTTATTAGAAAATAAATGTATGCGATTTCTTTAAAATTATTTTTTTCTTTATTTCCATGTGCAATAAACTTCATTACATAAAAAGTTTTACAGATATTTCAGTGAAGATTTGTAGGAATGTTTTCCATATCACTCACTATGCTGTGAACTAGGATCAAAGCTATATGTTATAATTTAAATATTTTATAGGCACTCAAATATGGAAAAATGGTAATTTTTACTAAAAAAACTATTTTACATATTTAGAAAATTTTCAGTTATTTTTGAAGATATTGTAAAACTTCTAATTCAGTGCACAGATAAATGTAATAGAAGTGTTCAGCATAAAGGAAATTGAAATATATTTATTTGAATTGAGTCTATGCTGTCGGGCATAAACATGAAAATTTGCTCAAAAAACAGTAAAAAACCCCAATTTTTAAAAATATATTGCTAGTATTTTATGTTTTCTTGTCATTCTGTAATACAATAGAACTAAAAATTACAATATTTTTTCAAAAATGTCCTTTTAAAAGAAAAAAGTGCTCCAAACGTAGGCAGATACATTAACAGACATGTATTCCTAAAATGTAATGGCGTGATTTCTTGACCAATGCTATTTGGCTTATTACCCACCTATATGGGTAATAACGCCATGCAAACAAAACTATGAAATAAGATAGAATAATTGCATGTAGATTGCCCAATTCTAAAAATACAAACTCTACAAACTTAGATATTGAAAAATTGCATTCTAAGCTATTGAAAATATTCCTTTTTTTTGTGAAAGTGTAAGAAAATAAAGATTGTGTGTGTGGGGGGGGGGAGGCAAAAGAATATCAGACTGTGAGCTTCTTTTTGCTTAAAAAGGACCGTTTAAATTGAATAATTAGAAATATTGCGCGGTTTTAACTGTGTTTGTTTGAATCAGTATTTAGGATGTAGTTCGGCCACTGTTGGGAATCAACAGGGGTATTAATGCCAAGGATTGGCGTTATTACCCCGGTATAGTTAATGCACAGTATATTTTAAACTACAAATTATCTTGAGAAGATATCCGAAATCTTCTACAACATTTTGAAAGTACATGAAATGCACTACAAATTTATGTAATAAACAAAGTATTTCCGGATTAAAAAAAATTGTCTTCACATCCCAAAAGTTACCTCGAAAATTTTAGATCAAGTGTAAATTTTAGTTGCTTGTAGAAGCAATAAGACCTACAAATGGAACAAATGAACTTTAAGTTGTTTTTTGTGATTTATATGATTTAAAACCTTTCTGCGCAGAGCACATGTGTGTCATTTACCGGATTAGTTCATAATTATGCATAATATTAGCACTTGGCGTTATTACCCCACCTGGCATTATTACACCAGACCACCTTATTTGTTAATGGTAAACGAATTTCACTGAGGATATGTCATGTTTTAAAGAAAAGGTTATCAAATGTTATTATTTATTTTTATTTATTTATTTATTTATTTATTTTTTTTTTTTTTGCTTTAATTATTTAATGCCAATAATTTTAATTTAAGAGTGGTTTTCAGATGTACTGCCATATTAAGTGTAAAACAATTTAAAAAAAATAATAATTTGGTTTAAATATGAAAATTTACTCAGGCCGTAATAACAGAGAAGTTTTGACTGTCTGTGTAAATAAACTAATCATCCCAGAAACTTCATTTAAATTAATGATCGTGCTAGGGTAATCATCAATAAGCTCCAAAAATTTCAGAGAAATCGGAGTATATACTTAGAAGAGTTAAATGACAGACATGTAGTCAAACAAACCAAAATCATAAACACTTTTTAACTTGTTGGAAAGGGTTAAAAAAAGAAAAACTTTGCAATTATTGAAAAAAAGAATAAAGATTTTGGAAATTTCAAACTATAATTTGTTTAAAGTAGATAGTCTTTTGAAAATTATTTATTAAGAATTAAAATTTGAATCTTAAATAGCACTTTCAAAACTCGTATGCAGACATGAAAATACTGTTACTATTTTTAAATACTTATAAATTTATATAATACAACATAATATATCCCTGAATCGTGAATTAATTATAATCATAACTTAAATCTTATACAATATTTATAGTTGTAGTTTTACTAATTAATTTGTTGCTTTAAATCATCAGTGTTACTTCTTTTCTTATGAGTGTTACTTTTTCAAGTAACACTCAGGGCCCTCTTAAGACTAAGAAGAGAAGCCCGATGTCACACAAGGGGCCTCCTATTACTCAACCTTTTTTTTTTTTTTTTTTTTTTTTTTTTTAAACCCATTTTTTTGTATACTAAAATAATTTGAAATTTTATAATGAAACCTTCGAGTAACTGTAACACTATTAATATTAAATTAACACTAACTACCTAATCCATATGAAAGACAATTTTATTATATACCTAATTATACATAACCAATTAATTTTGTCACTTACCATTGTAGAACTACAGTTGAGAATATTTGAATTTCAAAATATGTTTTACGATTTCATATTACAATATAACAAGGAAAAAAACAGTTTTATAAGTTTTTTTTTTTTTTCTTTTTTTTTTTTTTAAACTTTGATTGAATGTTTTTTCTTCTAAAAACTAGCTTTGAAAAGTATTTGGGGGCTCCTTTTGTGTTTCAATAGGCAAGCATAGGCTTCACGGGCCTATTTGGTAAACAGGCCCTGGTAACACCTGTTTACCAAACATGTAGTCAAACAATGTACTGTAATGTTATGTACTGTAACACTGATGACATTTATTGTAGAATTCTTTACTAAAAAACTTTTTTTTTTTTTTTTTTTTTTTTTTTTTTTTTTAGTTAGGTTTATTGATCTTTTAATAAAAAGTGTAGCATTTCCTAACTGAACATTTTTATGCATTAAAAAATAATAAATAAATGGGAAACACTCCTGTGAGGGGAAAAAAAAAAATTCCCCCAGGGGGATACCTTTTTTAGGTATTCACAGGCTTCACAACCCCGGGGCACCCGAGTGATCTTTCTCCTTTCTATTTCCTCTTACTCCTCTTGTCTTCCTTTCATCTTTGTTTCACTCTCGTTGTGGTTTCCTTTTCGGAGGTGAGGGCAATTCTGTATGAGCCGATATCATCCTGTATATCGACTCATGGAGAATTGTAAACCACCCACGTGTTGGCCGTACGTGGCGACCCGTGTCCCTGGAAAGGGGGATCCTGGCAGTTGAGGGAAACCAACACACTGCTTTGGCCTCTGCTTCAGGTAGAGCATATTGGTCCCGTATGTACCAATCGGCTGGTCAGCTGACTTTTGTCACTCCCTTTAGGGATCCGTATGTCTGTTCTTAAAAAACTTGACACTGTGCACCACAGCGCACTTCGTGTTTGCTCTGGTGCATTTCGTACCTCTCCAGTTTTAAGCTTATATGTTGACTGTAATGAACTAGCATTACACCATACTCGAGAAAAACTTTCATTAGAATTTTATTACCGTGTTCTGTCGCATCCTGAGCATCCACTTCGCACTTACATTTTAAATACTGACTATGATATTCTTTATCAGCACCGACCCTCTTGCATACCATCGTTTGGGGTAAGAATGCGAAAAATTATAGACAATAGCCCTATGAATAATATCGAGGTAAGTTCAAATCCATTGCATCTACGCCCACCTTGGAAACCACCTAAAATTGCCATTCTCCACCCTTTTAAAGATTATGAAAAAAAGCATTTGGCACCTGCAGTCTTTCAACAGCTGTTTGCTGCACACCGTGCTAATTTTAATAATTATACAGACGTATATACAGATGGTTCTAAGAGTGGTGATATCGTGGGATGTGGAGTATTTTGTAATGGCACTAGCTGGAGCTACCGGCTGCATTCTTCAACCTCTGTATTTACAGCTGAATTGATGGCAATTGAGAAAGCTATGCAGTTATTATCTCATCAACAAGGCACAGACTTCATTATTTATACTGATTCCAAAAGTTCTATTGATGCTATAAAAACTTTAAAAAGACACCCTTTTGTTTCTGCTATCCTGGAGATTTACAATAATTTAACAACACATAGCTATAAAATATTCCTTTGCTGGGTACCTGGGCACATGGGTATCCCAGGAAATGAAAAAGCATACGAGGCAGCAAAACTGGCTATTAATACCTTAAACCATACAATTCCATTCTCAGACGTTAAACTACTCATAAAATCCTTTATTCATACAATTTGGCAAGAAGGTTGGGATCTGGAATATAACAATAAATTGCACCATATCAAACCAACAATCGCCACTTGGCCTCCTAATTATCCAAGAAAGAAAGATGTCCTTTTGACTCGTCTGAGAATTGGACATTCTAGAATAACTCATAAACATCTTTTATTCCGGGAAGATACACCTATGTGTCCACATTGTCATTTTGATTACCTGACTATTCATCATCTTTTATCTGACTGTCCTGGCCTTCGGCACTTGTACAGACTGTATTTTAATTCATCATCACCAATCTTGACAAACCTTATTTGGGAAAAACCTCATGGGGCACTCTTCACCTTTTTAAAACGTATTGGACTATATTTTGATATATAATTTTTTACTACTGACCAGTTTTATAACTCGACTTGTTTTGCTTTTTTTAGACATCTGGAAGAGTAATAATTAATTCTTTTTAATTTTGTACTTTTACATGACTCTGTCTGGATGGGAACCCATCCAGACAGGTTTGTTTTAATCTGTTTTTGTATTATTATTCTTTGTCTTGGCGCAGCATGTCCCTCAAGGGATTTTGTGCCACTAAAATTCATACAACCAACCAACCCTTTAGGGATCAAGCGAGCGAGCAATCACTAGTCATCTCGTTAAGGGTGGAGACTAACATAGGATTGTCTTGTGACCGTATAGACCCTGGTTAGCACTGGTGCACGAATGTGCATCCCCTTGTTGGGCTCGGGAGTGGGTGGTGCGGCCGGGGTCCGAATTTTATTATTTTTAACATGGATGGGAAAACTTCACTTCCTTCTATGTCTCTCCCCAGTGGAGAGCAACAAACTGTACAGAAAAGTTCTTTTACTCGTTTCTTTCTGGTTAAACGCACTGATAGTCATTCTGATTGTTCTTTTAAGAATACTTCACCTTTTCTAATCGCAAAAACATTTCAGTCTGTCTTCGGTGATGGTCATTTACTTATAAAACTGCAGTCTGGGGATCTGTTGGTAGAGGTGAACTCTCCCAAACAATCTCAATTTATCTCCAATTGCACCACAATAGGACCCTTTTCAGTTTCCGTTCAAGTACACAAAACTTTAAATACTAGCCGTGGTGTAATATCTGAACCAGAACTTTTATTTTCTACAAAAGAAGAACTTTTGGAAAATTTGAAAGATCAAAATGTCATAGATGTAAGGCGTATAACAATTCGTCGGAATGAAAAAGTGCTTCCCACAAGGCACATCATTCTGACATTCAATAGTCCCAACTACCTACAAGAATAAAAGCTGCCTATCTAAGCTGTCCTGTCCGACCTTATATACCTAACCATCTCCGTTGCTTTAAATGCCAGCATTATGGCCATAATAATATCAACTGTCGTGGCAATGTTACCTGTGCTCGTTGTGCAGAAGTCGGCCACGATGATAAATCTTGTGAAAAATCCGAACGCTGTGCAAATTATAAAGGTGACCATACTGCATACTCTCGCTCATGTCCTAGTTGGAAACGTGAAAAGGAAATTCTCACAGTCAAAATTACACAAAATCTCTCATATCCTGATGCTCGGAAAGTTGTTGAATCCAGAACCCCATCAGTTGGCATCTCTTATTCTAGCCTACTCAAACGTCAAACAAACTGTGAGGCACATAAGCACTCAGACTGATTCTGCCACTCCATTTGACTCACCCTCATCTAGCAATTTAAAGAAAAAAACCCGTAATGTATACTGTATCGCTAGTACAAGACTTATGCTAAAATTAGAGCTCTGGCCACCATCATCAGAACCTGTCGAAATAGAATACCTTTATAAACGAACACAAAACTCATCAATCAAAGCTATAAAATCTACCGACCATGAGACACAGAATACGTCAGTATTGAATAAAAACAATTCGTTGAACTCTAGCCTATGTCCAAGTGAAAAACCAAATAGAAAATCTAGCACACAGAAAGATAGGAAGAGTGAAGAGACCTCAACACAAGTCTCTTCACAGTGGAAAACTGTGAAGAAAAAAAAGCAAAAAAATCTTGTCTCAGCTCAGCCATAAAAAATATAAAGGTCCCTAAACAGTTGCTCAGTTATGCTGAAGAGGCTATGGACTCCTCTAGTTATGAGTCTGATGATGATGAAACAAACACTGTTTTTGAGGAATATGTGCCGTCATCATAGTACTTCAGTATCTGTTCTGACATTTTAACTTTTTAACATTTTATGCTCTGTTTTTAAGACAGTCATATTGTAAAAACTTTTACTATTTTTTATTTAAAATATTTATTCTTTTAAATTATATTTTGGTTTTATTACACATTCAAGAGACCTGGCTACTCTTTACACATTGCATTGTTTTTACACCTATGTCACTGGTTTTCATTCATTTTTTGATTTGCACAGTTTTCATGATTTTTTCAAAGATATTATAAACTATTATATTGTTGCTATTTTATCATCTTGATTGATTTTCTGTATTTAAATATATTTTTATTTTTTATTTACACTTTCATGTTATTTTTTCTTTATTGTTTGTTCCAAATTTAACCAGTTATATTTTAATTACATGTATCAATGCATTACATCCCTGATTTTTAACTCCGTTTTTATGTAGTATTATATGTCAACTTTTACGCTGTTTGTATTTTAACTTTTATTCTCAACTTTTACAGTTTCAATTGACACTGAGTGTTTTTTAGCCATGTCTTTGTTTTATAATTACTGTTTTTACTTGGGTCTCTTTTCTTAGTACTGACAACTAATTTATCTCTTTTGGTTTTCTCTCTTCGACTTTGTCTTGGCGCAGCATGTCCTAATGAGGACCTTGTGCCATAAAACCCAAATCAACCAACCAACCAACCTGTAAGAAAATTAAAATACTCATCATGTTGAAATGAACATTCCAATAATATAGAATTAATAAAACAAAATTATCCAGTTCTAAATTAGCACAGTGTAAAGAAGAAACAATATTGTTTTCTCCCTACTGTTGTCAACTGCAATATGCAAATATTTTGAAAACAAATAATAATAACTTTCCTGAAGTGACACTCATGTTCTGCATATAAAGACACAAAATTCATTTAAATTTTAAGCTATTCAACACGTATTTTAGTAATACAAGTTTCCTATTTGTTTAATTAAATCATGCTATTTTACTTTTAATCCATATATAAAAATTTAAAAAATTTTGAAAGCATAAAAAAAGACTGAAGTTTTGCAAGTTTTTTATTCATGACAAGTAAATTCCCATTACTTGCTAACTAAAGTACTAAATAGAGTTTTATGCAGAGTTATCGGATTTGCTTTAAATTTTACATGTAGGTTCTTTCTGAAAAGTTGAATTTCTGAACAGTTTTGGAGGTTTTGTGTTAATTATGAAGGAGGGAACGGAGGACAACATTTCTTAAATTACATAAATGGGTTTTTATGCAGAATTATTCGACTTATATCGAATTTTGAATACAGGTTTATTATATGATAAGGCTATCCCTGATTAGTCTTGTGGCTTCAATGATTAAGTATAAAGGAAGGAAATGGGGGGGGGGTGCTTCCTTCCTTATTTTTTTTTCGAAGGGCATTGTTATATAAGGCTGTAATATACAATTAGTCAGCATAGCCTGTGAGCTCTATGTCATCAGTTTAAATGGGCATCATTCTTTTTATTTACATTTATTTCATTGTCGCGTGTCATTTGTCATTGACCATGAGACGACTTGTATTTTTATATTTTCATTATGGTTCTTATCTTGATTGGAACAGAAACATATCAAAGGAGATTTATTTTTAATATATTATATAAGACCTTTCTTCGGTAATAGAAAGTGTTTATTAAAATGTTACATATTCATTTAATGTATATATGATTTTTATATTTATTTACAGGTATGAAACTATTAAACGGGAATTTTGGTTTGCCTCCTCCAAGTTCATTGCCAAAAACAACCTTAGAAATGCTCCATATCATTGTGGGAGATGAAGATTTCCCACTTACCAAATTTATGATGAAGCCATATCCACAAGAAGCTTCTATTCAATGCCAACAAAAGAGAATTTGTAACTACAGACATTGTTGTGCAAGAAGGGTGGTCGAAAATGCATTCGGCATATTAGCTAAGAAATTTACTATTTTTCGGTGGCCCCTTGAAGTTAAGGTGCCATTTGGTATTCGTATAGTAAAAGCTGCGTGTGTTTTGCACAACTATTTAAGAAAAAATCGAATCAATCAGCCAAAGGAAAGTGATATAAATGTATCACTAGAAGAAGCAGAAGCTTTAAGAGACTTTTTACCGATGGACGATGGTAATATTTCCCAGAAAATATGCCATAATTTTTCTGTGTATTTCACTTCCGAAATTGGAAGTGTTTCATGGCAGCAAAATAGAGTATAAGAAAAATAAATAATGTTTCAGGAGTTTATTTTTATTTTATTTTATTTACTACACAAAATATATAAAAGGAGTTATTTCTGTGTTCATAAATGTAGTTAAATATTTTTAAGCCTATTGTTAAGTAAATGAACTAATTCTGAATTGTTTCAAGAGAGAATTTCAGGAGCCTAGAGCTTATAGCATAATAATAATAATAATAAAAGAGAGAGAGAGAAATAATGATTACACATGATTTTATGTATTTTATAGCTTATGTTTTTAACAAATTATCTTTGTGTCATTGAAAGAGTCTTTTTTTTTTAATAAGATATTTAATTAGATATAAGCCAAATTTTTTTTTCTCTTTCAGAACTGCCACATGAGACTATTTTTTAATTCTATCTCGCACCATTTTTTCAAAACAAAAAACTTTTACAAAGAAATTGATGAGATTTGCAAAAAAAGGAAAAATACAATAAAAAAGATTTTTTTTTCTAATAGTGGTGCGCAAGAATTAAAAAAATAATCGCCAGTAATAGACATACTAAGTTTTCAATTGAAAAACAATATATGAACTATTGAATTTAATACAAAATTACCATATAGGAATATGGGGGGGAGGATTAAAATGGATAAGAATGAAAACTGCAGAACCAAACAGAATCATCAGGCCCACAGATACTTTGGAACAACAAATAAACATATATATATTTAAATTATTTAAATATTTTTTTTACTGAAATATTAATTGCAATTTAAAATATTTCTAAAACAAAATTGATAAACAAAAAATGGATTTAAAAAAAATTCCATCTTGGAAGCCACAATGTTCTGCTATTGTGCTTTCTTAGGTGCATTTTTATAGTCGTTGTTTCTTATATCATACAACTCAGAATATTTTTGAACTGTTGCAATAAAATACTCTACGTCAATTACTGATTTATCTGCCATGATATCTACAAATTCGAAGGGGGGAGAAGGGACCATTAATTTCAAGAAATATAGTATCTGAAATATGTTTTTAAATAAAGTTCACGTTATAACAAGATTATAATTGAACAAAAAAGTCTGATACATAAAATATCGAAAACAGATGTTATTAAACTATGGCTAATTTTACTGAAAGACAAAAAACAGATGGGAGGCGAGGAGAGGAGCGAAAAAGGAAAATAGTATACAGAAGAAAGGGGAAAAATTGCTTTTCTCATTGAAAATAGAATATTTTCCTTATAATAAGATAATTAAAATTTAAAAGTCACTCACATGCACACACACACACACAAAAAAATAATAATAAATATACCCATTCTATAAAAAAAAAAAATAAATAAATAAATAAATAAATAAAAGTTTAAAAACCCCCAGTGATCATTTAACCAAAATAGTTTTTAATTCTACGCGTAGTTTATTTATTGAAAAAGGGAAATGCTATTCGATTTCAAAACACTTCAACTACTAGCTTTCTACGTATACACCATATATGCTTAAAAATCAATCAGAAACTGTCTCGGATAATTTGTGTTAATGACAAGGGGATTTGAGAAAAACCTTAAATAATTTATGAATGTATATATTTGCAAATAATAAAAATTCCTAGTAAAATAAAAAAAAGAAATAAACTAAATATTACATCCATAAGAAAATTTCTCAATTTTAAATTCTTGAAACATGCAAACAAACAAACAACATAAAAAAGTAGCCCATGAAAGGAAATGAAAAAATAAAAATAATCTGATCCTTATACTTATGTTTTTGTTGTTGTTTGTATATATACTTTCCAAAAAATGAAAAAAAAAAAAAAAATGTAGAATGGGGGGTGGGGGGGGGAGAAATAATGACAGTAAAAATAGAGAAGAAAGAATTTACCTTTGTCATCAGAAATAAAGTATTTTCATAAGAGTAAGATAATTAGAATAAAACACGCACAATACACGCAAACAATAAAAAGGGAAAAGTTTTTGCAGCAATATTGAATATATTAATTTCACAACTTTTATCTTATTTATAAATTTTCTCTTTAAGTCAGAGAAATTCCAAGTAAAATATAAAAAAGGAAGGGGCGAAAAAAAAAAAAAACTTTAATTCAAAACTAAATATCAGATTTATAAGAAAAATTGGCAATTTTAATTGTTGTAAGTCTAATTAAATTGTCGATCTTTGTATTGAAAAGACCTTTAGCTTTTCTGTGTTATATTATCTATTTTTATTTTTATTTATTTTATTCTATTTTTTTAAAGGAAAGGTAAGGAAAATAGAAAAGAAGGAAGGAAGGAAAATACTGATTCACAGAATTACAACTTCATTCTCCTAAATCAAAAATAATAAAAGCATTAAGAAAACTGATAATGAATTCAACCATTGACAATACGTAAATTTTAATATACATTGTAAAATTTGTGGAAAATGTTATTACCTTGTATCTTTCAGTTTCAAAGCTGGCTTTCAAAATTCTTGCCTTCTGGATGTCCTGAAATGCGATGTTCTAGTTCTACCTTCTAAAAATACAACTGTATGAGATGATTACGACGTTGGTTAATGACGACTTGACTTCTTAAATAGTTTTTACCATTTCCGGCGAGACAGGATGTTCCAAAATGGTGTTTTTGTTACCAAACACTCATAGAACTGGACTATTTTCTTCGTTGTACCCCCTATAGCTCTTGACGCCAGTCTTGATGTTTTGTTATTTGAAATACTACCACCACTTTTTACAAATGGGTCTAGGCGTTAATTTATATAAAAAAGGCCAAAACTACAAGAATAAATTAGGTCATACTCCCATGGCGCATCAAAGTAAAGAAATACCTAATGAAGATTTGTCTCCTTATTAGTTACAAAGAACAAATAGTGAAATTTAGGGGGGAAATATCATTGAATGTATTTTTGTTGTTTATGCCTTTTGCATTGAAAAGAAAATATAAAAAAGAAAAAAAAAAGTAACTTTGCAAGTTACAGCAACCATTTGGAAAATGATACTTTCAAAGACTAAAATTTAAGGCTTAAAAATAAATTCTATATTTAAAATAAGAATAATCATTTTTATGACGATCAAAACGTTGGCTTATAATATGAGGACTTAAAATAATGCGAAATATAATATGCTTATAATACTAGGTTTAATAACAGAGTAAGTAATATGGATTAAACATTCATATTCCTGGACCAATCATAATAAAATTTCAATTTTACAATTTTTGGTATTGCAAATTTTTAAATATAGCACATTTTCAGTTTATACACGTCATATAAACAAAATTATGTACTTATAAAGGCAATTCGTTTGAAAGCTGTACCACAATTTGTTTCTGAGTTGTTAGTTTTTTGTAGTTATTAATGCTTTTTATCATTGTGGCAACAGAAGTATTCCATTTCTGGACATTCAACATGTGGCAATCACAAAACGACTAAAATACGGACATCACAATGAATCAGATAGGTCTCGGATATCTCTTCTCTAGATGGAAAACAACAAGCATTCTCCAAATGATTTTTAAAAAAAGTTATATTTGTAGGGAATAAAATAAAACTAATGATTTTTTTTTCTACAAAACTTAAGAAAGAATTTACCTTTGTCATTAGAAATAGTATATTTTCATTAAAGATATATTAGTAAAATAAAGAACTTACATACTTACACACATATCCTTTTGAAAATACTGTCCAATTTTACTCGAATTTCTGGATGTGACACACACACGCGCACACACACACACAAAAAAAAAAAAAAAACAGAATAATTTTAAACTCAGCACGTTATTTATTAACTTAAAAAAGTAAAATGCTATCCGATTTCAAATTGTTTTAACTGCCAGTTTTCTACATTTACATTTAAAAATGAATCAGAAACTATTTCATAAAATTTAGTGTCGTTGACAGGAATTTGAGAACCATTTAAAGCAGTTTATGAAAATATATATTTAAAAATAATAGAATTTTATTGAGATTATTCTACAAAATATGAGACCCATACTAAAAATGTCAATATTAATCCCTTAGCATTTAAACTTATTAAAATATCAAACAAAGGGAAATTTAACATCCATAACCACAATTATACCATATCCATAATAAATATATCTTGCTAAAATTATGGTGTTATTTTTATGAAACATTAATAATTGTTGATAATTAAAATAAATATTTATAATGCTTGTTTTCCAAATAAGAGATTAAGTAACGTAATCAAAAATAAATTATGTACTGTTTAAAAAAAGTAAGAAAATCTGACCAATTTTTATAATGCAGTTTTCATTGTTTTTTGTGTATACTCTCTCTCCCCCCCCCCCCTCCATTTTTTTCCCATTTAAAGAAACAAAACCAAAAAAAAAAAAAAAAAAAAAGAGCACAATTATATGTTTCACTTGGCGAAAATGTAAAATTATTTTCTGTTTATTTCACTTCGCCAAATATATAGCAACCTCTAAATGATTTTTGAGGGACAAATTGACAAAGGAATGGAAAGTTCCTTGTGCAGTTATCTCCCCCCCCCCCCCCATCTATAATCGTAAAGCTGTCAACTGATTTTCCTCTCTTGAAGTTCAGATTCAGTGCACTAGAAGTGCACTTTTAGATCAAACCGCCGAAACGAAAGATCAAAGATAGCGCAAGAAGTTAGTGCTATCTGCGTAGACCTTAAAGCTTCCCATATAATTTTTTCCTCATAGTCAAAAATAAATTTAAAAGAAAAATCCAGAAGAATAATCAGTAGGGAGCGGAGGAGAGTGCAAAAAATGATAGAGAAAAGTTACCAATGTCTAAATATAATAACTATTTCAGTTTAATGCAAATTAATAAATGATCAAAATCTCTATTTAAATGAAAAAGTGCAACTCATAATATTTCTATGAAAACTGTCTTTAAATAGTTGATAAATGGCCAATCTTTTTTAGTTTACCGAAAAACAGTAATAATAAAGCTAATTTGTAATATTCTTATGAAAACTGTTGTTAAATATATAAAGCACATTTTTCTATAACTCCATTTAAATAAAATTTTAAAGAGCAATGATGTCATGAAACAAAATAAAGTACTATGCAGCAATCTATCTAAATATTAGTAAGTAATTAAAATTGTGATAACTTTAAAAATTCTCCTAAAATTTATGAAATCCTCTGTTTTCCCCCCCCCCTCATAATTAGGCAAAGTGATAAAATTGTGACAATTTTAATTGCAAATAAAATTGTGATAATTTAAAATTTTCTCTTTAAATTTATGAGGCTTTCTCATATAATTTTTTCCTGAGCTGTTTAATGCAATATAAAACCCTTTAAAAATATTGAAATCCAAAGATATATTTGAAAAAAAAATATATCAATGGATTAAAATTAACGAGTTGGTGTTTTCGCGTGACTGAACTAGCCTCTTAAAAGCCTACATTCGTCATGAAAGAAGTACTCAAGTTAATGTTAACAATATGGAAAGATTGTTAATAGATTTCTTGCCTACACTTTAATATTTTTAAATGATTTTTTTTCCTTACAAAAAGAATATGAAGTCAATAAATTTTATTGTGCATTTATACTTTTTCAATTTTTGCTCACTTATCCAATGGAAAAAAATAAAGTATTAAAATGTGAGATAGAAATCTATAAACAATGCTCCCACAGTATTAACATTCTAGTTTCTTTATATGACTAGTGTGCATTCTAAATAGAAGATTAGGCTTTTTTTCTTGTAATGGTGACAGGCAATTCTCGTTATTTGCTTTGTTTTATAAGATTCTAGTGCCTTATCCAGAGAATCTTTATTCTTCTTAAATTGTAAGTTTGTTGTTGTTTTTATCAAATGTACACTATTTAGACGAACGTAGACGTCAGTTTGTATCAATTTTAGCACATTTACAAACGTGAAGATACCCGGTTGTGGTAATGTGAAAGCATAGTAGTACGAGTGAAAAGATTCACACTCATTCGTTGTTTGTTCAGATTCTTTGTTGGGACAAGACCATAAATTAGGAGGAAATTGGGCTTCATTTGACAAAAGTTTTGTCTAAAAATTCTGAGAACTTCTAAAGTCATGCATCTGAGGGCTCAATTGACAAGAAATCGCCAATGAAACTTTCCAACACTTCTTCAGAATCCAAAAAAGGAAGCCTGATTAGTAGTTGTAAGCATTTACCAATTGTTGAATTCGGATCTTTATACTTATTACTCAGTCTGTTAGTTTGGATATTACTGTACCACGCTTGTGCTAAATGGAATCTGCAACCATGTTTATTGCCGACCAGATGCTTTTGCTGCTCCGTGAATCGCACATTCGAAATCCACAATTATATCTGTAGGGGAAAAGTTGAGGTTTTTATTCATGCACAATTCTTATAAATGCCTAAACATAATTTCATATTTAGAAATTCCTTTATTAGGCAAAAGAAAAAAAACTAATGAAATGTAATTTCTTTTTCCTAATGTGTGGATTGTAAAAAGTTGATTAAAATGTTTTACACTGTAAGTTAATGTTCCATCGCCGAATATTTTATTTTTCATACTTAAATATCCCAAATTTGTTTCTGTTGAGAAGGCGATTATATTGTTTTGATGATCATTTGTTTGAACCATGTCTTCTCCTTTGTGTGAAATTACTTATTTCATTTAATAATTTGTGGACTTCTTGTTGAGATTTTGGCAATCATGGAATTTTTTTCTTTTTGCTTTGTAAAGGTTTACTTTTAAACACTTTAAATCTGTAGTTGTAAAATTATTTGTCAGATCTCTGCTTTTTTCCATATCCTTAAAAACTAAATTTTGCGGCTTTTGAGACTAATCTTCGAAAGCTTTTCTTTTCAAAGAATTTGAAAATATTTCTCTTTTTTAAATTCTGGTTCTTTCCATGATTATGAATTCAATTTTCTTTCAAGATGGTTGACATATTGTCATCTAAGCAAAATTTTGCACAACATTTCTTCTGAATATATCGCCATGTAGTCCCTTCTATCGCTTCATAAAATTAATGTCCAGAATACAAAACATTTTGTCTCATTGACTGTGCATAATTTTCACTTTATTTATCTCCTGCATAATCGCGTTTAACAATAACATAAAGAAAAATCTTCGTTTTCACATGTGTCTACTAAGCAGACTTTTAAAAGAAAGGTGGGCTGCCTGGTCATTGACTGACTGTAAGTTAAGAAATTTGATAGCTAGACTTGGGAGAGGGGCAAGTAGACAAAGTGTAAAGATTCAGCTGATCTGATTTGCAAAATTTTGGAACTTGACTGACTTTTTTTCTTGAACAAAACTTCTTATTTATTGACGTCAAGTTCCCCCCCTCACTTCTGCAAAAGTAAAGATAATTATTTTAAAATTGTGTGATTAATACACAGTATATATGTTATATTTAAAAGCATTAAAAATAAAGTAGAAATTTTTGTGAATTTGAATTATATGGGAAATTTCACTTGAAATACATAACAAATTTGCCAATAATATATTTAAAATAACAAAAAGATTTTTTTTTTTTCTGTGAAATGAGTGGAAAAAGTTTTTAATAACAATATTGTTGCAAATAAAACTATCTTTCAAATTCAAACACCAATTTGTTTTTATGAAGAGACATAGGCATATAAATAGGGAGGGGGAGGGTTAATGGAAGTTCACCTTCTTTAAATCCTTGAAAAAAGTAGTCAGATGCGACTATCCTAAAACTTACTTTCTCATACATTTAAATACTTCAAAAATTGCTGTCATAGTAATAAAATTAAATGACAATCTATGCCCATCATGGATATTCTAATGATATGAAATTCTGTGCATGTGTTCTTGAGATATGACTATCATTAAAATCACGTAAATGATGCAAAATGCAGTAAAACAGTAGAAGATTGAATTATTGCGGAAATCGTGAAAAATGTTGCATAGCAGCACCTCCTATAAGGCGATTTCCACCAATAGTTAATCAGCACTGTGTTAAATCACAGACTAACTGGATATAAATTTTAAAATAAATTCTGTGCATAATTCTTGAGGTAGAGTGCTCACAAAGTTTGTGTCGAATGCATTCAGGCAGACTCACTGACAGACATTTTATAAAAACATGTTTTTTGGTATCTCTGACCTTTAAATCATGTTAATCCATCAAAAAATCAGAAGTCAAAAATTTTGTTTGAATCCAATACTTTCTTCTCATATATATAGAAGAAAATAAAAATATATGGGTTTAGAACAAAAAAAAAAGAAAAAAAATTATAATTTAACAAATTACAACAACAATTTGGAAATTAATTCTTTTTAACTAATCGTAAGATTAACACAATCTAAACTTTTGAAACTTGTTTTTTCTAATAAATGAAAGAGAAAAAATATTGTTAACTAGTTTCATTGATAAGAATTACTACTATCTCTCCCATTTGCCCTCCTCTGTGCGGCGCAATGCAGGAAGACATTATATAATATGATGAAAAGGTTATTAAATTCTTTTTAAGTGTTATTTGATATAAATTTATTTAATTTATAAAATGATAATTTAATGACTTCTCTTCATTTGAATAAATAAAATATGCGAAAAATAAATGTAACCAGTTTTGTATGTCACTCCAAAATAAAAGAAATAAATTCTAAAAATAAAAATTTTTTATATGTTGATAATGATATCATTAGGAGCAGGGTCAAGGAATGCATATGATATTGGAACGGGGGAGGGGGTCCAAAATTACCATACAGTTATAATGTTATATATGCACAGCTCCTTAAGTGTACTAAAGGTATTCAAATATTTTCAGGAATCAAATTTAAGCTACGAACAAATTAAAAAGGAAAATTTTAAAGATATATTTTACTCATGCTAGTAACTCCCCTCCCCTTTTTTTTCGTTTGATATCAAGATTTTGTAATAATAAACTTATAAATCATACATAATGTCCTTAAAAATATCGCTACTCATTTTTATTTTAGAGAGATAGATAGATTATAGGTGAAACCAGGTTCGCTGTAAGCAAAATTTAGTTTTGTTCTTAAATTAACAATAATGAAGATAAACGAAATTTCCACAGAAACACATCCTTTCACTGTGTGTCAAACTATGATTTCATGCAAAGGGCTAGAAGAAAATAATAATTTAATCATTGACAGATTTCAGTATAGCTTTTACTATAGTTGCATCTTTACAAATTATTATAATTTAGGCCTTTAAAGTCATACTTAGGATGTTCATCCCATTGTATTAAGGTTTGTGTCCCTGCAGATGAAGACACTCACAAACTAATGCTGAACCTATGGGGAGGTTATTTTCTAATATTTTGTTTGCTTTTCGACATTTTTAAATATATATATATTGATTGGATAGTTCAGGTACATCTGTACAATGTTGCTTTTCACTTTTTAGACTTTGGTTGCAGATTTTTTTCAGGATGTCACTTCCATTTTCGGAACTGTTTTCGAAAATGAGAATAATTTTATAAAAAAATGTTTGCACCCAAATACACCTTATCCAATAAAAAATAAATAAATAGAAATAAAAATGTTGATATGCATCCTTATTGGTTCAGTCTACAGGCAAAAGCATACTTCAAAGTTAAAAACACTTTCTCAATTAAAAACACTAAATCAAAAATAGAGAAAACCCAATGCACGCTCAAAAATTGAGAGAGGAAAAAGTTTATTTAATCAAAATGAATTTCGAACTATATATTTTAAACACTTTAAAATAAGAATTCACACATGTAATACAAACGAAACATTTTATCATTAAAATACGTATGGTGTGTTGATATTATTGCTATGTCCGATTGTCTATACTAGTAGGCCTGTCGTGGGGAGAAGGTGGCTTTATAATAAAATCTAACCTTTCTCTAAAACAAAACTCTAAGAAAACTGAAGAAAAATCAGAATGTTTTAATGGCAAGGATTTCTTTTTCATGTATCCAATTAGGACAGCAGCGGGTGAATGCTGTTAGGAATATGTGGTCGTATATACTTGCCACTGTACACATATTTACTTACCTACCTCATGGATTAATCTTTAATGTGTGGTCTTAATCTTAAATATGTTGTGGCTTTAAAGAAAGAATTAGCGATAAATGAAGTCATATTTTAAAGGAAAAAATGGCCGTTAGTAACTGAAAAGAATTAAAGGGATTAAAAATCTAGCTTATTAAATAAAGTTACAAATTAAGGGAATATTGTAATTTTAACTAAGGGGGGAAAACAATTATTAACTAATATGAAAAGGAAAACGCCTTTACATATATCTTCCCGACGACCGACAAAGAAAAAGCGTGAAACACGGGAGCTAAAAGAAAAAAAACAAACAAACACATGCCTCCTCTCAAAGCTACAACACCAATTCATGTCATATAAACAAAACATATTATTAAAGAGGAACTGGTGATAACTTGTCTAATAATGCAATACTCAAGTAGTAAATAAGCAAAGGAAATACATCATGTCTCAATTAAAACAAAAAACATGCTAAAATTCTAAAAAAGTGACTAAAAGTGACTAAAGTATGTCAAAAAAGTGACTAAAACATGTAAAAAAAAATACTAAAGCTAAAAAAAAAGGGACATAAATGGTACAAGACAAAGATTTGTTTCAATAAATTTGCAAATTAATCATTTAAATGAAATACATTTGTTTTTTAAATGAAAATCCCCTACCAAAATGCCAGATAAGATCAAACCTCAGTTTTCTTTAACCATATAAAACAAAAAATACAATGTTAATATAATATTTTTTCAAAAATTGAAAATAATAAGTAGGCTGTTGTCACAAAAAAATATCAGGGATGCTACCTATCACTTTTTAATAACCTCTATTTTTAAAGAACAATCTTCATTTTCCATTAGCAAAGGAAAATCTGCTTGCAAATAGTGATATTAAAAAGCTGATTGGTAACATCCTTGAATATTTTCTGAGACAAACTCATATTTTAACTGCAACTAACTATACAAAAAAAAAAGGAACATGTTTAAGAAAAAATGGTGGAAATAAGCAGAAGTTAAAATTCTAAAGCTAAATTCATCTCAAAAAAATAATTAAACACAAATGAAATGTATCAAAGTGCATAGATTTAAATATTAAACATCCATAACTACAAAGCTGTTTTGAACGATGCATTTGACCATCATCAATGGAAAATTAAATGTCATCATGTCTCCTACTCAAGAATAGTCGGGACAGACCATTTTATATTAAGGGCGGTATGAAATATCAGGCAACAGAAAATTGTATTCAAATGTTCATAAAATACATACTTTCATGTATTTTCTAGCAATCCCTTCCAAATTCCATAATACCATGACAATACATTATTACAAACTAAATCTTTTAAAGAAAATTTCCCAAGAGATTCCTTTATAATGGTTTTTTAGTAACTTGTATGAAAAAATAATTTTGGCTTCAATAAATTCTACTTTCATAGGCTGAGTTTGAATTAATCTTCCTTATGCAGTACATGGTAGACATAAGGGTTAAAGTTGATTAAGATACAGAAAGCAGATCTCAGATTAAATCAATCTCATGAGTTAGCAAGATTAGTTCAAACTCAACATATAACAGAATAATTTAATAAATCCAAAACTATTTTCCAAAGTCATTATGAGATAATCTAGAGATAATTTTTAAAATTTAATAATGTATTGTCATATGACATCCATTGGTGTTTGAAAGGAATTATCACTTTAATTAGATGGAAGCATGTTTTTGATGAACATTTGAATATTTCTTTCTATCACCTTACATTCCATACCACCTAGAATGTTGTGTCCTTGACAATTCTCCAGTAAGTGCAAAAAGACACGACAATATTTTTAATTTTCCATTGATGATAGTTGAGTGCACTGGATGAAAACATTTTGGAATTTAATGGATTCTTAATATAATTTTATATGCAACTGTAAGCAATTTGGCACATTTTATTTGTGCTTTTTCTAAGCGTCTTAATGATAGAAGTAAAAATGATTTTTTTTTTTTTTACAAGCACTGAGATCTGATCATGGATGGGGTATGGCTTTACAAAATTTTATTTTAACTTTACAATAACAGATTAAAATTACATTTTCTGTTTTTTATTACAAATTGAAGATATTAATGAAGACGTCCTTTTCTCAATTGTAGATTTGAGTTTCTCAATATCTTCTTGCAAGTTTTTTATAACTTTATTAAAATTCTCCCTTTCTTTTTGCATTTTTGAATAACCTGCTAACATTGCATTTGCTATATTTATTTCATCAAAATCTTTTTTATGTAAAGCATTCTCTAACTTACTGTTGGCTTCTTGAAATACTTTATTAGCAGCCTTTAGATTCTGTTCATCTTTTCTTTCAGCTCTTTTTCTTTTATTTCAATGGATTTCTTCCTGTCTTCTATTACTTTTAAAACTTCAGCTTTCATTTTTTCCTCTTCATTTCTTTGTTCTTCTTCCCTTTTTTTATTGGTTTCTTGTCTTTTTCTTTCTTCTAAAAAACTTACATAACTTTTATGGGCACTCTGAGCAAGAGTTTTCAGCTTTCTTGTCACTGGTACAAGCTCAGGCTTTATTGTTATATAACTTCAATGCATCTTTAACTGTGATATAAGCAGAGTACGTTCTGACATTTTAGTATGTTCTGTAAGAATGTTGCCAGAAACAGAAAAACCTCGTTCTATATGAGCATTTCCATGAGAAAGACTTAATGAGCATTTAATCACTTTGCTTAAATTTGGATATTTTAATCCACCAGCTACATGCTGTTTATTCAAAAACAAGCTCCAATAGTGGTCAACAGGACAATCAATTTCAGCTTTAGAATGATCTTCAAGCTGAAGAAGTTTCCACTCATCATTTAACCTATCAGAAGGAATTTCTTCAAGTGCAGGTGTATTGTGCCATGCTTTAATGATATTTTCAATCAATTCTATTTTATTAGTAATAACTTTTTCCTTCGATATTTCCTTTTTTAATGCTGCCCAGATATTTTCTATTGGGTTCAAGTCTGGAGAATTTCCAGGCCAATCCAAGAGAGTAATTTTGTGATCTTTTAAAAATTTCATGACCTTTTTAGCCTTGTGGCAAGGTGCTGAGTCCTGCATAAATATGCAGTTGCCGTCCGGAAACCATTGGGCCATCTGGGGAAGGAGACGAGTTTCTAAAACTCGTAAGTATTGGTCTTGACGCATGGTTCCTTCCACCAAATGCAGTCGACCATTCCCTTTTGAGCTAATCACGCCCCATATCATTACTGATAAAGGATGTTTGACTCGTTCAGCAACACAGCTTTCGTCAAATTTTTCATGCGGCCTGCGCCGAACAAACTGGGAATTGTCTTGGAAGATCTGAATAGAAGATTCATCAGAAAAACAGACCTGCAATATCAATAGAGTCATGTTAAGGTCACATATTTAATTTAGTAATTAAAACAAAGCATTACGAAATACTTGCTTACCTTCTCCCAGTCCTCTACAGTCCAATGTTTATGTATTTTAGCAAAAGCCAATCGTTTGGCACACATTGCCTGAGTCAACTTAGACTTTTTCAAAGGACGGCAACACTTGAAATTCAAATCCTTCAGTCTTCGCCTTAAGGTTCTGTCTGATAATGTCACTCCAGCGTCATCTAGCAAAGCTTTTATAACTTTGCGGGGCTTTCTTCGATTCTCTACCGTTACACGCCTTATTTTCCTCTCTGTTCGAGGAGTTGTAAGACGTTTTCTTCCACAATTACCAGCAAGTTTTGGTGATAAAGATTGGTTAGCGTCTATAGCTTTCTTTATATTTCAAACGGTAGACTGGGAAACACCTAATTCCGCTATTTTTCTTTGGGAGTGATTTGTGTGAATTAAAAGTGTCTTTATTTCCGATCTTTTTCTTGGAGAAATGTCTGAACACCTTCCCATGCCTGAAATTGTTGTAATTTGAGGTTAGGATGACAAAAGTTAAACAAGAAACACTAGAAAGATATTGTAAATATATATTATTTATGATTAGTAATAAATGAAACAAGAAATTTTACCTTAAATTAATAGGTTTCACGATAAAAATAATTTTAAAACACTATTCTCTAACACCGTGTCGCACGCACCAAACGCAAGAAGAAAATGGCCGATGTGATGGTCGCGATAAATTGTGTTGCCAACACAAAATGTTTAATTAATACAAAAGTTTCTAATTCGGAAGACGTAGAAAAAAGCCTGTAGAAACTAAAATATAATTAAAAGTAAAATAAAAATTACTAAATTTCTGAAGATTTTGAATAATTAGAAAAAATGTCAAAAATTCATACTAAGTATAATAATTTGGCCACCTACTGTAATTTATGTACGCACTATATGTAAAACAAAAAAAAACCCCATAAATTACTTCAAGTGTTCGCGTTGTGTAAATAATTAAAATATTAAAAAAATCGTGTAAATAAATCCATTTCAATCTCTGACTAAGCAAGCGGCCAACTTGCTCAATCAAACGCTGAAATCAAAACATCAGACACATTGCTGCTCCCGGGAAAACAGCGCCGTGAATGATGACCAAACACAAAATAAATTTAAAATTTTATGACTGCCAAAATAAAAGAACAAATACATAAAAATGTACTGTGTAGGGGTATGGCAAATGCCACACATACCAAAGTGTAAAAATGTTAAAATTAAAATGCTTCTACTAGAATGTGTATTGTGTGACTATCTTTCATTTAAGAAGAGGGGAAAATGAGATAGCATCATCTCTGTGTGTGTAAGATTTCATATTAGATTTTGAAAGCGACTCAAAAAAAATATCTATTGATAAATATGACAGAAAGTCGAATCAAATAGAAAAACTTATTACTGAAAAATAATATGTGTATTATTATTATTATTTTTTTTTTTTAGAAGACACAGGAAGTAGCGAAGTGTATTAAAATCTACCCTCTACATAATAACTGCCAACTTACTACTGTAGGAAAAATAAATTTAACTTGCTCCCTTTTTTTTTATGATGTCACAGATGCAAAGGTTGAACTTTCAAAGCCCAATACTGGACTCTCTATTTAAAATTATTTGTTTAGGTATGATACACAAATAAAACGTATACTAGTTAAAATATAAAAGTGAGATTGTCATATCCTACCTATATATACAATAAACATAAACAAGTGTAGGTATATAAAAAATTTACAGCAAACCTATATAAGTAAGAAAGAAAAAAACACAAAAATATGGTATCTATACATTTTAAGTTTACAAGTCTCAAAATTATTAATTGCAAAGCAAGTTTTTTTAATCTTAACTAGAGAAAATTTTTTATTTTATTTTTTTGTGAACAAATTCTCTTTTTTTGCAAAGGTGTGTAACTATTTCATAAGAAAAACAAATAGTGTGACTTTAGTCAAGCACACTGCATCGCAAAATATTGTTATTGGAGAGAAGAAAAAAAATACGAATAGAATGCAATGTGACAATAAAGGCACTGAAACGATTATACACTAAAATGCGAACCAGCGCACATAGCTGAGTGGATAACTGCAAGAAGCAATCGACATGCAATTCAATGCCATGGAAATAGATTAAGTAATCATTTCTGAATTGCGAGATTGTCACACCGCACAATATCCCTGCATCACCAGAACATCAAAATAGGGAGAAAAAAATAATGTAGGACCTCCAAAATGACTACTGTTATACACCTGCATATTATGAATGGTAAAAATCTAAAATTAATATTCCCCCCAGGGGAATACCTTCTTTAGGTATTTACAGGTTTCGCGACCCCGGGTTCCTGAGCGATCTTTCTCCTTTCCTTTTTTCTTCTCTTTTTTAGTTGTCTATCCTTTTTTCTTTGTTTCACACTATTTAATCTTCTCTTTTCAGTTTGTTATCCCTCTTTGTTCTCGTTCATGTTTGATTTTTATACTAATAATTTTGTTTTCTTTGTTCTTTGTTATACTAACTTTATTATCGTTCTTTTGTTTGAAAAAAAAAAAAAAAGAAAAAAAAATTTAAAAATGTTTAAAGACAAAAAGACACCTGTTTTTTTAAGCTCCCTCTCGAATAACTTTTTTACTATAGTGGTTTTTTTTATACACGTGAGACACCCTGGGTGTTGAGGTTTCTTTTAACCTCATCGACTCGTTTCTTCCTTTTTAGGTTGATATCGAGTCCCAGGGTGCAGGGCATCTCTGGACTCTGGTTCCGAGTACAGGGGGCGCCATGCTTGCATGGTGGTGGTTAGGAATAACACCGGAGGACTGGTGCCTTTCGACGTAAGGGCCGGCTGTAGGTTGGACAGAGCTGTAAAGGCTTACCTACGGCTACCCACTCTCCCTGGAAAAGAGCCGGAGCTTCGGAGATGCTATCGAGTTTAACCCAATGTTCGAAAAACGTGGGGGTCTGTTGAAAATAGTTTTCGCCCTTTTGAGACCTGCACCAGACGTAACGGTAAGAAGAAGGGTCGGTGACCAGGCCCGATGCCTGGCGTTTTTACAATCTTATATCTCAAATATGGCTACAAATTTAGAGAATAAAACATGCGATGTGGTGGCCCCACAAGCTAATAAAGCAAAAAGTGATACATTGAGTTCTGCCTTAACGACCACATCATGGGCTGACAGAGTGGAATCTGCTTCTAATTTAGAAGTTAACACTGCTAACAGCCTTAAAAGTAATTCTTTGCCTCCATCTGAAAAGTTTTTTATTGTTAAACGTGTAGAGGGGAGCTTTGATCATACTTCTCCCTTTCTAATATATAAATCTATCCAAGGATTGGTTGGTGAAACGAAGAATATAAGGAAATTACGATCTGGTGAACTTCTTGTGGAAGTGAACAATAATCAACAAGCAGCAAATCTTAAAAAGTGCACTCATTTTGCAAATATCCCTGTTACTGTTTCTCCACATAGAACACTTAATACTTCTCGCGGAGTGATCTCTGAATCGGACCTCCTGCATGTTCATGAAGATGAAATATTAGAAAACTTAAAGGAACAAAATGTTATAGCAGTTAAACGAATAAAAATTTTCCGTAATGATGAACAAACACCAACCAATAAAATACAAATACCCACGAAGCATATTATACTTAATTTTGGCTCACCTAATTTACCCAAATCCATAAAGGCTGGATATTTATCATGTTCCATTAGACCATACATCCCAAACCCTATACGTTGCTTTAAATGTGAACGTTTTGGGCATTCCAAAATTTCTTGTCGTGGTAAATTGACCTGTGGTCGGTGCGGTACAGTTGATCATGAAAGTGACAACTGTAGTGCTGCCGCTCACTGTGTAAATTGTAAAAAAGATCATCCGTCATACTCAAAATCTTGTGAAATGTGGAAAAAAGAAAAAGAAATACAGACAATACGTACAAAAGAAAATATATCCTACCCTGAAGCTAGAAAAATAGTTGAATCCAGAACACCCATAGTTGGTATCTCATATGCCACTGCTTTATCTAAAACAAACCGCAAAACCCATCAAAATATTGCAACTCAAACAGACTTCTCCACAGAAATAAATACCCAATCTAAGCAAAAAGATACCTTGGCTAATAAATCTGGTAAGACAACTACATCTACACAATCTATTCCTTCAAAGTCAATAAATTCTATTTCTCCCAAATTGCCACAAAGTACCTCTTCTAATTCCTCTCAGTCCTTATATCCTAATTCCCTTACTCCTAAACCCCCACTTAATAAAAGATGTTCTCAAAACATAAATAAAACACCATCTCTAAAGCCAAACATTAGATCTGATATTGAAAAACATACCCTACGTATTAAATCAGCTGCACCAATTGAAAATCCACCCAAAAAGAAAAAAAATAATAGGACATCTAGAAATGGAACCCATCAACAACAGTATCAAAAAGATGAAACACATATGGATGATGATGCCTTAAATCTTCATCCTGAAGGGATGAAGTATTGGACGATGGAGATAGTAGCATGTCTACTACCTCCGAAACAAATGACATAGATATACATATCTAACATTCCTTTCATGTCTAATATCATCTCGTGGAACTGCCGTGGTTATCACAATAAACATGACGAAATCCGTAATATCCTTTCTGACCATCAACCACTATGCCTAGCTCTCCAGGAAACCCATCTAAGACCCATTGACAAAGCGAAATTACACAACTATGCAACTTACAGAAAAGACTTTACTTGTAGTGACAGGGCCACTGATGGAATGGCTCTCTTTATTTATCGCAATTTACCCCATTCACATATCAACTTGAATACCAACTTACAAGCAGTTGCAATCAGAGTTCATATAAACAGACTTATTACCATCTGCTCTATCTACTTACCACCAAACACTTCTATTCAGGCAACAAACCTTGATAGTCTCCTTCTTCAACTCCCCACTCCTTTCATCATTGTGGGAGACTTTAATCCCACAGTCAACTATGGGGTAATCATGACTCTAACCAACGTGGCGATATGATAGAGAAATTAATATCTGACAATGGCTTATGCCTACTCAATAATGGAGATCATACTTACTTTCATGAGCCATCACGCACTTTTCATGCAATAGACCTTACCATCTGCTCCCCATCAATTTATCCATATTGGAACTTCTGGGTTTCCAATGACCTCCACAGCAGTGACCATTTTCCAATCTTTATTTCACAGACTACTCCTGACAGGGATTCTAATATGTGTGCTAAACGTTATATCTATGACAGAGCCAATTGGCCAACTTTCACAGACCTTGCCAAAATTACAAGTGATATGACCACAGGTAACATAGACGATGCACTTGATAATATCACTCAATGTATTATCAATGCTGCAGATATTAGTATACCTAAAACTTCCTCTAATTCAAGACATAGGAAACCATGGTGGAACAGTGAATGTCAAAAGGCGAAAAAAGAGCAACAGAAGGCAAGGGGCAAATTCCGGAGGTATCCTAATGATGGTAACTATATTGCATATAAAAAAGCAAAGGCAGAAGCTAGAAAAGTCAGGCGTAAAAGCCAACGTGAATCCTGGATAAACTACATCTCTAGCATTAACTCCAACACATCAAGCAAAGAACTCTGGAATAAAGTGAAAAAGTGTATGGGACTGTACTCAGAAAATCATATCTCTATTTTAAAACATAATGGGCAAACCATTGCTTCACCTAAAAACATCGCTGAGACAATAGGAAATACCCTAGCATCCATTTCAACCTCTGATACTTACTCGGAACCTTTTTTAACTTATAAAAGAGAAACTGAAAGAACAAGGCTTAATTTTAATTCTTATCACTCATATGCATATAATGAACCATTTATTATATCAGAGTTGATAAAATGTTTGAAAGAAAGTCGTTTATCTGCCCCAGGCCATGATGGGATTACTTATATTATGCTCAAGCACCTTTCTTTTTTCTCTCTAAACAATCTCCTATCATTTTTTAACAGGATATGGATTGAGCAGAGTTTTCCAATTGCTTGGTGCAGAGCTATAATTATACCTTTCCCTAAACCAGGGAAAGACGCTACTAATCCCAATAATTACAGGCCTATAGCCCTTTCTAGCTGCCTTTGCAAGCTTCTTGAAAAGGTGGTCAATTGCCGCCTCATGCATGTCTTGGAAACAAACAATTGCCTTGCCGCTTTTCAAAGTGGATTCCGACGTGGTAGGTCTACTATCGATAATTTAATTCATCTTGAACACTACATTCGGACAGCTTTTCTGAAACGCAGACATTTGGTCTCAGTATTTTTCGACATGGCGAAAGCCTATGATAGAACATGGCATCATGGTATCCTCCGCGACCTTTTTAATCTGGACTTTCGAGGGAATCTCCCTACCTTTATTAAAAACTTTCTTGCTATTCGTCTGTTTCAAGTCCGAATTGGTGGAATTTTATCTAGATTTTATGAACAAGAAGAGGGTGTTCCCCAGGGCAGTGTCCTGAGTGTCACCCTCTTTGCTATTAAAATAAATGGTATTCTTAGCCAACTCCCCCCTTCTGTGAAGGGGGATTTATACGTTGACGACTTCCGGATTATGTGTATGGGAGAAGATATGCGTTTTATCGAAAGGCAATTACAAATTGCTATTAGAAATATTCTTAATTGGACTAATAAAAATGGTTTTGTTATCTCTGATGACAAAACTTCTTGTGTGCACTTTTGTAGACGTAGGGGTCTGCATCCAGACCCTGAAATTTTTATCGGATCAACACAAATTCCTGTTGTAGACAACGTCCGCTATCTAGGCCTCTATTTTGACAGTAAACTTACTTTTTTACTTCATGTTTTACAAATACAGACAAAATGTGAAAAATCGCTAAATTTAATTAAGGTACTTTCTAATACTTCTTGGGGAGCAGACCGGACCTCTCTTCTTAAGATCTATCGTGCTGTCATCCGTTCAAAAACTGACTATGCCTGCCAGGTCTATGGCTCTGCACGGAAGTCTGTTCTTAGGAAACTTGACACGGTGCACCATAGCGCACTTCGTGTTTGCTCTGGTGCATTTCGCACATCACCAGTTTTAAGCTTATATGTTGATTGTAACGAACCTTCACTCTACCATATTCGTGATAAACTTTCTCTGGAGTTATTTTACCGTATCCTTTCACATCCCGGCCATCCACTTCATACTTTAATTTTAAATACTGACAATGATATTCATTACCAGCATCGCCCATCTTGCATCCCATCTTTTGGTGTCAGAATGAGAAGCATAACCAACAATAGCCCTCTGAGTGACATTGAGGTGAGTACTACTCCACTGCATATTTATCCTCCTTGGCACCCACCTGATATTAAAACCCTTCATCCTTTTAAAAATTACGATAAAAAGAATTTACCTGCTGCTGCTTTTCAACAAATCTTTGCTGCACGTCATGCAGATTATAGGAATTTTACCGACATTTATACGGATGGCTCAGAGAGTGGAAATAGAGCTGGTTGTGGCATTTTTTATAATAATGTTTCATTATCAGCTTCATTCTTCTGTTTCTATATTTACAGCTGAGTTAATCGCAATAGAGAAAGCCATGGTACTCATATCTAATCATCATTACACTTCCTTCATCATATATACTGACTCAAATAGTTCTATTGACGCACTTAAATCTTTTAAAAGACATGCTTATGTCACTGCCATCCTGGATTTTTATATTAAATTGACTAGACGAGGTTATAATATTTTATTTTGCTGGATACCTGGACACATGGGTATCCCTGGTAATGAAAAAGCAGATAAGGCGGCAAAACTTGCTCTTAATCCATTATACCATAAAGTACCATTCTCAGACGCTAAACTAATTATAAAACACTTTATTCATAATAACTGGCAAGAAAGTTGGAATTTAGAAATCAATAATAAACTACATTATATCAAACCAATTATCATGACCTGGCCTCCGAATTATCCAAGAAAAACAGATGTTCTTCTAACTCGTCTGAGAATTGGACACTCTAGGATGACTCATAAACATCTATTACTAAGGGAGGATGCACCCATGTGTCCACATTGTCATTTTGATTATCTTACCATTCATCATATTCTGACGGACTGTCCGGGTCTCCGGCACTTTTATAGACAATATTTTAACACTTCATCACCACTATTGACGAACCTCATTGGGGAAACACCTCATGGGGCACTCTTCACCTTTTTAAAACATGCGGGCTTTTATTTTATGATTTAGGACCTCTTTACCTTTGACAATCCTTTTTTGACAATCTGGATGGAAATCCCATACAGATGCCTTTCTTGATATTAGCACTTTTGCAATTTAATTCCTTAATTTTTTTAAATATTTTTTTTACCCTTCTCTGACTATATCAGATAGCCTTCTCTTTTGCTTAACCCCATGTTTTTTTAATTTTTGTCTTTGCTTGGCGCAGCATGTCCCTAGAGGGATTTTGCGCCATTAAACCCTATACAACCAACCAACTAAAATTAATATTTATGTTTACAGGGGGAGGAGGGGGGGTTGTAAGTGAAACAAGTAAAGATAATCACACATATGAGGATGCAGCGATACACGCATAAAATTGAAAAAATAGCTTTCACTAATAATGACTGCAAAGTGTAAATTTGTGTGTAAAATTGGTGGGGTATTGCTGAATCCAACACGACTAAAGTCAAACTGTACGTAACCTGACAATTTAATTTGAAAAAATATGTCAACACCAAAACTTATTTTACGCACCATTGAAATTATACGAGAACAAAAATACTATGCAATAAACAAATCTCTTATGCATTTAAATGTGTATTTCAAAAATAAAAAAAATCATTGTTGTCAGTATCAAAATTAATTTCAAATTAAAATAGGTGGTTGAGTATAACCCAGAAAGAATCTAAAACAGTAATGCAAAACAATTTTGAGCACTTTTGAAAATATGATTAATCTTTACCTACACAAAAATATACTACCTTAAATATTAAAACATTTAACACAGCCATAACTTACTACAAATATATCTACTAAATGTTTAATAGCTTGTTACACAAGGATTATAAACATACTTTTAAATAACTAAAATATACTAAACTGTTAAAAATAACATCTAAGAAAAGCATAAAACATGTTCTATATATTGAATATATATCTGTAGTAGACCATAGAAGCAGGCTAAATCTTCAAAAGCACCATAGTAAAATTCTTAAGAACCTTACTTACCATCACAACAAAAATTACTTTTTTTATCAGTCACTGTTAAAATATCAACAAAATTATACTACAGGTATATAATATTAAATTTTTTTTATATGAGATCCACTACAATACATTTTTAGTGTTGATATGAATCAGAGAATAGACTAAACTAGACAGAAGCTTACACTTAACAGAAAAATTTTACTGCAGCCTAGAGGAATTTCTTTTTATCTAGATATAACATACAAACCCTCTTGACTAGATGTTAGTTCACAACATTCATATTATCATAAGGTTTACCAAAAAATCAATAAACACATAAAAGAGAGATTTTTCCATCTCCTACTGCATGAGAATAAAATAAAAATTTTTAGTTTCTTTTCAATAAAAGGAAACGTAATTTTAAAGTGTTAGCATTTTATGTAAATATCTTACCTGAGAAGATATTATATTGTTTAAATGACTTACCCATCGATCTTATGTAATAAAAATATTATAACATGTCATAAAAAGTAGATAATAATGTACATCTCTTTAAACGAAAAACTTATGTCAGATTGTCATAAAAACAGGCTAAAACATTATTTGTTCTTAATGCATTAAAACAAGCGCTTCCAGAATTGCTTGATACAGATCTTCTAGCTATAACTCAATATTAACTACTTTAAAGTTTGTTATAACTGAATTGTCCGAGTTTGGCACATTAACATTTAACTAGCTTTTGCCAAGCTTTGAATATTTCAATAAAATCCAAAAGTATAACTGTTATTATTAAAAGAAACCACATATGAGGATGAGAAAATAACAATGCATACACAATTACAGTTGTTAAAAATTACTCGCCATATTATTTAAAAAAAATAAAATTTAAAAAGGTCATGTATTTAAAGGAAAACTAAGTATAAGTAAATCTAAAAGTAAAAATGCATATATTTTCTCATACTCACATTTTTTAGTCAAGATTTTATAATTTCAATTTATGTTTAAATTTACATTTTGCTCTTAAGCACTGACATTTCCACATGAACCATGCACCATCGTTTTAATTTCAGGCAAACAGATGCAGGAGAAAAGGCAACGAACGCCTAGTGCTACAAAAAGGTGTAATTAGTTATTTCTTTTCTTGACACCATAGTAATTAGCGCGACAGAGATACTGATGAACCACGTTTGAGAGGAACCTGGACAGAACTGCGCATGGGCGAAAAGAGTGAGTCCATGTCAAAAATGGGGAAGTTAGTACCATCTCGAGATGAGTTTGTTTATTAAACAACCCTAGATGTGTCGAGTTTTTTTTTAGGGGGGGGGATACCTTTTTGTTTCTGTAATTGAATTATCTGTTTTTAAAATTACATTGTAATTCTGTTACATGAAATAAGTTATAAAAAGACAAGTATATTAAAAAAGACGATTTAAAGGTATGATTATTAAATTTAGCTTAATAACTTTTCACTCGCAATATAGCACAACTTAATCTTTTTTGAAGTAACAGCAACATGGCGTGATTTTAAAACATACCAGATTAGCAATTTTTTAAATATGTTTCTTTACATTATTGTGTACATTATTTATTTATATTATTTGCATGCATTAGATATGAATATGGCGCAGATATCATATGCTTATAAGGTTTGGAACAATTTTTTTTCCAACGTCAATTTGGCGAAAACCTCATTTTCGAATACTGGTTAAATATACATCTTTAAATTATTTTCTATTATTTAAAAAAATAATAAATAAAACAATTTTTAAATATATTAAATTTTAAAAACTAATAACTATAGAAAAAAAAAACATTTTAAGTAATTTCAATAAAAGAAAAATTAAGGTAAATAAACAGTTTATCAAAAAATAAACAATGATATCAGGGTTACCACATTAGGCAAAATAACGCCATTTTGACGCCAAATAAGTCCTAGTGAGTGTATGACATACATGTGCCCTGAATATTTAGGTTGTCACAATTGGCGAATTTCTCGCATAGCCTCCAAGTCAGATGAGAAGCAATCGTTAAAACTGTGTTTTAGCCATGAATATAAATGTAAAAAAAAAAGACATGCTTTTATTAAAATTGACAAAAATGTAGGGGAAAAGTTATTCTGAGAATTGATAGAAGGTGCGCAATCTAATTAATTTAAAGTAAAATTTTATTCGGAACAAAAAATAGAAAACAATATTTAATACCATTTACATGAATACATAGAAGCAATCTTGGCCTCATATGCTATTCCCTTAAGTCTGAATGGAATCGGCTTGGCATTCTGCCAAGTGAGGACATTACAAAGCTGGTATATCAGTAAGAGTACGAATTCAGTGCCGATGAACAGATAGGAAACCAAAACAATCCGACCAAGGTCACTCGAATGAAGAATGGAGCAGACGTATTACACACGCAGCGTTGGAACATCTGCAAGGCAAAAAAAAAAACACATGACTGAGATCTGACGTTAATTAACCGCACACCGCCGGACAATGTTTGTTGCTGAGTTATTCATCACAGGCCAGAAAAGGGTAGCTCCCATGAAGACACTGAGAAATAGCACATTTTTGCAGAATTTATTCGATTCATTATTTCTTCGAGCTTTTCATTTTTCTGTCACAGCATAAAAACTGTCTCTTTTTTCTCGCTCGGTAGTCAGTGAAATACACAATTGAGTTCGCACTTTTCAGGAAATTCAGCATGCGAACAAATCTAATTTCTCGATGACTGATGATATGTTTAAACACAAAAATATTTGGTATTGTTATTATGTATTTTTTTAAATCGTACAATACTGGGATCCCTCTCTGACACTAAAGTATTCATGCACTGGACGTGGCACCAGTTATTTGTGACGACAATGGCTTCACTATTATATAGCAAACATCGCAGATATTTTATGAAGTTGATTTTTAACATCGTAAGGGTAACATTGCGCCATTAAGCTGTAGTTGGTATCCCAAGTTCGAAGATAATCCATGAATATTGAGAAAGGCAACACAGGAGGCTATTTACTAGAGACAAGATTTATTACTTTCACAGTTCCAAGAACGATTGCCGTGCCAGAGAGGGACCCTTGCAGAGATAGGTCCGATCGCTAGTAGTTACAGGGAAGGAGTGGTGATAAATACATTTTTCACATCGTCAAATGTTGGCACGATACATGTACATAAAAATAGCCAAAAACGACTGATACGCACAAATTGTGATGAGAGAAGGCACGTGGAAAGTTTCCATTACATTGTCTTTCAATGATAGAAACCAAAGTGCATGATTTGAAATAATTAACGCCAAATGATAAAAGAAAGCATATGGCCCAGAAAACCACAAGGTTGAATTCTTTACATAGGGTTAACAAGAGTCTCATGGGCTCCGAAAGGAAATGAATTCTAATGAAATAAAATAAAAGACAAACTTAGCGCATCTGCTTCTTAAGTGAGTAGCGTTCAACTTTGCATAACAACAGCCTAGAAATTGCTCTTTAAAAGGTTGTTGCTATGGGAAAATACTTACAGTTACATGAACAAACAGATATATGTTGTGGCTTTAAAGAAAGAATTAGAGATAAGTGAAGTCATATTTTAAAGGAAAGAATGGCCGTTAGTAACTGAAAAGAATTAAAGGGATTAAAAATCTAGCTTATTAATAAAGTTACAAATTAAGGGAATATTGTAATTTTAACTAAGGGGGGAAAACAATTATTAACTAATATGTAAAGGAAAATGCCTTTACACTGTGTGCAGAGAATATTTGCATATACCACTCAGCTCTACCGTTTTGGTACTTTCCAGAAGTAACCAGTAGGGAGCGTACTGTGACGAATGCGTAGAGGACTGTTTTTAGTCCGGTCTTGACCTATATATGATATGATGATTTGACGTTCAGTATCTTTCACCTCTATTTCCTCAGATAGCAATATTTGTGTCAAGTAGTATTTTCCCTGTAAGTTAGTTTTACTTTTTCGTGGTGCCGTTTACGTAATGTCGTCATCGTTTTCATCTATGTTAGTTTGTTAACAGTGTTATATTTAAACATGATGGAGCAGCTCTTTAAGATTACATGATAAAGTTTAGACAAGTAAATATAAGGAAGCTATATGACGGAATGAATTGGTAGTTTGTGTATGAAGCTGTTTTTCCCTGAAGTGGTTTTTCTTTTTCATCGAACACTGGCTGCTCATCCGTGTTGATGCATTGATATTGAGACGACATGCATGGGCGGTCATTTCCGATAAGGAATAGTTGGTTCCGATTGATGTTTCACAATCTATTTGATTCCTGGACATTCTTCTTAAATGGTAGTGCTTTTTGTTTTGGTTCGTCTCGACTGTAATCTTTTGAAACTTTCACCGAGGAATGTAGGAGTTTAGGTCAAGTTGAACTGTTTTTCTTTTTGACAATCAGCAAAGGACATTTATGTATTGAAATATTGTTTTTTTTACTTTAAACTATTTATATTTTTGTTAATAGTAATATCTTGATAAATGTCATACAAGTTATAAGGTATGTGTTCTTGTTATTATGTTGTTTTAAATATGAATGAAGATAAACAGTGATATGAATTTATTTGATTTTATTTGTTTCTAGCTTTTAATAAAAAATGTGTTTGTCTTAAATAGTTATCATTTAATTTGACTCTGTTATTTCAGATTTATTTTTAAATGGGGTTAACGCTTTGTTACTGCATTGAGTAACTCTGCTATTTTTACTTAAACCCTGGGAGATACATTTGTGTCTCTCAACAAATGCTGTGTGACCACCCTTGCAGTTAATGCAACATTCAGAGTTCCCACATGTATTACCATCATGGCCAACTTCTGCACAACACGCACAGGTAATAGTACCACGACAGATACCTGTAGTATGGTCATAACGCTGGCATTTAAAGCAGCGAAGAGGATTAGGGATGTAAGGACGAACAGGACAGTTAAGGTAAGCAGCTTTAATTCTGGTTAGTAGAGTAGGGCTATAGAATGTTAGAATAATATGTTTTGTAGTAATGACTTGTCCATTTTGACAGATATTCGTCATGTTCTGTTGGACTGTCCGGGCCTCCGGCACTTGTATCGTTTCTATTTTAATTCATCATCACCAGTCTTGACGAACCTCATTGGGGAAACACCTCATGGGGCACTCTTAGCTTTTTTAAAACATGCAGGCTTTTATTTTATGATTTAAGATTTCACTATTTTTTAACTTCAACATTCCTTTTTGGCATTCTGGATGGAAACCCCATCCAAATGCCTTCTTGGAATTTGCAATTTTGCATTTCACTTGTCTTTAATTTTATAATAGTTTTTTCACACTTTTATGACTATATTTATCATACAGATAGCTTTTTGTTTTTAAATATTCGTTTACTTCCATGTTTTTATATATTATGACTTTGTTTGGCGCAGTATGTCCCTGAAGGGATTTTGTGCCATTAAACCCTATAAAACCAACCAACCATTTTGACGGATTGTGACCTGGCATGCATCTATAATATTTTGTTCTTTTAAATTCTGCAAAAAATTAGTCTTTAGTAGACTATAAAAGATCTGTCTCAGAAATCACACCATGGCATGTATTTAAAGTTCTATGCACCTGAAGATTAAAGAAAAATTACCGATTGTAGAGCAATGTTTAGCAGAAGAAACCTCAACAAGTAAATCTCTAGATTGCAATTTTTTGAGAGAATGTCCATCTCCCAGATAAGACTGGAATGTTTTTGCAATAAGGAACGGAGAATTTTTCTTAAAAGAACTATCTGAGAGGCTATCTGTACATTTAATTATAAAGAAACAAGTAAAAGTACTTTGTACGATTTGTTGCCCTCCACTTGGGATGTTAGAGAAAAAAAAAAAAAAAGAATTCAGAACCTGGCCGCACCATCCATTACCGAGGACAACACGGAGATACACATTCATGCAACAGTGCTAACCAGGGCCAATAGGGTCACAAGATACCTATGTCAGTCTCTGCCCTTAACGAGATTACTAGTATTTGCTCGATCACTTGATCTCAAAAGTCAGCTGACCAGCCATTTGATACATACGGGACCAATATGCACCTGCTGCCTACCTGAAGCAGAGTCCAAATCAGTGTGTTGGTTTCCCTCAACTGCCAGGATCCCCCCTTTCCAGGGACACAGGTTGCCACACACGGCCAACATGTGGGTGGTTGTTTACAATTCTCCATGAATCGATATACAGGATGATATTGACTCATGCAGAATTGCTCTCATTCCTGGTGTGGAAACCACAATGAGAGTCAAACAAAGAAGGAAGACCAGAGATTTAAGAGGAAAAGGAAAAGATCACTCAGGTGCCCGGTATTGTGAAGCCCGTGAATACCTAAAGAAGGTATCCCCCTGGGGGTCATAATAATGAGGAAAAATCAATTTTTTCTTGTAAAGAAAAATGTTTGTTTTTATTTTTTTACAAATGTCACTTATTTTTTTAGATTATATTTTAACATTGACACAATAGTTGTCTGTTTCAATCTTTTGTTATTTTATCTTGCATCTGTTTAACTGTCATTATATGTTGCTGACAAATAAAATTCTGTTTAAAAAAAAAAAATTCAAATATTTGTCTCCTATAGCTAAACCTTCTTCAAGGTTAATGTTTTCGACTTCTTCATCAGATTCTGTTTCTGATGTAGAATCTGCATCAATATTCAGAATAGTAGATATTATCTCCTGGTCAGTTATATTTTTGGTAACTGGGATATTATCATCAGAAGATATCAAGTTTAGCACTTCACTATCTTCTAAATTATCGATGTTATTACTCAAAGACCTTAATTCATTAGTTTTATATTGAGCAGCACTGGGATGAAACCCATCAAATGTTAAATCATCATTCTTGGATTATATAAACATTTATGGCGGCCATATGCATGTATCAAGGTATCTTGCGACATATTCCAAGCATCAGCCAAAAGAAAAAGACATTCTTTTAGAGTGAAAATCTGTTTGAATCGTTCAAGCATATCAGCCATTGGATCTAAACTTAGCAACTTTTGCAAAACCCTTTTTCTATAATAACATTTCAATGCACATATGATACCTTGATCCATCAGCTGAATGAGAGAAATTGTGTTCAGTGAAAGAAACTCTACTTTTACATTTCCTTTCTTTAATTAACTCGGCGTTACTCGCGCTAATCGTACTCATGCATGTACTCGTACTGGGCGTGCGAGGCCAGTTTACTGATTTATATGTCACACAGGGCATTAAACACCATATTAAGCATTAACTAACAACATAATTTAAGACACTGTTTAGAGTAGTAATTTTAATTAATATATGTATAGAATCATTAAAAAAACTTACGAAAGTTTATGTACAATTGAAACAAGTAAAAACAGAATGTTCACCACAGACTTTTTTTTTGCATTTTATGTAACTTATTTCAGATTTACAGTCCTTTGAACTTGGGCAAATATAGCACCTTTTTCTCTCAGCAACTTTGTTTTTTAGCAGGAGGGCTTTGAGGTAGACATGTTACAGTGCTTCTCTTCTCTGTGTGCTCTTTCAGCAAATCGTTGCAAGAGCTCTCAAAAAATGACTATGCTTCTTGTGCTCTAAGGATGGATGTTTTGAGCATTGGAGTAATACTCGAGCATTGATTGCAGCAGTATTCAAGATTGTACAGAATAAAACCATCAGCCATCTCTTGCTAATTCTAGCAGTCGAATATGCTGCTGACATTGATCCACCATATCAATAGCTCTTTTCGTCAAATTATAAAACATTATTATCTCAGGCTTTTTTGCCTCACCTTTGTTTTTTTTTTTTAAGGAACATACGACACTAAAGTAGTCTTTCTGGAATGCAAACAAGGATATATGCACCTTGCGATTTTTATTGTTCACAAACTCTTTCCGTATTTCTCTCTTGTTCTTCCTTATGGTGCCCACTAGAGTAATGTTTTCTGAAGAAGATATTTTGCAAGTTCAAAACTAGTATACCAGTGTCGACTTACATTTCTCCGAGAATTTAAGTTTTCTGTTAACATTTTCATGATTTCAACTGATGAGTTATTTACGGGATACGGACCTTGGGGGTGAGTACCTGTATAAACTTCTAACTTGCATGTAAAGAAAGTTCTTGCATCAACAAGAGCGAAAATTTTTATCCCATACCTAACTGGCTTTTTTGGCATGTATTGACAAAATGAATAACGTCCTCTAAATGATTCGAGTTTTTCATCAATTGTAACATAGGATCCAGGTATGTACAACTGGCAGTTATGCACAAATGAATCAAAAACATACCTTATCGGAGCAAGTTTGTCCACTTCTTTTCTTATTTGCCTATCTCTAGCATCATCATATCTTATACATTTTATAAGAAATAAGAAACTTATGGGATATGGTCCTATGAAATATTTCTAGTCCCATTCCATCAGTGCACCATAAATCTCTTACATGCACATGAGATGATTTATATACACCACATAAATACAGTAATCCAATAAAGGCTTTGATTTCAGAGAGTTCCGTTTTATTGGCATCGCGTTCCCTCTGAAAATTGCCACTGATAGTGTCAATATGTATTTGTACAGGTGACAATCGTATTCAAGATGTTTTCATCCAATAGTAAATTCCATGACTCAATAGGGGAAGTTACTTCTTTTGCCTCTCCAATATTTCCAGGTAGTTTTGAAATAATATTTCATGCTAAAGTTCGAAAATTTTGACGAAATTTTGTTTTTTTCCAAATCGTCTTTCCATCTTTTCCAGTAAAACTATCATCTGAATTAGATTCAACAGCATCCTTTTCATCAGCCTTGATTTCTTCTGATGATGTATCATGCTCACTAAACATTTCATTGCAATCAGAAAATGCATAATTTTCTTCGATAGATTCCTCATCCGTCATTACTTCTAACAATGTGTGTAATTGTTCTATTTCTTCATCATACATTAATTTGCGAGCCATATTGTGCTCTGAAGTCGATGCACTTTAAACTCGAAATGAGAGACACGTTTATGCGCGTCGAACCTGAGAAACCCGAAAATCAAGTTTTCCTCCGAACGGAACAAACAAAATTCCGAAAACACTTCCTTTTTGTCAGAGGTCACATTGAACTCAGCTAGATTAGGTGTGGCCCATTTCAGCATTAAGGGGTAGGGTTTATGTTGGCATTTTTCTGATAAAACTTTTAAATTCAAGGTTTAAGTTTGATAAAATCCCAATAAGTTTCCCCCCCCCCCTCTCTTTCACTCATCCTCATAATGTTTAACAAGTTATTTGAAAGTTTATTTGTTATATTTAAAGTTTATTAATGTTTGAAGAAAAGGTTTAGAAGTTATGACATGGCTAGTTAGTAATTGAAAAAAGTAAAACTTTTACTCACATATTTTTCTAAGTTAAATATTAATTATTCATACATATACTACCTTTCTTAAATATAATGGACTTTTTATTTTATAATTAATGCAGAAATATTTACTAGATGGTTTATTAGTGAATGAAGTAACTTCACATTCCTAACTTGCAAATTGAATGCCATGTCAACAGTTTTGAGTTATGGTAGGTTGGTTGGTAGCCAAAGACCAGAGTTAATGTTTCCTTGTTAAACTTGTTTATTTATTGAGTTTTATTTATTTGTGATCATAACCTTTTCTTTAACTATGCTAATGTTTTGTATTAACTGTGATTGTAATGTTTTTGCCTGTATAAATAGTGATGCAGCAGATTTAGTTGGTGTGTACTTGCCTGGCCAGCTGTAACTCCACTGTTATGTTTTGGAGTAGTTAAATGTTCAAGCCATTTAGGCTAAGTAAATTGAAGACATCTATAACTCTTTAGTTATGTTTTTAACTGATTATATTTTTATTATGATTTCTTTGAATAGATGAGTTTAGTTTAGTTTACTAGTTTTCTTTGAGATTTTACACGTCTACATCTTTAACTACAGCTGGCTGGTTGTATAGATTTTTTTGGCGCAAGGTCCCTTTAGGGACATGCTGCGCCAAGAACAAGGTTAAGTGGTAAACAAATATAAAAGTAAGGTAAACGTTAAAAGATGCCAAATGTAAAAGTCACTTAAAAGATTATCATAGACATGAGTAAAAAGGTAAAAGCAAAATGATGATATATGAAATTGTAATACAATTATAACCAGTCAATAAGATAAAATAGAAAGTATAAAAAAATTAGTTACAATCATACGAACAGTAAAATAGTGATACATGACAAGAAATAGTAAAAACAATGACATTTGTTGTCAGCAATTAAAAAACACAGAAATTAAAAAAGTAAGTGGTAAGATCAGTCAGGCACATATTCCTCATAAATAATGTTCGATTCGTCTTCACTTGACTCATATGATTCTTCCATAGCCTCTTTCACGTAGTTCTTTAGTTTTTTTGGATCCTTCAAATAAGCAACAGATGGGTCATAATTTGATTTTCGTTGTTTTTTTGTTACAGTTTGCCATTGGTGAGAATTACGAAGAGCCTTATTTTCTTTTGTCTTTAATTTTGGGTTCATTGTCTGAAAAGAATTTGTCTTTTTGATATTAGAAGCAGATTGATCAACGGTGTAACTGCCTTAGTATTTTGATTACTAACAGGTTTCGGGAGATTAGAAGTAGAAGGATCAGGATTTTTTTTATTGGATATAGTTGCCTTATTTTTACTTTGGAATTCAATTGACTTTAGAATAGTAACAAGTTCTGAAGACGGTAACCAGCGTTCTAATTTTTGGATTGCAGGAAGTTTAACTGAACAACATGAATCGCATGTTTTTTTCTTTGGGGTACTGGGTAGAATACATGGTTCTGTCTGAGTGTTTATATGTCTTATGGACTTTGATTGCTGCTTGAGTATACTAGAGTAAGAAACACCTATAGATGGGGTTCTGGTTTCAACAACTTTTTGAGCTTCTGGGTATGAAAGATTTTGACTGATTTTTACAGCAAGAATTTCTTTTTCATGGTTCCAAATTGGACATGAGCGAGAGTATGCAGTATGGTCACCTTTACAATTTGCACAGCGTTCAGATTTTTCACAAGATTTATCGTCGTGGCCGACTTCTGCACAACGAGCACAGGTAACATTGCCACGACAGTTGGCCCCACCTGTGGCCGAGAGGTTCGGACCTCTCAACTGGTAGACGGCAGGTGCTGGGTTCGAACCCAATCGCGGCTGTCGGCCTAACCGTTCGGAGGTTTCCGTGGTTTTCTTCGAACCTTGCGTAAATACGGGTTAGGTTCCCTTAGAAAGACCCCCACGGAGGGCACTCCCCCTGGTCCTATATCCCTAGCGTAGATAATCGGACGACAAAAATCAACCAACCAATCAACCAGCCATGACAGTTGATTTTATTATGACCATAACGCTGGCATTTAAAGCAACGGAGAGGGTTAGGTATGTAAGGTCGGACAGGACAACTTAGATAGGCAGCTTTTATTCTTGTAGGTAGATTAGGACTATTGAATGTCAGAATGATGTGCTTTGTGGGAAGCACTTTTTCATTCCAACGAATTGTTATGCGCCTTACATCTATGACATTTTGATCTTTCAAATTTTCCAAGAGTTTTTCTTTTGTAGAAAATAAAAGTTCTGGTTCAGATATTACACCATGGCTAGTATTTAGGGTTTGATGAGCTTTAACAGAAACAGCAAAAGAACCTATTGTAGTGCAATTAACCAGAAGCTGCGATTGGCTGGCTGAAGAGACCTCAACCAGTAAATCCTCAGACTGCAATTTTTTGAGTGTGACCATCACCAAAAACAGATTGGAAGGTTTTTGCGATTAGAAAAGGTGAAGTTCTTTTAAAAGAATTATCCGAGAGGCTATCGGTGCGTTTGATTACAAAGAAACGAGTAAACGATGAATTCTGCACAATTTGTTGCTCTCCACATGGGAGAGAATTATTTAAATTAGAGATTTTTCCATCCATAGTAGGAGAAAAAATAATTCGGACACCACCCACTACCGAGCCCAACAAGGGGATACACATTCGTGCACCATTGCTAAACAGGGCCTATACGGTCACAAGACAATCCTATGTCAGTCTCCACCCTTAACGAGATGACTAGTAATTGCTTGCTCGCTTGATCCCTAAAGCCAGTGACAAAAGTCAGCTGACCAGCCGATTGGTACATACGGGACCAATATGCACCTCCCGTCTACCTGAGGCAGAGGCGAAAGCAGTGTGTTGGTTTCCCTCAACTGCCAGGATCTCCCTTTCCAGGGACACGGGTCGCCACACACGGCCAACACGTGGGTGGTTTACAATTCTCCATGCGTCGACATACAGGATGATATTGGCTCATACAGAATTGCCCTCACCTCCGAAAAGGAAACCACAATGAGAGTGAAACAAAGATGAAAGGAAGAAAAGAGGAGTAAGTGGAAAAGAGACAGATCACTCAGGTGCCCTGGGGTTGTGAAGCCCATGGATACCTAAAGAAGGTATCCCCCTGGGGGGGAACTACAGCTGGCAAAATGATACATTTATTTCTCCTCCCCCAACACTGGTAGCAGAGCGTGGTTATTACCATGTCTCTGTTTGCCAGCTGATTGGATATTTTCAAGGTTGGTTGGTTGGTTGTATAGGTTTTAATGGCACAAAATCCCTTGAGGGACATGCTGCGCCAAACCAAAGACAAAATTGTAAATATGAGGAAAAAAAGACAACGTCAAAATATCCGGATGGGGGGCTTCCCATCTGGATATGGTCAGGTAAATATAAGAAGGCAAAAATAGTAAAATGCTAAATCATTAGTTTATTGTAGAAATAAGATAATATTAAATTTCAAAACAAAATGTAAAAGGTGAAAGTTGCATTAAAAATCCATTGTAGATATGAGTTAAGTTGATAAAAACAATGCGGTGATTCATGAAATTAAAAATCAATTAAAACCAGACAAACATATTTAAAATTGTAAAAAAGATAAAATTCTAAAACTAGTTAAAAATTCTAAAACAGTAAGATAGTGACACGATAACCAAATTGGAAAAGTACTACAGAAAACAATAATTACAACTTTAACCAGGCACATACTCTTCAAACATAGTATTTTCCTCGGAATCCGAGCCACTGTCGTAAGACTCGGATTCCATAGCTTCTTGGACATAATGCTGCAGTTGCCTGGGATCTTTAAAATTTCTTTTGCATGGGCTGAGCGATGCATTTTGCAATCTTTTAACAATAGTCTTCCGCCGTGGGGTTGCTGGAGTTGGGGTTTTTATGGTTTCAGTTTGTTTTTTAAGCATATGTGATTTCTGTAATGTTTTTGATTTTGTAGCAGTTTGGATCCCAGCCTTGGTCCCTTCTTTCTGAACACCAGTTTTCACTATTTGACTAGAGTTGGACTTTTTAGAGCTTAATGCAGATGAGTTCGGGTCATTTTTTTGTGAGGTAACGGCCTTAGTTTCATTTAGAGGTTTGGATAATCCCTTAGATTGAGCTTGAGATTTCTGATTTTTAAATTGAGCAGATTTTTGTGTGTGAGTAGATGTGTGTAAAATAGTAACAGGTTCTGACGAAGGTAAACAGATATCACGGGATTCTTTGATTGGGGTGTTTATTGATTGTGTTTTGGCTGACTTTTTCGATGACATAGAAAAGTCAGTCTGGGTGCTAATATGTCTTACAGATTTAGACTGCTGTTTCAATAGGCTTGAATAAGATACGCTGACAGACGGGGTTCTGGCTTCTACAATTTTACGAGCTTCTGGGTAGGAAAGATTTTGCATTATTTTTACAGTCAGAATTTCTTTTTCACGGATCCAGTTTGCACAAGAGCGAGAGAAAACTGTATGATTACCCTTGCAATTTATGCAGCGTTCTGATTTTTCACATGAATTGCTGTCGTGGTCAATTTCTGCACAGCGTGCACAGGTAAGGGAACCGCGACAGTTAGTTTTAGTGTGGCCGTATCGCTGACATTTAAAACAACGGAGAGGGTTAGGAATGTACGGTCTGACAGGACAATTTAGGTAAGCAGCTTTAATTCTTGTTGGTAAAGTAGGGCTATTGAAAGTGAGAATGACATGCTTTGTAGGAAGGACTTGGCCCTTCCGACGGATCGTGATACGACGTGCATCTATAATATTTTGGTCTTTTAGGTTTTCTAAGAGTTCATCTTTCGTAGAGAATAAAAGATCTGGTTCAGAAATAACGCCTTGGCTTGTATTTAGAGTTTTATGCACCTGAACAGAAACAGAAAAAGGGCCTATTGTAGAGCTATTTGAAAGAATCTGTGATTGTTTAGTTGTAGAAACCTCCACTAGTAAATCCCCAGATTTTAATTTTTTTAGAGTATGACCATCCCCTAAGGCAGACTGGAAAGTTTTTGCTATGAGAAATGGTGACGTTTTGCCAAAGGAACTATCAGAGTGGCTATCAGTGCGTTTAACAATAAAAAAGCGTGTGAAGGAAGAAGTCGGAACAGTTTGGTGCTCTCCACTGGGGAGAGACATAGAAGGAAATGAAGTTTTCCCATCCATGTTAAAAATAATAAAATTCAGACCCCGGCCGCACCACCCACTACCGAGCCCAACAAGGGGATACACATTCGTGCACCAGTGCTAACCAGGGCCCATACGGTCACAAGACAAACCTATGTCAGTCTCCACCCTTAACGAGATGACTAGTATTTGCTCGATCACTTGATCCCTAAAGCCAGTGACAAAAGCCAGCTGACCAGCCGATTGATGCATACGGGACCAATATGCACCTCCCGTCTACCTGAAGCAGAGGCCAAAGCAGTGTGTTGGTTTCCCTCAACTACCAGGATCCCCCTTTCCAGGGACACGGGTCGCCACGCACGGCCAACACGTGGGTGATTTACAATTCTCCATGAGTCGATATACAGGATGACATCGGCCCATACAGAATTGCCCTCACCTCCGGAGAGGAAACCACAATGAGAGTGAAACAAAGATGAAAGGAAGACAATAGGAGTAAGAGGAAAAGGAAAGGAGAAAGATCACTCAGGTGCCCCGGGGTTGTGAAGCCCGTGAATACCTAAAGAAGGTATCCCCCTGGGGGGGATATTTTCAAGGACTTTTCCATTTTGTTTTGAAGGTGTATAAATTTGAAGATGGCTGCATATAATGAAAATACTTTTTCTTTTTGCAAGTTAAACCATGAAAATTATAAAGAATGGAAGTACAGTATTGACCTCTACTTAATAAGTCAAGACTTGCAGAATTATGCCTCTGATAAGATTGTCGATGAAGAAAAGCCACTTGACACATCAGTTGATGAAGGAGGGAAAGGCTCTAGCTATTATATGCTCAAGCATGAGAGAAGATTTGAAGGGTATAGTTTATGAAGCCAAAACACCTTTGGAAGCATGGAAATTTTTGAAGGCTGTGTTTGAACCAGTTTCAAGAGCAAGAGTTGCCAGATTAAGAAGAAATTTCATGAACACAAAATATGACCCAAATGAATCTATGAGTAATTATCTGAATAGAAATAACTCAAGCTGCTAAAGAACTTGAACAAGCAGGGAAGAAGGTTGACGATGACGAAGTAGCTTTCCAGATATTGGAGAATCTGCCTGACACTTATGAAAGTTTAGTATCACCAGATTACCCGATGCCGAGTTTACTGTCAAAGGAATTCGAAGTCACTTGTTAGCAGAATGTAATCATCAGAAAAATAGAAGTTTACAAATTGGTGACTTGATTGGTATTCTTGATAACACACTTGGTTATTGAAATATTTCACAGATGAGACTCGGTACACTCTTAAAACTGTGCCTCTGATATAAGAGACAAATTCGGAATTTTTTTGCCTCTGAATATTAAAAGGCACATGGTGCCCTTGAAATTTGTTAAAACTGTGCCTCTGATATAAGAGGTACATTTTTAATTTTTGTGCCTCTGAATATTAAGAGGCTAATCATTATATAGTTTTAAAGGTATGGTTCCAACAACAAAAATGTTTCAAGGATTGTCCTCAATCAATGTCTTTTTATGACAAAATAATTATTACATCTAAAAGTTTATACATCCCATCCCGTTATGAATTATTTTTTGAAAAAATTTCTCCACCCTCTAATAATAATAAAAAGGGTTCCTTTTTCTGATAACAGAAATATTCAGTGTTAAATGATTACTTTGAATTTTCAGTGTTTCCTGGCTTTAAAAGCAAAATTTCCTGCACTAGAAAATGCTGAAAATTCAAAATAACCTAACTTTATATGTTTTGGTCATAAAAAGCAGAATATGCTCAGACGAAAATTTTTCTTGCTTCTATATTATTTTGAGTTTGAAATATTTAATATTCTTTCTAGCAATGTCAAATGATACTTTTCAAAGTTTATTTATGATTATTTTTCTAATTTTTAAAGTTTAATAATAGAAAAAAATGATTTGTGGTTGTTTTAATCTGAAAATATTAATATTCAAAAAATCAAAATCTTTTAAAAAGTGACATTTGACAATGCTAGAAATAATGATATTGTTTGTTTAGCTAAAAAAGAAATACAGAAATTTAAGCTCTGACACCAATTTTAAAAAATAATAAATAATGAATGATCTTACAAGAAGTTATAAATCAAAATTTAGTTTGACACTTTGCAAATAAAAAATTAAATCTTTTCCCCAAAAATAATCAAATTTTCTTGTATTTTGTATTTTATAGCAATTTATAGAAATTAGATGTTCATGTTATTTCTCTCATGTTATTTAATCATTAAAAAACAATATTCTGAAACAAAAGAAAGAACAGGTAAACTTTAATTATTCTTGTTAATGCTGATGCCTAAGAATTTAAAAAATAAATAAATAAAAATACAATATATATTAAAATAAAAATACAGGACACAAAAATATACAAATATATTTTATTGTAAAATATACACTTCATTCATTAAATTAATTCTATGTTGTAAGAATATTTAAATTTAAACTGTAATATACAACATAATAATGAAACAGTTACACATTCTATAGCAGAATTTTCTTCTAAATATTTGGTCCGAAGAGTAGTTAGTTGCCATTTGAAAAATAAATTTGCAGGTTTCTTCCATTGAGGAACATATCCTAGAGAGAAATTTATAAGAAAAATAATTAAATACTTAATATTTGTTCATAAATAAATTCAAATACATGTTTAAAAAAATTTGTATTTGCTACAATAGACTCCCGATTATCTGGTAGCGGCAGATGGGCACATTGGATAATGAAAAAGCTTGATAGAGATGAGTTCTATAAATATCCTTATCATGCCTCCATTAAAAACACATTTTTGATACAGAAACTTATTCCTATTCATGTTTTCTGACTTGTTTCATAAAAGCAGCTGCTCATATAAATGAATACAATATATATACTTTTAAATTAAACAAATCCTTGATGTAAAAAGCCTAACTAAAAAACAATTTAAATTTATTTTACTGACCCAAGATTAGAATTAAAATATATAATTACATACAAAAGTCAAGATTAAAAAATAATACAAATAATAATTAATTATTGATAAATGACTGCTTTTATATTTTAGCAGTCTTATTAAGAACACATGCAATATAGAAAGATCACAGATGGTAGATAACATCCATATCCATCACCAGGGTTGGTTTTTTGACATCAAAAAGGGGTTTGTGACATGACAAGGGTTTAAAACGTCAAAAACCCAGAGTCACAATCTGCTGCGGTGCACTAGAGTTTGTTTAGGAAACAAATTTTAAAACTAGCTTCAGTTGCCATACTTCATGTTGAAATTTAATTATATTATGGGTAATTAGCAATGTCTTAAAATATTTTTAATTAATAAAAATTAAGGTAAAAATAACAAATTCCAAATCTCAGAAATTTATCTCGAAATGGACATGCAGAAATATTTGCACAAAAATTATGTTTAAACATTTTATTTATTATTATTATTATTTTAATATTTGTAAAAAAATCTAAAGTTATTTAGTATGCATTTTGACATAGCTATATTTATAAGGAACAAGTTAAGTGTTATAAATGCAGGATTTTCAAAAGTGTTAAACTTAATATACGTGTTTTTATTTTTATTTATTTATTTAATGCTTTACACATTAGATACATAATATCTAGTAGGTTAATTTGAATTTAAATACAGTGTATGCTATGATTATTATGTATCTTTAAAAACCATTATTATATCAATCCCCCCCCCCACACACCCCCCCAGGGGGATACCTTCTTTAGGTATTCACGGGCTTCACAAACCCGGGGCACCTGAGTGATCTTTCTCCTTTCCTTTTCCTCTTACTCCTCTTGTCTTCCTTTCATCTTTGTTTCACTCTCATTGTGGTTTCCTCTTCAGAGGTGAGAGCATTTCTGTATGGGCCGATATCATCCTGTATATCGACTCATGGAGAATTGTAAATCACCCACGTGTTGGCCGTTCGTGGTGACTCGTGTCCCTGGAAAGGGGGATCCTGGCAGTTGAGGGAAACCAACACACTGCTTTGGCCTCTGCTTCAGGTAGACGGGAGGTGCATATTGGTCCCGTGTGCATCAATCGGCTGGTCAGCTGACTTTTGTCACTGGCTTTAGGGATCAAGTGATCGAGCAACTACTAGTCATCTCGTTAAGGGTGGAGACTGACATAGGGTTGTCTTGTGACCGTATGGGCCCTGGTTAGCACTGGTGCACGAATGTGCATCCCCTTGTAGGGCTCGGGAGTGGGTGGTGCGGCCGGGGTCTGAATTTTATTTTATCTACTATGGATGGAAATACTTCACTTCCTCCTTCTCTCTCTTGTAGAGAGCAACAAATGTCACAGAATTCTGCTTTCACTCGATATTTCATAATTAAACGCACTGATAGCCACTCTGATAGTTCCTTTGGAAAAACATCGCCATTTCTCATTGCAAAAACGTTCCAGTCTGTCTTAGGGGATGGCCACACTCTCAAAAAATTACAATCAGGAGATTTATTAGTAGAAGTATCTACAGCTAAACAATCGCAGTTTCTCACTAATTGCTCTACAATAGGCACATTTTCCGTTTCTGTACAAATACATAAATCTCTAAATACAAGCCGAGGTGTTATCTCTGAACCAGACCTATTATTCTCTACAAAAGATGAACTCTTAGAAAATTTAAAAGATCAAAATGTCCTTGATGCACGTCGTATCAGTATTCGTCGGAATGGACAAATCCTTCCTACAAAGCATGTCATTCTCACTTTCAATAGTCCTACTTTACCAACTAGAATCAAAGCCGCTTACCTGAATTGTCCTGTCAGACCTTACATTCCTAACCCTCTCCGTTGCTTTAAATGCCAACGTTACGGCCATACTAATGGTACATGTCGTGGATCTCTTACCTGCGCACGTTGTGCAGAAGTGGGCCATGACAATAAAGATTGTGAAAAAACCGAACGTTGTGCAAACTGTAAGGGAGATCATACTGCATATTCCTGTACTTGTCCTAATTGGAACAGAGAAAAAGAAATTATCACAGTTAAAATTACTCAAAATTTGTCTTATCCTGAAGCTCGCAAACTTGTAGAAACCAGAACCCCATCTGTCGGAATTTCTTACTCCAGCTTACTTAAAAACCAATCAAAATCTGTAAGACATGTAAGCACCCAAACTGATTCCTCATATCCACCTAATAGATCTACTAAATCACAATCAACTAGCACACCAATTAAAGAAACACGTGATGTCTGTCTCCCTACTACACTGTTTGGAACCCCTAAATTAGAACGCTGGCTACCTTCCACAGAACCGGTTAAAATAATTGACTTACAAAAAAGAGAACAGAAATTAAATTCTCCATCCAAAAAATCATCTGATCCCCAAACTAATATCAAAGCTGGAACCTGTACAAAAATATCGCCTAAGTCCAACACGGTCCAACCCAACTCTAGTCAAATAGTGAAAACTGGTGTTCAGAAAGAAGGAACCAAGGCTGGGATCCAAACTGCTACAAAATCAAAAACATTACAAAAATCACATATGATTAAAAAACAAACAGAAACCATAAAAACCCCAACTCCAGCAACCCCACGGCGGAAGACTGTCGTCAAAAGATTGCAAAATTCATCGCTCAGCCCATGCAAAAGAAATTTTAAAGATCCCAGACAACTGCAGCATTATGTCCAAGAAGCTATGGAATCCGAGTCTTACGGCAGTGGCTCGGATTCAGACGAAAACACAATTTTTGAAGAGTATGTGCCTGGTTAAATTAATTTTTTTATTGGTCTTTGTTTTAGTTGTATTTTAGGTTTTCTGTAGTACTTTTCCAATTTGGTCATCGTGTCATTATCTTACTGTTTTAGAGTTTTAACTAGTTTTAGCATTTTATCTTTTTACAATTTTAAATATATTTGTCAGGTTTTAATTGGTTTTTAATTTCATGTATCACCGCCTTGCCTTTATCAACTTAACTCATATCTACAACATATTTTTATTTCAGCTTTCACTTTTTACATTTTATTTTAAAATTTAACCTTGTCTTATTCCTACCATGTTCTTGGCGCAGCATGTCCCACAGGGGACCTTGCGCCAGAAAACCCCATTCAACCAACCAACCAACCAACCCCCCCCCCCCCACACACACACACACACCAAAGCAGACACACTAATAGTATCAAGAATACAAATAATGTTTACTTAGTAAGGTAAGAAAAATCAAAAAGGGGGGTAAATAATAGAAGTTCTCAGATTGGTAATGACTGATGAATGCTCAACCTGATTAAAAAAAAAGTTCTTCAAAAGTGTCTAAAGTTCAGAAAATGTTAATGTTTATCCTTAGAAATGTCTAATCTTTAATATTATTTTAACTATACACTAAGTTTGGTTATAAATAAATTTCTTAATAATATAATATCCCTGCAGATTTTGAATAACATTAAAATTTATTAAATAAAATTACAAAAGATAAGTTTTCCAAAGTCTAAGATTTTGTTTACTCTTCAAAAATTTAAATTTATTTTTTTTACAACATATTTAGAAACATTTTCTTTATTAAAAGCAAATAAATTTTACTTATTAAATATAAATATAGATAGATACATACATATGTAAATAAATAAAGGTTTTTGGCCATGGTTAAAAACATCAAAAAGTGTTGAATGTCTAAAACTTACCAAGCCTGTCCAACACCACCTTAAATCTATTCACCATTTTTTTGGAGAATTTATCTTAACAACTTTAAATAGTTGAGAAGCTACTGGATATAATTAGGTGTAAAAAATTTAATGTTAAAGAAATATGACTGAAATTTCATCAACTGGGGGACATTAAAATCTCATTACATAACAATCAACGTTTTAAAAAAATATATTTAAAAAAACTAAATAAAATATTCAATACTTAATATGATGTGTTTTGATTTTAGGTAATAATTATATAATTTCTTTAATAAAGGAAAATATATTTTTGTTTTAGAAAATAAAAACTGAAAGGTTGACAGCTATTGTTATCTTGAGTTAAGTTTTTAAAGAAATATTTTCAAAAGATTTAGCAATTTATAAGAGCAGTTAGCATGTTTATTGTAAATATTTCCTTCTTTTTAAATCAATGTACTATTAAACTAAATCATCTGTTTGAAAATAAATTGAATTTATACTGAATAAGCACATTAAAAGAAAGACTGTCTGATAAAGATAAGAAAAATTCAAAAGATAATTTCTACCACTTGTGTTTTTCCTGGTATATTTAACTTCTTGAGTGATGCAATCAAAGCCCTGTTGTTGCATCTGGCTGATTTTTTATTTAGGTATCATGAATTTTCACCAATAAATTTTAGTAGTTACATTTGCTTTATACGATGATAGAAAATCCATAAATAAAATAAAATAGTTATTCATAATTTTCTGTTCTGAATTCAATATTTTTAAACAAAAAAATCTGCCAGATGCTAAAGCAGTGGAGTATATTATTCTATGGTTACAACCTAACTTAAAAAAACCATGGCGATAAGTATGTATAAAATAAACTTCTTTTAATTTCTCATGCTAATTTCAACAAAAATATCAGTAAAAGATTTATGATGTACAGTCGGCTCTCGTTAATTTGAACTCGCCGGGACCCCAAGAAAGGTTCGAATTAACCGAAGTTCGAATTATGGAAAATATGAAATGAAAACATGCTTAATATGGTACTATTACAAAGGATTTAATGTTATGGTGTTTTCTAAATTTATTTCGTCTGTTATCATTAGAATATGACTTAATATTAAATTAGAATGTATAAATACATATACTTATTAAAAGATTAGAAACAAGCACAAGGGAAAAAAAATTGAAGCGTCACTGATGGACAGACGGAGCACTAAGAAAATGGATATCAAATGCATGAGATTACATGGAATGCTTTGGATCACATGTATACTCGTTCGGAACAATTTTTACAAAAATCAAAGTAAGAAAGTTATTCAAATGATCTGAAATCCGTGAGAAGGAAAAGAAAAAATGGAATTTTCGTTAGTTCGAACTAAACGAAGTCAAGAGAAAATGAGTTCGAATTAATGAACATTTTTAATGTTATTCTGTCATTGAAAATTTCAGGTCTTCATATTTAGTTCGAATTAAGCGAAGATTCGAATTAACGAGAGTTGACTGTACAGATTTCGCTCAATTACAGCACTACTCAATCCTACAATATTACAGCACCCATTTAAACATACATTGAATGAGGAGAAAACATTGTAATAAATCAATCACTAACCTTCTCAAAAAATTAATATACATAAATAATGTAATATTGTGATGCAATTGTGATTGAAAACTTTTCTGACAAAGTGAAAAGGTGCCCAGGAAAGAGTTAAATAAAAGATATTTGACTTAAATTTCCAAATTTTGCCTCTTGAGTTACCTGTACTGACAATAAGTTGACACATTTGACTCAAACCTAATAACCTTATTGGAAATAGTATCAGGTCTGACATGTAAACAACTCGATTGAATATATCATAGATAATGGAACTTGATAAAAAAAAATAGATACTGCTGGCAATAAAGTTAACACAGTGAAATTTTTGTCGACTAGCAGTCAGTCTTGGTATGTCAAGATGTTGAAAATAATTGTACATGTCATACATTCAACTATCAACCTAAATATACTTTTTCCTGCAGATCGAAAAATTTTAATTTGTATATTTTTACCAATGAGTGTTTGAATTTAAAAAGAAAATTTAACAATGTAAAATGATATTGTTTCCTATTTATTATTGTTACGAAATACATATTAGAGCTTGATATAAAATTTTAAAATGAGTTTACCTAATTTTCATGGATTTCCATTAATATAAACAGGTGAGCTAATTTAGTGAGTAACACTTGATAAACATAGAAAAATAAAGTTTAACTGTGCCTTACTACAGTTCTTTAGGTTATCCATAATAGCTTAATTACCACTAGGTGTAATTTTAAGTTTTGATTTATAACATATTGTAATGCAATTAAATGCTTTAAACTTGCAAGAGTAGCAATTTAGCTAAACAAAAACCAATCAATTGCACAGATTTTTGGAATACATCTTGTAGTAACATAGCTAAATTTTTGCAAATTTGATATTTCCACTGATTCGTGTTAATGGTATGTGTAGGGGGGGATTATAGTATGTTGTTTGAAGAAAAAAAATATAATTCAGAAAGAAATTTCTTAATTTTTTTTAATGTTTTATTTCTCAAATTATATTTTCTTTGACATTCTGAAATTACACACCACCTTGGTGGATTAAAGGCATCACCTGTTCTGTGCTTAGTGCACCAATAGAAATTTTGTTCATACTAATCAAGGAATCATTAAAAATATATATATATAAAATAAAAAATACTGTACAAAAAAAGTGATATCTAATGACATTGATTACATGAATTATAATTTATGTATATAATGTAATCATATCATGTTTATAATAAATTTTACATGTCTTGAGAAATTTTCCATTTTGAATGAATGTGTGTGAATGAGCTGGTTATCTCATTATTTTTCTGGTATCTAAAATAATATTTAATAGTTACAAATTTTAAGATGTGAACACAGAGCCTAATATTGTTGAATTATGAATTCAGCAGCATGCAACAGCAACATGAAATTAACATTACAACAGATATATTTAGCACTAAATGCAGATAAATTTTAATATACCATTGTTATTGCACCCCATGTAGCTCTGTTTAGTTGTATCAGTTTCCTTAATTCCAGGAATTTGTTAGACATTGAATATCCAGTCTCTCTTGAATTTTCTTCATGTCACCTATTAACACTAGAACGCCGGACGGTGTCATTTCGACACCGAAGCGTGTAAATTCCTATGTAAAATCTGTAAATTATAAAGTAAACTTTTTATGTCTCTCGACTTTTATTAAATATGTGAGTAGAACTCGCATAGAAATTTTTTTGAAAATCGATTTATTCAAACTTGGTTTACGGGCAAATTTACCTAGAATGCCGGACTGGTGTCAATTGGACACCGCAATAATTTCATTTCCCCTAATTTTAATTTCGTTCTTCTGTGCGATAATTCCACACACTATCGTAGTTCAAGGGGATCTCAGAATGTTTTTTTCAACACCTGGTCATCACGTGATTTGTTTCAACTGCAACAACACCTGCCACTGAAGTTTTATTTCTCACAAAGGTAGTACATATACGGTTGCTTCCGAGTTATGACTAGTAAAATTTCGTGAGATTTTCTTTCGTTCTTTTTACATTTTATGAATAAATTTCAAATGTCTCGTAAAAGGGAGCTTACTGCGGATGAAATTACCGCGCTTTTGAGAGAATTGTCAGATAATGAATTGGAAAGTGGGGCATTATCTGAACTGTATGATGAATCTGATAGTGAAAATTTTATTCTTGTTGTATATTCTGAATCAGAAAGCAATGAGGATATTGAAATTAATTTTTCTCGAAATCACACTGAATTTATGGCTCGCGATGGAAAGAATGTGGTTCTGGAAGTGCAACCGGTAGATTAGCAATACAAAATATTTTGCGAGAAGCTAGTGGTCCAACTAGTTATGCAAAAAGAAATGTGAATTACGACAGTGTTTTGATTGCTTGGTTGCTTTTTAGAGACAGAAAGATTTTAGAGCATATAATTAAATGCACAAACATAGAAGCTTGCTTAGTATTGGAAAATTATGCTTGGTCTCTTTCAGAACAGGAACTTTTAGCTTACATTTTGATTTTGTATGTACCTGGAGTTTCAGGAGCTAGTAACCTCGTATAAATTTTTGTAAAGAAACCATGTCCAGAGAAAAATTTTGTGAAATATCAAGATTTTTACGATTTGATATAAAATCAACTCGTCGTAATCGAATTAAAGATGATAAATTCACAATGATTTCAGAAGTATGGAATCATTTTATTGAAAATTGCAAAAGCTGTTACAAACCAGGCCAGAACATAACAATTCATGAACAATTGTTTCCAAATAAGACTAGTTGTCCGTTTCGCAGTTTATAGCATCAAAACCTGATAAAACTTTGGATAGCTGCAGATTTAGAAAGTAAGTATATTTTAAACGCATTTCCCTACTTAGGAAAAAATGAAGAACGAGATGAAAGTCAGAGACTTTCTGAGTATGTGGTTTTAAAATTAATAGAACCTTTTAAAAATATGGGAAGAAATGTCAAAGTTGACAATTTTTTTACTTCTCTTTAGTTGGCAAAGAAACTAAAAGAAAGGCGGACGAGCTTAGTTGGCACGGTAAATAGGGCTAGACGAGAAACTCCAGATTGTGTAAAATCAGGAAAAGAAGAGTGCACTCAACAAAAATATTGAAGAATCGGTCTCAACACTTACAGTTTATCAATCTAAAAAGAAAAGAAATGTGATAATTCTTAGTTCTATGCATTCAAGCATCACAATTGCTAATAATTCAAAGAAAACACCTGAAACTGTCAGTTTTTATAATGAAACGAAATGTGGCGTAGATATTGTTGATCAAATGGCAAGACAATATTCAGTCAAAGCAGGTTCAAGAAGATGACCAATTCACACATTCTACAATATTTTAGACTTTGCTGCCATAAACGCTTGGATTGTTTTCAAACGTGTAACGAGAAAAAACATAACAGGGCGTGTATTTATACAAACACTAGCTGAAGAAATACGATCAAAATACACTGAAAAATCCACTAAAAGAAGCAGGAGAGATGAATAAGAACTGCGGACTGAAAATTCTTCTAAACGTAGGAAATGTGAAGTTAAAAAATGTCATGGAAATGTGACAAATAAAGTATGTTCTTCTTGTAATAGAATAACATGCGGCAAATGCACAAAAAATGTATTGACTTTTAGTAATGTAAGTAGTTATTTCACTTCTTTATATTTTCATATTATCTTGCAAAAATATTCTTAAGTTATAGACATAATAATTATTTGTGTGTGCTATATGTATGCTCTTATCATCAAGCAAAATTGTTCTTATATTATAGGTAAAATATAATTTGTGTGTGAAATATATTTCTCTATATCTCGAAAAATTAAGAGTATTTTATATTTATAATAATATTTGTATGTACTTTAAGCATTTTAATTTAATCTTGTATTTCTTTTAGATTTAACATTATTTGTGTGTTCTACAAGTATTTGTAAAAAGAATATTAAACTACACATTTTTTTCGAATTTTTTTGCATAATATCGACCAGTGTCAAAATGACACCTGCCGGCGTTTTAGGGGGTAGCAATATTTCAGGCGTTCTAGTGTTAAAGAAGTAACTTGTCTTCGACTTCCATATCCAGCTGAAAGTAATTAAGAGAGTTATTAAAAAGTGAATCATCTGTTTTCAATATTAAAATCACATGCTTATGATCTATAAAACAACAGACATACAGTAATTTCTGTCCAAGACATATCTAGCCCATAGAAATTTTCTGCCATAGATGTATTCTGCTTCTGACAGAACTTACTGTATCAAAAATCATTCAGCATGACTTTAAATCCTTTCTGTGTCAGACAAATTGCCATCTAACATAGTTTACTGTATGTAAACACAAATATAGTAGAGACATAAAATTCATTCCCCGTTTGTAACTTCCCCCAGGGGGATACCTTCTTTAGGTATTCACGGGCTTCACAACCCCGGGGCACCTGAGTGATCTTTCTCCTTTCTTTTTCCTCTTACTCCTCTTATCTTCCTTTCATCTTTGTTTCACTCTCATTGTGGTTTCCTCTTCGGAGGTGAGGGCAATTCTGTATGAACCGATGTCATCCTGCATATCGACTCATGGAAAATTGTAAACCACCCACGTGTTGGCTGTGCGTGGCAACCTGTGTCCCTGGAAAGGGGGATTCTGGCAGTTGAGGGAAACCAACACACTGCTTTGGCCTCTGCTTCAGGTAGACGGGAGGTGCATTTGGTCCCGTATGCATCAATCGGCTGGTCAGCTGGCTTTTGTCACTGGCTCTAGAGATCAAGTGATCGAGCAACTACTAGTCATCTCGTTAAGGGTGGAGACTGACATAGGGTTGTCTTGTGACCGTATGGGCCCTGGTTAGCACTGGTGCACGAATGTGCATCCCCTTGTAGGGCTCGGGAGAGGGTGGTGCGGCCGGGGTCTGAATTTTATTATTTTTAAATATGGATGGAAACACTTCTTTTCCTTCTACTTCTCTCCCTAGTGGAGAGCAACAAACTGTACTGTCTTTCTCATTTACTCGCTTTTTCATCGTGAAACGTACTGATAGTCACTCTGACTGCTCCTTTAAAAAAACTTCACCATTTCTTATAGCTAAAACTTTTCAGTCTGTCTTGGGAGATGGTCATTCTCTCAAAAAATTACAATCTGGGGATTTGCTGGTTGAAGTTTCTACAGCCAAACAACCACAATATCTCTCTAATTGCACTACAATAGGCACTTTTTCTGTTTCCGTACAAGTACATAGAACATTAAATACAAGCCGCGGAGTAATATCAGAACCTGATCTTTTATACTCAACCAAAGATGAACTTTTAGAAAATTTAAAAGGCCAAAATGTCATAGACGTACGCCGTATCACTATCCGTAAAAACGAGCAGATAATTCCCAGTAAACATATTATTCTAACCTTCAATAGCACTACTTTACCACCTAGAATTAAAGCAGGATATCTAAACTGTAAAATCAGACCCTATATACCAAATCCCACCCGCTGTTTTAAATGTCAGCGTTACGGTCATACTAAAACAAACTGTCGTGGATCTCTCACCTGTGCACGTTGTGCAGAAGTCGGCCATGACAATACCTAATGTGAAAAATCCGAATGCTGCGTTAACTGTAAAGGAAATCATACAGCATACTCCCGCAAGTGCCCTAAATGGAACCGTGAAAAAGAAATAGTTACTATAAAAATCACTCAGAATTTATCTTATCCTGATGCCCGTAAACTAGTTGAAAATAGAACCCCATCTGTCAGAATTACGTACTCCAGCTTACTCAAGAAGCAATTAACATCCGTAAGACACATGGCTACACAAACTGATGTCTCTTATCCACAAAGAAAATCTACCGTAACGCAATCAACAAACACCCCATCTTCTGAACCAGTAAAAATAGTTGACTTAGAGAAGAAACAACAGAAATTGACAGCTCTACCCAATAAGTCATCTCAATTGCAAACTAAGACAAATGCCACAATTACGAAAATAGCACAGAAACCTGATATTCCCAGAAAACAGAAATTAAAAAAAAACCTCTATACAAACAACTAAAAAAACCTCAACTCCAGCATCTCTACAATGGAAGACTGTGGGTAGGAGAAAGAAAAGCTCTGGCATCAGCTCAATTATAAAAAATATTAAAGATCCAAAGCAGTTGCAGCATTACGTGGATGAGGAAATGGAATCAGACTCCTGTAGCAATGACTCGGATGATGAAAATATTGTATTTGAAGATTTTCTGCCTGATAACTTAGATACACAACAATCCATTTCTGCCAATTCTTCACAAACTGCCTCTCCAAGATCATTACATTCTAATACTTCCAAAATACCATCTCATAACAGGAACGCACAAATTACAACTAAAACTTCTTTAAAGCAAAATATTTCAAAAACTAAATCTACTATATCTGCAATACCCCCACCAAAAAAGAACAAAATCTCAAAAAGTCAGACAAATTCACAGAAAAAAGACAAAAAAAATCAAAGTATGGAGGATGACGATGCTATGGACCTTCATCCCGAACCGGATGAAATACTGGACGACGGAGACAGTAGCATGTCTACTGTTTCTGATCAAAATGACATAGATACTCATATTTAACTCTCGTAATTATGAATAATATCATCTCATGGAACTGCCGTGGTTATCTTAATAAACATGACGAAATCCGGGACATCCTCTCTGACCATCAACCACTCTGCTTAGCTCTACAGGAAACCCATCTAAAACCAAAAGACAAAGCAAAATTGCGCAATTACGCTACTTACAGGAAAGACTTCATTGGTAGTGATAGGGCCACTGGAGGAGTGGCTCTCTTCATTTCTCGCAAATTACCTCATTCGCTTATCAGTTTAAATACTAATTTACAAGCTGTTGCTGTCCGTGTCCATATAAACCGTCTTATAACAATATGTACAATTTACTTACCACCAAACCAGTCCATTCAGTCTGCACACCTACATAATCTCATTCTCCAACTCCCCACTCCATTTATCATCGTTGGAGATTTTAATGCTCATAACCAACTCTGGGGCAGTTCTGATAACAATCAACGTGGAGAAATAATAGAAAAATTAATTTCTGACAATGGCTTATGCCTACTCAATAATGGTGATCATACCTACTTCCATGAACCTACACGCACTTTTCATACAATTGATCTTACTATATACTCCCCGTCAATCTATCCATTTTGGAACTTTTGGATCTCAAATGATCTACACGGCAGTGATCACTTTCCTACGTTTATATCATTGACTACTCCAAGTGCGGATTCATATAATTATACTAAAAGGTATGTTTATGACAGAGCCAATTGGCCAACTTTCACTGCACTTGCGAACATCACAAATAACATGATAGAGAGTGACATTGACAAAGCACTTGATAATATAACTCATTGTATTATCAATGCTGCTGATGCTAGCATCCCTAAAACTTCATATGTTCATAAAAACAGAAAATCTTGGTGGAATAGTGATTGCCAATTAGCAAAGAAAAAACAACAAAAACCTTGGGGTATATTTCGAAGGTACCCCAACAACACTAATTATATAGCATTTAAAAAAGCAAAGGCAGAGGCTAGACGAATAAGACGCAAAAGCCAGCGTGAATCCTGGATTAAGTATGTATCAAGCATAAATTCTAACACATCCAGTAAAGAGCTTTGGAAAAGGGTGAAAAACTGCATGGGTCTGTATTCTGAAAGCCATATTTCAATTTTAAAACTGAACGGTCAAACCATCACTTCTACCAAAAACATAGCTGAAACAGTAGGGAATACCCTAGCTTCCATTTCAAATTCAGATTCATATCCTGAACCTTTTTTATCTTATAAAAGACAGACTGAAAAGATCAGTATTAATTTTAATAGTAATAATTCATTTTCATACAACAAACCATTTATTTTATTAGAACTTTTAAAATGCTTGCATGACAGTCGTTTATCTGCTCCTGGACATGATGGCATCACTTATGTCATGCTCAAGCACCTCTCTCCACTTTCTCTTAATAATCTGCTTTCTTTTTTTAACAGAATGTGGACAGAACACATTTTCCCTAATGCTTGGTGCAGAGGCATCGTTATTCCTTTTCCTAAACCTGGAAAAGATGCTACTGATCCTAATAATTACAGGCCTATTGCCCTTTCAAGCTGCCTTTGCAAACTTCTTGAAAGGATGGTTATTTGCCGCCTCATACATGTTTTAGAAACAAACAACTGCCTTGCCGCTTTTCAAAGTGGTTTCCGACGTGGTAGATCTACTATCGATAATTTAATCCATCTTGAACACTACATAAGAACAGCTTTTCTTAAACGCAGGCATTTGGTCTCAGTATTTTTTGACATGGCGTTATGGAATACTCCGCGACCTTTTTAACTTGGACTTGCGTGGGAATATTCCTATCTTTATCAAAACCTTCCTTGCAATGCGAATTTTCCAAGTTCTTATTGGGGGAACTCTTTCTAGTTTTTATGTACAAGAAGAGGGTGTTCCCCAGGGCAGTGTCCTGAATGTCACCCTCTTTGCTATTAAAATAAATGATATTCTCACTCAACTACCCCCTTGTGTGAAGGGAGATTTATATGTTGACGACTTCCGTATTATGTGTTTGGGAGAGGATATACGTTTCATCGAAAGACAATTGCAAATTGCTATTAGAAGTATTCTTAATTGGACTAATAAAAATGGCTTTGTTATATCTCATGACAAAACTTCCTGTGTGCATTTTTGTAGACGTAGGGATCTGCATCCAGACCCTGAAATTTTTATCGGATCAACCCAAATTCCTGTTGTGGACAACGTTCGATATCTAGGGCTGATTTTTGACAAAAAACTAACCTTCTTACCACATATTTTACAATTACGGACAAGATGTGAAAAATCGCTTAATTTACTTAGGGTACTTTCTAATACTTCATGGGGAGCAGACAGAACCTCTCTTCTAAAGATTTATCGTGCTATGATCCGTGCAAAAATTGACTATGCCTGCCAGGTCTACGGTTCTGCTTGTAAGTCTGTTCTAAATAAACTTGACACAGTGCACCATAGCACACTTCGTGTTTGCTCTGGTGCATTTCGTACTTCACCTGTTTTAAGCTTATATGTTGACTGTAATGAACCTTCATTACATTATACTCGTGAAAAACTTTCTCTGCAGTTGTTTTACCGTATCCTTTCACATCCTAGTCATCCACTTCATACATATATTTTAAACTCTGACAATGATACTCTTTATCAGAATCGCCCATCTTGTGTGCCTTCTTTTGGTGTAAGAATGAGAAGCATAATCGACGGCAGCCCTTTGAATAATATTGAGGTGGGCACTTGTCCATTGCACATCTACCCTCCTTGGAACCCACCTGCTATCGAAACCCTTCATCCTTTTAAAGGTTATGAAAAAAAGAATCTAGCCCCTGTGGTCTTTAAACGCTTATTTGCTGCACATCGTGATATTTTTAGCAACCACTTGGACATCTATACAGATGGCTCAAAGAACGGAAATACAGTTGGCTGTGGTGTATATTGTGATGGTATGACTCTCAGTTATCGACTTCATCCTTCTACATCTGTATTTACTGCCGAATTGGTTGCTATAGAAAGGGCCATGGTACACATATCTCATCATCATAGCACATCCTTTATCATCTATACTGACTCAAATAGTTCTATTGACGCAATTAAATCTTTTAAAAAGCATCCATATATCTCATCCATCTTAAACTTTTATAATAATTTGACTAGACGTGGTTATAATATACTATTTTGTTGGGTACCTGGACACATGGGTATACCTGGTAACGAGAAAGCAGATGAGGCGGCAAAACTTGCACTTAATCCATTACATCATAAAATATCATTCTCAGACGTTAAACTAATTATTAACCATTTTATTCAAAATAAGTGGCAAGAGAGTTGGGATTTAGAATACAATAATAAACTGCATCATATCAAACCAACAATAATGATCTGGCCTCTAATCTATCCCAAGAAAACAGATGTTCTTCTGACTCGTTTGAGAATAGGTCACTCTAGAATCACTCATAAACATCTATTACTTAGGGAGGATGCACCCATGTGTCCTCATTGTCATTTTGATCACTTGACCATTCATCATCTTTTAACTGACTGTCCCGGCCTCCGGCACTTGTACAGAATGTATTTTAACTCGTCATCACCAATCTTGACCAACCTCATTGGGGAAACACCTCATGGGGCACTCTAACTTTTTGAAACATGCAGGTTTTTATTTTTATATATAATCTTACTCTATCTTATTTTGGATACCCTCTAATGGCGTTTGGATGAGATCTATTATAATTTTAAATATTTTATTTTTCTAAACCTATTTGCTTGACTATATCTGGATGGGATACCCCATCCAGATAGTTTGACTACTTTCTATTTTTTACATTTATACTTTTAGACTTTGTGTTGGCGCAGCATGTCCCTAAAGGGATTTTGCGCCATTAAACCCAATTCAACCAACCAACCGTTTGTAACTAAATGTCAATATCAACAGTCAGCAGGAAGCTGATCAATCAATTTTCAGAAATCCTGTCTTGGAACTTTTGATGAAATTTGTCGTTTTTCTTGCAAGCTTTCGATGTAACTTGCTGTTTTATCAAATTTATCTTTTTTTTTGTGATTTTTTTGAAAAATTGGTCATTTTTTTCGCTATCTTTATGCGAATTTTACCTTTAATTGTGATCTTTTGATGAATTGTGCCCATTGATGACATGTGTATTTCCCATTGTGAAACTTATTTATGTGCCAGTTAAATGCATTAAAATTATAAGTTTCAAATGCACAAGGACCACATTTATGGATTTGTTTTGAAATTGTATTATTTTCCATCTTTACCTGCGCTTCATGATGAGCGAATGAACATCTGCTTGTATTAGGATTCTGTTCTTCAACAAATAGATTAATACTAGTATTTATATTAGCTGATTCAGTTTGTAGGGGATCAATGGATGAATGTGATGTATCTGCAATAAGTATTTTAAATTTAAAAATATTCAGTACTGAGAAATCAAAGGCTGACATAGAATTTTTAGCATGCCCGCTAACTATAACAAATCACTGACAACACTCATAGTTAATTAATTCAATAATCGCCTAAAGATGTTAAATAAAAACTATAAAAATATTATAAAAGGTTTAATAAACTGTTTACATGTTTAGGTTCCACCAAAGTAATTATCAAAACATAAATAAATAATCTATATTAATCTATGATGTAATTTCCAAATGCAATTTTTTAATTTTTTCATGAACTCTATCGATTACACACACTTGACAATTGAAATAAACATCAAGATAAATTTAAAATATGTGTATTCTGAGAGAGTGCATATGAAAAATTTAATAATGACAGTATATTTTAGATATCATACAAACATATATTATTCTTATTTGCCATGACAAATTGTTTTGGTGGGGTCGAAACACAACATTTCATAAAAAACTAATTTTTATTGTTTTTATTTAAATTTTCTTGGCAATGAAATAATATATATATGTGTGCTAACATGTTAAAAAAAAAAAAAAAAAAAAAAAAAAAAAAAAATTGCAGAATACTAAATTTTTACTTTTTACCAAATCACACTTTATAGTAATTGAGTGATTTGGTTGGTTGGTTGTATGGGATTTAATGGCACAAAATCCCATAGGGGACATGCTGCGCCAAGAAAAGTGTATTACAAACAAACAGCAAAAAAAGTTAATGAACAAAGTAATAAGCTATCTGGATGGGGGCCCCATCCAGATTCAGTCAGACAACATTAGAAAAACTCAAACTTAGTCAATAGAAGTACATCAGTGAAAATACAACATCAGTGAGTGTAAAAGTACATTAAATGTCAAAATAAAGTCCTGCATGTTTAAGGAAAGCAAAGAGCACCCCATGAGGTGTTTCCCCAATGAGGTTTGTCAAGTTAGGTGATGAAGAATGAAAATAGGTTCTATACAAGTGCCGGAGGCCCAGACAGTCAGTTAAAACATGATGAATGGTCAGTTGATGAAAGTGACAGTGTGGACACATGGGCGCATCTTCTCGAAGTAACAAATGTCTATGAGTAATTCTGGAATGCCCAATATGTAAGCGGGTCAGAATAACATCAGATTTCCTGGGATAGTTTGGAGGCCAGGCCATGATTGTAGGTTTAACATGATGCAGTTTATTGATGTATTCAAAGTCCCAACTGTTTTGTCAGTTGGGACCCAACAGTTATTTTTAATAATAAGATTGATAAGTAATTTAACGTCAGAGAGGGGTTTTATGTTGTAATGGATTAATAGCTTGCTTTGCTGCCGCATCAGCTTTCTCGTTCCCAGGAATACCCAGCAAAATAAAATACTGTAACCATGTTGTGTCAATTTATAATAAAGTTCTAGAATTGATGAGACAATTGCATGTTTTTTAGATGATTTGATAGCATCAATAGAGCTGTTTGAGTTGGTATAAATAATGAAGGAAGTGTGATGATGATGAGAGATGTATAACATTGCTCTGAAAATTGCAAGCAATTCAGCCGTAAATACAGAGATAGAAGAGTGTAGCCGATAACTTGGAGAAATGTTTTCACAAAAAACCCCACAACCAACAAGATCTCCACTTTTTGAGCCGTCAGTATAAATGTCAGTGTAGGTATTGAACTTCGCTTGATGAGAAGCAAAAAGAGTTTGGAAAACTGCAGGAGCCAAATTATGTTTGTCATATCCTTTGAAAGGATGGAGAGATGTAATACTATGCAGTTTCCAGGGAGGGAGTACATGCAGTGGACATGGACTCACCTCAATACTACTCAGAGGAGTATTGTCAATTAAGTTTCTGATTCTGAGACCAAAGGATGGGATGCAGGATGGACGATGCTGATATAGAGTGTCATTGTCTGTATTTGAAATGTAGGAATGAAGTGGATGACCAGGATGAGAGAGAAGGCGATAATATAAGTTCAAAGAGAGTTTTTCACGAGTATGATGTAATGAAGGTTCATAGCATTCGACATACAAGCTTAAAATCGGAGATGTACGGAATGCACTAGAGTAAACACGAAGTGCGCTATGGTGCACAGTGTCAACTTTTTAAAGAACAGAATTACATGCAGAACCATAAATCTGGCAGGCATAGTCAATTTTAGAACGAATAATAGCGCGATAAATTTTCAGGAGAGATGTGCGATCTGCTCCCCAAGAAGTATTTGAAAGTACCTCGTTTAAATTAAGCAATTTTTCACATTTTGTCCGTAGTTGCAAAACATGTGGTAAAAAAGTCAGTTTTTTGTCAAAATATAGGCCGAGGTAATGAACAGTGTCCACAACAAGGATTTGGTTTGAACCGATAAAGATTTCAGGATCTGGATGCAGATCCCTACGTCTGCAGAAATGCACACAAGATGTTTTGTCTTGGGAGATGATAAAACCATTTTTATTGGTCCATTGAATAATACGGTTTATAGCGATTTGCAATTGTCTTTCGATAAAACGCATATCTTGTCCTTTGCATATAATTTTAAAGTCATCAACATAAAGTGTACCTTGAACGCTTGGGGGCAACTGGTTCAGGATGTCATTAATCTTGATAGCAAAGAGGGTGACACTCAGAACACTGCCCTATGGTACACCCTCTTCTTGTACATAGAAACTGGAGAGAACCCTCCCAACCCGAAATTGAAAAATTCAAACTGCGAAGAAGTTCATAATAAAAATTGGTAGGTTACCACGGAAGTTAAGGTTAAAGAGATCACGAAGGATGCCATACCTCCAGGTCATGTCATAGGCTTTCATCATGTCAAAGAAGACTGTCACCAGATGGTTGCGTTTTAAAAAAGCATTTCGAATACGAGTCTCTAAAAGAATGAGGTTATCAATAGTGGACCTACCACGTCGAAATCCGCTTTAAAGGATGCAAGAGAATTATTAGATTCCAAAACATGCACCAAGCGACAATTAACCATTTTTTCTAAAAGTTTACAAAGGCTGCTAGAGAGTGCGATTGTTTGGATCACTGGAATCTTTACCTGGTTTTGGGAAAGGAATGACAATAGCTTTGCACCAGGCTTTAGGAAACGTGTGTTCAGTCCAAATTCTATTATAAAAAATGAGAAAGTTATTAAGAGAGGCGTTAGAGAGGTATTTTAGCATGGTGTAGGTGATGCCATCGTGTCCTGGAGCAGATGGACGGCTATTTTGTAAACAGCTTTTGAGTTCTTGTTTAGTAAAAGGTAGATTATAGTCATGAGAATGGTGAGAATTAAAATTTATCCTGGTAGATTCCATTTGTCTTTTGTAGGATAAGAAAGGTTCAGGGTATGAATCGGATTTAGAATTTGATGCCAGAGTAACTGCTATAGTTTCAGCTATATTTTTGGGAGAAGCAATAGTCTGTCCATTCTGATTTAAGATTGAGATGCGGTTTTCTGAATATAGTCCCATACAGTTTTTCACCTTTTTCCAAAGGACTTTACTGGAAGTATTGGAGTTTATGTTGGAAACATACTGCATCCAGGATTCACGTTGACTTCTACGTCGCACTCTTCTAGCTTCAGCCCTTGCTTTTTTAAAAGCCAGATAATTGTTAATATTGGGGTAGTGACGAAAGATGCCCCAAGCCTTCTGCTGATTTTTCTTTGCCTTTTGACAATCGTCATTCCACCATGGCTTCCTGTGTCACGGCATAGAGTGTGAGATTGGTATACTAATATCAGCAGCATTGATAATACATTGAGTAATATTATCAAGCGCATCGTCAATGTCACCCTCCATCATATCACTTGTTATTTTAGCATTGTCTGTGAAAGTTGGCCAATTTGCCCTGTCGTAGATATAGCGTTTAAAACAGTTGTTAGAATCACTGTGGGGAGTAGTCTGGGTGATAAAAATAGGAAAATGGTCGCTACCATGCAGGTCATTAGAAACCCAGAAGTTCCAATATGGATAAATGGAAGGGGAACAAATAATGAGATCTATAGCATGAAATGTGCGAGTTGGTTCATGGAAATACGTATCATCACCATTATTGAGTAGGCATAAGCCATTGTCAGAAATTAGTTTTTCTATTGTATCACCATGTTGGTTATTGTCAGAATTACCCCACAGTTGGCTGTGAGTATTAAAATCACCGAGCATGATAAAAGGAGAGGGGAGTTGAAGGATGAGATTATCAAGATCTGCTGAATGAATGGACGGATTTGGTGGTAAGTATATAGTACAGATAGTAATAAGTTGGTTTATATGTACATGGATTGCAACAGCTTTTAAGTTAGGATTCAAATTAATTTGTGAATGAGGTACACTGCGAGATATAAAGAGAGCCACTCCGCCAGTGGCTCTGTCACTACCAGTAAAGTCTTTTCTGTATGTTGCATAGTTGCATAATTTCGCTTTGTCGTTAGGTTTAAAATGAGGTTCCTCAAGAGTCAAGTAGAGTGGTTGATGATCTGACAGAATATCACGGATTTCATCATGTTTGTTACGTTAGCCGCGGCAGTTCCAAGATATAATATTAGTCATGAGGTTATATAGTTTCAGTCAGGCACAAATTCTTGTAGTACAGTGTTTTCATCATCTTCCGAGTCATTGCCATAGGACTCTAACTCCATCTCTTCGTCCATGTACTTCTGTAGTTGTTTTGGATCCTTAATGTTTTTTATAATTAAGCTGATGCCAGAATTTTGTTTCCTCTTCCCCACAGTCCTCCATTGTAGAGAGACTGGAGTTGAGGTTTTCTTTTTAGTCGTTTGTAATGGGGTTTTTTTTAGATTCTGTTTTCTGGGGATATCAGGTTTCTGTGGTATATTGGTATTTGTGGCAGCTTTTGTCTTAGTTTGGGATTGAGATGACGTAATAGAAAGAGCTGTTAATTTCTATTGTTTCTTCTCCATGTCAATATTTTTTACCAGTTCAGAGGATGGGGTGTTCGTCGATTGCGTTACGGTAGATTTATCTTGTGGATATGAGAGATCAGTTTGAGTAGCCATGTGTCTTACGGCTGTTGATTGCTTCTTGAGTAAGTTGGAGTAGGTAATTCCGAAAGATGGGATTCTATTTTCAACTAGTTTACGGGCATCAGGATAAGACAAATTCTGAGTAATTTTTATAGTAACTATTTTTTTTTCACGGTTCCAGTTAGGGCACTTGCGGGAATATGCTGTATGATTTCCTTTACAGTTAACGCAGCATTCGGATTTTTCACATGAGGTATTGTCATGGCGTATTTCTGCACAACGTGTGCAATTGAGAGATCCACGACAATTCATCTTAGTATGACCGTAACGCTGGCATTTAAAACAGCGGATGGGATTTGGTATATAGGGTCTGACTTTACAGTTTAGATATCCGGCTTTAATTCTAGGTGGTAAAGTAGTGCTATTGAATGTGAGAATAATGTGTTTAGTGGGAATTATTTGCTCATTTTTATGGATGGTGATATGGCATACATCTATGATTTTTGGAAAGGTTCAGGGTATGAGTCGGATTTAGAATTCGATGCCAGAGTACTTGCTATAGTTTCAGCTATATTTTTGGGAGAAGCAATAGTCTGTCCATTATGATTTAAGATTGAGATGCGGTTTTCTGAATATAGTCCCATACAGCTTTTCACTTTCTTCCAAAGGACTTTACTGGAAGTATTGGAGTTTATATTGGAAACATACTGCATCCAGGATTCACGTTGACTTCTACGTCGCACTCTTCTAGCTTCAGGCCTTGCTTTTTTAAAAGCAAGATAATTGTTAATATTGCGGTAGCGGCGAAAGATGCCCCAAGCCTTCATTCCACCATAGCTTCCTGTGTCACGGCATAGAGTGTGAAATTGGTATACTAATATCAGCAGCATTTGTCAGCCTTACCCATATCCTTAACACTCATATTCCTAAGCACATATACATATTGTAAGGGAATAATATGGCATGACTTACTGGTTTTTATTTTATTTCAATACTATTCGATCTTTGTCTTATCTCCAATTCTTTTATTTTGTTTTCCTGGTTCCATAGCATATTCCACCGTTTAAATTGGTTACTTATTTGTTTACTTTCGATTTGATCATTTTACGTGTGCGTTCATGGTCGTTTTCTTCCGTTTGATCGCGATTTGCGATCTTCGCAAATCGCAACTTACGAGTAGCCGTATCTCCCTTTCGCAAAGCAGGAACGCTTTCGCTCAACTTCTGCAGACGCAAAGGGGCGTTGTCGTCTGGCGATATCTGGAATCGCGAGGGGTATTTAAATCAGTCGGTTTGTTTTGACGGCTGGTGGTTTGACGATGTTGTGGGCTAGTAAAGGCCGTTTGTTGTCATAAATACTAGTTATGGAAGGTTCAATTGCAGTTTATCTTAGATAGTGAAAGATAGTGTTTTTTTATGAAACAAACTTCTGTTAGTTAATAGCGGGAATGTGATGATGAATATGTTGCTGCCATGAACTGTGTTAACATCCAAGGTTTTTTTATTTTCTTTGAACTATTCCTGGACTTTACTTGTTCGTCATCGTCCGTTTTGAGAATTGCTTTTTCCAGTGATGCCATGGTGAGTTGTTCGTTTTGCAAACCTGTACTGGTCTTTTAAACTTTACCTTACGTCATGCCGTTTAAATTAATTAAGTGCTTTTATCATGTTAAAGTATTATTCTAATTCTATGGATAATATAATTTCAGAAATTATTGTTTTTGATTGATTTTACCAGATATAATTTTCTCTTTGTTTATTATTTCATATATACATATATTTTAATTTGAATATGTTGTTTTTGAAAAATAAACGTTAGGTTATATTTTAATCAAATGCTTCTTTACTGACTTTATAACGCAATCACACATATTGCCAATATTTTTTCAGGTCACCATTTTTTATTTTTTTTCAACCTCTGCTTAAATTTTATTTAATTTTAGAATGGTTCTGGCCTCAGAACCGATCACGGGTTATGGGCCAAAGCGACTACGCTTTTTAACCTGTTATGGTGGCCATAACCTTCATTGGCAATATCTTAAATTAGTGGTAGCATGCGGCCATTAGACCTCCAAGCGATTTCTAGTGGGGGGGGGGGGCCGCAGTAGCATTTGTATTTTAATTTATAATCATATCTAATTATTCTAGTATAAAATAGAAAGGTTTTTTGGTAAAAAAAATTTTTTGTCGTACTATTTGACTGTTTTAGAGTACGTTTTTTTTTGAAAAAAAAAATTTCTTTTCCTTTCTGTTTAAATTTAATTAAGAGCATGGCAATGACCAACGTACAGGTTAGCATAAACAAATTGAACTCTCACAATTATGCAACCTGGGCAGCGGATGTCAAATACCTGCTGCTTGACAAGAATGCTTGGGGCATCGTAAATGGTACCGAAGAGGCTCCGAATACCAGTGATGCAGTAGCAACAAAAGACTATCAGGCACGGCTCAGGTCAGCACTATCCATAGTATACCTAAACGTCGAAAATGAGTTCCGGAGGATAATTGAAAACATCGATGACCCTCATGAAGCGTGGACAAAGCTGAAGACCCACTTTCAACCTGACAACCGTGCACGTCACATGCAGTTGTTTGGCGAGATCCTGTCCTGCAGAATACAGCCTGACGAGCCAGTCGATATGTTTGCTGCACGCCTACAGAGACTTGCTGATCAGCTGGCTGCCATGAATGAGCCGATAAAGGAAATTTATCTGACATTCCAGTTGTTGAGATGGCTCCCTAAAAAGTTTGACAATCTCGTCCAGGGAATCTTGCGATGGCCCGAACAGCAGTTCAAATTTAAAGATGTCCTGACCGAGCTGGTGGCCGAGGAATCCCGCATCAAATTACGTGAAGAAGACAGAGGTGACCTGGTCCAATCCCATTTTTCTCGAGCTCGCACACCCAAGAGGTCCGTATATAAGCCTAAGTTCAAGGGAAGGTGCCACAGGTGTGGCCAAGCCGGCCATGTGCTTCGACAGTGTAAATTGCCTCAACAATCTTCCAATCCCGAATCCTGCCTCCATACCACTTCCAGAGACTCCTCAAACTCCTCGTTCCAGAACTCCTCGGTGTCCAGAGGTTCATCAGTGTCCAGTCCAGTTGGAGTCCAACCCAGTTCGAGTAATTCCAGACCTAGCAGAGATGTGCATCGAAAGAGAACCAGAAACCAACGTCAACGTAAGCCAACAGGCCAGGTAAATTACCTCATTCAGTCTAATCTTAGTAATATTAAATGTGGTGGAGACGCCTGGGTCTTTGACACAGGTGCCTCCCACCACTTTTGCAAAGATAAAAACCTGTATGTAAAATTTAAACCTTTGCAAAATGAGGAGTTGGCTGTTGCCGTTGACGGAGCAACTTTTCCTATTGAAGGAACTGGTCTAGTGGACTTAAAAATAAATGGGGAAATGGTTTGCTTCGGCGATGTTATGTATTGCCCAAGTTTAAGGCACAATTTGATATCTGGCCCTAGGCTTGATAAAACTGGTGCCAAGTTCAGAGGAGGTGAGGGCAGGGTTAGAGCATATCGTGACAGTGGTACCCTATTTCGTGCTTTTCTTAAAGATGGCATTTACTGCCTGTACCCAGATCCTAGCCCTAAAAATAAAACTAAAACTCAAAATAGTCAAAGTCCTAAAAAGGTGCGTTTTCAAGCCTCTACTGTCCAGAAGGACGACTTTAAGTTATGGCATAGACGTTTCGGACACATTAGCTCCACTTTAATCGAACATACTGTTAAATGTAATGGTGTAAGGGGCTTACCACCTATTAAAAGTAAACTTTGAATGTGAGACATGTAAAATTAACAAACACAGGCGAACTTCCTTCCGTCCCATAAATCAAATAAGATCAAAACGACCCCTTGAATTACTTCATACTGACTTGTGGGGACCGACACAAATAACAGGTAGAAACGGTGAGAAGTACTTTTTAACCATAACTGACGACTTCTCACGTAAAGTATCAGTCTACCCCTTATGTAACAAATCACAAGTATTCAAGGTGTTCACTAATCACGTAAAAAGAGCTGAAAGATTTTTAGGCACTAAGGTAAAAGAAGTCCGTAGCGACAATGGGCGGGAGTTTGACAATGAAGCATTTAAAAGATACTTTGAGGAAAACGGGATACACCATGAGTTTACCAACGTGTATTCTCCGGAACAAAATGGGGTCTCGGAACGTTTAAATCAAACTATAATGGACGGGGCACGCTCAATTCTTAATGAAAGCAAACTCAGTTTAAAATTCTGGCCGGAAGCAGTTCTATACATCGCGTACACACTAAACAGGGTATGTCACAAAACGCAGAAAAAGACACCCTTTGAGTATTACTGTGGCAACAAACCCTCAATAAGACATTTACGCCCTTTTGGTACCGTGGCATACGTAGGAGTACCTAGGCAGTTAAGAAATTCAAAATTTGATCCTAAGGCCAAAAAGGGGGTTTTAGTGGGTTACGCAATGTCAACTAAAGGCTACAGAGTATGGATTCCCGACACAAACAAAATAATAGAAACTATAAATGTTAGATTTGGGGATGAATCCGTACCAAGAAATGTTCACAGGCATAGCGAGCAAGGCCCAAGTTATTCAATAGGCACAAACCCTTTTACAACTTCAGAGCAGCACAACGGAAGCGACCTGGGACCTACATATATTTTAAGTTCAGAACAACCAGAAATTGACCCTTTGACTGACCTTCAACCTGACAGATTTCCTTTAGAAAGATCACCATCTCCAACACCTAAGCCAGGCACCTCAAAAGCTGTTGAACCCGCCTCCGTTCACTCATCTGACGATGAAAGTGACGAGGAGGGCGAGGAATTCCAGAGAACATTGAGGGATGCTGTATGGTTCCGTAAGGCCGTAACTAGGCCTGATAAGTCGAGAACCGACATCTATTATTATGAGATGGGTGAAACACAACGTTTAAGATCACTCAGAGAAGTGCGGGAATACTGTCAGTCTAATGGTATAAAATTTGATCCAACCATGTTCAGTTTCAAGGGGGATAATAAATACCAGGGTATTGTAAAATCTACTTCCAGTGCTAGTTCAAGTCCTAGTTACACACCTCCACACACATCCTTATCAGAAACACGTAAAAACAATATATGACTAGAAGACTCCATACCAAACACATATAAGCAAGCCTTAAAATCCCCTCAGTGGGAACTCTGGAGACAGGCAATGCAGGAGGAAATAGACGTAATAAATAAAAGACATGTATGGGAATTAACATCACTACCACCCAACACTGAACCTCTAGGCTGCAGATGGGTCTTCACCATCAAACGAGACGATAAAGGGCAGGTGGCAAGATACAAAGCAAGACTAGTAGCCCAAGGCTACAAACAGGTCAGGGGTGAAACCTATGACGAGACGTTTTCACCAGTCGTAAATTTTAGTTTAATCCGCTTTTTCTTTGCCGCCCTTGTCTCATGTCTCGGATGGATTCACACGCAATGCGATGTGAAAGGAGCCTATCTGTATGCCCCTCTCTCAGAGAACATCTACATGAAACAGCCTCCTGGATTCGAAATAAAAGGGAAAGAAAATTTGGTCTGTAAACTCCAGAGGGCACTTTATGGCCTCCATCAGAGTGGCCGGGTGTGGTTTTATGAATTACATAAAGTTTTAATTTCTCTTGGTTTTAACAAACTGGATTGGTGTAATTGCATCTACACATTTTCTAATTACGCTGTTTTATTGTTATATGTTGATGACTTTGTTGTTTTAAGTAAGCATCAGAAACACATAAATGAGATTTTAAAATTACTAGCTGAACAGTTTGACATCAAAATCCTGGGGAAAACACGTAAACTCCTTGGGGTTGAGTTTCAGGAGGATGGGGAAGGTGTAGTGTCAATCCATCAAATGCAATATATTGATGATATCTGCACACGTTTTAAGGAATATAACTTTCCCATCACATCACTTCCCATAAGTAAAGGAGTAGTGTACTCCAAAGCACAGTGCCCTCAAACAGATACTGAAACCCAGGAGATGTCAAAATATCCGTACCGAAGTGTTTTGGGTTGCTTATCTTTTCTTACAAGCAGGACTCGCCCCGACATATCCTATGCAGTAAATATCTTCAGTCAATTCCAGAGTAATCCGGGCATAATCCACTGGAATGGTCTTTTAAAATTACTGGGATATGTACAAAGCACCAAACACTACAAATTGAAGCTACATTGTCATAACATAAATCTAATTACATATACTGATGCCGATTTCGCCGCCAATCGTGATGACAGGACGTCAATGGGGGGACAACTTTTAATGTTAGACAAATCTCCTATCATGTGGAGAGCTTTTAAACAAAAATCTGTCTGCTTGTCTACCATGGAATCAGAGTTTGTGGCTTTAACAGAAGCAACTAAAGAGCTTCTTTGGTTCAGTAGAATCATAACTGAATGTTATGAGAAACACATTTTTACAGGTCCACAAACTAAGCCAACCTTGTTAGTAGACAATATGGCCTCCATTGATTTCCTTAAGTCTCCCATAGAAAACTACAGAACAAAACACATTGACGTTAAATTATTTTTTGTCAGAGACCTTTTAAACCAAGAGATATTTAATGTAAAACACGTAACTAGTAAAGCTAATCTCTCAGACATCTTTACAAAACCCCTAACGAAGTTTGATCTTAAAAGATTCATTGAAGTGATCTTTAGTTATAAGTAATTTATATTGCTTTAAATATGTTTTATTTAAATGTAAAAAAGTAAAATGTATAAAGATGTTAGAGGTATAAGGTGAAAAAAAAACTCCCTCTCCTCTGGGCTTGGGTCAAGCATTAAGATGCTTGTTTAGTTTTTTTTTAAGTTAAACCTTGAAGTTTAACACATTTCATTTTTTTTCAATCTGAAATTTTTGTATATTTCAGTATTTTCTCTTTATAATGTTTGAATATGTGATTATACACTTGTTTTTCTTGTTATCTCATAGTTTTGTCTCATGTGCATATGTTCTATTTTTCATACATAAGCTTTTCAATACCCTCATTTCCAACATCGCGGACAATTTAACTCCCGCTGGAATGTGATCAGACCTCAGGATGGTTCATCCTCCGGGACCCGAGCAGCCCCAGGAAGCGTCTCGCAGGGGTGCCATTGTAAATAGCCAGAGTGGTCTGCAGGGGGTAGTGGCCTTCTTGAGTGTTCTGATCACAGGAAGGCCTGTCGCGGGCATCGTTTTTTTTAATTTGTAAGTCCCTATTTTTGATAAATGGAAATGTCACATAGGTCCCGTTCGTGGTGTTGAAAATTGAGCTGTATTTTTTTTTTGCATATATAAATATGAAAAGGGTTGTTTTACTTTTAAGAAATTGCATAACAAGTGTCCTTCACATTTTAAATTTTTCTTAAAACATTTGCAAATGTGTATTATTTCAAAAGTTTAAGCATGCATGTTGTTGTTGTTATTTTTGTTTTTATGTGAGCGCTCACCGTCCTTATCATTATCATATTTTTCAGTCATTATCATGATCATGATCATTAGTGTTATTATCATTAAATGTGTCTATTTTTGCATATCATGAATTTCTCATACATTATCAAAGTGTTTTTGCATTGTAATTCATGTTTTTGCTATTCCTCATATTCGTAATGTTTATGAATCTGTTGTATAATAATCATCTACTCTAGTGTCATTATGCAAATGTATGTAAATATTAATCTTGTATTGTCAAGGCAAGGATCAAGAATCGACATACTAAAGAATGTTATGGTATGTAACGGTAATCGTAGTCACTTGTATGTGACGAGGTAACACGGTAACAAATTTTTCATGAACTTTTCCTTGAAATGTTTGTGTACCTAAATAGACTTTCAAATTTTTAAGTTACTATGGTAACTAGAGACTTTTGTGCTATGAAAAAAATTGTTAATCTTGTTGTGGTATAGCTATCAAATTATCATTCATATTGTGTGGTTATTAACATTGTTAAAAAATTGTTCATTTTTCAAATTAACCTTGTTATATGATGTTGTGAATTTGTTGCATTTATGCACGTTAATGTTGAGTTGTTCTTCACTAGTAACTGTCAAAGTGTGATAGTAGATATACTGATATCTTATGTTGTTCAATATGAACTTTGATGTTATTTATATTATTTGGTAATACTTGGTAATTACTTAGTTTTTAGTATGAGTGTTAAGGGGGGGGGGCGATTGTCAGCCTTACCCATATCCTTAACACTCATATTCCTAAGCACATATACATATTGTAAGGGAATAATATGGCATGACTTACTGGTTTTTATTTTATTTCAATACTATTCGATCTTTGTCTTATCTCCAATTCTTTTATTTTGTTTTCCTGGTTCCATAGCATATTCCACCGTTTAAATTGGTTACTTATTTGTTTACTTTCGATTTGATCATCTTACGTGTGCGTTCATGGTCGTTTTCTTCCGTTTGATCGCGATTTGCGATCTTCGCAAATCGCAACTTACGAGTAGCCGTATCTCCCTTTCGCAAAGCAGGAACGCTTTCGCTCAACTTCTGCAGACGCAAAGGGGCGTTGTCGTCTGGCGATATCTGGAATCGCGAGGGGTATTTAAATCAGTCGGTTTGTTTTGACGGCTGGTGGTTTGACGATGTTGTGGGCTAGTAAAGGCCGTTTGTTGTCATAAATACTAGTTATGGAAGGTTCAATTGCAGTTTATCTTAGATAGTGAAAGATAGTGTTTTTTTATGAAACAAACTTCTGTTAGTTAATAGCGGGAATGTGATGATGAATATGTTGCTGCCATGAACTGTGTTAACATCCAAGGTTTTTTTATTTTCTTTGAACTATTCCTGGACTTTACTTGTTCGTCATCGTCCGTTTTGAGAATTGCTTTTTCCAGTGATGCCATGGTGAGTTGTTCGTTTTGCAAACCTGTACTGGTCTTTTAAACTTTACCTTACGTCATGCCGTTTAAATTAATTAAGTGCTTTTATCATGTTAAAGTATTACTCTAATTCTATGGATAATATAATTTCAGAAATTATTGTTTTTGATTGATTTTACCAGATATAATTTTCTCTTTGTTTATTATTTCATATATACATATATTTTAATTTGAATATGTTGTTTTTGAAAAATAAACGTTAGGTTATATTTTAATCAAATGCTTCTTTACTGACTTTATAACGCAATCACACATATTGCCAATATTTTTTCAGGTCACCATTTTTTATTTTTTTTCAACCTCTGCTTAAATTTTATTTAATTTTAGAACGGTTCTGGCCTCAGAACCGATCAGCATTGATAATACATTGGGTAATATTACCAAGCGCATCGTCGATGTCACCCTCTATCATATCGCTTGTTATTTTAGCATTGTCTGTGAAAGTTGGCCAATTCGCCTGTGAAATAATTGTTGGAAAATGGTCACCGCTGTGAAGATCATTGGAATCCTAGAAGTTCCAATATGGATAAATAGATGGGGAGCAGATGGTAAGGTCAATTGCATGAAATGTGCGTGATGGTTCATGAAAGTATGCATGATCTCCATTGTTGAGCAGACATAAGCCATTGTCAAATATGATTTTTTCTATCATATCGCCATGTTGGTAGAGTCAGATTACCCCACACTTGACTGAGGGCATTAAAGTCCCCCAGGATGATGTAAGGAGTGGGGAGTTGCACAAGGAGATTGTCAAGATTGGCTGCCTGAATAGATGTATTTGGTGGTAAATAAATAGTGCAGATAGTTATAAGTCTGTTTATATGTACACGTATAGCGACTGCTTGTAAGTTAGTACTTAAGTTGATATGTGAATGGGGATGACTGCGAGAGATAAAGAGAGCCACTCCACCAGTGGCCCTGTCACTGGTGGATTTATTTCTGAAATTTGTCGCCATAATTGAGAGAGAATTTTTATAAAATGCCAGGCATCAGGCCTGGTCACCGACCCTTCTTCTTACCGTTACTTCTGGCGCAGGTCTCAAAAGGGTGAAAACTATTTTCAACAGACCCCCACGTTTTTCAAACATTGGGTTAAACTCGATAGCATCTCCGAAGCTCTAGTTCTTTCCCAGTGAAAATGGGTAGCTGTAGGTAAGCCTTTACTGCTCTGTCCAACCTACAGCTGGCCCTTACGTCGAAAGAAACCAGTCTTCTGGAGGTACTCCTTGATGGAATTCCATCAACAGATGGTTTTCTCATCGCCTCCTATATCTTTTTATTCATTAATTCATTCACTCATAATTTATTTTAATATTTATTTATTATTTCATAATAACCATATCCAATAAATATTAATTTAATTCCTTTCCGGCCGTTATCAACTTCATAGCATTCAATAATCCATTTAACTTCAATAGCCTTTCATAATTTGTTCCACAGACTCCATCTTTAATTTCAACCTACATCGACAATAACTTATCTCCGACTAATCCTACTTTTCGTAACGATATTTTCCCTGCCAGATGGCGACTTGGAATATCGTAACATTAATCGAATCTTTCATTCGTTTTACCAAATCGATCTTTCGATTCGTACACATGTCGTCTTCTCATTGGCTCGTTTCGTGGGCCTCGCAAACGATGTTTTCAATCCGGCTAGCTTAGTATAAATACACGATGTTGATTTCTGTTCTTCGCCGCTTTTATCTTCCTACAAATGGAAGGTTATCAAGTAACTGTATTGAAGCTGGTCTTCAATCTGGATGTATATTTAATTATACTTGTTTTTAATTAGTTTATTTTTAATTGTTTTAACCTACATACTGATGTCAACTGTAGGTTCAACTATCAATATGTTCACCTGTGCTAATGTGATGGAGTTCGCCGTGTAAAAGTCTTCTGTAAAGCTGAATCATCTTCTCAAAATAATAAATAAATAATTTAGTTTTATTTTTGACTTTTGTTTGCTGTTTATGAGATCGATACCTATTCTGCTCAATCACATTTTTGACTTCCAAGATTGTGTTAGGTGCCAGCTAAAGCTTCACATGCGTTAATCTGCTACTGTAAGGACATTTTTCAGCGTATATAGACCTCCAAAGGCTATATTACGCACATTAAGGGGTTATGGGCGGAAGTATAACCCTGGAAGCCATTTTTGAGCAGATCGATCTTGGCAGGCAAAAATGAAATGTGTTTTGAAAAATCCTGGATTACGTTTAATGATTTCTTCTTTATGGAAAACTGAAATTTTTTTTTTGCCAGACTGTATAAATTCAAGAACTTTATTCATATTTTTCAAGAACTTTATTTTATATTTCTGCTGGACTTTTGTTTACAGAACTGTTCAATTATTTTTTGAAGAAGTTTTGATTTCTTTCCTTGCTGAATTTTTATGATTTACAGAATGAATTAATTACGTTTATATCATTTTATGCTTCAATTATGATTTTATAATAGACTATTTTTGAGTTTTGTTGAACGTTATGCCATTTTGAAATTTTTTTTTTGAGAAGTTTGACTTGGCTTTTAACAGAGAACCGACGAAAAAGTCGGGGGGTGGTGGTAACAGTTATAATTTTTTCTGCTTGAAAATTTATTCTGAAATTCTTTTTTAAAATGGCCACTAACCCAATTAATAAATTAAGTACAAGAAATTATGCAACATGGGTTTACGACATGAAGTACTTGTTGATGGAAAAAGGCCTATGGGATATAATACACTTAAAGCAAGAAACCCCAGTTTTGAGTGCAAGTGTTACTGCCGAAATGGTCAATCAATTTACCTCCCATGCAAACAAAGCTCTTTCTTTAATTTACTTGAATATAGAGCCTGAATTTAAAAGGTTGATAGAAGATTGTCAAGAGCCTGTTGAAGCATGCAGAAGGTTGCACAAAAATTTTCATCCTGACTCATGCACCCATCATATGACCTTGTTCAATGAACTTATGGAAGAAAGGATAAGATATGGAGAGTCCCGAGAGATTCCAGAATGACTCATCATGCCCATCTGACGACTCCGACTGTGGTTCCCAAAACTCATCACCTGCTTCCAGACGCTCCAGAGACAGACGCAAGATGACCCTCTCCTCATTTTTCCAGTTGCAGAAGCGGTGGCTCTCGCACGAAACTGTCAGATAGTTCATGTAAGTCGAATCTTTTTGTTTCACATTCTAGTCTTAGTAATGTTGTAAATGAATCGGATTGGATATTTGACAGTGGTGCAAGTCACCACTTTTGTAACAATAGAAAATTGTTTTCCAAATTTGAAGAGTTAAATGATGAAATGTCTGTTGCTGTTAAAAATGTATTGTTTCCTATTAAGGGCAAAGGGGAAGTCAAACTACGTTTTGGTCAAAGAGTTTTTACCTTGTGTAATGTTATGTATTCAGACCAATTACGTAGAAATTTAATTTCGGGTCCCCAGTTGGACCTTAATGGTTTAACTTTTAGAGGAAACAATGGTGAGGTAAAGATCTGTCGGGGGGGCGAGTACTTATTTATTGCATTTTTAAAAGACCGAATTTACAGGTTATACCTTAAAATTCCAGTTTCTAGGGGTAAATCAGTGAAATTTGAAACCTCTGCTGTTAAACATGCTGAGAAAATGTTAATGTGGCACAAAAAGTATGGACATATTAGCCCTTCTTTAATTGCCCATACTAGCCGTAAGCAAGGTGTTCGAGGATTACCTAACTTAAAAGAAACTACTTTGTTTTGTGAGGCCTGTAAATTCGGCAAACTTAGGAACATTTCACATAAGCACAACAAAAATATTCGTTCTAATAATCCGCTTGAGTTGCTGTATGCAGATTTGTGGGGTCCCTGTCGCATAGAAGGTAGAGGTGGTGAAAGATACTTTTTATCAATTATCGACGACTTTTCCCGCCGTGTGTCAGTCTACCCCTTAAGGCTTAAATCCGACACCTTTGATGTCGTGAGAAAGCACATTTTGAGGGCTGAAAACTTCTTGAACAAGAGGGTTAAAAGTTTTAGGACGGACAATGGCGGGGAATTCGATAGTATTTCTTTTAAAAATTTCTTTGAAGAAAAAGGTATACACCACGAATTTACCAACGCGTATACTCCACAACAAAACGGATTGGCAGAACGTTTCATGGCAACTGCGGCTGATGCAATAAGAACTTTGCTCATTGACAGTAACTTAGACCCAAAATTTTGGCCAGACGCACTTAAATATTTTGCCTGTTCATGGAACAGAATTTGTCCAAAACTGTTAGGAGACTCCATTTGAGCTTTACGGGAATAGAAAGCCGTCTGTTAGGCACTTAAAGCCTTTTAGGACTGAAACTTATGTTAAATCGCCGAAGCAAAAGACATGGAAACTCGAAGCTCGTGCAAGAAAGGGAATCCTCGTAGGATATGCTTTCCGCACAAGGGGTTACCGTATTTGGATTCCGGAGACAGATGAAATAGTTGAGTCCTCTAATGTTTGGTTTAACGAAAGTTCTGTTGGTCTTAAGCGCAGTGTAGCTGTGCTGGGCACCAATGATTATGCCCTCTTTTCTCCCAAGGTTGCAGTCAATCGAGATGATGCTGTCGAAGATGAACCTGAGGTCATCCCAGGTCCTTCCAGCAGTTCTCCAGATTACCCACTTGGGGGGGAGGGGACATTGATTCGGGGTCCAGTACCAGTAGCTTTCCAACTATTCCCTTACGTGAAGATGTTAGTTGGATACGAAAGCCTGTAAAACGTAAGAAGGAAAACAGAACAGACATTTATTACTACGAACTAGGAAAAACCAATAGGTTACGTTCCTTGAACGAAGTTCGTAAATATTGTCAGGACAACAACATTTTATTTAAACCTGAAATTTTTTTATTTTAAAGGATCCAACTCCTATTGTGGCATTATTCCTATTCTCGTGGAGTCTGAAACATCAGAGAGTGAGGACGAAAGTTCAAGTGAGTCAAATTTTTCACGTTTTTCAGCATGACTAGCAGTTAACTCTGATACCCCCGTACATTTAAACAAGCGTGCAAATCTGAACAGAGCTTGATCTGGTGGGAAGCAATGATGCGAGAAATGCAGGTAATGAGAGACCATGAGATTTGGCATTTGGCTGTGTTACCAGCACATGTTGCGCCAGTAGGTTGCCGGTGGGTTTACACGACAAAACGGGATGAAAATGGACGGATAGCCAGGCACAAGGCGAGGCTTGTTGCCCAAGGGTTCAAGGAAATAAAGGGCGAGTCCTATGAAGAGACTTTCAGCCCTGTTGTGAACTTTGGCGTTATCCGATTCTTTTTCTCCCTTCTTGTATCGTGTAGCAGGTGGTCACACACTCAGTGTGACGTGACCTGCGCCTACCTGTATGCACCACTGAGCGAGGATGTGTATATGCAACAACCACCCGGATTCTCTGAACCAGGCAAACAGCATCTATATTGCAAACTAGATCGTGCTTTCTACGGATTGCACCAGAGTGGTAGAGAATGGTTTACAGAAATACATAAAACATTATTAGACATTGGTTTTAAGAAATTATCATCTTGTAATTGCGTCTATATTTTTAATTCCAACATTTTATTACTTTTATATGTTCATGACATTGTGATCTTTGGGAAAATTAAAAAGCTTATACATAATATTTTACTTAAACTAAAAGCTAGGTTTGATATAAAAGAACTTGGAACGACAAAAAGACTACTTGGTGTTGAATTCGAGGATACTCCGACAGGAGTTAAGCTCCAGAAAAGCTAAATCCAAGATGTATGTAACAGGTTTAGTTCTTTTAAAGTTCCTATATCTTCATTACCTATAAGTAAAGGAATAATTTTCTCAAGATCCAGTTGTCCCGTATCTGATGCTGAAATAAAGGAAATGTCACATCTGCCTTACCGTAATTTACTGGGTTGCCTTGCCTTTGTGGCTAACCACACTCGACCTGACCTTTGCTATGCCGTGAATGTTTTAAGTCAGTTCCAAGCAAACCCTGGTATAGAAAAGTTGTTGACTATATATTCATATTTTCAACTCCTTTATTCTTATCATCTTATAACCTGTTTAAATAATTCTCTTATCTTTATTTCATTAAGTCTTACTACTTTTATAAATCTCCATAGTTTAAAATAAAGATTAAAATAATAGATTAATTTATCTGAACATCTAATTTAAATTTTAAGTCTAAAAGTAAACGCTAACATTTAAATATTTAAAGTCTTTAATTTCTACCTACGATTTAATTACTTAAAATATATTTTTCCTTTCTGTTTCTTGCCTCAAACATCTGTTCACTTTTTAGCTCTCGTTAGCATGTTTATCTCGTACAAAACAATAGCGAATCACTGTTCTTCCGATCGTCCTACGGCAGTGCGTTTCATCTTTGAACAGAGGAAAGTTGACAGCTGACGATGGAGGGCGCTGCCTGTCCGTCAGCATTTGCCCCTTGTGATAGACACGGCGCATCGGAGATTGTTCTGGAGCCGATGACGTCGTAAGCTGAGCGTGCGTAGTAGATTAGCCCGGCAGTCGGCGCGATGTATTTAAAGTGATGACAGCTGTTTGCTTTTAGTTTCGGTTGTTGTTTTTATGTATGATGGCTGGTCACAAGTAAGCCTCGTTTACTGACAGCTGATAGTTTTTCAAATGTGTTAAAGAAGAATGCCATCGTCTATTATATGGAGTAGTGTCAGAGTTTTTAAAGTAGATAAAGATGGAAGATTTCCTTTGGTGTTTTTCTGCTTGGATATTTGGAGACACAGTTAAGATATAGGCACACGCTCTTGTTTCTTTTTTAATGGTTTTGATACAAGTTTTCTATTGAAATTGCCTTTCCTCCTCTTTTATCTAAAATGAAGATGTTTAACTTTGTTTTCTTATCTCCCTCTTTTACTTATAAGGTCATTCATGTCAAAAGGTAAAGTGTTACAGAACTTTAGCCTTTTTAAAGGTTTGGGCAAAGTTTCTGTTGGTTACCAGATGTGTTTGACACTTGCTTGGTTTTACCATGATGCAGGGTATGAGGTGGAGTTATGTCATACTTGTTTTATTTGGATTCAGACGATGTTTTAATGACGGTATCGCGTGAAGTGTCGGCGGTTTCCTGTAAAGCAATGTATAATAAATGTTGGAATTAGCATCTGTTTAAAGTTTAATTATTGAGGGGGGAAGTCAATCTTAAATATTAAAGCTGTTTCTAATAGAGTTGTTAAGTTATTTGAATTAAAAAATGAATTAATATTTTGAAGTATAATAGTTTTTCTTTTTAAATTGATTTAAATTAGATATACAAATTAATTTAATTCTTTGGTGCTCCAATCCTTATTTAAATATATTAGGACATAGATGTCATAGGTCTCTTTCATATATTTTGTGTTAGTGAAAGACCTGGTTTAGATGTTTAATTTGGAACTTCATTTTATTTGAGAAATAGAAATAATCCATGTTATTAAACTCATAATGGACTCATGTCAAATATTTCTTGTTTTATTTTAAAGTTTTTATTTTCTTTTTAATCTTGTTTTTGTTAAATAAAATAGAATTTGGTTTTAAATCTAGTTTGTTCTTATTTTTGCATAGATTACATTTTTCTTTTTCAGCCATTTAAACTGATTTAAACTTTGAATATAATTCACTCTTTTTACATAATTTACTGGGCTCAACTTCTCAGCGTGATACGGTTCCACTTGTGCACTTATTACTCTGCTAATTCAGTTTAATACAGTAATTACACATTGTAATTACTTCATGGTTATGGGCCTTTAGTTGTGCCTAGTTTTTATAGCAGAGTGCAGTTTTTCTCATTTGGAATTTTAACTGAAAGTTTTCATGTTTTATCCTTCAGCCTTTATCGTAAGCAGGAAGCTTTGAGACGGGGGGGCTGATGGAATTTTTGATAACTTTTCAGTATTGGCTGTGTAGTATTTACCCTAGTAAAAGATTTTTCTAAATTGGTTTTATTTTTGAGCTTTTTGAAAAATTTAAAATTTTTTGAGGAACTTGAGCGTGTTGCCTTATAGTGCTGTGATATCAATCTAAATATGAAGTTATCCCTCTATGATGAAGAGTGGTTAAAGTGTGACTGACACCTGTTTTCTACTAGTGAAATTAGTGCCTCTTCAGATATTCATGTGTGTTGGCAAGTCTTCAATAGTGGCTGCATATTTTTATCAGTGTAGTTGCAATTTTTATCATTTGTGTGAAATTGCACTGATGGTGATGAATAGTCATATATGCCATACTAAGGAAGACTATTTGGAATTGAAAGGATGATGCATTTCTTTTGAAGGAGCTTACCTGGTATGATGTTTGACAGCATATTGTGTGTTATTATGGAATCTACACTGACAGTGCTGAGCATGTTCCAGATTCTCCTAGTTTTTGTGAAGTATGGTGGAAGACGTACTGGACCGCTTTTGATGTGAAACCTGAATCAGCAGATGTCGATAAGTGAAAGTGGTTTGAGTTTCGCCACATTCCGAGCTTGCTTTGTGTGATACTGACTTTTAATAACTTTTATTTTAATGGACACCAATATTTCTGCAATAGTTTTTGAGATGCCAGTCTTCATGTGTTATTGTACCAAGGGACTAATTGCCAATCGTGTGTAAAAAGTTTATGATAAGTTTTGACGATATCTATAGGGAATTATCTATGATGCTTTACATTTGTTTTGAAATATGTAGATTACTTTTGAATTGAATGGTTTCTTGCTATAAGTTTTTAAAATATGTAAGAGTTTAACATTTTTTATAAGAATTTTAAATTGAAAGTAATTTATTGTTTTAAGGAACTTTTATTAAATTGCCTTTTAGAGTTAACTTTGTTGACTATGTTATTAGTAAATTTAATTTATTAATTTAAATAAAATGTTTAACTGAAATTTTCAATTTAAATTTGCTGGTTAAATTAAATGTAAAGCTTGAATAACTGAATTTTTGATAATGGTTTTTAAATGAACTTATTATTGAATGATTTAATAGAAATTGATTTATTTTGAAGTAAAGATAAGATCAGATTGTGTAGTTAAACTGCTTTAATAACTTGGATTAAACTTGTTTTGAAATAGTTCTTGAGAATTTAATATACTTGAATTTGATAGTGATATTTTTAAATTAATATTTATAATGGTTAAATTATGCTTTTAAGTTTATAATAAAATTAAGATGTTGTAATCTATGTTTTGTTACTGCTGCATACATTTTTTTGAAGAATTTTTATAATGACCTTATTAAATAAACTATAGGTTAACAGTTCTATTTTTAAAGTTTTAAATGAAAAATTGGAATGATTTTTGAATATAAAAAGAGGGGTCAAATTTTAAGGGTTAAAGAATTACACTGTACTCCCGATTATCCGTGCTAATTAATGCACGGGTGCACACGGATAATCGAAAAACACGGATAATCCGAAAATGATCAAACACGCAGAAGAGTGTGTATATTTGGAGGATATAAGTAAAGTACACAGTGGTATATAAAATACTTCGGGTTTAATTACGATACTCTGCTAATACAAAAAAGTAATACATTAAGTATTAGTAATGAAATATGTAATAAAATTTGCCATAACTTAATACACTTGTACTTACATATACCATTACATGTACTTAACACTTGTACTTACATAACTTGTACTTACATATTTACTGTCAGTTGCTTTTCTGGAAGAAGTCTGTTATATTTGTTTGTCTGCGAGCCAACGTGGCATTTTTCCTTATAATTTGGCGAACATTGCGCACAGATATGACATCATTGAATTCGAAATTAGTATTATGATGACCCATGTAGTCTAACAGTTGATCTACGCACTTCAGTGCTGTTTCGTGACTCACACTTGTTGCATCATGTTCATCTTCACTCTCTTCCTGTTCTTTGACTTCGCTTTGCTCGCCTGAAACTGCATCCACTATTCCTTGATCTGAAAGAATTTTATAGCCTTTTTCGTTTTCATCTTCGTTCATCCAATCTTCTACATTTTCTTCATCAACATTTTGAAATCCATCAAAATCAGAAATAATTTCAACAATTTCAGAAGCTTGTATTTTAGTATTTCTGTTTGCAGAATTATCTGCATGTATGACCCCAGGCATCAATTTTTTCCAAGCATGATGCAACGTCGAGTTTTGTATTTCATCCCAAGCTTCAGCAATAAGCTGCACTGCATCAAAAATCGTGAGCTTCTTCCAAAATTTAACGAGATTTTCATCTTCTTCCAATAGCAGTCTCAAAAGATTTCTTCTGTAGATGTGCTTCATTGTTGAGATAACTCCTTGGTCCATTGGCTGGATGAGTGAAGTTACGTTTGGAGGCAAGAACTTTACAAAAATATCTCCATCACATGACGAAATATCATCCGGATGGCATGGCGCATTGTCAATTAAAAGAACTGCTTTTTTGGGTAGACCTTTTTTTCGTAGCCACTCGCTCACTTGTGGTACAAATTTGTCATGAAACCACCTTCTAAACAAGTCGGTATCCATCCAAGATGATGATTGAGAATAATAATGAACAGGTATTTTGTTTTCAAAATTCTTCCCGAAAGATCTAGGATTTTTAGACTTTCCTATAACAAGGGGTTTCAACCTGAATGTTCCGGAGGCGTTTGCACAGCACATCACAGTTACTCTCTGCTTTGAAGTTTTAAAACCTGGAGTTTCTTTCTCTTCTTGGGATGCTAATGTTTTAGTTGGGAGGCATTTCCAGTACATACCGGTCTCATCAGCATTAAAAATTTGATCGAGAGACAATTCTTCTTTTTTCCTGTACTCATCAAATTCTTTAATAAATGAATCGGCAGCTGAATAATCTGCACTTAACTGTTCTCCTTTTAATTGTACTTCTCTAATACCATAACGTTTTTTAAACCGAGTCAGCCAACCTGAAGATGCATTAAATGGGGCTTCAATGCCTAAAGCCTTGTGAAAAAACAATGCTTTCTCTAAGCATATAGGACCAGAGATGGGAATGCCTTCTGATCGTTTTTGCTTCACCCACTGAATCATGCAAGCATCAAGGGTTTCAAAAGATGATTTTTTAACTGCTTTTCTTGTCGTTGAAGCTGCTCCACTATCACAATCACGAGTAAATTCCATCAATTTCTGCTTTTGTTTTCTGAAGTCTCGTACAGTCTGTATGCCAACATCTAACTCCAAAGCTAATTTTTGGACAGATTCTCCTTTTTCAAGCCTAGAAATTGCATCCAGTTTTTGTTTAATTGTTAAAACTCTTTTGCGCCGTTTCGGAGGCTGTGTAAATTCACTCATTCTGAAAAAGTTATTAAACACACGGAAAAAATAAACAGCTCTGACAACAGTCAATACAAAACACACTCTTAGTAACTGGCGATAAGAACACGAAATGGTTCATCCGGGGTTCGAAGAAACGAAAGAATGTATGGGGAGTGAAAAAAAAGGAGGGGGGAAAAAGGATTAAAACAAATCTCTTTTTCTTTATCAGCTTAGCAACTGTCACCTGTTACACGCTTGCACCTGCTACTGAAAGAGACCATTGCATTTGTTTGTCGCAAAAGAAACCCGTTTTGCTTTGTCCTTTTTCCCTTCCTAGATGCTAGTCTTACAAGGTAATCCAAAAACAGCGTTTAGAACAGAGGCGCCATTTCACATTTTTCTTGGGGGGGGGGGGGGGGGCAGACACCCTAAAATTCATGGTTTCTATGCATTTTTAGGCCACTTTGAGGGCTCACTATTGGTAAATTCTAAGAAATGAAATTTCTTGAGGGGGGGGGCATTTCCCCCCCAGCCACCCCCAAATGGCGCCCCTGATTTACAAAATTATTAAATCTCATTCCATCACGATCTGTCACGTTAAACGCAGTTTTTCTTTCTTTCTTTTTCTTTTCTTTTTTTTCGCTCCTGAATGAGAACAGGAAAAAACGAGAAAATTTAAATTTTTGGGCTGCACGGATAATCCGCAAAACGGATAATCCGCACACGGATAATCGGGAGTACAGTGTAGTGTTAAATATTCAATGAATTGAAATTGATTTGGGTTAAAAATTAAGATTGAATCTGGGGTTCAAATTTGAGACTCTTGAACTTTGGGTAGTTTATTTGTGTAAGGATTATGTTAGACTTGCCCTGTTTAAGTTAAGAGATTTCTGTTTTCACTGAGGTGAAATGTTATTTGAACCTGATTAGATGAATTCAATCACTTTACTTGTTTTTAACCTTTGACCTCCTTTTTATGTGTTTGCAGATATTGTCTTTAATTTTTGTGAAAAATTTAAGCTATTGAATTTATGGTTGGAATTACGTCAGGTAGTTTAAGGGAAGTTTTTAATCCTGCTTGGTGGATTGGTTTAAGGTATCCTTTAATATATTTCTCCCAGGAACTGAACGAATGTGTAAGGTTATTTTCGTTGATACAGTAATATTCTGAGGAGATTGTTTAGTATAGAAAAGTGATACCGTGCCAATTGTTGAATGGGATTTGTGTAAAATTTTCAGGCCAAAAATCAAATCGGGTGCTTTCAGTTATCTAATTGAATATAGTGATTATCGGAGGGATAATGGAAGATTGTAATGACCCAGTTAGTGCATGGAATAGACTAATTTTTTTTTTATACCGATTCGAGGTCCAATCATGTGAAAGTACTTAGTGATTTGATGTTATATAGAATAGCTGAAAATGATGGTATTAAATTATTTGCTTCGCGCCTGTTTCGTATTTCAAGTGAAAACCTATAGATTCGTCATTTAATGAAATATATAAAAGTTTTTAATTGCTCCAATATTTACTGATAAATTTGGATAGTATTGTCAAAATATTTTTAAAATAGGAAGAAATTAATTTTTGATAAATTTGTTGCTAAAGAAATTAAAAATTAGATTTCAACAGTGGAAAATTGATTTCTGAAAGCCAGCCAAATATCTTTTATTAGACGAAAGGCGATTAGTTGTTTAAAATCTTCCATATCATTGCATTCTGAAGCTTTTATACCGAGTAATAAAAATTAAAGTAAGTAAATTTTTTAAAATATTTCCTCCCTATTACATAGGAATTGGTGTTGTATTAGATTAGAGATGACCATTGTTAAGAGGAAATATGGAAGCAATTATGTAAAGTTAGGCTTTGGGAGTTCAGACAATGTAATGGGAAGAATAGGTTACATTGTGTAATACTTCAGGTTGGTAGCTGTGTTAGAATCATTTGCTGAAAAGTCATTGATGAAATGGAGAAGGTTTGCAGGTATTTAAGGAATCATTTGGGGAATGAAATATTCCTGTTTTTATGAACCTGTTGAGCAAGTTTAGATTGTCCTGAATATTAAGTGTGGATAATTAGGAATAGCGAGGAAAGTTTAGTTGTCCCGTATTAGCATATGTTGTATTGGATAAGAATTAAAAGTTCTTGTGTGACTATGCTGGGAATAATGGATAGGAATACTTGCTGTATGAATGTTTCTCCTGGAATTCTTTTTTCGGTGTGGTGCTAAGGTTAAGTTGAGGTGGTGTTGAGGTCAAGCTGATGTGGTGCTGGGGTCACTGCAGCTTGATGAGCTCTATCATTGACAGATATTGCAGATTTACGAGAAATGTGATTTTCATTAGATGAGAGAATTTTTTTTGGTTAATTATCTGGAGCTACGTATGTCTGTCTTTTATGTGGTTGATAGATAGATGGATGGAGACTAGGGCCCTAGCAAATGTTTGTTTTTAGAATAAGTGAATGCCTGGTGCATATTTTGCTGAATGGAGAGGAATGTGTGAAATGTACCATTTAAATATATTTATTTCTGGATTCTTAGACATTAGGTAGCATAAATGTTAAAGTTTTTATGAATTTCTTTTTGTATATTTGTATTTGATAGAGCAGTGTTAAATTTTGTTTTTGATTGACCTGTTAATCAATGAATCACTTATATTGAAAAGATTGGAGACTATTTCAAATGATTGCAAATTGTTTCAAATGTGTTAGATTTAAATTTTTAATCACTGCTATCTTAAAATTTGGTAGTAAAGGCTTACCTGACCTGGAGTAATATTTGTTTTAACTTAAAGTGTTACCCTTGTTGTATCTATTTCTATGAGAAATTTCGAAGACATGTGCTGCATTAATTGTGTTATACTATTTGTAGGTTGATAATGGTTTGGTGTTCATGATTTTTAAGTCAATGTTTTTAGCCATCTGTATATGTATTGTGAATTTGTTTTATTTTTGATTTATTTATAATAGTATGTTTTGTTTTTGCAGTGGGGACTGGAGCCCAGAGAATTTTAAATTTTTAGCTGTGCTGGTCATTATTGGAAAAGCTTGTGAATTTTCGTTTGAGGTTGTTCCAGATATTTTGAATTGATGTTTAATTGAAGTTTTTTTTTAACTATTTAGATAACTTGAGGAATTTGATAGAGAATTTTTTTTTTTTTTTGAATGGTTATGTGGAGAACTTGGTGACTGAGGCTGTTTACTGATAGTGCTGAAATAGTGTTAGGTAGCCTAGTCGGTATGCTTTGGGATCACCTGTAAAGTTTTTATAAAGATGATAAGAGGGGGGGCTTTGTTGACTATATATTCATATTTTCAACTCCTTTATTCTTATCATCTTATAACCTGTTTAAATAATTCTCTTATCTTTATTTCATTAAGTCTTACTACTTTTATAAATCTCCATAGTTTAAAATAAAGATTAAAATAATAGATTAATTTATCTGAACATCTAATTTAAATTTTAAGTCTGAACATCTAATTTAAATTTTAAGTCTAAAAGTAAAGGCTAACATTAGAATATTTAAAGTCTTTAATTTCTACCTACGATTTAATTACTTAAAATATATTTTTGCTTTCTGTTTCTTGCCTCAAACATCTGTTCACTTTTTAGCTCTCGTTAGCATGTTTATCTCGTACAAAACAATAGCGAATTGCTGTTTTTCCGATCGTCCTACGGCAGTGCGTTTCATCTTTGAACAGAGGAAAGTTGACAGCTGACAATGGAGGACGCTGCCTGTCCGTCAGCATTTGCATTTCTCCCTTGTGATAGACACGGCGCATCGGAGATTGTTCTGGAGCCGATGACGTCGTAAGCTGAGCGTGCATAGTAGATTAGCCCGGCAGTCGGCGCGATGTATTTAAAGTGATGACAGCTGTTTGCTTTTAGTTTCGGTTGTTGTTTTTATGTATGATGGCTGGTCACAAGCAAGCCTCGTTTACTGACAGCTGATAGTTTTTCAAATGTGTTATGTTAAAGAAGAATGCCATCGTCTATTATATGGAGTAGTGTCAGAGTTTTTAAAGTAGATAAAGATGGAAGATTTCCTTTGGTGTTTTTCTGCTTGGATATTTGGAGACACAGTTAAGATATAGGCACACGCTCTTGTTTCTTTTTTAATGGTTTTGATACAAGTTTTCTATTGAAATTGCCTTTCCTCCTCTTTTATCTAAAATGAAGATGTTTAACTTTGTTTTCTTATCTCCCTCTTTTACTTATAAGGTCATTCATGTCAAAAGGTAAAGTGTTACAGAACTTTAGCCTTTTTAAAGGTTTGGGCAAAGTTTCTGTTGGTTACCAGATGTGTTTGACACTTGCTTGGTTTTACCATGATGCAGGGTATGAGGTGGAGTTATGTCATACTTGTTTTATTTGGATTCCGACGATGTTTTAATGACGGTATCGCGTGAAGTGTCGGCGGTTTCCTGTAAAGCAATGTATAATAAATGTTGGAATTAGCATCTGTTTAAAGTTTAATTATTGAGGGGGGAAGTCAATCTTAAATATTAAAGCTGTTTCTAATAGAGTTGTTAAGTTATTTGAATTAAAAAATGAATTAATATTTTGAAGTATAATAGTTTTTCTTTTTAAATTGATTTAAATTAGATATACAAATTAATTTAATTCTTTGGTGCTCCAATCCTTATTTAAATATATTAGGACATAGATGTCATAGGTCTCTTTCATATATTTTGTGTTAGTGAAAGACCTGGTTTAGATGTTTAATTTGGAACTTCATTTTATTTGAGAAATAGAAGTAATCCATGTTATTAAACTCATAATGGACTCATGTCAAATATTTCTTGTTTTATTTTAAAGTTTTTATTTTCTTTTTAATCTTGTTTTTGTTAAATAAAATAGAATTTGGTTTTAAATCTAGTTTGTTCTTATTTTTGCATAGATTACATTTTTCTTTTTCAGCCATTTAAACTGATTTAAACTTTGAATATAATTCACTCTTTTTACATAATTTACTGGGCTCAACTTCTCAGCATGATACGGTTCCACTTGTGCACTTATTACTCTGCTAATTCAGTTTATAACAGTAATTACACATTGTAATTACTTCAAAAGTAACTATTCATTACAAGCTGAAACTCTCGTGCAGATCTAATGATCTCGCAATTTTGACTGATGCTGACTTCGCAGCTAACCGCGATGACCGGACTTCGATCGGTGGTCAAATAGTCATGCTTGACGAAGCTCCTGTCGATTGGCGCACTTTTAAACAAAAGTGCGTTTCTTTATCGACTATGGTGTCTGAATTCGTCGCAATGACTGAGGCCGTCAAGAACCTGGTCTGGTTTGACCGGATACGCCGCGAATGTGTACAGGAAGGGATCATACCTGTACTAGGGAGGACAGCTGTAATGAATGCAGATAATCAAGCCGCAATCGACTTTGTTAAATCCCCAGTGGAAAATTACAAGTCAAAGCATATTGATGTAAAACTCTTTTTTATAAGAGATCTTTTCAATAGGGGGGAATTTTTACTTAATCACTAGCGTAGCAGGTCAAACTTGGCAGATATTTTTACCAAACCATTGTCTAAATATGAAATACTTAATTTTATAAAGATTCTGTTTCTAAGTGATGATGTAAAATAGTTTTTAAATCCATATAACATATAATTTTTTTTTTTCATGTATTTCATATTTAAATTTTTTTTATATAACGTACCTAACTTAAGCTGGTTTTTCTTTTGTAACATGTTAAGCTTTGTGTAACTGCACTATACTTTAAAAATTGTAAATTAAGTTTAAAAAGATAAGTGTAGACATCTGCTATTGTTACTGATAATTATTCAGTATAGATAACCAGCTATCTTGATCATTTTATTAAGTTTTAAATTTTTAAACTGTACTCGAATGTTAAAAATATCTTTTAAAGTGATTTCTTTTTAAACCAACAGCTTTTAATTTATAAAGAAATCTTATTTTTAAAGTGTTTGTACTTGTGTTTATACAATTTTTTTTATATGTATGTAATTTATTTCTATTTGTTCATTCTAGGCATCTAGGGCCAACAGCCATTTTTTGTGAGTGCATGTATTCCAGGCACCGGAAGATTGCCAGGAGAGTAAATGAGTCCCTAATTCATATAATGAATTTGAATGTTAGAATTTTTGAAAGAGCCGTTGTGTTACCCTTAGGACTAGATGCCTGGAGTTCAAGTTTATAATGAAAATTTAAATTTTTTTTTCTGTGTAAATTTTCTTTTTGTCAATTGTAATAAAAATTTATTTAAATATTGTGATCAAGAAATCTACTAGAGTTGGTTGTAACATTTCCAAATTGGAAATTGTTAACTTTTTGAAATGGCACGTCATATTCATTTTTTTTTTCTTCTTTCATACTTTAAATTTTTGAAGAGTTTCTATTTGCACTTTTTAAGGATTAACTTCCATGCTTGGCTTTTTAGTGATCTCCAATCTAGGATATGCTAGCCTCTGTCGCTGGATTGAGATATTTCATGTGCCAATTAATTTTTGGAAAGTTAATTAATTTCGCAAATACTTTGAACTTTTCTTATACAAATAAAATTTAACTATTTTTTCAAAAATGTCATTGCTAATTTGTTTAAATTGTTACATTCTTTAAATTGTTAAATTATTCAAATTGTTAAATTATTTAAATCGTTAAATTTTTTAAATTGTTAAAATTGTTAACTTATTCAAATTTTTCTTGTTAAACTTGTTAAATTATTTAAATATTGTTAAAATTTTTCAAGTTCGAAGTGTTTAGGCTTCGTTTAAATTTTTCATGTTCGAAGCATATTTAAAAAAGGCTTCGTTTAAAATTTTTTTTCTGACTTCAATTGTTGAAGTCGAGTGTTTTTCAAATTTTTCAACTGTTGCAGTTGTTTCACTTTTTGAGTTCAGAAATGAACTAAATGGAATTTCCATTCTTTAAAATTTTTTTGAGGTAATTCCTGACTTGTTCTGGTTAATGAGGCACTCCTAATTGACATAGTATTGAGGTGTTACTTACTAACAAAAAAAAAAAAAAATTTTTTTTTTTCTTTCAATTTTCTCTTTTGATTTTGTGAATGTAATTGTGATATCTATGGATTTTTCAATCCTTTGCTCTTTGAGTTCCCTTGAAACTCTTTATTTATAGAGGCAATGAGAGTGAAGGCATTGATGGAATTCAATCAACAGATGGTTTTCTCATCGCCTCCTATATCTTTTTATTCATTAATTCATTCACTCATAATTTATTTTAATATTTATTTATTTATTATTTCATAATAACCATATCTAATAAATATTAACTTACCTTTTAATTCCTTTCCGGCCGTTATCAACTTCATAGCATTCAATAATCCATTTTTAATTTCAATAGCCTTTCGTAATTTGTTCCACGGACTCCATCTTTAATTTCAACCTACATCGACAATAACTTATCTCCGACTAATCCTACTTTTCGTAACGATATTTCCCCCGCCAGATGGCGACTTGGAATATCGTAACATTAATCGAATCTTTCATTCGTTTTACCGAATCGATCTTTCGATTCGTACACATGTCGTCTTCTCATTGGCTCGTTTCGTGGGCGTGCTCGCAAACGATGTTTTCAATCCGGCTAGCTTAGTATAAATACACGATGTTGATTTCTGTTCTTCGCCGCTTTTATCTTCCTACAAATGGAAGGTTATCAAGTAACTGTATTGAAGCTGGTCTTCAATCTGGATGTATATTTAATTATACTTGTTTTTAATTAGTTTATTTTTAATTGTTTTAACCTACATACTGATGTCAACTGTAGGTTCAACTATCAATATGTTCACCTGTGCTAATGTGATGGAGTTCGCCGTGTAAAAGTCTTCTGTAAAGCTGAATCATCTTCTCAAAATAATAAATAAATAATTTAGTTTTATTTTTGACTTTTGTTTGCTGTTTATGAGATCGACACCTATTCTGCTCAATCACATTTTTGACTTCCAAGATTGTGTTAGGTGCCAGCTAAAGCTTCATATGCGTTAATCTGCTACTGTAAGAACATTTTTCAGCGTATATAGACCTCCAAAGGCTATATTATGCACATTACTCCTAACCACCACCATGCAAGTTTGGTGCCCCCCGGTACTTGAACTGGAGTTCGGAGATGCCCTGCACCTTGGGACTCAATATCAACATAAAAAGGAAGAAACGAGGCGATGAGGTTTAGAAAACCTCACACCCAGAGTGTCTCACGTCAGTAAAAAACCACTATTGTATATAAAAGGTAATTTCAGAGGGGACTTAAAAAAACATAGTGTATTTTTTTGTCTTAAATTTTTTTTTTTTTTTTTTTTTTTTACACATTTTTTTTTTAAACAAAAGAACGACAACAAAGTTAGTTAAACCAAGAACTATGTAAACAAAAAGAGTTAGTAAAAATATCAAACATGAACAAGAACAAAGAGGGATAACAAACTGAAAAGAGAAGATTAAAAAGTGTGAATAAAGAGAAAAGGATAGACAACTAAAAAGAGAAGATTAAAAAGTGTGAAACAAAGAGAAAAGGATAGACAACTAAAAAGAGAAGAAAAAAGGAAAGGAGAAAGATCGCTCAGGAACCCAGGGTCGTGAAACCCATAAATACCTAAAGAAGGTATTCCCCTGGGGGATGATAATTATCAGAATTTCCTTATTCGACATATGGTGCCTGTAACCAGCTCACACCTTTTCCAGAAATAATAATAAGGATCGGCAATTTTTTTCACCATAAATTAAATTACAATAGCCTTATCAAAAGAACTCATAATTTATTTCTAAGAAGATCGATCTGTAGTCTGTTTACAACGATGAAAATAAGATATATACATTCATTTACATGCTTTGTATTATTTTCTCAAGAAGCCTAAAGTTTTTTTAATATTATTTTCAGTTATTTTATGTTACAAGTTGATATGAAATGAGCTTCTGGGGCACACCTAACATCGGCGGCCGACCGGCGTAACTCGCTAATCAAAAGTTTTATTTATTTATTTTTTGCATTTTCTGCATTCTTTTTTAAAAACTCATCATGTCAGAGTTGAATAAAAATTTGTGTCAACAGACACAATTATTGCACCACTTTGACAACCTCATTGATGATTTCAACAACTCCCTGACAGAAGACAAATTACATTGTTAAAGAATATTGCAAGAATGACAAACCTGATTTTAGTAACATGATAAATGATATAGCTATAACTGTTAAGTTTAAAGTAAATACAATAAGTAACTTTTATCCCCATGTAAAAAATAGTTGTGCTGATATAATTAAAGAAAAAAATAACCTCCAGGAAGTCAATAATAAATTAGTTTCGAGACTAAAAGATCAAAATATCACCACCAAATCAACTATTTGTGTTTCAACACAAACAGAAGAGCTGTGTCCAGAACTGGTCAATTCCCCACATAACCATAATTCAAGTCTTCTCAATGATAAATTAAATGAAAAGTCTAATAGTTTAAACAGCCCAGTTAAAGCCAATTCCACCTTACTAGATGCCTCCATTTCAGCTACAAATCAAAAATTATGCAAAGTTATTCTATACAATATTAACGAAAATATTGACATTCCAGACATCACATTAGCCATTTCTAGTAAAATTCATGACGAAATTCTGATGTTAAAAATATATTAGACGTGTTGAACGAAAATCATCAAAAAAGTATAACTACATCATTGAAATGCCTCATCATATAGCCTGTCAGCTAATCAATGCCAGAAGCTTAATTATTAATGACTGTGTTTGCCATGTCAAGAAGTTTATTAAAATCATACGCTGTTTCAAATGTCATCAATATGGCCACCAAGCAAAATTCTGCAATAAAATGAAAGTTTGTGGCTGGTGTGGTGAATCTCATGAAGGTGACAAGTGCAATAAACCACCACGAGTACAAATTGCGACCATAATAACAACACTAATAACTACAGCTTTAACACAAACCATCCATCCTTCTCAAAATCATACTCATCCCTCAAATTTTATATTTTAAGGGCACACCTCCGAGCTCAATCTAGATCTTCAGAGCTATCTTTTACTCTGAGTCAAGACAGCAGCTTCTTCACTTAATTTGTAATAAATATATAATAGCCTGCAAAGTAAAATATGTGATTGGTAGGGAATTCAAGGCCCAATGGAGTGGTTTTGCCAAGTTTTACTCTTGTTTTTTTTTTTTTTTTTTTTTTTCTTCACCTTTCTGTTGTCACATGCTTTGCATCAGCATCTCACCTGCATTAAATTCTTCCCTGTGACAGCTTTTCTTAGTGCCTCTGCCCATAATCAATTTTTTTTTCCAGATGAACCCTGAGAACTTTTTCTTTGATCCATGTTTCTGTGGAAGCAGAGGACTGTCGCATAAACTTTTAAATAATTCATTAGAAAAACTGCACAGAATTATTGTCTGACATCCACAACATTACACAAACATCTCAAAATGAAAAACCAATTAAAAAAGCGATTGATGCAAACAGTACTAAGGGCTGGGGATGAGGACGTATTAATAGATCTTAATAATACATGCAGTGATTGGGCTACTCAATGTATTTATTTACCTAATGACTACTAGTAAAGGATAAAACAGAACACGGCTGAAATTGTATTAAATTCTACTTCTGCAATTCTAATATAATTTCTTAAAATAAATTTTAATATTTCTTGATTTAAAAGTTTTGTAATTTTTAAAAAGGCATACCTTTACTTGTATATAAAAGAAAAGTTTGGTTTCACAGTAACTACGTGTTCCTATTCCTCCCTTACCATTACTACCTGTTTTTATTAACCTTATTAAAATTTTAATCGGAATAAATAAAGTTTGTAGCATTTGTTCCGATTCAATCCCTATTTGCAGGGTGAATCGGAACACCATTAAAAAAATAAATAAATTATATATAAACAGTAAAAATGTTTTGTTTTTGCTTAAAGTAAAGACAAAACAATACCAAAGTTTCTAGTAAATAAAAAAAAATAAATCAGTTGCTGCTTTTTTTTAACGTTAAAGTTGAAAATTGTTCGGATTCACCCCATTTTACGGTACCATGCACTTTAATATAAAGTTTTAAATCTTGCGAAATTATCAGTTGGTCATTTTTATGTAGTATGTATATACAATGAAAATTACTAAAGTAAATATGGTATTATGAAAAGATATAACTATGTAATGTATCATAGGAGTTATTCAAAATACTGTTGTTACCAATTATGCTGTTTGTTGGTTGGTTGAGGTTTTATGGTGCAAAGTCCCCCTTGGGACATGCTGTGCCAAGACAATGTCAAAATAGGACTAAAAAATTAAGAACAGAAGTGATGTTATGCATAATTAAAACCAATAAAGTGTTGAGACCTTAAGTAAAAAACATAAAGCTATAAATAAAATATGTTAAAATATAGACAACACACAGTAAATATCTAAAAACTATTTAAAAAAAAAACAAAAATTAAAAAGGTGAGGGGTAAAACCAATTAGGCATGTATTAAGCACAAAGTGCAATTAAAATATGTACAAAAGATGTAATTGTTAAAATAAAGACAAAGTATAAGATGATGCACAAAAAATGTTTAAAAGCAAGTTAAAGAGCACAGAAATTAAAAGGTAAAATCAGTTTGGTGTATATTCTTCATAAGCAATATTTTCATCATCTTCACTAGAGTCATAAGATGCCGACTCCATGGCCTCTTTCACATACTTATCCAATAGTTTTGGATTTTTAAAGTTCGTAGGGGATGAGCCATGGCATGATTTCCTCTCTTTAGTCTTCACAGTTTGCCACTGTGAAGAACCCCGAATAGTCTTATTGTCTTTCGTTTTTTGGACTTGTTTTACAGCTTTACTAGTAGCAGGTTTCTGTAGATTTGAGGCAGATGAAACAGGGGATTTTACAGTCTCATGTTTGGTTGACTTTTTTGCTTGACTTAATGATTTTAGGTATTCAATTTTTACAAGCTCTGATGAAGGTTTCCAAAGCACCAATTTTGGCAAAACTTTTGTAGCAGCGGTAGAGTAGGCATCATGGGTCTTTTTCTTTATAATGTTAGATGTATTTTCATGTGAACTGTTAGGTGGATAAGAAGTTTCTCTCTGAATACTAATGTGTCTTACAGGTTTTGATTGTTGTTTGAGTAAGCTAGAGTAAGAAATGCTGACAGATGGGGTTCTTGATTCCACAATTTTATGGGCTTCAGGGTAAGGAAGTTTTTGTGTTATTTTGATAGTAATGATTTCTTTTTCACGTGCCCAAATAGGACAGGAGCGAGAGTATGATGCATGATAACCTTTGCAATTTGCACAGCGTTGAGATTTTTCACAGGTTTTACTGTCATGGCCAACTTCTGCGCATTGTGCACAGGTAATATTGCCACGACATTTGGTATTGGTATGGCCATAACGCTGGCATTTAAAACATCGGATGGGATTAGGGATGTAAGGTCGGACTGGACAATTTAAATAGCCGGCTTTAATTCTAGTAGGTAAAATATGGCTATTGAAAGTCAGTATTATATGTTTAGTAGGAATTATCTGTCCATTTCTACGGATAGTGATACAACGGACATCAATGATATTTTGATCCAGTAAGTTGGTTAGAAGTTTTTTTTTGTGGAAAATAACAAATCTGGTTCAGAAATTACACCAGTAAATCGCCAGATTGTAATTTTTTGAGGGAGTGGCCATCACCAAGAGCAGATTGGAATGTTTCAGCTTTGATAAAAGGAGAAGTTTTTTTGAAAAAACTGTCAGACATGCTATCATTGCGTTTAATCACGAAAAATCTAGTAAAAGAGAAATTCTGTAACATTTGTTGCTCTCCACATGGGAGAGAAAGAGAAGTTTTTTCATCCATATTAAGTGACAAATTAATTCGGACCCCGGCCGCACCACCCACTCTCGAGCCCAACAAGGGGATGCACATTCGTGCACCAGTGCTAACCAGGGCCTATACGGTCACAAGACAATCCTATGTCAGTCTCCATCCTTAACGAGATGACTAGTAATTGCTCGCTCACTTGATCCCTAAAGCCAGTGACCAAAATCAGCTGACCAGCCGATTGGTGCATACGGAACCATTATGCACTTCCCGTCTACCTGAAGCAGAGGCCAAAGCAGTGTGTTGGTTTCCCTCAACTGCTAGGATCCCCCTTTCCAGGTACACGGGTCGCCACTCACGGCCAACACGTGGGTGGTTTATAATTCTCCATGAGTCGATATGCAGGATGACATTGGCTCATACAGAATTGCCCTCACCTTCGAAGAGGAAACCACGATGAAAGGAAGATAAGAGGAGTAAGAGGAAAAGGAAAGGAGAAAGATCACTCAGGTGCCCCGGGGTTGTGAAGCCCGTGAATACCTAAAGATATGCTGTTTGTTAAATATGTAAAATACTTCGCCAAAGTTTTAAGAAATTTTTATGTTTCACTTGTACGACTTGTTGTAAGTCGTTATGTACCCCTTTTGTAGTCCCTGTAGGCAGTTCATTTTTTTATTTTCTTAGTTAAGTCTAGTTTAGTACTTTACGTGCAGTTTGTTCCCCCTCTTCGGGGCATAGGTTTTCATTTTTGATTTTTGCAATTTTGTTTTAACGTAAATTTTTTTTCATCCCTTTTTTGGGGAATAATGTCAGAATAGTTTGTAAAATTTTTTATTCATTTGCGTACACCGTGCTTTGCACGTGTCTACTTGATGCACATTTCTTTTAATATCAATCATTTCCCCTTAAAATGTAACTGTAATTATTATTCTATTAGCTTGCTTTTAAAATCTCATTTAATTTGATACCTCAATCATCAATGTATGATGTTTCTTTCCTATTTTAATGTTCCTGTAGCGCATTTTCATTTTTAATCTTTTCCTGTGCACTCATCTGCATTTTTATGCAAGCGCCTTTCACTATCTTGTAAAGAGTCATTTTATTCTCTTTTCTCCTTCCGTCCGTAGCGTGCGTTTGATGCATGTTTGCCAAAGGAGTATGCTCGCACCCCTTGGCGTTGGCACGCATCCTGCTTCTGTTCTCCGGACCTGGGTCCGGTCTAAAATTAACTTAAATTGAGCAGAGTGTGGAAGATAACTATGCGTCGGCATGGGTGACGTAAGTGTAGAAATTGAAAATAAAGATGCAAAAAAATTTAGGTTTTTCTTTAAAACTAACGTTTATTTAATCTAAAGCATAAATAAATAAATCAAACAAATAACTAATGTAAATAAAAATATAAATTGAATAAGAGTAGTAAAGTAAGACATGCATGACAAATGACTAGTCACAGGCATATACAACACTATTATTCTCAAGGAAAAACATTGCTTCATTAACACTGCATTATAGAAATGTAGAGTTACTCACGTATTCGGGAAAATGTTTCCATCTTTAAATCGACGACGACGATACAGAAAAAAAAATTCAACAACAGAAATAATCACCATTACTTCAATAAAACACGAAGGCACAACATAACATAAAGTTAACTTGTAGACTATTAAAAACTATTTGTCCGTTGTTAAAGATGACCACTGAACTTTTATAAAAACATCAGAGCTCATCTTGAGCTCTGACACTTTAAAACAAACAACATCGTTTCAAAAGAATCGCCTTCGGATCGATCGACTGTCCTTTTAAATACAGCGTGACCTTGTGCACGTGAAAGCCTGAGACGCAGAGTTGAGAAGTATACTTCCTGCCTCACGGCGAAAAATGAAAATCGTGATTCACAAAGATGCGATCTGCGATAGCGTACTGGATTATGTCCGATCGTGACCTTGAAAAACGATTGTGACGAGATATGACCTTGGAAAATGATTAATCGATGGAAACTTAAAACGAATCAAAACAAAGAACATGTGAACTGAAAATTGACTAAAAATATGGATGCTCTTCAAGTATTGGAAAAAACAAACGAAATAAATAACCAGTAAAACGAAATAAAAGGGAAACAATGAAAAGCAAATGAATAAAGGTGGGTAACAGCTTAATTTGTATAAGTATCAAGGAAAAGGGTCTGACAGCTTCCTATTCATCGCCCCACGGAGATCGCCAAGGCTCGCGTTCGCGCGTACATTTTTCAAAGCCGGAATCGGCAGTTATGTTGAATCCGTCCGATGGGTAGGTGACCGCTTCTCTCTCTGCTCCAGTAACTAAGACCTGGAAGAGAATGTGCTGCCCAGGAATAATACCTCCCAAGATATTTTTAAGCTTCATAAAATAAAGAACCTTTTTTTAATTAAATGAATAGAATCTATTTATTTTGGTGTGATTGCCAATTTGTTTTGTTGGTCTCTCATCTTGTGTCTTCCTGGATTTCGGTAAGAGATTTCTTTTACTTATCATTCAAGAACTGTCATTACTGCCTTTCTGGAATATATTAGTGAGAACGTAAGCCTGGTAGTTTATTTCAACATGATAATTTTAGAAACTGTTCGTTTTTATTGTAGTGTCTGTACAATATGAATAATTGTTTAAGCCTACCTGAGCACCACGTGGCCGTAACACAACCCAAGCCAAAAATGATAATTGGAGAATTTAGTCCAGTCATTTCAAATTTTATGAAAATAGGATCAGAACTTAAAAAGATAATAAATGCTTTCTTCATTCTACTAAATCCTATCATAGGAAATAAATTCAATGATTTCCCTTAATAGATGATGATTCTAGGTTTGCCATATTGATTAGATACTATTTAAAATGGAATCGTATTATTTTTGTGTTATTGAATTTAAGATCTATAATCCTATCATATTTTGTATTCATGCATTTTTGCACAAAAGTTTAACAGCTATTGCATCAAAATCTCATTCTTTATAAAAAATAGTCATATACAAATGCACTTCATTTGCAATGTTTGATGCACAATTTTTAATTTGTTGTTTTTACTTTCTTTTATTTTTACAAGAAATAAGTATTGGATTCATGAAAATTTTCACAAATTGCGGTTTTTGGAGGATTTACATGCTTTTGAAGTCAGAGATCCAAAAACATGTTTTTATATGTCTGTCTGTTAGTCTGTTTATCTGTCTGTCACTCTGAACTTAATGCATGGAATTTAATAAAAATATTGGTGCTGGGCTAGTTTTGGTGAAAATTGTTTAACAGGTGGCTCTGATATGCAGCATTTATCACGATTCAGATTCAAGTTCCTTTTTGAACTTATTTCTGGCAATTCTAATGCATTTTTCATAATGTATAGCATAGCAGGTGTAAATGTATGGTACTTTTTTTCATGTATTATTATATTGATTTAGTATGTATTAGCACATTTATACATTTAAGACAGAATTCTGGCGTAAACTTTTTTTTTTTTTTCAAAAATTTACTCTGTTAAATTTGTTGCCTAGAAATCTACTATTCTTTAAAAAGAATAAATTTTAAGTGTAGAGTAATGGTGATTTAAACGTAGATGCACACTTTGATAAAAATTTTTGTTTATATCAAAAGTTATTTCGGGACAAGAATTTTCTTACAGATTGGGTCGAGGCCGGAACTGATAATTAAGGTCCGTGAAGACCTAAGAAGAATGATTATCAATACCAGTTCGGTACGAAAAAAAAAGTTAGGTTCGGCCCTGTCTGATTCTTCATAATAAAGTATAGCCCAGGTTTCTAGATGTTCTCGACTCCTTAGCAAAAGAAAAGGCTGCACCCGGCCTAAGTGTCATGAATGAAAATAATCCCTTGCAGACCTCTACGTGAAGTATGTAAATTTTTAAACATAAGAACTTCCAATATTATGTTTGGTATTCGTTGTCTGAATTATATAAACATCGTAATAATAATAATAACTTGGATAGGGACGTGTGGCATCTGTCATTATTTAGAAGAAGAAAAAAAAAGTTAAGTAAAGAAAAGAAAAAAATAAGAAAAATCTAATGAAGCTCACATAATTATCTGTAAATTATTATTATTCTTATTATTATGAGCGCTGCTATTTATATTTCTGTACTTGGTACAAAGGAATGTTATTAGGCTACCGCTGACGATTTCAATTGAAAATTTTATATTTTTAGCCATAAATTCTCCAGAACAATGTGCCATTTTAGCTTGATTTGTGTTATTTGCAGTAAAATGAAAAATTCATCGTGTCCAAAAATTGAAATTGACTCATGAGCATTTTCGTGAGATCATTTTTTATAATTTTCGACATGGGTTATCGAGATAAGAATACTTCTATGAACTTAATTTTTTATACAGCGATAAAGCATCATCTTAAAACATAGTAAAAAACTAGTATAATGAATATTTTAATGTTCCATGTTCGTTCAAGGATGCATTGAGTGAAGGTCTATCAAAATCGGTTGTGGTGCTAGAAAATATTGATGTTGTGCCTGAACTGATGAAGCAAGATAGTAATGTGACATACCGTGAGATTGAGAAATCTTTGGACATTAGTATGACAGGCATCAATAAGATATTGCCTGAACATTTGGTAGTAAAAAATATTTATTCGTGTTGGAGCCCTCATAATCTAGTAACGCTCAAAAGAAAGCTTGTGTTGATTGGGGCAAGTAAATATTAAACAAATAAGTTCAAGGTTCATCAAAAGTTGTGTATAACTGTCAACTAACTCTAAGTTAGTGACTTAAAAAGTAATTTTAAATGAAACAGAGATGAACACAGTGAAAGCTGGTCTGGCAAAGGAGTGTAGAACGTGTTAAAATTAAAACAGAGTTCAAGTTGACATCAAGATTCTTTTATTTATGACTTCAAATGAAACAGCATAAAAGTGAACTTACGCACTTTGACAAACTTCATGACAGCAGAAAACTAACAGCGTTTTAACAAAGATGATATCAATAAAAGATTCGGAAAAAGACAATTAAAATAGATTAAAACCATTCATACTAACTAAACTGAAACTCCATGAACGATGGTAACTTTCGTGCTTTCAAGCTTCTTGATACATCGCGTCCTTCATAGCGAAGAAAGACGAAACTGTCTTGACATCGCAGGGCATATATACTCTGGCCGAAACGGCACGTGCTAACGTAAGCCAATGAGCAGCCGATATCGTTTTTGATATGCAAATATCAAAAACGATAAATTGATTAAGTTTGATTAAAAGAGACGTATGCTGCCATCTAGCGGGAAAAAGACTGCCGGTCAATTAAAATAATCGTATCATTCGATGTTACAAGAAAGCAAAAACACGCAGATTAAGTACGATGAAATTAACGAAATTTATTTTAGATAAAACGTAAATTAAAAGGTATTTAACGAGTGGAAATAAATTAGAAAAAGGTAAGTAATTATTATATTTAAGTAATTTAATAAAAGTGAAAGTGAATTTTGAATACTGTTGTAATAAATGTTGTGTAAACAAAGGAACTAGGAAACTATTAACTTAGGTTGAAATGAAGTATGCAAAAGGTAAGTTTATGGAGGCAATGAGAACAAGTTTGATGTTCCCATCAATGCCCCCCTCTCATTGCTTTATATAATAAGAGCTATCTGTATACAGAATAAAGCTCTCTAATAAAAGAAATCTCGAGTCAAAAAATTTTTTTTTTATGTTACTGTAAGTAAAAACATTAAAAATTTAAAAACGCGAATAACTAATTTTAAATTTAATTCTATCAAAATTTAACTATAAACAATTTAATTATCAATTCTCAAAAAGATTCTAAAAGAATCCAAAAAAAGCTTTTAAATTTTTCTAACAAGATAAAAAAAAAAAAAATGATCCAAAAATTTAAATTTCAAGATCTCCCCGTCTCAACAATCACTCACAACTCTTTTCTTTCACACAGTATGAATTTTACAATACAATGTGAAATACATTTTAGAATTACAAAAAGTTTTAGTATTTAAATACGTACCAAAAACACATTGCAATTTCCAATTTGGAAAATTACATAACAAAACTTCCTCCATCGATGAGTACCCTTGATCATCAAAAAAAAAAATTTTAACTTTATTCAAAAAAAATTATTAAGTCCATGAAAACTTTGAAGGCTATAACATATGGCGAGAGTACTTCCACTACAGAATTTGGAAAATGACCAAAAGACGACGGCACTTTCAAACTTGGTGATCACACCATACCTTGCTTCCATCACCTATCTTACATATCCATCAAAAATGAATATAAATCTCAGGTATTCATCATCACTCACTCAGTCTTCTGCCCGGAACAGAAAGCAAGCATACACAAAAATTGGTGATTCTAGATGCCTGGAAGTAAGAAAAATATATTAATAAAAAGAAATTAAAGACTTTAAATAAACTGCATTAGATATAATACCATCCGTAGGATGAACAAACCGTAGGCGCCATAGGCTGAAAAAGACTACGAAAATGGTTACCACAAAAACTGATGATCAAGGATGAGGAGGAAAAAAAATATTGTTGGTTATGAAAATTGAAATATGCACATGCACGTATGTATGCCATTTACAAAGCACAATTATTAAAACAATGTACAATCAAAATTTAGCTAAAACAATATGCAAGCAAATATTTAAAACAATTTGCAAGCAAATTTAGCTAAAACAATGTGCGAGCAAATATTTAAAACAATATGCAAGCAAATTCAGAAAATACCAACAATACAAAAAGATTATCAAAGTTGGTTGGTTGGTTATATAAGGTTTTATGGTGCAAGGTCCCTTTGGGGACATGCTGCGCCAAGACAAAGATAAAGTTAAAACATGTGTTTATGGATGAGTATGATTTAAAAATGCGACATCATTATGAGAACTAATATTGAAAGTATAAATAATACTAGCAAGTCATGGATAAAAACAATGTAAGTGTACAAAATAATGACATATATAAATAAAATTGTTTAAAACAGTCCACAGACCATAGTTAAAAAATAAAGTTATAATTAAAATGTGTAAACGTCAAAGTGATGATTGTTAAAATATAAACCATGTATAAGATGATACCTAAAAATACATAAAACAATTTGAAGCACACAGAAAGTTAAAAAAGTTATATCATTGAGGCTTGTATTCTTCGAATACGACATTTTCTTCGTCTTCACTCGAGTTGTATGATGCCGACTCCATAGCCTCTTCCACGTATGTATTCAATTGTCTTGGATCTTTGAGATTAGTAGTAGATGGGCTATGACATGATTTTCTCTGTTTTTTCTTCACAGTTTGCCACTGTGAAGAACCCCGAATAGTTTTATTCTCTTTAGTTTTCTGGATAGGTTTTACTGTTAGACTAGTTTTGGGTTTCTGGGAATTTGAAGCAGATGAAGCAGGTGTTTTCTCATTTTCAGGTTTGGTTAACTTTTTTATTTGACTTGATTTCTGCGATTGACTACACTCAAGGAACACCTAACTTGTCAATGGAGATTATACTAAGCGAGCCTGTTTACGACTTTGGCGACGTTAGGATTTCCATACTGGGAGATATAATGATAGTTTTGGCGCGCAGAAAATTCTTTTTCGGATTTAATTTATATTATTTGTTTACTGCGAAAGTATGTTCTTGGATCATCAGATTTAGCTGTTACTCGTTGGTTGGAGGAATAAATTTGCGCGATTTGATGTTACCAATTCTTTTGTTTTCCTATTTCATGAAGATTTTTTTTTTTATATTCCTGAAAGAATATCGGTTGCATTAATTGTAAATACTGTACTAAATTTTGACATCTGCGAATTCTGAATTTCTTCTATTCTCATGAGATTTAACGGGGTCTTTTGCATTCCGCGGCAATTTTCCGACATTATAAAAAATAAATCCGGTTTTAAACTTTTAGTACAATACAAAAAATGTTATAATTGTTCCGATAAAATTTATTCGGAATTAGTAAAATGATTTCTGAAATTTTTTATACAATTTTTGTAGCTTTTTCGTGTTTGTGCAATAATTTTAAAACAATGTAGAATTTTTTTTTATTATTATTCAGCTTTTTTTTTTTAAGTTTGTCATTTTTAATGGCATTTTTACTCCTTATTTTCTTGATTTGATGCTATTTTTCACATTACTAAAAGAAATCAGATTTACATCTTCCAACAGAATACAAATTTTTTTTTTTTTTTTATTTGTTGTATTTGAAATTCGTGAAATTTTTAAATCTCTCGCGTTTCATGCGAATTTTAACGGGCTTGGGCAATGTTGGGCAAAGAGAATTTGAATAAATATTACTCATAAAAAACAGATTTTTTCCCCCATAAAGTAGTAATTAGTAAATACATGATGTAAAAGAAAAATGTAATGAATATGATAGACACAAAATACATTTAGAATAAAGTTATTTCATAAAAAGAAGACAAAAATCCCTTTAGGGATACCGGCTGGGGAGGAGAAAAGAAGGGGTCACCGCCCCTCTCTGAATTTTGTAAAGGAATTTTAAACGAAACTTTCTTCATTTCTGATTGTTAAAAATGAAAAAAAAAATTTCCTTTGATTCCCCAATCCCTACCATGGCAAAGAATTTTTAATTATTTTTATTTAATTTTCTTTTTACATTCTCGTGTTCCCAATTTATCTTAAATGGGGATTTAAAAAAAAAATGTAAGTCCTTTTGGCATTTTTTTTTTTTTTTTTTTAAATGTTGATAGAAATCTATTTTTGAATATTTAATATTTCTTGAATGTTAATTTTGTGCATTGCTTCTGACTATGTTTAAAAATTGTCTTAAATGAAGACTTCGGTCATTATTTATTTATTATTTTTTATTTTAATTTAGCTTATTTTATATCTACTTTCTGTATCTGGCGAATGGGTGATAATTGACCTCAGCCATATAATGCAAAAAACAAAATATTTAAAAGTGTGAAAATGCAAATGAGACATAAGAAAATAACGTCCCCTTTGGTTTAACATTAAGTCACGTGTGACTTCATCTGTCGGGATGGAAGCCTTAAAACCCTAGTCCTTGCAGGTGAAGACACTCGGAAGCTAATGTTAATCCTACGGGGAGGTTTTTTTTTCTTATAGCTCGTTTGCATTTTGGCAATTTTAATATTTTTCTTTTTTGCATTAGATAGCTGAGATCCATCTCAACAACTCTCATTTTTTATTTTTTCGTTTTTGGTTGCAAGTATTTTTTATAAAGTTACTTTCACTTTCGAAACCGGTTACAAAAATGGAAGTGTCATTTAAAAAAAAAAAAATCGAAAAAAGTAAAAAAGGAGCGATGTAAAGATAAACCTCAGCTATCCATATTTGACAGGATTGATTATGGAAGCGATTTATAATCAAAATTAGTTTTCCATTTCTCGATAAATAAATTAGTAAATTAAAAATGATTTTAGTGACGTAACAGTCGCTTTTTCACCTTTCTGTCAGAAAAGGCATCTTGTGAAGTATGTGTTTTAGTGTTTTTTTTTTTTTTTTTTTTTTTTTCATATAATTTTATTTTTTGCTTTGCGCAAGGTCTGGTTCCTAAAAAGACTTTTTTTAGTCCTCACAAGGACTGTTATGTTAGTCATATGTATTTCTTTCTAACATTCTTGCCTATGTAGAAAGCTGTCTTTATGCGTATTTATGCAGAATAATATCTGTTTTTTGTAAGTCCTTTATTATTTAGTTCCTGATACGAAAGCTACATTATAATAATAATGTAAAATATTAAAATAATAATAATAGATTTTAAACGGCGCTGGGCAAGAAGCTCATACTAGAAATGAATACTAAATACCAAAAGGATGAGCAATACTTTATTATGAAGCCAAATAAAACGTTTTGTGAAAATGTTATTTTTAATAAAAATAAAATAATTATTATTTAGCATTATTCCATAATCTAATTATATCCTTAGAAATTCCATTCTAATTTCACATTCATTATGAATTTTGTCACAGAATTATAATATCACTTTTAAAAAATGCATGCCTATCAAAATAGAATAAAAACCACTTTTTTTTCTCACTGCGTTCTTAAGTAATTACAAATTTACATTTTTAAGCCACATTGAAAAAATTGTTTAAACATTTTATAATTCTGTAATTTATATGCAATTTCGTTTCCGTTTTATAATTTATTTGCAATTTCCTTTTTTGAGATGATTGATTGATCTAAAATTATATTTTAATTTTACTCATATTAACTCGCATTTAGGTATAAAATTAAAATATACATTCTGAATAATTGATGATTTTTTTCTTGTTTTTCAATCTAACATACTGTTGAAATATTAAATTTATACCACTGATTAAAAGATAAATTAATTTAACTTCCTATCAACTGTTCGTAATTAAAGTAGTAATGCCTTGTGTATGCAGAAACATGAAAATTATATCATGAATTGTCTATCCTCTAAGAAAATCGTAAAGAACTTCTTTCACTCGTTTTATTTATTTTTAAAGATAGTTATCCTTATTTTACATACTTCCATCAGCATGTTTAGCATGTACTTGAGGTGAAATTTTCCGAAAAATTCGAATCCATCGAAATTTTTATTCTATACTTAATAGTTTATAAAGTAAAACATTTGATTAGACATGAAAAATCGTCTTTCTCCAAAAATGACACGGGAATTTCATGTGGCATGTCACCCCTCTTTTCATCGCTATGGGGAGTAAGGGTTACTTCCTCATTTATTTCTACCGCCAAAAATCTCGCCAGAACTCTTATGCGCGAATATATACATTTACTTTAAATATTACTAGTATTTTCCATATATATGAGCATACAGTAGGTTAAATAGATTTTATTTAATCAGTCAATCGTTTTTCAATAGAAAAATCTAAAAAAAATCAAATTTAAAGTGTTTTTTCTTTAATATTTAGTAAGGAACTATTTCTTTGCGCGGACATACACATCTCTCCAGTATAATACCCATTGACAAGATAGCTTTGCCGTGACTTTAGTCCAGTATTCGATTTTTACAGGCTCTGATGAAGGTTTCCAAAGCACTAATTTTGGCAAAACTCTGGTAACAGCGGTAGCGTGGGCATCACAGGTCTTTTTCTTTATAATGTTAGATGTTTTTTCAGGAGAACAGCTTGGTGGAGAAGATGAAGATGATTCAGTTTGAGTACTTATGTGTCTTACAGGTTTAGATTGTTGCCTGAGTAAGCTAGAGTAAGTAACGCTGACAGATGGGGTTCTAGATTCGACAAGTTTACGGGCTTCAGGATGAGAGAGTTTTTGGGTAATTTTGACTGCAAGAATTTCCTTTTCACGGATCCAATTAGGACAAGAGCGAGAGTATGCTGAATGGTCACCCTTACAGTTAGCGCAGCGTTCAGAATTTTTGCATGATTTATCATTGTGGCCGACTTCTGCACAATGTGCACAGGTAACATTGCCACGACATTGGCCATTGTTATTGGTATGGCCATAACGCTGGCATTTAAAACATCTGAGAGGGTTTGGTATATATGGTCGGACTGGGCAGTTTAGATAGCCAGCTTTAATTCTTGTTGGCAATGTTGGACTATTGAAAGTTAGAATGATGTGTTTAGTAGGAATTATCTGCTGATTTCTACGGATGGTGATACGGCGAACATCAATGATATCTTGGTCTTTTAAATTTTCAAGGAGTTCATCTTTGGTGGAGTATAAAAGGTCAGGTTCGGATATTACACTGCGGCTCGTATTTAATGTTTTATGAGTTTGTACAGAAACAGAAAATGTGCCTATTGTGGAGCAATTAGAGAGAAATTGTGATTGTTTGGCTTCAGAAACCTCTACTAGCAAATCCCCAGATTGTAGTTTCTTGAGAGAATGACCATCTCCCAAGACAGACTGAAATGTTTTGGCAATGAGAAAAGGTGAAGTTTTTTTAAAGGAGCAATCGGAGTGACTATCAGTACGTTTAATGATAAAAAAGCAAGTAAAGGAAGAAGTCTGTAGGGTGATTCTCTGCAAATAGACCATTTTCATGTTAGGGATGAAAGAAAAAAAAATCAAGTCAGAAATTTCTAATTTTTGGTAACAAGATACTAGAAAAGGTATTTAACATTAAAAAAATAGCCGTCACTCTTAATATTAAGAAATACTATAATTCTTAGATCTTTACATTTTTATTAAAATGAGGGAATGATTAGAAAGTGAGGGAATGACAATTTTATACAAGAAAAAATTCACAGAACAACTCTAACAAAACTTTTCTCCTGAAAAATTATATCTACACCCTCTGCTATCGCAAGGCACTGGAGGTTCAATTTTTCTAACAATGTCACATAATGGGTAGTCATGAATGTCTTCTTTTGTAGGCCACTTAAACTTTCTATTGCCTGTTGGTTCCATAGCATTTACTTTGACTGTTTTGTCATCAATTTCCAATATTTCCCCAGGATACATTTCATTTTCATACTTCACAATTATCCAATCCAGGCATTTAAAAGGCCCTGTTAAATGAAATGTATTTAAGATTTTAACTATTATGTCACTAAAATTAAATTATGTCAAAGTTATGTCTTAAAATCTAAAAAAAAACTTACCCTCTGCATCTTTAACTTCTCGACTCTGATTTATTGATGAAATCTTTTTATATCCTTCACCTAAATGGAAGTGAGAACAAATTTTCTCTGGCAAACAGATGTTACAAGACAAAGATCTAAAAGAAAGATATTCCACAGCAGATGAATATGTAATTAGATGGACTTTTTGTGTTCCTTTGAATGTATTTATATCTTGATTATTTAAAAGATTATCTATTTCAGATATTTCTTCTACAGTAACCTCATTTATTTTTATTCCTGTGCATTTTATCTTCAGCACAGACATTAATTTTTCAAAGTTTTCTATATCATTACCTTCACCTACAACTCTATCGGCAGTCTGCTTCAAAATTGCTCCCACACCATCTGGAGCACCTTTTCTGTGACCTGCTTCATTATAATTCCAAGTAAAGTTGATATATTTGGCAGAAGAATTGATAAATGGTTAGAAATCAAATAGAAAATTGTTTTGTTCCAATATTGTGAACATGGTCCATCACTTAATATATGTACATTTTTGATCTGATTATTGATCTCCACAGCACACTTTAAAATTGATTTTAGATGAGCCCACACTGCTGCTGCATCATGCCTGAGAGATTTGCTCAAAGTACAAAAGGAATGTGGAATTAAAGAATCGCCATTTTTAGTATACATTATACCAGTATGAAAGTAATTTGCTGCCGATTTCCTCCAAAATGTACAGCTTGAATTTCTTCAGCAAATTTACAATTAAAGTTTTCACTGAAATCTATATGTAATAAGATAGAGTTTTGTGATAAATTTAACTTCATTTCCTTAACTGCTTCATATTGGTGAGCTATATTCCTGCTGTGTACTAGGAATGTTTTTAACTGAATGTTAAACTCATTCACAAGTTCTTTTAATGAAATTTCTAAACTCATTTTTTCTGGTTTCCTTGCTGATTTTTCTTTACCATTTACATAATAAACAACATTATTATATACCCATTTGCTTAAAAATATGCTTTTATTTTCATCAAATGTATTAAATTTTAGTACATAGTTTTTACAAGTATGACATTTTCTTAGCAAACAGTCCGATTTGTGGCGATCACAACAAATTTTATCAATAACATCTGTCACTGTGAAACAATCAATTAACTTCTCAAATTTAAGTTTATTAACAATAAACTCCATATTTGCATGTATAATACATTTTACTGTATTTCTGTCTGTTGCATTTTGTTTAATGATCCAAAATGGTTTAAGCTTGCAGAGTGATGATTATCCAATAAATAATGTAGCCTGTTTCGATTTGAAATTTTTTGTGCAAATTTTTTAATGTATCATTCATAAACCTTTTTTGACATTTGTCTTTATTTCTTGTTATACAATCTTTCTTTCCTGCACACAGCCGAGTGTTTTCATCATTGTTGAAAAAATCAACAATTTGTTTTTAATTAATGTGATATGAGATTCTTTTTTTGCCCCAGAATATTTTGTGAAACCATCTTTAATATAATTTTCGTATGTTTTAGAACTCTTATACTTCATAAAAGATAGATGCTGCTTAATTAGCCTATATTTTTTAGTAATTTTGCCTACTACCAATTTTGAAAACATTTGTTTTTTCTTATGTGAATGGCCTAAACTTTTGTAAGTTTCTGTGAGTTGAGCATTTAAAGCTTCGCCAAAAATTAATTTCTTCCTTAAAGCTTGAGAAACGCTTTATTTTCTTAGCCTTAATAACTTATTTACTTTGCTTCTAGGTGTTAATTGGATATCTTTTCTTGAGTTTGTATTTTTCAATCAATAAAATTTTGATTTATACTCATTTGCAATTTTTTGCTGCATATGTAATTGAAGTTTTAACGATTGTATTTCCTGTATTCTTTTTTCTCTATTTTTCTTTCTAATTTTTTTTCCCACTTTCTAATCTAGGTGTACTTTTAGAAGTAGATGGCAAAGTATTTAATTCATTATTTAATGTCTGTATTTCTGAAGTATTTGATACTTCCTTTTTTTTTTCTTCTATATTTTTCTGAATTTTTCTTCCATTTTTGCCTTTTTGCTTTCAGTTCTCGCCTAGTCATTTCAGAAACTGATTTTACTTGGCCTTTTTGTTTTTTCTTTAAATATTTCAGGCGCTCTTTCATTTGCATTTCATTTTTTGTCACAGGGTCCCTAATTAGTTTTTCCCTTCTTTTTTTTTTTTTTTTTGTCATATTCCTTTTTTTTCAACTTTACATCAACTTTCTTTTTGGCCATGATAACTATAAAAATAAATAAACATAATATAAATAAAAAAACTTATAAATCTTAATTTTAATTTATTATAGTATTTTTCTTACTTAAAATGTAAATAATTTAAACATTAAATTATTGAGCTAAACAAAATCTCCATCCATTAAAATTTGTAGTTGTTAGTAATACTTTATTCCAAAGTTGTTTTTTCTTCTAATATTTGACCCATATAGCCTGAATTATTTGAGAACTTAGTTTAAACTATTTTAATATTAATTAATCATTAATTGCTTTAAAAAGTAAGATAAAGCAACAACAATCTTTACTACTAGTTTTAAAAAATAATCTGAATCATCCCCTCACTTTAGCATCATTCCCTCATGTGAGGGAATGACCAGAGAGGGAATGATAAAATTAACATTATTAGCTTCTAAAATTTATACTCATAAATAAAATTAAAAAAACAATATGTATTCTTAAATTATCCCTTTAGGTAAAATTAAACCACCTATTAATACATTTTTAAATAATAATTTAACTTTAAATATTTAAATGAGGGAATGATATCATCTTAACACTTACCCAATCTGTTTATTTAATTCTTCCTTACACACTGAAGAACTTCTCCAAGATGGCTGAAAATTGTTTTACAGACAGGTAAGAACATGTGCTCAGTACATGTGCACCTGTCTCTATCTACAGCAGTGCCATCTAGCTGAAATAGCCTGAATAACTAATGAGTGAGGGAATGATTTGAAATATGAGTTGCAAACTTTATTATAAAATAAAAATCGCATGTGAAGACCAAAAAAATAATTTAATATATAGAAATAATACTTTATGTGATTATAATAAAAGACAAAAGTCAGACAAAATAAGTATAAATATTTCTGTAAGAAATGATTTTTTTTATTATTTTGGGTGGTGAGAGTTGCATGTGAGGGAATGATATTTCGAAGGTTTAAAATTTTTTTAACAATATATATTTTAATTAATGCATCAATTTTATGTGCTAATATTATAAAACCATCTTTAAACTACATGTTTAAAAAATATATATTAGGTTTTTCTGTTAAAAAAGTTTAAATATCCTCCAGTTTCATCATTATGGCCTATTTGCTGAGAATCACCCTGTACAGTTTGTTGCTCTCCACTAGAGAGAGAGATAGAAGGAAATGAAGTTTTTCCATCCATGATAAAAATAATAAAATTCGGACCCCGGCTGTACCACCCACTCTCGAGCCCAACAAGGGGATGCACATTCGTGCACCAGTGCTAACCAGGGTCTATACGGTCACAAGACAATCCTATGACAGTCTCCACCCTTAACGAGATGACTAGTAATTGCTCGCTCACTTGATCCCTAAAGCCAGTGACCAGTCAGCTGACCAGCCGATTGATGCATACGGGACCAATATGCACCTCCCGTCTACCTGAAGCAGAGGCCAAAGCAGTGTGTTGGTTTCCCTCAACTACCAGGATCCCCCTTTCCAGAGACACGGGTCACCATGCACGGCCAACATGTGGGTGATTTACAATTCTCCATGAGTCAATATACAGGATGATATCGACTCATACAGAATTGCCCTCACCTTCGGAAAGGAAACCACAGTGAGAGTGAAACAAAGATTAAAGGAAGACAAGAAGAGTAAGAGGAAAAGGAAGGGAGAAAGATCACTCAGGTGCCCTGGGGTTGTGAAGCCCGTGAATACCTAAAGAAGGTATCCCCCTGGGGGGAAGATTATCAAAGAGAAAATGGTACGCATTAAAAATTTACATGAAAAATGTAACTTAAGTTACAAAAATTGAATTTACAAACTTTAACAATTCATATTTGGTCAAGGGTTTAGTGAAAACATCTGCAACGACAAACACACCTAAAGAAGTGATTGTTGCGTTCAAAACGCATGTTTGGAGTTACCTCCATAGGAGTGGAAACAGTGCTTCGAAAACTAATTCAAATGGATGCAAAAGTGTATTGATCTTCATGGAAAATACTTTGAAAAACAATAAATTCAATATTGATCATAAATATGTTTTCATTACTAGGCCAGAAATATAAATAGCTACCCTCGTATTATTATTATTTTGCATACATACAAAGACGGTTTTTCTTTCTTTCTGTCTTTTTTTTTTTTGCTTTCTTTTTTATCCCATTTTTCGCTAAATACCATAAAGAAAAAATCTTGTTTAATTCCTTTTTCATCATCTATTTTTCTTTAGCCTCATTTGCTTGACCGCAGACGAGAAAGCGCTCATGTGACAGGTGACGCATTTTCATGCAGAAACCACCAACGTGAAAAAAATCTGTCGTTTGACATTGGCCTAAAAGTTACAGTTGTAAATTCATCTTACATAATATTTTATACATAAAGTATTACAATATATTGTTTTTTTTTATAAGGTGAATGGATATACATTTGCATTATTTGTCATGTTTACTTTACAGTTAATGCAAGAGTACTTTATAAACCATTATAATTATCCTGGTTTTAAGATCTAGAATAAATCTATCACTTTTTTTTTCCCACAATTTATTTTTGTTCTGATACATTTCACCTATATTAAAATTTTTAAAATCAGTTTTCTGTTTAATATTAAATCATGTAGACTCAAATTATGAAACAATATTTTCTTCACTTGTGTCAGAATCCAGATTCCATTAGCCTCTTCCACATAGTGGAGCAGCTGTTTGGGATTAATAAGTGATGAGCTAAAAAATGATTTTTTGTTTGTTTTTAAGAAGTTTGAGTTGATTTTCCTTGACTTTTTTTTTTTTTTCTATGTACATGTTTTTTGTTTATTTTTCTGCAATAGGGAAACATTTATACGTTTCATAGGTTTTCACAATTTGTAAAGACTCATGTGCAGTTTACTTTTTAGATAGATTCTAAGGTTTATGTGAATTACTAACCAAAAGGTAACTATGTACAATAGGATCATAATATTCTGTTTTAAAACCTTTTTGATAGTTTTGGCTGTAGTTCTAATTCAGTATAAGTGTTGTGCTAGCATTAAATTTTATATTAAGGAAATTTTTGTTTATAGTGCTGAATGATTGTGTTCCAGGAGACTTATTTAGTTGTAATGAGCCTACAGTTTGGGTGCTTACGTGCCTTACAAATTTTTATTGTTGCTTAAGTAGAGTAGAGTAAATCCTCAATAGCTAGGGTTCTGGATTTGACTAATTTCTCAAGTTTTAGGGTAAGAAAGTTAGAGCTATTTTAACAGCAAGTATTTCTTATTCCATATTAAATTTGAGCAAGAGTATATAGCATGGTAATTATTATTATTTACACAGCATTCAGCTTTTTCACAAAGTCTGCTGTTGCGGTCGAATTTTGCATAATGTGGACAAGTTACAAAACCAAAACAGTTAATGTAAGCAGAACAGTTTCATCAAATGAAAATAGCTTTTTAACCTAATAAGTCATTTTCAGTTGAAATGTCTCACTGATAAATTCAATTTTAAAAAGCTGGAAGTTTAATTTTACTGAAAATTATGTTGGTTATATTTATATCAATATAGTTTTTATTAAAGCAAGTGTATGCTACTTTTTATAACACACATTATATAATAAGACTACAAATAATTTAATATGAATAGAAAAAATTCTTCACTGGAACAAAAAAATAGGAGAAGAATAACATGTCGATGTCGATGTAATATAAGTTATAAATATAGCTGAATACCTTCCAAATAAGTAAGGTTTTTCGTAATTTAGTAAATCTTAATGTAACTATCATGTACTTTTGTTTATTTCCTCTAAGAAAGTCATTTGGAAACATTGACATTTGAAGCCCTTTCGCATCGCTACTTGAGTTCTAATTAAAGAAATTAAAAGTTAGCTGGTGACTGAAGATACCAAATATCTGTTCAGATAAGCAGCTTTATCAACAGGTATCATATCTTTCTTGATATTTAGTTCAAAAATGGATAACATTGTCAAAACTGTAGGAAGTTTGTAAGAATGATCAGGCTATAAAATAGGATTGAATATTTGGCAGATTTTTAATTAAAATAAATTAAAATGGGTATTATAATAAAACATCTTTGTTAATATTAGTTGGGGATAATGTAATGTCTTATTTTCTTATCCTTGTTATAAGTTGACTTCTGCTAAAGACTTATTTCAATATTCTCCCCCAATACATTGATTTTAAAACTTTGGAAACTTTTTCTAAAACTCTCTAAATGCAATCAAGAAAGTTCAGGTTATCAGGTGAGTCATTACAGGACTCGGGGAAATAACATTTTACCAACTACAGAGTTTCAAGCAAACAGTAGTCTACCCATTAATATCATTACCAATTAAACAATTCTAAATCTGCATATGTTTCATTAAGATCTCTGTGACTGTTTTAATTTAATTTTAAAACAGCACAAGACAATATTTTGTTCATATATGTGAATTTAAACATATCTTTATTGATCAAGAAATCTCTAAGAATGGGGTTTATATGGATATAAAAGGTGGTAATAATTTCAGTTTAAAATTGTTGCATTGAATGAGATACAAAAATGTGTCCTTTGTTTCTAATAATACTATTTTAGAGTAAATGAAAATCCAATTATGCAAATTAAAAATATAAAGAATTTACTCATACATCTTATACTATAATGCGAGCAAAAATTGTGTGTGTAAATTTTACCTCCAAAACGGCTCTAACGATTTTCGCAAAAATTTGGATTTTACCATTTTTGGGCACAAGAAGACCATTGGGATAGGTCACATTCGATTATTGGGTCATAATGGGCCAGGATCAAGCTATTTATATCTAGAGAACAGCTTGATCGATTTTAGGGAAATTTTGTATCGGATCGTGTTTTTGGCACGAAAAAACTATTAAGCTTCACATGTTCGAAAAATTTCAATTAGTGGACCATGTTTGGATCAAGCCATTTTTACCTAAAAAACGGCTCTAAAGATTTTGACCAAATTTCATATTTATCGTTTTGGGTTAGATAACATATTCGAGAAAATTTGGTTAGTGGGTCATTTTTGGGGTCATGCTATTTCTATCTAGAGATTTTATCATGCAATTTTGACTAAAAATTGCATTCTATGGTTTTTGGGCACAAGAAAAACATTGGGCTAGGTTACATGTTCGAGAAAAAAATAATGTCCGTACAAAAAAAATAATGATGGCTCAGCACCAAGCCTTGGGAAAAATCTGTTCTGTATAAATCCTGTTAAAAAATGAAAGATTGTTAAGGGGGGACTGTGGAGAGATGTTTAAGCATGATATAAGTGATGCCATCAGGCCCTGGAGCACATAGGCAACTGCCATGCAAACACTTTACAAGTTCTGATATAATAAAAGGTTGATTGTAGGAAAAAGAGTAATCGGAATTAAAATTAATCCGGATCATTTCAGTTTGTCTTTTGTATGTTAAAAATGGTTCTAGATATGCATTTGATTTTGAAATAGAAGCAAAAGTACTACCTATTGTCTCAGCTATGTTCTTAGGAGAAGTAATGGTTTGACCGTTAAATTTTAAAATGGTGATCTGATTATCAGAATACAGGCCCATGCAGTTTTTCAATACAGCTATGTACAGGAAACGATAGTGATATAAAAAGATACCTACATTTGAACGATAATTCGGCAATCAACAAAGATTATCGTTTTTACAAAATACATCCAATTTTAGAAAAATTGAATATTGCACTGCAACAATTTGGAATTTTTTCAGAAAACCTAACAATCAATGAAAGAATGGTACGCTATTTCGGCAGACATGGCTGTAAGATGTACATGAAAAATAAACCTGTAAAATTTGGATACAACTTATGGATGTTGACATCTTATAATGGATACCCCTTTAACATTATTCCCTATCAAGGTGCTGAGGAAAAGTGCAAGGAGCTGTTTTCTAAATGTGTTGTGGAAACTTTGCTCACTGTTGTGAAATATCCTAAGTTTCACAGGATATATATGGATAACTTTTTCACTTCACATGGGTTAATGGTTCGCATGCAACAGAAGGGCTTTTGTGCCACTGGCACTGTTTGAGATAACCGAATGGCAAAATGCCCTCTAATATCTTTGAAGTCATTAGCAAAAACTGAGAGAGGAACATCTGATGCATTGTTTGACGAAGCTAACAAAATTGACACTGTACGCTGGAATGATAACAGTGTAGTTTCATTATTAACAAATTTTGAAGCTACAAAAGTAAACGGCAAAGTACGTTGTCGTGTGAAAGGTGCCAGAAAGGATGTTGATGTACCATTCTGTATTACTTCTTACAATAAGTATAAAAATGGTGTAACTTATTCGACAATCATATGGAAAATTACTTTTGTTCTATTCTTGGAAAAAAATGGAATTGGCCACTTTTCATGAATTGCTTTGAGACCGCCCTCATCGCAGAATGAAAAATCGCAAAACTATTTTCTCCTGATGATGCACAAGATCTATGAGGAACAACATTAGACAAAGAGGTATGCTGCAGAATAATAAAGAACTTCTTCTGCTAAATAGTGAGCATGTGCTAGTGAAAAATCCAAATGGTCGTCAAAGATGATGTCAACTGAAATCATGCAATAAAAAACCTGTTACAATTTGTAACATGTGCAATGTTGGACTATGTAGAGGAATTCATCTACATAGTTGGAAGTCCTCTTGGACTTTGTTTTTTGGACTTCCATTCGTAAAACTCTTTACAATTTGCAAAATGTGAACTTTTAGACTCTGTAGAGACTTTTTTTCTGTCTTAACAAACAAAATAAAATTTTTTGTAAGGTAAGTCAACATTTTTTATTCTTTATTGTGTATCGGACCGTTGTCCTATTTATAGGACAGTATATTTTCAAAAAATATTAAATATTTTTAATTTTTTCTTTTTTATATGTGTAAATATCTTATACTGACCATGTTTTAAAAAAAATTACATTTTTCCTATGATTCCTTTAATCAGTGGTCCAATATGGGTTAAATAATTAAGAAATAAAATGTTAGGTTAATATTTAGTTTTAAAAATTTCAAATTCTTAATTCAAAAGATCAAAAATAATATTTGTTCAAATTTTACACATTAAATACAATTTTTAACATCATTCTCCATACATCGAATTTCTCTATATAACAAATTTTTTACTGGAACGGTGGATTTTGTTATATAGAGACTCGACTGTACTATTATTATTGTTTTGCAAAGCAATTCATTCCTTTTCGCAACTCATTGCATCTTCTGCTTTGTGCACAAATTTTGTTAGCTTCTTTGCAATTGGAGATTTAATTTACTACTTAAGTGTTTTGCTGGCTTCTAGTGTTGGTGTTTATTGTACAGTTCTGTATTTTAACTTCTTTCAAATGTATTTATTAGAGTTCTATGCTTGGCGATTTGTTCTTGACGTCATGTTTTTTTCTCTGGCTAGCAGTATAGCGAAGGTTTTTGTTTTGGCGGGAGGATTTGATCATTGGTGGACGATGCAGTTGGTTGGATTGATTGCTGCCCAAGTAGATGTTGACACAGACAATAAGCATATCACCTCTAAGTACCTTCAGATAAAACATTTTATCTTCTGTCATCCTTTTTAAAGTTAATCATTTTAAAACACTCTTTTCAGATTGAATAACTTTCAGTGTTTGCATTGACTTTTAGTGGTTGCAAAAGGTAACGATGAAGTACATGTGTTTTGCCCTCATGTACATTAGGGTTAACCAATTTTGTCATGCCTAAATATGCATACTCTTCATCCACCACTTTATTTAAAAATTGATTTTATGCAAGAAAACCTAATAATAAATGCATTTTGAATAATGTGAATATGACATGTATGTTATAAAATAAAATACTTTTTGGGAAAAAAGGAAAGCTTTTTTTTTAAACGTCCCTGCGTGTCACATTGCTCAGTAATTAGTGGAAGTAAAATCAATATTTATGAATCTCGAGGTTATATTGCTTCTTTCATTATATGTATATATATATGTATATATATATATATATATACAGTACAGCACCATTTATCTGGCATGGTTGGGGTCAGATGTATTCCGGATAACTAGTTTTTCCAGTTAACTGGTTGAGGATTAAAGCAGCATCCTTTTGATAAGTTTTGTGAAACATGTAGTTGTGGTATTACTTCAAATTTTAAATTGATTATTAGATTACTTGAACGAAAAATCTGATGCAAGTAAGATCAATTGTTAGAGTTTGAAAGAAGATAATGGGAATTCCTTGAATAAAAATTCTTCTATTTTCTTGGCATAAAAATGAAAACATCTATAATATTAAAATATGATTATATGCTTCTATTTCAAATACTAGATGCTGTTATCAAACTATACAATTGTTTCAAGCAATGTATTTGTTAAACTGATTGTGTATGGCACTTTTTTCTAAAAAAATTCTAACATCAGTCTATTAGAAATACCATTCCGGATAACTGGTTTTCCATTTAACTGGTTTCCGGATAAATGTTTCCATACTGTATACACTTAATTTTTTTTTATTATTATTATTAAACACAACACATTAGTGCTTTGTTTTTGGTAACCATGTATTTTAGTTACAACATCCAGCATGGTACTACTCTGCTGCTAAATTTAAAGGCAAATTTCCATATCACTAAAGAAACATTCACCTTTCTGTGCAGCACATTGAGCTGTGTAAGTCGACAAGACACTTAACTCAAAGTAATTATCTTAGTGGAAAAGAGAGTTGTCCTAGCTCTATATAAACTTGCTTCTTCTGGTGAATACAGGTCTATAGCCAAGGTTTTTGGAGTTGGCAGATCAACAGTATGTGAAGGTCTCCATGAGGTGGTAAAAGAAATTAAAGAACAATTTAGGAACGAATTTATACAGTTTCCAATAACTAGAGAAACAAATCAGGACTGTGTTTCAGGATTTGAACATTATTGGCAATCAATGTGTTGGGAGCATCGATGGATGCCCTCTAAAGAATAAGCAGCATTTGCTTATTACAACTATAAAATATGGTGTATTGTCATTCTTTTGGCTGTGTGTGATTATGCCTATAGATTTATGTACATAAAAGTTGGATCACTGGGTAAGAAAAATGATGGGTACATTTATAAAAATTCATCGGTATTCCAAATTATAAATACAAACAAATAAAATATACATTGGGATCTACAAGAGTTCCACCGTGTCTGATTAGCGACTCAGCTTTCCCATTATCTAATCATCTGATTAAGCCATACCCTGAGTCATCCAAAATATTACTGGAACAAAGAAAGATATTTAAATTTTTGTTTCTCTCATGCAGGAGAGCATACAAACGCTTTTGCAAGGCTGCCAACTACTACGCCTATTTAAAGTCAAACATATTAGAAACAGAAATTTTAGTAAATAATTAAGAATATCTATTGTAATGCATAACATTGAATATATTTGCTATACATTTTACAAAAACATTTTTGTGGTTCCAAACATGTTTATAAGATTTAAATAGGCGTAGAAGTTGGCAGCTCTGCTTTTGGCCAGCTTAAAGCACGTTTCAGAATACTGAACATATTAGAAGTGGAACTGCACAATACTGTTCCTGTTATCAAAGCATACTGTATATTGAACAATAAGTGTGAATCATTGGGAGATAAAATTGATGCAACTGGCCAAACATATGGTGACAATTTAGATGATCGAATATGAGTGAATGGAAAAAAGGCATGGATGCAAGTTTGAAATTTTGCCAAGACTAAAAATATTTTCATCCTCTCCCCCCCCCCCCCCCCCCCCCATTGAGTGAGACATACGCACACACGTAACTTGTGGGTTTTTTTTCCACGACCTTATGACAAAATTCGTTTTTTCCAAATCTTTAGCAAAAGTTTGCGATTTTTCTATGGTTTGTAGCCAAAATTTGTGATTTTTTGACGAAATCCACGTATTTTATACGATTTTTTGACAAAATTCGCACCTCTTTTGCAATCCTTTGACAGAAATCACATGTGTTTCGTGATCTTTTGTCAGAAATCGTGTACGTTTTGCAATCTTTTGAAAGAAATTGCGTCTACTTCACGATCTTTTGACAGAAACAGTCTTTTTCGTGTTCCTTTGACAGGAATTGTTTTTTTCTGCAAACTTTTGATAGGAAGCATTTCTATTTCGCTTTCTTTGATAGAGGTGGCATGTTTTTCGATGTCCTTTGATGGAATTAGCATGTTATTCGCAATCTTTCAGCAGAAATAGCATGTTTTTCGCAATTATTGGACAGAAATAGGGCGTTTTTTGCGATATTTCGACAAGAATCGCGTTTTTTCTGCAAGTTTTTGACGGAAAGCATGTCTGTGGAAGAACCACATTTTTATTAAGTTTTTTCCATCATTTTTCATTAAGTATAGTAAGTTTTCATTTTTTATGTTAAGGCCCTACATCAGTAACGCTCCGAGATAGAACGGCTAATGTTATTTCAATGGAAGAAATTTATCGCTTTCATTCCTTTGCATTTTGCTCAAATTTAATAATTTTTGTTGTTTTGAAAACATGTAGGTTTAAACTATGCACTTCATTCTGAAATTTTATTTCTTTTTTTAATTTTAAGGCGATACAAGTGCGTTATTTTATAGTCTTTAAAATTCACCTTTAATGTCTTATTACGAAAAATCTGTTTGACATTTTAAAATTTGGTAAAACAGCATGCAGAGTTTAATTATTTAGCTTTCAGAAAATGTTTTTTATTTTGATTTTTACAAAAATTTAATCTATGATATTTGTATAAAAAGTTGAAATACTTTGATTTAAAATAGTCGAAAATGGTGTTTAACTCCGCCTTTAAGGGAGACGCCTTAAAAGTAATTAGGGTGAAAGATGATATGGGTTTACCTCCAGGGAGTCTTACAGGGACGAAGGTGTAAAATCTTGCCTGTGGCTATTAGTAAAATGTTGTTTGCTGGTTTAGGATAAAAAAATAAAAACATCCTTTCCTGAATGCATGATAGTTCGATCAGAAATGAATTTCAGAAATGATGTAAATACATGTTGATTTCAAAAAGTTTGTTTAATTAGGCATTCAATCTCAAATGTACTTTAAAAGCATTATTGATTTCGAATAAAAACACATTTAACATTTTTATTATTTTTCTTCCATATATTTGAAGTTTAATTTCCAAAAAAGATTCTTTAATTGCGGACAACATCAAAAAGAAATATTCGTTAATTTATAAAAAATAATAGAATTAACTTTTTGTCATCTGCAGACGACAAAGGGAAAAGAAGAAAGGGCAGAAAGAAAATAACAATGGTTCTGACATTAAAAATGAATAGATATATTCGCGAATAAATACATTTGTATTAAATTTTTCTTATCATTCTTTTAGACAATTCTTAATGAATTAGTTTAAATGTTCCTTTTCATAAATATTTCTATTTTAACCCTTTAACATTCAGTGATCCCACGTTGGGATCACCAATCTTTACCGTTCCGCAAAGTGCTAATTTTCACACTAAATGCATCAAAATTCAGTTTAAAGATTACTTTTAACTATGTTTTTCAATACTAGATGGCAGCACTACACATATAATTTGATCTAAAGCTACTGTATATATTTTTTGAAAACCCACATTTTTGAATGAAATATTTCAGATTTTTTTGGGGTTATAAAAAAGTTCGTTTGCAAAAACAAAACAATGCTATTATATTGGCTATAGATCAATCTACTTAGACTATTTTAGTTTTAAATTTTTACTTTCATAGTTCTCGAATAAACAATGTTTGAATATGAGGTGCACCCGACCCGGGATCACTGAACGTTTGCGGACATGGGCAGTTTCATTACCGCTTCCCAGCATACGGTATCATATTTCACTTGCACGGCTGCGAGCACAGCTGTGTTTCCAAGTTTTGTTTTTGTCGGTGAGCTTAGGTCTTCTAAGGAATGTTTTTGCATGTGTGGGGAGGATTTGGGGAATGTCAAGGGGTGAAGAGAAGAAATTTTACCAGTTCACTCTTAGATATTCTCTGGAGTGGGTGTCTTATTTTTTCGTTACTTGAGTTTTCTCATAGTAAATTGCAATTAAATTTTTTTTTGTGCGAGATTTTTCTTAAAATGTCTGGAAAAGGGCTCAGCATTTCTGAAGCACTCAGAATTCTAAATGAATTGCCTGATGATGTTTCAGAATTTACGGATTCTAGTAGTAATACAGAAGAATATTACTCGAAATCAAGAGATATTTCGGATGATGAAGATATTGGCACCGACGAAGATGGGGATGCCCCTTCATTACCAGGAACATCTGCAGAGCAGGATGTAATATGGCATTTAAAGAAAATTATGCATAAATCTATTCCTGCTTTTACATCTCCAACTGGGCCAAGTGAGGATATGTGGGAGCTGCCAGAAAAAACACCCATAGAAGTTTTTTTAACAATTTTCTCTATTGGATTTATGAAAGAAATAGTCTTTCAGACTAATTTATATGCCACACAAAGTGAGAAGCCATATGCTCCATTAACTTTAGAGGAACTGTACATATTCTTGGGTATAAATCTGCTAATGGGCATAAAAAAGATGCCCAGTTATGCAGACTATTGGGCAAATGAAGAAGCCCTAAATGATTCATTTGTTTCGAGTCGCATGTCATTCAGACGATTTAAATGGATCCTTTCAAATTTGCATTTGAATGACAATACTTTGGAACCGAAAAGGGGAGATGAAAATTTCGATAAGTTGTATAAAGTGCGTCCTCTTCTTACCCATCTCTCTGAAAGATTTTTAAACGTGTTTCATCCAAGTGAAAATCAATCAATAGACGAATCTATGATTAAATTCAAAGGAAGAAGCACAATTAAACAATACATGCCCAAAAAACCGATAAAACGAGGTTTCAAAGTGTGGATGAGGTGCAACGATAGTGGCTTTGCATCTCAGTTTGAGATATACTCTGGAAAGAGAGAAGTTGTGGAAAAACACCTTGGAGAGAATGTTGTCAAAAGACTAACGGAAAGCCTTTATGGGAAAAACCACAAACTTTTCATGGATAACTTTTTCACCACGTATGAACTCTTTCGTTTCTTAGAAACAAAAAATATTTATTCATGTGGCACTGTTATCTTAAGTCGCAAAAATATGCCGAAGACACTGATTGCCCAAGATAAAAATTTAAAAAGAGGAGAGTTCGACTGGGCCGTTAGCAACGATAACATTATTTGCCTCAAATGGAAAGACAAACGGTGTGTTTCCATTTTATCCTCACTTCCTGATGCTGTGGAAAGAATCGAAACAGAAAGAAGAGAAAGGGATGGCAAAGTAATTAAAATAAATTGTCCGAAAGCAATTTCAACATACAATAAAAATATGGGCTTTGTGGACAATTTTGATCATATGAAGTCTCTCTATGAAATAGATCGCAAAACCAGAAAATGGTGGCATCGGATCTTCTTTCATTTCTTAGATGTAGCTGTAGTAAACAGCTACATACTACATAAAATATTAACTAATAATGAAATTCGCAGGGGTAAAGATTTTAGACTAAATCTTCTGTATTCTTTATGTTCTATGGGCACTTCAAAAATACCAAAGCCACTATCACCTCTAGATGCTTCAGCAGCTCCTCCATATAAACTCAAGGTATCAAAAGAGAAGAGATACAGAAACGTGGAACACATACCAATTAAATGCACAAGAAGAAGATGTGCCTATTGTAGCACGAAGAAAAATCCCCATCGCTCTCGCTACATGTGCAAAACATGCAATGTAGGACTGTGTTTCCTGAAGTCAGGAAGCAGTTGTTTTGAAAAATATCATTCAGAAAAATGAGTGAAAATAACATATATTTGTAAATAGTGTAAATATGATGTAATGTAAATATGATATAATCCAGATTTTTTTTTTTTTTTGGGGGGGGGGATGGGGTGCAAAGTAGCAGGCCTCCTCGTGGTGCACCCTGGGTAAAGCTAAATCTGCTACAGAGATCAGCTTTGGGCAGTTCACAGATGTCTTTATTGTATTGTGTGCTTCACAGCAATGCTCGGTCCGTCGCAAGTGAAAGCGCTAGTCAGTCAGTGATCCCACGGTGGGCTCACCCACAAAATTAAAACGGTAAGTGGAATGTTTATAAAAATTTATATCTATACTCCTCTAGACCTCAATAGACAGCCTACAAATTTTTATGTTGAAATTCAAAGTTTAAAGAGTAGTGTTCTTTTAAGGGTTAATCAATAAAAGTTTGCAGTATACCCACTATAAAATATAAAGTAATTATTATGCAATTCATGATTAAATTGGATAACACTAATTTAAAAGATAGAAATATATTTATTTTGACACTTCTATCGAAAATTATGACTAATTTACAATACTTTAGAAAATATATTCTGTTGCGGTAAAATTCACATCCGTAAATGATATATTTATGGTTTATTGTATATAAATTGTCTTTCCTTTGTTTTTCCCTTTCAGAAAGATAAACGAATGATTTTTAAAGTTCTTATACTATTTTAACTAAATAATACGCATATATTCCAAAGCCTGTCTCAGTCTAACTGATCTAAGTTTTAGAATAGCGGTTTTTTCAGTCACGCAAAAAGACAAACAACTCAATTATACTAAACCTAAGATACCATATTTTCATTCCAATTTTTAATTATTTTTTTTCTGCATAGTATAGCTGACGATGGTTTGTATAGAGGCCGCATTTTACTTTTTTCGATACTGATTGTAGATTTTAAATATGAGGATAATATCACTTTTGAAAACGGTTCCGAAAATGAAACTGTCCTGTAAAGAAAATTAAAAAAGTAGAAAAAGGCCTTTGAAGAGATCGCTCTGAGCTATTAAAGGGGAAAAATATTAAAATACAGACGAGACTTATTTATAAATTTCGACCGTTGGATTATCGTCGAAAGAATTATCATAAGCTAGTAAATTGTTTCGTTTGATTAAAGTTATATATATATATATATATATATATATACCAGTAAAATAAATCGAAAAAATAGAAAATGGTCATATATATATATATATATATATATGTAAGAAAATACAAAAAATCAGACCTATTTATTAGTTTTTTAATAAATCGCCCCTCAATGTGGATACGGGCCCCATGACTAATAATCACGGGTTTTACAGGGCAACAAGAAACCTAAGTTTATCGTATTAATTTAAGTAAAACACATGGACTTTTTAACTGGCAACCCGCGGGAGATGAGAGATTTCCATTATACATCTACGCACTTGGTCTCCAGAACTCATGATGTAAAGACTTGCGAAAAGATTTTTCTATGTTTTAAATAAATCGTAATTAAAACTCATCCCCTTGAAGTCTGTCGTTTCCTGAAAATGCGACAGTTCTTCATAGTCGGCAGTATGATACCTAGTGCGGGAAAATAATCGACGAAATATGAACATCATTAAAAATACCAGACCCACAAAGGAAAGCAAAGACAGTGGTCATTCTGACTCCAAACATCGAAAGAGGCCCTGAAAAGGAGCTAATGTCTTGTCATGAGTTATCATCCAGCAAACGTATTCCATATTGGAATACTTAGATGCTATTTTCTACTCGGCCGGGCTTTGCCGCATCCTGGACACTGGATTTCTTCTTGAGCGGGACTTCAACTATCGCGCCGTTCGTCCCCCCTCCTGCCTGCTGTCGTGCCATGAATTACTTCGGCCGGTCTCTCCGAATTTGTGATTTATTTTTGTTTGTGTTCATCTGGTTTCATCGAAGTGTGGTGCCGTATGTGTTTATTCTTCTATGGTGATAATGAGAGCAATGTTATCAGCAAAAATGTCGGGTACTTTGTGTTTTATTTCCAATAAAATGTTTGAATGCAGTCATCGAGTCATCATGAAACGCGTAAATCTTTTCGATTTCAACAGTTCTGTTCGCTTTCTAGTGATTCATCAATAATCTTCAAATAGTGTTCCTGTAATCGCTTCGTTATTTATTGAAAGAAAAACTCGTGTTGCGTGAATTTATTCGACATCTATTACATGAGTATACTCAAGGGGTGGTACAGTGATTTATGATTAAAGGAATGTTTAATTTATAATATGTGAGCTCACAAGTGTACACTATTTTATTTATTTATTTATTTGTTTATATTAGTGCGCATGTTTTTTTTTTCCCCTAATTCCTTGATTATAAAACTAATTGATTAAGGTAAGTAATATATCTCTAGTGTTATTGTTTTTATTACTTCTACAAACCATGGTTTTAAGGTGTAATTATATTTTAAATTGAAAGAAAAAAATGGATATCCATATTTACGTCTAATTATTTTATATAAATAATTCTTTTTATTTATTTCATTTCACAATTCTATGCAGATGCTTGTATTATGTTGATATTATTATTATTTTTTGAAGGTCATTTAGAATTTGTTTATATTTAGATTTTTAAGAAGTTGTCATAAAATTAATTTAAAATGGAAGCTATTAAAAAACAAAAAACTGTTCTTAAGGGAAAAATCACTCGCATAAAAAATATTATAAATCCCAAAATTGATAATGAAACTGTAACTCTTGAAGAGTTAGATTTATATGGTAAACAGGTTCAGGATATTGAAACCGAATTAAATAAACTCCATGAAAATGCCATTCTTCAGAGCGATGCATCGGAAACTGATCCTATAATTGATGAATATAATGAGATTGCACTTAAATTAGACAATTTAAACATAGCAATAAATACATCACGTAATAAGTTAACTAAAAGTTTAAACATTCACGAGGGTGGTTCAGAAAGTCTAAATAAAACTACTGGTAATGTTTGTGTAAAAACTGTTAATCTTCCAAAATTTGAATTAAAACCTTTTCACGGAGAAGCTGATCAATGGCTTTCTTTTAAAGAGATTTTTCTTACAACTATAGATCAAAATTTGGAGTTGGGGGGCGTCTCAAAATTGCAATATCTACTGGCTAGTGTAAAGGGTCCTGCTCATAAATTAATTTCTGGATTTCCTCTCTCGGAAGCCAATTATAAAAATGCATGGGACACTCTCTGCACTCGCTATGATAAAACTAGAGATTTAGCCATAGCACAAATAAGTAAGTTATACAATTTAAAAAACATGAAAAATTGCCCCTCTTCCTCTAAAGTTATTTTTGACATAATAGATACTTGTAATGAGTCACTTCGAATTCTAGAGTCTTTGAATTTGACTCAAAATGCTTTGGTGGATAACATGATAATTTACACTATAATTCAAAAACTAAGTGATAATCTAAAAGAACGATGGGAGCTCTCTCTTACTCATAATGATATGCCTAGTCTCACGGAATTTTTAAAATTTTTAGAGACTCATGCCAAAAGTATGCTAGCGTTGGAGAATCCAACTAAAACAGATGTAAGAAATGCAAATTATTCCCGAGATTCTTCCGATAGATATAAATTCCCCAAAAATCAAGAAAATGCTAAATGCGGTGTTTGTCTTGAATCGCATGCCACCCATACCTGCAGAAAATTAACAAATATGCCCTTAGATAACCGTTGGAGAACTGTCCAACTAAACAAACTATGTATCAATTGTTTGCGTGGTGGCCACTTTTCAAATAAATGTCCCTCCAAGATGAATTGTAAAAATTGCTATCGAAGACATCATACTTTACTCCATAAATATGATGTTCAGGGCAATACAGGGACAACAATGAACCCCAACTTGACAACCCACAGCAATCAATTTCAATCACAAAATGCCCATGGGTATTCCCCTGATCAAGGAATACCCCATAATGCTTTATGACGGTTTATAGTCCCGGGGTACATCACATATAGGAATTACGATAATCATACGTATCCAAAAACTTGTCATGAGGTTCAAATACCATTTTTATTGGATAGCGGAAGTACCCTTTCACTTATTCCAGAAAACTTAGTTGCAGCTTTGGATATGACGTCTATTCAAAGCTGTCATCCTCTTAATGTTAATCAAACCCAAGGAGAAGTTCAGATTTCTGAAAAACTTCACGTACCCCTCAAAATAGGAAATATCAGGCAAAATAGCACCTTATACCTAGTTAGGTCATTCTTGCCATATGCGATACTGGGAACTCCAGAATTACAAAAATTCCATATATCGATGGACTTTTACTCGAATATTCTGACTCAGGATAGAGTCATTCTTAAGCATGATCAAAATATTTTCAATCAAATTTCTCAGGAAAACTCATTTAACCATACTTTAACTTTAACGGATGATATGAATTGCAAGAAGCCGCTTCGTTCTCCTTCCAAATCAAATCAAGAAAGTTTGTCGCAACAAGGACAATGTTATCTTGATACTCAAATTCTCTCGGATTATGATGACAAAAGTTTTAGTCATTGTACTACTGAAGAGAAATCACAGTTGGAAGGGCTTCTAAGCGACTTCAAGGATATTTTTGCGCGCAATAGATATGACGTAGGTAGAGTCAGATGGGAACCTCAGAGGGTAACTCTCACCTCGGAACTTCCTATCTCGCTTCGACCTTACCGTGCATCTCCTAGGGACAATGAAGAAATTCAAAAACAAATACAAGAATTACTGGAAGCTAAACTTATTAAAGAGTCCTGCAGTCCTTATTCCTCTCCCGTCACTCTGGCATATAAAAAAGGAGAAGGTAAAACGCGTCTCTGTATTGATTACAGAAAAATCAATGCCATTTGTAAGACTGACTCGGAACCATTGCCCCGTATAGATTGGCTTTTGGACAGTGATAGAAATTGGGAGATAAAAGGTAGGCGTCAAATGACGACTACTGTAAAAATCTTAGGCGTCAAATTAAAATTTTTAGTTGCAGTTTCTAAAATTCATATTAATATTACTGTAATACTATATTTAATTTTGGAGTGATTCTGAAAAAAAGAAAATTTTTGAAATTTATGTAAAATTTTCTAAGGTTACAACAGAAACGGGAAAAATTCGCTCTCATTACTGTTTTTTTTTTTTTGTTTGTTTTTTTTTTTTGTTTTTTTTTGTGGAAGGGGGGATTCACACCCCTTTTACGAAATTTGTGGTTTTTGCTATTTTTCGATAAAACTTGCCGTTTTCTCGCATTCTTTCGATGAAATTTGCCGTTTTTTCACGATCTTTCGACGAAATTTGCCACTTCTTTTGCGATCTTTCGACGAAACTGGCCGTTTTTTGCAATTTTTTGACGAAACTTGACGATTTTTTCGTGATTTTTTAAACTTGTCGTTTTCTTATTGATCTTTTGACGAAACTTGCCAGCTTTTTGCGATCTTTAATGAAATTTGCCGTTTTTGCGACCTTTTGACAAACGTTGTCGTGTTCTTTCACGATCTTTTGACGAAATTATCCGCTCTTTTTTTGATCTTTCGACAAAACTGGCCGTTTTTTTTTGCGATTTTTTTACGAAACTTGCCGTTTTTTCGCGATCTTTCGACGAAACTTGCGGTTTTTTCGCGATCTTTTGACAAAACTTCCCGCCTTTTTGCAAAATATTTTGAAGATATTTGCCATTTTTGCGGCCTTTTGACAAATTTTGCCGTGTTTTTCGCGTGTTTTATGAAACCTGCCGATTTTTTTTTGCCATTTTCTGACGAAACGTGCCTTTTTTTCGCGACTTTTTGAAGAAACTTGCCGTTTTTTTACAATTTTTTTAAGAAACTTGCCGGTTTATTCGTGACCTTTTGATGAAACTTGTCGGTTTTTTGAAGAAATTTGCCTATTTTGCGATTTTTAGACAAACTTTGCCGTGTTTTTTCGCGAATTTTCGATGAAACTTGCCGGTTTTTTCGTGATTTTTTGACAAAACTTGCCGTTTTTTTTCGCGATCTTTTGAAGAAACTTGTTTTTTTTTCGCGATCCTTTGACGAAAGTTGTCTTTTTTTAATCTTTTGACGAGCTTTGCATGTTTTTTCGCGATCTGTTAACGAAATTTGTTGTTTTTCGCGACTGTTTCTCGAAATTCGCGATGTTTTTTAGTTCCGAATTTTCAGACTAGACCATTTTTTTTAATTTTTGGAACTGAATGTCTAATAAATATTTTTTAAAAAGCTAGGCGTCAAATTTGACGACCGAGAATAATTTTGTAGTCGTCAAATTCAATTTTTTAGTTGCATTTGACGACTAACGACCGCTAATTTCTAACACTGCTTTTGGACAGACTTGTCAATGCCAAATATTTTTCCACGCTAGATTTAGCCTCTGGCTACTGGCATATACCACTTCATCCTTCAGACACAGAGAAGTTGGCCTTTGCAACCAATCAAGGTCTTTATGAGTGGTTGGTTCTTCCTTTTGGTTATAAAAATGCCCCTGCCCAATTTGCAAGAGCTCTTCGAAGAATCCTAGATAAACATAAAGTTAATTTTGCTACCAATTATTTTGATGATTTTATAGTTTATTCCGATTCCTATGCCGAGCATATGGATCACCTTAAAACTATATTTAACATTTGCCGTCAAGAAAATTTAAAATTAAAATTTTCCAAATGTAACTTTGCTAAATCTCAAATTGACTTCCTCGGTTATGAAATTAGTAACGGCCAAATAAAACCAGACAATGCTAACACCGAAACTATTAAAAAATTAATCCCTCCAAAAAACGTTAAAGAATTGCAAAGGTTCCTTGGTTCTGTAAACGTATACCACAAATTCATAAACAAGTACGCTAAAATTAGAGCCCCTCTAAATAAATTGTTAAAGAAAGATGCTCCTTGGGAATGGTCAGATGCCTGTCAACAATCATTTGAATTGCTTAAAAACGCATTAATTTCTAGGTCTATTTTAAAATTATTCAATCCTAACCTCCCATGCCATGTCTATACTGATGCCTCAAAGGAAGCCGTAGGTGCTGTCTTAAAACAAATGGATGAAAAAGGGAACTTACATCCCATTGCGTTCCACTCGAGACAATTAAGGCCCTACGAGCAAAATTACGCTATCACAGAACTGGAATGTCTAGCAATAATCGATGCCCTTGACAAATTCCATTATTATCTTCACGGAAAACCTTTTACAATACATACTGACCATGCCTCCTTAGTATGGCTTAAGAAGGTGAAGCATTTAACAGGTAGGTTATTCAGATGGTCATTAAAATTAAGTATGTATGATTATACTGTAAAATATAACAAAGGATCCACCAATTTTGAAGCAGACATGCTTTCAAGAAATCCCACTTTTTCTGTAAATCCCCATATTCATTTATTAACGTCAGATGAAATTAAAGAACACCAACAATTAGATAATATAACAGGGCCTAAATTTCAAAAAGTTAATGACATTGTAATAATTCGCAAAAAGGGTTTTCAAAAAATTGTAGTACCATTCTCCTTGAGAGAGAAATTACTAATAAATACCCATTCACAATTTGGCCATCCCGGGATCCAAAAAATGCTAAATTTAATTTCCCCACAATACTACTGGAGCAGCATGACGCACGATATCACACAATTTGTCAAGCATTGTGAGGTCTGCCAACTGAACAAAAAATCACACCAACCAAAATTTGGTCTTCTGGAGGCATTACCACCTGCAGAATTACCTTTCGATATAATTTCATTAGATTCAGTAGGAGGTTTTAACTACTATAATTCATCTAAAAGGTATATGCACATAGCTATTGATCACGCTACTCGTTATGTTTGGGGTTTTGCATCTAAAAATGTTACAACTGAAGTCTACATTAATATTCTTAAACAGATTTTTTGTATTCAACTTCCCAAGAAAATTTTAACGGATAGAAATCCTGCGTTTACAGCGTCTAAACTTCGTAAATGGGTACATAAACAGAATGTAAAAAAATTACTTACTTCTTCTCATAGACCACAGTGTAATGGGAAAAATGAGCGTGTGAATCAGTCAATTTGCACCCGACTAAGACTTAAAGTAAATTCTACCCCTTCAAACGTCCCATGGCCCAAAATTCTGCAGGAAGTAATTAATGAGTACAATAACACACCTCATTCAGTAACCAAGTACCCTCCTACATACTTAATGTTCGGCCAATTACCTTATCCATCAGTATTAGGCAATGAAAATTATTATCCCCCTGTAGAGGAAGCCAGAAAAGAGGCTTTCCAAAGAACAAGTGAACATCACTTGAAAAATAAAGTCAGGTATGATTTAAAGTTTGTGGAAGCGCCTTTTAAACCTGGTGACCTTGTCATAGTGGAAGAATTTCACTATCCGAATACTCGGAAGTTAAGTCCGCCTTTTTCTGGTCCATATCAAATTATGGAAAAATTATCCAATGTAAGTTTCAAAATAAATAAGCCTAACTGGCTTACAAAAAAGGATTATGAAGTAATACACGCTTCCAAACTAAGATACTTTTTTCCTAGTAATCAATTTAAACTACTTACACCAACAAACTGAAATAGTTGGTATCATATGAACTGATATTATATTATATCTGATCTCGTTTTGAATTATAATGAATACTTGGAATTTTATTACCATTTTGATTTATTATGAATACTTGAATTTTAAATTATTTTTGCATTATTGTGAACATTATGTTATGTGTGAAAGTAGTATTTCTTGAACTATGTCAGGACAGTTCCATACAAAATTGAAAATGTAAATAACATTGGACTTTTCAGAATCCATCTGCAACATATTTCTTATTTTGATTATCTTATTCTATGTATAATATTTACTGAGTGTTTTGCATTTATTAATACAATTGTTTTTATCATGTTCAATGGCGTATAATGGTACATTTTATAATAGTGTTGTTTTTAGATATGATATTTGTACATATTTTATTATTGTTATTCTATTATTTGTTAAGTATACGAAAGAAATAACTCATCTCCCATTAGCTCACTTAATGTAAAAATTGTTTACCCTTTTCAGGTGAGTATCCTGGATGGAAGCCGGCCCATCCCCGGAGACTTGTCTGGAAGGGGGGGAAATTGTAAGAAAATACAAAAAATCAGACCTATTTATTAGTTTTTTAATAAATCGCCCCTCAATGTGGATACGGGCCCCATGACTAATAATCACGGGTTTTACAGGGCAACAAGAAACCTAAGTTTATCGTATTAATTTAAGTAAAACACATGGCCTTTTTAACTGGCAACCCGCGGGAGATGAGAGATTTCCATTATACATCTACGCACTTGGTCTCCAGAACTCATGATGTAAAGACTTGCGAAAAGATTTTTCTATGTTTTAAATAAATCGTAATTAAAACTCATCCCCTTGAAGTCTGTCGTTTCCTGAAAATGCGACATATATATATATATACCCGTAAAATAAATCGAAAAAATAGAAAATGGTCTTTGTGCAAATCGATATCAACTAGGCAAAGTAGAAAAAAAAAAAAAAAAAAAAAAAAAAAAAAAAAAAAAACTTAAAACTATTAAAACACAGACGATAAACTTTTATAAATTTCTTTCATAGCATTAGTTTTAAAGCGAAGGCGTTGTTTCGTTTAACTGCAGTAGCCTCTTTAAAATAAATGAAATCGTAAAAGCTATTCAATGTAAGAGAAAAAAAATAAAAAAAATATATATTTTTTTTAAATGTAGGCGAGATATCTTAATAAATTTCTACAATGGGATTTCGCTTGACTGAAGTAAGTCACTTTAAAATACCTGTATCGAAATCAAAAATTGTAATACGGCCTTTGTACAGAAAGATCTCAGCTGTTCAATATAAAAAAGATTATTAAAATATAGACGAGATATTTCTATAAATTTCTGGGATAGGATTTCGCTTCATTGAAGTAAGCCCCTTTAAAATACCCGTAAAAATTCGAAAAAAATATAAAACGGTATTTGTACAGAAATATCTCAGAAATTCAATGCTAAAAAAATCATTTAAAAAATTAAAATATTGACGAGATATCTTTATAAATTTCTATAATGGGACCTCTCTCTATTCAAGTAAGCCACTTTAAAATACCCGTAAAAAATCGAAAAAATGTAAAAAGGTGTTTGTACAGAGAGATCTCCGACATCTAATGCCCCCCCTCCCCCCCCCCCGAAAAAAAGTTTAAAGACAATTAAAATACAAACGAGATATCTTTAAAAATTTCTAAAATGTGATTTAGATCTATTGAAGGAAGTCACTTTAAAATACCCGTAACAAAATCGAAAAGATATAAAACATTCTTTGTAAAGAAAGATATCAGTTATATAATGAAAAAAAATTACAAGTATTAAAATGATCTTTACAAATGACTTTTAAATGATCTTAAAGATATCTTTATAAATTTCTACCATGGGATTTTACTTGATTGAGGTAATCATCAGGTTATATTTACTTGTAAACGAGATATCTTTATAAATTTCTAACATTCAATGCTAAAAAAATTATTTAAAAATATTAAAATGTAGAAGAGAAAAATATATATTTATATGAACTTCAAAACTTCATAGGATTTCGCTTGATTGAAGTAAGCCCCTTTAAAACTCCCATAACAAAATCCAAAAAATATAAAACGGTCTTTGTACCGAAAGATCTCAGATATCCAATGCCAATAAAACATTTAAAAATATTTAAATGCAGAAAAGATATATTTATAAATTTCTACTAAAGGATTTCGCTTGACTGAAGTAGCCTCTTTGAACACCTGTAAACAAAACCAAAAAAGTACAAAACGGTCTTAACACCGAAAAATCTCAGCTATCCAATTACAAAAAAATCATTTTAAAATATTAAAATGTAGAAGAGATATTTTTATAAATTTCTACCATTGGAATTCACTTGACTGAAGTAGCCTCAGTAAAACACCTGTAAACAAAATCAAAAAAGTACAAAACGGTCTTTGTACCGAAAGATCGCAGCTATGAAATGCCAAAAAAAAATCATTTAAAAATATTAAAATGTAGAAGAGATATTTTTATAAATTTCTAAAATTGGATTTCACTTGACTGAAGTAGCTTTTTTAAAATTCCCCTAAACAAAGTCGAAAAAGTACAAAACGGTCTTTGTACCGAAAGATCTTAGCTATCCAATGAAAAAAAAAATCATTTAAAAATATTAAAATGTAGTAGAGATATTTTTATAAATTTCTACCATTGGAATTCACTTGACTGAAGTAGCCTCACTAAAACACCTGTAAACAAAATCAAAAAAGTACAAAACGGTCTTTGTACCGAAAAATTTCAGCTATCCAATGCCAAAAAATCATTTAAAAATATTAAAATGTAGAAGAGATATTTTTATAAATTTCTACAATTGTATTTCACTTGACTGAAATAGCTTTTTTAAAATTCCCCTAAACAAAGACGAAAAAGTACAAAACGGTCTTTGTACCGAATGATTTGAGATATCGAAAGCCAAAAAATAATTTAAAAATATTAAAATGTAGAAGAGATATTTTTATAAATTTCTACCATTGGATTTCACTTACAGAAGTAGCTTTTTTAAAATTCCCCAAATAAAAGTCTAAAAAGTACAAAACGGTCTTTGTACCGAAAGATCTTAGCTATCCAATGACAAAAAAATCATTTAAAAATATTAAAATGTAGAAGAGATATTTTTATAAATTTCTACCAATGGATTTCACTTGACTGAAGTAACCTCTTTAAAACACCTGTAAACATATTAGAAAAAGAACAAAACGGTCTTTGTACCGAAAGATCTTAGCTATCCCATAACAACAGAATCATTTAAAAATATTAAAATGTAGACGAGATATTTTTATAAATTTCTACCGTTGGAATTCACTTCACTGAAGTAGCTTCTTTAAAATTCCCCTAAACAAAGTCGTAAAAGTACAAAACAGTCTTTGTACCGAAAGATCTTAGCTATCCAATGACAAAAAAAAAAATCATTTAAAAATATTAAAATGTAGTAGAGATATTTTTATAAATTTCTACCATTAGATTTCACTTGACTGAAATAGCTTTTTTAAAATTCCCATAAACAAAGTCGAAAAAGTACTAAACGGTCTTTGTACAGAAAGATCTGAGATATCGAATGCCAAAAAATATTTTAAAAATATTAAAATGTAGAAGAGATATTTTTATAAATTTCTACCATTGGAATTCATTTGCCTCTTTAAAACACCTGTAAACAAAATCAAAAAAGTAGAAAACTGTCTTTGTATCGAAAGATCTGAGATATCGAATGCCAAAAAATATTTTAAAAATATTAAAATATAGAAGAGATATTTTTATAAATTTCTTTCGTTGGATTTCACTTGACTGAAGTAGCTTTTTTAAAATTCCCTTAAACAAAATCGAAAAAGTACAAAACAGTCTTTGTGCCGAAAGATCTGAGATATCCAATGCCAAAAAAACATTTAAAAACATTAAAATGTAGAAGATATTCTTTTTTTTTTTTTTTTTTTTTTTTTTTTTGTTATTACTATCATTTGATTTCACTTGACTGAAGTAGCTTTTTTAAAATTATCCTAAACAAAGTCGAAAAAGTACAAAACGGTCTTTGTACCGAAAGATCTGAGATATCGATTGCCAAAAAATCATTTAAAAATCTTTAAAAATAAAAAGACATATTTATAAAATTCTACTATAGGATTTTGCTTGAATGAAGTAGCTTCTTTAAAACACCTCTAAACAAAATCAAAAAAGAACAAAACAGTCTTTGTACCGAAAGATCGCAGCTATGAAATGCCAAAAAAATCATTTAAAAATATTAAAATGTAGAAGAGATATTTTTATAAATTTCTACCATTGGATTTCACTTGACTGAAGTAGCTTTTTTAAAATTCCCCTAAACAAAGTCGAAAAAGTACAAAACGGTCTTTGTACAAAAAGATCTAAGCTATCCAATGACAAAAAAATCATTTAAAAATATTAAAATGTAGAAGAGATATTTTTATAAATTCTTACCATTAGATTTCACTTGACTTAAGTAGCTTTTTTAAAATTCCCCTAAATAAAGTCGTAAAAGTACAAAACGGTCTTTGTACCGAAAGATCTTAGCTATCCAATGACAAAAAAATCATTTAAAAATATTAAAATGTAGTAGAGATACTTTTTTAAATTTCTACCATTGGAATTCACTTGATTGAAGTAGCCTCACTAAAACACCTGTAAACAAAATAAAAAAATAGAAAACGGTCTTTGCACCGAAAGATCTGAGATATCGAATGCCAAATAATAATTAACAGATATTAAAATGTAGAAGAGATATTTTTCTAAATTTTTACCATTGGATTTCACTTCACTGAAGTAGCTTTTTTAAAATTCCCTTAAACAGAGTCGAAAAAGTACAAAACGGTCTTTGCACAGAAAGATCTCAGCCATCCCATGACAAAAAAAATCATTTAAAAATATTAAAATGTAGAAGAGATATTTTTATGAATTCCTACCATTGGATTTCATTTGACTGAAGTAGCCTCTTTAAAACACCTGTAAACAAAATCAAAAAAGTACAAAACAATCTTTTTACCGAAAGATCTCAGCTATCCAATGACAAAAAAATCATTTAAAAATATTAAAGTGTAGAAGAGATATTTTTAAAAATTTTTACCATTGGATTTCATTTGCCTCTTTAAAATACCTGTAAACAAAATCAAAAAAGTACAAAACGGACTTTGTACCAAAAGATCTGAGATATCGAATGCCAAATATATTAATTTACAAATATTAAAATGTATAAGAGATATTTTTATAAATTTCTACCATTGGATTTCACTTGACTGTAGTAGCTTTTTTAAAATTCATCTAAACAAAGTCGAAAATGTAAAAGACGGTCTTTGTACAGGAAGATCTAAGTTATCCAAAGACAAAAAAATCATTTAAAAATATTAAAATGTAGAAGAGATATTTTTACAAATTTCTACCATTGGAATTCATTTGCCTCTTTAAAACACCTGTAAACAAAATCAAAAAAGTAGAAAACTGTCTTTGTATCGAAAGATCTGAGATATCGAATGCCAAAAAATATTTTAAAAATATTAAAATATAGAAGAGATATTTTTATAAATTTCTTTCGTTGGATTTCACTTGACTGAAGTAGCTTTTTTAAAATTCCCTTAAACAAAGTCAAAAAAGTACAAAACGGTCTTTGTGCCGAAAGATCTGAGATATCCAATGCCAAAAAAATATTTAAAAACATTAAAATGTAGAAGATATATATATATATATATATATATATATATATATTTGTTATTAATACCATTTGATTTCACTTGACTGAAGTAGCATTTTTAAAATTATCCTAAAAAAAGTCGAAAAAGTACAAAACGGTCTTTGTACCGAAAGATCTGAGACATCGAATGCCAAAAAATCATTTAAAAATCTTTAAAAGTAAAAAGACAAATTTATAAAATTCTACTATAGGATTTTGCTTGAATGAAGTAGCTTCTTTAAAATACCTGTAAACAAAATAAAAAAAGTACAAAACGGTATTTGTACCGAAAGATCTCAGCTATCCCATGACAAAAAAATCATTTAAAAATATTAAAATGTAGAAGAGATATTTTTATAAATTTCCACCATTGGATTTCATTTGACTGAAGTAAGCTTTTTAAAAATTCCCCTAAACAAAGTCGAAAAAGTACAAAACGGTCTTTGTACCGAAAGATCTAAGTTATCCAATGCCAAAAAAACATTTAAAAATATTAAAATTTAGAAAAGATATTTTTATAAATTTCTTCCATTGGATTTCACTTGATGAAGTAGCTTTTTTAAAATTCCCCTAAACAAAGTCGGAAATGAAAAAACGGTCTTTGTACAGAAAAATCTAAGCTATCCAAGACAAAAAAAAAAAAAAAAAAAAAAAAAAAAAATCATTTAAAAATATTAAAATGTAGAAGAGATATTTTTATAAATTTCTACCATTGGATTTCACTTGACTGAAGTAGCCTCTTTAAAACACCTGTAAACAAAATAAAAAAAAATACAAAACGGTATTTGTACCTAAAGATCTCAACTATCCCATGATAAAAAAAATCATTTAAAAATCTTTAAATGTCGAAAAGACATATTTATAAAATTTTAATATAGGATTTCGCTTCACTGAAGTAGCCTCTTCAAAAGAGCTGTAAACAAAAAAAAAAAGGGTCTTTGTACCGAAAGATCTCAGCTATCCAATGGCAAAATTCATTTAAAAATATTAAAATGTAGAAGAGATATTTTTATAAATTTCTACCATTGGATTTCACTTGACTGAAATAGCTTTTTTAAAATTCCCCTAAACAAAGTCGAAAAAGTACAAAACGGTCTTTGTACCGAAAGATCTGAGCTATCCCATGACAAAAAAATCATTTAAATATATTAAAATGTAGAAGAGATATTTTTATAAATTTCTATCATTGGATTTCATTTGACTGAAGTAGCCTCTTTAAAACAACTGTAAACAAAATCAAAAAAGTACAAAACGGTCTTTGTACCAAAAGATCTGAGATATCGAATGCCAAATAATGATTTACAAATATTAAAATGTAGAAGAGATATTTTTATAAATTTCTTCCATTGGATTTCATTTGACTGAAGTAGCTTTTTTAAAATTCCCCTAAACAATGTCGAAAAAGTACAAAACGGTCTTTGTACCGAAATATCTGAGATATCGAATGCCAAAAAATAATTTAAAAATATAAAAATGTAGAAGAGATATTTTTATAAATTTCTTCCATTGGATTTCACTTGACTGAAGTAGCCTCTTTAAAACACCTGTAAACAAAATAAAAAAGTACAAAACGGTCTTTATACCGAAAAATCTCAGCTGTTCAATGCTAAAAAAATCATTTAAAAATATTAAAATACAAACGAGATATCTTAAAAATTTCTATCTTGGGATTTCGCTCTATTGATGTAAGCCACTATAAAATACTCGTAACAAAATCGAAAAAATATAAAACGGTCTTTGTACAGTTCAATGATCTCAGCTATTCAATGCTAAAAAAATCATTTAAAAATATTAAAATGTAGAGGAGATTCTTTGGAGAATGTTTAATGTGCAATCTCTGACATAATAATCACGATCTGTATGTTGTCTTTTAACATTGCATATAAATTTCACTTGAAACTATCTAACAAACAAGTAAGAAAAATCATGCGTTAAGCATAGATTATGAAGCACTTTCCAACACTTAATGAAATCTTTAACAAAACTTTGTTATTTAGGGAAATAATAGTGTATAGTCAAATATACCCAAATATGTATTCCAGTACATTAGACCAGCCCTGTATTTCATATGTCAGTTCATATAATGGGAAAATTTAGCTCAGTAAGAAAATACCTAGTAGCTTGACATTTCTTTTTCAGCAGTTCATACTATTAGATGGAAACATACTTGATTACTTTTGTTCAGCCCTGTAGTTTAAAATTCTATCTTTATTACACGTCAGCATAGGCTAAAATTTATTGTAAACTAAAACACTTTTAAAACAACTGAAATCACATTCTCATAAATTATTAATCATAGGCGTCCATGTTCCGAATTCTTTGCGTGCCCTGTATATCCCTTTATCTATATTCTGCAAACATTTCTCAGTAAATTGAATGCAGCTCAGCGTAAAAATGCATAGCTTATTTAAGAACCACGTTTAAGTAATTTACGCTCATATTCAGTAACGTTGGTGAGCTCTTTTGGGTAGCCCTGTATATCAACTATAACATTTATACACACCATATAATGTGCATGTATTTAGCGAAATACAAACGCGAATATCATAATTAAAATGCATTTCATTCCTCCATCAGCCATCATCGGACACATATACGGTACTTCGGAAAGAATATACTATTTGAAATCTTTTGTATGGCCCTGTAAATGCTATGTACTTCATATTATGCAAGACAGTAGCGTATAATTTATATTAAGCTTCAGTGTCATATATCAATTTTATTATACATGATACAGCTCAACATATTTAAAATATGTCATACACAATTCCGCCTTTTACCATTATCTAATGGAATTCTTTTGTGTGGCCCTGTAAATGAATAATAGTTACATTTTCACCTTATATTTTATAGAATGCATATTTTTATACGTTTGACAGGGTATAACATCTTTAAAATTCCTTTGAAACGATTTTTCCCCATAGGCCGTAATGTAATAGGAAACTTTTGATTCGCCCTGTAGATGAACTAATCATGGTAGAAACTTCATTTTCGATAGGACTTGTGCTAGTGTAAACGTCAATAACGTCCTAAAATTTCATGGCAATCCGAGTATATTAACGATTTTTCCCCATGGGCCGTAATGTAATGGAAAACTTTTGATTCGCCCTGTAGATAAACTAATCATAATAGAAACTTCATTTTCTATAGGGAATCGTTCTAGGGTAAACCTTAATAACGTCCTAAAATTTCATGGCAATCCGAGTATATTAACGATTTTTCCCCATAGGCCGTAATGTAATGGGAAACTTTTGATTCTCTCTGTAGATAAACTAATCATGATAGATACTTCATTTTCAGTAGGGTTTGTGCTAAGGTAAACGTAAATAACGTCCTAAAATTTCATGGCAATCCGAGTATATTAGCGATTTTTCCCCATAGGCCGTAATGTAGTGGGAAACTTTTGATTCTCTCTGTAGATAAACTAATCATGGTAGATACTTCATTTTCAATAGGGTTCGTGCTAGGATAAACCTCAATAACGTATAAAAATTTCATAGCAATCCGAGTATATTTACGGGAGTTAGAGCGCGGACAGACGGCCAGACAAACCGAATGCATAAGCACTTTTCAACTTTGTTGGAAAGTGCTAAAAAGGTCGATGTCGACTTGTTTTAAAACGGATCCGACTGTTTTGGTCAGAAATGATCTCGAAGAAACTATCCAAATGCACATATCCCTCGGGCTATCAGTATTGAAAAGGTGCGAGAGTTTTTAGCATTTGTTAATGACTTTTTTCTTCCTGGGGTATCTTATCCCCTTTTTATCGCCTGGAGGTAAAGGGTGGCGTGAGATGAGCATTTTCTTATAAATTACAAGCTTGAAAAATATCATTGGTCTTTTAAAGTGTCAATCTTTGGGTTCGGGATACGCCTTCCCGGTGGCAACACGCATAGGTTTGTGATCGGATTTTGAGTTTCGGTTTGACTGATGCAGGCTCTTAAGTTTATAATTTATTTTATAAGGTACCTTTTTATTGTATCACTAATTAAAACTACTAACCTACTAACAAAACTAATCATTAACACTAACCTTCAACAGCATGCAGATATCCATTTTTGTTTACATTTGATTTGACTATTTTTCATTAAAATTATGGTTGGTTGGTTGCTCACAAGATATCAATTATTTGTCAACAGGTTTTCAATGTTACTCAACTTTATGTGTTTTATGCAAAATAGTTCCAGCATGAGCTGGCTAGTGGTGATTGGTTGTCACCTATTATAAAATGAGAAAAATTCTCATGCTTGTTAGCTTGTTCTTGCTTCAGTGTTCACAGTGTTTATAATTAAAGTTATTACAGTGATGTTTCAAGGTTTACTAATAATGCTGCTGTTGAATTTTACATCAGGTTCTGTTTCTTTTCAAGTCATCTTTAATATTTTTACAAAGCTCCTTCAAATTTGTAAGTAGATACTTTATTTTGAAATAAAGTATCTACTGATGTGCATTATATACTCGTTCATTATTGACTTAAAGAAAGTTAAAGCTCATCAATTTTTTAAAGTAATTATCTGCTCTATATTACAAAAAGTAGTACAGTATCTTATTTTGCAAACTTTTGACGATATAGCACTTTTTCCCGCAATAATTTCACGAAAATCAAGTTTTTTCCACAATCCTTTGATCAAAAACAGTGTTTTTTTTTTACGTGATCATTTGACAAACAGCACGCGTTTTTCGCGATCCACTTCCATCCTCGGGAATCTTTAAAAGACAGAATTCTGTCTGTGGACGGAAAACTTTCACCCATGAGAAAAGGAGAAAGATCCATAAACTATAAGAGATGCCGTATGCAGATATATGAATAAATAATTTTACCATTAAAACTTTTTACAGTGATTTGTTCCCCCTCTTTTTCTGTTTCATATTAAATGTTAAGAAAATTATTTGCATTGTGAATATGTGTTTTAAAGTTATTTTTCTAATTTCAGAACTAACATGTACTTTTTTCTCACAAAGCAATTTTAATACTTTTTAAAAATAATTTTTGCAGTGTAGCTAAGTAGACCAATCAGCAAAAAATAGAAATAAGACATTAATTTAACATAGAATTTTTTGTTTATGAAACTAATACAACTATTGCATTTTTATTTTTGGCTGAATATTCAATGATTTAGCTACTGCTCAACCATCTTTTTCCCCCTATGCATTCAAATATTTTTTATAGTTCTTGAGGAAAAGGTGACTGACATGTAGTGCAGAAAAGAACCCTTTTTTTATGTCCCTAAATATATATATATATAATTAAATGAAAATATTACATGTTCCATAATAGATATGCAGTCGAGTCTCTCTATATAACAAAATATCTATTCCATATAACAAATTTTCTCCTTTATTTATCCAATTTTAAAAAATCTTCGAAATTATATGAAATCAATTTTCCATCACTTATTTCTTATTTATCGTTCAGTGTTTGAGTTTATTATTTCTCTATTTTATATTACTCCTCTACCTTGAATCTCCTTGTTCTTTTAGTTCAAAAAATTCATTTTCCTTTCCCTCCCACAAACCTTTCAATTATCTTCCAGAAATAGTGTCAACTGGATTGTTATACCTTTGAAAGTTTTCAGATGTTGAGATTTCAATGGTAAAAAAGTACAAAATTACGAGATGAAATGATTGTAAGAATGACAATGAGCATGACAACGAAAACGCACAACAAGAGATAAAGCCATCACACGGTGAAATGTGAATTCTTTTGATGTTATAAGAAAACCACTTCAAATGGAAGAAAATTCTCCCGATACAAATTTTTAGTCTTTGCTAAAGTGTGAACATATTTACAAGAGTAAGTTTTGAAATCAAAACAACAAAATATTACAAATTTTTTCATCTAAAATTAATGTAAGTTTACCTTAAGTGATTTTTATTATGCTTTCAAATAAATGTCAGTACTCTTTTTTTGAAACTGTTTAAATAATTAATAGACCATAATTAGGTTAATATTTATTGTTAAAAATTTCAAGTTCTTAAAAAAAGTCTCAAAATTTTTTTTATTAAATTTTACGTATAAAAAAGGAATATTTACGTTATTTTCTATATAACGAATTTTTTACTGGAACAATGGATTTCATTATATATAGACTTGACTGTATTTAAAAATTTACTCATAGTTGCTTTTTTCTTGGAATAAAATGTATGTTGCCTTTTTATATTTTAAGATTTTTTTTTTAAAAAATTAGTAGGTTTAGACAGATTTTAATGATAAAAGGTGCTTACAATTTTTATTTCGTATCAGATGGGGGTAAAATGGGTAGTCAAAATATATGGTTTAAAAGCTAATTATTTTAAATTATATTTTCAGTTTTTTAGTTGGATGAGTTGCTGATTTGAGTTCTATTCTACAATTTATACAAGTTAATGTCATCACCTTAAACTGAAGGTGGACAAATTTAAGCCGTGTGTAATCTGTTTTAACTTTTATCTCCAGGTCCTGATTATTTAAGAATTTGTATTATTCTATCATAATATTTTTAGTTGTATATTTTTGCTGCTGCTTTAACTTACAGGGAAGGAAAAATTTTTTCTTTAATCTCATTTTTTGAAAATGAGGTAAATTGGGTATGTGAGTAGGCTTAACATTTCAGCAACTTTTTTATAAGATTCAACATATTTTCTTTTGAATGACTACAATTCATTTGTGGTAAATAAAAAAAGATGGAAACATAAAAATATGCAATGTAATAAATAATTACTCAAATAAAACATACTGATTTCTCTTAATAGAATTAAGACACAAATATTATACTACTTTTTTTATTGTATCAAATGTTTTGCTTGCATGGTTTACAGAAAGCCATTATCTGAGTGTAACTAAATCAGTTTTCTCTATGCTTTTGGGGAAACTCTTCAAGAATATGTCAGCAACAAATATTATAAAAGGTTTTAAATTAAAGGAAATGGAATATTTCAACCAACCCGAAAAGCACTTGCACACAAAATAACAATTTCTTTGAAACATGCTGAAAGATTTCAACCAGATGTTTCTGTTTCTTCTAATGTGCCATCAAGTTCTCAAATCACATCCTTGACACAATCACAAGAATATATGTCTCAAAGCACAATTTCCTTACCCTATAAAGACTTGAAATGTGCAATATTATCAGCAATATCACCAAAATCTTCAGATTTCACAAATGCCTATATGAATAACAAAATGAAAACATGTGCATGCAAGTACTGGAGAAGTATTGACAAAGATGTTTTAAAAAGGCTTAAAATTGAAAGCGAAAAACGTAATGAATTAAAAGACAAGAAAATGAAATTAATAAAGAAGAAAAAAAAGTTCCCATTCAGTAGAAATAATTAGAAAAGAAACTGCAAAATATATGTCTACAAAGCAATGTCTAACTGTAGATGCCAGAGTAAAAGCATTATACATATGGAAGAAGAGCAGTAAAGAATTCATTGGCAAAATAATGGCTGTCGGAGGAAATATGAGATAGGCAACTTTTTTATTTTTCCTTATGTAGATGACATGGATATCATTGAAGAATATCAAGTAATAAAAATTTTAAATGAGCCACAATTTAGCAATAGAGGACATTTTTTGACGAATAATGTGTTGTAAAAAACATAGTTAATCTTTTGTCAAATTTACTATATGTACTAATTTTTGAAATTAAATAATTAAAATTAATTTTGTGACATATCATTCTATGTTATCACACTGTACTGTACCAATAATGTGCATTTTTTTTTTTTCATTTACTATTGTATTGAACTTACATATCCATTTTATCCTACATTATACCCATTTTCACCTGCGTGGGGTAAAATGGGTATACAAAACATAGTCACATACTCCCTTCATAAGTATATGTTTATCAAATTTTGAATAAAATAAAAATTTTATTTTATTTTACTCCCAACAGATGTAATGTACTGTATTTTCGGGTGTATAGCCAGCACTCCTAAATAGAGCAGTTCAGTAAAAAAAGTGGGTGTATAAGCCGCGGAGATGTATCGGTGTATAGTCCGCGGGCTATACACCATTTATGAATGTATATTTCGATCAGGGTTCGAAGTTAGAAGCCATTAAAGTATATAGGCGCATATAAGTCGAGAAATTTTAGACAAAAAAAGAATTTAAAAGTGGGGGGGGGGGGGGGGTCGACTTATACACAAGACCTTAAAAAAAATCTATGAATAAAATATTGGAAAATAGTTTGCTAGCGAGTCGGTGCTGCAGCACCCCTTTGTGTTTGTAAAGTACAAAATCCAAAATCTTGAACCTTTCCTACCTTGACAATTCTAAGTTAAAGATCATTTTTAGTTTATTTCTCAAAAAAATAATGTACCCTGCACTGTTGCAAAAAACAAAAAAGTGTGTGATTTATGTCATTTTGGAACGATTCAGAGGAGTCGGTCTTTTTGGGACGATTCCGAGAAATCCTTGCTTTTCAGAGTCGTTACATTATGGAACAAGTCAGAGGAATCGCTCCTTTTCGGAACGAGTCCGAGGAATCTAATCGTTTCGGGGCCGATTCCGAGGATTCGAATTCGAACCTTTCCTAAAAAGGATCGATTCAGTGATATCGTTCCTTTAGTTACACTGTCGGAATCTCTCCTTTTGAATCATTCTTCTACAAATGACACATCTCTACTAAAAAACTGATTACAGTCAATGTTTAAACGACTTGCTCAGCAAACTGTTATTTTTGATGTTGTTTGACTGTCGTTTTTGACCTCTCAAATCAAGAGCAAACTGCGTTCGAGCGTCATTATTTCTCGCTGCCGGTTAGTGCAATACTTGGTGATACAGCTCATATTCAAAATATTAGAATAATTGAGAAAAAGTAATAAGAAAAAAATTATTTGTCATTTATTTATTTTTTATACTAAGTAAATGCAATTAAATTTCTTATAAATTAAATCTGGAATGTTTAGATAAGATTTTAACATTTATAAAATATAAAATACAGCACAATAAATTAGGTATACAGCTTCCTTAAACACACCAGAATATTAGAATAAAATTTAGATTGGTTCAAAATATTAGAATATTTTATTTTACGCAACAATATTACCTTATGAATATGAAGTAAATGGTAGTTAATATTTTGTAGCATCCCCTTTAGCTTTCATAACAGCGTACAATCGATCTTGCATACTATATACAAGGTGTTTACAAACATTTCTATCAATATTAGCCCAAATAGACTTTATACGTGCCACTAACTCAGTTTTACTTGAAGGAGGATTTTCTTGAAGTTTTTTCTTCATTATACACCATAAGTTTTCGATGGGATTAAGATCTGGTGAATTTGGTGGCCAAGGAAGTACCTTAATGTTGCGTTGGCGGAACCAATTCTTAGTTGACACCGAGGTATGCGGGGACGCTAAATCTTGTTGAAAGATGAATTCATCTTCAAATAAATCTTCTGATGATGGAATCATGTAATATTCTAAAATTTCTTGATATATCAGAGAGTTAACCTTTTCGTAGACGATGCATAACTTTCCAGGTCCTTCTGCACTCATACAACCCCAAACCATGACACTAGCAGCAAATTTTACGGAACGTTTAAGGCATTCCTTATCAAATGCTTCTTGCTTCATTCTCCAAACTCGAATACCTTGATTACCATATGAAACACAAAATATACTTTCATCACTAAATAATATATTTTTCCAATCTTCATTGCTCCATAAACGTCTTGATTTACACCAATTCAATCTTATATGCTTTTGTCTTGTAGTCATGAGAGGTTTTGTTTTCGGTACACGAGATTCAAATTTAAATTTATGGAGATGTCTTAATGTTGTCGATGTAGAGACTTCAACTCCTTCTTCTTTCCATTTTCGGTGCAAGGATCGCACACTTTTAAAACGGTTTTTCTTAACTATACGCTTCAGTTTCCTGTCATCTCTAGCAGATGTTTTTGGTTTTCGGCCACCATTTCGGCGATTATTTTGAAATTTTCCAATTTTTGAATATTGTGTTAGTATTTTACTAACGCTCGATTGCGAACAATGTAAATAATTCGCTATAAAACATTGATTTTTACCGTGCCGATACAAATCAACCATACGAAGTTTAGTAGATTCAGGAATATCACTCACACGACCCATTTTAAGACGAAAAAGAAACAAACTGCAAAAAAGAATACTGATTTTAAATAAAATAGTCTGAATTTAATCAATGATGCCACCAGTTAAGAATTGGTAATAATTAAAGGAGAATTAATGTGAAATATTCTATTTTGAACCACTTGAATAAATATTCTAATATTTTGACTTTTCAAAATAATTTTTTTTGCAATTAATCTTTTCAAAAATGATATTAAATTTAAGATAACAAGTAAGTTTAATCAACAATAAGTTCTTAATAAAAATATCGTTTGCATATTTTCATTAAAAGACATTAAATTACCAAACGATGTTTTCAATTTCTAAAAAAAAGTAATTCTAATATTTTGAATATGAGCTGTAGTTGCGACAGTTCTTCCAAACCCAGAAATAACTGTATTTAAGCAATAACAATAATAAAAAAAAGCATTTACAAACATGAGAGAACTCTCTATATTTCGCGGCATAGTGAAAAAAATTTACAAATTTCGATAGGTTTAAAAATTGTAGAAAAAATATAATTTCCAATTTAAAAAAAAAAAAAAAAATCTTTGTATAACCCGCACTATGTATAAAATTTCATGGCAATCCGAGTATATTAATGACTTTTTCCCATAGGCCGTAATGTAATGGGAAACTGATTTGCCCTGTAGATAAACTAATCATGATAGAAATTTCATTTTCGATAGGACTTGCACTAGGGTAAACGTCAATAACGTCCTAAAATTTCATGGTAATCCGAGTATATATGCGATTTTTCCCCATAGGCCGTAATGTAATGGGAAACTTTTGATTTTCGCTGTAGATAAACTAAACATGGTAGATACTTCATTTTCAATAGGTGTTTTGCTAGGGTAAACATCAGAAACGTATAAAAATTTCATAGCAATCAGAGTATATTTACGGGAGTTAGAGCGCGGACAGACAGCCATCTGGCCAGACAAACCAAATGCATAAGCACTTTTCAACTTTGTTGGAAAGTGCTAAAAACAATATGCACCCCGGGTCTTTTAGGCCCTGCGCGCGTCCCCCTGGGTTAATTTAACAAATATATTAAGCAATAATTTAAACAAATATTTAAATAATATGTACTGTAATTTCGGGTGTATAAGCTACAGATCAAACAGTTCTTTTTCGACCCAGATTTATTCAAAGAAGCAAATATAACTAGTTAGATCGCCGTAAATATTTGTCTTCAATCACTAAATAAGATTTCTGGGTCCAAAAAGAATTGTTTGATCCGCGGCTTATACACCAGAAATCATGGTAGTTTTTTTTATAGTGTTATTTTAATTTAATTATTTCTGGTTAAATGCAAACTGGTTAGAGCCCAGTTCCTTTTAAGTTGAAATGGTTTTATTTTCGTTTTGTTAGTAAATATAAATTCTATTCAAAATGTCACAAAAGAAACTTGAAGTTTGTAGTATTAGTAAGGAAAATGGAACTGAGTGTCATAAAACAAGTTACACAGAAGTGAAAAATTTATCAAATGTTTCATCTTTAAATCTGCCAGAAATTAATCTTTTAAGTTTGAGAAATGGGGTGAGTTCTGACTATTGTTTACTGTTTGTGAACATCATAAAATATATTACTTAAATAAATATGAAATGTATCAATGTTCACGTTTTGATCCATTTAAATGTCATAAGAAGAGAATTGCCAAATCCTTGAGAAATAGCAGTGCAAATTTTTCACAGAAGATCAACAAAATACCAAATTGCAAAAGCTCAAAACCAGGACAAAAAATATGTAATACTTGTAGGAATAAAGTGGATAAATACATTTCAGAATTTAAAAAAAGAAAAAAAAAACCTGTTTTGGAAGAAGCTACAGATAGTGATGAAGAAATTACTAATTTAGAATTGTCAGTTTCTAAACAAGAGGCACCTGAACAAATCAATACATCATTGAATCTCCTTTGAAATTTCATGGAGTAGCTCCTCATCAAAAATCAGCTTATACTAAAAGGAAAGTAGAATCTGCTTGCACTATTTTAAAAACATAGGTTTCTAAGGTAATAGAAACAGAATTTCCAACTAAAAGTGGGTCTCACACTGTACTTCCTCAAGACATTATACAGAAAGCAGATGATATTGATATTCTAGTAGAATTAATTAAAACATAACTTAATAGTGTTACTGCAAAGGGAGAGAAAATACAGATTTTAACTCTTGTTCCAGCATCATGGAGCAGAAAAAAAGTAAATGAAGAGTTTAATGTCGGTGAAGATGCTGTGCGAAAAGCGAGAGAACTTCTTCTAGAAAAAGGCATAATGGCTTTACCTGAACCTAGAAAAGGGCACTCACTTGATGAAAAAGCAATTATTGCTGTCAGGAGTTTCTTTTAAAATGATGAGTTTTCACGAATTATGCCAAGTTCAAAAGATAAAGTGAGTATCCCAAAAAATGAATATATGCAGAAACGATTCTTATTAGGAAATTTAAATGAATTGTATTCAGCTTTCAAATTAGAATATCCAAATTTCAAAGTTGAATTTTCAAAATTTTATATGCTGCAACCAAAATGATACATACTTGCAGGTTCTTCTGGGACACATTTTATTTGTGTTTGTATCATTCATCAAAATGTCATGCTATTGCTCCATGCTTGTGCAATAGAAGAAAACTATCATGACTTAATTGCTATTTTAGTGTGCTCCACAGATAACAGAAATTGTATGCTTGATCACTGTTCCCAATGTCCATCAACTGATAATTTGAAAAGATCTATAATCAAAAAATTTGAAGAATGGGATCCTACTAATGAAGTTACTTACAGTTCTTGAAATTCGACTGATAGGACATAACAGGTCCAATACTTAGCTTTTTTTATGCCATCTTTGGGTAAAAATCACACATTATCAGCAATCTTTTGAAAAAAAAATAGTCTTTTTTCATGATCTTTTGACAAAAATCTCATTTTCTCTGCAATTCTGGCAAAAATAACATTTTTTCCACAATCATTTGAGGAAAATTGCGTCTTTTCCACGATTCCTTGACAGAGGCTGCGTTATTTTCACGATTCTTCGATAGAAATAACGTTTTTCTTGAGATCCTTTGACAGGAATCACGTTTATTCCGCAATTTTTTGACGAAAAACGTGTTGAATGAAATAGCACTTTTTCCTGCGATCTTTTGGCAGAAATAACACTTTTTTTTGCAATCATTTGACACAAATCACGTTTTATTCATATTCTTTTGATGAAAAATCATGTCTTTTTTCATGATCTCTTGGCAAAAAACGCGTCTTTTTGGCCGTCGGAGAATTTTCCATCCCGCTTCCGCACTCGGAAACTTTTAGAAGACAGAAAACTTGCACTCATGCATGAAACCCAAAATATAGCTGTAAATTATATCTGAAAAACAATTCCTACTGTAAATAAAATACATTCTTTTAGTGATGGGTGTGCAGCTCAATACAAGAACTGTAAGAACTTCATCAATCTTTGTCAGCACAAAAAACTCCGTTAAGCGCAACATTTTTTTTTTTTTTTTTTTTTTTTTTTTTTTTTTTTAACTAGCGATGGGAAATCCCCTTGTGATGGTATTGGTGGGACTGTAAAGCACCAAGCTATAAAAGCAAGCTTGCAAATGAGTCCCAGTAATGTCATTGATTCTGTTGAAAAATTTATATCATTTTGCAAAACTAAAATTGAAGGAATTAAATTTTGGCTACTAAAAAAAGAAACACTTGTAAAAGCTCGCCAGCAATTGGAAAATCACTTTTTTAAAGCAAAAACAGTTCCTGGTACATGCAGTTTTCATCATTTTGTGCCCATATCAGAAGATGTCGTTGGGACAAAAAGAATTAGTTATGATGAAAATTTTTGCACTGTATTTTATTTTTCAGACAATCATTATGTACATAATTATGTTGCTTGCTTATATGACAATCACTGGTTCTTTTGCTTAATTTTGTCAAAACATGAAAGTGATATTCAAGTCAAATTTTTGAATCCTTCTGGTCCTTCCCCATCTTTCCATTGGCCTTCTAACAAAGACATTTGTTTTGCACTGATAACCATCATCATAGCTTGTGTTAGTGCCCCAATAACAAAAGGATCTGAAAGGGTATATTATTTCACTGAGAAAGCTACTTTTTACATTCAGCAACATTTCATCTCATTATTGAAGAAAATACGCCATGTCAATTAAAAGGTAATACCTTTAAAATTTTCTTTGGAGATTTAAAGTAATCTCATTGTTTTAAAACTTAATTTAATTGAGTTATGTTAGTTTAAATTGTTATTGTAAGAATTTGTGTATGCCCACACCCATGGACCTACTATGTAAATAAGTCAAATCTTGTAAAAATTATTCAGAATTATCATGTAATATCAAATTGTTTCAATTTTAAAAGTAAAAATAAGCACCTTTTCATTTTAAAATGATCACTTATATTATAAACAGTTATTTTAACCCTTAAGCAGTAACCATGGGTCACTAGTGCCTCGGTCAATTTTTCTTTCCTTGCTAGCTTAGAGGAGGGAGTGGGGAGCGGGACTAAACTACCCTGAAAAAAATAGTACACTAGTAGGCTATTAGCTCCCGAAACGCCGATGTTTTAGTGCGTTCACAGCCGACGTAAGAGCCAGTCAAAATTTTGAAAAGGCACGAGTGACCCAGGGATACCATTTACGTTGACAAAAAGTGTAAGATAAGAAAAAATTTGGTTAGGAATTGATGGTTCTTTTTTTATAAAAAATTGATACATTACACTCACTTGGGTTTCCGAACCTTACTTTTTATGCAAACACGTGTTTATGAAATTGTTTGGTGTGATTGCAGTTTGCTCCCTTCGATTGTTTATAAATGATGATATCAGTGTTGCTGTAATTTTTCATTATTATATTTTTTGTTTAATTAAATAAAATTTGATAATTAACATCATTTTCATAAATAAAATTGATTAAAAACTAATAAATTTTTCTATTTCATTGTAAATTGTACCTATTTACAAGTTAAAAAAATGTCATTTTTATGCTCAAAACTTAAGCATTTTTTTAATTTATACTGGCTATTTTTATTTTATTTTCGTGAAAGTACCATTCTTGATCTTCAATTTCCCGTTTGAAACAGCAAAAGAATGTCAATTCTATCCAAAGGTATGATTTTTTAAAGAAAATGTGCATTTTTCATATTTTTATTTATTTAAACATATTGTTTAAACAAATTAATAAATAAGCAATATTGTGACTGATTCTTGTTCAAGGGTAGTTGATGTAATATCATGAATTTTTTAGAATTTTTAAACCACTTTTTACAGCGCTAAGCACGAGTGACCCATGATTACCTTTTAAAGGTGCCGAAAAACATGTTACCGTTTAAGGGTTAAAACTTTTTAGGATCCCCAATGTCATTTACACACACAGTGCATAGCTGCCAACTTTCACGCTTTTAATTGCAATTAAAATTTAATGAAAAATTTTAAATTATTTAATTGCTTTGTTTTGTAATTGGATAAGGCAAAATTTACTTCTAAATTTTAGTGGTGAGAGTTGTATAAAAATTGGCAGCTATGTCAGTTTTGCTGTTTTAGCCAAACGCATGCATTTTTTTTTTTTTTTTTTTTTTTTTTTTTTGTGATGAATAAAATATATTAGCACCCAAAAAGCCATTATTATTATTTTTTTTTTTTCAGTCTTTCAGTTTATACATTTACGTACAATTAAAAAAAAAATTGATTGTTTAACTGCTATGCCTTTTTCAAAAATGAGATTTGAAAAATCATCATTTTACTTACAAAATTTTTCGTAAAAACAAACTTTCGACAATTTTGGGGGCTCTTAAATTAAAATATGATCATCAAACTATTTTTTCTAAATCTCCACCCTTTTGTGCAAATTTTGATGCAAATTAAAATTTGATATGTTGAAAATGAGTAAAATGATTTTTTTTTTTTTTTTTTTTTCTGAAACAATGCTTTTTAAAAACCAGACCCTTTGAAGTGTTACTTTTACAACTTATCAGTTTATTTCAACATTTTTTTTTCACAAAAACTGTTTGAGATATTGAAGTATTTTAGATTATTAATAAGGATGGTAAAAAGAACAAATACAAAAATTTTCAACAAAATCTGAGGCCATGGGTTTTGTGGTCTGGATGAAGTGATATGGAATGACCCGTTGTTTAATTTCATATTTTTTGAAATATATAATTCAATCATTAACCTGGGAGAACATGTGCTTATCCAGGGTATGAATATGAATGGTTTTAACTTTGTCACCAATAAAATCAAATTAAAACAGTCGCTTTATGTAGACGAAGACAATTCTTACAAATTTTGTAATAAAATAAGTTGAAGATTACTTTAAAAAAATTAGTGGTTGCAATTATAAAAACCATACGCACTCCGGGTCTTTTAGGCCCTGTGTGCATTCTTCTGGGTTAAATAATCATTTCAGTTGCATCTTGTAGATTAAGGTTAAATAATAATGCATGAGAAATAACAGGGAAACAAAATAGCGGTTCGCGAGAAGATATGGCATCCAAGCCGCCTTTTCTTTATATAATTATTTAACTATAAATTAATCATAATAGCAACTGCTTTCCATAACTGAAAAAAGGGACAAAAAAGAGAAATATACAGATTAACATATCTGTTGATGTAATCATTAAAATTATACATGAGTATCAAAACTAGTCTTAACAAAAAAATCTAATTTTGGGAAATCACTGAAAAACCTCTTGCTGCGTCTTTTGACTTTTATTGTAGACTAAAATTTTACAATGCAAGAAATGCAGGGTAAAACTAGTTTTTTTTTTTTTTTTTTTTTTTGTTGTTGTTGTTATTGTTTTGATATTGTGATGTTATTGGTGTAAATTTACCAATGGAATAAATTTTTAGATATAATTTAGATTTTTGAATAAATTTATAATTTTTTTTTTTTTTTTTTTTTTTTTTTTTTTTTTGATAAAGTGAGTTTTGAAAATGATATTCTTATGTTTATAATTTTAAGATAAAAATAAAGTTTTTTTTTTTTTTTTTTTCCAAATTGCAAAAGATAGGATGCTTTAATAATGAACAGGAAATTGGTTGGAGTATTGTCGAGTAGACAGAAGTACAATGTTTATACTCTGACATCCTGTAAGCAAACATTCTCAGAGCAGATATTTTTGTCAATAAAAAAAAAAAAAAAAAGTAATAAGCACTTGCAACTGTATTTCAATTTAAACATCTGAATAAAAAAAATTAAACACCATTAAATTTTAGACATTCAAGTACCGTATAAAATAAAGCCTGTACTGTTTTATTTGAGAAACAGGAAGTATATGCTAATCATGAACATTCATAGTATACACTCGAGTATACACTACTGTTTTATTCGAAAAACAGATGGTGTAGAGTTTCGTAAAAGAATCCAAAAGAAATGTGGCATACATCTCAGAATACAATCCTAATTATACATCAGTACTTAAGAGAGCGTTTCAAATTGAACATTACTTTTTGATAATCACATAAAGAATAGAGCTCAAAAATTTAACTTTTAAACTAATTAATTAAAAATGTAACTTGAATGATGCAAGTTGTGCTTTCATTATCCCCACCACCCCAAATAAAAAAAAAAAAAACTAAAATGATAAACAGACGATAATGTCAACTTGAAAAATCTTATATGCAACGAATATGCTAAGACTCAGAAATGTTTATGTTGAAAATGCCTAAATTAGTATATTACAAAATTAAGTAATCATTACATTTCACATGTTTATTCCTGTATTATCCAGATTGTAAAGATGAGAAACTAATTAAATATTATAGATTCCACATATATAGTATTTTACTTTTTTTTTAGTATATATTTTTTTAAACCTAATTTTTTAAAGCTTTAATTTTACAGTGTAAAGAATGTTATGTACTAAAATAAAAAATGCCTAGGACTAAATGTCATTACTGCATGGCGCGCCACACACCAGTGAGACATTGAACAATAAAACGGGAGATATGTATACAGTTTCACTCTAACATACAAAAAACACACATTGACCGGCAGAATTTGTCTCCTATCTCACGCTTTTTGACGCATGTTTCATTGATGTCTGGCGCGCCTATTACTTTATCATTCTGCATGTTTACAAACGTGAGAGACAGCTTGCTTGTGTGTTTATTCTCATGTTTACCTAACAGAGAATGAAAGTCCGTATTTAAGGATTAACATGAACTATTCTAACTATTGATTTTGAACAAAAGAAAATCGTTTTTTAAATGAGAGAATTTAAAACACATCCATATTCTCTTAAACAAATTTATCTCAGATCCTCGCTCAGATCTCATAAAAACAGAACGAATAATAAAGTTGGTTGGTTGGCAAATACACGAATAATAAATCAAATCGGGAAAACACCGACGAGAAATATCGAAGTTGCCAAATTCATGTAGGAGCTTCATATAGGATCACTAGATTCAAGTAGTGTTCCTACATCCTTCGGTAAGAGTTGCGACATGATGGCAATAAATTCTGATTGGACAAAATCTGTTTTCAACCGCCGCAGGCGATCGATGGCAGCGCTACCATAGACTTTACATGGGATGAAATTAGAAGGTTTTAAAATCCTCATCATTCATAATATTTTCATGCTTTTTTCGATTTGTAACATCAATTTTCATGTTAAAAAATGTTTATATTATGGATATAAATATAATTTTGCCTACGAATTTCGCAATTTTCATGCAAAAATATTTTTTTTCTTCCGTAAGTTTCGTTTTCATTCTGCTAGCATGAGCAAATATCCCATCATTTTCTCGTTATATTTTATGTATATACATACAATTTGAATTATTTTTATTGGTATGACTAAATTGTATATATATCCTTGCGTTGTTTTGGTGGAATCGCATCACAAGTATTTTTTTTCTCCTTTTTTCCGTCATAAGAAATCAAAATAGGTTTGGCGAGGAATACAAGAACGCCAAATACCAAATTCTTTTATGAACTTGTTTCGAGGTTAAAAAAGTCGTTTCGTTGACAATTTCACAGATGGTTTGGTGTAATGGTTAGCATACAGGTCTCGTAACCCCAACGTGGTGGGTTCGATCCCCAACCTGGATTTCTCTCTCTCTTTTTTTTTTTTTTTTCCTTAATTGATTTATTATAAGTTATGCTTATTTTTTTTTTTTGAATAATTTATTACCAGTTAATAAAATATATTTTTTTAGATCGATTTTTTTTTAATGAAACTAACTTTTAATATTAAATATCATCCGAAAGCTATGTTTTGATAATTAAAAAGAAACATTTTACTTTTTTTTCCCTTATTGATTTATTAAAAGTTAGTTTATTTTTTAATTAATTCTTTCAAAAAAAAAAAAAACTAAGTTTCAATATTTAATTTAATTAATTTATTTATTAATAATTTATTACCAGTTAATAAAATATCGTATTTCTTTAGATTTTTTTTAAAAATGAAATTAAGTTTTAATATTAAATATCATCCAAGAGCTATATTTTGATAATTAAAAAGAAACATAAATTTTAATGTAATAACACCGAATAAAATTACATTTTAAATATTTTCAAATCGTAATTTAATAATATAAAAGTATCTAATAACTAGAGATAACTTATTTCAGCATTCATTTTGATGAAATTAACCTTTCACTGTACAATTTTTTCTATTTTCATGATTTTTTAATTTTTTTAAAAATAATTTAATAATATAAAAATATCTAATTACTACAGATAACTTATTACAGTATTCATTTTTATGAAATTAACCATTCACTGTATGATTTTTTCTATTTTTATGATTTTTTTAAATTTATTTTATTATTATTATTTTTAAATCTATAGGTCTCATAATGAGAAAAATAGGAAAAATAATTAAATTCAAAATTTTCAGCAAAAATTTTATATTTTATTGTATGTTCTATATGTGCACATTTAAGGTTTTAAAATATTGGATCACTATATTTTGCTACAAAATAAACTTATTTCAGATTTTTTTTTTTTTTTTTTTTTTTTTTTTTTTTAATTAGTTATTCTTTTTTTACCGATTCTTTCCAAATAACTACGTTTTAATATTTAATTAATTAATTAATTTATAATATATTATATTAGTTAATAAAATATTATGCATTTTTACATCAGTTTTTCTCAATGAAATTAAGTTTTAATATTTAACATAATCCAAGGGCTATATTTTAATAATTTAAAAAAAACCTAGATTTTAATTTAGTAATAACATTGAATAAAATTACGTTTAAAATATTTTCATGTCGTAATTTAATAGATTAAAAATATCTAACTACTAGAAATAACTTACTACAGGTTCATTTTTATAAAATTAACCCTCTACTGCACGATAGTTTCTATTTTTATGTTTTAATAGCAATAATAACATTGAACTATATCAAACTATGAAGCGCTTTAATTCAAAAAATTAGTGTATGTATATAATATACACATATATTTTAATCCATTAAAAGTTTTCTTAAAAGCTGCTGTAACAATAAATTATAAATTATTCCTGATTGGATAAATCAAATAACAAACAAACAAACAAAATAATAATAATAACAAAATAAACAGACAAGGTCAAATGAACTGTCATTTGATTTCTGTCCTTAATATATTTCCTGTATATTCTTACAATTTTCATTGAGATTATTAGCAGATAATTTTTTTTTTTTTTTTTGAAAACTCAAGAAGAGTTCATTGATCATTATGGAATATTTATGTTTTAGAAACATTAATACTTTAATTTTTTTTTTTTTTACTCTAATAATAATAATAAGAAATAATAATTAATTAATAAAATTATAAAGGCAAAAAAGTGGAATTGTAACATACTAAAATGTTTTGAGAAATAAGTTATAAAATCATGTTTTCCTCTTTCAAAATATATAAAAATTTAATTTTTAAGATTAAAGTGAAATCGATTGTCCTAAATAATGCAATATAATATATATAAATATTATTTTATGTTATAAATGGTTTCAATTCATTCACTATACTTTTAGAAAATATAAATTAAATAGATAAATATTTATTGTTAAATTCAAGTAATAAATTTAAAATAAATATTAAATGAGCTATGAATTTCACAGTGCAACTTTTTTCATAATAGGGACAAAAACGGAAATAAACAAAATTTACTATATTCCAGACTCGTTGTAAAAAAGAAGAAAATTTGTTTTGTTTATCTATTTCCGATTCGTAAGAACGCGTATTAAAATAATAATAATAGCAATGATAAAAATAACCAAAGGGCGAGGAAGCGCCAAGCATAAAATTCAGGGTTGCACGCGTTTTCTTCCATCCTCCACTTTTCTTCCACTGACCATGCGTACTTGATCTCATGACGCTATTCTTACAAACAAGGTCCAGGTGCTCTAGATTCAAGCGCTCGAATACGCCATCTAGTGGGAAAAAATGTAACTTCTCCATTCAGGATAACGCCGCGTAAGCATTACGTGCATTTTAAATTTGTCCAGAATAATTATTCTTTTGCACAATTTCAGATTTCCTGTGACATTTGTATTCTATCTTACATGACGAAGTAAATATTATACGAATTTGAATATCTAAAACTTTTAAATGCATTTATAATAAAGAATTGTTTTAAAGGGACTTTAACATTAGTTAAAGGGAAATTGAAAGCACAGTTATCCTGTATCGAAGGCTGCGAACAGCGCCTCTATAGGCCGTTTCAGTTCCCAATTTCCCCAAGTCTGGGATTACGGTGCATTACAAGATGCATTTTCGCCGTTCCTAACCGATATTGCAAAAATGCAAACTGCGCCTGCGTGTGGACTTGGATTGAAATTCTCTCTCTACCGAGGTTGCCACATGTCGTCAAACTGAATTGGCGATTACTTTTTGGCGTTCGAAAATGTGATACAGATAATCTGAATTGGTAATCAACAACAAAAAAAAATTTATTATTAGATTTACAGAAGCGTTTTAAGAAATGACATTTTCTCTCTATGAATCTAGTGACCTAAATCTCCAATATTAATTTATAATATATTTTAAATCCGTTTCCGGTTTAATCAAAATAAGTTACTTAAATGGTTTATTGAAGTATTTTCTACTTTATAATATTTATTTATTTTTATTTTATTTATTTTTTTTATCAAGTATTAACTTATTGTAATTAAATATTATCAAGTATTAATATTGTTGTTCTATCAATGCAAATAAAAAAGGTAATATATTCATAATAAATATTATTTATTTTAGATAAATAAATTTATATCTTATTTATAATATTAAAATATATGTTAGAGATATATTTTATAATACATTCTATAAAATATAAAATAATAATAATTTATGAATTATCTTATCTAGTGATTAAATTTTTTATTAATTGTTCAATAATTTTTAAAGTATTTTGCAAAAAAATATAATCAGATTTGCAGTATTTAAAAAAATAAATGTATATATGCATATTATCATTAAATAATTTGCTTGAATATTTATTTTTTATAATATTTTAATATTTACTTATTATCAACATTAAATATTACCAAATATTTTCATTATAAATAAAACAGGTGTGATTAATAATAAATATTATCGTCTTTATTATTTAAAGAAGATAATATTTTATAAATAAATAACATAAATTATCATTAATTTTCAATGAAATATTGATATATAAAATTTTATTTATTGAAATATATGGGTAATATTACATTACTATAATAATAATAATTTGATCTAATTATTAAAGTATTATTATAGTTATCAATAATAAGTTAGCAAGTATGATAATTTGTAATTATCTGTATCTATATTATCTATAAATTACCGACGCATTTAATTTTATAATATAACAGTAATAATTATTTATAATTATTAATTTTAAACTGCAATAATTTATCAAATATTCTATTATTTTATATTCAGATATGCTATAATTATTTATAAATTGATGAAAATTATGTAATATTACACTATCAATAAATAATTTGATAGTAAAATATCAAATCTAATTAGCTAGTTGGAATACTTAGACACTGCTTATTTATTAATAAAAAATAATTGATTATCTGACTTAATTTGAAAATAGTATAACTAAAAAACTCTATTTTAAAAATTTAAAAAAAATCTTATATCTTGGCAAAGTAATTTTTACTTTTAATAGATGCAAAAGAAAAAAAAAAAAAAAAAAAAAAAAAAAAAAACAGAAAGTTTAAAGAAAAACATAAGAAAAGTTTTTAAAAAGTTAAAATAAATATAGTTATCAATAAAAAAGTAAATAAATTTAAAACTCAATTATTTACACCCATGGAGTAAGGCATTTTTTTTACCCCTCCTTACTCTGTATTTATTGAAATATATTGATAATATTACATTAGTATTAAATGAAAATTTGATCTCATTATTAACGTATTATTATATTTATCAATAATAAGTTTGCAAGTATGATAATTTGTAATTATCTGTATCTATATTATCTATAAATTACCGACACATTTAATTTTATAATATAACAGTAAAAATTATTTATAATTATTAATTTTAAACTACAATAATTTATCAAATATTCTATTATTTTATATTCAAATATGCTATAATTATTTATAAATTGATGAAAATTATGTAATATTACACTATCAAAAAATAATTTGATAGTAAAATATCAAATCTAATTAGCTAGTTGGAATACTTAGATACTGCTTATTTATTAATCATAAATAATTGATTATCTGACTTAATTTGAAAATAGTATAACTAAAAAACTCTATTTAAAAAAAAAAAAAAACTTATATTTTGGCAAAGTAATTTTTACTTTTAATAGATGCAAAAAAATAAATAATAAAATAAAATAAAATAAAAATAAAAACAGAAAGTTAAAGAAAAACATAAGAAAACTTTTTAAAAAGTTAAAATAAATATAGTTATCAATAAAAAAGTAAATAATTTAAAACTCAATTATTTACACCCATGGAGTAAGGCATTTCTTTACCCCTCCTTACTCTGTATTTATTGAAATATATTGATAATATTACATTAGTATTAAATAAAAATTTGATCTAATTATTAACATATTATTATATTTATCAATAATAAGTTAGCAAGTATGATAATTTGTAATTCTATATCTATATTATCTATAAATTACCAACGCATTTAATTTTATAATATAACAATAATAATAATTTGTAATTATTAATTTTAAAATATAATAATTTATCAAATATTCTATTATTTTATATTCAAATATGCTATAAATATTTATAAATTGGTGAAAATTATGTAATATTATACTACCAATAAATAATTTGATAGTAAAATATTAAATCTAATTAGCTAGTTGGAATACTTAGACACTGCTTATTAATTAATTATAAATTAATTAATTATCTAACTTAATTTAAAAATTGTATAACTAAAAAACTCTATTTTAAAAATTAAAAAAAATCTTATATCTTTGCAAAATAATTTTTATTTTTGATAAATGGAAAAAAAAAAAAAAAAAAAAAAAAAAAAAAAAAAGAGGCAAAGACAGAAAGTTAAAGTAAAAACAAAAAAAATTTTTTTTTAAGTTAAAATAAATATAGTTATCAATAAAAGAATAAATAAATTTAACACTGAATTTTTTACACCCACAGAGTGAGGCATTTCTTTATACCCTGTTCGCACTGAGATAGTTGAGTCACTTAACTTTAAGTCACTTACATTTTTTGAAGCGGGATACCTGGAATTAGGCTGCACCTGTTAGCACTTGCTAAATATTTTAAGTGACTTAACTTGGCCAAAATGACATCTGGGCATGCGCATAAGTTCTGAAATTTGTAACTGCAACTCCTAACTGTTTTTTGTTTACATAGCAATTACCCTGCCATATTTCAATTAAAAATTAATTTTGTCATCCTCCCAATTTATTTTGCTGGAAGAAATAACAGGTTCAACATTTTCCATTTTTGACCTTTGATTACAAAAAAAAAAAAAAAAACCCACAAACGCACGTGTTAAGCAATTTGGGTAAACAAATAACAGTTTGAAATAATTTATAATTATTTTTAGAACTCAACTCCAGTAATTTAATAATCAGAATTAAATATTCTAAAATTCAGAAATAATAATTAAATTTTCAGAAGGCACATTTCCACTCAACTCATAGTTAAGAGAGTAGTGCTTGCTTAAGTAAGTTGCAGAAACTTGCTTAAGCAAGAATCTTGATTCCGGGTACGACCGCTTTAAAAAACTTCAAGTTAAGTGACTTAACTTTCTCAGTGCGAACAGGGTATTACCCCTCCTGACTCCCTATTTACCCCTCATAAAAAGTGAAAAATAAAGAAATTTTTTTTATTATGCTGCAATCTATGTTTAGTTATTTAAACGAACTTATTAAAAGAATTTTATAATTATCTAAGTAAATAGCTTTCAAATTATAATTGCTTTTAATTAAAAAAAAAGTTTGAAGAAGCTGTATTTAAAAAGGAAAATCATAGTTGATAAATGTATTTAATATTTTATAAAATTAATTAAAAATGTACAAAAGGATCTAAAATAATAATGCAATATTAAATGTATAAAAATCATAAAATTATATCAATCATAAAATCATATCAACCATTTTAATTTATATGTATTACTTAAAATAAATTGTTTCGTTAAAGATATACTAATTTAGCAGCAGAACATACAAGATTAAAAATAAGATAATCATTCTTACTATTATTTTAAAGGAAAACATATACTTTCATTATAAAAGAAATAATATGCATAAAAGAAACGAATAATATATATTTGCAGCTACATTTTTTATTAGTAATACGTTTAAATTATTCATTGATAAGCTCATTTGCAAAATTTAATTCTTTATCTGTTGGGTAATAAATAATTTTCCTAATTGCATTAGTAATAAATACTTTACGAAAATTACATGAAGCTATTTCTAAAGCAGTGTTGTTTCTTGTTTGTCGATAAAAATAAAATAATAATGTAATGCGTGGTGAAAATGTCACCTCCGATAAGAAAAAGCGCCAATATGACCTATCTATAACCCCTATCTATACGTACAGTTTTTTCTAGTAGAGAGAAGAGAATTTCAAAGTCCACACGCATGCGCAGTTTGATATTTTGCAATATCGGTTAGGAACGGCGAAAATGCTTACAAGATGGACTTACGATGTAAACAAAGCATAACGGTGGGCGTGATCAAAGGACACCATTTTTGCGCGCGCACGCTCAAAAGATCCTGCATGGAGTAGGTGTTATCGAATAAGGGAATTTTAAAGTTATTCAATTATTGAATTATTTTTATGGTTCAAAATTGGTAAATACAAATACTATATCCCTTTATCCTTACAAAACATGTTTCTCGTAATAGAAATACATACCTGTTGTGACTCAAATAATATCTAAAATATAGGGCAGTTGCAATTGACGTCATACTGGAGGTTACACACTAGAAATGGACAGTTCTGATTGGTGGAACTACCCTGACCTCCACTTGAAATACAATGGCTATCAGCTGATTGCAAGTTCCCTATTCCGGAAATGTATCACGTGACCTATTTCTTCTAATTAAGCCCAATCAGCATTTAAAATATGACCACCAACCTTGCTCAAAGCTGACGCGCGCGACTCAAAAAAAATTATGATGATTTGGTCACGTGATTGTGCATTTCGTACTTCTGTTTTATTGGTTGTGCTTTGGTTGGTAGATTAATTGATACAATTTAACAATTCAATTGGGGATTTAAAGATTTTAACATTTTTTATTATTATTATTTATTTAAAATGATTTATCAGTTGCTTTATATTTTTCGCGATGAATAAAATGCTGTTATCAACCATGATTGTGATATCAATACATTATAAAGTTTATTTTTAATCTACTATACTGTATGTATTTCAATGGAATTTGCACTATTCGTTAGAAAATTTTTCAGAGAAGGTTTTAGTATATATATTTCTTATTTAATAATTGCATATTTTAATGCCGTGTGGATAACAGACTAAAACGCATCATAAGATAGAAGAAACAAATGGCACTCAGTCATTTTAATATAACTCGTAATATAAGCAATGTACTTATATAATCAGGGCCTGGCTAACGCAGGGGCAAGCTGGGCAATTGCCCCGAGCCCCCGAAGGAGAGAAAATTTTTACGTTGAAACAGTGCAAAATGATAAAAAATGGTGAAATATGACCAATTTTTTTTCAGTTTAAGGGACTTTTTTTCTCGTACCCTTGTGTTTCCGTGCCCCACGCTCCCTTAAAGTACTCGTTACATCATAAAAAAGCTAATAGTTAAAATTATCTATATATACAGGCCCCGACTTAGACAATGTGGGGCCTTGGGGCAAACATTATTAGGGGGGGGGGCTTCTATCTTAAAATTGTTCGTGAATTATACTGAAGTGACTAAAATTAAAATACAAATCTATTGTATGTATGCATAAATTTTGTACCAAGTACTATTCACATTTATATACGTAATAGCAGAAGATAGATAATTTTAACTATTAGCTTTTTTATGATGTAACGAGTACTTTAAGGGAGCGTGGGGCACGGAAACACAAGGGTAGGAGAAAATTTATAAACATTCTAATCATACTTTATTCTTTACAAAACTAATATATTTTTTAGAGATATCTCTTTAAAACATATACGTGCATATTTTTAGTTTAAAAAATGTATATCTATTACATTTTGCTTTTTATAATATTTTTATTGTGTATTTTAACACAATAAAATATGATTTGCATCTTAAACTTACTTCTAGAGTACTTAAAAAAAAAAGAATGAATGAATGAAAAACATCAAGAAATTATTTTACGCATATACGCACAACAGCTTTTTTTTATTTTTTTATTTTGTTTATTTGCTTAATATGTGTATATAAATCACTTTGGAACGATACTTAGAATATTAAAAGATGTTCAAATGTAAAACTTTCTATATCCTATTTTCTCGTATTTAAATAAGTACTTCATTATTATAATAGAAATACATGTGCTTTTGTATTATTAATATAAAAATTTATCTTTAATAAAAAGTCCTATTTATTAATATAAAGCAACCAATAATAATAATAATTAAAAAAACATACACACAGTTTATAGACGCGAAGGATTCGAACCCAGAATCGCTGATTTCAAGCCCAGCTCTCTATCAATGACCTTAAGATACTTAGACTCCAAAATAGCAACCTTTTTGTAGGCCGAGATGTGTGCCTTCCGTCACGTGACGGAGGGCAGATTTAGCACGCCAAACCGGTTTTTCTCCCGCCGACACTCATATTGCTATGTTTGTCTTGAATTGAACCGCGATTCTTCTTTTCTCTTTGTGAAATCTGAAAGTTGCCAATAAAGCGATCACCGCCAAAAAACAGCATCTTTTCGCCAAAGATGTTGGATTCGAAACCATGCCGAGATAACAATGGGATTTGGCGTCTACGTATATGAGAAAGTCAATGCTCTCTATCCATTCGACCATTATGTTCACCTCCGATGGTAACAGATGATCCAATCAAATCCATGATCTGTTCTTAATACCCTGTTCACACCATGGATAGTTAAGATATCTCAGGCCTGGAACTCTCTCAGAGAGTTTCAACTCTCTCGGGTTAGATACAGGAACAACCACTCACTCTCATTGGCTATAAAGCTTTGCTTTTACTGATTGGCTGTTGCGCCCGTCTTTACTTCAAGCGCATGCGCATACGTTACATTTGTTCAGTTCAGAGATACAGTGACTTCGCTGAGATATCTTAGGTAAGTTTTTCAATGTGAACAGGCATCCAATTCCGGGAGGGTCCACTTCAAACACGGCGATCCTAAGATATCTTATGTTTGTGGTGTGAACAGGGTATAACCTGTCCCTGAGCGCACAGTACCGAGTGCTGTGCACTTGGTGCAGTACTAAACCGAGTGCTGTGCACTTGGTGCAGTACTAAACCGAGTGCTGTGCACTTGGTTCAGTACTGAACAGCCACAATAAGGATTCACTCCATGTCCGTGACTCCTGAGCGCGCGCGCTTAACGCGCGTAGCTGCTGAACACGCCCGGTATAGGGCATTTCGATATGACGTCAGACACATTGCCCCAAAATCTTCTATCTGCGCAACTTAATGCACATATTATTGGTATCTTTCAATGAATGTATGATTACCATTTTGGCTGCTTTATCGTACTTGATTTAATTGCCAAATGCTTTATTTAAGTTAGTCTTAATCATTTGTCAAAATTCAGAAGTCTTTGCGCTATCCAAACTTGAATGTAAGGCCGTGTTCAAAAGACGCTTTTTTTGTGCGCGCGCGCTCAGAAGATTCTGCTTGGAGTAGGTGCTATCGAAGAAGAGAATTTTAAAGTTATTCAATTATTGTATTATTTTTATGGTTCAGAATTAGTAAATACAAATACTATATCTCTTTATCCTTTCAAAACATGATTTTCGTAACAGAAATATATGCCTGTGACCACCCAAATAAAATTAAAAGTATTCCGGAAAAGTATCACGTGACCTATTTCATGTAATTAAGCCCAATCAGCATTTAAAATAAGACATCCAACCCTGCTAAAAGGTGACGCGAGTAATACCCTGTTCACACTACGGATATTTAAGATATCTCAGGCCTGGAACTCTCTCAGAGAGTTTCAACTCTCTCGAGCTAGATACAGGAACAACCACCTACTCTCATTGGCTACAAAGCTTTGCTTTTACTGATTGGCTGTTGTGGCCGTCTTTATTTCAAGCGCATGCGCATACGCTACATTTGTTCAGTTCAGAGATACAGTGACAAGTGACATTCGCTGAGATATCTTAGGTAAATTTTTCAATGTGAACAGGCATCCAATTCCGGGAGGGTCCACTTCAGACACGGCGATCTTAAGATATCTTAAGTTTGTAGTGTGAACAGGGTATTACGCGCGTAAAACTGCTGGGCGATTTGATCACGTGATTGTGCATTTTGTGCTTATCTGTTATTGGTTGCACTTTGTTTGTGAACAAAGTTGGTAGATTGACTGATACAATTTAAATTTTTTAATAATTTTCTTTTTATTTATTTAAAAATCATTTATCAGTTGCTTTATACTTTTCGTATTAAATAATAGAATACTGTTGATTCTATTGTTGTAATTAATAGAATGCTGTTGATAAACCAAGGTTGAGATATCCACACGGGGGACTAGCTAAGGGGGGGGGGGGGACAGGAGGGAGCCTACCCTCCCAAAACATTCACAAATGTTGTTACACTTTGCAAATTTAAAACTTTTATGTCAAATTTAACTAAAATTTTAATAAAAACTACAATACATTTTCTATTTTTGATAGAATTTGCAAAAGTTACAACTCTAATTGGGAATATTATTATTTTTTTTACAAATAAGAACTGTATTACATTTTCAAAGTGCGTTAACTTAGCAAAATTATAAAATGAGTTGGCGAATATAAAAATTTGACTTGACAATATTAAGGTTTTCTCCCCCACCAATAAAAAGTCTTAGCGATGGCCCTGTATCCACATATTACAAGATTGATTTGTAATCTACAATACTGGATTGATTTCAATGCAATTTGCATTGTTAGTTAGATAATTTTTCAGAAGTTTTAGTATGTATATATTTCTTTTTTAATACCGTGTGGATAACAGGCCAAAATATGTCATAAAATATGAGAAACAAACGACATCCGAAATTATGTTAGTATAAGCAAAACACTTATTTATACTTTCAATAGAAAAATTATAAACATTCTAATCATACTTTATTCATTACAAAACTAGAAGGCAAACTCCAAATATTTCACTTCTTTAAAATATGTGTATGCAGATATTCTTAATTTAAAAAAATATATATCTTTTACATTTTGCTTTTATAATATTTTCCATTTTGATTTTAACACCGTAAAATATCCACGCATGCATTATATTTGCATCCTAATCTCAATAAAAACTTACTTCTAAAATTTTCAAAAAAAAAAAAAAAAAAAAGAAGAAGAAGAAGAAGAACATTAATAATTATTTTAAGCGTATACGGATATTTTCGCAGAAAACTTTTTTTCATTTGCTTAATATATATATAAATCACTTTGGAACGATATTAATATCGTTCTAATTATCCTTTTAATATTCTAAATTTAGAATATTAAAACTTTTTCCGCAAAAATCTCATTTTCTCGTATTTAAATAAGCATTTTATAATTATAATAGAAATACATGTGCTTCTGTATTATTAATATAAAATTTACCTTTAATAAAAATGTCTTATTTATTAATAAAAAGGAAAAAAAAACCAACAACAACACAAACCAACTTTTGGCCCGCGCAGGTTTCGAACCCGTATCGTCTGGGTACAAGCTCAGCACTCTGACCATTCGGCCAGCGAGGTCAAATTCGTTTGTAACAGATTATCTTTATAACTGGCACCACAAGTAATTACATCCGTGATCTGTTCTCCATCTCTTATTGAGCGAACAGTTACAGTAACCGGTGGCACAGTAGCGAGTACTGAACACACATCCCGTCCACTATAGGTACCCACTCCATGTGGCTCCTGAGCGCGCGCGTCCAGCGCGCGTAAGAACTGAACACGGCCTAAATGAAAGAAATATATTAGGCAAAGAAATAGGCTGGTACAAGAACCTCAGCTTCGAAAACACGTAACTGCGCCATCTGTTGGTACCTTTGTAATCCTGCGCTACCATGCATAGCAGGAAAGCAAACATTACAGGATGAAGCAGTGCGCGCGCGCGCCCGCCGCGCGCCAAGGATGAAAGATAGTTTCGTTGATATGCGCGCGCAGACGCCGCGTTTTTTCTCCGGTCAAGAACAACACTTGCTTGTGTAGCGTGGGTCGGCCATCTTGCTTTATGCTGATACTCGCCGGCTCGTAAAAGCAGTGAATTTATTAAGCATTTACAGCTTTTTAAAACAGGGTAAGTGACAGATGCTTATGTATATGTTATTTATTTAAATGTTCCCATAAGTTTCCATTTTAATTTAAAGATCATTATCGCACTATTGTGTAGTTAAAATGTAATCTATGCCATATATTATTAATACATTATTATTACGTATTTTTATATTAGTATGCATTTATATTAGTGTGCAACGCAATAGTATTATTATTCTTTAATTATTATAGTAGTAATATATAGAATAGTATTATATAGTATAGTATTATTTAGTATAGTAGTAGTGTATAGAATAGCATTATTATTATTATTCTGATTTTTCTGATCTTGTAACAGATCGCTGATAATGTGCAATAATTTAATATAATATAACAACGCAATAGTATTATTATTCTTTAATTATTATAGTAGTAATATATAGAATAGTATTATATAGTATAGTATTATTTAGTATAGTAGTAGTGTATAGAATAGCATTATTATTATTATTCTGATTTTTCTGATCTTGTAACAGATCGCTGATAATGTGCAATAATTTAATATAATATAACAACGCAATAGTATTATTATTCTTTAATTAATATAATAGTATTATATAGTATAGTAGTATTGTATAAATATTATATAATATAATAATATAATAAATATATAATATAATAAATTGTCATTTAAACTGTATACCTACGTGTTTGTCTTTATTTAAGATGGAGTTTCCACGCTTTCAACACCCTTTCACGATGCTTTTAGCAGGACCTACGAGAGTTGGTAAGAGTTGGTTCCTGCGCGATTTACTGTCAGAAAGGAGAAAAATGTTTAACCCCCCTCCCGATAAAGTTATTTGGTTTTACGGTATCTACCAAAAACTTTACGATGAAATGCATGATGTCACTTTTATGGAAGGCTTCCCTTCTAATTATCGTGAATATTTAGGTGCGACTTCTTTAATCATTCTAGATGATTTGATGATGGAATGTGGAGATGACGATCGATTAACGTATCTTTTTACAAAAGGAAGTCACCATTTAAACCTAAGCATTATTTTTATTACTCAGAACCTTTTTCATAAGGGTAAAGAAATGATAAGCGTTTCATTAAACAGTCAATATTTAGTTCTTTTTAAAAATCGCCGTGACATGACTCAAATTATGTATTTGGGTAGACAATTATATCCAAGAAATAGTAAGTTTTTCCAAGAAGTTTTCGAGGACGTAACCAAAAAAGCTTTCTTGTATTTACTGGTGGATTTAAGAAATGAAACTGTGGAGCGCATGCGCTTACGCACGCAGATTTTACCTGGTCAAACCCAATTTGTGTATGAACCCAAAAAAGGTTTAAAAAGAAAGACTTTCTGTTCTTAATTTAGTTTTGATCATGACGTTGTCGAAGAAACAGCTTCGAGATTTGGAGCTGATAAAGACTTGCCCTAAAGCGTTACGCAAGCAATTATTAAAAATATTACCTTCTCACTCAGTCAAAGCTATTTGTGAGTGTACATTGAATGTGTTGAAAGGGAATATGCCTCTCTCAGCCTATCAGAAAAGATAATTAAGAAAATATAAAACCACTTTTCGTAATATTGCTGCAAAAAAGGAAGTCTATTCAACAAAAAAAGTTGATTGTTTAACACGGTGGATTTTTAAATATTTTAATCCTAGCAGCACTGTCAGTGCTAACCGGCTTAATCAATGGAATTCACAACTACACTGGTGTCCAAAAGTTAAGCATAATTGGTAATTAAGTAATTATTTTTAAGTAATGAAAGAAATATGAATCGGAATGTGCTGAAACTCCAGATGTGTAAACAAAATAGTACGCGTCACATATTTTCGCGAAGAGTTTTCCCCGAAATCGAACAGGGGATCAAACAAATTGAAACATTTGACAACAAACATTTGTCAATAAATTGAAAAAGAACGAAGATATTTTGGATAACCCTGTCAAAACTAATGTAGCAAAAGCGTTCAAACTGCACATTATGATTAATTGGCTTATTGTAATGTACTGTGTTTATTTTTATAAGGATAGCATGTACACTCGTAGAAAAATTAAGGTTTTTATAAAAACAGTCCTAAATTTTTCCAAGTTTTTTGCTTATAATTTGCAGAGTTCTTATTATAAAATAATGTTCTTTTCTGAAAATATGACAAACATCATTGTACACAATACCCTGTCATCAGAATTTAAAAATAATAAAAATTGTATGAAAAATGAGTATGTTTAGTAAATAATTTTTCATTGCGCATGCGTCAACGATATCAAAATGTCATTTGCATATTGTGTTAGCTAAATGTATAGAGCAACTTCTGTAAAAGTTTCAAAAACATAGCTTGAAAATTCTGAAAATGGGAGCCTATAGAATCAACTCAAAATCCTTTATTCACTAAATGAAGCAAAAAGATGAGGGGCTGTATCCATATTCTATTGTTTAGTGCCTACACAATATTGCACATACAACTATATTTAGGTAAAACCCCTGATTTTTTTGCTTCCTTTAGGAATAACGGATTTTGAGTTGATTCTATAGGCTCCCATTTTCAGAATTTTCAAGCTATGTTTTTGAAACTTTTACAGAAGTTGCTCTATACATTTAGCTAACACAAAATGCAAATGACATTTTGATATCGTTGACGCATGCGCAATGAAAAATTATTTACTAAACATACTCATTTTTCATATAATTTTTATTATTTTTAAATTCTGATGACAGGGTATTGTGTACAATGATGTTTGTCATATTTTCAGAAAAGAACATTATTTTATAATAAGAACTCTGCAAATTATAAGCAAACAACTTGGAAAAATTTAGGACTGTTTTTATAAAAACCTTAATTTCTCTACGAGTATACATGCTATCCTTGTAAAAATTAACACAGTACATTACAATAAGCCAATTAATCATAATGTGGAGTTTGAACGCTTTTGCTACATTAGTTTTGACAGGGTTATCCCAAAGATCTTCGTTCTTTTTCAATTTGTTGACGATCCCCTGTTCGATTTCGGGGAAAACTCTTCGCGAAAACTAGATGTATACCCGTCCTAAGACGGGGTTATTCAAATGGCATAATGAAAAAAAAAAAAAAAAAAAAAAAAAAATTCAGCACAAAATTTGCCTCAATCCTGAAACACATTAAAAGGAAAATTTATTATCTTTTGTGGGATTTTCAGCCAAAATTTTTACTATTATACAGTGGCTAGGATTTTAAGGCAAAATTTATTCATGATAAGGAAATGAGGACATTGCACTACAGTCTGAATTTTGCCAGATTCGGTGAATGTGAAGAAAGATGCAGAATGTGAAGAAAGTCATTTAAAAAAGAAAAGAAAGCGTGCGAGTCTAGAAAGAAGAGGGTACATTGAAGCGGAAGAAATTAGGGACTGGTCTCTGTTTAAAAAACGCTAATTAGCAAACTTAATGAAAGCAGTTGAAAAAACATGTGGAAAACCCCTTACATTAATATAAATGTAACAGTAAAAAAGTTGGGCAATTAAAAAAACAATATGTAACAATACAAAAAAAGAATAACATAAATTGAATACTAAAATATAAATTTTATACTAAAAAAGTTGAGAAAAAAAAAATACATATGTAAGAAATGCACATCAAGAAAAAACATGAAAATGGAAAGGGGATATATAAATGAAAATACGCGTTAATAAAAAGAAAAATAATGTACGCGTGACGATTTTAAGAAAGGTTTTTTTTAAGTCTACAGTTGAAGCTGTATAAAAAGCTTAACGTGAAAGATATTTTTTTTAAATTGACCTCAGCTGGAACCATATAAACAGCTGAATGTGAGAGGTTTTTTTTTTTAATTGACGTCAGCTGAAACCAAATAAACAGCTGAATGTTAAAGGGTTTTTTTTTAATTGGCATCAGCTGAAACCATATAAACAGCTGAATCTGAAAGGTATTTTTGATTTGACACAGCTGAATGTGAAAGTTTTTTTTAATTGACATCAGCTGAAACCAAATAAACAGCTGAATCTGAAAGGTATTTTTGATTTAACACAGCTGAAACCAAATAAACAGCTGAATGTGAAAGGTTTTTTTTTTTTTTTTTTTTTTTTTTTTTTTTTTTTTTTTTTTTTTTTGACATCAGCTGAAACCAAATAAACAGCTTCATCATCATTTACAAAAAGCATGGCAGTATCTTACAGTAATATAAATTGAATACAAAAAAAGTTGGGAAATTAAAAAAACATATGTAACAATACAAAAAAAGAATAATATAAATTGAATACTAAAATATAAATTTGATACTAAAAAAGTTGAGAAAAGAAAAATACATTGTAAGAAATGCACATAAAGAAAAAACATGGAAATGGAAAGGGGATATATAAATGAAAATACGCGTTAATAAAAAAAACCATCAATGCAATGTAGAAACTTAGAGAACTTCCCTGAAAACAACATTAGTTGTAAAAAAATTTCTGCTGTTAGCAATCTGTCCTTGATTATTCCTTGGTGGTATGTGAATTTTTTATATTGTTTTGATTCCCGCAACGTGATAAAGCAACATAAAGTTGTCCGTGAGCAAAAACGGGCTCATCAAGAAGAATGCCGACATGTTCAAATGTTTGACCTTGCGATTTGTTTATTGTCATAGCATAAGCAGGTAGGAGTGGGAATTGCCGACGCTTAAGTGTAAATGGAAGAGTTACGTCACTTGGAGACAGGTTAACTCTTGGGATAAAAACTGTTTCACCACGATGAGACTGTGATAAAATTTTGCAAGTAAGGAAATTGTCATGCAGTTCTTGAACAGATAAGCGAGTTCCATTGCAAAGACCTTCATTTGGACTGAGATTCCTCAGTAACATAACTATCGAACCTGTTTTTAATGTTAATTTATGAGGTGGCATGCCCGACGGAGTAAGTTCATGTAAAAATTCCACTGGATAATTCAGAATGTCATTTGGATCTTCCGAAACAACAGAATCTACACTGTAATAAGTTTGAGGCTCTCCTTGGAGTTTTGAAATTATTTGCATGTTTATATCCAGAGTTGTCTTATTTGTAGGAGCTAAAATGACTCTAATCGCTAAATCTTCAATCTGCATGGTGGCAAAGTCTTCACCAAAAATGGCTTGAATTATATTTTCCTGAACCATCTCCTGAGGTATTTCAATAGAATCGGGGGGTGAACCAGGTACAGTTGGAAAAGTTCCTTTACCGACAGTCAGGAGCCAATTGTTGTGTTCTTCTTGGCCTGCACTTCTCATGTTTCTGCTAAGTGAGAGTTTTGTGAAAGATCTCCATAAGGGGCTAGACTTGATGCAAGTTTCACTAGAACCTCTTGGAACAACTGGAAGTGTCTGCCTAAAATCACCTCCAACTACCAAAACTTTTCCACCAAAAGGACTGTTGTTCCTCATGATTTCTTTTAAAAGACAATCGATGCAACGAAGACCATCTTTAGTTAACATAGAAATTTCATCAATAATGATTAGTTCAGCATCACGGAGAGTGTCGGCTTCTGGAGTGTTTGATCGTAAAGAAGAAACAGAAGTCTCAAGAATTGGCACTGGCAATTTAAAACCACTGTGAACAGTTCGACCACCATCAAGCAATACCGGTAGTTGCAAAAGGTAATGCGACTTGTCCCTTTCCCCTAATGAAATTCAAAAGCGTTGAGTACAAATAAGTTTTCCCTGAACCGCCAGGACCGTCTATGAAGAAATATCTATGTGTTTCATTTATGTTTTCAGTAGCCTGCACAATTTTCTGAAAGGCTTCAAGTTGTTCTGGATTCAAAGATGCTATCTGGGTCTCTGCCAGCTCCTTCTGTTCGTTACGGTTGTACACCTGCAATTGAATGGGATTGCCTGTCGGCATAGGTAGTCCAAAAGACGCACATGTCATCCTGTGTTGTTTCAGTGTTGAATTTATTTCATGTAGAGCGAGATTGAGAGAAGTTGATTCATCGTTGTGCCGCTGAAAATCTACAGACATATCAGAAGAGTAAGTGTTCCACAGTTGAAGAACATTATTCGGATTGCAGAAGACCATGATGAAGACAAAAGTCTGTCTCATTTGCTTCGGCATCTCGCAAACGGCAGCCTCTCTCAAACAGCGATCCCATTCTTCATCGGAATCCATCAAATGTCGCTCAAATGCTGCTTCTTTGAATGTGCTGTAAACGGTGTTATCAACAGTCCTCAAAAATTCAAAACTCGTTGCTCCGCGTACGTGTAGTAGTAACATTCTCAAGTAGAATCTTTCTTCCTCTTTCACACTGACTATGTACATTCTGGGTACTATCTTGCTTCCACCTCTTTGTCTCTTTTGCCATGTGTTACGAACATACACATATGAATAAGGAATGTCTGTGTATAACAAAGTATGGGCGTCCGGATCGGTCTGGTTCAATTGGAACCAAGCCTCAAGTTTAGTTATTCCTGTCCGTGCAGCATGTAACGCTTCTTCTTCTTGACCTTCTCGAAAGACAATGCGCTGTTGATTTGGAAGATGAACGGGCAATCTGATAACAGCGTGTGACCGATCGTGCATTTTACACTGCAGCAAGCGCCACATTGCCTCAGGTGCACTGACATACCTTGCATCGATGAAGCTGCTTATTTCATTGGTCTCGACATCTCCAGTACTGAGAACCATATTGGCACAGTCAAAGCCTTTGTAGATGTACTTGTAAATATATTTCACTGCTTTCAAAGAGGTGCAAACCTCAACATTTATGTGTGCATCGTATTTCAGCAGCAGATGGGCATTATACGGAACGACAAATCTGTTGTCTACTGTGGCTCCACGAACATCAAATGTAGGACCCATGCGACGTCTGTACTTTGGGTACCCTTTAGTACTCAAAACATTTTCTGTCTGAAAGTCCTTGAGGAAATTTTTTGAACACTTCCCGTTTTCCATGCAAGGTGCTCGAGGATTGCTTGACCCACAAGGACCATGAATGATACAACGTGTCACTATTTCATGCAGATGGGGGTTAGCGACAGCATCAGGAATCTCAGCATTAACAAAACGATCAATACGTTCAACTGAAGAAAACTTGTCTTCAGTCCTTAGAACAATTAAAATGTGAGCATGTGGAAGTCCTCTTTTCTGAAATTCAATTGTGTAGACATGAGCCGTTGAAACACCTAAAACACCATGAACTGTTAGATCTTTAAGGATGGATTTCAGCTTCAAGTGAAACACTCTTGCAACCAAATCAGGCCGGTCACTTGCCTCCTCACCAATTCTTAAATTTTCTATAATTTCTTGCCACATGGGGTTTGCTGTAAAAGTAACAAAGCGATCCGGAGGACCAAATTTCCCAAAGATGGACATCGCATCAGAACATCTCTCCCGCATGTTTCTGGGGGATCCTTCAAAGGATGACGGAAGAATGACTGGAATTCCTGGTGCTCCGATGTTATTTCTTCTATTTTCAATATGATCAACCAATCCTTGGTAAAGTTCAGTTCGAAGCTGCTGTTGATGCATCCTAATGAAGTTCAAATTGTTGGCCTCAACTTGTAAATATGAATCGACGATGAATTGCTGCGTTAGTCTTCCCGCACTGATGACTGGATTAAACTCATCTCTAATAGCCATCAAAGCTGCTTTGTACTGAAGCATAGTGATGTTATTTCGAATTCTGTTTTGTCGTGCTCCAGGATATGGATCGCAAGTCCAGTTAGGCTGCCAACCAGGTTCACCGAAAGGAAATAAAATTGGGTAACTCATGGGATCCAAATTTGGACTGAGAATGTTGATTTAACAAACTGCTGTTCCGGATCCCCTGGATTAACTGGATAAATTCTGATGTCTCTATCGAACGGTGGTTCTCCATCATCGTTTACAAAAACCATGGCAATTTCATTTGCAGCAGGTGCATTAAATCGTCTCTGATCAGAATGTCGATCTCTTCTGAAAACCAGATTCACAATTGGAGTATCTTGTCCGGCTTCATTAGCCTCCTGGACAGCTTGAGCCTCAACATCCCACAACATGCGGTAAGTGTCGCAAAGACGATTTGTCGATCGCATAAGCCTGTCCAACTGGTCCAGAACATGGGGAACACATTCTCTGTTTGCTTGATGGCGAATTCGATTTTCTGTTACCTGAGTGCTGTCTACAACATATAATTGTGCAAATTGTCGTTGGTCTTCATCAAGTGGTTGTAGATGACTCGGCCTGTGGCAGATTTGCCCATGTACTTTAAATACATATGGTCCTCTTCCACTACAGTTGACAACTTTTGCTCCCATGGAGGCGAAAGATAACGCACTGTTGTAAGACCGTATGTGTTTTCTGAAATTTTTGCGATCAGGATTCTCAGGATTCATGAGCAAATCCTGAAGAACACGTGGATAAATTAAATCATTTCCCTGAGAATCCATTGGTTTCGTCAAACAAACTTTCCCTTTCCTACAGCAGTTATTGAATTTTCCGTCTGGAGGTCGTTCACCGGCAAAATTGTTGGAAGCACAGAATTCACACAAAGAGTTCATAGGGCCACAGTAATGTAAATGAACTTCACTTTCCTGTTCTCCCAGTCTAACATTATTTATTTCGTTCCGTCGACTTAGCCTCTGAGTTTCAGCATGATCTTGTCTTCGCACTTGCGCTTCAGATTCATTTTCTTCTTCAATACGTCTTCTGTGGCGTTCGGCATCGGCTTGTCTTCGCACTTGCGCTTCAGATTCATTTTTTTCTTCAATACGTCTTCTGTGGCGTTCGGCATCGGCTTGTCTTCGCACTTGCGCTTCAGATTCATTTTCTTCTTCAATACGTCTTCTGTGGCGTTCGGCATCGCTTTTTTTCGCACTTGCGCTTCAGATTCATTGTCTTCTTCAATACGTCCTCAGTGGCGTTCGGCATCAGTTTGTCTTCGAACTTGGGCTTCAGATTCCGTTTCTTCCTGAATTCGGCTTCTGTAGCAGTCGGGCGAGATATTTTTCAATCCGTAAAGAAAATTATATACAGTATATTAAAACAAAAAGAACTTTAGTTAAATGAAATGAAAGGTAAAGACAAATTTTGCCTAAACCTTTTACCTGAAACAAAAGTTGACCTCATATAAGATATTAAATAAACTCGTTAATAAAACGTCAATAATAATAATAAAAAAGAATACAAACAAATATTAAGTGTAGAGACAAATTTTGTCTAAAGCTGTGAAATTAAAACAAAATTAATTTCATTAAAAATATTTTTCAATCCGTAAAGAAAATTATATACAGTATATTAAAACAAAAAGAACTTCAGTTAAATGAAATGGTAGAGATAAATTTTGGCTAAAAGAAAAAAAGGTTTGAATTTAAAAAAAACACAGTCATCTGAAAATAATAATAATAATGTTTATTAATATTCTGTCACAGCTTAAAATCAAAAGCTTTCACAGCGACAACTTTCTCACACAGCTTAAAAGTGCAAGAAATCACTGTTGCCAAATTGCTAAATGAAAATCAATCCCATACGACGTGTAGAACTTACTACAAACCTAATAACGTAACAAAAAAATCGATGTTCGAAAAATCAAAAGCGAACAAATTGCATCAAATTCCTTTGCAAAAAAATTAAAAAAAAATTGTTACGTTTCATTACTGGTATGGATATATGAAATTCAATAGCTCCGAATATCCTATCCAGCGCTCGAACGCCGAAAAGAAATGATTTTATATCTCGAAAAACCGTAAGCAAAAAAAGTGTTTATTTTTTTGCAATATATATATATATATTATTACGTTTCATTACTGGTTTGGATATATGAAATTCAATCTCGCCGAATATCCTCCATGGTGCATAGAAAACTCGTCATGTGAATGAATCAAATCCGGCCTTTGTTTACATATATCCAGCGCTCGAACGCCGGAAAAAAATGACTTTATATCTCAGAAGATATTACAATTAGGGAAAACCCGTAAGCAAAAAAAAGCGTTTATTTTTGAAAGCTCTTTCTAATGACATAACATTTAGGTTAGTGCAATTAAAAAAAAAACACCAAAATTTTTAAAACATGGCCGTCAGAATTTCTTCTTCAGCGGATGAGTACAACCCCAGAATCGTTCTACATACAGGGACAGACAGACAGAGAGAGAGAGTCACAACGGCTATTATTATAGAGGATATGTGACGCGTACTATTTTGTTTACACACCTGGAGTTTCAGCACATTCCGATTCATATTTCTTTCATTACTTAAAAATAATTACTTAATTACCAATTATGCTTAACTTTTGGACACCAGTGTAACTATGCGCTTGTTCCAGAAGAACGCTCCAGACACGTGCCTTCAAAAAAGCAAATGACCGAGTTTGATAGAGCAATGTCAAACATTTTAAACGGTTCTCTCCCGGATCATGAAAAAGTACGACAGTACTATGAACTTTTAAAAAGAAAAATGAATTTGCAAGAATTCAACTTGCCTTGGATGTCTCAACAACTTGAAAAAAAGAAATCTAAGAACGAGAAACCTGAGAAAGAGAAATTCGAGAAAGAGAAATCATCCGCGAAAGAGAAACCTGAGAAGGAATTAGACATTAAGCAAGAAACACCTACCGAACAAGAAGACTACGATACTTTTGTTATATCAAATGTGCCTCAAAACATGCAAAAAGAAGCCGAAGCACTTATGAATTTCCTAAAGTCAAAATCTAATACTTTCGATTGGGATAAAACGGGTATGGTGAGCTACAAAGGACAGAAAATCGAGCATTCGAATTTAGCTGAACTTTTTAACTTAAATTTTTGTGTGAATAAAAAACCATGTATCCAACCGCCGACGGAATTTTTACATGCTCTTCAAGAAATGGGTGTACCTGAAAATATGATAAAAAATAGGTTTTTGTCATTTCAAGCGAAAAAAGTTATCCCACCTAGAAGAAATTTTGTAAAACAAAAAAAGAGACTATATGGCAAGCCATCCCAAGTGAATACAGATGCACAAATTTGGGAAAGTTTTAAAATAAAATTATTTCTGAGCATATTTATATTAGAATGAAATAGAATTTTATGTATCTGAATGGAAAGTCTTATTAATAAAAAGAAATTTTTGATGTATAAGCTTGTTCATTTTTTTCAACAACATATTTCATTTTCTTTTACGTATTTATTTATTCATTTATAATCGAATAAAATTCTCTGAGTTTACATTCTAATCTTTTTTTGTTGTTGTTATTTTACTTCAAATGCTTTTAAAAAATTATAAATATTTTTCTGAACATTTTTTTGCAAATTTTTTTCTTTAATATTATTAATTGCATTTTAATGACATATTTTATTTTTTACGTTTTTATTTATTTTCTTTACAAATATTTTTTTAATCGAATAAAATAATACAGTTTACGGCATAACATTTTTTTCTTATTTTATTTTGAATAGTTAAAAAAGTTATAAATATTTTTCTGACCATTTTATTGCGAATTTTTCCTTTAATATTATTTAGGGGAAAGTTGTCCAAAATGGGGAGGCTAACATATTTCTGTCTGCAAAAACAAATCTATAAATAAGAAAAATGTGGCAAAGCATTTCCCGTTTAGAGCATGTCTTAGACTATGAGATAGCAAGGGGATTTTTTAAAAAAAAAAATCCTTAGTATAGGCAAAAAAACCATTTTTCTGAAAAATGTTCGAAGTCCCCGTTTTGGACAACCGGGTGGGTAAAATGGGGTACTCATATGAAATAGCATATAAATTCAAGTTCTACTGCGAAATTTTATTAGAAAAACTTGTTTTACAAAGAAAGATTGACTTTAATGCAAAATCAAAATGCAGATAATGAATTTTACCTTTTTTAACAGTTACTAGAACACACAGATGTCACAAAAAGTAATCAAATACAAAAGTCACATATGAAATTGACATTGCTTTCGTCAACACTTGAACATGCTTCATGGGCCCAACCTCGACAGCTGCTACATTGAATCCACCCCTCTTTGTGTTTCGAGTCAATGTAAAGCTCATTACAAAAAATGCAAGCGTCATCGCTATTCTCTTCCTCATCAGATGATAACGGATTTTGATTTTTTTTTTCTTCTCATTTTTAGCTTTTGGGTATTTAGGATTGGGTTCGGTGGGTTTCTTGACCAATTTTCTTTTCAATTTATTTTGCTTTTCATTTTTCTCCTGTTCCATAGCTTCCAATTCTGCTTTATAAGGCGATGAAGTGAGTATGGCAGTTTTACCTCTCCTCTTGTCATTCACTTTTTTTTTCATGCGTTCAATTTCTTGTGGTGGAGGCATTATTATTTTTGGTGAAATGTTATACGCTGAACATGTCTGGGGTTCTATAGCTGGAGATATTCCAAACGATGAAGTGGAAGGTTGGGGTGTCACGATTCCATCACTCGATGCTAAATGACGTTCTAAAGGTTTGTTAGCAGGTTTTTCAGTTGTTTCTGAAGGCGCAAATAAATGTTCAGGGAACACATCTCTGTTAAAGGGATATATCCCTGTTTTTTTAAACCCATTTATAGCATTTTGCACAGTAGCTGCTCTTGAAAATGCATTTTTGAAAAGGTTTCCGACCTGGTAAATTGTCACGTAGCGTCCAGGGTGATGTATGAGCCATTTCCTTGTCTCTTGCTCATAAAAGGCACTAAGTGGTGCCATGAAAGAGACATCGAGTGGCTGCAACCGATGTGTGGTGTGAGGGGGAAAGCATATCAACACCACGTTATTTTTCCGAGAAAAGTTCACCAGTTCCAAGCTTTTTGTATGGGAATTGTGGCCATCAAGTATTAACAACACTGGCTTTGTAGGTCCTGGATTTGAATGTTCCACAAACTTCTTGAACCAAACAAGGAAAGTCTCCTTGTTAATCCAACCACTCTCGTGATATACCGCAAATGATCCAGGAGGGGCATCATCCATCAAGAGAGCATTTTCTCGCTTTCTAGGAAAGACAAACATTGTTGGAACGAAATTTCCCGCGGCATTGACACAGATTTCTGTTGTCACAAGTACCCCTCGCTCGGCTGATGCCAAACTGCCAACTTGTTTTTTTCCACGCAAAGCAAGGACTTTATATGGCTTATTGGGCACTGTCAAGATGCCTGTCTCATCTACATTGTAAATATCATTAGGTGAGAATTGATATTTTAGATACAATGACTCTAATAAATCAAAGAACATTTTGAGAGCGACGCGATTAAAACCTTTTGCACGCGCCATTGAGGTTTTTTCAGGATTACGTAGAGCTAATATTGGATGACGTTTTAGAAATCCATAAAGCCAGTCCTTTCCAGCCATTCTCCGTTCCATGTTAAAAACATGGGGAATTTTGTTTTTCTCTGCTAGCTCAAACACGAGAGTTCTCAAATCTGATAGCGTAACGCCAAACAACCTCTCTTCCAAATGTAACAGATGGTCCACCAATTCCTTCTCTTGGGCTTCCGAAAAAACTGTTTTATATCTTCCTAAGCATTTAGCAGCAGCCGCTTGTGAAGAGAGCTCCTTCTGTCGAGCCTCTTTCACCTTCCTCTCCAGAGTTGTCTGTGGAACGTTGTAGGCTTTAGATGCTCTCCTGTAACCCATTTTCCCTTCTAAAACTTCTTGGATTGCACCAGCCATGCTCTCTGTCGACCAGCTCTGTCGATCAGTTTTCCTTTGATAACGCCCCATCTCGTCTTCAAATAAAATGATAGTTCTGTAAATAACAGAACAAATTATCATTTTGACATTTAAAAAAAATTATACATTAAATTTTATTTTTGTAACTTAAATATTTATTTAATTTAGTTAATCAATATTAAATTAATTGCATTTAATCTATATTAAATTAATTATATTTAATCTTTGTAAAAATAATTACATTTAATCATTATAAAATTAATTTTATTAAATCGTTATAAAACTAATTTTTTTAATCTACATTCGTTATGCACACAAATAATCTCTTATCACACTCAATTTAAGCACTTAATTCACAACATAATATCTCAGAATTAAAGCAAATTAAAACATATTTCAAAATTGTTATGAGACGTTCAAAACGGGGACGTCCCCATTTTGGACTACCCTCTATGTCCCCATTTGAGCCGACCATGACGAACGCTAGAAAACATGGCATTTCTTCACACACATGTAAGATAGAAAATGAATAAACATATCAGAATATAACTTAAAACTAAAGCGAAAAAAAATGATTTACTTACCAAAATTGAATCTTCAAATGTAAATTCATACAGCTCAATATAGTGCAGGGGCAAAATCGAACTTTTTTCTTGCTAAAAATTCAAAACTTCGTAGCAGAAAGAATAACAGCAAATTGCGTCAACAAATCTTTTCAAAATGGCAATCTGATGTAAAGGAATAATAGTAGTACATTGGATCACCAGATGTCAGCACTTATCAGTGAGAAACCGAATGTCCTCATTTGACCCGCCGTCCCCGTTTTGGACGACTCTCCCCTATTTCATTTGCTTTTTATATGAAGAAATATTTCATTTTTTTAATCTAATAAATATGAAAAAGTATTCACAAGTATTGTAAAATAAAGTATAAACAATCTTTTTGTTTTCCAATGTTTAAGAATGTGCTGTTAACGATGGATATTAATACTTTGCAATTTCTAAACATCTAAAATAAATTATATGAAATCACAAAACCTCATTAAAAGTTATTATACGATTGCAACAACATATATATATATATATATATGTGTGTGTGTGTGTATGTATGTATATATATAGAAATTGAAAAGTATTAATTACATAACACAATTTAAGAGATTGTGCATTAATGGAAAAGCAATACGCTAACACAAAAAAGAGAATTCTTTGAAGTTAAACAAAATAATTTATTAAGTAAGAACTATATTACTTACAGTTTTCCGGACGGAAAAAATATATAAAATACAAAGTAAAATAAATATATAAAATGCATCTGCTGAGATGGTGGTATTTTACTGTGTCCCCAAGCTAACGTTGACACTCCATCTTCACAAATGTACCTTTTCTCATCATGCGGTGATAGAGCTAATTTGTTGAATTTTATGCTGTAAATGTCATGCTGGAAGCTATGCAAAGACTGCATAGTGGTAAATTTTCGTGTTTGCTCCATAATACATTGTTTATAATCGTTGAATGTTATTCATCTTTGAAGCGCGTGTTTCTTCACTCCTTTCAACTTTTGGTGGTATTTTCTCCTTGAACTAAGAAACTGTAAACCTTGCTTCGTAAACCTGCAAATTCCGTCATGATAGACCCGTTGCATTCATCTTTCATTAAACCTAATTTTTTTTTATTCACTCTAGGTATGTTGAAAATATTATTTTCCGGATAGTCTGAAGTATCAAAACGGTGGATTTGCTTTTTTATGTCTTGATATACATTCTCTGTATTAACTTTAAATATAAATGAATCCGTGTCAGTATATAATATTTTAAAATCTTTCTGATACGTCGGTTTCATGAATTCATAATAAAATTCATACATTAGAATTTTTGAAATGTCTAATACTGCCATGCCTATAGTAATAGGTTTTCTAAAACTTATTTCCAATTTCTGCATATGTATAGCAGCAAGAATTTCGGAAAAAATTGTCCTATCTCGAAAATTAGGCTTTGCTATTAATTTTTCAGCTTGTTTGACACTGCAGACAAGGCGAATATCTTTCCTTCTTCTTACATCCTCCATACATTTACCGAAAACACTATTGTTCATCAATTTATAAAAGTTTTTCTCGAAGGCATTAGTAGCAACAGTTCTGAGATGGGTATTGTGCTGAATGTACGGTTTAAGAAAATGCTCTTGGGTAAACTGCAAAATCTTGTGCACTTTTAAAATTTTTAAACCATGCTTTATATAGAATTTTAAATTGCGATAATGCACAATATAGTTCCTTTTATTTCCTAAAGTTAAGAGAAGTCTCTTTTTTTGCAATCGGGAGGAGCTTCATTAATGGGAGCTAACGGATACGCATTATGATCATCATGGAGTTCAATGGGGTAGACTATATCCACCTCCAAAATGTATCCTGTTTCAGAATCGTCTGCAATATCCATGACATTAATCGGCGCATCACACCATTGAAAATCTTTAAGAGGAAGCGATTCACTCATTGTCCAGCCGTAGAGATTATTAGCATCAAGATATAGCAAATATGATTCCTCTTTTTTGCTATTGTATTGGGGTAAAAATAGATTACTTGCAAAGGCATATCTATGGCTGCACTGCGATATACCTCCGCGAATACCTTTCTCCACAAATAGAAGTTTTTCGTAATCCGTTAGCAGTTCTATATTAACTGCTGTATGCTTTAACATGGCGTCCCATGAAAGTCCTGGAGCTGTATAGTACCATGCCATGTCCAAACCATACGTCTCAAAGCAATTTTTTCTAAATGCTTCCAGGATGTCGGCTAACAAGAATACGTCGGTTTTTACGTAGAGTTCTATATACTCTCCCAGATTTGCAATGTTGAATTCATTCCAAACTCTTACTGCATGTGCATAATCATCATCTGAAATTTCACTTTCATTCAAAATACTGTAAAAGTGCTCTTGAGCTGGAAGAACTGTCTCGTCAAATTTTTTGACGTCATCCATATAATCATAAGGATAAATGCCTTTTCTCAATAAAAGATGAACTTTCGAGGGTGGGAAAAAAGAATGCATGAATTTGAAATCTTGTTTGTTCAAATTTGAAGCTAAGCATTCAAGACTGGATGCCATGAAGCGGTAAGTGTCCAAGAAACGTAATTGAAGTTTACCAATCGTTTTACTAAAGTAGATGTACTTCTCTTCATTCTCCTCGACGACCGAAATTTTTTTTTCATCAAAACCTAGTTCTTTTACAATAAAATGTCTGTCATATCCTGACAGATTGTGGAAAAGTACGGGTATGAAATGGGGAAGTCTAAATTTCAAATTACAAGTATTACACGCAGCACCTCTGTATTTTCCCGTTAAATGGCAATGTTCATAAACTTTACAGTTATTTTTTGTGAATTTTCCAGAACATATATAACACAATGTAGCCTTTTCATCTTTTTCTTTTTGCTCGTTTGATAATATTTCTAATGGCTTTGGAGTGTGGTAGATTGTTTCAATTTCTCTGGCTTCTTCAGCTAACATTTCCATAAATTTCTGTGCTGCATTTTTACCTCGATATACTACAGGTGGTTTATACAACCCATGCTGGTAAATAATGAAGTACGAGAAGCAGACGGCTTCATGTTTTTGGTACCGCATATTATATCATAATCTTTGATTAGGTTCACAGGTATCAATCTTTCTCGTAACTGCTTCGAAATCTGCCACTATGACGAAAGGTATTTTTTGCTGATGCTTCACGTTTTTGAATTTCAATATGTTTTCATCTTCTGACGGCATTTTAGCTAAAGCCACATCATGTTCAGAACATAATATTTTATGTTTCGAAAGCAGTTCCTGTGATCCAAATGCAGATAAACAACGTCGACAAAAAAATTTCTTTGCCTTCTTTTTTGAAACTTGACTACTTAGAAGTCGAGAAAAATCCTTTATCCAAGCGTAATGACAACTTTCATCGTTTTTTATGTATAGAATGTCAATAAGTCGTGGATATGTCTTTTCACAAATTAATAAAGGGCAAACTTGCTGCTTTCCATTTAAATAATACAGATTAATTCCGATTTTGTTTTGTTTTTCAAATTTTGGTATATCGCAAAGTTTCATTGGAAATGATATTCCTTCGAAATTTAAAATGTGTTCAAATGGTTTGTAGTTTGAAAGTCTATCCACATGGTCATCTGCAGGATAAAGTGCTGATAGCACAGCCCATTTAAAGCACATATTGTCGGAATTCTTCACATTGACAATAGCATGTTTTCTTTCTATAATTTCCGGTAATCTAATATGCGAAGATGCTTTTAAAGGATTATAACGATTGGTTCTCATTCCTAAGAATTCGATATAAATTAATCTCCAACCTGAATCTTTCTGCTGAAACTCACTTGCTTCCTTTTGCAATTTTTCAGACGCTTTGTCATATAAGTTACTTAAATCCGTCGAAAGAAGAACTGTTTTATTGTTGGTTTTAAAACATTTGCTCTCTTGAACGAAATCATTTTCAACAGCTTTTTCATAAATGCAAAACAGGCGGAAATTTATTTTAAGTTTCTGTTTCCATGAGAGATTTTCCAGTTCATTTACTTCTTTAGGTTTAAGATAATCAAGAAATATTTTGATGTCAAGAAGATCTTCTGAATTATCATATCGGAATGTCTTCATCACTCCATTTAAGGCTTCTTCCACTTGATGTGAATTGATAGGGGAATCATTAGATGCCGACTGCGTTTCTGGTACCTTGTTCGGTTTTGATTTTTTTGAAGGTGGGGGATTCAGATCAGGCTCATTAGGAATTCTTTCGTGAATTTTTATATGTCTTAATAAAACATCCTTCCGACTAAATGTTTTATCACAAATGGCGCATTTTATTTTTTTATTTTCATGTAGAGACTGCACATGGTGCTTCAGATCGAAATTTCGCGAAAAGATTTTATTGCAGACTTTACACTTATGATGGTTGCTTGATGTCGATAGTCCAGCACCTACCATGTTATTAGCAAATGTGAACGACTGGGGTTCAACTTCTGCGTCAAAATAATTGGGTACTGTGGTAGAATAGTTTGTCAAATTGTCAAGAAATCGTAGGTCCTGAGATGCAACATTGCTCATGCGAAGTGATGAGACTGGAGGGGAATCGTCTATTCGATATCATTGTTCAAAAAATTTAATTTTTGAGAAGCGAGGTTGCTAAAATCAGGGGAAGCAACTGAAGGAGAATGATTAATGAATTCTGTTTCCGGAGGTAAAAGATCATTTAAGTCTGTGATGATTGGAGAAATGGATTGGATTGGTATAAAACTGTTGTGGTGCAACTGTTTCACAGGGTAATCACTAGACTGAGAAGAATTAGTCACATTATCCAAAAAATTTAATTCTTGAGAATCAACGTTACTCATATGAAGGGAAGCAACTGAAGGAGAGTTGTCGAAAAATTCGACATTAGAAGGCAATGCGTCATTCGAATATATGGCGATTGACGAAAAATGTGAAGATTCAACGTTCGATTCAAGTATAAAATTGTTGTCTTGTGGCGGTTGCATATTATAGTCACTAAATTCAATAGAATTGGTTGCATTGTCCAGAAAATTCAAATCTTTATGTAAAACATTATTTGTGCGGGGAATTGAAGAAGAGTCATAAAAAAATTCGACGTCAGAAGGCAATGCGTCATTCGAATATATGGCGATTGACGAAAAAGGTGGAGATTCAACGAGTGATCCAAGTATAGAACTGTTGTTTAGTAGCGGTTGTGTATGATAGTCACTAAATTCAGTAGAATTTGTTAGATTGTCCAGAAAATTTAAATCTTGGGAAGTAACGTTGCTCAAATGCAATGAAGGAAACCTTGAAGAATCTCTGACAGTTCGATATCGGGAGACGACAGATCCATGTTTTTTTTTCTTCAATTTAAAGATAAATAAGCAAAAATATTACACATATTCAAATCTAGTTATCCGAAAAAAAAACACTTTAAAGCACAAGGCGATTTATAAAATATATCTAAACCTCTTTGAAAGTTCAAATAAGAGTAACGATCTTTCTAAATGCTAGGTAGATAACTGTGCATTCGAAAACACTCTTTAAAATAGGGCAAAAACAGCTTAGTTTAACAGTGGACCATTCTATTTCTAACAGAGTCAGCTAATGGATAATATCAACAAAAGAAATCACTGCTACATTGCTTCTTTTTTTCTAGTAATTTTTGTTCTGAATGGCAGGGAACCTCTTTGCTTAAACAAATGATGAATAAAGGCGTAAAATATGTCATATATAGTTAAATAGTGAAAAAAAAAGTATTCAGAGACTATGAAACTTACAACTAAATCTTTAAAAGTGAACAAACATACCTGCTGGTAACATAATTCTTCATAAATAAATTATACTTAAAAGTGTGAAATATAATCCTCTTTGAAAAGATACGGTTTTTTTTCTTTTCTGGTCAGACAGTTTCTTTTCACAGATTTTCCCATAAGCAGGAGATGAAAACGAAAGTATGAGCTTTTTTAGTATTCGACTGTACCTTCTTGGAGAAAGAGTAGTTGTTGATCCGCTGGAAAGGTGACAATAGATGAATACATATCGGAAAGCATTGTCCAGTCTTTTTTAAGATAATCTCTTCAGTAATGTACAGGTGTTGAGCATATTCGAAACAAAGTTCTTCATAGAAAAAGCTTTTACTTTGCGTTTAAAGCATTCGCTTTCTTTCAAAAAATCACTTTCAACAGATTTACGATAAATGTTAAACAGACTAAAATTCGTCTTCAATTCTTGTGTATCAACAATATTATTATTTAAAAAATATTATTCAACAGTATTAATTAAGGATTTTTTAATTGTAAAATCTAACATAACTTAAGATTGTAGATAAACCTTCGGTTAAAATACAACCACAGTATAAATTATATACAGGTAACTAAGAAAAATCTAATTTTGTCAACTAAAATTTCATTCAGCGTTGCCATTCCATAAAATATAAACTTAGTGTCGCCATTCCGTAAATCATTAACTTGGTGTTGCCATTCCTTAAAACCAAACAATTCAGCACAATACAACTCAACATTCAGCTGTCAAATACTCAAAATCCGGTTAAAAACGAGAAATCGGTGTTGCCATTCCTTAAAAACAAAGCATTCAGCACCCAACAACTCAACAACCAGTAAAAAAACAACTCAACTCATTTATTTATTTATTTATTTATGCCTAAGTGGGACAAGATCACCAGATCGCTAGGATCCGGTGTAGACCCTATTTGTCCCACCCGGAATGTTCCCCGGCATGTGGGGATTCATTACAATAACTTCAACAAAAAAAAAAAAAAAAAAAAAAAAAAAAAAAAAAATATACAGGCTGTATACAACATCAACACAGTGGTATGCGCGCCGGAGACCTGCTCCATCGCGACAAGTGGCGCTACGACTGCCAAAAGCTCAACAAAGGCTCTAACGCGACAACGGGCAGTCTTAGGAGAGAACGGTTAAGTGGTAAGATTGACCAGGTCCATAAGGAAGTGATAAATTTGTGCCAATTGACGGAGTAGTTTTGGGCGGGTTAAGATATTTGTGAGCCAGGTATCTGGGCGGGAATAAGGGTTCTTAAGGTGCCAGGCCTCTGTGAGTGTGCAGAAGAAATATTAGTGGTCTGGAGACCCTATGGCCCCACACTCACAGAGGTCCGTATCTGAGCGTTTAAAATAATTTAGGTATGTTCTGAATCAACACTCAGCAAAAAACAACTCAACTCAACTCTGACCACGCCCCCTTAACCACGCCCCTTCCGGTCACGTGACCGTCGCCAACGCCGCTGGTCCAGAGACCGCTATTGCCCATTACTAACACGTGACATAGTAGCTGCAATTCTAAGTACTGGCGAGTCTTTTTGCCAATAGAAGCTTTCTTGGAGATTATATTAAAGTTCCCATGTGTATGTGTACGCCTGCAACTTTTATAATTTCATATTTAGATGCATTTATTGAGCGACGGTTTCGTGTTTGAACAGAATATAACGGAATTGGAATTGTTTGAATGGAATTGGTTTCATATGAAACTTTTTCCGCAAAATCTTCATCTAACTAATCTAAAAATGATTCAAAAGGATTTAGGATGCTGGAAAATCTGCTTTTAGATAATCCTCATCAATCAATGATCCTCGGAATACTATTAGAAGAAAAAAGATTAAATAAATGTTTGCGAAAAGATAAAGTTTTATTCTCAGCATTATTATTCTACTCTGCTGTAACACAAGTTTCAGCTTTCCATAACAAAGGCTTTTTAGGTTAAACTTTATTGTTACATGGATTCGGGATAGATACTGGAGCAATATCCTCAATAATTATACCTGTGTCATCTAAATTTTTTTTTTGCCAGAAGACACACCATCACCATTGGCCTCATCAGTTTATTTACTCTTACAAAGATATAATAATTATGATTTTTAAAAATTAATGTTTAATTTAAAACATCAACAAAATGAATTCTTATTTATAATTAGTATATTTTTTTAATAATTCCACAACTTTAGCACTGCACAAATTAGATATCATTCAGTACAATTTTTTTGTGTGTGTGAGATGACTTCTTTCCAAAAACACAGAATTGAAACCGGAGGTGCACATATGTGTACCTTACAAATTACAACTAATTTAAACAGATATTATGATCTAGCTAAAAAATTTAAATGATTTATGCAATACTGAAGAGTTTATAAGCATTCTTAAAAATTATTATGAATAAATATTAATTTTCTAATTATAAAAATGTACTTACTTTTTCGACATTTTATATTTTTCGCCATTGCTCGTTTTTTTTCCTCCAAAATCATATGAATTAAGATTGCTAACGCCATTTTTTGCTGAAACTAGAAAAAGCTAACGTACACAAATAACATCCACTCGTCTCAGTAAAAAAATTTCAAATATTAATTGAGATACACAGTTAAAATCAGAGGTACACAAATGTGCACCTCGGGTCTGAAGAGGTTATAAATATTTGAGAAATTTTCTTCAGCATTCTCCCGAATTTCTTCTAATGAATTTTTTTACTTTCATTGCAGAATCCACTGCTACAGATAAATCAATATTTTCTTTTTGTAAATAGACACTTAATGGTAATGTAATTTGAAAAATGAAATCGGTGATGTACAAACTCATCAAAAAGTCACACTTCTCTATAGCAGACTTCAAAAGCTGTGCATCACTAGCTGCTTTCCTGTCCAACCATTCCGTAATACATTCCAGGGCCATTATTACTGGTTTAATCAACTCTACAAATACACGAACAGAGTCGTGTCGCTCAATCCAACGAGTCGGGCACATCCTTTTTAATTTCTTACTTCCGTTATTTCATTCTGTTTTTCAATTTCCTTTCTCAGAACATTATGCCGTTTTGGAAAATCAAAAAATACATATATGCTTTCTAGCATTGCCATACAGTTTCTGATGCTTTTTACGGAGCATCCTTCAGATAATGATAAATTGAATGTATGCGAACAGCAATGAACATATAAGGCTTTAGGATACTTTTGTCGCGCGAAAGCTGAGCACCTTTCAAATGACCACTCATAGCCCGAGCTCCGTCATAACCTTGTCCAACAAGATTACTTGTCGGCAGAGAAAAATCTTCCATGGCTTGGCAGATAGTATCAGCTAAACCTTTCCCTATCAAGTCTGATACTGGTATGAACTGAGAAATTCTTCTCTGACATTTTCGTTTTCCATGAATCTTACGCAAAATGACATTTGAGAAATGTTGCTAATATCGGTCGTCTCGTCACAGAGTATTGAAAAATATTTTGCATTACTGATTTTTTCAACAAGTTTTTTTAAAATAATTTTGTTGAAAGATGCAATTATTTCGTTTTGCGTTTGCCAGCTAATGTAGGTGGCATTTGCGCCAGCAATTTGGAGGTGATTTCTCAAAACATCATCCCCAGATTCAGCTCTAAATTTCAAAAAAGACCTGAAATTCCCTTCACTCTTTTTGTATGTTTCGCCCATATTCAGAGGACCAGAATCTTTGTGGCCACGAAATGAAAGGCCTTTTCTTGCCCAGGCTATCGCTGTTTTAATCACCGGCTTTAAATTTTCTCTGTTTTTTTCAACCTGAGTTTCGTGAACTGCATTCAAAGTTGTATCAATGCTTTTGGTTGACCCTGATTTCCTTGCTACAAACGATCCAGCTTTTTGCAAAGACTGTGTATGGTATTTTGTTTTTTCATGATACCGGAAATCTTCTTTTGCAACTTTCCAGTTTCTATAAGGAACTTTTACTAGTTTACCTGCGTAAGCACTCTGCATTCCAACGGTTGTGGAAAATAAGGAGCAATATTTGCAATATGCGCCATCCCGAGAAAAAGAATAGGCAAGCCAGTGAAATTCCGTGAACTAGAGTAACACAAATCTTAGGTTTCTGCGACCAGAAGTAGGGAATTTGAAACTGACATCAGGCATCCATGGATGATTAAGCAATTCCATTCGCATATCATCGTCAATCTGCCATATAAAGAAAAAAGATCTGATGTATTATAAGAAAATTTCATGAGTCCTGATCTTAGCATATAGAAATATTAAAAACAATGGAAAATGTGAAACCAATGATAAACAATTACAGTTTATTAATGAAAATCCTATAAACTGCATTATTTAAAACATGAATATTAAGAAGATACGAATAATTGTTAACACGTTAGCTGGCAAATCTATTTTGTCTGTCTTTCTAGTGACTGATGCGGCCTAAACGGAAATTTTGGTGTCAGTCATCGGGGACTGACATGACACTCAACGCATTAACTTATCTAAACTCATCATATGTATCATCTTCATTAGTAAGTCTTGATTTCAATCGTATCAGTCCATCTTCATCTTTAAAAGCTTGAAAATTAGAAAGAGATTTTCTGCCATTTTCATTAGAAAAGCATTCTGTCTGAACACTATCTTCTGTGCATTTAATACTTCTTCTTTTGTAAGTAGTGTATGTTTTCTCCAATAATGAGCTTTAGGATGGAAGCACATAATCCAAGCTATCACTCTGACTATTTTGGAAAATTTCGAGATTCTGTTAGCTAATTCAGAAACAATAGTTTTAAATTCGGCATTGCAAGCAGAAACAACTGTTTTTCATTTAATTAATTTTTCTGATTCATCAAGATTTAAAAGTTCAGAATCGATTTTAAGAGTATCAGTACTTTTATCCCATATTTAGCCTAGTACAGACGTTTTAGAATTTTCTAAAGAAAAAGTATCGCAGTTATTGTCTATCGTACTTTCCCAACCTCTAAGGTCAAACTGTGCTCTTTTCATTACTTCTGTAGAGGTTCTTATAAAATTATCTAACTCTGAAGTATTGTGAACACTTGTCACACAATTGTCTACGTAAAAACTGTTACGCAATTTAACAAGTATTTCGTTAGAAAATTCTCCTTTCAATAATTCTTTAGACAAATGATGATGAATTACTACCATAAGAAGAAACGGTCTACTTGTAACCCCAAAAACATAACGAGTATGTCGAAGAACTCTTATAGAACCATCGTCATTGTACCAAAAAAATCGCAAAAAATCTCTGTCATCCTTGTGTAGAGATATCTGCAAAAAAGCTCTGCTTATATCAGAAATAACACCAATTTCATAAAGACAAAATTTCATAAAGAATTGTTTCAATGAAATTAATTCCAGTTTCTAGACAATCATTCAAGGAGGGAAAATTTGTTATCTTAGCCGAACCATCGAAAACACGCCTTACTTTCATAGAAGACAGGGAAGACGTTTCTTTGATTACAGGACGATGAGGGAGATAATGGATAATGATAACTCATTTTCAGGAACTTCTTCAATAACTAATTCGTGAATCCGTTCTTGAAAAATTTTATTATATTTCTCGCGATACCCAGTTTTCTCTAATTTCTTGGTAGTGGATTCAAGTCTTCTTAAAGCTAGCTCATAATTAGTAGGTAGGAAAGAATGATCCTATTTTCCAAGGCAAATGGACTTTAATATCTTCCATCATTCTTTTGTTGAACTGTATCTTCAAAATGTATCATGACAGCCCTTTCCGAATCTTCTTTACTATTTTGTTCTGTAGAATTTCGAATGCCAAGAAGCTCTAAATCCCATAATGATGAAACAGGTACATCTTCTTGAGACAGCATATTGACAACAGTCATATTTACATCATTCTGACTAACCAGAATGAAGACATCATTCCCATTTCAAAGTCCAACCTAATTTAGTTTCCATTACCACTAAACCGCAATTTAGTTGTTCTTTTCTTATTGTGAATAGCTTATCAGCAACATCTGCTCTTAAAAGTACTTCAATAGCCCCTGATTCTCGAGTATCACTTAAGTGGATTCCTTTATCGTTAAGCTCGCGTATCCAATAACCATATTTAATCGCAGAAATATCATTACATATGACATCTTGATCTAAAGCATCCAAATTACAAATATAATTACCATCAAGGCTACTTAAATAAATTTTGTAACATTTGTACTTAAGCATTTTTTTCTACCTTCAAATAATGAATGGAAAAACTCTTCTTCTTTTTGAAAATCAAAACCCAGTTCCTTAGCAGTGGATCTCAAAATGTAAGATTTTTGGGATCCTGTATCAATAATTATTCTTGTTTTACGGCTTGAATATTTCCCTTTTACGTTTACAACTAAGTTTGTAGTGAAACTTCATTGGTAGAAGAAAATTTCCTATTTATGTTGTAGTTATGTATAAAAAGTGTATCAACATTTTTTCCTTTTGTTTCATCGTTGTGTGATTTTGATATCTCTTTAGATTTATTACATTCTAAATTTTACATGTCTTTTCGAACAATTTTGACGATCTTGTTCGATCTTGTACAAGAAACAGCAAGGGGTCTTTAGTAAAACAAATACGGCATAAACCTTTAATTTTGATGATCGAAAGTTTTTCAGGCATAGTCATATAAAATGCCTTTTTGCAAAAACGCGATTCATGGTCTTTTAAACAAAGCACGCAAGAAACATCACTATAATTATGAGAAATCAATTCTGCAGTAGTGCTGTGAAAATAACGGCAAAATAAATACCCGTATGGTAACGTTGATTTAAAATTCTCTACCCGTTAAAAAGTATTCGTTTCGTTAGTCGTTACTGTTCAGAAACTGGGTATTCGCAGTCATCGAGCATACGGCATACATCGTATGGAATCATCTTTGGAAGAATTCGTATTAATTAATAAACTAAAAAATTTTGTAAAATCATCATGCTGTTATTGTTGTAGCTCGAAACGCGTCCTGCTTAATTTTTCATTTTATGGTGATTTTACAAAGTTTTTTAGTTTATTTATCAATTTATCGCCTGTGATTACGGTGATTTTCATTAGAATTCGTATTAGTTAGTGCTGCCATCTATCCGTAAAAGTTACATTTATTGAAATTTCGAACTTTTATTTAAAAAATGCAAATAGAATATTAAAACCAGGGCCTTAGCGAAAAGTCAATAATTAGGGATGGGGGGAGGGGGAGGGTCAAGAAAATGTAGTGGGGTGACTCATATTTTTTTCTCTCTCTCTCTGTGACGCAGAAAGATAAATTACTGCATATTTACACTGTAGTTTAGTTACTATGTTTCTGATTAAAATGTTGCAACAACTTCATTTTATGATAAGAAAAGACTAGGATTATGGAAAATTCGAGCGCATAACTAGTGCAGTATTAAACATCATGATGGCTTCATAAGTGCAAGTAAAATGAGCAAGTGTTGAAATACTTGTTTTAGTTTCAATTTAGTATTTATTCAAAACTGTGGCAGGTTCTCAAAACTAAATTAGATTTTTCAATAGAATTTCATTTGGGTTTTTGAACATAAATTCATTTAGTGACCTAGGAATCTTTTCGGGGGAGGGAGGGGTCAAAATATTTTAGGGGGGCTGAGCCGCCAATGGGAGGGGGGGCGTTCAAGAAAATGCAGGGCGGAGCTCATATTTTCATATGCGTATTTCAATAGCCAGTTTAACGGTGAGGCTACGGATTCATGACGCCCTTCCCCCCCCCCCCACACACACACGCGCTGTACTGCAGAAATATTCTAAAAATTACTTTTAAAAATAAACATACCTTAAATCCTTATCCCCCCCCCCTTGTTAAATAATGCGTATCTTTCTGATTCTGTAAAAGGATCAAAATGAGGTAACATCTGACACATATGTGAAAGCAATTTTAATCTCGAGAAATTTGCAAGTGTACTAATTCGGAAACTGAGATTGAAAAATGTTTTGAAAAATCTATGAAATGAAAAGTGTCAAACATTCTATGCAATTCGGCATTTTAAACTAAATTTCCGTACGCGACTTCTAATTTCTCCCTCAAGATGACATTTCTGTGTTTGTCAAGTCTTAAAAATTATCGTAAAATGATTAATAATATTTCTAAATCATTTTATGCATTTATAAGAAAATGAGAAACATTTCAATTTCATCATATGTGAATGAAATCTGTGTGACTTATATATTTTGATATTCTGATATATATTTAAGATCACATTTTGATTTATCATTTAATAATCATTTGCTTTATCAAAAATACATCCACTTCGTATTTCTTTTTCTTGTCATAATAAAATAAGTAAATGAATTAACAAGCCATGTGAAATCCAAATCATTTGAGATTCGAGAATAATACAAATAGAATGATAGGTATTTAGAGCTGTTGCAAACCGAATGTATTCGTTAAAAAATTATTGAAATAATACGACTGATTACTGATACTACCTCTAATACAAAATACTGAATCGTTTCTTTGAATACTCGTTGCTGCTGAAAAACTGAATGAAACGCATTTCAAACACTACCTTCATTTCGGGATTTATACGAAGCCCGATTGTCTGCAAGATGAGAGATAGTTTTCCGGACTTTAGACTCACAAGGAAGGTCTCCATACGGGCATACTCAGAAAAATTTGAAAAAATTACAGAATGTTCTTCTCATATAGTTATACATGTTTATAAAAAACATTTCGGCGGAATCTCCTTATAACGTCCGTAAAAAAATAACAAAAATTTCGTTTATTTGGCGATTTATCTCCGGTTGGCGAAAAAACGAAATTTTGAAAAATACGCTTTTACGCTTCGAATACTTTTTAAAGAAAAAACTTTCTATGTTCAATTTATTTAAATAAGTTTAGTTTAAGTAATTTTAGTTTTGCATTTTTACTTTACTTTAAGTGTAATTTTGTCACATACGTTTATACGTACTTAAACAAAATGAAATTAATATATTTTATCATTTAAAACACAATTTAAATTGATTAAAATTGTTCCAAATTGAAAAATACACTGTTAAAAATCTGCTGCATTTTGTTGCAACGCACATCCCTTGCTTGTATAGAAAACGGTTACTTGGCCGTGAAATGGAGCTTTCTCATTGGTTGGGATAGAGATATTATATACAAGCGGAGGAGTGCGTTGCAACAAAATGCAGCAGATTTTTAACAGTGTATGACACGGCCAATTCACGGTGCTATGGAGCATTCTCATTGGTCAGAAGAGAGATATTCTTTAAAAGTAGTGGAGTGACGTTGCAGTAAATGCTGCAGATTTTTAACAGTAAAGTCAATTGAAATCAATTTTCAGATTCGTTAAAATCGTCTGCTTTTGGCGAGGAAATGCACTGTACGCCAAATTCCGCGTCGCTTTCAGCTTTTCACGCCAATTATTCCAAACTATTTTATTTTTTTACGTATCTAATAATGTAATTCCGCCGCTAATTTTCACTGATCTTTTATTACCTACATGAGTAGTTTAATTCGTATTTTTTTCAAAAAATTCTGAGTATGCCCCCAATGGAGACCTTCCTTGTCAGTATAAGTTATTATCACATACTGGTATTTCATTTAGTTGTTTAGGTATTAGGAAGAAGAAAGATAGAAATGTGTTTTATTATTTCAGCATGCGTTCTTTTGCCGAATACGTTAAGTGTGAATTTGGAGGGAGTTTTTGAAGCAGAAAAAAAGCTTTTAGAAGAACGATTGTTTTGAGATCATTTAGGGATTGTACTATTTACCTTACAGATATGAAGTTTTATATGCATTTTTAAAACTTAAAAAAATATTTGCGCTTTTTTTTTCTTTTTGAGATTACGTATTATGTATTAATATTTCGATTTAAAAAAGCGCCATCGATCTAAGCAAAAGAAAAACAACGCGTTTATCATTTAAGAGTTTAATTAAACTATTTTTGTCTTAATTATGCATTTAATCTATTAAAATTTCCTTATAATTTCACTATAAAAAGAATGGAAGCTTATAGTAGAATAAAATATTCGTTATAGCTGTAATTAAAGAATGATGAAGTATTTCTGGAAAGAATTATGTTTGAAGGGTCACCATCAGCACCGTGCGAAAGGGGGTCGAAAGGGCGACTGCCCCGGGTGCGGAAATTTAGGGGGCGCAAAATTTATAACGTCATTTTTGGCCTATTACAAGACAAATTTGGGAGGGGACGCCAAACTAAATTTGCCCCGTGGGCAATTTTGTCTTCGCACGCCCCTGGTCACTATATAAAAGTATTAGATTATAATTTGATCTTCAATACGAAATGCTGTTCGATTTGATATCACTTCTATGGCCATCAGTGCCAATTTTATGATTTCAAGCATTAGATTGAGTCTATGAATATGTTAGGAAAATTTTGCGATGTTAAGCGGGGTAAAACGTTTTTGAGAATTCGATTAATGCTACTTTCCGTTATCGCATGTTTCACTGGTTTCACTCTAAGTAGTGGACATTTCTATTCAAATACACAATTAATATTTTTCTTTTTAATATGTACCTTAATATACTTGTTGAGGCGGACTCGCGAGAAACCATGAATTATACAAACGTAAACAGCGTTTGAAGTTAATTCCACTTTGTTCGGTTGCATATGGACGCCGATAACGGCTAACGAGTGGTATTTCTAAATAACGATTTGGTATTTCGTATCTTAGAGAATACCCGTTTCTTAGTAACGAATACGTACGGTTTGCAACAGCTCTATTCTGCAGCAGAAAAATTACCGCCTTTAAAATTCTGGCTTGTTGCCAAGTTTTTTCGTTCTGGAATAAAATCGCAACTGTCTGATCTACTCAATTTTATTTTTTCTTCTGACTGTACCTCGTTTTTAAGAAACAAAATTATAGCGTCGAGACTGGATAACTTTTGTTCACTTTCTATACTTTTTCCCTGTCTTTCGAAAGAATATAAAATATTAACAGGTAATGCACTTTCAACTAAAGGATACAGTATAACACCACACATTTCGGTAGTAACACCTAAAGAACCTAAACCCTGATTTGGGTCGAAAGTTTACTATATAAACTACTCAAAGAATCAACTTTTTTTTTTTGTCGCATTATTCGACACAAGTTTCAATAATTCTCTCACATGAAAATCAATTAACAAATCTGTTCTACCTTATCTTCCTGATAAACTTTCAATAGCTAAAGAATAATTCTCATTTATCACTGGGAATGATTCTACTAATTCCCTTGATTCTGATTTTATTTTCATTGACTGAATTAAATATTGGAATTTATACACATTAGTTAAATTCGTATTTTCATGAATATTTTTGAATTGGTTCCAAAAAGTGAGTCAATCTTTCAAATCACCCCCCAAACTTATATTGTTCAACTTTAGGGAGTCGCTGACGTAAAGTTTTTACTTTATCACTTTCTGTTTCAAATTTACTAGTCGAATTATTTTCATTTCTATTTAAATTTTGACTCAATTTTGTCTTAAAACTATCTAACAAACGCTGTGCTGTTATCTGAATTCTTAAAGAATTTTCTCTATATTCTTCAACAGAATTAAATTCCGTTCAAATTCGGCGTCATCTTTCAAACTATCTAAATAACTTTCATGAATAATCTATAACGCGTCAGCTTTCTGCTTAAATAAATGGAAAAGAATTTCGATTTCATCATGTTCGGCATTTGCGTCATTCAATATATTTTCCAACTTATTATATGCCTTAGTAAAAGCTGAACGTTGAATCGTTTTGTTTCTTTTTGAAACTTCCATTTTTACGATGTAAACAAAGCGTAAACGGTATTACGGAGCTTGGCGATCTTACGACAGCTCGAAAGCTGCAGTAAGTTTAAGATCAAGTGAATGCGCGCAACCACAAATATAACCGTGCTCTCTCATCGGCTGGCTGCAAGATGTCTTACGCAGAGGCATCGTAATACGAAGTTACGATGAATTAATTGCAGGTACACCCATCCTACGATCGAGCGTAAAATAAACGATAGCGAGGCACCGTAAACCCAGCCCTACTTTACAGATGAGCTCCGGGAATTTAATTGGTCTTAGTTTGTCCAACCTATGATATGATTGGGCTACGTCGGCAAGACGATTCCTACAGTGATCGCTATGACAAAAATGTAACGGTAGATTGGTTAACAGAAGTGTTTGTCTGTAAACATGCCCTTTCCCTATATTAAAAACAGTGGCGTAGCTAAGGGGGGGGGGGGCGTCCGCCCCGGGCGCCGAGGCCTAGGGGCGCCAAATTGAGAGAAATTGTTATATATCTATATTGGGGTGGGGGCGCAAAATTTCTTGCTGGCCCCGGGCGCTAAAAAACATAGCTACGCTACTGATTAAAAATATATCAGCTCTTTCCTTTACATTCCAACTTATTACCACAACATGCAGAAAATATATATGCCTATAATTCAAAAGCGCTAATTAAATACTTTTTATTCAATTTCCATCACTCGCAATAGTAATTGTTTTATCTGTAGTGGATGCGAATGTGTAATAATTTCATAGCAATAACTAAATAAAACATAACTTACTTAATTTTATACATCGCATCTAACAGCGTTTGTAGCGTCATGCTGCTCAAATTCATACAGACTGGCTTCTTGCCATTTTACATTGATAAAAGTTAAAGACTATTGACTGTTACCAGATTTATATATTATAATTCTCCCACACTAATTTTGAAGCACTTACAATAATACTTACCTTATCTATTTTGATTGAATAATGAAACTATAAAATAACTGAGTTGGCACTAAAATGTAATACAGTAATAGAGTTTGTTATTGGGATGAATTAAAGAGGGGAAGGAATGTCCTATTATTAAAATTGTTCCATTTGCAATGTACACAAGTTTATAAGTCGTTGTACTGGTTTTCTGGTTCGTGTGGATCGCTTCAGCCCTTGGGAAGCAATATTCACTCGGTCTAGTGATCCGTCTCTGGTCCTAGCTTCAATTGAAGTACTCATTTTAGGACTGACAGTAGCACTAGTCGCAGGGACATTTGCAGTTTGTATTGTAACACTGGTAATGGATCTGAATGTGTCCTTTAGTTTTGCATCATCATTGAATGTAACAGACAACTTACTCTTTGGAGTAACATGCATGGTAGGAAACTGTCGGTCAACTTAGCACTGGCGGAGTTGGACAAAGTGTCTCTTGATTATATATCCATCATCCAATTCTATCAAGTAATGGACACGTCTTAAACGTTCGACAACTGTGCCGTATTTTCACAGTATCGAATTAGTGTAAATTTCGTGATTGCACTCGAGCACCTACTTGAATGATTTGTTGAAAGTGCAGTGTTTCTCAAAGCCTCAGATGATTCATGTTTTAAGAGGTCTAGTTTAGTTTTGTGATTTCTTCCATAGAGCAATTCTGCTGGTGTATTTCCACAACAAAGTGGGGTTGCTCAAAAACGGAACAGTATTTCACACAACTTCTCTTGAAGGATTCCTGCCTGAAACCGCATGCGCTTTAGTTTGGTTTTGAGGATTTGGCAATATCGCTCAACTGGACCATTCGTTTCCGGGTGTCGAGGTGCACTATGTCTTTGCCTTATGCTATTTCGTTTGCAGAAACTTACAAATTCAATTGACTTGAAGATTTCTGAATTATCATTGACAAGTAGGTCTGGCAATCCATGACGGCTGAATATTTTCCTCAAGAAACCAATAGTTGCATAAGAATCTGGATCTCTCTTCATCGAATAAATTTCAGGCCATTTGGATTTAGTAGCAATAGCTAGGAAGAAGAAATGCCTCATGAATGGTCCATGTGGACACGTTGCCAATTTCTTATTGATTGTCCCAATTGTGTATTGGGGCTTTTTGAGAGTTTATCTTGATATCACAGCATTCTTTGCAGCTTTTTACCAAGTCTTCAATATCTGTGTCTATGTTTTTCCAATAATAGTAATTCCTGGCAAGAGCTTTCGTCTTTACAATGCCAACATGAGTGGAATATAGCTCCTGTAAAGTAACGGGTTGAAGTCTTTTAAGTATGATGGCACGGTGATCCCTTAACAAAAGGCCCTCTTGAAGAGTGATTTCTGGATCCAGGATCTTCAGATTTAGGACGTCTTTTTTTATATTAGGAAGTTCTTGATCACGTGATGTTTCTTCTTGTGTAGTTGTTGCTGTAATGGTATCTGTTGAGATTTGATGTATCACAGATTCTTGAAAAGCATATTCATTATCAACTATTTTTATTTCATAATTACTTAAACGAAGAGGGCTTCTGGACAGATAATCAGCATTTGTATGATCTGAGGACTTGCGATACAGAATTTTGTAATCAAAGTTTGAAAGAAAATATGCATATCGAAACATTCTTGTAGCAGCCAAAACAGGAAGTTTTTTCTCTGGATGAAGAATTGCCATAGCAGATTTACTATCTACATTGAGGCCCAACTTCGGAAATTTTTCCTTTACACCATTGATTTTTAAGCCGATACAGCACTTCTTGATCTTTTTGCAATAGTTGGAAAGGGTGAGAATGTAGATCATACTTATGCTATCGCTGCTGTATGAAATGTAGGCGTTCTTGCACAGCACTGCAATCATACTGTGGTGCAAGCTGTGATGGCAGTGTAGGAACCAAGATACGAATTCGACGACCCATTAGAATTTCTGCAGGTGAAGGTAAGCCATCCATGGGAGTATTCAGGGGCGTTCCAACCCAGTGTGCAAAGTGTACGGCGCACACAGGCGCCGAAGCAGTAAAGGCGCCAAAAGATTTCAGTTGAAAAGCAAATATTAAAAAAAAAATCCCTGTCGGCTGGGCCTATAGGCGGAGGTAGATTTCGAAAAATGCTCATTAAAAAAAAAAAAAAAAAAAAAAAAAAAAAAAAAATGATTAGAGATAAACCCAGTTTAATAACATCATTTGGCCGTTTATGAAAAATTTTTAATTTCATTTTTCTGCAAAAACTGGTTTTATCAGAATCATCTTAAGAAAAATTCAGCTCAAACGCCCATTATGACAACATATTTTGAAAGAGATTCTAAATTTATTAACAAATCGACCAAAACAGTACATTATACAGTTCCTAAATAACAGAAAACCATCAGTTGAAAGCATTTGAGAAAAAAATTGAATTTAAAAATGAGTCATAAAATAACCGATTTGTTGTTTGAATACATCCTTAATTCTTTAATCATGATTGCTTCGGAAAATTTTGTGCGAAACACTCACTTTGACAGCATTTTTAAAAAATATATTCTATCTTTATCAAAAAACTGGCCAATGCGTCACAGTATATAGTTCCTAAATAAGAGGATCTGTAAATTGGATGCATTTGAGAGCGAAAATGGATTTTAAAACGAGTCATAAAAAACGCAATTTGCTATGTGAAAACTTCTTTAAATTTTCAAATCTCGAAGACTTCGGGATATTCTGTTCAAAATACCCTTTTTGGTAGCCTTTTTCAAAATATATTCTGTCTTTATCAAAAAACCGATCAATGCATCACATTATATAGTTCCTAAATAAGAGGATCTGTAAATTTGATGCATTTGAGAGCAAAAATGGATTTAAAAACGAGTAAGGAAAAAGCGCAATTTCTTATTTGAACACTTCCTTAAATTTTCAGTCACGATGATTTCTGAAAATTCTGTTCAAAATACCCTTTTTGGTAGCCTTTTTTGAAATATATTCCGTCTTTATCAAAAAACTGACCAATGCATCACATTATATAGTTCCTAAATAACAGGATCTGTAAACTGGATGCGTTTGAGAACAAAAATGGATTTAAAAACGAGTCAGAAAAAAACGCAATTTCTTATTTGAATACTTCCTTCAATTTTCAGTCCCGATGACTTTCGGAAATTCTGTTCAAAATACCCTTTTTGGTAGCCTTTTTTGAAATATATTCTGTCTTTATCAGAAAATTGACCAATGCGTCACTTTATACAGTTTCTAAATAAGAGAATCTACCATTTGGATGCGTTTAAAATCAAAAATGAAGTTAAAAATGAGTCAGAATATAAGCCGTTTGGATTTGAGGTTTTTTCTCCAACTCCTATTTTTGTTTAATTTCTTTTTGCTATATGAATTGGTCCTATGAAAAACTTGTCAATATAAAAGTTGTAGATATTTTTGAGAAGATGTAAAATAAATTTAATCAGATTTGATATCTCAAAAATTGACGGAGTTGTGGATTTTTCTCTTTTTTCAGCGCCCTTTTTCTTCTCGTTTTTAATTTTTTTCATCAGTAAAAGTTGGTCCTATCAAAAACTTGTAAATACAAAAGTTTTAGATAATTTTAAGAACATTTATAAAAAATTTAGGTGGACTTGATATCTTGAAAATTGACGAAGTTATGAATTTTTTTCTCTCAAAATCCCTGTTTTTTTCGCCCCTTGAGCCCACTTCTAAATTTATCAAAAATCTGTCATGTATATACTTTTGGCCCATTTTGAAGAAGTAATATAAACTTTAAACCGATTCGATATCTACTTTAATTAAGAAGTTATGGCGTTTTTTCGGTTTTCACAAAAATGCCCCCTATTCCGACCCCCTTGGTCCGATTTTGCCCATTAACGAACTCAGCCAAGATTTTATTTCCTTTGATTTTATGTACCAATTTGGTGGAGATTGGTGAAGAATTATAGAAGTTATCGTGTCCATAAAAAGTGAGATATATAGATAGATAGATAGATAAACTGGTGCGATTGCAATAGGTAGTATTTCTTACGAAATCTACCTAAAAATCTTTAATTTATTTATACTAAAATTTATTACATTTTCTTGGCATCTGAATTATCTTTTGTAGATTTACCTTATAGAAATTATTTATAAATATCCATTTCTTTCTTTAAAATTTTATTTTATTCTACTTATGAGTCCTCTAATAAATCATTTAGACAAGACCTGCCCAACCTTTATAAACAGAGGCGCACCTCATAGAGTTATAAATAATAAAAGGCGCCACATAGCTGAAAATATGCAACACTATTAACTCACTGCGGTGGAAAAGCATAATATACAGTTTTATTACCGTGGAGCTAAATTTCACTTGTTTTTTTATTATTATTTATAAGAAAAAATTGTCACTTCAGAATTTATCATAAAAAAGAAGAAAGGTACTATTCGGAAATACTGGTAAAAGTTTCTCCTACAATATCAGTCCATGAATAGAGGTAGATTTATATGTTAGAAACATCTTATATGATGCGCGTATATCTCAGGCTGTTAGCTATAAGTCCCCTATGATTCAGAAACTATTTTAAAATAATTTGCCACAATAATTTAATTCAAAATAAATTTAAAATTAGATTTTCAGAGGACAGTCTATCTTCAAAAGTTTTGTAGATGAAGAAGCTATAGAAACCTTAATCACTGAATAACAACTCAATAGCATTAAACAATTAAAACTTATTTAAGGTCATCAATGAGTATTACAAGAAAACTATTTAAATATATTTTACTTTTAAAAATGCATCCCTTAAAATGGATTTTTAATCTTAAAAATAGCTAGTATAAGAGGATACATTCGAATGGGTGCCAAGAAAACCTAAGGGCGCAATCGCGGCGTCCGCAGGGGACGCTTTGAGAATCCTGAATAGAGAAGCAATGTAAAACCAGAACTTGGGGGCTATGCACAGGGCCGTAAGCTAAGGGGGTGTTATGGGCGGCTCAGCTTCCCCTCAAACATTTTGAGCCACCCTGGAAAAGATTCCAAAGTCACTAAATTGATTTCTAATCCAAAAATTTAATTGAAATTCTGTTTAAAAATCTAATTAAGTTTTGAGGACCTTTCACAGCTTTTGCAAAAATACTAAATTGTAATTAAAATAAGTGTTTCAACACTTGCTCATCCTATTTACACATATGAAGCTAACAAGTTGTTTAAGATTTCACTCGTTTTACACTCGAGTTTTTCATCATCCTATTCTTTTCTTTGCGTAAAACGAAACTATTACAACAGTTTAATGAGAAACATAGTAACTACAGAGTGAACATGTACTAATTTATCTTTCTGCGTCACAGAGAGAAAGAGAGAAAATATGACGCCCCCCCCCCCCTTTCCCGTTATTCACTTCTAGCTACTGCACTGGCTATGCATACATAACGTTATACTTTAGCAGAAAGGGGGGGGGGGAGAATCTAGCATATGATATCGGAAGATTTCTCTAGTGAGGGATGGGGTGTCTTGATATATTTATCATTTTTGAATGATCCAACCAAAATTTTCTCTTTCTGTTTCCAATTTTTTCTTTTTTTAATATAGTTTTTTTTTTTATTTATAACTTGTTCGTTACATCAAAATAATCTGCAATATATATATATATATAATCACTATAAAATTATTTATTTTCAAAATATTGAATATCTCAATGTTTGGTATTCCTATTCTTCAGTCTTATGTGTATGCATATTATATAATCTGCGTTTAAGAAAACAGGTGTAAAGTATGTTTGAAATAATACTTGTGTTTACCAATAAAGAAAATTGAATGTTATTGAGGAATGATAACGTATGGTATCGTAAGGGGTAGCGGAGGTCCAGAAATTGCCAAAAAGTTGATAACGATCATTACATTTGTATGTTAGTGTTCTCTGTTCTGTTCAGTTAACAGATTTTTGATTGGAGATACTGGCTTCAGCTATGTAACAAATTTTAACTGGTAAAAATGGAGCATCAGCCGTTTGTGAGGTTGGCATTCCGTGCCATAGGTTTAACACTGGTTTTCGCACTTAAAGAGTAAATCTTACTTTAAGCGGCTAAAGCAATAATTTTGTTCAGCACTTCTACTAATGATCATTTCTGGTGGAAACTATTATGTATTGAACAAAAGGATTTTTTTCACACCATAGATTTCTGAGTGAAATAAATACCTTTTATCTATCTTTTACCTATCTAGTACTCTGGAATTATCATGATAGTGAAAAAAGGGGAGAGTTGATGAAGATAGACTAAATTTGACCATAGATGTCCAAATTTTCTATTTTTTTCGAAGGTTGAAGGGGGAGTCTTTCCCTGCACTCCCTGCGTACACTCATGTCTATTCAAATACCGCATAAATTATTGTAATGATTGTAAGATTTGTACATTTAATTTCCGAACATAAAATTGAATTTTTGAAATAAGAGCACTTATTAGCATTACACATAACCGTAGACGTTACAGAGACTAAAATGGCAAAAAAAAAAAAAAAAAAAAAAATTAATTTAGACATAAATAAATTAGAAACTACAATGATGGCTGTAGGCCAATCACAATAACCTTAAATATTCTAAAGTCAAATATTGAATGTTATTTTTTTCCAAACGAATGTAGAGATGGGGTTTGGGGAGGGCAATGTCTTCAGCAGCATGTTGATTTGACTTTATAATTTTGAATAAAAATATTTTCGAACGAACATTATATTGTTAGCAGTATATAATCTTGAATTTGTATGATTTTTCCTTTTTAAATGAAAATCCATCCAATCGAAGCTCGAGTTGATTTCCCACTGCCTTCAGTAGAGTATACCGGCGGTGCTATTCATGTACCGGTCTGATTTTTCAAGCTAACCGTTAATTTGTATTTATTTTCTGACATTTAGATATAAAACTTTCAATTTTGACCAAAAAAAAAAAAAAAAAATCTTGATAAAATAAATAATGGAAATGTGCACAATCCCCTCATACATATTTTTTTATTTATAAACGCGAAATGATATTCAAATCACATATTTCTTAATTGGGAAACGATATCTTGAGATAATTTGCACTGAGAGAAAAAATAAGTTTCGCGAATCCATGAATGACTTCAAAAAATTTTTTTGAACAGTAAATATTAATATTTTCACAGCAGATATATTATTAGAACCTGAAAAATACCGTGAATGTATCAACAGTTTTTATTGTTGTTGTTGTTTTATTGTTGTATTGTTGTTGTTTGTTAAAACTACAGAGAAATGGAAAACTTGAAAACTGATGCGAATCGCTGCCAAATAAAAAAGTTTTTTTTAAATAGTAATTAAAGATACCATTTCTTTCTTTCTTTATTATTATTTATTTATTTATTTGTAATTCTACCGGGATCTCACTATATCCCAATTTGAAAATGCAAAAGAAATCAAACGTTACGCTTTTCATCAGTGGGAAGGACTGCTTGAGGAAGCACACAAGCATAATCTCGTTGAGGAATAAAAGTTCGCCATTTTGCGATTATCATTAAGGGTTTTTAATTAATATTTCGGGTAATTAACAAAAAATAAAAAAAAAATTGAGTGTCAGGTGCACGGTGCATCTACCATCATCTATCCTTATCCAAATTTTTAGATCTCTATGTGCAGTAGATTTTCGTAGCCATCGCCAATACTTCTTTCTTTTAGATGCAATCTATTGTTATTGCATTAAATTATTTTCTCCGGGATAGTGAAATTTTACTGTAAAGCAGGATTCTGATAGAGAGTGATTACACAGGTTTTACTGTGTTACAAATTTTATTTACATAGCTGCCATCCTTCTTTATTTTTCAAGTAATTTAAGCATGTTTGGAAACAGAAATTTATTTATTTAATGAAATAAAGTACGAATTGTAAAGAAACAAGACATATTTTATTAAACAAATTTTCTGGTTCAAAAAACTCCAAAAGAATGGCAACTATACATTTTTAAATATTCATTGTTTTTTTGGGGGGTGTGGGGGGGGGGGTAGAGCGCCAAATGCAGTTCTGCACACAGGCGTCGAATACTGCTGGCACGCCCCTGGGAGTATTTTTATACTCCATACAGACAAGATGAACATCTTTCTTGTTTTGTTCAGCTTTAGTAAGGCTGGATTTGATAGTTTGTATGCATCGTTCCACCTGTCCATCTGAGTGAGGATATCCAGGACTGGATGGTTGAAAAATATGTCCTAGTTTTTACAAAATTTTTTAGAATCAAAAGGTGGTTTATTATCTGCAAACAGCTCCTCGGGAATGCCGAAGCGAGTAAAACATGTTTTTTAAAGTATTGATAACTGTGGGAGCTGTTGTGTAATGCAAATGCTGGAGCTCAATATACTTTGAAAAATAATCCACAATTAAAAGATATGTCACTGAAGATAGATGAAAGAAATTTATTGCAACCTTTTGCCATGGTCGCTCTGGTAATTCTCTGTCTAAAAGTGGTTCTTTGCTGTTTAACATTTGGTTTTGTTGACACACAACACAGTGCGATACCATAATTTTAATTTCAACATTCATGTTTGGCCAATAGAGCGATTGACGGGCAAAATTTTTACAGGATACCATACTCTGTGGCCAATATAAAGAGGTTGCAAGATATCTTTGAGACAAGACTTTAGGATCCGTAATCTTTCGCCACGACAGATGAGACCATTTTCTATATGGAGTTCAGACTGATAATGCCAATAAGGTTGTGCATGAGGGATCGCATTTTGCTTATTTTGAGGCTATCCATTTTCAATGTAATTTTTAATAGTTCGGCGCTCTAAGTCATTTTTGGTTTCTTGCATGATTTCATCCAATTTGGACTTTGAGGCTTGCACTATCAAAGAAACCATTAAATGATCATTGTCAATATCAGGTGTTGAAATAGACTGTACTGGCAAAGGTGTTCTGGATAAGGCATCAGCAACAACTAGATACTTGCAAGGTACATGAGTAAGTTTAAAATTATATCTTTGTAGACGTAATAACATTCTTTGCAATATTGGTGATTTATTTTCAAACGTCTTATGAATTAGTCCTAACAAAGGCTGTTAATCTGTTTCTATCTCAATAGTGTGACCAAAAACATAATAATGAAAATGTTCACAGGCATGAACATAGAAAGGAGCTCTTTCTCTATTTGTGAATCTTGACTGAGCTTCAGAAAGAATTGTAGATGTATATGCAACTGGTTGACGATTCTGGAGAAGAACGCTAACAATGCCAAAAGAACTTGCATCCACAGAAAGCACTATAGTTTTATCTTTGTCAAAAAACTGGAGAAATGAAGTCGATTGCAATAGATCTTTAACTCTCAAGAAAGCATTATTATGATGTGAATCCCATTGCCAATTTATATCTTTCTTTAGTAGATCTTTTAAAATGGAAGTTTCCTGTGAAAATTTTGGCACAAACTACATAAGATATGTAGCTATACCCAAGAATTTCACCAATTATTGCCTATTAGTTGGGACAGTAAAATCTGTAATAGCAGAGACTTTTTTGGGATCAGGAGAAATACCATCAGGTGAAATTATATGACCTAAGTATTGTAATTTAGTTACACCAATAAGAGTCTTATCTTTGTTGAGTTTCAGTTCACCTTCTTTAGCAATTTGAAATGCTTTCTTCTCACAATGATCATCTAAATTTGAACTGTACACTAATATATCATCAAAATATGGGTCGATTTCAGGGCAGTTTTCAAATACATTAACCATGCACATTTGATATACCTCAGGAGCACAATTTAATCCGCAAGGCATTACTAGAAAACGAAATCTGCCAAATGGTGTTATAAAAGGGCAGAGATCAGAACTCTCCTCATCTAACTGAATATGATAAAATGCATTTTTTGCATCAACAACAGAAAAGATTTTAAAGCCCTTCAACTTTGACAACAATTGATCTTGTGAAGGAATTTGGAAATGTTGTCTTTTAATATATTTGTTAAGGGGACGAGGATCGAGACAAACTCTTATTGATCCATCTTTTTTAGGAACAATAACAATTGGATTTACCCAATCAGTAGGTTTAGTGACCTTTTCAATTATACCATCCTGTTCCATTCTTAAGAGTTCTTCTTTAAGTTTACTTTTTAAAGTCAATAGTATTTTATGAGAAGCTACTATAACAGGTGTTGCATTTTCATGCAAAATAATTTTGTGCTTACTAGGTACACGATCTACACCTTCAAATATATCATTATATTCATTCAAAATTTGTAGTAATTTAGATGGATGAGAATTTACATTATTACCTTCTTTAGGTATCTTACCTTATCTCTTACCTTCATACCTTCTTTAGGTATTCACGGGCTTCACAACTCCGGGGCACCTGAGTGATCTTTCTCTTCTCCTTTTCCTCTTACTCCTCTTGTCTTCCTTTCATCTTCGTTTCACTCTCATTGTGGTTTCCTCTTCGGAGGTGAGAGCAATTCTGTATGAGCCGATATCATCCTGTATATCGACTCATGGAGAATTGTTAACCACCCACGTGTTGGCCATGCGTGGCTACCCGTGTCCCTGGAAAGGGGGATCCTGGCAGTTGAGGGAAACCAACACACTGCTTTGGCCTCTGCTTCAGGTAGACGGGAAGTGCATAATGGTTCCGTATGCACCAATCGGCTGGTCAGCTGACTTTGGTCACTGGCTTTAGGGATCAAGTGAGCGAGCAATTACTAGTTATCTCGTTAAGAGTGGAGACTGACATAGGATTGTCTAGTGACCGTATAGACCCTGGTTAGCACTGGTGTACGAATGTGCATCCCCTTGTTGGGCTCGGTAGTGGGTGGTGCGGCCAGGGTCCGAATTACTTTTTCACTTAATATCAGGGTTGCAAAAAACCCACCTACCCAAAAAAACCCGGGTGGGTTTTATTGGGTTATAATTTTACAATCTATGATATTATTATTTAATATTCAGTAGCTTTTATATTAAATTTTTAACCTTTGTGTTAAAGAGGTGTACTCTATCCTATCAAAACAGATTGTGGGTGTACTGTCAAATATGACAAAACCAAAATTGTCAAAATAATGTGCTTAATTCTTCTAAAAGTTTAATATTATGGAAAAAAAATACCAAAATCAATATACATAGCTAATCATAACATTTTTGCATAGATCAAAAATGACAAGATCTTTGATATTAAGATTAAACAATGTAAAATTTCATAATGTACTGTAGGTTCCCAACTGGATACAAATTTGACTTATTCATTTTAGGCCAGGGTTGGTAAAAAAAGGGGGGGGGATGAAGGACATTTTCAAAAAATCCAAAAAAACTTATTTTGTTTCTTTGTTTGTTTAAACTTTTTTCATTTTTTAAATCCGGTTTTAAATTCCCCTTCCCCCCCCCCCTTAAATATCATTTTCTATTATGTATTGTACCATCCATGTTTGTTGATTAAAAAAAAATGCTGCATATAAGTGTATTATAACTTCATTTAAAAATATTCAAATTAAATAATTACAGTAAGTTATGTGTAATTTTGTATTCAGTATATAATATTTTTGTAAAATAATTTAAGTAACTGTTCTGTATTGTGTTCAAAGAATAAACTGCTCTATACAGTGAACTATAGGTATCTTGAAAATATTATCAAGCATTCTTTGTTTGATAAATAATAAAAAGATTAAAGATTTGTTGAAAAAAAAGTGTTCTTAGTGGGAAATGCAGATTAAAAGTTTAATTTATTAAAGTAACTTTAAAATACAGTTGGCAAAAAAAGTATTTGTACACTCTAAAATTTTTAATTTTTTACTAAATAAAAACAGATATTTTGTCAAAAATAGTTTTAATACAGTCTGTTTACCGTGCGTTTTAAATTACACAACAGAAAATTTCGATAAAGATGTAAAATAATTTTCTAATGGGAAAAGTTTAAAAATTTCTTGCAAAAAAAGTATTTGTACATTTCTCCATCCTGATATGTACTGTGTTTTATAGTGTTTATGGTTCAAAGGACTACTTTTACAGAAGCTGTTAATAATTTTTAAGTTCATATTATATTTGTCTGACATTTAATTTAATTTGCTCTTGAAGTAATTGAATATAGAACCTAATACTAGAGAGGCACCTCTAGATATATGAAATCCTATGATTGAGAATAATAAAAATTTAAATACGCAACAAGAATTTGTAAAAGCTATTAAATTACCATTTACAACTATTGGATGTATAGTGAGAAACTATGAATAAATTAAAAGAATCGAAATTCAATGAAAACCAGGACTTCTTAGCAAACTAACAATGAGGGAAAAAGAGAGTGTTGTTAAAAAAAGCTTTAAAAATTCCTGTGCGTTCGGTTCAAAAATTCGCTGGAGACCTTGCGACATCTTCTCGCATCAGAGTAATACCTCAAACAATAAAAAATATTCTTCTCAATGCAGATTTAAAAGGAAGAACCTCAAGGGAAAATCCATTCATCAACGAAACAAATAGGCGAAAACGCATAGTATTCGCTTTCGCATACAGAAGTAAATCATTGGATTTTTGGAAAACAGTAATTTTTTCTGATGAGGAAAAATTCGGAATTTTCTTACCATCAAGCATTCGAAAAAATTGGCGTAAAAATAAAACTGTTCTAGATCCAAAACGTATGCCTCAAACTATCAAGCATGTTGGGGGGAATATTATACTTTTGGGGTGTATAGCTTCTAATGGAGCAAGACATTTAAAATTTTTTGACAATGGAAGGACAGGTTTAACATACAGTGATGTGTCGCGCCATAATTTATTAAACTGTGCCAAGAAATTATGCATAGAGGAAGCTTTTCACTTTCTGCAGGATAATGACCAAAGCATACTGCTGTGATCACCAGCACATGCTTACGACAATGCTCGAAGACGACTGGTAATTCCTCTAAAATCTCTAGACTTGAATCCAGTAGAAAATTTGCAGATGCTATTGGATGCAAAAATCCGAAAAAAAAATATGTATTAGTAAAAAACAGTTTTAAAGAAGCTCTTATTGTGTCATGGAATAACATTAACCAGACCACTACAAAAAAGTTGGTGGAATCTATGTCATACCATCTAGAAGTAGTCATAAACGCTAAATGAATTCGCACAAAATATTAATTTGTATCATTTTACTAAATTTTCCTTAATTATATTACATTAAGATAGTGTACAAATACTTTTTTTGCATTATAATTTTGTATATTTGTTTATTATAATGTAAAAAATCGATTCGTTTAATTTTGTTTCTGCTTCTATAATATTATAATGCATTAAATTAATGTATTACAGTATTTTTTGCTTAAATCTTTTGTTTAATTTCATTATAATTTAGAAAAATGAAGTGTACAAATACTTTTTTTGCCAACTGTATGTGGTTATTATATAATACTGCATGATGGAAGATGGAAAAACTTTTTTACAGCCTTTTATACTGATTTATTTGGGTTATTTCAATGAAAATTATTTGTATATTAAGTTAACTATTAAAAATATAGGAAGATTTTTAAATTTAATACATACTTTCTAGAAATAATGGATTTCTCCTGTCCCTACCTATTACAAAAACAAAAAAACCCAATAAAACCCGGAAAAACCCAATAAAGCCCGAAAAAACCCACCTGGGTTGGGTTTTTTATAAAAAACCCGGGTTTTATGCAACCCTGCTTAATATGGATGGGAAAACTTCTCTTTCATCTATTTCTCTCCCATGTGGAGAGCAACAAATGTCACAGAATTCCTCTTTTACTAGATTTTTCGTGGTTAAACGCAATGATAGCATGTCTGATAGTTCTTTCAAAAAAAATTCTCCTTTTCTCATAGCTAAAACCTTCCAATCTGATCTTGGTCATGGCCACTCCCTCAAAAAATTACAATCTGTCGATTTACTGGTAGAAGTTTCTACAACCAACCAGTCACAATTTCTGTCCAATAGTAATACAATAGGCGCCTTCTCTGTATCTGTTAAAGCACATCAAACTTTAAATTCTTATCGTGGTGTAATTTCTGAACCAGATTTGTTATTTTCTACAAAAGAAGAACTTCTAACCAACTTACAGGATCAAAATATCATTGATGTCCACCGTATCACTATTCGTAGAAATGGGCTGATAATTCCTACTAAACATATAATACTGACTTTCAATAGCCATATTTTACCTACTAAAATTAAAGCCGGCTATTTGAATTATACAGTCCGACCTTACATCCCTAATCCCATCCGATGTTTTAAATGCACGCGTTATAGCCATACCAATACCAATGGCCAATGTCGTGGCAATATTGCCTGTGCACGTTGTGCAGAAGTTAGCCACGACAGTAAAACTTGTGAAAAATCTCAACGCTGTGCAAATTGCAAGGGTGATCATGCATCATACTCTCGCTCCTGTCCTACTTGGACCCGTGAAAAAGAAATCATTACTATCAAAATAACCCAAAAACTTCCTTACCCTGAGCCCGTAAAATTGTCGAATCGAGTATCCCATCTGTCGGCGATTCTTACTCTAGCTTACTCGAACAACAATCTAAACCTGTAAGACACATTAGTACTCACACAGAAACCTCTTATCCACCTAACAGTTCACATGAAAATACATCTAGCATTATAAAGAAAAAGACCCGTGATGCCTACTCTACCGCTGCTACAAGAGTTTTGCCAAAATTAGTGCTTTGGAAACCTTCATCAGAGACTGTAAAAATTGAATACCTAAAACCATTAAGTCAAGCAAAAAAGTCAACCAAACATGAGACTGAAAAATCCCCTGTTTCATCTGCCTCAAATCTACAGAAACCTGATACTAGTAAAGCTGTAAAACCAGTCCAAAAAACGAAAGACAATAAGACTATTCGGGGTTCTTCACAGTGGCAAACTGTGAAGACTAAAGAGAGGAAATCATGCCATGGCTCATCCCCTACTAACTTTAAAAATCCAAAACTATTAGATAAGTATGTGGAAGAGGCCATGAAGTCGGCATCTTATGACTCTAGTGAAGATGATGAAAATATTGCTTATGAAGAATATACACCAAACTGATTTTACCCTTTTAATTTCTGTGCTTTTTAACTTGCTTTTAAACATTTTTTGTGCATCATCTTATACTTTGTCTTTATTTTAGCAATTACTAAATTTTTTGGACATAACTTAATTGCACCTTGTACTTAATACATGCCTAATTGGTTTTACCCCTCACCTTTTTAATTTTTGTATCTTTTAAAATTGTTTTTACATATTTACTGTGCGTTGTCTATATTTTAACATATTTAATTTATAGCTTTATGTTTTTTACTTAAGGTCTCAACACTTCATTGGTTTTAATTATGCATAACATCACTTTTATTCTTAATTTTTTAGTCCTATTTTGACATTGTCTTAGCGCAGCATGTCCCAAGGAGGACTTTGCGCCATAAAACCTCAACCAACCAACCATTTCCCACTTACTTGCACAGAGGAATCCATTCGCTGTATGAGATTTAAAGCTGTGTATGCAGGCACTGGTTGTACATTAAGATTCACAATGATAAATTTTAAATCATACGAAATATTATTCACAACACACTTAAGAATACTTTCACCCACAACTGGTAAAGCATCACCAGTGTAAGTACACACGTTAAGGGTACTTGGATGAATTGTTGGACAATTTAATTTTTGAAACACAGATAAAGGAAGCACATTCACTTGGGCACCTGTATCGAGCTTGAACAAGATGGGACGATTATCAGTATGGATTTTTTGAACCCAATCACTTTTCTCAGGAGTTGCAACAGCACCAATATAAGCTATATCTGGAATACAAACAATTGAAGAGACTTGTTGATGTTGCTGTTTTGGTAATTGCCTTTTGGATTGTCTGCAAACACTGACAAAATGGTTTGACATATGGCAGTTGTTGGAAGATTTACCATAAGTTGGACAATGTTTAGATTGATGTTGTGATCCGCAGCGTGAACACGGCCTTTTATTTGATTGATTTTTATTGTTTTTCTGGTTATGATTATGCTTAGAATGATTATTATTAAATTTATTTATTTTACTTTTACTCACTACATCAACCTGAGTAGGAACAATTGCTGAAGTCTGCGACATTGCAAGGGAATGCATTCTGGAAAATTCTGCTGATTTGCACAATTCTAGTGTTTTCTTTAGAGTCAGTTCAGGTTCACGAAGCAATCGTTCCCGAAGCACGTCGTCACGAAGACCCTGGATTATCTGATCCTTAATAGTTCGTTCGTATGCAGCGCCAAACTCGCACTGATCAGCTTGTAATTTAATTTCAGTGATAAATGAATCGAAATTCTGGCCCTCTTTTTGTACAAGTTTGTTGAAAACAAATGTCGATAGCATCACGTTGCGATAAGGCTTATAGTGTTCGTCGAATTTATCCAACACATCTTTCACTGTTCTTGGTGTAATTGTTGTAGCAGGCGGAAATGTAAAAGTAAGATAATCTTTATAAGATGTTTTACCAATTCTATTCTAGTTTCGTGATCTTCCTTATTTACTTCACCGCTGTTTCAAAAAGTTCGTTGCTGTGTCTCCAATCCGACCATGCCTCTGCTGGATTGTCGCCGAGAGAAAACGGTTCGATGCGTAAAAAATTACGCGCCATCGTTGTAAGGTGAAGAGCGAAAATGAAGTTTTAAAATAGTTGTTTAGGCGTGCCGATTGACTTCTGACATTATATTATAACTTAAGGTTTATTAAACATAGTTGATGCAGCACATGGCGCGTTGATGATATAACAGGATACACAGTTAATATAAGGCTGCGGTTACAGGTAAAAACTTAATATAAGATTATGGTTATACACAATATGTTACAGTTAAACATACTTACGTACATAGCAATAATCATAAAACTTCTTACATGCCTAGAAGACTACTGTGGCTTCTCTCCTTCTCTGTCCGGTTGGCTGTAGTTCCTCTGTGCTGCAGTGAGAGATCTTGAAAAAAAGGCTATGGGTCGTTCGTTTCCATCAAGCATAGTATGCGAAAGGATAATCCAAATCGGCTGGCATCTGTGGTTAATGTTACCGATAATTCTGGTGTAAACAGTGTTGAATTCAAGACGGGACATTCCCCTGGAGCAATAAAATGTCACCCCCGGGAAAATTTGAAATTTTGCATTCTCAATGGTCAAAAAGTACACCCCTTGGAACTCTATAATGACCCCCCCCCCCGGAACTACTGAAATCCTTTCCGGAGGAGTGACTGAATTCAATACTGGGTGTAAATGGTATCAGAACTTGGTCGCTGGCAATTTCAGACTTTGCTTTTATCCATTCAGCCTTACAATCAGCTGTCTATTTATATGGAACATTTTTTCTGAGGAGTTCATTCAGTGGATATAATAAAGCTAATACACCTCTGATAAATTCAGAGTAGTACATTACTAATCCCAGGAATTGTTTGTCTCAGTTCATCGACATTCTTTGGTTTAGGGACATCTTGGATAGCTTTATTTTTTTTCTGGAGATTTACTTAGCCCTTCTGCACTGATAATATGATCTATATTGATGCCTTATTGATGTTTTAATTACGCCTTATTGATGTTTTGGTGTTAGATACGCACGCAGGCAGCCCTTTGAAGAGTGCTATAAAGATGATCCAACCAAGTGAACAGTGCTTAAAAGTTACTGAAAATTTATGATCCATTAGGATTCTTGAACCCATTTGTAATATACACTGCTCAAAACAATTAAAGGATATTTGAAGTTTTATATAAAATAAAGATATAAACGAAATTTTTTTTGCCGAAAATAGAAGAAGAGAATCACAAATGCAAATTTTTCTGGTTTTCAAACTGTGGAGTATGCAAATTTTGAGTTCGACGTCAAAAACGTCGCTTCAGCGGTAGCGAATGAAATTTGACTTTCAACTGGATAAAAGAGAAAGAAGACAAGGATGATCGGCATTCAGTGATTGCTTTGTTTCGATGAGTATGATGTCTCAGCGAAGTCATTTGACAGATTCAGAAGCTTGGGGAATTGTTGGTAGGTTACAAGGGGGCCAAACTCAAGCCGAAGTAGCGCAAGCCATTGGAGTGTCACAAGGTGTCATTTCCAGGATCTGGAACCGTTTTATGGAGAGTGGATGTGCAGGCCGAAGACCAGGGCAAGGTCGTAGACGGGCAACAACGCCCAATGAAGATCGGTATTTAGCGTTAACAGCTCGGAGACACCGAAACATGAACGCTACTCTTCTCCAACAACATTCGCTCGGCTACAGGCACCACGATTTCAACTCAGACTGTCCGAAACCGGCTCCATGCTGTAGGTCTGTATGCTCGCCGACCGATGGTATGTGTTAGATTAACATCAAGGCATCGTCGCGACCACAGGGAGTGGGCAACCGAGCATGTCAACTGGAGGAGAAATGAATGGAGCAATATTCTGTTTTCTGACGAGTCCCGTTTTTCTGTGCATCCGGATAATAGGCGTATTTTCATCTGGAGGGACCGTGGCAGTAGGAATAATCCTGCGTTCGTGCACGAAAGTGTCAGATTTGGCGGTGGAGGAGTGTTGGTGTATGGTGGCATCTCCATTGACGGGCGCATTGACCTCTACATCATTCGAGATGGAGCTCTGACTGGTCGCCGAAATAGGGATGAGATCCTCAGACCTATTGTAGTCCCTTACGCTGCAGCAATCGGAGATAACTTCATTTTAATGGACGATAACTGCAGGCCACATCGTGCAAACCTGGTGGAGGATTTTCTTTTCGGGGAAGGAATCGTTCGAATGGAATGGCCAGAGTGTTCTCCAGACATGAATCCAATCGAGCACGTTTGGGACGCTCTAGGAAGACGAGTTTCTGGCCGCCAACAACCCCCACAAACTCTCCAAGAACTGGAAAGAGCTCTTCTGGAAGAGTGGGGCAGAATACCCCAACTCGTCATTAATAGCCTCATTGAGTCCATGCCTCAAAGGTGTTCAACGTTGCTGGCCGCCCGTGGAAACCATACCCCCCACTGAAAATGATTTTCTTTGAAGAAAACACCTTTTCTTATTCTTTTTTTTCTCATATGCACAAATTGTGTTTTTTTCTTTTTGTACACAAATCGCAATAAAATGCATTTTTTTCTGCCAAACATGTGTAATTTATTCTCATATAACCTACTATGTCTGTCGACCATGTATCAATCAGCTAAAAAGTTTCCCAGATACAAAATCCACCTAAAACTGCAATATCCTTTAATTGTTTTGAGCAGTGTATATAAAAGCTTTGTTGCAAGAAACAAGGCAAAGAAGTTTAGAGTGGTATAGTAAATTACCCGAAGATTTAAAGAACGAGTGGACCCTATGTGTTCACAAATTTTGCATTGAAGAACATTTGAAGTACCCCAAAAATATTTTCCAAGAGAAACGAACATTTCTGAAGATTAATTGGAGCATTTCAAATGTTTTTCTCGTTTCATCATCTAAACGTTGAAAAACAAAACTTTAATTTAAAGCTTCGAATAAAGAAGTATATAAGTCATCGATGTTTTGTAACTGTTTCACAGACCTGTGTGAGCTGACTGTAAGTAATATATTTTTGAGTCTCATTCAATTCAACGTTTTCATTAATTAAAGCGGTGAACTGTTGTTTAAAATTCACTGGGGTAAATTAAGACTGCTTTTTAATCTCTCATTAGAACTGCTTCTATCAGTACTAGAATTTTTACTTCCAATATTGTTGGATATAGGTTTTATTAATTGAATAAGACCTTCCTCTAATTCTTCTAACTACTCTTTAATTTCCGTTAAAGAATTCTCAAATTCATCTAGACCAGCGTCGGATATTAATTGAATAGACTTCATGCCTCAATTCATCTGTCTTTTTCTTTAACATTTGGACAGAATTGAACTTTAGCTCCAATTCCTATTTACTAAGTTGGGTCTTTACAGCATTATTGACTCTTGTAATTTGTCCTCGTACATTGCCACGTTTCCTGTTCAGGACCACCCCCCCAGGGGAATATCTTCTTTAGGTATTTACGGGTTTCGCGACCCCGGGTTCCCGAGCGATCTTTCTCCTTTCCTTTTTTCTTCTCTTTTTTAGTTGTCTATCCTTTTCTCTTTGTTTCACGCTTTTTAATCTTCTCTTTTCAGTTTGTTATCCCTCTTTGTTCTTGTTCATGTTTGATATTTATACTAATTATTTTGTTTTCAATGTTCTTTGTAATACTAACTTTGTTATCGTTCTTTTGTTGGAAAAAAAAATTAAAAATGTTTAAAAGACAAAAAAGATACCATTTTTTAAGCTCCCTCTTGCATTACTTTTTATACAATAGTGGTTTTTTTTATACACGTGAGACACTCTGGGTGTTGAGGTTTCTTTTAACCTCATCGCCTCGGATCTTCCTTTTTAGGTTGATCTCGAGTCCCAGGGTGCAGGGCATCTCTGAGCTCTGGTTCCAAGTACGGGGGGCGCCATGCTTGCATGGTGGTTGTTAGGAGTAACACCAGAAGACTGGTGCCTTTCGACGTAAGGGCCGGCTGTAGGTTGGACAGAGCTGTAAAGGCTTACCTACGGCTACCCATTTTCCTTGGAAAAGAACCGGAGCTTCAGAGATGCTATCGAGTTTAACCCAATGTTCGAAAAACGTGGGGGTCTGTTGAAAATAGTTTTCGCCCTTTTGAGACCTGCACCAGACGTAACGGTAAAAAGAAGGGTCGGTGACCAGGCCCGATGCCTGGCGTTTTATATACTTATCTCTCAATATGGTGACAATTATAGGAAATGAGATATGCGATGTGGAGGCCCCACAATCTAATATAGAAATAAATGATAAATCAGCTTGCGGCTCAAAAGATACTTTTGAGCAGAGTCAATCGCAGCTTTGGGCTGACAGAGTTGAGGAAAATGAAATTTCAAATATAGAAGAACGATTCTTTATTGTTAAACGTCAAGAGGGTAGTTTCGATCAAACATCCCCCTTCTTGATACATAAATCCATTCGAGGGTTGGTTGGTGAAACTAAAAATATTAAAAAACTCAGATCAGGTAATCTCCTAATTGAAGTTAGTAACAGCATTCAAGCCGCTAATCTAAAAAAATGTACTCATTTTGCTAACATTCCTATCTCTGTATCACCACACAGAACTTTGAATTTTTCTCGCGGTGTAATCTCTGAAACTGACCTTCTCCATGTTACAGAAGACGAAATAGTAGAAAACTTAAAAGAACAGAATGTCATTCAGGCTCGAAGAATTAAAATTTACCGCCGAGATGAAAAAATACCAAACAATCAAGTACAAATACTCACCAAGCACATTATACTCACATTCAACACACCTAACTTACCAAAATCAATAAAAGCAGGTTATTTATCATGTTTCATTCGACCTTACATCCCAAACCCTCTGCGCTGCTTTAAATGTCAACGTTTTGGGCATTCTAAAATTTCATGCCGTGGGAAAAAAACCTGTGGTCGGTGCGGCACAATAGGACATGAAAGTGTTGACTGTAGTGCTCCTGCTCACTGCATTAACTGTAAAAAAGAACATCCATCTTACTCTAAATCTTGTGAACAATGGAAAATAGAGAAAGAAATACAGACGATACGCACCAAAGAAAATATCTCCTATCCTGAAGCCCGAAAAATAGTTGAATTCTGAACACCGAAAGCTGGTATATCTTACGCTGCAATAACTAAAACAATCCATAAAACTTATCAATCAACTGCAACTCAGACTGAATTCCCTCTTGAAAAGAAATACCAAACAAAACAAAATGAAAACACCCAGGCAAGTATTTCAGGCAAAACCACAAGATCAACACAATCTACATCAACTAAGTCTCTAAATCCTGTTTCTCCCAATTTGCCACAAAATGCTTCTTCTAAGTCATCACATTCTCTTATTTCTAAAAACCCACTCCGTAAAAGAATCCCTCAAAATATAACTAGATCGACACCTTTAAAACCAAACCATAGATCTGAGGCTCCTGAAAATAAAACGAAAAAAAAAAACTATAACACCTAAAAGTGAAACAAACCAAAAACAGAAAAATAAAATAGATGAAACTCATATGGATGATGACGCTCTACACCTTCATCCTGAACGGGATGAAGCTTTAGACGATGGAGATAATAGCATGTCTACTACCTCCGAACATAATGACATAGATACATTTATCTAACATCCTCATCCATGACTAATATTATCTCTTGGAACTGCCGTGGTTATCACAATAAACATGACGAAATCCGCAACATTCTCTCTGACCATCAACCTCTATGCCTAGCTCTCCAGGAAACACATTTAAAACCTAATGACAAAGCGAAATTACGCAACTATGTTACTTATAGAAAAGACTTTTCTAGAAGTAATAGGGCCACCTGTGGGGTGGCTCTTTTCATCTCTCGCAGCTTACCCCACTCTCATATACAATTAAACACAAATTTACAAGCTGTAGCAATCAGAGTACACATTAAACGTCTCATTACAATCTGTACCATATACAGTTGGCAAAAAAAGTATTTGTACACTTCATTTTTCTAAATTATAATGAAATTAAACAAAAGATTTAAGCAAAAAATACTGTAATACATTAATTTAATGCATTATAATATTATAGAAGCAGAAACAAAATTAAACGAATCGATTTTTTACATTATAATAAACAAATATACAAAATTATAATGCAAAAAAAGTATTTGTACACTATCTTAATGTAATATAATTAAGGAAAATTTAGTAAAATGATACAAATTAATATTTTGTGCGAATTCATTTAGCGTTTATGACTACTTCTAGATGGTATGACATAGATTCCACTAACTTTTTTGTAGTGGTCTGGTTAATGTTATTCCATGACACAATAAGAGCTTCTTTAAAACTGTTTTTTACTAATACATATTTTTTTTTTCGGATTTTTGCATCCAATAGCATCTGCAAATTTTCTACTGGATTCAAGTCTAGAGATTTTAGAGGAATTACCAGTCGTCTTCGAGTATTGTCGTAAGCATGTGCTGGTGATCACAGCAGTATGCTTTGGTCATTATCCTGCAGAAAGTGAAAAGCTTCCTCTATGCATAATTTCTTGGCACAGTTTAATAAATTATGGCGCGACACATCACTGTATGTTAAACCTGTCCTTCCATTGTCAAAAAATTTTAAATGTCTTGCTCCATTAGAAGCTATACACCCCAAAAGTATAATATTCCCCCCAACATGCTTGATAGTTTGAGGCATACGTTTTGGATCTAGAACAGTTTTATTTTTACGCCAATTTTTTCGAATGCTTGATGGTAAGAAAATTCCGAATTTTTCCTCATCAGAAAAAATTACTGTTTTCCAAAAATCCAATGATTTACTTCTGTATGCGAAAGCGAATACTATGCGTTTTCGCCTATTTGTTTCGTTGATGAATGGATTTTCCCTTGAGGTTCTTCCTTTTAAATCTGCATTGAGAAGAATATTTTTTATTGTTTGAGGTATTACTCTGATGCGAGAAGATGTCGCAAGGTCTCCAGCGAATTTTTGAACCGAACGCACAGGAATTTTTAAAGCTTTTTTTAACAACACTCTCTTTTTCCCTCATTGTTAGTTTGCTAAGAAGTCCTGGTTTTCATTGAATTTCGATTCTTTTAATTTATTCATAGTTTCTCACTATACATCCAATAGTTGTAAATGGTAATTTAATAGCTTTTACAAATTCTTGTTGCGTATTTAAATTTTTATTATGCTCAATCATAGGATTTCATATATCTAGAGGTGCCTCTCTAGTATTAGGTTCTATATTCAATTACTTCAAGAGCAAATTAAATTAAATGTCAGACAAATATAATATGAACTTAAAAATTATTAACAGCTTCTGTAAAAGTAGTCCTTTGAACCATAAACACTATAAAACACAGTACATATCAGGATGGAGAAATGTACAAATACTTTTTTTGCAAGAAATTTTTAAACTTTTCCCATTAGAAAATTATTTTACATCTTTATCGAAATTTTCTGTTGTGTAATTTAAAACGCACGGTAAACAGACTGTATTAAAACTATTTTTGACAAAATATCTGTTTTTATTTAGTAAAAAATTAAAAATTTTAGAGTGTACAAATACTTTTTTTGCCAACTGTATCTGCCACCTAACCAAACTATTAACTCAGCACACCTTGATGATCTTCTTTCCCAACTCCCCACGCCCCTCATTATCATTGGGGACTTTAACGCCCATAGCCAATTATGGGGTAACTCCGACAATAATGCACGTGGTGATACAATAGAGAAACTAATTTCTGACAATGGGCTATGCCTGTTAAATAATGGTGACTACACATATTTTCACAAGCCAACCCGAACTTTTCATGCAATAGATCTAACAATCTGCTCCCCCTCACTCTATCCTTTATGGAACTTCTGGGTCTCAAATGACCTGCACGGCAGTGACCACTTTCCTACTTTTATTTCATTGACTACTCCAGATGGAGATTCTAATAACTATCCCAAAAGATACATATATGACAGAGCCAATTGGCCAGCATTTACTATGCTTGCAAATATAACAAACAGCATGATAGTGGGTGACATTGACAAAGCACTTGATAATATAACTGATTGTATTATCAATGCTGCTGATGCTACCATTCCAAAAACTTCTACTACACACAAACACAGAAAACCATGGTGGAATAACGACTGCCAAATGGCAAAGAAAAAACAACAAAAAGCTTGGGGCATATTTCGTAGATATCCTAGCAATAATAACTATATTGCATTTAAAAAAGCAAAGGCTGAGGCTAGAAAAGTGCGACGAAAAAGCCAGCGTGATTCATGGATTCATTATGTCTCTGGAAATAACTCAAATACATCAAGTAAAGAGCTCTGGGCAAAAGTAAAATAATGTATGGGCATTCATTCAGAAAATCATATTTCTATTTTAAAACATAATGGTCATACTATCACATCTCTTAAGAACATTGTTGAGACAATAGGGTCTACCCTAGCTGCAATATCGAAATCAGATGCATATCCGGAACCTTTTTTAAGTTACAAAAGACAAACTGAAACAGTCAGGATTAATTTTAATACCCATATTTCATTTTCATACAATCATCCTTTTATTATATCTGAGCTAAAAAAGTGTTTGAAAGACAGTCAGTTATCTGCCCCTGGTCATGATGGCATCACCTACATCATGATCAAGAATCTATCGGCTCTCTCTCTTGAAAACCTGCTTTCCTTTTTCAATCGAATCTGGATGGAACACAGTTTTCCTCGTGCTTGGTGTAGATCTATTGTTATTCCTTTTCCTAAACCAGGAAAAGATGCTACGAATCCTAATAACTATAGACCTATCGCACTATCTAGCAGCTTTTGCAAACTACTTGAAAAAATGGTCAATTGCCGTCTCGTCCATGTTTTAGAAAGAAACAATTGTCTTGCTGCTTTTCAAAGTGGTTTTAGACGTGGTAGATCAACTATCGATAACCTCATTCTTCTTGAACATTACATTAGGACAGCTTTTCTTAAACGCAACCATTTGGTGTCAGTATTCTTTGACATGGCAAAAGCCTATGACAGAACCTGGCGTTATGGGATACTTCGTGACCTTTTTAGCCTCAACTTCCGTGGGAATCTCCCAATCTTTATCAGAAACTTTCTTGCCTTCCGAATATTCCAAGTTCGAATTGGTGGAACACTATCTAGTTTTTATGTACAAGAAGAGGGTGTACCCCAGGGCAGTGTCCTGAGTGTCACCCTCTTTGCTATTAAAATAAATGACATTCTTAATCAACTTCCTCCTTCAGTGAAAGGGGATCTTTATGTTGACGACTTCAGGATTATGTGTATGGGACAGGATCTTCGTTTTATTGAAAGACAGTTGCAAATTGCTATCAAGCGCATTTTGATTTGGACGGATAAAAATGGCTTTTTAATCTCTCAAGACAAAACCTCCTGTGTGCATTTTTGTAGACGTAGGGATCTGCATCCTGATCCTGAAATTTTTATTGGTTCAAATCGTATTCCTGTTGTGGACAGTGTTCGATATCTAGGGCTGATTTTTGACAAGAAGTTAACTTTTTTACCACATATTTTACAATTAAGGACAAGATGCGAAAAATCGCTTAATGTACTTAAGGTACTTTCAAATACTTCTTGGGGAGCAGACCGCCCCTCTCTTCTTAAGATCTATCGTGCTGTGATCCGCTCAAAAATTGACTATGCCTGCCAGGTCTATGGTTCTGCTAGTAAGTCAGTTCTCAAGAAACTTGACACTGTGCACCATAGCGCACTTCGTGTGTGCTCTGGTGCATTTCGTACATCACCAATTTTAAGCTTGTATGTTGATTGTAATGAACCATCATTATATAATATCCGAGAAAAACTCTCTTTGAACCTATACTATCGTATTCTTTCCCATCACGGTCATCCTCTCCAAACCTACACCTTAAATACTGATAATGATATTTTATATCAACATCGACCATCTTGCACTCCATCTTTTGGTGTTAGAATGAGGAACATTATTCACAATAGCCCTCTGCAGGATATTGAGGTGAGTTCATGTGCCTCACATGTTCTCCCTCCTTGGAACCCTCCTAGCATTATTTCCCTCAACCCTTTTAAAGGATATGATAAAAACAAGTTAACCGCTTCTGTCTTTCAGCAATTATTTGCAGCACACCGTACGAATTATCAGAATTACATCGATGTTTACACAGATGGTTCCAAGAGAGGGGATATTGTTGGCTGTGGTATTTTTTCAGGTAATACTCGTCTCAGCTATAGACTCAATTCTTCAATTTCCGTTTTCACTGCTGAATTAATAGCAATAGAGAGAGCCTTGATACACATATCTCATCATCATGACACTTCCTTTATCATTTATACAGACTCAAATAGCTCTATTGACGCAATTAAATCTTTCAATAAGCATCCTTATGTATCATCCATCTTAGATTTTTATAATGAATTGACTAGTCGTGGCTATAATATTATATTCTGTTGGGTACCGGGGCACATGGGTATTCCTGGTAATACAAAGCAGATGAGGCGGCAAAACTTGCTGTTAATCCATTACGTCATACAGTCCCATTCTCTGACGTTAAACTACATATCAATCTTTTTATGCAGAATAACTGGCAAAAAATTTGGGATTTAGAATACAACAATAAACTACACTATGTTAAACCAATAATTAAGACTTGGCCTTCTATTTACCCAAGAAAATCTGATGTTATTCTGACTCGTCTGAGAGTTGGTCATTCAAGAATCACGCACAAACATCTTTTACTGCGGCAGGCAGAGGCGTAGCTACTGGGGGGGCGTAGGGGGGCGTCTCGCCCCCCTAATGTCGGCAACTTCGATGATAGTCGGCAAATTCTAGGTAAATTCGTATCTAGGTAGATTCGTATCAATCGATACAACTCTAAAAGTATTTTTCTTAAGAATTTCTTTCAAAAATCCGAAGTTTGCCTTTTCGCTTTTCGAATTCGCGTGATTGCTGAAAATAAATTGAGAAAAAAGACAGGAAATACTAGTCTTTCTGATAGTCCGCAGTAGATTAGTAGTGTTATGATCAACTTGCAGTAAAGATGATGACGACTTCGGTGAAGACAAATAATATTATGGAGTTCGACCCCACGAGTGACAACAATCACTGGTCGGTGAATATGTATGTACCAGAGACTTCTCATATGAGAGTATGTCATCTTATATGAGAAGTCTGTGATATGTACCGTCCGAAAAAGACTGTTTATTGCGCGAACGGAAAGTTGAATCAAAATGTTCTTCACTCCTATTGGACTAGAAAGCCACTGCACAGACGAATCGAGTCGATGTGACGAGTCACTCGAGACGATGTCATCGACTCGGTTGAAATTCTAGAGTCGGTTGCGTCTATGTGAAATTCTAGAATTAGACAGAACTCGATTTTCATATTAAGAAAATAGCTCTTTTGGATTTGAGAAAAGCCTTAATAAATGACGAAGAAATATTTGCACAAATCTACTTTTTATTATACAGCTTCGAAAGTATTCTAAACTGCATTATTTTTTGACGAATCCCTATTTGAATGTTGAAACGTCTACGGAAAGTAATCATTAATGTTGCTATTATGCATTTTCTATCGTGCGAACACGCCGTAATTTTAAGACTTACTGTAAATTTATTATATAAATATGTATGCAATGTTCATAAAGGAATGTCAATAGCAGTTAAATACGACATATGACTTTTTTTTTTTTTTTTTTTAGAAATTCAATCGGGCCGGGCGAGGTCGAGGCCGTGAACTTTGAAAATATAAACGGACCGAACTTTAAATTTTTACATCGACCAGGCCGGTCTAAGATAAATATAGTTCGTGCCGAGCCCGGGCTTAAAAATTCCGGCCCGTACCGAAATTCCAGCTCTAGTATAGGAAAATTCCTGAAATTTGAATCGCACTCTTAAAACGAAAGAGATTTGGCTTCTCATGAAAGAGCTGTAATTTTTTCGATCATAAAAGAGTTGTTTTCCAAACGATTAAATCTTCTTGATCTAAATTGGTTATTTAAATAGCTCAACTTCATTTAAATTGGTTAAAACTGGAGTTATTTCAACTCTTTTTTGAGAAGCTGCCTTTCAACATTGAGATGAGTGGATTACAGCTCATCTTGAGCTATTTTGTGGCTGACTTTTAAAAAGAGTCAACTCCATGAGATGATGGTCTGTGCAGCTGATTCCCGGTCTGTTTTTTAGGTATCCGCAGCTAACATGACATAGGTAACCTTCAATAAAATATGCTGAACGATTGAATCATTTAGTCGATTGTTTACGACTAAAACCGATTATTGAAAAATTGACCCATTCTGACGAATCACGTGTTTTCTTGTTTCTTTTAGAGACTAGAGGTCTGCACGTACAGAAATTTTCAAGCGCGGGGACGCAAATAGATTATTCTCTCTGATTTTTCTCAATTTCGGGCCCTTACAAAATTTTCTAAGGGAAGCATGTGCTTCTTGTGCCTATATTTGGTAATCAGGGCCTGAAAGTAAGGGATGGTGTGTCTATCTTTAAATCGATCTTATAATCTCCTCAATATTTTATATTCTCCTCATGTAGTGTAAAATATTCGATGTTCGAAAGTGAAAATTTTAATCTCGATGGGTTAATAATTTTGAATTTTATGTAGAATATACAGGGTGTCCTAAAATGAATTAACTGATTTTAAAATTCAATAACTTACAAATAGTGGCAGCTATTTCAAAAAATATTTCATAAGAATTAGGTAAAATGTCAGAAATGTTTTTTCAATCTTGAATTTAGTTTAAAATAGAAACAATGCATGACATTGCTAGCAATAAGCGCTTAAATGGTGGGCCGATTTTTTATTAGCAATTTCCAACAAAGTTGAAAAGGTCTTCAAACATCCTGTCAAACATCTTCAAATTTATATGCATCTACAAAGTGCAGTAAAATATGCATTTTGTAAAGTATGCAGCGAAAAGAATAGTTATTCATTTACAGGGCCATGCAAAAGAATTCCAATACAAAATAATAAAAGGAGAATTGTTTGCGACATATTTTAATGATGATAAACGATTTTATGTATAATCAAATTGATATACGTTGCTGAGTATTAATATGAGTTATTTCATGCATAATACTAGTGCATAGCATTTACAGGGACACACAAAATATTTAAAATAATATATTTTATCCGAAGTCCTGTATATTATGGGAGATGGTTGTTAGATGGGTGAAATGCATTTTAATTATGATATACACTTTTAAATTTCACTAGATGTATGCATATTGTATGGTTTATATAAATGCTGATTGTTACAAAATTTAGATATATAGAGTTACATAAAAGATCTCAGAAAGGTTACCGAATATGAGCGTAATTTACTTAAAGGTGCTTTTTAAATATGTTATGCCTTTTTACGATGAATTGCATTTAGTTTATTAAGAAATGTTTGTAGAATATAGATAAAACGATATACAGGGTCACGCAAAGAACTGGATACATGGTCGCCTTTGGATGATAATTTCGAGAAATTTGATTTATTTAGCTTAAAGATAATTTATTTTTAAATTAAACTTTAGCAAAATACATTCGTGTATTAAAGGTACTATGTATTTTACAGGGCTAAATGAGAGTATTCAAGTATGTTTCCATCTAATAGTTTAAATTGCGGAAAGGAAATTTTCAACCAGTTAGGCGTTTACTTGCTAAACTAAAATTTTACCATTATATACTCTATATATTAACCTATAGATCAAATACAGGGCTTTTCAAAAGTACTGGAATACATATTTGGATATGAACAATAATACGTTATTTCCCTGGTTAACGAAGTTTTGTTAACGATTTCAAGAAGTGTGGAAAGTGCTTCATAATCTACGTTTAACGCATGATTTTTTTTACTCGTTTCTCTTCTCTCTCAGTAATGTTGCGAAAGAAGGAGATTAAATATATGAAATGGCTCTTGCTCTAAGTTGCCAATGCAATTTTGTTGTTAGAATTTCACTGCAGTTATTTAATCTCCTCCTTTCACACCGATTTTGAGAAGAGAGATCAAAAGCGCCCAGATTTAGCGTTTATTGTTAACAGTACCATCTATCACCACTGTTTGAAACTAAAATGGAGAATCGCGGTAAGAAACTCCTGCAATCTTACATTCTTACATAACACTCCTGCAGGAATTTAAATTTAATGGTGTCGTCATTTGCAAGTAAATTGATTGAATTAATTAATTTATTAAATTAATTTAATTTTAAAATCAGTCAGTCAATTTTAGGACATCCGGTAGATGCATATTATACAAATAAAGACATATATTTTTAAATATATATATATATATATATATCTTTAAAGAAGTCAGTCGGCAAAATCGTCATACACGCCCCCCTAATGAATTCTGCTTAAATACGCCCCTGGCGGCAGGATGCACCCATGTGTCCTCACTGTCATTTTGATTACCTGACTATTCACCATGTTTTAACCAATTGTCCTGGCCTCCGACATTTGTACAGAATTTATTTTAAATCCTCAGCACCACTCTTGACAAACCTCATTGGGGAAACACCTCATGGGGCACTTTTTGACTTCTTAAAACGGACTGGCTTTTATTTACATCTTTAGTTTTTTGTGTTTCCTGAGTTTGCCTTTCTTACTTGGCACCTGGTTGGAGACTCCATCCAGTTACTTTTGTTCTATTTTTTACGTGTATTTATTTCTACTTTTTTATCATACTTTGATACTTCAACGTTAATTTGACTACATCTGGATGGGATACCCCATCCAGATAGCCTTTTCTTTTACTTTTATTTATTCTTCTTTTATGATTTCAATCTTTTACCTTTTAGCTTGGCGCAGCATGTCCTTGAAAGGATTTTGCGCCATTAAAATCAATACAACCAACCAACCAACCTGTTCAGGACCACAGTTCCTGAGATAGCTGGAGGAGTAGCCATTATCCGAACTAGAATACTGAGCACTAGAAATATATATAACCCCAGACGGGTTCAACAGTGTTCTAAACGAACATATATTCACAAGAGGGTTCAACAGTGTTCTATAAACAAGCGCTGCGGTTCACAACGGAGCAAAATATGTTGGTCGATTGCTTGCGAAGTTGCACTGAACTGATTAATAATTATTGAATGTATTTCACACTTGAATTATAACTGTTGCTTAAAGCTTAAAAAAATTTTTTTTACAGAAAATATTTATGTGGGACCGGCAGTGGTTAGTCCACTGCACTTGTGTCTGATTAACTGGCGGGAAAGGTATCCCATACATATGCAAAGGTACTGTGTGCTCAGTTGTGCCCTCTAACAGCAATTGGTAAGAGCGGAGCAAACAATGGGCAAAATCGGATCAAAGGGATAAAAATAGGGAGGAGTTTTGTCAAAACTGAAAAAATCACATAACTTCGTAGTTAAAATAGATATCGAATTAGTTTAAAGCATGCATTACTTCGAAAAGATGGGCCAAAAGTTTATGCATGATAGATTTTTGATAAAATTAAAAATGGGCTCTAGGGACGAAAAAATAGGGTTTTTGGGAATTAAAGATTCATAATTTTGTTAATTCTCAAGATATCAAATCCACCTGATTTTTTTTATAAATGCTCTTAATATTATCTAAAACTTTTGTATTTACAAGATTTTAATAGGAACAACTCTTATTGCAAAGAAAAAAAATAAAAGCAAAAAGGGGAAGGGGTGGAAGAAGAAAAAAATGCATGATTTCGTTAATTCTTAAGATATCAAATCCGATTAAATTTAATATACATCTTCTCAATAATATCTACCACTTTTATACGGATAAGTTTTTGATAGGACTAATTCTTATAGCAAAAATAAATTAAACAATAATAGAAATTGAAGAAAAAAAATGCTCCAATCAAACTGCTTATATTCTGTCTCTTTTTAAATTCATTTTGCTCTCAATCACATCCATTCGGCAGGTTCTCTTATTTAGGAACTATATAATGTGATGCATTGGCCAGTTTTTTGATAAAAGCATAACGTATTTCAAAAAATGCAGTCAAAATGTTATTTTGGACGGAATTTCCCGAAGCGATCGTGAGTGAAAAATTGATGAAGTATTCAAATAACAAATTGTTTATTTTATGACTCTTGTTTAAATCCATTTTTGCTCTCAAACGCTTTCAATTGACAGTTTCTTTTTTTTTTTTAGGACTATATGATGCGTCGTATTGGTCGATTTTTTCATAAAGTCAGATTATATTTTTAAAAAAATGCTGTCAAAGTGGGCATGTGAGCCGAATTTCACATAAGATTATTCTGATAATACTAAGCTCTTACAGAAAAATGAAATTAAAAATATTTCAAAAGTGGCCAAATAAAGTTGTTAAGCTGGATTTATCTATAATCATATTTTATTTTTTGTTGGTGAAATAAGCACTTAACTTCGAAATTTACCTCCACCTATAGGCCAACCTGACAGGGATATTTTAAAAACAGAAATTTGTGCCTCATTAAATCGAGAAAATGCTCCGATTAAATAAGGAAAATTTTACAGTAAAATCTTACTGGCGGGGATAAACAAGGATTCTTAACCCTTTTTAGGTGCGTTCGTAATTATGTAAATACGTAGCACCTATTGTTGTCGCTCAGTCCGTCCGTCCGTCTGTCCGCATATAACAACTCAAAAACTACCCAACCGAATCGTCTGAAATTTAAAATACATAATTATTACATAATTTTGACGAGTCATTTCAAATGTTATGAAAATCGAATGCATAGATCAATTACAGGGACAATCAAAAGTATTCCGTTACATTACAGTCAATGGGAAAAAAGTTTCAAATGCATTTTAATCGTTTGAAATTTAAATCGTATATTTATTAGATAATTTTGTCGAGTCATTTCAAATGTTATGAAAATCGAATGCATAGATCAATTACAGGGACAATCAAAAGTATTCCGTTACATTACGGTCAATGGGGAAAAAAGTTTCAAATGCATTTTAATCGTTTGAAATTTAAATCGTATATTTATTACACAATTTTGTCGAGTCATTTCAAATGTTATGAAAATCGAATGCATAGATCAATTACAGGGACAATCAAAAGCATTCCGTTACATTACGATCAATGCGAAAAAAATTTTCAAATGCATTTTAATGGTGTTAAACTCATTTGAACATAATAGAATTAGCATGAATCTTTGAAGTATGTACTAAAATATACATTCTGTACAATCTGTGATGCAAAGAATATTCATTATTACATTACAGGGCCACACAAATGTATTACACTAAATCATGTTATACGGGAAAACATTGTTTGGGGCGTGTTTTAATTATATTAAACTACTTCGAATTTTTTGAATAAGATATACGTTAATGAAGTATAATAAATTTACTTCCTGCATATTTACAGGAACATAAAGATTTCGACCACTGTACTATATCAAAGTACTATATCATCAAGATCTGAATATTTTTAAAACTTCGTTATCGTACGAACGCACCTCATTTGCTACGCTTTACGTGCAATTTCCAACTTGTTTCGGTATGTATACTTGTCGCTCGTCCCCAAAGGGTTTAAGAAGCGCTATTTCGGTATTATCATTATTCAGCTAATTATGGATTGAAAAACTGCAAATTAATATAATTACTTAAAAGAGGTCATTCTTAAAAACATTTCACTGCATTTTGTTAATCCTTTAAATATGATTGGAAATCAATCCTTTAGATTGATTTAGACCTGATTGTTGAAGTAATATAATTTTTAAACAGACATTATTTTTTATATCGCCTTATACATAAAATTATTTTTTAAAGGCTCAGACAAAATTACACTTTTCTTTAACGAAAAACAAAATAAAAATGCGGGTTGGGAAACAAGGAGAATTTTTCTAATCCCAGCGCTAATCAATGGTCCTACCGGCTCGTCCTTTAATTAGTCCCTGTTAATGTAACCTATATATTATGCAAGACATTACAACACAACCGATAGAGTTCAATTGAATAACAAACATGTTTTCGATAACCGTACACGATAAAAGTTTCGAAATAATAATAAGAAAACATTCATATTTTCTTGTTCTTAAATCATATCTGAAAACATGCACATAGTTACTATGATAACACCGGATTTTATTTTTATCAAATCCACTTCTCTTTAAAGATAATAAAAAAAAAAATCATATGCGACAACTTATCGCAATGAAATGATGAAAATGTGTTATACCCCGCAATAGCTCTCAAGAATTATCTAGTATTACCCAATTTCCAATCCTTCAAATACTACTTCAATTCTAGATTCGTTCATTTCATTTTTATCTTGCCTCTGAATAAACAATTAATATTCGAGCTGAATAGGAAATTTTAATTTTTATACAGTTTAGTATTATAACGTAATCTTAAAAATAAACTAAGTTCACTACTTCCTTGAACAACGGATGGAATCTACTCGATCAGAACCTGTGCTTATTGAGAATGGCCTAAACGAGATCTATATTGACCAGTGTTCTTTCGACGACAATTCTGGTGAATGGCAAGATTTGGAACAATTCTGGGGGGAAGAAAAGCAACGTCTTAAGGACATCGATGTTCAAATAGCACAGTTATCTAGCAGCTTAGAAGAACATCTTCTGCATGACAAATTTTTGGATGAACCTGGAAAGAAAAGTGGCTATTTACAAGTAAGTTGTCATTTTTAATTTTTTCGAAGAGAGCAGGGGCATACCATATGGAGGCAGAGTTGGCTGAGTTCTATCCAGCAACTTCTTGAGCTCCCATCTAGATTTCATAATCAATAATAATGATATCAATTTGTTTAAACTTTGTAATAAAAAAGAAAAATATGATAAAAGGATACTTTCCCTCTATTTTTATCATTTATCATTAAAGTAGAGGTGAAAAATAAATTTCGAATTAGTCCCATCAAAAAAAATTTTACTCCCTCATGGTTCCGTGCCCGCTGATTAGTTACGGACCTGCAATAAAGTTGAAAATTATTTATAATTTCGGCTCTCGCTCAATGATAAAATCCAAGAGGTGCAGCATTCGATTTATTGCCTTAGAGATATTAGGGATACTTCCTTTATGAGGAACATTTTAGGAAACTTTATTTTTAGCAGGTCTGTTTTAGAATTCAAGTTTTGAGAGAAAGAGCATAGGGCATGTAAACAGTAAAACAAACCCCGGGGGATGATAGGAGAAATTCCTCTTCCTGAATACAAATTTAAAAACGAAACTGATTAAACTAAAGGCATCGAAAAGCGGGAAGGTATGGAATTGGGGCCCGTTAGACGACCGATGTGGTTTTGAACTTAAGTTTGAAACCGCATTTTTAACGAACGTATTGGGGCCCGTTAGACAACCGATGTGGTTTTGAACTTAAGTTTGAAACCGCATTTTTAACGAACGTATTCGAAACCATCACTTTTATAAACTTCTTGATATACTCTTATACTTGAAATACTTCTTACACTTTTATATACTTCTTGAACTTGCACAGAAATCGTAATTTACGAATTTTTTAGAACGCTTTTCGCACCGCTCCTTCGCTTCACAACTTCTAATTTTAAATTTATTATCGACAGTTCTTAGAAGACATTTCTATTTTGTAAGTAACTATCATGTCAAATTTAAAGTTTCTAGACTCCCTGATACAATAAAAAAAACCCTGTTTGAACATTTTTAGATCCTACACCCTCTGTTGATAGTGTCACCAACATAAAATGTAGCTTAAGTTTGATATCTTTTAACAGCTTCTATCATCGCCAATTAACTTTTGAAATCGTTTTGATATGTACTCAAATTGCCATTAAGAATGTTATTACTTTATTAAAAATCTGCAGCAATTGCTGCTTCGAAACTCTACAGGCTATCTTTGAACAGACTATCTGTCTTACAGACTATTTTTATTCTGACCAATGAGAATCCTTTACTACATAGTTAAGTAACAGATTTTGATCAAAGCGATGGAGGATGAAGATAACACAATGTTAGAAGAATACGAGCCCGACTGACATGTCATTGTTTGCTAATAATAGGTGTTTTAAACATTTTTACTTTTATATACTATTTCGTTTTATTGTTACTTTATTGAATGTACTGATTTTAACCAAATACATTTTCAACCTTTTAAACATTCTATTGTATATTCTTTGATTGGTCATAATTATTATTTTAATATGTATCATCAAACTGCATTCTTGATTTTTTACCCCGTTTTGATGTAATACTTTACGTTATCTTACTCACTGTGATTTTTAACTATTATCAACCTTAAACATTTTTATTAGTTTTATTATGTATATGTCTTTACTGCTTTTATTTGTTTTCCTTACTAATTACTATTGATAATAAGTAAATGAAAACTATTCTCATTTCGACTTTGCTTTGGCGCAGCATGTCCCAATGGGGACCTTGTGCCATTAAACCCAATTCAACCAACCAATCAAAGCAGTGGAGTGATGATGAAGCAAATCCTGCAGATATTTAAGAGTGTAGGACGTCTTTCCACGCATCCCCCCCTTTAAATTTCGAATTTTTAAGGAAATGCTACAGAAAATTTATATCTTATAAGTACAGTAAAACCCCGATAATTCGGATTAATTGGGACCATACCCAATCCGGATTATCCGGAGAATTAGAAAAAAAATGAAATAAATAAAACATATTTACAGAAAATCAGCTTTATGTTAAATTTATTGAATATTTATAGACAGTAAAAATGTTTAGTTTGTAATAAAAAAGTTTGTAATTTTCAGCTGTGCCAGTTTTCTTTACCTTTTGCGAGCCGTACGGTCACGCATTGGAAAACGATCCTTATCAGCAATGGGTCTTATAGGAACTATTTTACTTTGCTTTCTTGCAATACTCTAAGCAAAAATAAATAAATTTTTACAATTTTCTAAGTGGTTTACATAGAAAATTGTAAAAAATGGAATTACCAAACTTAGTGATACATTGTTGTTTCTTTGAAAGATAACATCCAGGTATAAGGTATTCTTCCGAAAAGGTTTCAGAAAAAGTTTTTTTTAAATTCAGAATACGAGAATGAAACAAGTTAATGTTATGGAAATTAACCTAGCGCTTCTCAAACTTGAAAAAAAAATTGACCAAACCAATCCAGATTATCCAGAGATCCAGATTAACGGGGTCCGAATTAGCGGGGTTCTACTGTAATTACCATGCTAAATTTCATGCTTGTAGTCCCTACAGCAACACAAAAATCGCATTTTTAGAACGTTTTTTTGTTCAGCACTGCCTTTGGATTTGTGGCACTGATATAAGATATAACCTATGTTTGAATCCGGGCGACCACCATAATTTTGGTACCATTACTTTTGAAATCGGTTCAGTAGTCCGGAGATGAGCCTCTAAAAACAACAAACAAATTTAATCTCTTTATAATGTACGAATAGACTATGTTTGATACCGGGCGAACACCATCATTTTGGTACCATTAATTTTAAAATCGGTTCAGTAGTTTCGAAGATTAGCTCGTACAAACTTACTTTACCTCTATATAATAAAGGTATACTATTTTTGATTCCGGGCGACCACCATCATTTTAGTACCATTTCTTTTGAAATCGGTTCAGTAATTCCACAGATTAGCCCTTACATACAAACAAACAAACTTTACCGCTTTATAATATAAGGTACCCTGGGGTAATAACGCCACGTTAAAGTTCTACCAATTTTCACGGCTTAGTTTTAGATTGTATTTTTCAAACAAATATAGGATCTGATACTTCAACTCATTGACTATCTATATAAAATAAAATAATTTAACAGATATGTATTCATAAAATGTAATGGCGTTTTTTCTTGACCAATGCTATTTGGCGTTAATACCCACCTATATGGGTAATAACGCCATGCAAACAAAACTATAAAATAAGATGGAATAATGGCATGTAGATTGCCCAATTCTAAAAATACAAACTCTACAGCTCTAGAAATTGACAAATTGCAATCTAAGCTATTGAAAATGTACAATTTTTTTGTGACTCTGAAAGAAAAAGAAAGCTGTGGTGGTGGCGGGGGGAGGAGGCAAAAGAATATCAGATTCTAAAATACGTTTTGCTTAAAAATGACCATTTAAATAGAATTATTAGAAACATTGCACGGATTATTTGAATCAGTATTTATAATTCAAATGTATGCATTCTATGCGATAGAAAATATTGATTTTTTTGTGAAAGTGAAAGAAAAAGGAGTGAGGGGAGATTCAACAGAATATAACACCCTGTGTCTCTCTTTGCTTAAAAAGTCCTGCTTAAATATGATTATAAGAAACATTGCATTGTTTTAACCATTCATAATGTAATATTTTAATCACGTGAAGTTTTATAATAACTAGAGTTATATGTAATAAATATTTTTGTTAAACCTTAACTGCTGTTAGCGTCTCACATACCGCTGAGTTTTTCAAGTTTCAGAGTTTAACTTGCAATTTTTTGTTTAACTATAGATAATGGGAAAATTTTGTTTCATTTGGAGTCCTATTACTATCTCTAGAGACTTTTGAATAGCTGAATTTTATTTATAATAGTCCTGTATATAAGGTTCAATACAAAAATAATATTCTAAAAGTTAATTTAACAATTTAATCATCGTTAGATTAAGCGGTCTGACAGGCCGCTCACAGTAAGTTATGCGACAATTTTTGTCACAGCAGTTAAGGGTTATTACTATTATAGTAATCTATTAAATAGTTTTTAACCCATAACTCCACACTAATGCGGATTCTCCAAACCTACAGTTAAATTATCGACGTTTTAAAGAGCATGCTTTAATAAATTTTTAATAAATTGAATAAAATTTTTGATTAAAAAATATTATCCCACAGAGATCTCTTATTCAATTTTATACATAATTCATATGGTTAAATATCATTATCTCTACATTAGCAACAAAATTAACCTTTAACTGCTGTTAGCAATCTGACTGAACACTGTACCCCCCCCCCCAAAAAAAAATAAATAAATAAATAAATAAATAAAAAAAAATAGCGTTTTACTTTTTTTTTTTTTTTTTCATTTTAACTATAGTTACAACTGAAATTCTCTTTCTTTTGGAGTTCTCGTAATATTATTAGAAAAATTTGAATAGATTTAATTTAATTAGAATTAATTCTGTACAAAAAGTTTAGCGCAGGAACAGTATTCTATGATTTTTAATCATGGATCGCCTTTTAACCTTTAACTAATGTTACCGGTTTCGTAGACCACTATTTTAATTTTAATTTTTTAGTTTAACTTGTAATTTTCAGTTTAACTGCAAACACTACCGAAATTTTGTTTCATTTGGAATTTTAGTACTATCACCAGAGACTAAATAGGTGAAAATTAAGTATAATACTCTTGTATAAAAAGTTTAGTACAAAAACACAATCCTATGAATTATTCCCGCCTTTTATTCATCTTTCAATTTTGCGGTCTTACAAACCGCATCAAATTCATACGTTACAATTTCTGTCACATCAGTTAAAGGTTAAATTTATAAAGTTTTGAAAAACAAGAACGCTGAGAAAGCGGACAGTTAAAATTTCGAACTCAATTGAACAATCCAGTGGAAATTTAATAGAAACCTCATTTTGAAGATGTTCGAATTTGAATCTCGAAAACATTTTGATATAGTTTTACTTACAAGAGTTAAAAATTATTTTTTACATTAGTAAAAAAAAAAAAAAAAAAAATAATAATAATAATAATATAATAAAAAATAAAACAGAGATATTATTTTTAAGTATTGGGCACCCCCCCCCCCCCTTAATCTTACCATTTCAACAATGATGATAATGCTGCCCCATATTAATATATAAACAAACCCCCTTCGGATACAGATTGGCCACTGTTGGGAATCAACCGGGGTAATAACGCCAATCCCTGGCGTTATTACCCCGGGATACTTATTGCGCAGTAAATCCTAAACTACAAATTATCTCGAGAAGATATCCAAAATCTTCTACAACAATTTGAAAGTACATGAAATACACTACAAATTTATGTAATAAACAAAGTATTTCTGGATAAAAAATATAGTCTTCAGATCAAAAACCGTATCTCGCAAATTTTAGATGAAGCGTTAATTTTAGCTGTTTGTAAAAACAATAAGACCTAAAAATGAAACAAATTAACTTGAAGCTGTTTTTTGCGATTTATATGACTTAAAATCCTTCTGCGCAGAGCACATGGGTGTCATTTACCTGCTTATTTCATAAGTATGCAAAATATAAGCACTTGGCGTTATTACCCCGCCTGGCGTTGACGAAAACTATCATTTTGGTATCATTACTTTTGAAATCGGTATGGATGCCAAAATGCTGCAAACAAACAAACAAACTTTACCTCTTTATAATATAGGTATAGACTATCTTTGATTGCAGGCGAACACCATCATTTTGGTACCATTACTTTTGAAATCGGTTTGGTAGTTCCGGAGATTAGCCCCTACAAACAAACAAACAATCTTTTCCTCTTTATAATATAAGTATAGATTACCATGCTAAATTTCATACTTGTAGTCCCTTCAGTAACACAAAAATCGCATTTTTCTCCTGATTCCCTGCTCCTGATTTATGGTATCGACATAGCTTGTGTTTGATTTAGGGCGAACACCATCATTTTGATACCATTACTTTTGAAATCGGTCCAGTGGTTCCAAAGATTAGTCCACACAAACAAACAAACAAACAAACAATCTTTCTCTCTTTATAATATAGTTATAGATTAAAGGGGGGGGGGACTTTCCGCCCTTTCCTACTATTATACTTAATCAATAAACCTTCAAATCTAATCAGGCATGGTTCTTATTAGAGTAAATCGGTATATAAAATACGAAGCAAACCAAGCAATTCTGTTTGAAAGCCATTGACCTAAATAAAGAGAGGGATTAGACCCCCCATTATTCCCCTTTATACTTAACCAATAAACCCCCAAAACTAATCAGCAAAGTTCCTTATCAGAATAAATCTAGATTTTTTTTTCTTTTTCTTGTAGCAAATCGGTTTTTTTCTATCTAAAGTTATCGCGTAACATACATACAGTCGTACATTACAGAACCATCATGCACATTACCTCTCAGCTCTCGGGCTTTGATAGCCTGTGAGCTTAAAAACGGTTCAAAGTTTCACAAAAAACAGGAAGGACTCTGGACAGACTCCTGATTAGCGGCTGGACAAATATAATGTTATAATTTTAGGAGAGGAGGGGGGATCTGGCATATGATATCATAAGATATCTCAAGGGGGAGGGGTTTTGTCTTTTGATATCGATATCATAAGACCTAAATAAAGAGAGGGATTAGACCCCCCCCCATTACTCCCCTTTATACTTAACCAATAAACCCCCAAAACTAATCAGCAAAGTTCCTTATCAGAATAAATCTAGATTTTTTTTTCTTTTTCTAACAACAACATTTTTGATTCAGTCAAAAATTTCTCTTTTTATTTGTAACATGGTTTTGGTACAAAATAGCATGTTATCTTTTTTCAGCCTGTTATCTATTTTTATGAAAATATAAAATTACTATTAAAATCACAAAATTTATTTAATTCTTATTTAAATATGGAATACCCCAAAGTTTAATATTCCTATTCTTCTTCCTATGTGTATGCATGTATAATAGCGGTTCGAGAAAGCATATGTGAAGTATATTTGAAATGTAGCTTGTGTTTACTAACAAAGAGAAAAAGAAGATATGCTGCCCACAGGGACGTGCGAAGAAAAAACTGAGTCTGGGGCGAAGTGCCAATTTGGCGCTTCTCTCCCCCAACTTTTTCTTGTAACAGCCCCAAAATGAAGTCTGTTTTATAAATTTGGCGTCCCCTAAATTTCCGCGCCCGGGGCGACCGCCCCTTTCGCACGGTCCAGTTGTTTTGTTGATAAGAATTTCTATTTGCCTCCCACTCCAGCTTCGTTCAGAGCAAATGCAACAGGATTTTAATATTGTTGAATGCATTATGTAACAAAAAACTATTATAAAATACTTTAAAATAGTAACTATTTCTTGTAAGTGTTATTTCATATAAGTTTTCATATAAGTCATCATAAGTTTTTTTTCATAAGCAAAATGATATTTTATTGACTTTATTTGAATCATAAAACTATGTGAAAAATAAATGTAACCAGTTTTGTACACCACTTCGAACAAAAAAATTAAATTCTAGAAATGAAACCATTTTTACACTTTGATAACGGGCGGGGAGATTCGAGGGATTATAACGAATGATATAGGAAGGGGGCACGAGGTCAAAAGTTACCAAAAAATTGATAACGTTATATTTGCACAATCCTTTATATAATTAAACATCGTCAGAACCTGACTAGCAAGTTTTTGTCCTCAAGGCCTTTTTCATTTTTTTGTGCCCCCTTAGATTAATTAATTTACTGATACTAGTTTTTTCACACGTTATTCACTTATTCGAAAAATGTCAATTTAAAAAATTTAATTTCCTGGAAAATTAAAAAGCGGCTCCAGAAATTAAAAAATGTATGTGCTTTTAAATATATACTGAGATATATTTTTGTCATTTCATCTTATTAATATCTCAAGTATTAAATTTGTTTCTATAATAATTATTTTTTTTTTTGAAATTTAAATGAAATTAGGAAAATTTTTGTGCTCCTTAGAAATTTCGTGCCCAGGACACAGGCCTTTTGGTTACCCGTGCGATAGTCAGAATCTGAGCACCGTAGAATAATGTGTTAATACTAAATCCTTTCCTGAAAATTTTTCTAAGTAACAGTACATGCAAGTCCCATTAAATCGAATCAGTAGACTACAGTTATACGCAGCCGGAACGAAATTCTCATTTATATTTAGTAGATGTGATGTGTTGTGTTGTTGTCGAAATAAGATATTTGTTTTCAGTTTTTAAAGACAGTTTATAGTTTGAAAAAAAAAAAGTATCGTAATTTTTCACTAAAAATTAATGCATTTGTAAATTTGCATACAGGTGGATTATAGCTCCAAGAAAGACACTGTGATATTTGAATGTTATGACATGAACGAGCATGGGGAGGTAGAGAAACAGCGAAGCTTTTTCGATAGACAGATAGACTTTTTCGATAGACTTTTTGATCTGTCTATCGAAAAAGCTTTGCTGTTTCTCTACCTCCCCATGCTCGTTCATGTCATCCTCCAAGTCAAAAAATGGCCGCCTTTTACACATTCATAAATCGTGCTCTTCATGTTTGCTCTGATTCTCAGTCTCTCAATAATGAAATTCAATACATTAAAGCAATTGCAATTGATAGAGGTTACAACCCTTCTATTATTGATACTGCCCTTTTTATATTACAAAACTCTCACTCCTCAAACTCATCTCAGTCTTCTACTCGTTCCAATATTAGCATTGTCTTACCTTTCTTTCCAAAATCAAGTTTTTCCATTGCTAAAATTCTTAGTCGGTTCGATTTCAAAATAATTTTTACTCCTACTAATAAACTCACACTTTCCAACCTTAAAGATCCTGTTGAATTATCAAATTCATGGGGTATTTACAATATTAATTGTCAGTGTGGTCTTTCTTACATTGGTCAAACCAAACGCAGTCTAAAATTTCGTATTAAAGAACATAAGCAATATATTGAAAAACAAGAAATCAAGATATCCTCAATCGCAAAACATTGCTGGGAGATGAGTCATGCTTTTGACTTCAATTCGGTTAAGATATTAACTAAACCTATTTCTATACAAGAACTTAACTTCCTTGAAGCTTTCCATATCCATAAAAATCTTGCTAATTTCTTTAATTGTGATTTTGCTATTCCACCATTATCAGACTGTTGGAAATATTACATTAAAAATAATTTTTCTTAATATTTTATTGCAATTCTCGCAATAACTTTTCCATTTTCCACCCAATTTTCTTATTAGCTGTTCCCTGTTTTGCTATTGACTGTTGCCTAGGATCCTCTGTTTTCCTAGGTCAAAGAAACTTGTCGCTTGAATCCCCATCCTCCCGGTATATATATGAGCAAATTTCCACTATCTTTAGCACTGAAGAGAGTATGCTATATGCTACCGAAACCGGTATGCTTGGAATACGAATATTCTGGTGTTCTAACGTTGAAAATAATTTTGACTTTAAGATATAGTTTGTAACCATGCATTGTCATATGATATTAAGTTTTCAAGGAATTGCTACATAATATAAATAAAGTCTTGCTTTATTAAAAAAATGTAATATATTTTTCTGTCATCTTATCTTTTGTACCACCCTTAAATTATAGCGGTCTCTCCTAGACGAATAAACGCATAGAGAAATAACAATATTTTAATAACCACTGAAGATAGCCCTGTGAATTGGCTGAAAATATTTTGGGTTTATAATGGATTTTTAAGGGGTTAGGTACCTTTTAAACAATCCAAAAATCGGTGTTTTAAAAATAGCTTATAATTAAATGTGATTTCTTAGAAACATTTAAAAACAAACCGCATTCAAAAATTCGCATTAGAAAAAGAATTACGTCTAAAACAGTTTGCGTTTTTCATATACGACGAATGGTAAATTTAAACTTTGACGTCAATTTTCTCAAAACAGCGATTTTGATCATTGCGCGCACGATTTCTTAAAAACAGTTGCACAGAATTTAACAAAATTTGAGCTGAATATATTAAACGTACAAAGGCACAAAATGACCTACTATTATGTTCCTCAAATTAGAAGTTTAGAATTCACGACTACTTTTTTGTAAAAAAAAATCTTGATATTTCGAATTTCTTTAAAAAAAATTTTTCTCGGGATCTATAAGTTTTATTTCTTTCATCGTAGGTCATTTTGAAAACAATTATATCTCTACTCAGAAAAAAAAAATCTTGGTTTGTTTTAGCAATTCAAATTTGAAAAATCGTGCGCGCAAGGCATGCAAGATTTATTCTTTCGTAAAAATTGTATTTTATTTAAAAATATTTTAAAAAAAACTTTACATGCTTGTATACATTTTTTAACAACTTTGACTAATAAAATAAATCCTTCTTAATATGTGTCTTCAATTTTATAGTCAAAAGTCAATTAGATACAGAGTGACTGTAGTTCTTACAGAGGTCACTTTTTCACGTATTTTGTTAGTTCGAAAGGTACCTGACCCCTTAAGGTATTTAACCGCTACCCTGATTTGTCCGTACATTATACGGGGAATGTGTTTTTGCCAAACATGATTTGCATCCATATTCAAATCATGATTCATTATCCTCACCAGAAAATTTGTATTATAAATTTTGTGTATTATTTTATCCGAACATTTTTCTCGGTTTAATTAGGCAAAATTTTCTGTTCAGAAAGTTTATTTCAAAATATTGATCAGTTAAGTAATTATTGCGTTTAAGTAATTTTATATGCATGGAGATGCAAGCCATTTTAGTGCATTTAATTTTGTGCTTTTAAAATAAACTTTAATTATAGTACAATTCTGTCAATATGATATCATATTCACTGACCTATTTTTCTATACAGTTGGCAAAAAAAGTATTTGTACACTTCATTTTTTTAAATTATAATGAAATTAAACAAAAGATTTAAGCAAAAAATACTGTAATACATTAATTTAATGCATTATAATATTATAGAAGCAGAAACAAAATTAAACGAATCGATTTTTTACATTATAATAAACAAATATACAAAATTATAATGCAAAAAAAGTATTTGTACACTATCTTAATGTAATATAATTAAGGAAAATTTAGTAAAATGATACAAATTAATATTTTGTGCGAATTCATTTAGCGTTTATGACTACTTCTAGATCGTATGACATAGATTCCACCAACTTTTTTGTAGTGGTCTGGTTAATGTTATTCCATGACACAATAAGAGCTTCTTTAAAACTGTTTTTTACTAATACATATTTTTTTTTCGGATTTTTGCATCCAATAGCATCTGCAAATTTTCTACTGGATTCAAGTCTAGAGATTTTAGAGGAATTACCAGTCGTCTTCGAGTATTGTCGTAAGCATGTGCTGGTGATCACAGCAGTATGCTTTGGTCATTATCCTGCAGAAAGTGAAAAGCTTCCTCTATGCATAATTTCTTGGCACAGTTTAATAAATTATGGCGCGACACATCACTGTATGTTAAACCTGTCCTTCCATTGTCAAAAAATTTTAAATGTCCTGCTCCATTAGAAGCTATACACCCCAAAAGTATAATATTCCCCCCAACATGCTTGATAGTTTGAGGTATACGTTTTGGATCTAGAACAGTTTTATTTTTACGCCAATATTTTCGAATGCTTGATGGTAAGAAAATTCCGAATTTTTCCTCATCAGAAAAAATTACTGTTTTCCAAAAATACAATGATTTACTTCTGTATGCGAAAGCGAATACTATGCGTTTTCGCCTATTTGTTTCGTTGATGAATGGATTTTCCCTTGAGGTTCTTCCTTTTAAATCTGCATTGAGAAGAATATTTTTTATTGTTTGAGGTATTACTCTGATGCGAGAAGATGTCGCAAGGTCTCCAGCAAATTTTTGAACCGAACGCACAGGAATTTTTAAAGCTTTTTTAACAACACTCACTTTTTCCCTCATTGTTAGTTTGCTAAGAAGTCCTGGTTTTCATTGAATTTCGATTCTTTTAATTTATTCATAGTTTCTCACTATACATCCAATAGTTGTAAATGGTAATTTAATAGCTTTTACAAATTCTTGTTGCGTATTTAAATTTTTATTATGCTCAATCATAGGATTTCATATATCTAGAGGTGCCTCTCTAGTATTAGGTTCTATATTCAATTACTTCAAGAGCAAATTAAATTAAATGTCAGACAAATATAATATGAACTTAAAAATTATTAACAGCTTCTGTAAAAGTAGTCCTTTGAACCATAAACACTATAAAACACAGTACATATCAGGATGGAGAAATGTACAAATACTTTTTTTGCAAGAAATTTTTAAACTTTTCCCATTAGAAAATTATTTTACATCTTTATCGAAATTTTCTGTTGTGTAATTTAAAACGCACGGTAAACAGACTGTATTAAAACTATTTTTGACAAAATATCTGTTTTTATTTAGTAAAAAATTAAAAATTTTAGAGTGTACAAATACTTTTTTTGCCAACTGTATGTATTAAGACTGAAAACACCACATTATTTACTTAAAGATCTTGGCTTAACATGCACGAACAAAACACGTCTGAAAATTTTGTAAATTTGACTCTTCATCATTTTATAACTTTAATACAAAACTCTCTTTCTTCATCTATCTGCCCAAGATTTTCTACTGAAAGAATTTAAATTATTTTTAAAACTGTTCATTTAGAAAGTATTGAAAGCACAAAAAATTAGAGAGTCAATGCACGACTTATTTTATATTTCAATTACAGTAGAACCCCTCAAATTCGGACCCCGATAATCCGGATCTCCGGATAATTCGGATCGATTTGGTCAGTTTTTTCTTCGAGTTTGAGAAGTGATTGGCTAATTTCTATAACATTAACTTGTTTCATCGTCGTATTCTGAATAAAAGAAAACTTTTTCTGAAATCTTTTCGGAAGAATTAAGCAAAGTGAACATTTTTACTGTCTGTAAATATTGAATAAGTTTAACATAAAGGTTATGTTCTGTAAGTTATGTTCTGTTTTATTTCATTTTTTTCTAATTCTCCGGATAATCCGGATTGGGTCTGGTCCCAATTAATCCGAATTATCGGGATTTTACTGTACTTTTAACGGCTCATTGCAAGTTTATCTGACAAATTCTTACTAAACAATTTTATTCTGTCCAATTTCGACGAGCCCAACCTTGTGTAATTATTATTCATGCAGTATATTACATTTTTTTTTACAGGAAAGAGAACTTAGGCAGAAAGAGGTTAGAGGACAAGATATAGCAGATATTCCAACTAAATACATTGTTGAAGGTTTCAGACCACAGGAGCTTATCGTAATCGGTAAGTTTACGATATTAAATGAGAATATGTTTTACTTAAAAAAAGAAAAAACTAAGTGGGTAAGTGTGATCGCAGAGAAGGTTTTGTTTAATATCTCCTTCAAAACATTTTATCATTAAATTAACAAACGAAAAGTGATTTTTCGGCGCTATTTTGGATTTATTCATCAGTCGCGCGAACCAGAACAAAATACTGAATTCTTCCCCTAAATGCTGCCTTGATCGCATAGATTGTTTGATTTCTCTACCAGAATAAACAGATTTAGTGAAGGTATGAATAAAAGTAAAATGTTACAAAGCTTAGCATAAGTTTAAGGGAGACCAAACTGTTCACCAGAGGCGGCTAGTAATTTAAATGAATAGGAATTTAATAATAATAATAATTTAAAAAAATATATTTCACTTCGCATGTCAAAATGAGGGTAAACATGATTTATTATCTGTACTAATAGAAGAACAAAACACTCAAAACATTTTTGAGAGTAGCACCAAATCTCTCCTGATGCACCTGAGCTTCAGAATTTCGAAATTCCAATTATTAACTGATAGTCTAAGACCCCGTGAATGGCAGACCTTCGTTATTTTATAAAAGCTGAAACTTTCTCAGCGCAGTCTTCCAACAAAGATAGGAACGATGGGTAATTATGAAATTTGGATCATGGTGGCTTTGGCAGTTAACAGGTAGCAAAGGGGTAAAAAATACCAACTTACTTTCGCCATTTTATAAAGCGTGATTTTTTAATATTTCCTTTGGAATGATATTTGAAATCACATCCTCCATTGGCAGACACTTCCCATCGTTCCAACACCTCGGCAGACACCACTAAACTTCAATAATATGAAATTCTACTTTCGTCATTTTATAAAAACTGAATTTTATATATGTTACTTGGGTAACTACCAGAAGATATTTCCTCAGTTGGCAGACAGTTTTGGTGGTTCCAACCTCCGGCAGACAGACATATACGGCGGCTTCTCAATATACTAGAGTCTCTGTATAGCCCGGCGCGAAACGGACATTTTCCCCGTTTCCCCTTGACTCGGAAATTGGCGACAGTTATTTGATGTTGTTGCATATAATTCTACGGTTGTTGACATTTTGAAAAATGATATTTTCAAAGACTAAAATTTTAAAGACTTAAAAAGGAATTCTATACTTAATAATAATAATAAACATCATTTTTAGGATGACCATAACGAGTCATATATTACATATGTCATGCATTAAACATTAATATTCCTAGACCATAAATAATAATAAAAAAACAGTAGTTTATTGTTATATAACTTTAACCGTTTAAAATGTGCATTTATATTTGATGGAATTAATCAGGCTGACTGCCTCCTATTACGTATGACATGGATTAAACATTAATATTCCTGGACCCATCTTATAAAATTTTTAAATAAAATTTCAGTTTTACAATTTTTTGAACTACAAATTTTTAAACTTCTTTAAATACTTTACTTAAATTTTTAAACTTCTTTAAATACTTCACTTAAATTTTTAAACTTCTTTAAATACTTTTCTTTCTACAAATTTTTAAACTTCTTTCTTCTTTTAAACTTCTTACTTTGTTAAACTTCTAAACATTGCACATTTTAAATTTTTGTACCGTTGCATAGAGGAAAAAAAAATGCACTTTTAAATGAAATTCATTTGAAATTTTTATGACAATTTGTTTTCAAATTATTATTATTATTTAAAGTTTTTACCTTTTTTGTCATTGTGGCAACAGAAGTAAACAATTTTTGGACATTAAACATGGACCAATCAGAAAACGAATAAAATGCGGAATTCAACCAATAAAAACATTCAGATATATTTCGGATTTCCCAATTCTCTACCGAGGATAACAACTATTTTCCAAATTAGTAAAAATCAGTTATTTATTTATGAGTATTAATGAACGTTAGCTTCGAATTCTCTCCAAGCTTGGAAACACTTATCGCCAAATTTGAAGACAAAAATTAAGAAATCATAAATATTGCCGATTTGGTTATAGATTACTAATTCGGCGCAATTCTCATTCAAATTCAGTATTTACGAAATTTCTTTTTATGGGGTTCGTAGCATTTCATCTTCTTAAAATTTCAGTAAAATTTTAATGAGATAAAAATCAAGCATTAAAGAATTTTTATTAACTCATCTAATCGAGTAGCAAAAAAAAGCTATATTTAACAAAAACAACGAATATGAAAGCTATATCCTCCCCCAGGCACATGCCGAAATTGCTGTTTTACTATGTACTTATTTATATTGAGAAACTCCGAAATCACTGGCGATAAATTTATAAATAATCTAAAAAACTTTGTAAAATCACCATAAAAAAGAAAATTAAACAGGACGCGTTTCGAGCTCAAAAATACCGCTCGTCATCAGCTAATCCAAACACGTGTCACAAGGGACACGTGTCATTTTCCACTCTGTCCCTTGTGACACGTGTTTGGATTAGCTGATGACGAGCGGTATTTTTGAAGATCGAAACGCTTTCTGTTTAATTTTCTTTTTTATGGTGATTTTACAAAGTTTTTTAGATTATTTATGTACTTATTTATCAATAAAAAAAATTGCATGTTTATAATGTTATTGATTATGATTTACATTTTGATACTTGTTTTAAAAATAAATTAAATACGTTAGAAAATAATGTTTAGGTATTTTATGAACTTTATTTTTAATATCCACTTCAATACAAAATTAGAGTTTTACTGTTTATTCATACATAGTGTTAAAAAATTCAATGAAAAAATAGTTTAATTCTATTCATAGCTATTATACGTGGTGTCCCAAAAATGGCACCCAAACTCTGCGCAGCCAGATTCCTCGTTGGGAATACATAAAAGAAGCCCAAAGAACTGCACCTGTACGATCACACCCTGTGATTGCATAAAATCCAGGCAAACTCTTACAAATATTCTCCTAGCTTTGCGTGTATCTTTGTAAGGTCTACATACCTCATGTTGTTTCCAGTACCTGTCAACATCTAAATAAGTGAATCACTTTTTAGATGGTGCATTTGACCAAGCATGGTAGCAGCAATGTCAGTATCGATACATATGATTACTATATTTGCTTGACTGTCAATGCTGCACGCATGATATATTATTTTGGTATCTGCTTCTTCATGTTCTGGACATGATAACTCTACCACAACTGTTGATACTATTCTGTTGGAGTTATTAACAACGAAAGAACGACACTTTTTAAAATTTATATGAATGGTTTTGTTACTAATAAATGGCACCATTTCATCAGTGGCCCAATGCAAGATCAAGAAATCAACAAGAGCTTGCTTAAAGTTTGAAATTTTTAATTCTTTCGCAAAATCACTCAGCCGAATTTGGTCAGGCCCAATTATGTTGTACTCCAAATCTGGAGATTCGAATCGCTGGGAATGTTCGTAATCTTTGATTGATGGTGTAAAGTACTGATCAAATATGACGTCAACTCTAGACGCTTGCAACTGGGTAACCATTTGCAACTTTTTTTTTAAATGCTTCCAAATTTTTTTGGAATGTTTTTCATAGTATGCAACAGAAAGAAGCCATCAATTACTAGGCCATCTATGTAAGGTGGTGTCTCATGCTGGACCTTTTTTTCCAAACACTTCATTAAGGCAGATTGATCCGTCTTACAAATAGTTCCATCCAAATGGCGCATGGACAAAGGCACTGTGGTAATTGGGTACGATAAAATTTTCGAAATATCCACGTTATAATCCAGGGAGATTCCCAGCATACATCCAAACAAATCTCGTTGTCTCTTGAATTGTACCGCCTACTTGAATTTTCTTCTTTTTCTCATAATCTTTTGAAAAATTAATAATAGGTGGTTTTTTAATAGATTTTTCAAATCTACTGTTATCTGTAAGACATTCAGAAATAAATGCTTTTCGTTGACATTCACCATTCTTTTCAATATTAAGAAGAAATGCTTCTACCGGTTCTGATGCAGCTTTACCAGATGAAATGTTAATCAGTTGATCTTTAGGTACTTCTAAACTGAAAGGATAATAAATTGATCGAAAGTCGCAACAAATTTCCGTAATTGCTTGATATTTTTCTGAATATTATGCTGATTCAAATCCGCTGAAATATCTTGGTGAGATTGGAGTCCTAATTCTTGATAAACTTGACAAATTATCGTACATCTTATATCGTGGTTTCGAGCCCAAAGTTGGCGTACCGAAATTGACTTGGTGAAGTGTATAACACCCGTAAGCCTTCTTGCAGCATCTGCATTTATAGTCTGTTCTAAAACCAGATCAATAGGTTGCCTTGAAAACGGATTGGCTGTCCTTTTAATACCAAAGCAACCTTGTTTGAATCCTTCATAAACATCTGGATGCGTTTTTGCTACTTTCATCAAGTTATCACAATACTTCACCGTCCATCGAGCATAGCTCTGTTGATTACAGATAAAGAATAAATTTGTAATTTTAGGCAATACTGATTTGAAAAGATCGAAATCTCCATTACGAATGCTTCGTGATAAATGCAAGTATTAGATTAATGTAAATCAAATAAAATTGTTGTGTTTTGCCAAACTCGCCATTGATACTTTGTTGTTTGTAAATACAGTAATCATTCATGGATTTCTTTAGCTCTTCATTTTCTATGTGGAATGATATTTTACAGTTTTGTAGTCTTTGAAGTTCCTTCATCATATCATCTGTTATTGGCGTGTTATTAATTTGCAAAAAAGATTTGAAATGTAGTTCTAATCCTAATGCCACCAAAGGATGCAACCTTTTACAGCGGTTGAAATGTTTTCCATCAAGAAATCCACGCACAGAACCATTTGCGAGCAAAATACTTTCCATCATTACATTTGTTAAGCTACAATCACTTATAACCTTACCAACTGCTTTAAGGTAAGTTATCATACTGTGAAACGGTCCTAAATGTATAAATAAATTATCAAATGTAGGTTTTTCGGTTGCTTGTATTTGTAAGGTTACATTCGCTATTGATAAATCATATGTAACTTGTATGGATGATTGATTTAATTCCACAGCTATTTTACTTACCCATCATACGTAGTATAGGGTAAGTCTTGCAATCGTTTTGAAAATCGAAAAAATTTTTTTGACGGATTTACACGTTTCAGATACTAGAGATTCCGAAAAACATATTTTTAGAAAAAAAAAATTTGCCGTCTGTCTGTCTGTCTGTCTGTCTGTCTGTAAACGCTCTATCTCCCGAACAAATTGAGACAGAGACTTGAAATTTTGTATGTTGTTAGTATGTAAGAATGGGACGAACCCTATTTAATATCAGCAACCTCGATTATACGGAAATATTTTTTTCGGACTCTCGAACAATTCGTTCCGATGAAAGGTATATAAAAATTTTCGAATTTTTTTGTTCTAAGGAATGGACGTAAAAGGCAATAAAATAACACACATTTTGTATATAGAACGAAGTCAATCGAATTATTAGTTGCCGAGATATTTGTAATCTTGTTTTCCACATTCTTCGATTTTTCATGACCCTGTATTTCATTCAAATTTCAATTCAGAAGTATATTTCAATTGGAAAGGAGACGCTTAATCCGACGCAGTTAATTGTTAGTTAATAGAATTATTATTTTTGGAGTTATAAGGATGTTTCTTTTACGCAGTTCGGTACTATTTGAGTAGTTTGGCGTTTTATAAATTGGTACATCAGCAGTTCTTTAATGTAGCATTACTATGTATATTAACAATATTTAAATTTTGTTTTGGAATTGCAATGCATTGTATAAATAGTTTCACATGTTTTATTTTCATATACATATCCATGATGGGTAAGTATTACGGTGGCCCCCGACGACTAGTTTTTACATTGATGCATGGTTTCCAAAACTACAGAGTTACTAGTTGGCGAGGCATTGATGGGAGTTAAATAAGAAATATGTTGTTGCGGAGAATCACTGTAAATCCGACTATTAAATCCAACCCACATAGGAACATCAGGTAATCCTAAGGCATGACTAATCATCCAGATGATATCTATTTCTGTATACAATTGGAAATTTTTAGGAAGTATATTTTCAATTTCATCAGCCGTCGATTAAAGATTACTAATCATTTTTGGCTTCTTTGGATATGGAATTTCCTCTGAAGATAAGGCATCAAAAGTTCTTCTATTTCTTTTCTTTTTGTGTGGTGAATTTCCTTCATTAATAGGAACCGGTGCTTCGGATATTCCTGATTCTTCGGATGTATTTAACTCAATGTTTTGATAAATTATTCCTACCAGGGCTGTCCAACGCGGCGCCCGCGGTCGCCATGGCGCCCTTTGTAGATTTTCTTGGCGCCCTTTAGAAGATTTCCTGTTATCATACTTTTTAGCAGTAAAATTCCTTATAAAGAATTTTTTCTTAAAAATCATTCTTTTTTTCATGAGATATTTTCAAAACCTGCGAAAATATATTAAGCCAGAAACATACTTTGAAAATTTAATCATGCATATTTTGAGGATTTCTTGTTATTGTTTAGTGTTTATAAAGTGTAATTAAGATGGTTAAATTTTATAATATTCTGAAATAGCTATTTTTAATATTTAAGAAGTAACATAAAAATAAACCTTTTTCAAACCTTTTCCCGCCTCTTTAAAGACAAATTTGCATGTGCATTAAATTTCAGCCTTTTTTTTTTTTTTAATGTTGCTGTTGTCACAGTGAATTTGCTATTTTATACGAAGGATAAAGAAGCTCAATTTTTCCTTCTTGGTTTTTTGAAATTTTAGCCTTTTTTTTTCAGTTTACTTAGAAAAATTATTAAAACATTGCAAAATGATTTCCATCTATAAAAGCACTTCCAGACTATCTCCCTGGAACCAGCTATATGAATTGGTCGCTATCATACTTGTTTTTCTTATCGTACATAACAAGTGAATTAATTTTATTTTTATAAAATTAATTTATGCTTTCAAAATGAGTCAAAACGTATTTTAGCTCCTAAAAGAAACCTGCAATATCTTTGATCTCCATGTTTATTTATTTTTATTTTTTGTTATTATTTTTATTATAGGCATGTTTAAAATGTTTGGTACCTTACGTTAAAAACATTTTTGTGTAGGACCTTACGTACAAAAATGTATAATTTGAAATTTAATACATGCGATTTCAAAAGCACGGGTGCCTTTTGTCTACTGCCTTAAGATTCATTCCCACATCATTAAGATGTGCAAGTGCATGCATACCAGTAAAACTGTGCAATAATACTGCCGCATGTTTTCAGTCTTATGAAAAATGGCGCCCTTCATTGAATACCAAAAGCTAAGGTGCGCCCCTGCTTACGAAAAGGTTGGACAGCCCTGTTCCTACGGTATCATGTAAAGTGTCCTTTCCACTCGTAGTTTCAACAAAACAATCAAAATTATCATAAGCTATACTCCAGTAAAAAGCTCAAATATTTTTTTTAATTTTTTCTGGGCATAAACTAGACTTTTCAATAGAAGTATATGTGGTTTCTGTTTCAAGTTCTTCGACACCTTGATAACTAATACAATGACCATATCTATTTATGATGTCAATAATTTTTCTGCTGCTCGTTGAACTCTTCAGAGTCATACCCAACATAATGTGCTTTGGTGTCTTTACTTGACCATTATGGACTCCATAAATAACATCTTGACAGTAAGAGCGAACTTGACGAACACATCTTAGAGTTCTTTTCCGTCTTATACTACATTCCCAAAGAAGAGTGAAATAAAAGTCCAATAATTGTGTTGGTATTGAAACTTCACCTGCTATTAAATGTTGTGCTGAAATATTTTTGGCCGGTATTTTTTTCTTGTCTATTTTCAATATTGTTTTTCGTAAAATTAATGCAGCTTTTTGTAAAATATTTTCTGATTGTAAATTTTCAAATATTTCATCATCTATTGTCTTGAAATAACTGGGTGCTAATACCTTTTTATTACGGATTGTAAAAAATTTAATGTCTTTACCGAATGTTTTAGTTATTTTTTCTTCCAGATGGTGTACGGTAAAAGTAGCATTCATTTCAAGGGAATTTTCTTCAAAGATTTTTTCCAATGAATCAGTATATAATTCATGTAAATATATCGATAAATAACAATGTCCTTTCTGGATTACATCTTCCTCTATGATGTTACTAATATCATTAAAAGCTTTCTGATGATATTGTCAATGATGATGCCAATCGCTTTTTACAGATATTTTTGCAGAAGATGATATTTTGTTATTGAAATTAACTCTACATTCAGTATGATAATATATTTTTGGGCCGACAGAATTTTCCAATTTATTTAACAACTCGTTATACTCTTCTTCTTCTTTACTTTCTATATTTGATATTATACGCGATTTAAATTGTTCTTTATCAGCTTCGTGAAGTGGAAGCATTTTTGATCGTAAATGTTTCTTTTTTCTATCACAAAACAAACAAGCATTTTTGCATGCACCAGCACTGGTGTTAATTTGTATCGAGCTATTTACATCTGAAATTATATAATTATTTTCATACCTTTCTTCAAGTTCAGAAATGTCTATATATTCCTATAAAGATGAAGGTTGAGGTTCTACTGATTGAGGAGTTAAAAGTGGTTGCGATGCTGCCGATGTACCTGGAGAAGAATAGTCTATCGGTATACTTTCTTCTTTTTCTGTTTCTCCTCCTTTCTCTGTTTCAACGATTCCTTCAGAACTTTTAGATTCAGAGGCGAAAATTTTTTTCTTGAGTCCTGTAAATGTTTTATAACATTCTCTGTGATATCCATTGTCCGTATATTCAGTTGGTAAAACAATGTCTTTGTATTTGAGGTTATGTATTTTCCGTAGTCACAAAATTGATTTACATTTTCTTTATGTCTCTTCAGAAAATAATGTTACTTTACCACTACTTTTTTCACAAATAACACAAATTAACACGTCTCCCATGATGAATATTTTATCAAAACTGAATCACATTTATACTTATATTTACACTAGCTGTCCTGCCCAGCGTTGCCCAGGTTCGTCAAAAAACAGCAAGAATTGCGAAAAAACTTTAAAAATCACAATAAAAACCTCGAAAGATTTAAAAAATGCTGCACGAATTTCGTCTAAACTTCGTTGAAAAGAGATGGGCTAGAAAATTGAAGCTGGATTATTTTTACTAACGTGGAAAAATATGACAAAATCGCAAAAAACATTAAAAATCACATAAAAATATAAAACAAAATTCAAAAATTGTGTTTCAAAATTTGAATAAACTTTGAAGAAAAGAGATCAGAATTTACTACATTCGGCCAAAAATTGAACGTCTAGAAAATCGAAGCGGGTCGCGAAGAAACGTAAACATCGCTTTAAAAATGGCAAAATTTTTAAAAAATCATGGAACTCATAATTTATTCTACTTGGGTAAATGTTTGAATCTAATTAATTTGATAATATAAAAAGCATTGAAATGCGAAAAAAATCAGCTAAAAAACTGCAATAAAAACCTTTAATGGCACAGGAGAAAATTTATCATATTAGCAAAGAAATTTAAAACCGAATTCCTTTTCCGTATCTGAAAAAATCGCCGTGAACTCAAACAAACAAAAAAAGCATACTGCATTAAAAATTGCTGTAGATCAAAATAGGAGAGCAAAACAATTACCGTAAAGGATAAAAGTTTGAAACCAAATTCTTATTAGTCTAGAAGTTTAAAATCGAATTCCTTTGAAAAATGTAAATAAATAAATAATGACTGAGAAAGCCCAAAAATTGCATTGAAAATTGTAATAAAAGTCGTAAAACATTAAAAAATCCCTAGTCTAAAAATTCACTGTTATAATATAAAATATTGTAATCAAGAAATTAACCATATTAAACAAAAAGTTTGAAATCGAAATCGATTTCCGGATGTAAAAAAATCGCCACGGAACTTAAAAAATAACTAAAATTCACATAGAAAATTGCATTAAAAATAGCTAAGTATTTGGAAGTCAATGCTTAAAAAATTAATATTAAGGCAGGGCTGGGGGGGGGGTTATGATCGGAAATCATTTATAAATAACAAAACGTAGACATGGAACGCCAAAATCATATTAAGAGATAAAACATTGCATTCAAAACATAACTACATTAAACAAAATGTTTGAAATCAAAATTAGTTTCTGAATGGCAGAAAATCGCCAAAAAACTTAAAAGATGGCTAAAAATCGTATTGAAAACTATATTAAAAATCGCTGAATATTTAAAAGTCATGGCTGTAAAAATTTAATATTCAGTCATATCACAGTTTCATATTGTAATCGAAAATCGTTCATGAATAAGGAAAAGTCAACACGAAACATCTAAAATCCCCAAAACTAACTAAAAATTACATTGAATATCGCATTAGAAATTGACAAAATTCAAAAAGCGTGGAAAACAAATTGTACTATTTATGCTAAAAGTTAGAAACCGAAATTCTTTTACCGATGTCAACAACTGTCGCAGAACCTGAAAAATCACTATAAAACAGATTAAAAATCAGTAAAATTCAAAAATCCGGACAAAATTTACCATAGTAAGATAAACATTTATATTAAATTCCTGCGGACAAAATTTACCATAATGGGACAAAACATTGATATCTGAACTCTTTCATTAGTTAAAAAATATCAACACAAAACTTTAAAAAAATCGCTAAACGTTTTATGAAAATACGCTAAAAATCTGAATCATTGAAATTGTATTAAAAACTGCATTACAAATCGCTTTGTTATGTTTTTTTTTAGTAATTTTTTTTGTATAAATTATTTTAATATTCCAAATTTAAAAAGAACTCTTGTTAAGGTATTTTTAATACGGTTTTTTATAATGCTTTATGTATCTCATATTTAAAATTATTCTTCTTTTTTTTTCTTAGTAGCGAAAACCCTGGACATTTCCTTTTTTCTATTTTTATGATCGTTCTCACGAGAATAAAGGCATTGTTGTGAATGAAAGTAAAAGCTTCCCATTCCCTTATCTAGCGTAAATAACACCCGTTCGTATGAATGCTTTTACTGTCCTGGAATAATTGTACTATTTGAGTAAAGTGGTCCTTTGTTGATTTTTTTCGAAGAAGAGTAGCTTCTGGCTTGTTTGTAAAGGGCATATATTCAGCCTTGTTAAAAATTGGCCCACACGCATAGTTTATTGCTTGCGTACGTGAATGAATAGTACCCTAAAATTTTATAACCCATGACAAACGTTGACTGTCATTTGAGGCGGAGTAGATATTTTCCCAGACCCTTAAAGTTTTATGACCGATCTGAGATAAAGGGGCCAATTCACGGTTATCGGCGAGCACTGGTTTGCAAGCAGGTGCAAAATTTAGAGACAGCTGTCCCTGCTATCTGACCACGTGATTGAGAGTAGGGGACGCAAGCGATGACCATATTTGGTCATGAGAGAGGGTGACTATTGCATTGGCCAATGAGATGATCTCTAGGAACAGGAGAGAAAGGGGAAAGCATTAGTCTTCCTAGTTTTTTGGTGCCCCTTTTGATTTGCAGAGGGACGTGCAATTGGTTTTTTGGAAATAAAGTGAGTCCTGGTCAAAGCTTCGTACGGAGAGCATCTAGTTGAAGAAGCGCATAAGTTTTGTCTCCCCCCCTCCCCTGTTTTTAATCTGGGAGAGGGGAGGCCAAAGGACTTCTTCGTGATTAGCAGTCTAAGACAACACACTCCAAGTGTAAGTCAAGAAAAAGTGCTACCTGCCGGAGAGAGCCGAGAGCTGGCCGTGAAAGAATGTCCCCTCCGAGCTAGCCTTCACCGTGAGCAGTGGAATGATTAGCAGTCTAAGACAACACACTCCAAGTGTAAGTCAAGAAAAAGTGCTACCTGCCGGAGAGAGCCGAGAGCTTGCCGTGAAAGAATGTCCCCTCCGAGCTAGCCTTCACCGTGAGCAGTGGAATGATTAGCAGTCTAAGACAACACACTCCAAGTGTAAGTCAAGAAAAAGTGCTACCTGCCGGAGAGAGCCGAGAGCTTGCCGTGAAAGAATGTCCCCTCCGAGCTAGCCTTCACCGTGAGCAGTGGAATGATTAGCAGTCTAAGACAAAACACTCCAAGTGTAAGTCAAGAAAAAGTACTACCTGCCGGAGCGAGCCGAGAGCTTGCCGCGAAAAAATGTCCCTTCCGATCTAGCCTTCACCGTGAGCAGTGGAATGATTAGCGGTCTAAAACAAAAGCACTCCAAGTGTAAGTCGAGAAAAAGTACTACCTGCCGCAGAGAGCCGGGAGCTTGCCGGGAAAGAATGTCCCTTCCGAACTAACCTTCACCAAGAGTAGTGGAATAAATTGCCTTTGACAGCAAATGGCTGTTAACACGTGTCAGTAGTCGTCCAAGACTGCTCTAGTTATGGAAGATTTGTGTACTGTTGTCCATCATATAAATGAAAAATACCCAAAATGGGTAAATGAAAGAATTCAGCTGCTGGTAAGAGATATATTCTGTATTTAATCTTAAACGATTTTTTTCCTAGTGATTAATCTTGTAGTGATTTAGTATTTCCATGTGTTTACAACAACAGTTGTATTAGTGAATTTAGATGTTTTTTTTTGTTTTTTTTTATGTTAAATTAAATAAAGGAGAATGTATATAAAGGATATGCTTTAGTATAGTTTTTTAGTTTTTTTTTTTATTTATCCTACCTTGATATTAATTTCTTTGAATTTTAACCTCTGTAGTATCGGAATAACTATACTAAGTTTTGTAATACCATAAAATTAAAGTAGTTTCTTTGAATGTTTGGAAGTAAAAATAATTTACAACCATTACCTTTTTTTTATTTAGAATTTTTAAATAACTTATCAGACCGGAAATTATATTAGCTCGGATTAATTAATGTACTTTTAGCTTAAACTGAGCAAAGATACTTGACTAAGTAATAGATTTTTTTTTAAAGCAAAAAATGTTAAGAAATTCACTTGATTTTAAATGAATTAACTTATCTTATAAAAAAAAAAAAAAAGAAAAAGAAAAAAATGGAGAAGTTAAAGCAGATGTACTAACACTTTACGAAATTGGCCAAAAATATCATCGTTGATTTCTGGGGTGTTTATTTTGATTATTTCTAGTGTTTTAGTTTTTTCAAAATTATATCTTTCTTTGCCTTCTTGAAAATAAGAAGGATTTCAGAGTCTCTCTTCTCTCTTTTGTAATGTCAGGTTGAATCTTGTATTTTTAAATTGTTAGTATGAGTTTAATATCTCAGGAATCAACAGTGATAAATGTTGGGTTCTACTGCAGATCAAGGTTTAGTACTTGAGACTGGGTCAGATTGAGAATCTTGCTGTGTTCTTTCTTATTTACTTGTATTCATTAAATTTTAAAGAATCTTAAATAATATTTATGTTTGTCCTTTTTATCGTTTTAATTTGTCTTTTAGTCTGTTTATTTAATGATTTCTTAATGTTAACTGGTGTAATCTTTACTTAATTAATTCTTTTTTTTATATAAGCATCTAGTTTATTTAATTAAATCTACAACAGGATTCATGTGATTGGAAATTTGACCCGGATCTCACTTTAATTCTTTAATAAAGCTGAAGAATATTTGTTGATCCATAATAACTATGTTTAATTTGCTTAACAGAAGTTGCAATTAATTAAAGTAATGATCTGTAGCAGAAGTTTAATAAAAAGAACACAACAAAATAAATGGTGCCGTGTGTGAAAAGCCTGGTTATTGTAACAAAATAAATGATGCCGTGTGTGAAAAGCCTGATTATTGTGTCACAATAAGTATAAAAATAGTACTATGAAGTAGAGCCTATTTATTACAACAATAGCCTGAATTTTGATATATATTTACGATATCAAGAGTGAAACGAAATGAAAATATATGTGTTTTGTGATTTTATTGTATATCATGTTTGATTATTTTAGTGTATATTGTGCATAAGTAATAGGGGTGTACATAGCTTACTAATTTCAAATGTTTTTTTTTAGTTAGGCAATTTTACCGGGTTTTCAAAAAACTATTTATTTTGAAATTTTTTACTGTCATATTTACATTTAAATGAGTGTTTGGGCTTACTGAGTAAATTATATGCCAATATAAGTTATGTATTTATGTATTTTTTATTTATTTTTTTTTTCTCTCTTTCTTGGGCATCTGAGAATTAAGTAGCAGTTAAATTACTTTATTTTCTATTATTTTATTTTTAATTCGGTGTGAAGTTTTGCCTAAAAATGACAGAAAACCAGCATTTCAAGGAGCTCGCTCTTATTCAGAAAAAGAGCGCATTAATCGAAAATGTCAGTCTTATTCCCCCTTTTAGTGGCGAAGGCAACTCTTGCTCATTTACTGAATTTTTAGAAAAGTATGAGCAGTTGTCCGAGTTCTTTAATTGGTCAGAGGATGAGAAAAAATTTGCCCTACTAAGTAGATTAAGTGGGAATGCTGCTAGGATATATAAATTGCACCGCACTAAGGGAACTGTAGAAATAATTAAAGTACTTAAAGAGAGATATACGCAAGAGCTAGCCCCTGATATTGCTTTGACCCAATTTTTGAATTTTAAACAAAATCCCCATATGCCTGTTCAGGAATTTTACGACAGAGCATATGATTTGTCCCTTAAAGCATTAGTAGTGGAGGGTGTAGAACAGAATGTTGCTGATAAAAGCAGGGAAGCTCTACTGCATTCTATGTTATTAAGTAATTTAGTTCCTGAGATAAGAAGAGGAGTTATAACTAGGTGCCCTAAAACACCTGTTGAAATTTTAGAATTTGCCCTCCTTGAGGAAAAAGCATTAAAGAGTGTTAATCCCTTATATAACATGCAGGTAGAGAATATCAACCCTTTTTTCCCCCAAATTGCCCAGCAAAGTGTTGCATGTGCTGCTATCCAGCCAAATCACACTAACCAGTCAGAGCAGGAGATTAGTAAACTGCGGGAGCAGGTAGAAGCTCTTACTAGTAAATTAGAGAGATTTTTAGAGGGTAGCAATCAGCAAAGAGACTTTCACACTACTGAGAGGCCTCAGTATAGAGAAGTAATCTGTTACGTGTGTTCCCAAACTGGGCACATAGCCAGATTTTGCCCACAAAACCAAAATGCTAATAGAGAGAACTTTCAGAATTTTAGAGGAAGAGGTAGGGGTAGTTATTCTCAGTCCCACCTAAATCGCAGGGGAGGATATAATAATTACAGAGGTAGAGGGAATAGAAATAATGATAATGGTGTAAATATAGAAAGCGAGAATGTTCAAAGCTCAATTAGTGAAGCGAATAATCAAAACAATTCTTTAAACAGGTAAGGGCTGGTGTCGATTTGGTCGAATCGTCTCCATCAAGACCTCTAGACCTCCCAATTATTTTTAGTATGTTTTCACCCCAATCTTATCATTTACCTACTGTCTTCATAAATGTAAATAATGTGTTTTTTAATGCGCTGTGTGATACAGGATCTGCTATAAATATTTTAAGTAATACAATACTTAATGATTTAGATTCTTATGAAATTGTAGAGTGCAATACCCCTATTTTAACGGTGACTGGCGAGAGAGTGCTTTTAAACCATAAAATTTCCTTAAATTTTAAATTTAATAATTTATTATGTCAGTCTGAGTTTTTTATTGTCCACGGTAAGTTGGCCGATGAGTTTAGTGTAATTTTGGGGATGCCCTTTTTAAGTAAATATCAGGCTGTAATTAATTGTAAAAATAACAATGTGGTTTTAGATGTTCCTACTGAAACGCAGTGTAAGAAAATAGTAGAGAGTCATATGTCAAATGTTTCACCTGTGAAAAATTCTAGAGAAAAAAATGTTGTAAATAGTATCAGTGTAAATAGTATAGGTTTAGAGAATAATTATGTAAATACTTGTAATGTGCAATCTAAAGGCAGGCAAAGTTCTGAGAGTGGACAGAGAAGTAAGTGTAGTAATAAGAGTACTCCTAGGAAAAGTGTAAACAAAAAGAGTAAGGAATGTGTACAAGAAAAATTTGGGAATCTGGGTAGTGGAAATGAGACGGTTCAGGGTAATATGTATCCCATTATGGAGGAAAGGGTAGACTCAAGCATAACATGTAATGCGAAAGAGTCAGAAAGTGAAATTGCTCAGGTTTCTTGTTTGCAAAGTATACCAGGGAGTAACTCAAGTACTAATGAGTGTGAAAGTAATGAGAATAATGTGCCTTTAGACCTTAGCCAGCAATCAGCGAGTCAAATTGTACAGGAAAATTCACTCTATGTCCATGAAAATTTTTACATATCTGAGGATAATGAAAATGAGCTAGTAAATAGAGCAAATCAGACTAATGAGTTAGGCATTGTTGACAATAATAACAGAAATAGTGAAAGTACTTCCTTAGCTATTTTATGCGAGAGAATTTCTGTTCCCCCCCAGTCAAAATTAATAGCTGAAGTTAAATGTAATAGAAATAATTTTATAAAAGATAATGATATACTGATATTAGAACCTTTAGCGAAGAATTTAAGCCAAGGGCTTCTTATTTCTCGAGCCATTTGTACTCCAGAACATGGCCTTTTTGTTTCGCTTGCTAATTTTTCGAATAAAACTGTTAAGCTAGGAAAAAATACTTATGTTGCTAAAATTCAGAAATGTGTAGATAAATCTAATATACCCTTAAATAATAATAATATAACTTGTAATGTAAATTTAACCACTCCAATAGCTGACTTTGATCACGCTGATCTCACTTGGAGCTCTGATATTGATTTAAGCCATCTAGACCCCCCCTTAAAATCTAAAATGCAGGAATTTTTAGACCAAAATAAAGATGTGTTTGCAGCTTCTGTCCTAGACTTACCAGGCTGTAATACCATACCCCATATTGTAAATTTAACCTCTGATAAACCTGTAAAATCCAAAGCTTATAGAGTCCCATATAAATTACGCCAGGAAATGGAAGATCAACTTAATATTTTACTGCAAGCTGAAATTATTTCCCCGTCTATGTCTGAATTTGCTTCACCAGTTATTCTTGTAGAAAAAGCAGATGGTTCTTATAGGTTAGCTGTCGATTTTCGTAAACTTAACAAGAATCTTGTCAAAGATGCATATCCTATCCCAAACATTACTGACTCTGTTGATGCGTTAAGTGGAGCTAATTTTTTTTCAACACTAGATTTAACTAGTGGCTTTTTTCAACAGGTCATAAGACCCGAAGACAGGCATAAAACTGCTATTATCACGCATAAAGGTCTTTTTGAGTGGAATAGAAATTGTTTTGGGTTGTCCAATTCAGGCAATAGTTTTCAGAGGCTAATGAATGCCATTTTTGGAGATTTAGGAAATCTAGGAATTTTAGTATATATAGATGATATTGTCATTGCTTCTTCTGATGTAGAATCCCATTTTGAAAAACTTAAATTAGTATTTGATAGACTAAGACAACATAAACTGAAACTTAAGCCCAGTAAATGTAATTTTCTTTCAAATAAAATACAGTATCTTGGCTTTGAAATTAATAGCGGGCAAGTATCCCCGGTTAATAAAAATATTGAGATAATAGAAAAATTGCAACCACCTACTAATCGAAAAGGTGTCAGGTCTTTTATTGGAACCCTATCATTCTATAGGCGTTTCATACCTGATTTCACAAAAAGGGCATTAAATTTAATCGATTTGACTAAGGAAACTGGACATTTTGCCTGGACAAAAGAAGCCCAGGAGGAATTTGAAGATTTAAAAAAGGCTTTAATATCTAAACCATGCCTAGTATTGCCTGATTTTACTAAAGAATTTTATCTATATACAGATGCGAGTGGAGAAGCACTGGGTGCTGTTTTGTCACAAATGGATGATGAGAATAAAATTCATCCAGTGGCGTAACACAACAGCTTCAAATTTAAAAATATCAGGGGATAACATTTACATTAATAGAGTAAAGTAGTGTAATCTGAATTCTTTCTTCAATACGAATGAAAAAAATTGGCTTAAGGCGTGAGAAATAATGAAAAGATTGCTAAAAGTTGCATTGAAAATTGCATTGAAAAATCACTAAATTTCAAAATTCGTAAATGAAGGGTAAATGTTTGAAATTAATTTCCTTTTCCAAATTTAAAAAAAATTGCCGTGAGATTCAAAACACCAATACAAAACCATTGAAAAATTCATTAAAAATCGCTAAATGTAAAAACATCCCGTGAATAAAAAATTATTCTAGTCATGTAAAACATAAGTCATTCCTTTTTACATGAATTACAAAAAAATCGACGCAGACCACAAAATATATCAAAATTCACATTGGAAATCGACAAAATTTAAAAAAGGTAAATGGTGAAATTTACTATATTAGGCTAAAAGTTTGAAACCAAAATAATTTTTTAATTGTTAAAACACCGCTGTGGTGGGGGTCGAAAAAAAATGGTACTAAATCGCATTAAAAAGTTCATTAAAAAACGCATTGAAAAATGCACTAAATATCGCTAGATATTTTTAAAATCGCAGTAATCAGAATCAAACGGATAAAACATTCTAATCGGAAATATGTACTATTTGATTATCCGGTTGACCACGAAATTATCTAGGTCAAACCATAAGATTAAATGACAATAATGGCGGATCATAAATTCCATATTCACTTGACATTAAACATGTTACATATTTTTGTTACGTCATCAAGTGGTTTTTGCTTCTTATTTTTATATGTATTTTTATTAATGTTTTTCTAAATTATCTCTCCTTTCATTATTTAACATAAAAATTAAATCAATTTGCATAATTTGGCTTGTTTCACGATTGATGTAACTTGGCGAAATTGATCGAGAGGATAATCAAGTAGTAAATGGAAATCCTTTATTGATAATAAAAAATCGACATGGAACACAAAAATTCTTGAAAAATCGCGTTAAAAATCTCTAAAATTATATTAGATTAAAAGTTTGAAATCAATTTTTACTTCCGAAAATCAAAAAATCACCATAAAACTCGAAAAATTTGTAAAAATTGCATTAAAATCACTAATATTAAAAAAATCACAGGGGTCAAAATTTACTCTAATAGGGTAAAACGTTGTAATTGGAAATATCTCATGAATGAAAAAAATCGACAGCAAACGCAAAAAATCTCGAAAAATCGCATTAAAATCAGCTGAAATTCATAAATCTTAACAGCTAAAATTTAATACATCAGCCTGAAAGTTTTAAGCAAAATTCCTTTTACTAATGTCGAATAATAGTGGCAAAATTTACATTAAATAATTCACTAAAAATCCAAACATCGTTGCACGAAATCCAAATAAATTATATTGAAAAGAGAACAAAATTCACTAAATTAGGTCGAAAGAATGAAACCGCTTTCTTTTTCGCTAATGTGGAAAAATCGCCTCGAAACCCACTAAAATTCGCATATGAATAAAATTTAAAAAAATCGAAAATCGGCCTTCAAGGTGTAAAACTTCATACATAACTTCGTGCAGCGGTCTCTCCAGAGCATCGCCAGTACTTTAAAAATTTTAACAATCGTTATAGACTACCTTAAAGTGTAAAACAGATCTCCTTATTACATTTCCTGATTTTGTTCGCGCCCCTCCTTTCACGCACCCTGAAATGTGTCACACCATTCTTTGTTTACATTTTTTTTATCATGTATTATAAAACATTTTAAAATTTAAAATAAATCACATTGTTATATTTCCAAATTTTAACAAATCGCGTTCTGCTAGTTCCATTTTTCACCACCAGGTAGCGCACTCTATTCTTCAAAAACTTTTCAAAACGATACTTTGTTAAACAACCTATCAGGTGATATATTACTCCAGGGGGTAGCGGTCTTAAGCAAGAATTTAAGATATTTTATGAAATTGCTATTCGAAAATAGCGGTAACTAAATTTTTGACATTTTAGGTAAATTTCGCAAAAAAAATACTACTTATTGCATTCTCAACAGTTCAAGATTTTGATAGAACAACTATGAGAAAAATAGATCCTAAACGCAAAAAATCTTGAAAAAGCGTTAAAAATCACATTGAAAATCGCATTAAAAAACGTTAAAATCTAAAATTCGTAACAAACACAAAATTTAAGGCATTAGGCTAAAAGTTTGAAACGGCTATCTTTTAGTCAATATAAAAAAAAACCGCAAAATGAGAAAAAAAAAACACTGAAAATCTCATTAAAAATTCGTTAAAAATTCAAAAATCGCTGTAAAAATTCCGAATAAACTTTGCTGAAAAGAAAAAAAAATGCTATTTTGGATTAAAAGAATGAAACCGTATTTCTTTCACTAATAGGATAAAACTGCAAAAAGAAAGCTAAAAATCGCCTAAAAAATTATAAAAAAAATCTAATCAAAAAATTGAAAATCGGGCTTCGAGGTGCAAAACTACATGTATAAAAGTACTTTCCCTTCACATTTTGTAACTCTACGTACAACAGACTCTTCAGAACAGCTCTGACACACACACTAGAGGTCTGCACGGGCCGAAATTTCCAGGCCCGAGCCCGGCCCGAAAGTTAAAATTTCGGCCCGGGCCCGGCCCGGCCCGAACGAAAAAAATATTGGCCCGACCCGGCCCGGCCCGAAAGTTAAAATTTCGGCCCGAGCCCGGCCCGGCCCGAACGAAAAAAATATTGGCCCGACCCGGCCCGGCCCGAAAGTTAAAATTTCGGCCCGAGCTCGGCCCGGTTCGGAAAAAGTTTAAAATTCGGCCCGAACCCGGCCCGGCTCAAGTGAATTTCTACAGAACATTAATCTTTAATCTTATGGAAGAGTTCTGACCAAAAAAAATTATATTAGTCTTTTTTTTTCATGTTTATAATCTCCATTTATGCAGAAGTGCCGTAGGCTGCGATATTTACGCTTTTAAATGAATCTTTGTTTGTTGTATGTAAATGTTTCAGTTATCACTAGTATTATTAATCCATATTCCCTGTAATGGAGACAAAAAGTCGAAAAAGCGGTATATGGTAAAATTTCCAAAGACGAAATCGCTTTGGAACGAAAAAAAAAAAAAAAAAAGAAAAAAAAAAAAGAAAAGAAAAGAACATTCCCTTCTTAACAGATGTAAATGTTTAATATATTTTTTCTCCTGTATTGTTGTATTCATTTTGCATGGATGAACACTTTAAAAAAAATTTCGTCATAATCATGTTTTTTTTTGTGTGTGTGTGTTTAATTCTATTTTAAAACGCCTGGTAATCTACGATTCTTTAAAAGGAATAAATTCTAATGTTTAATTGTAGAATAATGACGGCTTAAAAGTATATGCCTTTTTTGCAAACATTTTTGGACAAAGCCAAATATTACTGATTTATAAAAAGTCGAGAAAAGGATTTTCATATAGGAAGATTCAATAGGAACTGATTATTTTGGTCCATGAAAACTAGGAAGAATGGAATCAGTCTCGGCTTCGTACGGAAAAAAAAGTTAGGCCCGGCCCGTCTAGAAAAAAAATTAAGGCCCGAGCCCGGCCCGGCCCGAAAGATTAGTGACTAGGCCCGGCCCGGCCCGAGTCTTCAGAAGTAAGGCCCGAGCCCGGCCCGGCCCGAATGCCATTATTGGAAATCGGCCCGAACCCGGCCCGCGGGCCGGGCCGGGCTCGGGCTTCGGGCCGCGGCCCGGCCCGTGCAGACCTCTAACACACACAAACTTGTCTCTTTATTATTATAGATTTAAAAAAATCGCGATCTGTTAGTTCCACTTTCCACCACCAGGTAGCGAACTCTATTCTTCAAAAACTTTATCAAAACGATACTGTGTTAAACAACCTATCAGGTGATATATTACTCGACAGGGTAGCGGTCTTAAGCAAGAATTTAAGATATTTTATGAAATTGCTATTCGAAAATAGTGGTACCTAAATTTTTGACATTTTAGGTAGATTTCGCGAAAAAATACTGCTTATTGCATTCTGAACAGCTCAGGTTTTTGATAGAACAACTATGAAAAAAATAGATGCTAAACGCAAAAATCTTTTTAAAAAAGTTAATAATCGCATTGAAAATCGCATTAAAAATCGTTAAAATCTAAAAATCGTAACAAACACAAAATTTAGGGCATTAGGCTAAAAGTTTAAAACGATTTTCTTTTTATCAATCTCAAAAAATAGCCGCAAAATGAGAAAAAACACTAAAAATCGCATTAAAAATTCGTTAAAAATTCAAAAATCGCTGTGCAAATTCCGAATAAACTTTGTTGAAAAGAGAAAAACAAATTGCTATTTTGGGTTAAAAAAATGAAACCGTATTCCTTTCATTAATGGGATAAAACCGCAAAAATAACGCTAAAAATCGCCTAAAAAAATTATTTAAAAAAATCTAATCAAAAAATCGAAAATCGGGCTTCGAGGTGCAAAACTACATGTAAAAATGTACCTTCCCTCCAAATTTTGTAACTCTACGTGCAGCAGTCTTTTCAGAACAGCGCTTACAGACAAACACCCTTCTCTCTTTATTATTATAGATTATGTTTACATTATATTTACATTATAAATGTATACATGATATTACCATTATATTTATGCATATCAACAACAATTTTTTTTTCTTTTTAATTCCAAAGATATTGTTTTTCCTTTTTGTTGCCATAACACAGAAAGGAATTTTGAAAAGTTCATAGAGGGTGTGTTCAAAATTCACCTGAGCCACGCGCACGCATGCAGATGAAGGTATTGATGACCGAATGGATAGAGCACGGAACTCGATACCAGAGGTTATGGATTCGAACCCTTCGCTCCCCCAATTTGTGTTTATGCTTTTTTTTTACTTCATTTGCTGATGTATATTAAGAATTAAGATATTTTTGAAAAGAAATTTTTTTATATTAATAATGCAGAAACACATGTATTTTTATTACTAAAAAATACTCTGACGAGCACCAAAAAAGGTTAATATGTTTTTAAAGTATGAAAAAGTGTTTGACAAGAGCTTCTAATTGAAAAAGAGAAAGGACAAGGGGTCCCTTCTTGGCTGCAATTCACTGTCAATGCCAAATTTGAAAAAATCATATTTGCGCTTTTTCCATATAAAAGAAATCAGTCACTGTTACGATAAAATTGTATAGTGTAAAGGCATAATTAGAAAAGACGAAGGGTGATTAAACATGAATGTAAAGCAAAATAGGGCCAAAAACCATAGTTCCCACAGCCAGTGTTGAATTCAGACACTTTTCTTCGGGAGGGTCTTCTGTGGCTTTAATAGAATAGAGTTCTAAGGGGATCATACTTTTTTACCATTAAGAACACAAAATCTCAAATTTTATTGGGAAGGGGGGGGGGCATTTGATACCTTCGGAAGGGAATGTCCCCCCGGCCCACCTCCTGCATTAAACACTGCCTGCAGCGTATCACATTCACGTAGTCCCACCATAAACTGTCGCAGTGTAAAACAGCACAGAAAACTGATTTGTAGTGCAGTTGATGCAGAGTCAACAATGCAGTTAACATGTAAAGCACGATTGAAAGTTTTACGCAGATTTCTTTTATATGGAAAAAGCGCAAATATGATTTTTTCAAATTTGGCATTGACAGCGAATTGCAGCCAAGAAGGGAACCCTTGTCCTTTCTCTTTTTCAATTAGAAGCTCTTGTCAAACACTTTTTCATACTTTAAAAACATATTAACCTTTTTTGGTGCTCATCAGAGCATTTTTTAATACTAGTCATTTAAATTTTTTGATAATTATATATTGAATATAAGAAAACCTCAGTTGCTTTTAAATATTCCCAGTACTTTTTCTTATTTCGCTCAATATTAAACTATTTAATGAATGGACAAAAAACGTGAAAAAAGCGAAATTAATTTTAATTTATTCGTACAGAAATTAACAGTTTGAATTAATTTTAGATAATACATATTTTGTAGAAAAATAATGCGAATAGAAATTTTTATTCTTTTCGCATACGATTTGTGGCATTCTTATTTACTTGTTTTAAAAATCAGATGTTATAAATGTGAAATATTTCCGCCATTAGCGCGATTTTTGTGATCATGGCACACAAAGGTCACTAAACATAACTTTATAGTCAATGCACATAAAAACGAGTTTTTCCATTTAAATTAAAAAAAAAAAAAAAAAAAAAAAATTAAAATATTTTTATTTCTCCTTTCTGATATCTATTGGAATATCTTGTAGCGGCTCATCTCGAGCTCTGCTGTAATTTTCTCTCGCGTATGAGAACTTTTTACTTTCAACGAATGGCAACTCAATCAATGGAATTACAGAGCTGCTAGAGCGTACTAACTTAATGCTGGAATCTGTCGTAAGTTAACAAGCTGCGCCAGCTGGTGGCAGGGGTGCAAATGAATGCGCGGGTTTGACGTCATATATGCGCAGATGTTTATTATCTCCGCATCTCTTGCGCATATTTTCTGAATTTTCACTCAATCATGACAGATTAATCAAGTCTACGAGATATATTGCAAAATATTTTTATTACAGTTTGTATCGATAAAATCACGTAAAAAAATAGTCACAATAACATTTTAATTTCGGGAGAAAAAGCACTAATTAGTACTCAAAAGTACCATATAATGCTACGAAAAATATTGACTTTTACCCTAAAATTAAAATAACAATGAGACTTTTTTTAAATACATATATTAAAAAAAAAAAAATCTGGGTATTTAAAAAAAAGTCGCATTGTCATTTTAATTTTAGGGTAAAAGTCAATATTTTTCGTAGCATTATATGGTACTTATACCATATAATGCTACGAAAAATATTCTACGGACAAAAATACGTAACTTTTATATTTGATGTTTATTTCAAATCTTCGTTTATCACGGTGTAATCGAGCATATTAAATCGATACATATTTCCGCTTTTCCAACGGGATTTTCCCTAATCTAAACTGATTGCGCAGAATTTTTGACGTCAAATTCCTCGTCTTTTGTAGGAATAGCGTTTCCTGAAAATCACCCGTGGCGATTATTTCAATAGTGCTACACTGTTAAAAATTTGACCCATTTGCTGCAGCGTCACTCCACAGCTATTATAGAATATCTCTTTTGTGACCAATGAGAATGCTCCATAACACAGTAAAGTAATCGTTTTCTATAAAAGCGGTGGAATGACGATGCAGCAAAAGGGTCAATTTTTTTACAGTGTACTTTACTGTGTTATGGAACATTCTCATTGGTCATGAAAGAGATATTCTATAAAAGCTGTGGAGTGACGCTACAGCAAATGGATCAAATTTTTAACTGTGTAGCACTACCGAAATAATCGGCACGGGTGATTTTCAGGAAACGCTATTATTGCAAAAGACGAGGAATTTGATGTCATAGATTCTCCCCAATTAGTTTCGATTAGGGAAAATCCCGTTGGAAAAGCCGAAATATGTATCGATTTAATATGCTCGATTACACGGTGATAAACGAAGATTTGAAATAAACATCAAATACAAAAGTTACGTATTTTTGTCCGTAGAATCCGAATCTGCAATAAAAAATGGGGGTTATAATTTAAGATTTCAAAGTTGGACCCCCTCTGACCCCCAGAGGGTCAGTTGCGAAGGTCAAATTTGGTATCACTGAGTAGCTTATTTAAAAATATTTAACACGTATATTTTCGTTTTTCAATCTCATATGTATTTCTCGAGTTATTCGACCATTTCCAGACTTTTCGAACACCCTGTATAACTATATGAGAAGAACATTCTGTAATTTTTTCAGATTTTTCTGAGTATGCCCGTATGGAGACCTTCCTTGTAAGTACCCTAATGCATATTTGACATTACATCCCTATTTAAAATCAATTGAATGCTATTTAAGATATGAACAGAATGTAAAGTTTTTGTTGTACTCTATATCTTTTCCTTGTGTAAATTAGGACGTTATATTATCATAATTTAAAAATCTTACATTTAGTTCCTGAAGAGAAATTTTGGTTTTCCCAGATACTTTTTTCCGATGTACTTGTTTTTTCCCCATTTTTTTCTACTACTAAAATATGTACTTCTTTGTTATCCCGTCGACCAATTTCGCCAAGTTATACAAATCGCCAAACTAATAGCCAAATTATACACATTGACATAATTTTTTATTTTAAATAACGAAAAAAGAAATAATTAGTAAAATATTAATAAAAATACAAACAAAAAACCGAAATAAAAATCGCTTAATGACATTCTAAACACGTGAATCGTATTAATGTCATTGAATGTGACATTCACGATCATCCATTATTGGCATTTAATCTTAAAATTTGGCGATAATTTTTTCGTCGACGGGATAACCTAGAAGTACCCTAAAATTCAAAATGTTAGGACACTCCAGAAAATCATCCCATGGTCATATAAATGCATGTTATTTGAAAAAATAATTATGGATTCGACCAAAAAAAAGCGTTCACAATTTTATTATTTAAAGAACTGAAACTGAAACCTTCGCAATAAAAACAAATAACTATGTTTTTCACGTGATTTGTTTAATTTGAATGAATTATGATACATACATGACAATTTTTATATTAAACTTGGTGGCAATGAATAAAAAAAACTACAATCGCAACAGCAAAAGACAATATTCAACTGGAGGTTTAAGATATAAATTCGATTTTCTCAGAAACCGTCAAACATACAAAGATGAAAAAAAAAACTGTTCTAAGTTTTATCAAGACGATAAAAATAAACCAAAAACGAAGTTAATCCATCCATAATAACGTTAGCTATTGCTTGTTGAATTTTTCGTCTTCATTTTTTCGTTAAAAGTTAAATAAAAAACTACAGTAAACTGTATCATTTTATTCGTCTCGTCGAGTTCTATCTTTTGAAACTAAAATCACTGTCGTACGTCAACTGGTTCGCTAGAAATTTCGAAAAGACGTTCGCATTTTCTATTTCTTAAACATATTATACCAAACGCTATCGCGTTTGCTATGATAATAATAAAATACTTATTTAAATACGAGAAAATGAGATATTTCGCAATGAAAGTTATACATTAGAATGCCTTTTAATATTTAAACTATAAATTCAACGTGATTTATATGCTTAGCAAATGAAAAAATAAGTACTGTGAGAAAATATCCGTTTGCGCGTAAAACAATTTCCGTCTAATCTTTTTTTTTTTTTTTTTTTTTTTTTTGAGAATTTTAAAAGTCAGTTTTTATTGAAACTAGGATGCAAATCATGTTTTACGGTGTCAAAATTAGCATGGAAAATACTATAAAAAGCAAAATGTATTAGATGCACATAGTTTTAACTAAAAATATTTGCACATATATTTTTTAAAATAGTGAAATGTATGGGATTTTCTTTCTTCGTTTTCTCTTCAATGCAGCAACCTTAAATAACTGTCGCCAATTTCAGAGCCAAGGGGAATAGGGGGAAAATGCCCGTTTGGCACCGGGCTATACAGAGACTCTAGTGTATTGAGAAACCGCCGTATAGGGCCTCCGTGGCTGAGTGGTTAAGACATCACGCCGCTAATCGTGAGGTTGTGGGTTCGAATCCCACTGGCTCCATTGCACACACTCTTTGTGTGGAGCTCCTGGTTGTACTTCTCTTGTATTGTAATATTTCCTTGTGTGCTATCTCGTCCCTGTATACTGACGATGGCTTATAAGCAGGCTTCATGTCGAGCACACAAGTCAGATGTATGTTGTTCAATAAACAAACAAACAAGCCGCCGTATATGTCTGTCTGCCGGGGGTTGGAACTACCAAAACTGTCTGCGAACTGAGGAAATATCTTCTGGTAGTTACCCAAGTAACATATATAAAATTCAGCTTTTATAAAATGACGAAAGTAGAATTTCATTTTATTGAAGTTTAGTGGTGTCTGCCAAGGGGTTGGAACCATAGGAAGTGTCTGCCAATGGAGGACGTGATTTCTAATATCATTCCAAAGGAAATATAAAAAAAATCACGCTTTATAAAATGACGAAAGTAAGTTGGTATTTTTTTACCCCTTTGCTACCTGTTAACTGCCAAAGCCACCATGATCCAAATTTCATAATTACCCATCGTTAGTGATGGGCAATTTCGATTTTTTAAATCGATTTAATCGATACTACGGCCAACTCGATTTAATCGATACTTTAAAATTTTTAATCGATTTCTCTGAAGGTAATATAATTTTCATTTTCCTTCAAAAGTCGAAGATAAAATAGACGGATGTGCCAATTCCAAAATTTCAGTGTATTAGTTTCTAAGATAGAAGAATTAAAGAAACCTCAGAACCCCCCCCCCCCCCCTGCAAAATAGCGTTTTTTGTTGAGTGATGTACACCAAAAATTGATCAGGATCAATTTTTATTAAGTACCAGCTGAATCTGAATTTTGATGAAAATCCATGAAAGCGCGAGATACAGCTATTGCGAAATCATAAAAAATGCAGCATATCAGCGCCACCTGTTGGGCAAATTTACACCAAGAACTAAATAACACTAATCTATGTCAGAGATTTACTGAATCGTTCTTGAGATAGCGCTATTGCGTTAATCATGAATAATGCAGTATAGCAGCACCATCTCTTAAGCGATTTACACCAAAATGTAATTAGCATAAAATAATATCAAGGACTAATTGAATCGAAATTTTTATGAAAGTCCGTGCATTAGTTCTTGAGATAAAGCTAAAATGGAAGCAGGGGCGTGCGAAAAGAGAACTGTGCCTGGTTCAAAGTTCCAATTTAGCCCCCCCCCCCCATTAACTTTTTCTTGTGATAAGCTAGAAGTGATGTTAGTTGTAAAAATTTGGCGCCCCCTAAATTTCCGTGCTCGGAACGACCGCTTCTTTTCGCCCCCCCCCCTTTCACATGGCGCTGAGTGGAAATTGTGAAAAATTCAGTATAGCAGCGCCATCTGAGAAGCTATATACATCAAAATGCAAAAAACATCAATTCATGTCAAGGACTAACTGGATCTAAAATGTGATGAAAATGCGTTCATTCGTTATTCAGATATAGCTGTTGCGCAAATCGCAAAAAATGCAGCATAGCAGCGCCACCTGTTAGGCTGTATGCACCAAAAATTAATTAGTTTGTTTATATCAAGGTCAAACTAAATCTAAAGTTTTGTGTAATTCCGTGCATTTGTTCTTGAGATAGAACGGTCAGAAATTTTTGCCGTATACAGACTCACAGAGTGACAGACACACCCACAGACAGATATTTCTTAAAAATCATGAAATCGTGTTAAAGACCTTCTAAAATATATAAATCCATCAAAAACGGGAAGTCAAAATTTTACACGAATCTAATACTCTCTTCTTGTAAAGTTACAAAAGAAAGTAAAAATGTAAAATCGATTCTGCCCGTAAGATCGATCTTTAGATTAGATTTCGATCTTTAGATTCGATGTCGATCTTTAGATTCGATTTCGATCTTTAGATTCGATGTCGATCTTTAGATTCGATGTCGATCTTTAGATTCGATTACGATTTTTTTTTCTTTTTTTCTAGGCTAAATTAGTGATGAATGCAGGTATTGTTCTGCGACTCCAGAAGAAGGCATCATGTTTTACAGATCTGTAAGAGAGGGGGAATCGCAATTTGTGCATTAAAAAGCATAAAATCTCATAACTTCTGGGGGGGAGGGGTAATCCCCTGCGGGCCACTCCATTAATTCGACACTAGGTTAAATCGTTATATTTTTGTTTAGAAGTCCAGTTATTTGATGTATTAGTTTATTATGTTTTATTTTTCACGCTCGTCTCTTCTAATCCCCCCTTCCACGTCAGTTTTAACTTACAGGGCCGTTCGAAATATGCATACAGTTTAAAAAATGTCCAATTCTCGGTCTATTTTATTTTAGATCCACATTTTAAATCCTTGACAAAAGATAAAGGGTCGCCCTTCCGCCCGTTTGGGGTTTATCTGCGGCATTATTTTTTGTTTCTTCAAAAGAAACAAAAAAATTTTTGAGGGGGGGGGGGCTTGCACCCTCCCCCAATATACACCTTAAAATTTCGCTCATTTAATTTTCTACCATTTTTAACTTAAAAGTTTAAGCTACATGGTACCCCCAGAGCTGTGGACCCTTCCCCACACCCTGTCTATCACTTACCTAATTTTGCTTATTTCTTCACTTCATTTCAATCTTTAAAAGGCTATAACTTTGCTTCTATAGGAATTACAGTGATGAGAAAAATTCTAGTATAGCTAACCATTTCTCGCCGTTTTTTTTTTTTTTTTTTTTTTTTTTTTCTTTTCCAGTTTTCCGGTTTTCCCTATAGGACCTTTTTTTTGGGGGGGGGGGGCAGAGGGGGTTTTCCTTCATACAATATGTCTATTGAAAGCTTATGCTTCATACATTACAAATCTAGCAAAAGAAATTTTCTCCCATCATTTCAGGTCACGTTACGGACCCATAATGTGTTAAAATTTTAATTTTTCAAACTTCTTCAAAAAAAGAAAAAAAAAAAAAAAAAAAAAAAACATTGATACATATTAGCGAAACTGGGGTTCGAACCCGCAATCGTTTGATTGCACACGTAATCCCTAAGCTTACTGGCCACCGAGTACTCAGCAGCGCTATTATTTCTTTAGATTGTCATCTTTAAATTCATAATATCTTTTGAATGGAATGCCCGATTTGAATAATTCAAAAAGTAACCTACAGATACTGTAACAGGCATTAGAGACCGTTCAAGTATTACGTAAGCATATTTTTCGTCATTTTGTACCCCCTCCCCCCCCCTTGTAAGAAAATATAAGCAAATACTAGACCCCCCCCCTTTGCTTACGTAAGACTTTATGAGTTAACGGTCCCTTAATACAAAATGATTTATTTGGATAAGGATTAAGGTATCGATAGTATGGTCTAATTTTGGTTGATGTATTTATCGCGTTTTAAAATGTACGAAAGTAGTTATAGTGAGTTAACTACAATAGCTGGACATATGGTATCGCGCGTTTTTTTTTTTTTTTTTTTTTTTTTTTTTTATAGACTTACATGCTCTTGGCACCTTTTATAGTTTCAAAGAGTGCATGTTCCCCGCGGGCCACCCCATGAATTCAACACTAAGTTAAACACCATATTTTTGTTTAGAAGCTCAGTTATTTGGGTTATTAGTTAATTATGTTTTTTTTTTTCAAGTTCGTCCGTTCTAATCCCTCGCCCCCCCCCCCCCCCCCGCTTCCTCGCCAATCTTTACTAAATGGGCCGTTCAAAGTATTTCTATTTTATTATAAATCCTCATTTTGAAACTTCGACAAAAGATATATTTGGGCTATGGTCGCCTTTCCGTCAAGAGTGGGGGTTACCTGCCCACTTGAGAATGAGGCATATTTTATGTTCTTTTAAACTATCTCGTGTAACATTTGGTTGGCATTAGAAAAAAAAAAAAGTTTTTTTTTTGTCTATTCTCCTTGTTCCCCATCCTAGTTACACGCTTTTGGCACTCTTTATACTCGGTTAATGCCAAGTTACTCAGTGTTGTTATTAGTTGAGTTATGTCTCTCAAAGGGGGTAGCGGGTTAAGGGGGGTCTGGCGGCCCCCACCGAATCTGGTAAAATCGTTCCAAAAATCTTGAAGAAGGTCGAAAAACAAGCAGTATAAGCTTTTTACCGACATTACAACCCCAAACGAAAACACAGTAATGGCGAAAAATATGATTTTTTGTGATTTTTATTTTTTTCAACCAGTTTAATTTATTTTTAAATGGTTTAAACGCAATTAAAAATTTGTTTTGGATGTGTGGAAGTCCCCTGAATTTTTTCAGATTTTTTGGTCATGTAAAAACATGTGAATTTTAGGTTTAAATGCGAAAAAATCGTGAAAAACGCGTCATTTTCAAGATTCAACCCTCTAATTTTTAGAGTTGTTTTCATTTTCCCGAGGGGTGCTGTATAGTATAGATAGCGGCAATCGTCCTCTTTCGAATGCAGGCAACTGGACTCAATTTGGTCAATTTTGGTGAGCGGGGCGATTTTTTGAAAAAAACTCGAATTTTCAACTTTCGGTAAATTACGGCGCGTACTTGGTATAATGCGTCTTTGCTATAAAAAATACATCTCTATAGGGGTTTTTGAGGTCGCTGATCACGAATTTGATGTCAAAAAAACGACATCAAACGATGTTTTCGGGCCTTACGAATCAACGGTTAATGATGCTACAATCATGATGGAGATTTTTAAAGATCCAAGCGGTTTAAGATCACTTCTTCAAAAAGGCGACGTCTTTATACTTGATAGAGGATTTCGAGATGTAAAAAATTTCTTACAGTCTGAAGGATTTGTTGTTTTGATGCCTGCATTAAAAAGAAAAAGGAAACAACTAACGACTCAAGAGGCGAATGACAGTCCATTTGTAACTAAACTAAGATGGGTAGTAGAGGCTGTTCATGGGATCATTGGCAGCAAATTCCAACTCTTGCATCATGAGTTTGAGAATAAATGTTTGCTATCAGCTAAAACTTATTGCAAAATAGCGATTTTTCTGGTTAACTTGTTCAGAAAACGACTCAATTGTGATAGCGAATTACAAGATGAGATCACTAACGAAATGTTGCTCAGAAAAAACGTTAATAATGATTTAGCGAAAGTGGTAGAAGAGAAAAACTGGAACAGAAAAAAAAGGATCTTCAGACCTCTGACGTCAAATGATGTTGTAGACTTTCCGGAGTTGACAGAAAGAGATCTGAAGATACTTTTTACAGGGTCTTACCAGTTATCACAGACCGTTTCTTATTTAGCAGAATTATGTACTGAAGATGGAGTTCTTAATATGCATTACTTGTTGGAAGATAAATCAATTTTGAAATGCGAAGTTCAATCGAGGCACATAAATCAGAAAAAGTACAGGTGTTACGTAAAATACGTTCCTAACGCTATTGGAAGAAGTGGTATAGAAGAATACGTATGCGATTGTGCGAATGGCCTCAGAACTGTCGGTTGTTGTGCACATGTGGCCACTATCATTTACTTTTTAGGGCATGCGAGATATTTGTTGCGAATTGTTCGTCCAGCACAGATTCTCACAAATCTTTTCTCTGTTCAAAGCGTTGAACCTGGTATTGAAGAAGATAGTGACGAGGATTAAAACTGTAAAATTGTTAACTTAGCTCTGTAAAAAAGTATTATGCTATTTTATATTACTGTGTGACTATTACGTAAGCTTGAATAAAATATGATTTATACCAGAAAATTTAGTTTCATTGATTATATTAGTTGAACACGATATTAAAATTGTTTAAATGCTGTGATTCAATGATATTTTTTTACATTATCAAACCTGTGTTAATTAATACTTATGGGTGAATTTGTTGTCAAAAAAAATTTTTGACATCAAATTCGTGATCAGCGACCTCAAAAACCCCTATAGAGATGTATTTTTTATAGCAAAGACGCATTATACCAAGTACGCGCCGTAATTTACCGAAAGTTGAAAATTTGAGTTTTTTTCAAAAAATCGCCCCGCTCACCAAAATTGACCAAATTGAGTCCAGTTGCCTGCATTTGAAAGAGGACGATTGCCGCTATCTATACTATACAGCACCCTTCTGGAAAATGAAAACAACCCTAAAAATTAGAGGGTTGAATCTTGAAAATGACGCGTTTTTCACGATTTTTTCGCATTTAAACCTAAAATTCAGATGTTTTTACTTGACCAAAAAATCTGAAAAAATTCAAGGGACTTCCACACATCCAAAACAAATTTTTAATTGCGTTTAAACCATTTAAAAATAAATTAAACTGGTTGAAAAAAATAAAAATCACAAAAAATCATATTTTTCGCCATTACTGTGTTTTCGTTTGGGGTTGTAATGTCGGTAAAAGGCTTATACTGCTTGTTTTTCGACCCTCTTCAAGATTTTTGGAACGATTTTACCAGATTCGGTGGGGGCCGCCAGACCCCCCTTAACCCGCTACCCCCTTTGTCAAAGTTTTTGTGTAAATGAAAACCATAAGTGACAATCATTTTAAAATTTAAAATTCTTAATATCCGACTCTAAAATCTGCAATAGCTTAATTCTATGCCTCCCTAAATGGGGATGGGGGGCGGGAGGCGGTAATTACGGTCCTGCTGATTGTCTAAGTTTTGGAATTAGTAATTTGGATCTTCTCTGTGTGAACCTAAATATTGAAATATCGATTCTAGTATCGATTCTAGAACTGAGAAATCGATTCTTATTATGATCGATGTTGTTTTATACGATATCGATTTTAATCGATTCTCAAAATTTCCAGAATCGCCCATCACTACCCATCGTGTTGGAAGACTGTGCTGAGAAAGTTTCAGCTTTTATAAAATAACGAAGGTCTGCCATTCACGGGCTCTTTCTCTATGAGTAATTATTTAAATTCCGAAGATAACTCTCATAAAAAAAACGCATTTTTTCCATGTTTTCCGTTAATTTGTTTATGGTTGGTTGGTTGCATAAAATTTTCACAGAAATAATTTAAGGGAGACCCGTAAGAAAAAACCCAAAATTGTTATTATTGATTTTAAAGTAATGAATTTTGGTGTACTGCTTAAGAATCTTTTTGTAAGGAATAATTAGCAAAAAAAAAAAAAAAAAAAAAAAAAAAAATCACTTTTTATTAAAAAATATATTTTTTATGGGGATTTTTATGTTTTTTTTTTTTTTTTTTTTTTTTTTTTTTTTGTCGAAAAATACACTTTTTAAAATTACTACTCCTCATTCAATTTTCAATATTTTGGTATTACTAAAATTTCTTAAATAGTGTTATAGTATATAGAAAAGAACTAAGGAGAGATATTTTTAATTTTCTATTTTAATCGGCTAAAAAAAAATAAAAAATAAAATTACGCATGGTAAATTTCCTTAAATTCGTTATAATATTCGTGTTTACCAATTTATGTAACATTTTCAGAAATAGTTTTAAAAAATATCTCTCCTTACTTTTGTTGCAAATTTTTTTAAGATTCTAAAAACATAAACACTTTGTTTCTAAATCATTTTACCACTGAGCCTTAGTACTTTGAACTTAGGCAAAATATGAAAAAAGTCATTTTCAGGAAAACACATTTTAAATGGCCGCTAGTCCTTTAAACTCTATAGTGAGTACAATTAAAGAAGCTCATTTTCTACCTGTTCCAAGTGTCCCCGAGTTCTGAAATTTTGCATGGATATTCGCAATTCGTATTTTATCGTTTTCTGAGATAAAAATTTTTTTGAACTTTTGAAGATTTTGGCCGAAAATGGAGTACGGGTTTCCTTTAAAAAGCTAGGACAGAATTAAAGAAACATATTTGAGTGTTAAACATTTCAAAGTGAGAGTTTTTTCAAAAGACCTTTAAAATTCATAGACTGCCAAACTGTCAGTTTAACTGAGGATTTTTTATCACAGCGCTTATACGCCATGGAAGAAAAAGTTAAGTGCAGGTGAAGTAAGCCACAAAAAAGGTTTGCAATATGAAACCATTTATCGCTCAAATTTTAATGACCCAATCAAAAGTACGAGGAAGGAATTTTGTATTAATAAGATGAATTGAAAGAAATGAATTAAGCTGAAGCACATTTTAAGAAGAAATAGTAATTTTTTGAAATGGTCTTTTTTCTATCATATTATTTATTAAAATAAATGTTTGCTTTTAAAATAATTGAAATTGGAAAATTAGAAATAAATAAATGTCAAAATAAAATAAATTATTGAAAACATTAGATTTCAACTAAAAATTGTATTACCAAAAGTTTTATTTTTTTTTCAGAACTTTTTAACACTTTATAACATAGATGAAAAATGTTTATGACTTAACAATATATCTATAATTGCCAGGGCCGTGCTTAAGGGGGGGGCGAGCCGGACATTTGCCCAGGGCCGCCAAAATTTGGGGCCGTAAAAAAGTTGATGTTGTTTTTACATTTCACAAGTTTTTATGAAGAATCTAGTTGACTTGATGGCTAGTTGAGTAGCTCGTGATGAATGACCTTTAAGCTGACCTCAAATTTGTAGGATTTTATGTTTTAAGACATTATTCTATCTAAATTTATATTTTTAAGTGAAAAATATTGAATTGAAATTGTCTGCTATTTTGCCTTTTTTTTTCTGTTTAATTTCATTGTTAGAGTCTTTGCATACCGAAAGTGAGTGAAACCGCAACAAAACACTCAGATTTTTACCGATTTTCTCAAAATATCCCATATTTCATTTTGTAAAATGTACGTGTCTAACGTTTTATTTTGTTAAACTGCGGACTTAGGTTATTTTTAACGCAGGAAATATCATTTCCGTTTAGCGCGAAGTGACTTGAGTTCGCCAGTGTATTTTAAAAGAATTATCGTAAAATCTATACACTTTACAACAAGTTGCATTATAGATTAAAAGATTTCATCTGTAAGAGTATACTTTTGGTTTCTTGGAAAATCTAAAATTGCGTTATAATAGGGTGAAACCTCGGCGAAACATTCAATTTTTTACAGATTTCGCCGAAATTTTCACTAATTTAATTTAGTAAAAAATATTTCTACTGTGAGAAGTTTTCAAAATTTTTGTAGATGATTAAATCTGATCTATTGGGATGCTCTAAAAAGATTGTATTAAAACACGAACGCTTAGTTTCTTTTAGTGAAGAAAAGATATCGTTTCTGTGATTACTGGTACATTAGAAAAGGTTAAAATTTTAAAATCAATTACATTATCGATTAGAAGATGTCTTCAGCTTTTAAGCACATATTTTTGATTTGTCGATACCTCTAAAACTGCATCCTGGTGAGGCATTGCAATAAGAGTAAAAAACGTTTTTCACTAAAACAACTTTTTTTTTTTTTTTTTTTTTTTTTTTTTAAATCAAGAGTGCTATAAATTTTCAAGACTGTTGTCGATTTTTTTAAATTGATCTTTCAGAATTTAACTTGCGTTCTAAAATTAACCAAACGGTTTGGACGATGTAAATTAATACATAATTACAAAATTCCTCGAAAATTTTCTTTTTCCGTTCTTTATTTTCAACCAACGCAAAAATGTACCTTTAGACCATGAGCCGCAGCTTTTCATTTTTTGCGAAGACAAGTTTTAAGTGAAAGTGCGTTTTGTTTTTAATTAAGAAATCTAATAATTACAGGAGATTTTAAATTCCAAGTTCAACATTTTCAGGTGTGTCATGAGACACTTTGGGCTAGCCTTACCAAATATTTTATCCTCGTACATGCCTAATTCTGCTAGCCATCGCACACAAACTAACATACACACTCGTAGACAAAATGCAAAACTTTGTCTTACTAATGTAGACCTATACATAAGGAATAGAGAGAACTACTTACTAATCTAAAGAACTTGGAATTTTGTACTGAATAGAAATCTTACTTCCTTCACTTGATCAAGAATAGGCCGAATGAATCGTTTTTTCTAAATTAAAATTTTTTCGACTCGATAACTGTAATTTTTTACCAGCAATTTTCAAGATTTTCCCAGTTTATTTGCCAATTTATCTGTGCTAAATTTGTCGACTGAAGCTTGGATAATGGGGTGTCAGGGATTCACGCCACTTAGGATTATTGAGAAAAAATAAGATGAAGGCAATGACAACCCTTTCTGAAACAAAGTTAAAATTACGTGACGTGTGGGCTTCTTTCTCCAGTCAATGTTCTTCTGAATTTTGGATTAATATGGGGGAAATCAACTGGACAATTATGTCCTTTATCAGATTTATGGTCACAACTGCCGTCCTGATATTGTAGGCTTTAAAAACACGCTAATTTGCCCCTTTTAAAACAAAGGGCCTGATTATCAAATATATATATCATCGCGAGCAGTAGCGATTTTCTCTAATCTGATTTTCATTCATTTCCTGTTGACTATTTACTGAAAGATTTTTCAATTCAAGGAGGATTTTTCTGCCAAAGTCAATGTTGTCGCGATACATGGCGGCAGTTTTCATGATTATGTAATATCTATCATTCATTTGAAAATTAACTTGTTCAAAATAGCTAAGTGAAAATTATTGTTGTCTATTGAGCTTTTATAATAACTTATAGAAGAAAAGTTTTCTTTTAGACGCTATAAGAAATCCTTTTAAACGCAACGTTTTAAATATGTCGTTATGGTCGCCATTAAATGCGTTTCACACTTAATAATTGATTTGTTCTAATGTTTTTTTTCCTATTTTAAAGTCAGCTTCTAGATATATTTTTAATTTTAAAAAAGTGGATAGTATTATTTGCTCTTTTTTAAAAACCGGCAACAGTAAATAACAAGTAAGAAAAATGATGCGTTAAACATAGATTATAAAACATTTTCAAGCATTTCCTGAAATTTTTTAACAAAATTTCGATATTTAAAGAAATAATGTATATACTGTCCATAGCCAAGTATGTATTCCAATACTTTTGAACAGCAATATATTTGATCTGTCGGCAATATATTTATTATAAAATGGGAAATTTTAATTTAGCAAGAAAATTCCTAGCAGGTCGAAATTTCTCTTTCAGCAATTTATACTAATAGATAGAAACAAACTTGAATATTTTTGTTCAACCCTATAGTTTACCTAGTATCTTTATTACATGCCAGTATTTAGCTAAAAATTTTTAACTAAAACATTCGTAAAACTACTGAAATCACATTCTCAGAAATTATCATTCATAGCCGTCAATCTATTCAATATTTTGCGTGCCCCTGTATATCATTTTATCTTTATCCATATTCTATAACTATTTCTTAGTAAACTGAATGCAGTTTAGCATAAAATGCATAACTTATTTAAATAACCATCTTTAAGTAATTAACGCTGATATTCAGAAACGTTTTCGGTCTCTTTTGTATAGCCCCATATATCAACTATAGCATTTATAAATTCCATATAATATGCATAAATTTAGAGAAACTTAAAAGCACATCTTTTGGAGTAGCGACATCGACATAAAGGATAACCTTTGTTAAAGCAAGGACTGTGACTCTCTTTTTGACATTATTTTTTAAAAAATTGGTTCGTTATTTCCGGAGATTGCTTAAAAAACTCAATTAAGAATGTTTTTATATCGCATGTCGCGCATTTTTACCCTCTTTAAATTTCCTATTTTTTCGAAACTGTTCTTGGAAATCATTTATATTTTATAAGTAATTATCATCCCAATATTTATGTTTCTAGGTCTGTCAGTAACACAAAAGTCACATTTTTTAGAACTTTTTTTGCTCCTGCACCCTTTTTGGGGTAGTGACATCTACATAAGATATGGCCTATGTTGGAGCAAGGACTATCACCATCATTTTGACATTATTATTTTTTTTAATCGGTGCGTACTTCCGAGATGGATTAAAAATTGCTATTTACAGGGCTCAGCGCAACTTGTAGCCTCAAAAATAGTGAAAATAGTGGAAATAGTGACTGAAGTTCCTTCAAAAAAGTGACCAAATAGTGACTAAACAAACAATTTTGATAATTAAGTACAGTATAAATGAAGCCTGACAATTTTTTAAAAATGTATTTGAACCCTTTAAATATTGATTTACTTAAAAAAAAAGAAAAAAACTGCATATGAAGCATCTTTTTTTTGAATGAATCCAGTTTTGCCGCACTGGTTAGGTAAAATTGGGTACCTATTTAAAACTCCGGGAAAATTTATTTAATAAAAAAAATTATTGTTTAATACAGTAAAAAAAAAAAAAAAAAAAAAAAAAAAAAAAAAAAAAAAAAAAAAACATTTTTGTTATATTTAACAAAACAAAATTGCACACGTGTTTTTCCATGTGTTAAAAATAAATCTTTAGTCCAAGATTGGAAAGTAACTTCCTTTAAAAAATAAAGATTCTAAACATGAAAAAAAAAAGCTAAAATAATTATTCCAGAAATAATCAGCTTAAATAATCAAACTTCCTCGTACGGAACAATTTTTAACCAAATCGACATAAAAATCCATGTTTTGTAGAAATTCAGTGATGCCAGTTGCAGAGGTTTGCACGGGCCGGGCCGACGGAATGAAGCCGAAAATTGAAACGGGCCGGCAAAAAAAATGAACGGGTCGGACCAATAAAATTAAGCAGTATTGAACTTAGTTGTTCTCAAGATGTCTAGAACAGACACTATGTTTTGTAAAAGTATTAATAGCGATAATGAAGTTCTGTTACCGTAATCTTTGAAAATATACGTAAGACGGTTCTTAATTTCACTACTCAACAACGCAAAACTTGACACATTTTCTGACTGATTTTTAACTGCATTGGTATAAAATTGACAAGCAATATTGAAGAGATTTAGAATCGAATAGTGTTTTCCATTTTTGGAAAATACATTAACTATCGAGATATGAGAGATTCTTGTCACATGGCTGCAGATTTTTCTCCCTTTTACGCTGTCGCTTCTGAAAATTCGATTCAAAATGCTAACTTTTCAGTATTTACTCAGATGTATTGCTTATGTCAGGAAAAAATTGATAATGGTATTCAATTACATATTTTCTGAATAAGAATACCTGCTAATCTTATGCGTTTCCGAAAAGAAATGAATTCAGAAATGTATCAGAAACTCCTATTTGATTTGAGAAAATCTTTAATAAATGATCTAGAAATACTGTCATAAATCTACTTTTTATTCAAAAGTAAGTTCAAAAGTAGTGATGTTTTAACTTCCTTTTTTTTATTTTTTTCATTCTAAACTATAATAATTTTTTAGTGAATTCTTACATAAATGTTGAAAGTTTCAGAATGTAAGTAATAATTAATGTTGCTATTGTGTATTTTCTGTAAAATATACTGTAAAATCAGCCCATAAACATGTATGCAGTATTCTTAAAAAAAGAAAGAAAAAAAAGAATCTTAATTATATGTTAAAAATCTGAATTTTTTCGAAATAGTAGAAATTATGTCGGGCCTGTTTTCAATGATTTCTGTATGGGCCGGGCCGAACTTTTGACTTTTACACAGGCAAAAACTGGCAGAAACTAAGAAATAATACAAATAAGAACTTTAAGCTGCAACGATTCATAATACACATATGTATTTAATGTATAATGAAATTTAGTTAAATAATTTAGTTAATTAGTTTTTTAGTTAATGAATTTAGTCTTTATGCTCAAATGTCAATTTTGATCCCATAAACTTAAGATGAATTAAATAAACTAGCACTGCATTAAATGAGATTTGAATCTTGCATTTGTGAGTTTCCATAATATTTCCATTATTAAGTAAAGTTAAGCAAATTTTATGAACAGCTTCAATAGAACAGTCATGTTTTTTACTTTTATCTAAAGCAATTATTTAACTCTTTATAAATCATGATATTTCTTTACAATTTTAACAACTGCTATGTCATTAATATCATTTTCAATTATCTGCAAATAATATGGATCATTCTTGAAAGGTTCAAAACTATCAAATTCTAATTTATTTATTTTTTAAATTAAAACTATTCACAATATTTTATTTATTATTTATTCTGAAAAAAATATATATAAACAATTTAATATCACAAAAAAGTCTTAGATTATGTCATAAAATGAGTATGAGTTTATGCCAGTTGTTGGCAGTTTCTGCCGGTAAAAACCAGTTATAACAACTTTTTGCCACTGGAACGGCTGAAACTATTTTCTGCCGGCAAAAACCCAGCCCTGCTTTTACACTGGGCCAAAATAAGTTTCGTTCGGGCCGGGCCCGGAAATTCCGGTTAATGCAGACTTCTATCGGGTCGAGGCTAAGGACAAATTTGTAACTTTTTCCCTGGTTGGGCCAGTAACTGCATTCTACGGACAAGCTGGCCAAACTTTTAAGTTTTTTACTGGGCCCGGCTATTATTTTTTGTACAGTCCGGGGCGGTCGAGCGTGAAATTTCGGCCAATCCACACCTCTAGTTTGACTGCTCCTAGTTCTATCCAAGAAACTTTAATTAATACAAAAAAGATCTTTTATATAAAAATAAAAGCAAAATAATTCGAGCATATGCTCAAAAATTCTCTTTTGCGCAATATAAGTAATATAAGAGACACAGAATTGCGCCATCTTTACAACCAACCAACCAATCAAATGAGTCGAGAGTCGACTCATCAATCAAGTGGGTAGACTCCTTGAAAGGAGTTGAAACACCCAACCCTAAGGACGATTCACATACAGAGATCGTCGTCGTAGTAAGATCGAACACACTTGATAAGTAACAAATCACATGCAATCCCATATGGGGACAGTCTCATGTAGGGAGAAAGGGGTGAAAGTAGAAGCATTGGTTCTTCCTTTTAGCAGGAGGCAGAAGAAGATTTCGCAACAAAATGGATGTGCAAAAACGGCGCATCTGTTGCAAGAGCCGATTCGCCGCCATTTTGTTGCGAAATTTTTTTCATCGGTCTGAGATTTTCGAAGTTTTCTCCAAAAATAGTGGAAAAAGTGACTTGAGATAAAAAATAGTAACAAAAAGTGACCAATGCGAAAAATAGTGACTTTTAGTGAAAATAGTGACCTGTGCTGAGCCCTGTATTTAGAATATTTTTCGCACATTTTCACCGCTTTTAAAGTTCGTATTTTTGGAAAACGCTCTTTGAGATCATTTATATCTTATAAATAACTAACAAGTCAAACTTTGTTTCTAGGTCCTACAGTAATATAAAATTTGCATCTTTAGAAAGTTTTTTGCCTCCTATGGGTGAACGTTTTTTTTTTGCACCTACTCCCTGGGTTAGTGGCATCAACATAAGATATAGCCTATCTTTGAACAGGGGAAAACACCATCATTTTGGTACCTTTTGAAATCGGTTCGATAGTTCCAGAGATTAGTCCCTACATTTATACAAACTTTACCTCTTTATAATATAGTATAGATTACCTGCAATTTATGATGCTAAAACCTATAAATTAAAATGAACTGTAATTTATCATGAAAAGCCAAAAAATGGTAAACTAAAAGGATTATTATAAATACTGATGTGCAAAGGAAATTTTATTCTTTTGGTAGTAATTTTTAACTCTTTTTTAAAAAAATTTGAGTTAAAAAGTTCATATTAATTTCATTCGTGTGATATATTTTGTACAGTTTATAACATTTTATATCCGTTTAAAAAATTTCGGAAAAAGGGCCGCCAAAATATATTTCGCCCAGGGCCGCCAAAGTCCTAAGCACGGCCCTGATAATTGCATGTCAGTATATAAGATATATTGATGAAAACATGCTTTTAAAATCATGCATGAAAACTTAAATAACAAATATTAATCTAAAATCTAGATTTCGGAGTGCAGACTATTTTAAAACATTAACGAAAGTATGTTAACTTTTCAAGCAAAATCTTAAATGATGCTTCTATATTGATATTTCAAAGTTATATGATAAAAATAATCAAATAATTCTTGCCAATGATTGATCTATTTGTATTTTTTATGCATTCCGATTGTGTATTACAGCCAATAATGGCACAAATCGTCATTTTTTAAACGAAATTTTAGTCATCTGTTCAATAACAGTTTAAACGATAAAAAACAAAAATAAAGATATACGAGTTTAAACCAGTTTGAATTGATCGGCGTGTCAAAGTACATGGTTTTGTTGGTGCTTAATTAGACATAATGTAGCGGGTTTTAGGGATACTCTTTGGCATCACCCCAAGACATTATACTTCCACTCTATTAATTTCTCTTTACTCAATGGTTGTACGCAGATTTTTTGGCACTTCGAACATTAGAATGTATGAGTGATTAGCTGTGTTGCAGTAAAAAAAGTATACTTTTTTTTCTAGGAGGTTTTTTTTAAGTCATTGATTAAATTTAAATGTATTCTATTCAATTTAAAATTTTATTATGGCTTTAATTTGTTTTTAAAACGAAAATAAAACGGCTGTTTGGCGTATAATTGTTCGAATCCGCAAACGGTTCATACACCATAATAAATTATCAAATAGCAAAGTAAATTATTTGTCAGAAATTGTCTAAAAAAGAATAGTAGCAAAACTGGTTATAATCGTAATGTTTAGACTAATTAAAACATAATAGTCCCCCCCCCCCCCAAAAAAAAAAATCTATTTGAAAAAAACTATGGATTTGATAACTTACCCGAACCAAATCTGAATCCCGCTAAGATGTTCAAATGAAGCATAACCCAATCCGAACAAGGAAAAATAATTTTCGTGGGCATAAAACCTGACTCGAACCTAAAAATTTTCTTTAAAAAAAAAAAAAAAAAAAAAAAACGAAATATGACCAAACGAAATCTGAAACCAATAAAAATATTTCAGAGAACTATAACCCGATCCCAGCAAGACAAAATAATTTCCGTGGTCATAAACCCGACTCGAACCTAAAAAATTCCATTTGAAAAATCCTGAAATTTGACCCAAACCACATATGAATTCGACCAAAATATTCGAAAGAACCATAACCGGATTCGAGTAAGACAAAATAATTTCCTTGGACATGAGCCCGATACGAACCTAAAACTTCCATTCGAAAAAATACCTGAAATTTGAATCGAACCAAATCTGAACCTGACAAAAATATTTCAAAGAACCGCAACCGAATCCAAACAAGAAAAAAAAAAAAAAAAATATGGATTTGAGCCCAATCCGAACCCAAAAAATTTCATTGGAAAAATCTGAAAATCTGAACTTGACAAAAATATTCCAGTGAAGCATGTCCTTATTCGAACAAGCCAGAATAATGTCCATTAACACGCAAGAAGACCCGAACCCAAAAGTTATATTTAAAGAAAAACTCGAAATCTGAATTGAACCGAATCTGAACCTGACAAAAATACTCCAAAGAACTATAACCCGATCCGAGCAAGACAAAGTAATTTCCATGGATATAAACTTAACCTAAACCTCGAACCTAAAAAATTCGATTTGAAAAAAACCTGAAATTTGACTCAAAAGACATCTGAATCCGACCAAAATGTTCGAAAGAAGCATAACCGGATACGAGTATGACAAAATAATTTCCGTTGACCCCGAATACAATACCGATACCCGACACGAACTTAAAACTTCCATTTGAAAAATACCTGAAATTTGAATCGAACCAAATCTAAACCTGACAAAAAAATTTCAAAGAACCGTAACCGGATCCGAATAAGGCAAAAAATTCCCATAGACATTAACCAAATCTGAGCCTTTTTTTTTTTTTTTTTTTTTTTTTTTTTTTTTTAAATCTCGAAATTTGAGCTGAACCAAATCTGAACTTGACAAAAATATTCCAGTGAAGCATGTTCTTATTCGAACAAGGCAGAATAATTTCCGTGGACACGCAAGAAGACCCGAACCCAGTGGCTGTTTACTGAATAGGCCCTAGAAGCCCGTGCTTACCCACTGAAATACAAAGGGCCCCCAAATTTACTTTTCAAAACGAATTTTTAATAGATAAAAATTCAATCAGGATAAAAAATATGCATTTTTTTCTTACTATGCTGCAATTTGTAAAACATAAAAGATATTTTGATGTCAAATATAAAGTAAAAATAACTGTAGCTTCATATTTGCATTTTACAAAATTAATTGGTTATGTATAATGTATGTAAAAAAAGTATTTTTTTAATGTGTATAATACATAGATAGTTTTAGCATAATATTAAAAATTGTTTTTACTCGAAACTTAGATGGTAAAATTTCAAATTATTTAAACATACAAAACATAAATTTGTAAAAAAAAAAAAAAAATTAGGGTAATAGGGGGCCCCCTGTGTGATGTCGGGCTTCCCCTACTTCTAAGTCTTAAGCGGGCCCTGCCCGAACCCAAAAATTCCATTTGAATAAAACGCCGAAATCTAAATTAAACCAAATCTGATCCCGACAAAAGTATTCCAAAGAACCATAACTGGATCCGAGCAAGGCAAAATAATTTCCATGGACATGAATTCGACCCAAACATTAAAATCCAATTTCCAAAAATAACTGAAATCTGAATCGAACCAAATTTGAACCCAACAAAAATATTCTAAAGAACCGTAACAAGATCCGAACAAGGCAAAATAATTTCCATGCACATGAATTCGACCCAAACATTAAAATTCAATTTCCAAAAATAACTGAAATCTGAATCGAACCAAATTTGAACCCGACAAAAATATTCTAAAGAACCATAACAAGATCCGAACAAGGCAAAATAATTTCCATGCACATGAACCTAATGTATGATTAGGTAACAAACATTTAGGTTGCAATTACATTACGGTATGGTTTTAATGTTTAGATTAAGGATAGATTACAATAAGGTGACGACTTAGGTTACAATTATGTTATGTTTAAGTTACGGTAGGGTACTGTTAAGCAGGGCCGTAGCTATGGGGGTGCTATGGACGGCTCAGCCCCTCCTAAAATATTTTGAGCCCCCCCCCCCCCCCCCGGAAAAGATTCCAAGGTCACTCAATGAATTTCTGTTCCGAAAATTCAAATGAAATTCTGCTCAAAAATCTAAGTTAGTTTTGAGAACCTTTCATAATTTTGCAGGATTATTAAATTGTATCTAAAATAAGTGTTTCAACACTCCCTCATCTTCTTTGTACATATGAAGCTAGCATGGTGTTTAATTTTGATCAGCTATACACTCAAAATTTTTATCATCCTATAATTTTCTTAGTATAAAATGAAGTTATTAAGAACACTTTTCAATAAGAAACATAGTACCTATAATATGAATATGCGTTACTTTATCTTTCTGTGGCAATGCGAGAGAAAAAAAATTATGAGCCCCCCTTACATTCTCTTGAGCTCCCCCCCTATTGTTCACTTCTAGCTACGGCCCTGCTGTTAAGTCACAGTTAGGTTACAGACAGGTTATGGTACAAAAGTTTACGGTTAGGAATTTGTCCACAGAGTGAACATTACGCATGCTTTGATTAAAAATATACACTTATTTTTGTTAAATGGCTCTGAAATTATAATATCGTATACAAACCTTTTAGATAACATCGAGTATCGGTTTCATTCACGGTACAGTCGGATTTAAGAGTGGCATAATTAGCTTGAAATTCAAAATATTTCACTTGGGATTCTATGTGAAAAAAAAAAAAAATAATAATAATTAGTTACGTGACTTAACAGTGATTTTTACGGATAAATACCAACACTTTCACACAAAAATCACGCAATTGTTGAACACTTATACCCTTCCGCGTTTCCCATTGTTCATTTTGAGTATTTTTAGAGCTTTTAACACTAGAATGCCGGGAAATTTTACGCAACTTTTATAAAACATATTTAAAACCAGAAAAATAATTTGAAATTATTCAGTTTAACTGATTAACTCATTTTATTGCAAATTATATATAAATTATTTCTTGAAGATTTTTCTGGTTGAAATCGACAGTTAGTCCAGCGATCGGTGTCGAATTGACACCTTCCCGGCGTTCTAGTGTTAATATTAGTTGTTTTTCAGACCGATTTTTCACACAGTCAGCGGCCACGTATTTCAAACAATGCATTTCTGCACGTTTTGAATTAATGATAAATCATACCAATTTCAAGTTCGTCTAATATTGTTAATACGGACCTGGGCAACCCCGGGCGGGTCAGCTAGCGATGAAATAAAAACAAATAAAAATATGTTTCACGTGATTTATTTAATCCATTAATTTATGTTACATACATAATAATTTTATTTAAATTTGCGTGCAACTATTAGAAGAAAGGAAATTTAAATTTTGAAATTTACGCTATTGCAAATTTTTAAACTTATAAATATCACACATTTTCAATTTTTACACCATCGTATAGAGAAAAAAAAATTACTTTTAAATGCAATTTGTTTAAAAGCTGTAACTCGATTTATTTTGAGACATTATTATTATTATTATTATTATTATTATTATTATTATTATTATTTGTAGTTTTTAATACCAATTTTGTAATTGTGGCAACAGAAGTAATCAATTTCTTTTTAAAGTGTAAAAAATAATTTTTATATCTATTTAAACTTGTATGCCATAATGAAAAGGAAAAAAAACTTTAAAAAAAAATATGGACTCATGGTATTAGAAAAAAATTATTTTAATTAAAATAATAGTCTTTTCCAAAATTTTATGATATGTTGTGTTACCAGAAGTATTCAGCTATAAGTACACAAAATTTGAACTCTCGGACTTCTATAGTTTGTGTGTACGGACTCAGTGACAGACAGACAGAGGACAGAAACAAATAGAGTTTCGTTAGATGAACGAAACCCTAAAAACTAGTATGTTATGGTGATTAACAAAATGACGTTCTACATAAACAGGACTGCCACTGCCAAATGACACTGAAAATAGTATCTTTGGTAGTTTACAATGAAGAAAATAATAGCTAAAATAGTAGCATTTGCTCGAAAATAGTCAAAATAGTCGCATACATACTTACTTTTAAAAAATGTCAGAAAAAAATATCCATAACTAATCGTTGGGAGCCACCGTAATACTTACCCATCATGTTTATGCACAATACAGGGTGTTTATGTCTTTTGTTTATGTTATGTCTAAAGGACATGTCCTTTACAAATCCCCAAAGGAAAAAGTCCAGCGGCGTTATATAAGGCGAGAGTGTTTACAGGAGAAGAGTGTAGAATATTGATGACTTAAAAGCCAGAATTACAACCGCAATATCCTCTGTGGATGCCGACATACTTGTCGCTACCTGGCGTGGAATTGACTATCGACTTAATATTCTCCGTGCGACGAAGAGGGCACGGGTGGAAGTTCATTGACAAAGATCATGAAACTTTTTGAGTCTATCTAACCATTTATGTTATTAATTTTAATCTATCTTTATTATTTTATGAGTTATTAAACATCAAAATGGATCTGGGACTTTATAAACACCCTGTATAATATATGAAAATAAAACATGTGTAAATTATTTACAAAATACATTGCAATTCCAAAACAAAATTTAAACGTATATTTAAATATTTTTAATATACATAGTAATGCTTTATCAATGAATTGTTGATGAACCAATTTCGACAAATTAAATAAAACGTCAAATTACTCAAGTAGTGCCGAATTGCGTAAAAGAAGCATCCTCCAAAAATAATAATCATATTAACTAACAATTTACTGCGTCGGATTAAGCGTCTTATTTCCAATTAAAATATATCTTTAATTGAAATTTGAATGAAATGCAGGGTCATGAAAAATCGAAGAGTTGAAAACAGGTTTACAAATATCTCGGCAACTCAACTTCGTTATTTAAGCAAAATTTGTGTTATTTTATTGGCTTTTACATTCACTTCTTATTAAAATTTTTAAATTAAACAAATTACAACGACTATAATAATAATAATAAAACATCATTTTTAAGATGATCATAACATGGTTAACGTAATAATAGTGACATATATTACGTACGTCATGCATTAAACATTAATATTCCCAAACCAATGATAAATAATCAAAATATTGTGAAAAAAGGTTTACATACATTTTTAACTGTTTAAAGTGTGCTTTTTTATTTGATGAAGTTAATCAGACTGATTTCTGAACGCCTCTTTGATAGCAATCTTAGAATAATATATTCAAAGAGAGCTCAAAGAAAGTTACTTCTTCAAAATCCTATTTTCTGGAAAAACATTTGAAATCTGCTCTCGCTGATACCAAGAACTATTAACTGTAATTTTTTTCATTCTAATTTCTTTTTTTTTTCTGCATGCTAGCATAAGAGAATTTTTGATATTGTAGAATCTCTCGTAAGGAAATTTTCTATGGAATGCTAAACCTTGAAGGGTTTTTATTCTCGACAACGCTACATACGTTAAGCCAACTGATGTCTCTTTATCCCCAATATCTACAACTGCTTTATATAATATCAAACCTTGGGATTTATGAATTATAACTGCAAAAGCTAATTGCAGAAGAAATTTTATTGATAAATTTGTATTTCCCTTTTTCCAGAATTTAGTTATTGGTGGAATCGGAACGCAGCTATTCTCATAAGTTGAATGACTGTAGTTTTCAAATTTAACTATGATTATTCGCGGCATCTGGTCTGCTGGCCCATGATTTTCTTCATAAATAATATCTGCAACATAACCTAAAGCTCCGTTTACTAAACCATTTTCAGTCCACAGATTAGAACGCAACATTACTTTAGACCCAATTGATATTTAAAATCAAAATGTAAAATGACGCCATTTGCATTCGCTGACGAATTCCACATTTACAATCCAGTCTTTAAACAACCTCTACAGAAAAGTATGCATACGAAGTTGCTATCGCAGAATACACACATCCGGCAAAAATATATAATAGTAAAAAACCTGATCCCCCCTTCCCCCCCACCCACCTCCCACAAAAAAATCGATTATTTAATCATTTATATGCCTTCATTTCTTTGTAACTTTAGCATAGATACTTAAAAGTGTATATATTTTATAATAGCCCCATGTTTTATCAGAAAGCATTTATTTATAATTTTTTAAAATAGCATGAATTTTTATTGCATTGTTTTTCAGTAGTTATGAAAACTAGCCGTTGGGGGACCACCGTAATACTTACCCAACATGGGTATGCATAATATAATATATGAAAATAAAGTATATATAAACTATTCATAAAATATTACAATTCCAAAACAAAATTCAAACGTATATTTAAATATTTTTAATATACATAGTAATGCTCTATTAATCACTTGCTGATGAACCAATTTCGACAAATTAAATAAAACGCCAAACTACTCAAGTAGTACCAAATTGCGCAAAAGAAACATCCTTAAACTCCAAACATAATAATCATATTAACTAGCAGTTTACTGCGTCGTATTAAGTGTCTTATTTCTAATTAAAATATATCTTTGAATTGAAATTTGAATGAAATACAGGGTCATGAAAAATCGAAGAATGTGGAAAACAGGACTACAAATATCTCTGCAACTAATAATCCGATCAACTTCGTTCTTTATGGAAAATTTGCGTTAGTTTATTTCCTTTTACATCCATTTTTTTAAAATAAAATATTCGAAAATTTTTATATACCTTTCACCAGAACGAATTTTTTGAGAGTCCGAAAAAATATAGTTCCGGATAATCAAGGTTACTGGTATTAAATAAGCTTTGTCCCACTATTACATACTAAGTACGTACAAAATTTCAAGTCTATCTCAATTTGCTCGAGAAATAGAGCGTTCACAGATGGACAGACAGATGGATGGCAATTTTTTTTCTAAAAATATGTTTTCCGGAATTTCCAGTACCTAAAATGTGTAATTTTTTTCTTTTTTTTTTTTTTTTGATTTTGAAAACAATTGCAAGCAACATACCCTATAAATGGCAACAAAAAAGATATAGTCTATTATTTTCCAAATATTTTTACTTTATTTTTTAGAGAAATGGAGCATTGCAGTTGCCAACTTAAAAAAATAATGTTACAAAAAAAAAAAAAAAAAAAAAAAAAAATGAGGAAAATAAAATGAGATGTAGTTTTCAAATAAACTATATTTAAAAGTACATTCCCCCCCCCCCCCCCCGTAATATGGCATAAAAATTGAAAATGTCCGATGCTTAGAAATTTAAAAAAATTCAGTAAAGATTATCCGTATTTAACCATTTTTTTTTCCTGGCATTAAAAAGGTACGTTATTTTTGACAGATGGCACTTTAATTCCAAGGAGAAAGAAATATATTGGGGGCTAATAAGTTCTGTTCCTCGAAATATCTAAAACTCAATCAAAATATAAAATGTAAGCATAACGTGGTTCTGAAGCTATTTCCAAACACAGTTTTTTAGCCGTGAACCTATAAGAATAATGTATATATGAGCTGATTCTCAAATGTGTAATTAATCTTATATATTAGTCTCAAAAACAGCCGTCAGTTTTTAAGACAGCAATGGTAAGTCATGGTAACTGAAAAATGACACTTTCAAACAGAAAAGCATGCCAATCCGACTACAGAAGACAGCCAATGTTATAAGATCATTCAATCTACATAACCTAGAAATATTTTTAAAACAGTGCACATAATTGTGTTTTTAGAGATTGCAAATTGTGAATGGGGTCTGGCGGGTGTAGTAGCTCACAGGGGGTTGAGTCTCTTAATATATGTATATAAATATTTGGGCCACTAAATCTGATAACTTTACTATAAAATCTTGTTGATAAAATGTTTAGGCCATTTCTTTACATACATATAGCAAAGAAAATTTTTAGTCTGTTATTACAAGAAATAAATATTTAATATTCATTGTTATTCTTTTTTAGGTACTTACGTTGATAAAGATATCATCCCCGGATTTCGATATAAAGTGAGAAAGAATTTTACTAATGAATATCTTTTTGATGGCGAAGCGAAATGTCTCGAAAGCATAGGACTGGGATATGGCAAAAGAATAACTTTCGAAGGAGAAACATTGAATGAAAACAACAATTATTTTTGGTCTGACAGTCATGTTCACGGCTACGGGTTTATATTGGAAACAATCAGTCATGAAGACATATACAATATTTTCGATACCAAAACTGGTGAAATAATTGGTCGAGTGTTAATCAAAGATACCTCTCTGACAGATGATGTTGCCACATCAACAACAGTAGGTGAATTAGGGTATATTGAAAAAGAAGTTCATGTGCATTTTAGTTGTGACGTCATGCTTAATGACCCAACAAATGGTCAGAATCTTTTCATAGAAGATGTGCCTGTAAAAGGCAAAGCTATTGTTGTTCGAGAAAATTTGTATTCCAAGGCAAAAATTAATCAGATCTTTTTAGAAGATTTCATTAGAGACTCTTCTTTACTGATACCTGAATACTGATGATATATCAGCATCAAATTTTACCCTTAGTAGCAAAACAACATTAGACCAAAATCTAGGATTAGTACTCACATGACACAGTGTTCCAAAATTTGTGTACTTACATTTCACTAATATTGACTATTGGCAAGAAATATCTAGCCATTTCTCTATAAATATTTTCAGTTTAAAGTGAATATTTAACCAATATTGGTATTCCACATAAAATATATCCAATGAATGCAACATTGGTTTAATATTAGGACCTCAATATAACCAACAATGCTATGCTATAAGGGTATGATTTAATGTTAAGCAGAAACAAAAAGAAGTATTTTTCAAGGAAATTAAAAGAGTTACCAATACACATTTTTCAAGAAAATCCAAAAATTTCTTCCTTTACATATTTATTTGCAACAACAAGTGTATGGTTTTGTTATGAAAAATAAAAGTTATTAAAGCAGGGGCTGAATATCCTGAAAACAATGAGTCAGATTAAGCACACTTTTAAGCTATTTCCATATTAAAGTTTTAAATATTTATTAAATGCATGAAAACTGCATTTAAAAGGTATACATGGCATATGCATGAATAAGTTTATTTAATACTTTATTTTGTGTACCGCTACCAACATTTTAATAAATTTTAAAATGTATGTGTTTGTGCTTTATTAGAAAATCTTCCATCAAATTTATTTAATTTCTTACAATAATGCTTCCTCAACATCCCCTTCTTCCATTCCAGAGTGAATTATGGATAAATATGTAACTTATCTGTCATATAAATGACATTTTCTCTAATGAGTAAAAACAGCCAATTAATATAAAATAATAAATAATCCAAGATCCTTATTTATTTCTCATTAAAAATATATATTCATATGATGCATAAAAAAATTAGATTGTTTTTAATGTTATTCAATTTCAAATTTATTTCTTAAATATTTTTCTTAAATAATAATCACAAAAAAAAAAAAAAAAAAAGCCATTTACTTTCTCCCCATTATAATTAAACAAAACTGTAAATTGCTTGGGCAGCGACCGAACAAAATCTAGGGAGAGGCAAGATTTTCAAACAAACATCTGCAACCTACGTCATGTTTTTTTAAATAAAGGATTAAAATTTTAAATAAGTTGAATGGAAAATATTTAATTAAACACATGTGCAAGACAAATTTTACACATACAAACATAAAGTAAAAATAAATAAAGTATGCTCTACCCCCCTCTCCTCCCATTAGATCCCAGAAACAAATACATTTTGTAATATTGTGGTTCTTCCATTTACAAGAATCACTCACTTGACCATAAGAATAAAGATACTCTAAAAAATAATGTAAAACAAGAGAAAAAAAAATGAAAATGTGTCGTAATATATATATATACAGGGTGCGGCAGGTATTTGAGAACACGCATTATAGGTTAAATATTTTTCAGAAGGTTATAGTTACAATTTTTTTTCTGTTGCAGGTAAGTATGTCAGAGTCTAACCTAACGCAAGAAATGAAGCGGCACGCTGTTATTGTTTCCTTGGTTGCAGGGCACTCCGATTTAGAAATTGCCACATTTCTGAAAGTCGCCCGATCATTTGTTTTCAAAGTACGGAAAGAACTGGAGGCTTCCAAGGGTGATGTGGCGCAAATTACTCACAGGAAACGACATTGTCAGCGATCTGACATTATCAGGACACCAGAATTTGTGAGCCAAGTTCAAGTTAACATCGATAATGATCCTGGGAAGTCAATCAGAGCACTGGGTAAGGAATTGGGAGTTAATGAGGCCACCATTCGACGAGTGGTTCATGAAGACCTTCGATACAAGTCCTATGTCATGCGGAGAGGACAGTTCTTGTCTAAAAAGACCAGAGAGAACCGTCTGATTAGAGCCAAACGTCTCCTGATTAAATTAAAACATCCAGAGGAACCGGGAATGCTGTGGTTTTTTTCTGATGAAAAAAACTTTGTGCAGGACCAGAAGACAAACCGAAAAAATGATCGCTGGCTATGTAAAACACCCGAGGAGGTTCCTACCGTCATGCACACAAAGTTTCCAGCCTCTGTGATGGTTTTGGGGGTCGTTAGCAGCAAAGGAGATGTGATGCCGCCACATTTTTTTGACCAAGGTGTTAGAGTCAACGCCGCTGCCTACACTGAGGTTCTGAACACGGTTGTGAAGCCCTGGATTACTACTGTAGCACAGGAGAGGCCGTATGTTTTCCAACAAGACTCTGCACCATCTCACACAGCTCATACAACTCAAGAATGGATGGCGGAGAATTTTCACGATCACATCACCCCAAACTTGTGGCCTCCCAGCTCCCCAGATGTTAATCCAATGGATTATTATGTATGGGGCGTTGTTGAAAGAGACTCTAATAAACATCCTCATAGCACAATTTCGTCTCTCAAAACAGCCATTGTGGATGCAATGGCGAATATTAACAAAAATCATCTGATTGCTGCCTGCCGTCGGTTTCGACACCGTGTAGAAGCTGTTATTGCAGCTGAAGGAGGTTTTATTGAATAATATTATTTAATGTACATATGATCAACTGTATATAATGTCAAAGTTAATAAATGTTCTTTCGTTAGTATTTATTCCTGTTTGTCTGCAGAGATAACTTTGTTCTCAAATACCTGCCGCACCCTGTATATATATATATATATATATATATATATATATATATATAAAAAACTTTAGTTTTTCTGAAAAATAGAATTTAACAGAAAAATATCATCCTTGACCATCATCAAATGTTAGTGTGTGTTTTAAGAGTCAGAAATAAGGTCGTCTTGTAAAATCTTCACTACATTACAATTTTAGAAAGCATTTTAAATATTCGGTCCTCTATTTGACATGTAAAAGAAAAAGTTAAAAAATTATTTTATTGCTTTTAATTGCTGTCAACAAAATATATTCTTTTTACTATCATATTTAAATTATTTTACATATATTTTACACTTGAAATTTTACTTGGAATTTAATTATCAAATTTGCATAAAAATGATTATAATTCCACTTACAAGAATCAAAATTGTGATAACAAATAAGATTCTTTTAAATGGAATTTACTATAGCACAATACCTAAACCATATTAAGTCACACTTACAAAAAAGAAAGAGAAACTTCAAAAGTATAACAATAATTAATTTTATTATACAATTGCATATTTTCCCAACTCCTTTGCTGTACAAATCCGATTCTAAAAAGAATGTGCTCAGAAAGCATAAGGGAAAAAGGAATAAAACCCGACAGAAACCACATATAAACATATATGCTATAATCTATAAACAAATAATAACAATTCAATTAAAACATATCACACAAAATTGTGACTCCTAATACACTTTGTATGGCAAGATCAAAATGATTGGAATATTAAAAATGCATTTTTTTAAAACACATATTTAAAACAATTCATTCTTAAACATTATACTGTTTTTCTGTTATTAATTATACATAATTTTCATGGAGAGATCATCCCAAATAATAACAAATAATAAAGGTATATGTACTGTAACAAATAAAAGGGGGCCAATGTATAAAAATTGAAAATTTAGAGTTTGTGCCTTGTACAAATAAATTTAAAAATAGGTAAATACAAATCCCCCAGTTTGGAGGGAAGGAAGGATAATTACTTTAAAAACAAATATAAAGAGACTATTAACATTAAAGTAACAAATTGGCTAACATTTTAAGCTATCTCCCCCACCCCACATCACCACCACTACCTCCCATAATTCAATCAATTAAGTAAGCTGATTAGGTAATACAATTTTTAGAAGAAAAAATAAATAAATAAATAAATAACTGTACTAACTAAAAACAGTAAATTTAAATCAGGTTTCTCACAAAACTAACAAATATACTCTTGGCCCGCTTTTATATCTACAGATATCTCGCATATTTTACATACACAAATTATTTTGACCTTACATTGATAAAATGTTCTTTTTTTTTTTTTTTTTAAATACTTCTATAAAAACACAATGCATTTTTCTTAAATTTTTATAATTAAAATAAGTGCTTAGTAAAAATACATAACTTAAAAAAGTGCATAATTTCATTCATTTGAAAGAAGTAAAAGAAAAAAGTAAGTCCCATCACATTTTAAGAATTTTTTTTATTATTATTCTTTACAGCTAATATGCAACTTAAGTTCACCGAAAATAAACAAACAATGAACAATGTTTACTTATGAATTAACATATGAGTTATATTTTCAATTATTTAAGATTATTGATTTATTTTTTTGGTACATAAATACATTAGTTTATAAATAATGTGCACTAAAAATTGGACATTCAAACATAAAAGAAATATGCATTTTTATTGGATATTGCTGTGGATTATATAAAATAATTTATAAAAAGTATCTCAAAGTTTAATTGTTAGGGGTAAAAGAAAATATATCTACATGCTTAACAGATTGTTGTTTTTGATATTCAGTTATTTTACGGTATTACATTTATAATTTTGATCTTGAAACTGAAAATAGTTTATTTTACTGAATCGAGAAGTGACTCCCCCCCTCCCCTCTCACACCACCACCAAGATATTGCAAAAGATGCAAACATTAATAACAAAATACTAGAATTTAAAAAAATAGCGTCTTTTAAATAATATTTTAAAAAATTCATTTTTTGACTTATTTAAAAGTATTTACAGGGCTTTGGGAAAATATAATAATAATTTTATCCAGATTAATATTTAAGGCTTGCAACTTCAGTGGAGTCTATCTCATCTTGAATTTTATAAAATTTCTTTAAACAATTTTAATTGGTATATTAGCAAGTTTAAACAGTCCTTATAATATTTACTGGCTAAATTAAACAAGATTTTAAAAGTATTTTTTAATAAAAATTATAACTGACAGTAAATATTCATTATTTCAATCTACCAGCAGATAGTACATTCTTTTCATATTTTGAGAAATAGTGTTTTAAAATCTTTATTGTAACAAAAAAATAAATAAGTACAGCATCTGAATACTAATAATGGGGGATTTCAGAGTATAAATTATTTTTTTTTAATTTCAAATTAGAGTCATATTATTCCTGTCAGCAATTTTTCCCCCTTAAATCCCATAAACTGACAATTTGTTTTTTCTTAATTCTCTATATTTGAGAGAGAGAATATGCACACACACTGTAGTGCTATACCAACATTATCTATTAAATATCAATATATAATCTTCCAATAATTTGTGGATTGTCCAAATTTGTACATTATAAATCGAATAATCTAGAAATATATGTGTTATAAGAATCAGTTTTCAATTGTAATCATAATGAATGCATAGAAAATGTTAAAACAAATATTTAAACAGTATATTCATTTATATATCACAATAAGATACAGTTTTCTAAACTAAGCATAAACAAACATCTTATTGATGTTGGTGCCAAAATTGATTTTAAAAAGTTACTGGTCTCGTAGGCCAGTAAGCATGAGAATTTACTGGTCTTTTACATAAAATTCTATTAAGTCAACTTTAGACACCCTCCCCTCCCTTGTCCAAACAATAAAAATCCAACTTACTTTGCAGTTATCAAAAATTTTCAGATCAATAAAATATAAAATTATAATTTAAATAAAAATAAAAACAAATCATGATTTGCAAGGAACAAAAATATTTATATTTGCCTGTCAGACAGACAGACGAAAAAAAAAGTTACTGGATATTGCGAACCACTAAATTTCCTCAATTAATGTTCTGACTGAATTTTTATTGATCTTGACCAGCAGACCAAGGATTTTGAATGTGTACATTTTAATTTGTCCATGGTAATATGTATTTCTGTTGCTAGAATCCCTTTTAGTCCAGGAGTTGGTGACGTTGAAAGCCTCATCATCAGGGAATTGAAAAATGTTTATGTAAATCGATAATAAAAAGTGTTATGAACAAAATTAGATAGCAAGACTTGGTGTGATAAAAAGTGTTATGAACAAAATTAGATAGCAAGACTTGGTGTGATAAACTAAGTCTAAATTAATAATAATAAAAAACAATGACGCAGAAAGCTGACATTTGGCCAGCATGCAAGTGCAATATAAAGAAGCCACCAGTAAAAATTTAATGCAAAATAAATTTAAAACTTTGCCACCAACTGTTTCTTTAAAATATGTATGACAGACTTCTTTGGCAGAATAAAGTTTGTCATATCAAGTTTTCCCGAAAGAGTACAAAATGTTCTACAAAAAGCTCTAAGAGTGATCAATACAGGTTCCCAACAAAATATGACTGGCAAATTTCCTGATTTTCTATGACTAAATCTCAAAAAATTCCCCGACTTTTCCTGAACAAATTTCAAAACATTTTTAAACAAAACAGGCATATAACGAAACTTGCGACTTATATTTGCAATCCTTTGTCAAAAGTAGTAATTTTTTTAAAAATCATTTTTAAATATCTTTTTTTTTTTTTTGCATGGATTATTTGATGAATTTTGTGATTTTTTTATTTCCCCCTGAGATTAATTGGTGAGTTTTGTGTCATTATTTATTTATTTTTCTTCTAAGATTTTTCCATGACTTTTTAGAAGATATTTGTAAATTTTTTGACTTTTCCTAGATATTTTGAAATTTCCCTGATTTTACATGATGCTGGGAACCATGCAATATTCATGATGATGGTAAAACATTATAGCTTTTCAATAATAATTAATTCAATTAAACATACTTTCAGCTTATCCAATTCAGTCATACCTAACTGTTTTTGTTTGTATTACTTTTTATTATCGATTTACTTAAATTCTCAATTCCATGATGATAGAACATTTGATGTCAACAGTTCCAGTGCTATATTTTAACTCTTTCCGGCACAGTGTGTCTGGTCTGGACACACCTCATTTTAATTCCAAACTTGCAATTGGCACCAATAATATTTAAATAAAATCTTACTTTTACAATAGAAGCTTAAATTAAAAAGTTTTTGATTTCTAAAAAAGTCGTTTATAAATTCCGGTGTCAGTCGATAATTTCTTATTTTACTAACAGAATTTGTCCGCGCCGGAAAGGGTTAATTATGATCAGAACCAGGAATGGGGAATTTTCTGAAAATCTTACTAGTCAAAGATTTATTTTACCTATCAGCAAAATGTAATGCACAGTTAAAATTTGTTAGGACAAAATGTACGCAGCCGCAAACACAAGTTAATCACTGTTACTAAAATGCACTTTCATTTTTTTTTTCTGTAAAATAAGGAAACATGTAGAACAGAGGTAAGTTTAGTATAAGATAGAATTTAGTACTATGTTTACATTGCAGCAAATCTGATAAAGTTTTGGGACATATCTTCTATAACCTTCAGTTTTTTAAAGATTGCTTAAAAGTTCAAACACCTTGTCAAGAAATCTACTCAGCTGTGGTGAGTAAAATGATTATTTCTCAAGTCCTGAACATAAACATATATTTAATATATGTATGTGAATAACATTTGTACACTATTATATGCTACAACGACAAAAAATTTTGATAAACTTTTCTAAATAATAATTCATAGATTTTATGTAAAATAATATACATCTTTCAGAGAAAATACTTGCAGATTCATTTTAAAAACTGTTTATTTATTTATTTTTTTAATCACACACACACTGTGTATATTTTAAATCAAAATATTAATTATTTCAAAAATCATTACAACTATTTTTCAAGGTAAAAGTTAAACAGTTTTAACAAACAGAAGGCATTTTTAAAAGAATTTTTGGATCAAGCAATTAAATAAAAAATAATATTAGGAATAAAACCTTCTTTAAATTGAAATGATATTTAAATAGTTTGATTTTAAAAAGATAAAATTTGATGACAGAAAACAAAAAGAATAAGATATCAATTAAAACTGGAAAATTAACATATATCTACATTAACCATACTGAATACAACATAAGAACTTTAAAGTCATACCCTGTGCATATTTTTACTCTCAAAATTCAAATATTTATATCAGAATTTCTTACAAGTTGAACGCTCAATTGATATTGCATAATATGTGATACAAACATTAATCTGTTATTATTTATTCACTAGCATCCTGTAAATGCAGAAGAAAGATTTTTCATAATCTACAAAATGTTCGTTTAATCCCTATTTTTCTACACAACTTTATCCTGCATGTCCCCTTTAAACCCATTTTTAAAAGTTATTTTAAAAGCCTCAATTGCCTTCCTTTTTTAGTACAAATCTGTTTCTCTCCCCTGCCCCTTTCTAAAATACTTTTAAAATTGGAGACAATTTATTCTTTGAAAGTTGCATGTTATTAGTTTCTAAAATAAAAAAAAAAATAAAAAAATGTTAAAAAGATAGCAAAATTGAACAGCTATTGTTCAAAATTGGATTTTTTTAGAAAATGTTCTTCTGACTTAGTTTGAATTTCAAAAAGAGTACTCAAGTATTTGACCCAAAACAAATGTCCAATCTGTATATTAATCACAGTGAATAGACCACAAAAGTATTCCAAGAAATGATGATCTATCAGTAATAAGCATGTAAAAGATATCTAGATAAACATACTGCATCCATCTGATCTAGCCAGATAATTCCATAATAGGGAGTATTTAGATAAAATATTTGGCAGTATGTCTAGCTTGAAATTACAAGGTCATACTATGCTTTTATTGTTCACTGAACTTTATTGCTAAAATTCCCAGATTATAAAAGCCAATTATTTAATTTTCCAAAATACAACATATTAAAATATATTAATTTACTTAAATTGTGTTCTTAAACATTAAACAAGAACAAACATGTAGACAACTATAACTGTTGAAACAATATGTACCAGCATGTATAAAAGCAAGCACATTTAAAAAAGAAAAAAGGGAAGAATGTACTATTAAAAAACTTTATTATGATAGTAGCTATAAAAACAAGTTTTTTGTTCACAAAACATAAAAATTATTTTTAAATAGTAAAGCAATGGACAGATTAAAAAAAAAGAGAGAGAAGATAGAGAGATATTAAATTCTTCTACAAATGAAAACAATTTTTAGTTTAATAATCAACTGAATTAATATCTTAATTTACTATTGTATTGCTAATTTAATGATGTTATTGAATAACTATATTAATAGCTACTATCAGAAACAATTTTTTTTGTTTTTAGAACATTAAAATTGTTTTTAAATGGTAAAGCAATAAGAAATAATGAGGCGATTTTATATCTTGACTATACTCTGCTATTAAGACAGGAGAGAAAGGGGAGGGAGGGGGAGATAAAAGAACTAAATATTCTGTTTTAAAAGTACTCACTAGTTTCTCATAAAAATATTATAACTAAACTAGATATAACTAATGATTTAAAATGATGTAAATATAATTTACTTTATTAAAAATACCAATTATAGGCATTAATTTTAGATCCTTTTAAAAAAAGTCTCGAAAATAATTTTATATATCACATAATACAATTGTCAATATCACAATAAAAGTTTATGTAATCTAAAATTTTAAAAAACTGATAACGTTTTCATCCCATCCAGGACATCTTCAGTCAGCGTACGTGGAAGTCATTTCCTTTTGAGCTTTATATATCGTTCAAATCCCCCAGTTTTCCCTCTTTCTCTCTGTTTTTCCCCTCTCTCTCGTCAAGCATCTTAACCCATCTGGGGTCAATGGCTGCATGTACCATATCGTTACACGGTTTTTCTTTTGAGGTGAGAATTTCGAGTGTTTCCCTGATTAATGTATTGTGTAGGTTGTCATAATTAGCTATTTTTTGTATATGTATAGATTCAATTTTTACAGGTATCTTATGGTGACTTCTTGATAATGCTGTATTTAATTTATCGTATTTTAAATCTCTTAAGTGCTCTCTTTCTCTCTCAGCTATTTTTCTTTTAGTCATTCCTATGTATTCTACTTTTGCGTTATTTTCATTTATGCAATTTATTTTATAAACTCCTGCCGTTTGGGTTTCTTCATGTTTTTCAATTTCATTTCTTATTTTCTTGAATAGCAATGGATGGGGGGTTATTGGAATATGTTTATTTAATTTATTAAATTCTCTTTTTATTTTTAACGCTATTCCATTCATATATGGAATGGCTAGTTAATAAAATAGCTAATTATGACAACCTACACAATACATTAATCAGGGAAACACTCGAAATTCTCACCTCAAAAGAAAAACCGTGTAACGATATGGTACATGCAGCCATTGACCCCAGATGGGTTAAGATGCTTGACGAGAGAGAGGGGAAAAACAGAGAGAAAGAGGGAAAACTGGGGGATTTGAACGATATATAAAGCTCAAAAGGAAATGACTTCCACGTACGCTGACTGAAGATGTCCTGGATGGGATGAAAACGTTATCAGTTTTTTAAAATTTAGTAGTTTTTTAAAATTTTATTTAATTATTATGTGATATATAAAATTATTTTCGAGACTTTTTTTAAAAGGATCTAAAATTAATGCCTATAATTGGTATTTTTAATAAAGTAAATTATATGAAGGCATTATACTTGTTATTGTAGTTACCTACAATTTCCTGAATAGAGATGTAAATATAATTTTAGAACTTAATCTGAAATGATGATAAAAATAACTTAATAGAAAATTTAAAGGTAAGGTAAAAAAAGAAAATGCAGTGTTTTAACTAGCTAATATAAATCAAGCCTAAATTTTTTAAAAATAAAAGGCCAGATGGGATGACATTCGGCTGCAAATTATGCTGGATATCTGATATAAGCACAAATTGACATTTGTTGCATCTCTAGTCTGTAACACAAACATATTGCATACAAGGAGCATCTAAGGGAATGTTTTAGCTCTAATGTTGTGAAATTCCGCAGAGGCAATTTTGCACAGGCTTCTCGGATTAACATGAAAAGTGAGACAATTATTTTTCATGTTACCTAATTTTGAAGACTACAAAATTATAGTTTCAAGTTATGGTTGAATATGTATGAAACAGAGTTTAAAAAAAAAAAAAAAAAAAACACTTAAATTCTACTGGACTAACATTGCTTTACTTTGATAAATTGTGATATAACTATCGGTGTGATAAAAATTATATAAAAGTTTCATTATAAAATTTTACTTTTGTAGTAGAAATTTGTTTATTTGTTTTCTATTATAGCAAAAAAGCAAATGAAAAATTTCTAAAATAGATGTGCAATTTAGTTCTTTTTCATTTTTTACCAGTAGTTATTTTCCGTGCACAAAGTGTGTATTACTTCATTAAAATTCTTAATCAATCCCACATAATTTGGAATATATTGCTGCATAACTTATAGGATCTTATTAAAACTTATTATATTGTAATATATTTTGATAAATTGAATAGAATCGTGGTTAATGGATTTATCTAACTGAAGAGAGATACCCAAGTACATGAAATTATTTGAACATGCTTTAAATTATAGGTACTCCTCACTTAATGATAAAAAAATCCACGATTTTATCATAAAATGAATTAGTAAACAAGTAACCTGTTTGTATAGACTTAAAAAAAATTTTTAAACTTTGGTTTCAAGTTATTTATCAATATAAATAACAAGCATTCACATAAATAGTTAACATAAGCAGCATTACAAAATTATATACAGTTAGATGCTACAATAAATACAAATATTCATTGAACAATTAGTTATTTTTTTATTAATAATCATTTTTATAATATGTTAAATTAAAATATATATATACACATAAAAAAATATGTATAAAACATAGTTTAAAGAATCATAAGACATACTTTTGAGTGATCAATCAAGAAAATCAAATGTAGCTTAGCTTATCCAAACTGACTGATACAAACAAACACAAAGACTTTCTAAGTATCAAAATATAATATACAATTTAAACAATTCAAATCAACTGCAATGATGAATTCAAGGAACATTTAATAGAAATAATCTGAGAAAAAATAAAATTTTGGTTAAAAAAAAAAAAAAGTTGTAAGCCAGACATAAGATTTGAGGAATCAATAAAGCAAACATTCTGTTAAGTGAGGAATACTTAAACTTTTGCAAAATGCAGAAGCATTAATTTATACTTAACTTGTGTTTTCTAGAAATTCGGGAATTCAATATGCTGTTAAAAATAAATAAATAAAATATATATAAAAAAAAGAATATAAAAAAAATAACAGCAAAATAAAACCTATCAAATTCCTTCCAAATTTTTAAATATGTACGCAACATAAAACAATGAAAGTAAAAAAAATCTTCAACATAATGACTTCTGTGTGGATGTTGGGAGGGATGAAATAGCATTCTAATAATAAAAGAATTGCAATTACAAATAAATAATCAATAATTTTGACAAATACAACACACAATAAAAAAGTCACAGCAATAATGAATATAACAATATAACAAAACTTTTTTATATGTATATTATTCCACAACTTTTCAAAAATCTGAATCGATTCCACAATCTGAAATTTCAGTTTAGATATTTATGCAAGAATTAATACCTTACAACAATTTTATTTTTATATTTTTAGGCTAAAAAATAAATACATGTAAAATAATAAAAACTAACAGAAATGCAAAAACTAGAAAAACTAACAACACAATATGTTGGAAAATCTTTAAAAAAATTATGTAGGAATATTCATACTATCTGGTTAGCAATAAATAAATAATAAAAACAAAAAAAAAATTACAGCAACTTGTAAAAGACATTGACAAAATGATATTGGAAGGAGAGATAAAAAAGATCAAGAAAATGCAAAATTATGGTGAAAATTAATCTAACTTTGTAATAAATTATTACATTAAACTTCATAGTCTGATAGATCTTGGGGAAAAAAAAAAAAAAAAATTCATACTAATTCAATTTTGATTTTGATCACTAAACTGAAAGCATTGCTATCCAGTTGCTTGGGGAAATATTACTAATCGAGCCCACAATCAACTGATTCAATTTAGCAAGCATAGTTTGCAATATTATTAACTCCATCCTTATGTCTCTCCTACACTAACCACACTGTGTCCCAAAATGCACATTTTTGATGCAAGCTTTTTGTGAGAAATATGATATCTTTTTTCTACTGTGTAGCAATATCCCGAATTTTATATTTGAGTTTAAAGAATCAAAATATATATCCAAATCTGATTTTATATTTTAATAGTCAATACAGGTCTGTATTATTTTGTTCTTAAAAGAAAAAAATCACTGATCATTTTAATTCTGTGTAAAGTTCAAAGAAATGCATAATGCTTCATATTCAAAATCATGAATGCTATAAAAAATTAATGCATTCAAATGATATAAAAGAAAGTTTTGAGACAGGCATGGCATACTAGTTTTAAACTATAATATAAAGTATGTCAAGACTTATTATAATTGCCTGCATAACTGACAAGTTTTAAAAACATTAACAGATTAATTCATAGATAGTAATTTAATATGTTGTTTTATAAAATGAAAGAATATTTTAAGTAACAAAGAGTAATGATAATCAAACCAAAGTATTCGATTCTATACAATTTATGTTGTGCATAACATAATACTGAAAGACTACAGTTCTACTACTTCTTAAATAATCAAAAAACGTATTAAATTAATAAATAAAAAGTTTAGCATAATTATCAAGTTTAAATATGATATCACAACTATTTCAAAATTATTTAGCTTTTACAGAATTTCTGTGTCAAGAATATGGAATTTAATGAAATTGATAAACTGTCAAGTGCAATAATTTTCTCTAAGTGGAAAAATTCACAATGTGAAATAAAAAATTAATAGTTTGTAAAGCATAATAAAGCATCAACGAAAGTGTTTTAAAACACATGCTTAATAGAGGATTTTAATTTTGCAGCCTCAACATTGCTAAACACTATGCCATTACAGCATAATAATTTTGATGAGCCACAATTTCACACACTACATAGATAGTTATCTGTGTTACTTCATAGTTCTGTCTATTACATTTTGAAGAATAACCACCTTTAATGAAAAAAATATAAATATATATTCAAAATTTTTATAGGTCCCCGAAATTTTTAAAATGAACATTTTTAAAAAGAGAATTTTCATGCTCAATTAAAACATTTAAAATTCGTAACAAATTGAGCATTATTATGAAATAATTGATAACTGATTCAAATTTTTCATGCACTCTGTGAAAAAACAAAAAACTTGCAATGAACAGAAATATAAAACATTTTTCATAGTAACATACACCAATCCTTTCTCCCCCCCCCCCCCAAAAAAAAAGCTAAGGCGATCAGATTTAGAAAAACCTGAAACACAACATATAGTCCAAGATCCCAGAGCCCCCAGACATTACTTATTTTCTCACAAGTAAAATGTACTGGATAAAGTAGTGTTAATATGTGCTATGAGCATAGTTATACCTGCTAGCTTAGACCGACGGCCAATTTACGGGTACCAGGTACCAAAGGTAGGTAAAAACACTACGAACTTTTCTTATTTTCTGTCTTGATTTTTATACAGGGTGTTTCTAAATTCATGGTACAAATTTTAAGGGATGATAGTACACATCAGAACAAACAATATTAAATAGGAAACTTAGGGTCCCAAACGTCTTCCGAAGAAGATAGGCGCCATTAAAGTTTAGGGTCCAAAAATTCAAATGATTATAAAAAACAGAAAAATTGGTCAATTCGTTTGCGGTTTTCACTAAAACTATTCTTTATGTCAGTATTGTCTTGAAAATAAATTATAAAGATAAATTTCAAAAAATGCCAAAAGAGGGCGCTTTAGACTTTAGAGTAACGAACAACTATTTTTTACTGTTATCTTTTGCATCTGATTAAATTTTTTTAAAAGCTTAGAAATAAACTTAAATTTTGAGCTCAAAATCTAAATCATTGTGAGTGGTTAAGTAGCGCAAACTGAACTGTGGGGGGGGGGGGGGGGGGGGAGGTTCAAATTTCAAATGATTATAAAAAATGGAAAAATTGGTCGATTCGTTTGCCGTTTTCGCTAAAACAAAGAACCAAAAGAGGGCGCTTTAGACTTTAGAGTAACGTACAACTATTTTTTACCGTTATTTTTTGCATCTCATAAAATTTTTTTAGAAGCTTAGACATAAACTTAAATTTTGAGATGAAAATCTGAATCGTTGGAAATGGTTAAGTAGTGCAAACTGAACTGTGTTCAAGGGGGGTGGGGAGGTTCAAATTTAAAATGATTATAAAAAACGGAAAAATTGGTCGATTCGTTTGCCGTTTTCGCTAAAACTATTCTTTATGTCAATATTTCCTTGAAAATAAATTTTAAAGATTAATTTCAAAAAATAACATTAGAGGGCGCCTTAAACTTTAGAGTAACCAACAACTATTTTTAACCGTTATTTTTTGTATCTAATTAAATGCTTGCAAATGCTTAGATTTAAATTTTGAGCTCAAATTCCAAATCGATGGGAGGTGTTAAGAAGTGCAAATTGAACTGTGTTCAGGAGTTAAAATGTTACGCTCCCCACCCCTCGAACACATTTTAATTTTCTGCTACTTAATTACTCACAACAATGCAGATTTTGAGCTCAAAATTTAACTTTGAACTTTTAGAAGCATTTAATTAGATACAAAAAATAATGGTTAAAAATAGTTGTTGGTTACTCTAAAGTTTAAGACGCCCTCTAACAGCATTTTTTTAAAATTAATCTTTAAAATTTATTTTCAAGGAAATATTGACATAAAGAATAGTTTTAGCGAAAACGGCAAACGAATCGACCAATTTTTCCATTTTTTATAATCATTTGAAATTTGAACCTCCCCACCCCCATTGAACACATTTCAGTTTGCGCTACTTAACTACTCCCAACGATTCAGATTTTCATCTCAAAATTTAAGTTTATGTCTAAGCTTCTAAAAAAAATTTATGAGATGCAAAAAATAACGGTGAAAAATAGTTGTTCGTTACTCCAAAGTCTAAAGTGCCCTCTATCGGCATTTTTTGAAATTTATTTTTATAATTTATTTTCAAGACAATACTGACATAAAGAATAGTTTTAGTGAAAACCGCAAACGAATCGACCGATTTTTCTGTTTTTTATAATCATTTGAATTTTTGGACCCTAAACTTTAATGGCGCCTATCTCCTTTGAAAGACGTTTGGGACCCTTAGTTTCCTATTTAATATTGTTTGTCTTGATGTGTACTATCACCCCTTAAAGTTTGTACCATGAATTAGAAACACCCTGTATATGATGCTCAGAGAACTATTTCAGTACTTTATGTAGCGCGAGCGTGATAATTAGATAGTTTTATAACATAGCTTCATAACACTTATGTTATTAATGGTCTAATGGAAGTCTTTATAATAATTAAGCAGTATTTTAATATTAATATAATTTTTAAAAGATTAATTAAAAAATATATATTTTGAAAAGTGAAAATATAATAGAATATTCATTCAAGTAATTCAAAATATTGGAATATTTCAAATTAATTCCCCTTTAAGTATTACCAATTCAAATTCATAACTGACATTCAATAAAAAAAAAATTGATTAAATTCGGATGATTTTATTTAAAATCAGTATTCTTTTTTCAGTTTATTTGCTTTATCATCTTAAAATGAATTACTTCGGTAAGTTGAGCTGAACGCACTTCTTTTGTATGTCTGGGAAGATGTTTGGCCCATGCAATTGGTCTGGGAGCTTACATAAAGTATTGAAATAGTTCCTTGAGCATCATATATAAAAATCAAGACTGAGAAAATAAGAAAATTTGTAGTGTTTTTACCTACCTTTGGTATGTGGTATGGTACCTGTAAATTGGCTGTTGGTCCAAGCTAGCAGGTATCACTACGCTCATAGGATGTATTAACATTACTTTATCCAATACATTTTACTTGTGAGAAAATAAGTAACGTCTGGGGGCTCTGGGATCTTGCTTTAATAGAAATATTAACATCCTCCCTACATGGAACAGAATGTAGCAACTGTTCTTGTCCTTCTTTCACCCCAATAAAAGAAAACAACAATGATAGAAAATAAAGAGGAGGGGAGGATTACAGTAGAAAATATAAACTGTAAAAGAACCTTTGTGATTTGAAACATCCAAATTCAGCCATACTTAACAAGAAAATGTCATATAGGTTTGCAGTACAAACAGTCATACTGCATGTAGAAAGTGCTTTGATTTCACTTATTTATAAATATTGCATAGTCAGAAATATATTTATGAGCAGATTTAATTATCAGAAAAATATAAAATAAACATTCAAAATGAATTATAACAAGAGTAATAAAACACACCAAGTTTTGATATTTTTCTTTTCCAGATTATATATATAATCAATAAACTCAATTTGAAGGAAATACATTAAAAATTTTTATTATAAAGATCTAAAACTATATTTCACAAAACAAGTTCGTGATTCATAAATTCTTTGAAAAAAAAAAAAAAAAGCTTTGAAAAATTATAAAAATTTACAAAAACAATAATGAGAGACAACTAATTTTATATTTGATTTAAGATAAAACATACCTAATAAATAAATAAATAAATAAATAAATAAAAATTAAATTAAATTAAAATTATCAAAGTATTTGAAAAAAAAATGATATATTAGAAATGAAAATTAAAAATAGAAATAAATAAGATTCTTTTAAATTTTTGATTTCTAATAAAAATAATAATTATTATTTTTAAGAAGACATATATTTAATGAGTGATATTTATTTCAATTCACCTAATATTTTAAAATATGCAATTCATAGAAAACTATGTTAGGTCTGATCAATCAAAGTGAAGCCCAGATCCTGATACACTTTGGTGCTCCTGCTTGTAAACTTGCAATAATAATAAAACTTGCTTCAAATTTTTACAAATTGGCTGTTTTAATAGGGAGGAAAAACAGTTTAACATAGATATGGGCCAATAAAATATATATATTCCAAATTTTCAAAACATCTAAATTATACATATGGTATAACTAATTCTGGTACAGTTTGGGATTCCAAATAAGATAAAATATATAAATTTGTGTATAAAGTTTGAAGCTAAAAATTTTTTTATTATGATCACCATATGGAAACACATATATTACAATATTAACCGAATGTAAATTTGTTCAGTCACATATCAATTGCATTATTTTGAGAAATCTTAGTGCAAATTTTTGAATCTCTAAATACATAATTTACAAAATTCTGTTCAGTAGACTTTTTTTTTTTTTTTTTTTTCAGACACTGCAGTAGATTTTAGTTACAAAAAATATTAATAACTAAATAAAAATATTAATCTGATTAAGGTGAAAACAAAAACAAAAAATATATATATTCCAAATTTTCAAAAAATCTAAATTATGAAAATGCAACAAAAAAGACAGAGAAAAGGTGTTTTAAACAATGTCTTTAAGATGGTTAGTTTCCACTTGTGAAACTGCAGTTACTTCAAAAACTTTAAAAGTAGAGCAGAAGTTAATTTTTATACTTTTTAGATAAAAAATAATATACTTTTTTTTTTACAGTAAATAAATAAATGAATTACCAATTTTTATAATTTTCTGAATACATATGCATAACATGAATGGTTTTTAAGGGAAGAAAATTAATCATTTTATCTATAATACAGATTAATGTATAAAATATTGTTATCATTATTAAAAAATAAATTTCTCACTTTTGAAATTTTATTAATACTTATATGTAACATTAATACATAAGAGGAAATTAATATAAAACTAACCTCCAAACTTGTATTTAAACATGCACATATTAATCACTTCCACAGCAGCCAAGAGATAAGTCAGATGTATTAACACACTGTTTTCCTATCTCAGCTACTGGTGAAGCAATTAAGCAATATTAGAAAAAATTACAAATTTTAATTAAAATATATGAAATACCCAGCACACATTAAATTTGTATATTGTAAAATTTATAATCAATAATAAGTTGACACAAATGAAATATTAATATAGGCACAACATTTATATTTTTATAATTAAAAAATAATAATAAAACAATCTTGAACAGGCTAAATTATTCTCTTTTCCATGTATAATAATCAACAAGTATATCTCTGGAATGACTACAAGTTTCCTTTTTCTTTATGAAACTATACTTCTCTTCTTTAAATAGTCATTTAAAACATCTTTAATTTAAAACAGTTATATTATAATAATTTAAAAATGATAATTTTTTACATTTAAAAAAAAACTAGTTTTTTTTGTTTTTACTTACAAAATGCTGTGATTAACAAAAAGAATTATATGGAAGATTTGCATAATGGATTCCCCCCGCCTCCCCCCAAACGATTGTGAACAAGAAAATTGGATTTTTTTCTGTCACATAGTGATACATACAGTTTCTAGGCACTCAAATTAATATGTGCATGAAACCAATGCAGACACCTGGTTTGGAAGTTCAAGAAATGTAGTTCACAAGCATCCACGACAGATGTTTAAAGAAAAGCTGTGGCTCTCTATTTTGGTGCAACAACAACACCTTCTTCTTTGGCATTAATATTTTCTTGATTTTCCTTTAAAAAAAAAAAAAAAAGAGTGTGAATACTAGCTTGTGGAATCACAGTTACATCAAGATAGTTCATGATGTGATCATACAAGATAAAGAATACTGCCCAGCTAAACTGATGGCATTGAGTTCACAGGCTACAAATACTAATTGTACATTAAAGCCTTATATTTTCAAGGGTTAATTCCGTTCGAAAAAAAAAAATAAGAAGGGGAAACAGCTCTCCCCTTTCCTCTTTTTTTATACTTAATCATTGAACCTCCTATACTATCAAAGACATGCTTTATCATATAAAAAATCTATATCACAAATTCAGAGCAAATTAGATAATTCTTAATAAAAACCCATTTAGCATTTATATAATATAAAAGGAGTTATCCCCCTCTTTTATACTTAACCATTAAACTTCCAAAACTATTCAGAGATTTGAACGAAATCTGAAAATTCTGCTTGAAAAACCCATTTATATAAATTAAGGGGGGGGGGCATTAGAACCCCTGTTCCCCTATTTATACTTATTCAATGAACACCTAATAACAGTCACAGAATCGCCTCATCAGAATGATCCTAATCTAAATTTTGAACGAAAACTTAATTCTGCATGAAAATCCCATTTATATCAACTAACGGGGGCGGGCATTAGAGCCCCTGTTCCCCCTATTTATACTTATTAAATGAACACCTAATAACAGTCACGGAATCGCCTCATCAGAATGATCCTAATCTAAATTTTGAACGAAAACTAAATTCTGCATGAAAATCCCATTTATATCAACTAACGGGGGGGGGGGGGGGATTAGAACCCTTGTTCCCCCGATTTATACTTATTCAATGAACACCTAATAACAGTCACGGAATCGCCTCATCAGAATGATCCTAATCTAAATTTTGAACGAAAAATTAATTCTGCATGAAAATCCCATTTATATCAACTAACGGGGGAGGGGCATTAGAACCCCTGTTTCCCCTATTTATACTTATCCAATGAACACCTAATAACAGTCACGGAATCGCCTCATCAGAATGATCCTAATCTAAATTTTGAACGAAAACTTAATTCTGCATGAAAATCCCATTTATATCAACTAACGGGGGGCATGAGCCCCCCGTTCCCCCTCTTATACATATCGAATGAACTCCAAAAACTAATCAGGGAAGCGCCTCGTCAGGATATACCTATATACAAAATTTCAAGTGTATCGGATATTTTTATCATGAGTTATCGCGTTACGCACGAACGCACATACATACAGAACGGACGGGCACATAAGCTCTCAGGCTATGATAGCCTGTGAGCTAATAATCCACATAACAATATTAACATTAAATTCAATCATATATTCATTAATTCTAGAAAGCTAAAGTTCTGTCCATTGTAATAGTACATACACAGAACTATACATCAAAGTTCTATAGTTCAGCTTTCCAGAATTAAAATTATTTCATATATATCAAAAATCCAAACACTAATTATAAGTCTTACTTATTCCTCACTAACAGATCATTATAATTGGATGATGTTAAAGTTTTTAAATATATATATTTGTAATCTTATGTACAATATCAAAATTATATTTTAAAAGAATTACATTATCTGATCAAATTATCAAGTATTATCTGGTTAATAGGTTAACTGATAGACAGAATGACACAAGATACAAAAAATGAACATGCTGTACTAAACACACAGGAAAAACCATTTAAAGAACAAATAAAAATAATATACATAAAAAACGCATAATCATTATAAATCAAAAATATTTAAAAAATGAAAATCAATTTACAGGGCTCAAAAAATAGCATTCCCGGGATTCCAATTAGCCCAGAAATAATTTATAGCAAGGTATATTTTTTCACTCAGGTTCCCGGCTGGGAACCTAATAAGTCGCCGTAGTCGCTAGCGATGCCACAGATGCGTTATAATGTGTAAATTATGCAAAAAATCTAAGACTGAACAAAAAACCTCTTAAGCAGTCTGTGGGATGCATAATTTCATTAAAGTATTCCATAAAAAGCCCAAATTTCGTCATTATATTGTGGAAAAAAGGCAAATTTTGTTAAAAGACTGTGAAAAAAAAAGGCAAATTTCTCAAAAAATTGCGATAAAACAAAACTTTCATCTAAAGATTGTGAAAAAAAGCCCAAGTTTTGTCGAAATATCATGGGAAGTAATGCAAATTTCATTAAAGGACCATGAAAAAAACTGCAAGTTTCAAAAAAGATACCACAGAAATCATGCTAAAATGTTGCATAAATAGTACAAAATATTCTATTCCAAAAAGAAGTTTTCTTTCACTTTGAATTTTTAAAGTCTAAAATATAATTCATTCTTGAAAGACACATTGAGCATCTTTATTTACATGACTTTCAGATGCTTACGTGATGTAAACTCACCTTTCATTGTAAGTCTCTTAAAAACTTAAGAACAAACTCCAAAAGGTTAGAGCAGACATAATGTTAGATAAATAAATTTTTCAGCAATCCCCCCCCCCCAACCCATTATCCTTCTAAAAAAATTTTTTTTTTTTTTTTTTTTTTTTTTGCATCAATCCAGAGAATGTTCAAAATTGCTTTCAAAAAGGTGGAATTCCTCCTTTAAGAGGAATTCTTTCATGCCTTTAATGGTATATTAAAGAAGTGGAATTTAACCCTTCTATAAAAATGATGCTAATCAAATTTTTAAAAAGCAATCTGTCTGGCAACACTGATGTTTCGAGCCCTGGTGTATCATCTTAAAACACTTGTAATTAAATAAGTTTCAGTGGATGACAGATGCAGCAGAAATATTTTTTCCATCTCTCTCTAAGATATCACTGTATTTTTAATAGTAAAAGAAAAAAAATCACTAGATATCTTCCTACTTATTTACTACATGAATAAAATATTGAAATCTTGCATTGAACATTCGTACTAAAATCACATTTGGAAATAATTTTATACCAATTTAAATTTAGTTATTTGATAAATATTCATTTTAAGATGAAATATCTAGTAGCTGGAAATCAATAGAATTATTTTAATAAATTTAGATTGCTTCCTATATGTGATGACCATACTATTATTAACCAATAGTTAGCTTCTAAATAATTAGTTTTTGAAGAATTGTTACAGGTGTAAAAATGTTTCTAATCTTATTCTTCATCACATGGAAAAAAAAAAAAAAAAAAATACATGACAAGAGTTTTTTTTTTCCCCACAAAATTTAAGATTTAAATACAATTCCTGTGACCAATAAATTATAATTTTTTAAAAATTAGTTAATTGGTTTAACATATAAAACCAGTTCAAATCTACGCTAAGGAGTTAGAAATAATCTAAAGGCAATAATCACTTTTAAACATTTCAATAACTGTAAAAGATAAAATTTTTATATTATTATTACTTATTCATTTAGATAATTAGAAATTAAAGATTTGTATGGTGTTTTAGAATTACCAGCAGCCACACGTTCTTTGTGACATTTGGTGACTAAAGAGATTATCTTCAGTTAATTTTTGGTCAATGTTATTAGGAAAAGATTATTCATTGTTAAGAGCCCATATACTAGACGGTTTAATGCCGCTTTCGCAATTTTTTCCCTACTTCCTATCTCCAACTTCGAGTGGTTTGAAAATCCAAACTGCAAAACTCCCCATCTTTGTTGAAATATATCGCTAAAAGCATCAAAAGGAGAAAGCGGTATCTCATTTCTACGTTTCGCTGTTGGGGGTAACAAGAGGTCAATTCGAGGGTCAATTGGAACTCCTCTTTAAATGTCAAACGTGTAATCAATCACTTTGGGTTAGCTTCTTTCAGAAAATGAAAGTGACACTGTCGCTGGAGTAATTAAATTGTGATTCGGGCTCTCTGAAAGAAAAAAAAAAAATGAATTTAAGTATATTGAAGCACGCTGATTTTAAATCGAGGAGTGATAACTGTAAAATAGACCGATTAAAAAAGTTTTATGGTAACTTTAGAAACTTTAGTATTTTAACAACCTTTTTCATGTACATTTTTCGCATTTTTTAAGTTTACATTTTCAATTTTATTTTTTAAATTTTTAATTCCTTTAAAAATCTCGATTCATTTTACTTCCTATTTCAAAAAAACTAATTAGGTAATATTTAAACAATTTTTTCATAATAATAATAAAAAAAAAACACTACTAATATTTCCTTTCCATAAACAAATATATTTACACTTGGATATTGAAAAAAAAAGGTTTATTAAAAAAACAATATTCTAATGTTAGAATAACATTATATGTGAAGAAATTACGTCATTAAAAAATTCTAACATTGAACTGCTATCAGAAGCACACCTTTATACTTTTTCTTAAATATATACAATGGAGCAAACTTTTAAAAAATATTGAGTGGTCTCAAAATAATTTTGAACAACTAAAAAAATATTGGGTGGGATCAATTAATAATGGATGGATTTAGATGTCAAATTATTGGGTGGGCTCGCGCTCTATGGCCCCATATAAGTTGGCGCCACTGAAAATCTATATATATATTTATATATATGTGTGTGTGTGTGTAGGGGAGACTGGGGCACATGTAAACAGTTCGCATTTAACATAGCTTTTTCTCATGACTGGACTAATTTTTATGAACAGAACCTAGTGATCATAGTTAGCAGAATTTTTTCTTTTTACACATGTTATTTTTTTTAAATCTCTCTTCTAGCTCTTCTTACTTTTTTTAATAATTTTATAAATTAAAATACTGTCCACATGTTCTCCAATAGCGGGGTAGATGTGAACACACGTGGGGCACATGTCAACACAAGTGGAAAAAATATTCCTTAACATGTGTTTTATTTTGTTATTCATTTGTTGTCATCATTAGTTATGTTTTAAATTTACTATATAGAAAAAAAAAGTATGTATAATTTTTTCTAGTTTCTGGGTGATATGTTTAAGCATAATATTCTAAAAGTAATGTAAGTAGGATGGAAGGGAAAGATTATATGACTCATTTATTGGTAAAATAAAATAACAAATAAATAGGTAATTTCTTTTAAAAAAGTAAAGATTTTAAATTTTGTTTCGGGGAGATTTTAGAGAGGGGACATTTAGATAATATTTATCGAAAATCTGCCGAAATGCGAAAGATTCTCACCCCTAGACTTGCCATATTTACTCCTAAATTAATAATGAAGAAGACTATTTTAATGATCTTTTATAATATCTCCATTGTAAGGCCTCCTCCTTCCTACTTTATCTTCTTTTGCTTTCAAACTATGAAGAAGTGCTTACAATTGAGATTTTGTGTAATTTATGAAAACTTTCGTAAGATTTAAGATATCATATCTATCTCTATTCAAAATATTATATACCTAACTATTTTAGAAATGAAAGTAAGCCATCATTGCAAGTTTTGATGAAATGAAATTGAAAATTTTGAGAAGTTGTTTAATGTAATATTTTTCGTATTAACAGTCCATAAAAAACATTATTGTAAATCGTTTAGTATAAAATCGTATAGTATTATTGCACTTAAAAAAACTAAAAACATTAATTTATTTAAATAACAATTGAACGTAAACCAGCTTGTTGCTCTTTATGTACTTGTTGGCAGATGTTTTTGTGGAAGTTTCAAATAATCAAATGTAATATGGCGAAAAGTCTTCTATTTCAAGAAAATTATAGATATTGAAACTACCATTTTTTTCTCATTAAGTTAACTAAAAGAAACAAAATCGCAGAATGATGAATGTTCACATGTGACCTGTTAGAAAAACCTGTCAAGATAAAAGCACAAATATTGCGACAAATTCTGTTTCCACAGGTTTTCGTCCTAGCAAATGTATGTTTATAATCTTTTTTTTTTTTTTTTTTTTTTTTTTTGAAAGCACCATTTAACATTTCTATTTAAAACAGAATTCCGTTAAAGCCAGGTTAAATTTTTACAAGTTTTGTGTGTTTGTATAAATTTGCTCATTTATGTTATATGAATCAGAGGTCTGCGCGGGCTGAAATTTAATCCGTAGTAAAAAGAATTCGGCCCGGCCCTGCCCGAATGAAAAAAATATCGGCCCGAACCGGCCCGTTATAAAAGTTAAAAGTTTTGGCCCGAGCACGGCCTGACCCGAGTGAATTTCTACAGAACATTTACTCTTACGAAATAGTTCTGACCAAAAAAATCTTATATTAATCTTTTTTTTTTTTTTTTTCATAGTTATAATCTTTATTTATGTAAAAGTGTCGTAGGCTGCGATATTTATATTTTTAATCAAATCCTCTATTTGTAGTATACAAATGTTTCAGTTATCATTAATCCTAGTTGTAAATGTATAACATATTTTTTTCAAACGTATTATTGTTTCCATTTTGCATGGATGAACATTTTAAAAGAAATTTAAAAGAAAATTCCAGTTTTCTGTTCAAAAGATTCCTTCATAGGCAGCAGGTAGGCTCTCCTTTCATACGTTTAACTTTATCTAATAAGCCTAGAAGTATACGGTTCTTTAAAAAGAATGAGTTTTAATATTTAATTGTAAAATAATGGTTATTTGAAAGCATATGCCTTTTTTGCAAAAATTTTAGAACAAGCCAAATTTTACTGATTTTTGAACAGACTTGGCCACTTTGAGAAAATGATTTAATCTTTGAAAATACACTTCTTGGTAATTTTTAAATTCACTTCTCAACAACGTGTAAGTTTGATACATTTTCTGACTAATTTTTAACTGTAAAGGTATAAAATTGACAAGCCTGACTATTGAAGAAATTTGGAATCCAATACCTTTTTCCATTTTTGGTAAATGAGAAATTATTTGGTAATTAAGATATATATATTTGTAGAAATATAAATTCTTGTCACGTGGTTGCACATTTTTCTCTTTTATACTGCTGTTGCTTCCAGATATTCTATTCAAAACGCTAACCTTAAAAGTTTTTTTTAAAATTGCTTTAATCAAAAAATGGATATGACACCATTCGATTACATAGTTTTTGAATAAAAACACCTGCTAATCTTATGTGTTTCCGAATAGAAATGAATTCAGAGAGTAGCTTCTGAGAAAGTCTTTAATAAAATGACATAGGAATATTTTCATAAATCTACTTTTTATTATATAGCTTGAAAAGTTATGATGTTTTTAACTTTTTTTTTTCATTTATTCTAAACCATATTAATTTTTTAATAAATCTTTATTTGAATGTTGAAAGTCGAAGAATCTAAGTAATCATTGATGTTGTTAAAGTGTATTTCCTGTAAAATATACTTAAAAATCATTCCCTAATTATGTATGCAGTATTCCTTAATCTTTTCACGGCCGCGAACTGATGTATCCGTTCATTAAGCTGCAAGTTTCACTGCAATATTAGCATTATTTAAATTAATATAATTCTACAGACATAATCCAATTTTAATAAATTAGTTTATGATTATAAATCTCGATGTTTTTAGACCTATGTGTAATAAAAAATTGTATATCATGTTGGAGAAAACACATTTTTTTTTTAATCTTTTAAAAATACTTACAGAGAAAAGCCCCACCAGTGGCTGCGAGGTTCTAACCTCCATACTAGTAGACGGTATGTACTGAGTTCGAACCCAATCGCGAACGACGGCCTAACTGTTCAGAGTTTTCCGTGGTTTTCTACAAACCTTGCGTAAATACGGGTTAGGTTCCCTTAGAAAGATCCCCCACGGAGGGCATCCCACCCATTAGGGCCTATATCCCACTGTGTAGAAAATTGGCCGACATTCATACAAACAAACACTTACAGAGAAAACAACACTACAATTTTGTCTTTTTGCTCGGCTGTCAAAAGGATTAAAGGTACTATTTAAAAGAATCTTTATTGTATGTTAAGTAAAATCAAAAATTTTTGTAGAAATTGAGTCGGAACATATTTCTACAAGACTTTGAGAATTTTTTTTTATTAAGTTAGAACTTTTTTTCCCGATTACACAGTGCATCAAACATAACAAATATAACGGTTGTGCATTCAGTATTTTTTAAATAATTTTTAAAAACATGAAATGAATAATTTTGGATTTTTTCTTAGTTTTCGCATGTGGTTGAACTTTTACTTATTTATTTATTATTATTTTTTTTAGATATTAAATTTTTTAAAAGTTTAAGTGCATGTGTGTGTGCACGATGACAGTGTGTGTATGGGGGGGGGGGGTGATCTGTAAAACAGGAGTGCAAAAATGTGACACCGTAAAAAAGTGATCAGATAAAAGTGACAAGAAATTGATAAATATTGAACTTGTCGATAAATAAGTTATAAAAACTAAAGTAGTAACAAATGTCTCATTTATAAATTCTCGTAGGCCAACAGTTCCCAGCCAGGGGTACCATGTACCCATGGGGTTACGTAGCGAGTTTGTTAGAGGTACATGACAATAGTTTCAGTAATGGCGGATAATAAAGCAACATTATCATTTTTTAAATAAATTCTTGTTAATGAGTATCATTTTTAATATTTAATTTTATTTATTTGTACAATTATTTTTATTATAAGTTGATAAAGTATTCCTTTTTTAAAATCAATTCTTGTTGATGAAAGTAATTTTTAATATTTAATTTTATTTATTTATGCATTCACTTTAATTCTATTACATTGAATTAATACAATATCATCAATTTTTAGTTAAATTTTTGTTAACGAGCGTAATTTTTAACATTTATGAATATGAATTATGAATTATTTATTATTTATTATTTATTATTTATTTATTATGAATTATTTATTATTTATTATTATTAATTATTATTATTATTATTATTTTATATTATATATTACATAAATATAATATGAACTATAATAAAATATCAATATTTAATTGTATAATGACAATAAAAAGTAATAACTATATAATATATTAATTATTATATAATTAAAATTATAACTAATCAAATTATAAATATTATTAAAAAATAAATATAGGAGATAAATCCGAAGCTTACGGACCCCTCACTCCACAGAAGAACAAGGAAGACGGAATTAAAAAAATACATTTAAGTACCTAGTGTTTATATTCTTATTCTCCGTACCTCACAAAATTTTTACATGAAACCATGACAGATTTTGATATAACTTTTAAAGCGCCCACCCCCCCCCCCCTCCTGTCATCTCAGTCCCGAAAGAGCAATGACACTCAAATTTCAAAAAATCGTCTCAATATTGCACTTATATTCTAATATTAACTATTTGTATTATTATCAGATTTATCTAAATATGGGTATTACCTCGAGCACTTATCGTGTAAGTCACATCATTATTAGTAACTGCTAAGTTGTTGGCCACCGTTATTTTCGAAAGGTTTACATCGCTTTATTGAATTAATGAAATATCTCTGACAAAATAAGTCACATATTTCCGTTCTAAAATACTGGTATCCAAAATCGTAGTATGTGACTTACACGACATGTGCTCATAGAAATACCCATATATGCTATGTAAAAAGGTGCGCTTTTTTCCGTAATTCATTTCAGTCTGTACTCTGAAAAATACTAATTTCATGCAATTCAAGATTTATTTTACCATGTATGTAAGATTGTATATAAATGTTAAATAAAGATGTAATTTATTGTCATCGATTCTGTTCTACAAACCCAGTTTTATTGTACGCGTAGTCCATTTTTATTTAAATTAAAGATTGAGCAAAAATGTAAGCGAAGAAATAAACTATTTATTTATTTATTAAATGCTTTCTATCATCTTAGATACATTTTATGTGCCAAATATGCATCCTGATAATTTCCATTCCAGGCTTTTTCTTTCAGTATAAAGTGTCAATCTCACACTGAAAAAAAAAAAAAATATATATATATATATATATATATGTATACCACCTTCCATCTAGAACGGATAAGTAGTCATTTTCTAAATCCCTTAACTAGAAGTATAGATGTCCGAGTTATGCGAATAAGGTAAAGAAATAAACCGAATCGACAAAATGATCGAGGATTTCTAGTCAACAGTTTTCTAGAGGATGAAACTGTATATTATATTATGAATCGTTCGAACTGCGAGAAATTATAGCTTGATTTCTGGAATTGATTCATAAATTAGAATTATAGTATAAATCATTTCTCGTGTTCGCATTTATTTACCAAAATTTTTAAATAATTTTGACAACGATAATATAGGGAAACGTTCTAGAATGTGAATAGCGGATTCAGACATAACTTACGAGAATTTTAATATTGTTTGGTCTTGGGTCTTCTACCGGAAAAGAAAAAGCATAGCCAAAAGTTCAAGTACATAAAGAGCAATGTCGGACAAATGGAAGAAAAAACTTTTTATTAATAGTCGAGAAATTTAACGGTACGTACAAATTTTGATTCTTACTTTTACAAATGTAAAATCAGTTGCTCATATGTGTTTCTTAATTACCGAAAAAATTGGGAAAATTCTATGTAGAGATGGATCAGATATTGAATTTGTGGAATACAGATATTCGACACTAGTTTTTGTGTATGTTTATTTACAAATGGTATCGCCGAACATCTGGCGCAACCAGAATTATGCTTTAGAGGGGGCTAGCATATTTTAGATGTCTATATTTTCCTGATCTAGCCCGAAATGCATAGCTGCCAACATCTCCCTTTTTTTGGCCCGATAAAATTTTATAGTAAATTTTAACATTTCAAATCGCCATAATCCGCCGATTAAATAAAGTAAATATTTCTATTAAATATTTTCGCCCTCCCTCCAAGAAAAAAGAGCGAGAGTCGGCAGCTATGGGAATGTCAGGCGAGCTCGGGCCGATATTTTTTTAAACATTTTATTAAAATGGACGAGATGTGTCGTTCCTGGACATACATTTTTTTCTATGACTTGATATAGAACGAAGACTAATTATTGGAAGGTGGAGCAATCAGGGAAATGTGAGGGAGGGGCTAATTCTGAAGGCTTAAACCTCTTTGATAAATAAAAAGAAAATATTCTTTTAATTGATAAATATTATAAATGCTGATATTGCAAATTTCACTAGAAAATTTAAAAATAAGGAAAAATTGTGAAAGGAATACTGTTTTTCAAAATTTATATTTTTCAGATTATATTAAAAGTAGTAAAAGTAAATTTTCGTAATTTTAGAAAATTTTAAATAGTTAGTTTAATCTTGCGGTCTGGGAGGGCTTTCAGCTCCCTTAGCTCCCACCGTGGGTGCGCTAATGTCGCCAAACGATAATGAAGGTAGAAATAAACAAATTGTAACTTTATCGGTACAAAAAATTTAACTTTATCGGTTAAGCAAAGCAAGTGATCCCCCACTGAGAGATAATACTGCTGTTATTTTAATATTTTGAGGCTTTAATATTTTGTTATTTTATTACTAGTTCTAAAATCTGCTTTTGAAGGGCAGGGAATAATAAGTTCTGGTTTAATAAACCTTAACTTCCTATTCCCTGTTATTCTGGTTTACAAACCATAATTTACAGTTATGCAGATTGGGCTATTTTCAAAATATCACCTCAAGCCCATTTCTTTGTAGCTCAAAAATCCAGAACTTACAGCAATGAAATTTAGGCCATTATAAAAATCTAGTCTAAAAACCATATTTTCTAGTTCGGTAAACATAAATTTACAGTTTTAGTGTTTAGATCTTTTTATAAATCTAACGTAAAGCCTTTTTTTTTTTTTTTTTTTTTTTTCTTTTTTTTTTTTTCGTAAAACCAGAATTTCCAGTTGGGACATTGCTTTCTGCTTCAGGAAACAATATTTTGTAGTCAAGATGTCTCTAAACTCTAGTTCTAATATCTGTGTTGGAAAGTCAGGGAGCAGGAAATTCTGATTTTTGAAAGTACAATTTATAGTTATGAAATTTAGTTATTTTGAAAATTTAGCAGGGAACAGTTATGAAATTTAGTTATTTTGAAGATTTAGCTTGAAACCCATTTTTTTTTTTTTTTTTTTTTTTTTTTTTTTCTAGTTCAGGGAAAGTTTTGGACTACTCATTTAGAATATTAACTACAACTCTCAAGCCAAAGGAATTAGAGTTTATAAGGATGACATGGAACTATTTTTTCTAGAGCCACAATTTATTTTCTAGATACCAGTGACAGATTTTTTTTTTTTTTTTTTTTTTTTTTTCAGTGCATTGAATCTCTTGTCTTTATTCTTTTAAACAGAATCGTCCCTAGCGAAGGCAAGGTCTGATGCGAGAACTTTTACAAGGCTTTTTTTTCTTCTAGAGTCTTATATCGAATCGGTTCAGGTTGATATTAATTTTGGGGAGTTTCGTTTACCTGAATAAACTCTTTTAGTCTCACTTCTCTGTTTATCGTTCAGAGTTCGTTCTCGGAAACTGTGTAAGTTAAAGACTTAAAATTTTGCATACTTATAGTTGAATATCTCCGATGTGAAGCAAATCATAAAATTTCGAAAATTTCTTACATAATCTTAATTAAATGGATTAATTTAATCCCATCCGACCATTTCTGTGATTTAGATTTTAAAACAGAACCTTAATTTCCGCTTTCATTGAGCAGATTAGGTGGCTCAGTGGTAGCCCATTTGTTTGCTATTCAAAAAATTTTTAAAGCTGGGCATGGGAATTTAAAAATTTCAGCCCAGAATAAATGTAACAATTCTAACTTTTTTTTTTTCTCTTTTTGTCATTTTAATTATTTAACTGATTTGAACGCAAGACACAAGGGCAAGTAGATTTTGCTCAGCCATCACTCGAGGCTTTTTGACACCACCTAATTTTTACAAGTAAATTTCAAGCTATTTAATGGCAAAAATGTTTAGACTAATGTTACGATTTTTTTAGTTTAAAAAAAAAGTGCTATTTATCACATATTTTCACTTTATTGTACGTAAAAAAAGAATCAGTTAAGTGGTTAAGATCAAAATTTGTTGAAAAATATTTGATCAATTACAGTATAGAATTATCGGAACTCCAATTATCAGATCAACCTATTTCTCTCGGAAAAAAAAAAAAAAAAACCTCCTGTTATTTAAACAGTATACTTCTTCCCTACCATCACCTTCCGAAAAAAAAAAAAAAAAAAAAAAAAAGAACTTCAATTTATGTATTAGCTGGTAATACTAATTAAAAAAAAAAAAAAAAAAAAAAAAAAAAAAAAACTGAAAGTAAATTTGAAAATGAAGGATCCGAATTTTTCAAAGCGGGAGATCTGGGAACGAAAAAAAGCGTCATACTGAGAAGATAATTGTTATAATGCAGATTCAAAGAATCTTAAGCTATGAAGAAGTTCTTGGTAGAGGTCTGCACGGGCCGAGATTTCCAGGCCCGGGCCCGGCCCGAAAGTTAAAATTTCGGCCCGGGCCCGGCCCGGCCCGAACGAAAGAAATATTGGCCCGACCCGGCCCGGCCCGAAAGTTAAAATTTAGGCCCGAGCCCGGCCCGGCCCGAACGAAAAAAATAATGGCCCGACCCGGCCCGGCCCGAAAGTTAAAATTTCGGCCCGAGCACGGCCCGGTCCTGAAAAAAGTTTAAAATTCGGCCCGAACCCGGCCCGGCTCGAGTGAATTTCTACAGAACATTGATCTTTAATCTTATGGAAGAGTTCTGACCAAAAAAAATTATATTAGTCTTTTTTCCATGTTTATAATCTCCATTTATGCAGAAGTGCCGTAGGCTGCGATATTTATGCTTTTAAATGAATCTTTGTTTGTTGTATATAAATATTTCAGTTATCACTAGTATTATTAATCCATATTCCCTGTAATGGAGACAAAAAATCGAAAAAGCGATATATGGTAAAATTTCCAAAGACGAAATCGCTTTGGAACGAAAAAAAATGCATTCTCTTCTTAACAGATGTAAATGTTTAATATATTTTTTTCTCCCGTATTGTTGTATGCATTTTGCATGGATGAACATTTTAAAAGAAACTTTCAGTTAAAAAAAAAATTCCGTCATAATCATGTTTTTTTTTTTTTTTTTTTTTTTTTTTTTTTTTTTTTTTTTTTGTGTGTGTGTGTGTGTTTAATTCTATTTTAAAACGCCTAGTAGTAAACGCCGATTCTTTAAAAGGAATAAATTCTAATGTTTAATTGTAGAATAATGACGGCTTAAAAGTATATGCTTTTTTGCAGAAATTTTTGGACAAAGCCAAATATTACTGATTTATAAAAAGTTGAGAAAAGGATTTTCATATGGGAAGATTCAATAGGAACTGATTATTTTCGTCCATGAAAACTAAGAAGAATGGAATCAGTCTCGGCTTCGTACGGAAAAAAAAAAAAGTTAGGCCAGGCCCGATACTCCAGCAAAAAAGTCCGAGCCCAGCCCGGCCCGAAAAGATTAGTGACTAGGCCCGGCCCGGCCCGGCCCGAATGGATTAGTGACTAGGTCCGGCCCGGCCCGGCCCGAGTCTTCAGAAGTAAGGCCCGAGCCCGGCCCGGCCCGAATGCCATTATTGGAAATCGGCCCGAGCCCGTGCAGACCTCTAGTTCTTGGATGGTTAAATAGTGAAGTACAACAACCTGGAAATAAGATTTTAAATGATGACAAGATTGTAGATGATAATTATGAGGAAAAATAAACTGAAGAAAATGAAAACGAATGCTCAGAAAATAACGGTAGGCGGAAAAAAGAGCACCGGAAAAAAGCGTCCCCGGAAAAAAGCGTCCCCGGAAAAAAGCGTCCCCGGAAAAAAGCGCACCGGAAAAAACCGTCCCTTTTTATAAATCACATATTTAAATAAGTCTGATAATAGTACACATGGTTAATCTTAGAATATAAACATTAGATTGAGACGGTTTTATGAAAATTGAGTGTCCTTGCTCTCGCGGGACTGAGATGGGCGAAGGTGGGAGGGGGGGGGGGACTTTAAAAGTTATCTCAAAACCTGTTATTGCCTCAATGAAAAAAAAAAATTGTAGGATACGAAAAATAAGATAATAAACACTAGGTACTTAAATGATTTTTTTTTAATTCAGTCTCCCTTGTTCTTCTGTGGTGGTGGTTGGGGGGGGGGGGGGGGACGATTGTCTACAAACTCTGAATCTATCTCTTACATTATTTTTTTATATTATTTATAATTTGATTATTTATAATTTAAATTATACATAATTAATTTATATATTATATGATTATTATTTTTATTATTATTATCAAATTACATATTAATATTTTATTACATTTTATATTATATATTTATACTTATACAA